>OU026156.1:39497500-40747500 GCA_907269105.1 Volucella inanis | reverse complement strand
ATGCATTCCTTTATATTGTCGGGGCAATCGTAATTGTCCAGATAAATCCGCTGTTGACTTGAAGTGAGGACTTCTAATGTACATTATTTTTGTTTTAGAAGCGTTAATAATTAACCCGTTATCATGATACCCTTATTGTTGTATCCAGAGATCTATGACGTACTACAATGGCAGTTTCACCGGCAAAGGCGAATGGTATACTTTATTTAAAAATTCGTAGTAACACATTTGTATATAGTACGAAGAGAATCGGCCCTAACTTTGAACCATGTGGAACTCCAAATTTCATTGTCTTTTTCTCGCTGAAAGCATCTTTGATCTTAACACCAAAAGTTCTGTTCTGAAGGTAGTCAGTCATCTTGTGTATCAGAGAATGTTTTTTGATAAAACTTTGCAACCGGTTAGCTAATACACCTTCCAAGCACTTTTCAACTACTGGGAGAACCGATATTGGCCTGTAGTTGTTATATGTACTTTTTTCCCCACCTTTGTATGTAGGCCTTACTACGGCTGTTTTTAGACTTTCCGGAATGACTGATTGAGTAATACTCAAATTTATTAACTTGCATAGAATTGGAGCAAAAATGTCAGAATGGCTTTTGATACCAATTGCTCTGATGCCATCAGCTCCAGGCGACTTATCTTCTCCAGGTGATTCTATAATCTTTTGTATCTCAATGATGTTTGCTTCGTAAACGAATATTGAATTTTCCATTGTCACATTCCTATTATTGTATTTGATGTTATTGTATTGCATTTGTGGATTATTTTCTCTGTCTGAGAAGAGAAAAACTCAGCGAACTTATTGGCAAGTGAACTCGTCTCCGTCTTAAAGCGTTTTTCCATTGTTTCATCGATTTTTACTCTCTTTCTTCCTAAAATCTCATTGATCAGTCCCCATGTTCTCCTCGAATCTGTTTTAAATTGCGTAAATTTATTTTTGTAATGAATAGACTTTTGTACTATTATGCTTTTGTTAATCTTGTTACGTAAAATTTTGTACTCTTTCTCATAGATCAAATTTCTACTGTTGTTTTTCCACCTTCTGTAGAGAATATCTTTTTGTCTACATTCCTCTATGAGATTTGGCGTTATCCAAGGACTGTTCTGTCTGTTTTTTTTATATTGCGCACCCGTGTTGACATTCTGTAAATGGTAAGGTTTTCCAATCTTCGGTGATATCGCTTTTTTATTAAAGCTGAATCAATTTGATTGTCAATTCTGCTAGCAAGAGCATGGTCGATTAATGATTTTGTGCCGTTCTTACTCTTGTGTTTTCAGTAATAACATTCATTAATCTCTTTGATGCCAGCATTTCAGTATAGTCTTTGACATAATTCGAGTGAAAATCTTTTAGATTAAAATTTATATCTCCCATTACAATAATATTTTCATTTTTTCTTATTTGATCACCGTGATCAAGTTCTTCACAAAACGCAGCTTTGCTGCTATAAATTCCAATAACATTCGCTGTTTTGCTTCCATCTGAGTATAGAATTTGAATATTCTCGTAGGATACTGTTGGCTTATCCTTAGGTTTATGTGATAAATAACTTCTTATAAACATCATTATTCCTCCTCCTCTTCTGTTATTTCTATCCATCGAGTTGATAAAATTTCTTTTCTTCATCCTTTATATTTGTTTCTATTAAAATAATTATTTTTAATTCATTTATAAAATGGCTTATATTGTCTATAACTTAACTTCGTGCGGTTTGTTAAGAGATGGCGTAACTTGTATTATTCCATTGGAACATGCGTTGGAAAGCTACTGTCATTGAACGTTCAGTAATACCATTCATTTGAAGCGTAAACAACAGTAATTTTTTTTCACTCAAATATGTCGAACTTTGTGCCTGAAAAGCTGTTTTTGCGGGGAGTTCTTTTTCATTACTTTAATATGAAGAAAACTGCTGCCGAAAGTCATCGTATTCTGTGGAAGTTTATGGTGAACATGCGCCAGCTGAGCGAACGTGCCAAAAGTGGTTTGCACGATTTAAAGTGGTGATTTTGGCTTGGAAGACGATGAGGACGTTCAGCCAAAAAAGATTGAAGATAAATAATTGGAAGCATTACTCTATGAAGATTGTTGCCAAACACAAGAAGATCTCTCAGAATCTTTGGGTGTCACAGCAGCTGGATATATTCAAAAACAAGGAAATTGGGCTCCACGTGAACTCAAGCCGAGAGACGTCGAAAGGCGGTTTTGCATGTCCGAAATGCTGCTGGAACGCCACAAAAGGAAGTCATTTTTGCATCGGATTGTTACTGGTGATGAAAAATGGATCCATTACGACAACCTCAAGCGCAAGAAATCATATGTGAAACCCCGCCAACCAGCCAAATCAACGGCAAAGCCGAATATCAATGGCGCGAAGGTAATGCTCTGTATTTGGTGGGATCAGATGGGTGTGCTGTATTATGAGCTTCTAAAACTGGGTGAAACCATCAATAGACAACGCTACCGAACACAATTAATCCGTTAGAAGAGAGTAGTAGCCGAAAAACGCCCGGAATATGCGACCAAACGGCATGCGGCAATAATTTTCCATCATAACAAGGTTCGGCCCCACGTTGCTATTCCGGTTAAGAACTGTTTGGAAAATAGTGGATGGGAAGTCTTACCCCATCCGCCTTTTAGTCCAGACCTTGCCCCTTCTGACTACCATTTGTTCCGGTCGATGCAGAATGCCCTCACTGAAATACGGTTCACATCAGAGAAGAATATCAAAAATTGGCTTGATTCATTCTTGGCTGCCAAGCCAGTGCAATTCTTTTGGGATGGGATCCACAAATTGCCAGAAAGATGGGAAAAAGTCATAGCTTCGGATGGGCAATACCTTGAATAATACTATTGTACATGTTTTTCTTAAATAAACGTTTAAATTTTGAAAAAAAACCGCACGAATTAAATTACATACCCAATAAATATATAACATAAGGAATTAATCAATAAATAGATAATTACAAGAATATATATAAAATAATAAATAAATATAAATCTACATGTATACAACATATAAACTGGCATATAAATGAATAGATATACGGATAAACTACAATAGGTCTTTAAGTAGCTGATTTTTAGCGTAAGCACATTTGTTTTTAAAATTTCACGAAAGTTTTTTAATTCTTACCGATAACAATTCAACATTCGCTCTTCTATGGAGCTTTGAAGTAGAACGGTGCCATGGAAGGCTAATCATCATCTTGAGTAGCTTATTTTGCGCTATTTGCAGTTTTGTAATGTGGCACTGCGCACAACTTCACCACACCGGGGACCCATAAACTAGTATCAATTGGAAAATTACTTTGTGTATGATCACTTTGTTTTCCTTAGACAGAGTTGATTTTTTGTTTATAAAAGGATATAACATCCTAAATCGCTATATTGACCTTTTGTAGGGTTCTCGAAATATGCTCATGAAATGTAAGTTTGCTGTCAAGATACAGACCTAAGTATTTTACACAATTGGACCAGATTATGGGCGATCGGAAGATAGCAAGGTTTTCTTTTTCGGGTAAAAAGGATAGCTTGCATTTTTTCAGCGTTCAGCTTAACTTTCCACCTATTGTTAGAGTGTTCTATTACTACCATCGCATTGCGAAGATTAGTCTCAATAGTGAGAGCAAATTCGTCTGATGAGAGTAATGCAGTATCATTTTGCAAACATTGCAACTTCACAGTTGGTTAAATTGGGAAAATCAGACGCAAACAAATTGTACAAAATTGGACCAAGACCAGAACCTTGCGGCACACCCGACTCAAAACATATAAGACTTGATTTGGACTTTAAAAGTACGACTTGACAAAAAACTTTGGACTATTTTACACAGAAACGGAGGAAAGTTGTACATAATCATTTTGTATAAAAGACCATCATGCCAAACGGAATCGAACGCTTTTTCGATGTCCAAAAGCATCATTCTTGTTGGCGTTTTTTTTTTTTTTTTTTTTTTTGACAAAATTACAAAGTCTGAGAGCCTAGTGGGAGGTACTATGGTGAGGTCTAAAACCGAACTGCACGTCAGGATATATGCTACATTCTGTAATTATATTTGATATTTTTTCTTTGAGAGTTTTTTCAAATATTTTACTTACACTGCAAAGCAAACTAATCGGCCTATAGCCAACTTTCAGATTTGGAACCACCTTGGCTGTTTTCCAAGTATTGGGGGAATATTGGATTTTCAGACATGCATTTAGAATGTCTGTTAAAAATTTCACTCCAGTTTTCGGCAAATGCTTGAGATACAATTTTTTTATAAGATCGAACCCGCCTGACTTTCTTATATTTAAATTATCGATATGAAATATTACGTCGTCTTCTGTAAGAAGTGCATTTAAGGGGATGACAGGAATAAGGGTGTTGAAATCCTGGATTGTTTCACTAACCAATGCATTTGTTGCTGGATCGCCTAGGCTAGCTGATACACAGTGATTTCTTAAAAAAGTAATAGCAAGGGCGTCTGCTTTTTCATCATTCGTGCAATAGAAATTAGATCCATTCTGAAGTCCAGGTAGCTGTTTGTTTTTATTTTTAATTATTCTAACTACATTCCAAAATGGTTTAGCGCTCTTATCTAGAGACGTTGAGCTATATGTTTCGAGATCAACTGGCTTAGGTGCTGCACATTATCTCGATATAACAACAGCGGATATCTTTGCCATATTTGTTTTCTTTGCATATTTCTCAGTTTAATAAATATTACTAAATGAGGGGAAAGCTTTTTGGTGTGGAGTCAGCTATGGATTAAATCATTGAAGTCAGTTACAACATCATATACTTCTTCTTTAGTAGATATATTTTCAACGTTTGCATAGTTTTTTTTTTTGAACTTTTCTTGCATTTTTTAGGTCTTGGAAGTACTGTACATTTGCCTTGCCCGACCAAAGAAGTTTGCACAGGACTGGATTGTGGTCAGAGCATAGTTCGTTTAATGATATTGGTTGCGTTATAAAACTAGGACTATTTGAAATAAAAATATCGAGGACAGAAGGTCGGCCACGAGAACATATGTAGGACATAGAGGATATAAAATTCAGAAAGGTCCGATAGTAAATTCTCCTAAACATTGGCTCTTGTACAGCCCCATTCCCTTTGTCTACTGTTGAGATCACCGCCTACCAGAAAGTTACTATTTACACAGAAAAGGTTCTTTAAATCGTTTTTGAACAAATATTTATTTTCAACAGACTTACGAAATAGACACAGTAGATTTTAACTGTTTAATGATTTTCTAGTTCTACCTCTATGCCCACATTTTCTAATAAACGTGTTTGAATAATTGGTAAGAGCGAATGTTGAATTGTTATTCGTATAAGTATTGCAACACCTCCACCTCTTCTATCGATTCTATCTACTCGATAGCATTTAAATTCAAAGGTGGACAGATTATCACCATGCTTAAGCCAAGTTTCAGTTACTAGAGCTATATCAATATTGTTATTATTTAAAAAGTTTAGGAATTCAATCTTTTTGCTACGTATACTTCTAGCATTCCATGTTATTAATTTTATATTACTATCTACCATATTATTTGCAATTAAAAGACAAAAACTTAGTAGCTAAATGTGTAATAACTTCAAATTGTTCAACTTTTGTTCTACATGCAGATATTTTGGTTATATTTCCATAGCTAATGAATTAAGCTCTTCAATAGTGAAAAGTGTGGAGTTGCTACCTGCTTGCATCTCGTTGGTGTTAGTTACGACCGAACTTATTTGAGGCTGGCTTAACAAGGCATTTGAAGGCTGCGTAGTTGTTCATGCAGTGTTACTCTGCATAGCCGTTACAGCATGATGACGTAGTGAAAGCGGTGGGGACAGGAATTGAATTTAAAGAAGCTGCGCGAGAATTAGGATACCTCTTTCGTTTTACGTTCTCTTTCATCTCCAAGTACTTGGAAGGGCTGATGCATGCAATATCGGTAGCTTTGTGGCTCTAATTGCAGTTGGCACATTTATATGGAGAGGAATTAAGACAACTGGAAGTCTGGAACAACTGGAAGAACAGCGCAGATCACACAATATGTTTTTATGCGGCAATTACGCTCACCATGGCCGAACATTTGACAGTTGTGACATTGAGTTACTCTGCTTTTAAGTTTTCGGTGAAAACTCCAACTTACTTGCGTATGAAAGATGGAACGATAGTTTTTTCGCAGATCTCTTAGAGCAATTGAAACAGTTTCAAGAGATATCAAATAGATGTAGTCCGTGTACATAGCTTTGTTTAGTTCGTATTTTTTTTGTTACTTTTTTTACGATTAGTTCACTTTTAAGTAGAGCAACATCAACGTCATTCATGCCGTAGAGAACAACTTTAAACGCTTTTGCACTTTGTCATGTGAAAAAAATTGGCAATCATTGTCTTTTAGCTTACCGAGTACACTCGTGTACCATTCAATTGATTCACAGACTATTTTAATTCCGATTGAGATTTTTTTGATAAGATATTCATTTATTTTAAGTGATTGCAATAATTGGTGCACATATTCACTCGACTTTTGAATCAATTTTATGGGTGGAACATACATTTTCTATGGCACTGGCGAATTAATTTCGTCCATATTCTCAGTTTTTTTTATCATCGTTCGGTTGACATTGAAGGGGACTCCAGTAGTTAAATCTAGAGTCCTTCCTATGAATGTGTTTACCGGACATACTAACACAAATCTTTTTGCCCGAGTTCAGTCGATTGTCCTCGGAATTAGGCGATCGATCGCGTTTGGTAATGTTTATGGCTAATTCGCTTACGAATGCGGGGTAGAGACGTTATACACAGATGAAAGCTCCGGCTTAACTAAGAGACTAACTTTTCAAACAGACTGTATATCACATATTGAAATTTATTTACTTTGTATACGGGGTGAGTTTTTTAACTTGAGACATCCAAATTATAGCGAAAAATGTTTCAGACAAAAGTCACTAGGTTCTGAAGTGGATATAAGATGGTGACCACGAGTTTGACCTTGAGACCCATTTTCAAGGTTTAACGAAGGTCACTTTTGATTTTTCAAATGATTATTCCTGATTTTCATTGCTCAGTCGTATAGCTCGTAGGCTTGTCATTTGTTTTTACATACTGCGTTTAGCATAACCCAGAAACAACGACGTGGACGTAGCAGTATTTTGTTTCCTTCAGGGTGATTAACTAGAGTGCCCTTGCCTCCCACTGTTGAATCATTGAATTCTTCCCATTTCGACGTTTATTTCCCGAGACTATTTCACCAAATGCTCGAAAATGTGACTATTCACTTCAATGCACTTGTCTATCCGCGCTCTAAATGAACCAACAGAATTGAGAAGTATTTCTGGCGTAATCTTCCGGCAAGCTTCAGTTATTCGTCTTTTCATGTCCTCACGTGTTGTTGGCTTTTTTCTGTAAACCTCACTTTTTAAGTAGCCCCTTAAGAAGAAATCAAGTGACGTAAGATCAGGTGATCCAGCAGGCCATTGCCTCGGACCCCCTCGTCCGATCCATCATTGATGGTAAACATTGTTTAATACGCCCCGGACTACTTGGGAATAATGGGCTGGACAACCATCATGTTGAAACCACATTGTTTGTCGCAACTCCAATGGCAGTTCTTCTAGTAATACTGTAAGATGGTCCCGCCATTCAAGTTGCGAAAATCTTCACTAGAAAGTTCTTGATGCATTGAAACATGATAAGAATGGTATTTATGCCGATGTAATATCTAACAGACAGTCGTTTGAGAAATTCCTGATTCACGACTTATTTGACGAGTACTAATGTGAGGATCTTGTGCAACGGCAGCTAACAATGCTATTTTATTGTCCTCAACAGCCACCCTATCTGACAGATTCCTTTTCTTTTGTTGCACACTTCCTTCACCAGTGAATTGTTGGATCACCCGATAAAAGGAAGCGCGCGATCGTAACCGGTCTTGGAAATGTTGGGCGTAAAGGGCAACAGCACCATCGATGTTCCTTTCACTTTCTCCATAAATCAATATCATTTCAATTTTCTCTTGAATTGAAATAGCCTGCATTATTAATCTGGAAAACGTTACTAAATAATAATCAGTTCCTCAAAACAAATATCGAACTTCTAAATGAAGTACAGTTCCGTTCAAGTAGAAAAAAAGGGCAGAGTGCACATCATACACTCTCAGATAAGTTTAGGACAATTTGTCTCTATCTGAAATTTGTTTGAGTTTTAACTTCACTCGAGGCAATAATGACTTCCTCAAAACAAATCTCGACCTTCTAACACCCTAACAACGTTGGAAATCGATTAATGATTTAGGCGTGCCACTGCAGTGGTATCTAGGACTAATTGAATAAGACCTTTGAGACAAAGTCGTATGCCCCATTAAGGAATACGACTGAGCATTGAAAATCAGAATTAACCTTCGTTTGAGCTTGAAAATGGGGCTCAAGGTAAAACTCGTGGTCACCATCTTATTTCCCCTTCAGAACCTTGTGACTTTTGTCTGAAACATTTTTCGCGACATCGCGTATTTTTCGAGTAATTTGAATGTCTCAAGTTAAAAAACTCACCCTGTATACAATATTATAATAAAATATGTTCTTCTGAATAAATACGTTTACAATCATGCAAATGTAATTGTACCGCTGAAACCGCCAATAGGATTTCTAAGCTGTAAATTTTTACAAAAGAACTAGTAGTGTTCACTAACTTTAAAACAACATAGATCGGGTCGTAAAAACTCTTGCGTCCTGGTGCGTTTTGGTGCCGAAACCCGAGATATTGATCTTAATTGATTTGTGTAAAGAACGCTTCATTGGAAGCGAAATATAAAACATTTGTTGTTCGTATACTAATTGGCTAAGTGAACTAGCATCGCAGTTTAAAATAAATTTTAACTGATAAAAAGTTAATATCGGGAGTCGCGATCAAAGTTCACGCATTGCCATGCATTCATAGGTAAAGTCCACGCAGTAAGCGGTAAGCAGAAATCATGGCAAACATTGAAAATTTAATTTCAGACATACAAAGCCGTCCTACATTATGGCAAGATAAATTAAAAGATTTTAAAAATAAAAATAAAACGGACAAACCCTGGAGTGAAGTGGGAGAAAAATGTTAATTGTTCAGGTGAGTTTTAATTTATTTATTTTGACACTTTTTTTTTATTCAATTTACATGGACACTTTAATCTTGGTTTAATGTCCATATTTAGTGAGTTCAGTTCAGATATCCAACGCTGTTTGACTACTTCTATTAAAACGTGCGCTTGGTTCTTGGCTAACTTTTGTTTCTTGAGTTTCGTCATTGTTCATTTGCATTGTTACCTGGATGTAATCAAGATCATTATCGCTATATCGTTCTCGTACTAAATTGTGTAATATGCAGGCACATTAAATTAAGTTAATTGCAGTGATTAGTTTTGTCTCGAATCCAAATGCGGATTCAATGCATTTCCTTGCCGTTAAAAGTCGTGTATTAAAAATTTCTGTTTGTGCGTTTAAATTTCTACGTAGATATGGTCTTAACAGATAAATTTTAAGTGGGTAAGCTCGTCACCAATTAAAAAATTTGGAAGGCAATCCAGGCAATAATTGTGAAGGAGGCACATTAAATTTATCATCTTCCAGCAGTCTAAATGAATTTGAACCAGCAAAAGTTCCACCATTACTTTGCTTTCCCCTACCGCCAACTTCGATGGCAATAAATTCTTTCCCACCATCGGCCACCGCTTGCAGTACGATTGAAAAATAGGGAAGGTAATTAAAATAATGAGAGCCGAAATTCGGGGGACACTTTAATTGACAGTGTTTTCCATCAGTTGGGCAATTTTCAGCGCCTATAGTAGCCATTTATAACTCAAATTTTGACACATGACAGATAATTTTATAATTTACAAGCCTTTTAAACGATTTGCGTCGTGTTGAAATTTTTTTATCCGCGATGGAATTCAAACGTGATAGTGTGGATGCTTTATATTTGGCTGGAAAACCACAAGTAGCTATCGTTAGTCCCCTCCAGCACCTCAACGTGAATAAATCATTTGTGTCTCGAACCATAGCTCGTTACCATGATACTGGCTATAAAAAAACAGCAACACCTGCAAAAATGGCTCGGAAAGTGAAGGCTCGAATTGAGCGAAATCCGCGTCGAAGTAGAAGAAAAATGACTCGTGAGCTCTACATATCGTAGGAACGGATGCAACACATACTGAAAAATGAGCTTGGGCTCAAGCTATTGAAGTTCCAAAAAGCACACGATCTTACGCCGCAACAGAAAAAGATAAGGGTCGAAAGAAGGAAGGAGTTGCTACGCTTGCACGACACTGGTGAGTTGCTGAATTTGGTTTTTCCGATGATTTGCCATTTGTTATCGAGCAATATGTCAACAAAATGACCGAGTTTACTTGCCAGAGAGGTCCTTCGAAAATTTACAACCTCGGACGGCCACCAGAAAGCAGACAGCACCGATGGTGACCAATGGTCGCTCTTAGCTCCTATTTTTGTTCCGTGTCGTCAAAATGAATGCGATCGTATACCGTGAAACTGAAGGGCAGAATTGCCTTTGGCCTTGGGCAAACAATCATTTCGGTCGGAGACCGTGGACATTTCAACAAGACTCAGCACCGTCTCACAAAGCGCGCGTCAACCAAGATTTGTTAAAAAACAATGTTCCACACTTCATTTCTTCAACACAATGGATTGCAAATTTCTTCGGATGCAAATCCGTTGGATTTCTCTGTCTGGGGTATTTTGAAGGCCAAGGTTGGCACTGAAAAACATCAAAGTTTCTACCACCTTAAACAAGCACTTCGCCGGGAATGGGCCAAAATACCTCAGAGCCACTTGCGTGCAGCATGCGATGCTTTCTTTGGCCGTCTCAAGGCCATTGTTCGCGCCAAAGATGGACATATTGAAAACTACTGATACAATTTGAAAATTAATGTATTTTCCAACATTTTTTGCTTTGGCACAATAAAATTTATCAAAAAATTAGAAAAATTATAGCATTTTAAAAAGTTGCAGTTCGAGTCAGGCAGGGTATATAGTATCCCTCGACAAGTTTTTCCCATTTAACGACACATGTCTCTGAGACAATGTTACTGACTGTGCTTCTGTTCATGCGAAAAGCGAAAGCTAAATCACGAAATGAATGTCCCGTAGCGAGAAGCCTACAAACATTAAAATTTTTATGTTAATAACAGAACAAAACTTTAAGCGAAAGGAAAATGGAATAATTTGAAGGAAACCTACAGAAAAAATCTTCAAAAATTGCCACCAATGAAATCGGGTGCCGAAGCAATTGATTTTTGTATTAAATTGCCATTTTTTGAAATGATGTCATTTATAAAAGACACCATCGCTTCGGATCCCACCTAAGGCAATTTACGCGAGCCCGAGGACTACGAATTCGCTCAGGAGGCCAATCTTTCAAATATTGTTGAGGATTTGTTTAGCGAGAAAATTTATTTTACCGATTGCCCGGCGGCCAACTCTAGCACCCCTTGCTCAACTACTAATTCGGCTGGCTTTTTCCTGATTAAAAACCGAAAACGACCAAAAAAAAGCAGACGTTGTCGAATAATTACTTAGTATAGAGAGAGAACGTCTCGAAATATTAAAAGAAGACATAAGAAGAACGGAAGACAATGCAGACATGAAATTCTTTCAAAGCTTTTTATTTATTTATGGAAAAATTTAATAAAAACTCGAGCTCAGAGGAGAATTTCAAAAAATTATTTTAGACAAATTAAAAGCCAAGGAACAATAAAAATCATCAAATAAACCCTATAAACGTGTGTTTCTTTTAATTTACTTTATTGTTAAAACAAGCCTATGTTCTGCAGCAATTGGTTTCCTTCGTTTTGTAATTTTAGAACGAACTCTGTCCAACAGCTTATACAACTGAATCATATTTTCTACGAATTACTCATCTACAATGAATCGAGCGTTCGTCTATTAGTTTTCCCTTCAATTTTCCCCTTCCAACAGACCTTTTGTATTCTTCGCCTTAGAACGTGATCTATACACTCTTTCTTGAGTACTGTGACATTCTCATGGGGCTTAGCATCAATATTGCCCTTGAAAGTCTTAGAATCACCGTCACCAATATAACGGGTGTACATATTTTACTTGGTGCGAAGCTTCAGATCGCTGAAACGTCTCAACAACTGCATCGATCTCCATTTTTCCTGCTGATACATCGTGATTCACATCGCACTTATCTTTATGATTTTGTCCCCATTTTGTATATTCTTCGGTATCTTCTTTATTCTTTCAATACTCACACGTCTTACAATATTTTGATTTCACTGCAAAGTCTATAATTTTTGCACTGTAATTGCCAACAAGTCACTTTTCGCTGATTTCATCAAACTGTTTTTGCAAACTAGTTTAGTTGCAGTTGAAATTCTTTTGATAAAGTGTAACATAGGCCTAGGTAATTCCATGAATGCACTAATTCCAAGTAATCGCATGGAAATTACAATTCTGCGGTTTATTTCATAGTCTTTTTCAATAAATGGACTACTAGGTATCTCAATGAATCCCAAACCGCGCTTACCGCTTTCCATAATTTTAACTTACGATTTCCACACTTCACAAATAACAACGTTTGAAATACCTGAAAAAACTTCAGTAAAGCTTATCATACGATCACCAAAACCTGGATTCACTTCATTGGCATATGTATTAGCATTCATTTCATTTAGTGCCTCTAACTCGCGTCGATTCAGAAGTCATCTTTCAAATTTTTCCGTCTCTTACTGTATGTACTATCTTTTCGACCTTTTTGATTACAAAACACTTTGTCACTTATTATAAAAACAAACCAATAACACTCACAAAACAAACTTTCCTTAAATAGCGTTCTTCTCAAATGTTTCGCTGCACACAAACGACTGAAACCAACATTTCCAAAGACGAAACAAGCAATAGTCTGAACACGTAGCAAATAACTTCAAAAACATCTGCCATGTATACCTACTCTAGTCCCCTACAATACTGTCCATCGATTCGGTCATAAGCGGCTCGCTGCCTACCTAGCGGCCTTGTGCTACACTTTAAAAAAACAAGTACTTCGAGATATTTCCCGGCCATAATCGGGATAAAAAAAAAAAACAGAATAACCTCCTTGTGGCGCTCCCATTGTTCCGATTTGAGTTCTGTTTTTTTTTTTTTGTTAAGTTGGTAAGTCCGTTGTTGATATTCCCTCTAAATCTTAGCACTATACCTTGACATTTGCAAAAGTTACGTAGCCAAGAGTACATCTATCTTTGTGTGTGTTGGCGATTTTTTTACAATTTTTGAAATAGATTTAAATTTGCAACAACGAAATTGTATTCACTTTTGATTTAAAACGGGTTTAATGGTGCGCGAACATTGGAAATGTTGGAAAAGTGTTTCGGCAACGATTCTCTAAAGAAAATGGTCGTTTACCAGTAGCACGAGCAGTTCATGATGATGATGAACGCAGTGGCAGACCATCGACATCGAAAACCGATGAACACATTGATGAAGTAAAAGAAATGTTGGTCAATAACTGCAAATTAACCATCAGAGAGATAGCGGAGGATTTGAACATTGCCTATGGATCCGTCCAAGACATTTTGGTTAATGATTTGGGTTTCCCAAATCAGCAAAGTTGGTGCTAAAAGACCTCAATTTTATGCAAAAAAGAGACCTTGTTGACGTCGCAAAAGAGAAGATTTGCGAGGCTAAATCAAATCCCACATTCATCAAAAGGATCATTACTGGAGACGAGACGTTTATTTATGAGTAAGATACTCAATCCAGACATCAGGCAAATGAATGGCGTTCACCAATGAGTCGTTTTCAGTCAAAAAAGAAGGCAATGCTCATGGTTTTCATGGATTACAACGGTGTAGTGCATCATGAATTTTTTGCCAGGTATCATTCTTGAAGTCCTAAAGGACCATATATCCTAGAGTTCCCTATCCCCTTTATTTAAGTCGAAGACTCGCAATTTGATTGCTGGGCTAAAACAAAAGAGTTTCATGTAGGCGGGAAATGGAGAACAAAATTGTGCAATGCAAAATCTGCAAGGAAATCAAGCCCATTCTTGATGGTGTGTATGATTCGTAGACTTTCGCCATGGCGGCTTAAAAATGGTTACCACAGAGGAAACCGTAGACAAAATCCATGATCTGGTATTGGCAGACCACCGAGTGAAAATTCACGAGTTGGCTGAAATAGCAGGCATCTCAATTGAAAGCGTTAGCCATATCCTGCACGATATTTTGGGCATGAGAAAGTTGTCTACACGATGGGTGCCGCGTTTGCTAACACCAAAGAACAAGCGCTTGGCCCTGTTTAAACGAAATCCGGAGGAGTTTCTGTGTCGTTTAGTGACCGTCGATGAGACATGGATTCATTTATATACACCAGAGACTAAAGAACAATGGAAACAATAGGTTTTACCCGGTGAAAGTGCTCCAAAGAAGACTAAGACCGTGCCCTCTGCCGGAAACGTATTGGCCACCGTTTTTTGAGACGTGTGAGGTGTGAGCCATGTCGACTATTTGAAGAAGGGAAAAACAATCACGGGAGCATACTACGTCGATTTATTGGGCCAATTTAATGCCGGTGTGTAGAAAAACTGACCAGATGTGGCGAAGAAAAAAGTGCCCTTCCACCATGATAACGCACTTGCTCACACCTCCGCAGTCACCACAGCTAAATTGGTCGAGTTTTACTACTAATTGCTCCCTCATCCCCCATATTCTCCGGATTCGTATCCCTGCGCCTTCTTTTTATTTCCAAACCTTAAAAGATCGCTCGGCGGAATGAAGTACTGGTCGAACAGGAAGTCATCGACGCCGCGGAGGAGCATTTTGCAGGCCAACAAAAGTTGTACTATATAGAGGAGCTAAAAGCAAGCAGCAACGCTTGGAAAAGTGTATCGAGTGGAAAGGGGATTATATTGAAAAATAAATTGTCAAAACCCAGAGAAAGTGGCGTTGTCATTTCTAATCAGTGTATTCATCAAACAGCCCTCGTACATTTTCATACATGGGCTGGGGAATATGGTATATATATATATTTTTAAAAAAAATAAAAATTAACTAAAAATATTCAGATACGAGTATTATCAGCGGACGTCCCGTTCAGTATATTTGTCCTACGTTCCCGTTCAGTATATTTGTCAAAGTTTCTAGTGCAAGCACTGAGCAATCAAAAAAGACCCTTCGGATCTCCGTGAGGACAGGAAAATTCCTATAAAATGAAAAATGTCTTTCCGAGCTCCAAGGTTACATAAGGTGCAATATAAAGGAAAATCATCTCTATGAGGCTTAAAGTTTAAATTCAGCAACTCCCCTATGACCTAAAAAATCGTTATTATTTCGGACGTACTATATTCGTCGCAGAAATAATTGAATTCTCGCAAAACGTAGTTACGGAGATGACTTAGCTTGTTCCTTAAGTTCCTCTCTTCTTTTTTCCACCATTGTCCTTAATAAAGTGTAAGAATACACATTTTGTCAATCTTTCCATTTATCAAGTAAAATATTAAATTGCAGGTTGTATCTCCTTGCCAAAAGCTGCCATTTTTTTGTTAAACAAAGATTTTTTAAGAGATAGCATGAGCTTTGGCAAATGATTCGCTGGGTAAGACATTGTCCTAGTAACGTAAGCAAAGTGGCAATGAATAATGGAGACATTCCAGTTTCGAGTAGAAAATCATATAGTTTGGAGAGTTAGTTAGTTAGGTAGCTTAAGCAATATTTTCAGGGAAATCGAAGTAATTTCTCATTGTCCATAACCCCATACTTGCGGGGCGTAAAACATGACTGTTTGCATCAAACAAATGCAAGACTTCCATGTGCAATTGCAATTGCTGGTAAAATGATTCTACCTACCTAGGTTTGTAGGTAGGTAATTTCCATATCTTCTCCATCAAATTTGCATGTTTCGTTTCTGGCGTAACCTCTACCAGCTTTTCTGAATATCATAATTTCAGACTTTCTTAAGGTCACAGTAGGATTCTTAAACATTCTAAACATTCGGCTTAGTTCTCTATATCAAATATACGATATCAAGCTTCTTTCAGCACACGAGATTCTACTACATATTGCTTCAGTCAGGTCATCAAGAAACAAAACAAAAGTGTACTTAGAACACAGCTTTGTTTACCTCCCATTGCTGTCGGAAACCATTCTGGGATGACATTCCATACTGTTAATTCAGTGTCCTTGTACAGAAGTTTAAGAATACTCAACATTTTTTGTTGACATTCCAATCAGCGACAGTTTGTAAAATATTCTTCTATCAATAGCATCGAAAGCAACTTTGGAGTACTTTTGTCTAAATCCTGCTTGAAAATCAATAAGTAGGCTTACATTGTTGACCCACGATGAGATTCTTGAATAGAAAATATAGGGTTTTCCAATAGGGACTTGACAACTTTGAATTTAATTTGTGAACGCACTCTTTCACTAATCATCAAACTGTCACTGTCAATTTATTCTGTAAGCTCAACTTTTTCATCATGGTGAAGTACACTAACAAGCAACGTCTGCAAATTATAAAAATTTTCTACAGATATTCGGAGTCGGTGACTGTAACTTTAAGAGCGTTAACTCCAATTTTCGGTCGTAATTCTCTCCCTAGTAGACAGTCAATATCAAGTTTAGTACAAAAATTTGAGTCTTCATATTCGTTGTGAGATGTTGCCGTGTCAATGAGACAACGGGTTGGTCGAAGTGTAGAAAATATCGCTGCCGTTCAGACGTCCGTAGCAAACGATCCAAATCAGTCAATTCCACAGTGTTCTCAAGAATTGGGCATCGCTCAGACCACATTATGGCGTATTTTGCGTAAGGATCTTGGTTTACAAGATCAAACTGACTCAAGAATTGAAGCCGATGGACCATTTGAAGCGACGTACGTTGTCCGCTTGGGTTCTGGAGAAGATGCGCTAAGATGATGAATTTCATCGCAAAATCATCTTCAGTGACGAAGCTCATTTTTGGCTCAATGGGTTCGTCAATAAGCAAAATATGCGTTATTGGTCGGGTGAAAACCCACATGAGCTTCATGAATCACCACTTCATCCACAAAATATAACTGTTTGGTGCGGTTTGCAAGCCGGCGGCGTTGTTGGGCCATATTTTTTCGTCGACGATAACGATCGTCACATTACTGTGAATGGTCAGCGTTATCGCGCCATGATCACTGATTATTTTTGGCCCGAATTGGAAGATATGGACTTGGAATTGTTGGACCTTAGTTTCAACAGGATTTTGCCACAAGCCACACAGCACACGCTACAATCGATTTATTAAAGAGTAAGTATGGTGAACGTGTTATCTTAAGACATGGGCCAGTCGATTGGCCGCCTCGTTCGTGCGATTTAACGCCGCTTGACTATTTTATGTAGGGCTACGTTAAGTCATTGGTTTATGCCAACACGCAGACGACGTTGGAAGAGCTCAGAGCCAACATTGAACGCGAAATAGGGGCCGTTTCGCCCGAAATGTGTGACCGAGTCGTTGAAAAATGGGTCCAATGAATCGACCGCTGCAAACGTGCCCGCGGTGGCCATATGAACGAAGTCGAGTTACATTCATAAATGTTTTGATTGTACTTCAAGCCAATAATAGTTTTTGAAATATCTCAAATGGTTTGCCTTTTATTTAAAAAAAAAACTGTGAAGTCGTTATTAGAAAACCCTTTAGATGGGAAAGTCTTCAAGGAGCAATTAAAGAACAAAATACCTCTGCAATTCTCGGCTAGATTTATGTCACCTTTTTTGTGGAGTGAGAATATGAGAGAAAGAAAATAGAAATGCCGATATACATTGGTCGTAAATGTTTGCAAGTTATAATGTATAAGAAACAGAGAGCTCGAAAGAGCATCCCATAAGCAAGTTTTACGGCTTAGGAACTAATTACGATATTTTAAAGTACGTCCGAGAGTGGAGTTGAGGGTATACTGTTGATCATCCATAGCGAGACGGGTGTTGCTATTGAAAGTTTGAAGGGGCGGAATGCGACTGGCGTTTTATGTGGAGCACTGGAAATATTGATAAGACGAAGTAAGACAGGAGAGGGTGTCAATTAACTGACTGTTATTAGTATTCCCTATGATTTTTACCGCACGATTTTGAATCCTATACAGCATGCTCCCTTTAATATGTATAGCGGCCAGAGCAGATTGATGAAATCCATTGAAGAGGGGAATCATCGCTCCCAAAAGCACGCATTTTCGACAGAAGACCCTAGCGCCAAGCTCTGTTAAGTGCAACTATCTTGATTTCGCCAGATTGATGTACGCTTTGGTTCCACTTTTCGGTGCAACATACCATCAAACCACCAGTATGTTGCTATGAAAACCATACTGCCGGCTATTGAGAAGTTTTCATGTTTCGAAATATTTCGTTAGGTGAGGGCTTATCAGTGTTTCCATGACCTTGGAAAGAATGGACGTAAGTGCAGTAGATCTGTAGAAAGATAAATATTGTTTTCCATCTGCCCGGAAAGAGACCTTAAGAGTAGAATTGGCAGTGGTTTTGCTAGCGAGGAAGAACACCTCTTCAGAAGAAGAGTAGATGTACCATTTGGACCAGCGGATTTGTGTATTTAAGATCTTAAAGTACTCTTCGTCTCATTGAAGATTCGACGCACTCAAGTGTAGGCGGAGAGAACGAGCAATCTGAGGTTGTTGAGCTGCCAGCAAAATGTGCGGCAAGCAGATTGGCCTTGTCCAAAGAGCTGACAGCTGGAATGTCATCGCAAATAATCTTTGGGATGAAGAGTGAGGCAGAATTTCTTATGTTTTTGACGAGCGGCCAAACATTTTTATTACATTGGGACATTGTAGTATTTTTTGCCTCAATGTTTGGTTGTATTGGACTTTCACACGACTAAGAAAGACGTTGCACACATTCCCGGCTTAATTGGACTTTTTCCGGTTTTCTTCTGTCGGGTTGGTCTTGTAGGACCAAAAAGATATTTATCTAACCCTGACAGCTCGAGTCGTACCATGCCTTTTCTTTTGGTTTGATCCTCTTTATCCGATATGGGTAGAATATCTTATTCGAAAGGAAATAGTGTCTTTGATCATATCAGCTACGGCATCCACGTCGTTATCGAGGAAACATAACGACCAGTTAAAATGAAAACAAGTCCAGGATCATTTACTAGCTGCGTCAAGTTATTTTGTAGCGAAGATTTCAACACACCGACCTTCGGGTGCTGTCTTTCCAGAATTTCGAAGCCACCCAGAATTGTGTATATTAAAATCGCTTGTAATAACGATTTCAGCATGGGGATACAGGGATACAATTCTTTGATTGGAGTAAGTCAGTGCATCAAATCCGTTAAAGGGGCCAGTAGGCCACAAGAAATTGAATTACGGATTGGAACATAGCCTATAGGGCACTAAGCGTGATTATTGATACGTTTTTTCAGGAACACCCTTGATTGTAAAATTCTGGATAGACTATGTATGTTTAATGTATTTATTATTCGACTGAAGAATTTACAGGCCATAGTGCTGCTCCAAGTATATATAAATGTTTGAGTTATGAGGCATTAAGAATGCATGTGATGATACACAAATAAACCTGCACGCACTACTTTCAATTCATATTACCTCGCAGATAAAAAATCTCAGAATGTATGCATGAACTTCGATAGTATTTTTGTTTTCATACTGGATGTTTCTATTCAGTTCATCTTTGTCGATACCTGAAACCTACAAAGTCTATTTGGAGCCAATTTCATACAAAAACCATAAAGCTCATAATCCTTTAAAATCCAGCTTTTGATAAGGCTCTACCTCTTCAACTGACGAGTAGCGAAGTCGATACTGTATTAGTAGAAAACACCCATCAAAAGGGAATTCGGTCAGTTTCCAGGCAAAATCAATTCAACGCACAGTGTGCAATAGCAGAAATAGTATCTGAAAGTGAACTGATTTTCATATCCTCGAATGCACACAGTGTATCCTCTTTATACCGCAAAATCGACCGAAGGATACGATTATATCAAACATTCGATTACGATGGCCATTAAGTTCGCATACTCTACTACAGATGCAGATACTGGATAGAAACAGACACGAACACATTTACAGCTACAGATACAAACTGATCCAATACATCTGGTTAGAAGTTGTATTTGGCTTTGGCTTTGGCTTTGGCTTTGGCTTTGTCTGGTTTTGGAGTTGAAATGGTTTCCGTTGTCAGAACGGAAGTGCTTTATTGCTTATGGACATTTCGAAACCGCTGATAATATAATTCGCTTTTTCAGGGAGCTTAGCAAAGTGGTCATGATTACGTGCACATCTTTGTCTGTGACTGTATATGTTGAGAGAGATCCCCGGTTACAGGTTTTAAGTGATCACAATGAAAACTTCTGGATTTTATTGCACCCCATGCACATCCTTTTACTTTTTAACTTTAATCCTCTCCCACAAATCAATTGCACTTGAAAGTTTTTCTAACAACCATCTTCGAACCATTTTTTTCCGTTGAGATAGTGTTCTTCTTGTTTTTTGCTAGGAAAGCAAGTCCTTTTCAAAGAACACAGTAATAAATCCATTACTACGAATGGTATAATGTTGAGGAGTATCCTTTCAACAGAAGAAGTAGTCGCAGTCGAAGTCATACTGTTAGTTAGATAGTACTCGTATCTTTGAAGCCTACGAACAAACTTAGCAATCAACACCAGAACTTTGGTGTAAAACCTTGACAAAGACAGTGACTTGGATAACCGAGTAGTTGGTTAGTTCATAGCTGGTACTTGGTATCCGTAATTCCTGTTGTGCAACACCAACAAGAACACAACCTCACGCTACTTTGACGACGAGGACTTCTTTTGTCCTTGTGATAATGGCTATCTTTAAATTTGCCCAAGTTGTTCGAAACCGGAGGGTGACTTGAGAGAGACTTAAGGATGGATTCTTTTTGAGGGGGAGTTTCGGGAGTGGAAAGCCAAACATTCACCAGTCCGTGTTGTGATGAATATTATAGAGGAGAGTTTTATTTGAAAAGTTTCTGCCATTGTGAGCAGTAATACTCGCATTTGGAGTACATAACAGAGCAGAATATTATGGAATACTGGGTGCAGTTTCCCTTAATATTTATGTAGTTATAGTCATGGATAGCACTGAAATTGCGTTTTCTTGAAATGAGAGCTCCTTGTAAGTTTACTTTTAGGAAAGTAACTTAGCAAGGGAATCTTTGGAACAGGACATTTATTTGCCACCGAAGGGAAGGAAAACGGATAGCTTATTGGAGTTTGCCGGATTAATTATTAGTTACGAAATGAATGTTGGACAAGAGATGTAGTTTTTGAAATATTCATGAGACATGAGACATGAGCCATTCAATATGCGAAAGTTCTTTAACAAAGGACACTGTTTGACTGTCAAATTTGGGCATATTTATCTTTGAGTGTTGGACTTCGGAGAGATGATGTTTTTAAAAAAAGCAACTCAGAATAAAAGTAGTCAAAGGAATATTAGCTGAAATGTATGCATTTTAAAAGTAGGACACACACAAAACAATGTGAATTGTGCTTACTTTAAGAGATCTTTAAGGCTCAATTAATGTCATAATTGAGCTATTTATTTTAAAACTGCCTTAGCCGCAGCAATTATGCGCGAACAACATGGTTATGTATATATGGTAGATGTGCAGCACTACTTCTGACAAAGAACTAGTCTGGAACGTCCTTAATAATGAAACGTGTCAGTATATTTCAAAAAGATAAGCAATCACATCAGCGATTAAGTGCCTATAGTATCTGCTTGCAACTTATTAGTCCAAAGTGTCTACAGGTTGATGTGTGTAAGACACACATTCTCAGAAAGTATTCAGCGTGGTGAACAGCTTTTTCACACAAAAGTCGGAAAAGAACCTCAACTGTCAAACCGAGGACCCAGGAAATTCTGAAACGGATTCAGTTTCTAAGAGCCCCAACCGGCAAGTTCATAAGCAACCTCATTTCAGTGATCAAACTATGTCTTTAGATTCATTCACAACTCTGTGAATTCAGCCTTTAACTAGTCTAATGTACATGGTAGGACAAAAGTAATGTTATATTGTGAATATGCCATGAACCAATTTCCGGTCTGTGATATGTGCGCACACAATTAAGCATTTGGGTAAGCGCCTCGTGCAAACTAAAGATCTTGTTATAAGTGGCCGGCCCGTATATGCTCGTTCAAGTGAGAACGTCCGAGGATCCAAAAGAATCCACAAACATCAACGAGACCTGGAAATGTTCCTTTGTAAAAGTGCAAACCGTTCACCAGTTGCTGTCTGCAGACCGTCATGTCAAGTTAACTAAGTCGCATACCCTATTAACCCTGGTGCAAGAAGAGGATAATTTTGTATCAAAAATTATAATGAGCGTCGAAGCCCATTGCCACTTAAGTGGTTATGTGCGTGCGTTTCTGGAGCTCGGAAAATACAGATGAAATGCATGAAGAGCCATAACATCCCCTCAAAGTGACTATTTAATGCGGCATTGCCAGTGAAAAAATGATTGGATCTTATTTTTTTGAAGACACCGACGGCATCACCTTAACCGTAACTGGTGAGCACTACAGACAGATGTTGAACGAGTTTTTTTGGCCGCAAATTGCTAAATTAAGCCCCGAGCATTATTGGTTCCAGCAGGATGGAGCAACTGCTCACATAGTTCCGGTAACGATGAAGATTTTGAATCACCAATTTCCTGGTTGTATAATCTCCCGGTTTGACTATTTGATAGGCGCCAGACTTTTTTCTGGGAGGGTTTTTGAAATTTCGTACCGCGCGGCGTAAAAAACAAGTAAAAAACAATAGTGCAGTGCAGTGCGGGCTTTTCAATTTTCCCACTCCTGATCGGAGTACTGTTGTTTGACGTTAGTGTATTTATTATACGGCATGGGTAGTGACGAATTGTATGTAAGACCCGATGGATATCGGGTTGTGAGTCTGAACTTTGTTGGTGCACTGTTTCCTATTGTTGTAAGGACATAACACCTACAAAAATTTGATTCGGTAAACCAACTTCGCACCCTTGCTTAGCATCATCGATGATTGTTTGTGATTATGACTAGGGAACCTAGTAAACCACTACAGACTTCCACGTCTGTAAATATAGGAAAGCTACCTGGCAACGAACTAGTGCCATTATTCTTCTCTTACCGCGGTCTTCGACTTTACGTTCATAATAATGTAGCTAACCAAACTCCACCAAAAATTCCACCTCTGTAAGCAAATTATCCACTACTGCCTTATTTACAGAAGCCACAAACTAGACAGCAATTCGACCTTTAACGAGTTTGATGCGCTGTCGTACTCCATACAAAGAATTGTGCCCCTGTCTCCTCATACTGGAATTGTGATTATGGGCCATTTCAATATACACAACTCCGGCTGGCTTCGATATTCTGGACAGACAATCCCCGGAGGACGGTTCGCTGCGGAAAATAACTTGACCCAGATTTTAAATGAACTCACACGAATACTAGGCACTGACAGTCATACCGCCAACACTCTGGACTTATTCCCGTCTAGACTCGTTGGATCATTGTGTCATATCAGTTAATTTCTCGTAAAAAAAGACACAAAGCTAATGGAACAGATTTAACAGATCCTTTAATTTAATTTGATGGAGGCTAATGCCCCCATTTATTTAGCTTAATGCAAGCTTAATCTAACTTAAAAAGCTTACTTAACAACTAAAACTAACTTAAGGGTTAGGGAAAAAGGGAGTGGTGGAGGAGATCAAGTTTTAGGCGAGAAGTGCTCAGGTTAAAATCAAAAAGGGGGAGGTTTGAGTTGACCTTACGGAGCATGCGGGAGATTGGTTCGTTAGAGCCGTAAGAGATGTGATGGGTTGGGATATAGAAGAGACGAGGACATCGTTAATTACGAGGATTAGTGTTGAAGGAAATAGAGTTGTAAAGGGAAGCGCAGTCCACAGAACCGGAGAGCAGTCGATGAATGAAGAGAATGTCGGCTACGTCTCTGCGTTTTTCGAAGGTACTCAGGTTAAGAAGTTTGAGGCGGTCGCGATAGGGAGGTAAGATAAATGGGTCACTCCAGGGTAGTCCACGAAGAGCAAAACGAAGAAAACGACGTTGAATGTTCTCGATTCGGGATATATGAGTTCGCTGAAAGGGGGACCATACTTGGCTGGCATATTCAAGAAATGGGCGAACAAGCGTAATGTAAAGTGACCTTGTCACATAAGGGTTGCTTAATTCTTTAGACCAACGTTTGATAAAACCGAGCGATGAGTTGGCTTTAAGGATTATCTCATCAATATGCGAACGGAAGTTTAACTCTCTATCGTATAAATTTCCGAGGTCGCGAAGGGATTGCACTTGGGGTACGGATTGGTCATGCAGAAAATAAAGTCTAGAGGGGGATTGATAGGACTTATGAGACAAAATCATAGATTGGCATTTGGAGACGTTAAGCTCAAAACAATTTTTTAGACACCAGGTGGAAAATCTATCGAGGTCTTCTTGAAGGAGAATAGAGTCTTGGGGTGAAGAAATAGTTTTGGAGAACTAAGTGTTATTAGCGTAAATGGATACGGAGCAGTGTTTGATAATACTCTCAAGATCGTTTATAGTTAGAATGAAAAGGAGGGGACCAAGATGGCTGCCTTGTGGGATACCAGAATTGGCTAAAAACGGCGTTGAGACGGCTGACCTAAAGCGAACACTATAGTAACGGTTCTCGAGATAAGAAGATATCCATTTTAACAAAATGGGGTAAAAACCGAGGGAAGACAATTTGAAAAGGATCAGTTGATTTGATATTTTATCGATTTAACATCAATTTCGTTGCCATTTTCTAAGGCTGAAAGCGCAAAGGACACGAATTCAACTAAGTTTGTAGTAGTTGATCTACCTTTTAGAAATCCGTGCTGACTGGGTGATATAAGTGACTTGCACCGAAAGCTTAGAACATCATATAAAACACTTTCGAACATTTTAGGTATGTGAGAAAGCTTAGCAATGGGACGGTAGTTGGTTACTTCATTCTTTGATCCCTTTTTGTGAACCGGGGTTATAAAAGAGGTCTTCCAAACTTGGGGGAATTTCCCTTATGTGTGGGACAGATGAAATAGGGAGTAAAGTGGATGCGAAAGATTGGAGGCACACTTTTTCAGAAATATTGCTGGGAGCCCATCTGGACCGGATAAAAATTCATCATTGAGATTTTGTAACTTTTCTTCGATAAGGGTGGGATCAAAAGGTTGATAAAGAGAGGGGCCAATGTAGAAATTGGGAAGGTACTTGAAATACATGGGGTCGGCTACAAAGGAGTTGTCTGCAAATGACTGCTTAAAAAAGTTTGCAAAATAGTTGGCAATAATGTGTGGGTCGGCTAATGATATGTTATCGAACGAGAGATAGGGGGGATATCCGTCTGATTTTCTTTTGTAGTTGACGAATTGATAAAATGTCTTAGGATCATTGATAAGGTTGGTCTGCGCTGTGTCGAAAAAGAGCTGATATAGGCAGTTATAGAGCTGGGTGAATTGCAGGTAAGTTCCGAGATAGTTAGAGTAGTCGTAAAAACAATTGGAGCGAAGAAAAGTTGCCCATAATTTGTTTCTTTTATTACGTAAAGAGCAAAGTCTTCTGTTGTACCATGGAGGGGAAATAGAAGATGTTTTATGCCGTGAAAAGGGGACGTAGAGAGAAATAGAATTAAATATTTCGCTGTAGAAAATGGAGACAGCATCAGATAAAGATAGGTTAGTTAAATCAAAAGAACATTTGCTAAGATAGGTATTCATTTTGCGAAAATTAGCTTTATGGAAGTTGTAAGAAGAGATGGTAGTTGAAGAAGTGGGCTGGGATGGAGAGTTAAGGAAAAATGAGAGAAGAAGATAGGATAAAAGGACAAAACGTTACTGTGGAGTTTATAGGATCACTAGTGAAAATAAGGTCTAGTTTCCTACCGATAGAGTTAGGGACGCCACTTAATTGGCACAGGCTTGAGTCAGTTATGCTATCAATGAAAAGATAGCATAAGTTCTAGTTCATCTAAGGATTCATCAGATGGAATCCACTTCAGCAGGGGCAGATTGAAGTCTCCAAAGATAAGGATATCGTCGTTGGAATCACTTAGGTCAATTAGTTGGTCAATTGCTTTAATAGCAAGGATGTAGGATTCGATAGGTTGAGCTGGAAGAATGTAGCAGCACATAACGTACAGGGACCTATTGGGAAGTGTTATTTTAATTGACGCAAAGTCAATTTTAGCAGAAGAAGAGATAGCGATGAGAGAAGAGTTAAGGTTATTGTGAATAGCAAGTAGGACACCTTTACATGGAGAATTAACTTTAGGAATGGCAGGGTTATTAACCATAGGGAGAGAGTGATCGTTATCTCGGAAGACATTAAACGAAGATGGGAATAACTCCTGGCTCTTTATGTCGGGGACCAGATTGGTTTCTGTAAGAACATAGACGTCGAAGGAGAACTGTGTGATTTAGACAATACAGCCCGAGTTTTAGAGCGCAAGCCTCCTACGTTTTGGAGTGTAGATGAGATGCAGGATAAGAAGGCAAATTAGGAATGAAAATATTTATCATGGTCAGATCTACTGCGCTGAAGATGAGAAAGTCTTTTAGAGTGAACAAAGCTGCGAAAAGCAGCGAGGTCATCCGCAACCTTTTGAGGAGGTGTTTCGAAGATTTCGTGGTACCTGTTGTAAAGCTTTCTGAGACTAGTTATATACGTAGGAAGGCCTTCCTGTTGGATGGAGACCATGACACTTGTTTTTGTTTTTCCCTCAAATCAAACAGAGTCGGATTTGTCGTAAAGATATGCGAGAAAGACACGTATATTTTCGTATATCTTTTTATCCCTTAGCCTAGTGAGGGCGTAATGGCATTCCGTGGTGTCTATATTCGTTTGGGTCACTTTAATGTTAGGCGGTGAAAGGTGATCAAAAATAGGAACCGAGGGAGAAGGTGAGCTAGCAGCAGGATTTAGGATATGCGAGCTGATGAAGTTAGGGTATTTGGCTCCTGTTGTAAGGTCAAAATTGGGAAAGCAGTTATTAGTATTCCTGGAAGTGAGTATGGGTGGTTGAGCAGTGACAGAATCAGGGGCAGGGGTTAAATTAAATGAGACGCGTTGGAGCTTGGATGAAATAGAGGCACTTGGAGCTTTTGAGGAGATTCGTGAAGGGGGTTACTTAAGGATATAAACGGGAAGGGAAACATTGGGAAATATTTTGGTTTTAAGGCTCCAGTTGGGGTCTGGTTTAGGATGTGGATGGGGAATGGGTCTGGGCGATTTATAATTATCCTTTGATTATCCTTTTTCTGTATTTTTGTTGATTGGTTGATCGTTCCATTTGGAGACCCGCATCTTTCCTAGGTTGAGGTTATTGTTGGACGAGTTAACAAATAACCATTCGATTTTACCGGTAAATTAATTTTGAAATTCCGTTTGTTTTTGTGGTGGGAGGTTGGGAGTATTGTACATTGGCTAATGGTGATGCCATACCTCTTTTTGAAAAATTCGGAAATCCAAGCAACATCTGCATAATTTGGGGCACTTTGGATGAGTAGGGTGGTGAACATCTGATCGGTCTAGCCTGCCTTGCCACTCTGAGCGTGTCCACGTCGTGTTAAATTTTGTTACAAGTTTCCGTGGGGCGGCGACAGGAGGGGATTCATGTTTCCTCAAAAAGAGATGGAGAGTGAGAAAAGGAGTGGTACGACTCGAGCTGTAGAGAGGCTATTAGGAGTAGAGAAATATTTGCTCGGTCCTATAAGAGCAACCCGAAAGAGGAAAACCAAAGTTCGTGTGGTAGCAAGAGTATTTAAAGATCTTAACATTCAGAAATCCGCTGATCGAGATGGCATATCTCCCGTTCTTCTGAAAAGGTGTTCTTCCTCGCTGGCAAACTACTGCATAAGCTACTCTTAAGGACTCTTTCTTAGATGAAAAACAGCATTTGTACAGCGAGTCCCTAAGAAAGTCGAATCTTCTTCTTTCTCCTATAGACCCATTGCATTTACGTCTCTTCTTTCCAAGGTCATGGAGACGCCGATAAACCTTCAGCTTATGCAATATTTCGAAAAGCAAAAACTTCTCAATAGCCGGCAGTATGGATTTCGAAGCAACAGGTCCACTAGTGATTTGATATAATGTCTCACCAAAAATTTAAACCAAAGCGTTCATCAATCTAGCGAAAGCAAGATAGTTGCACTAGATATTTCAAGGCATTTGACAAAGTTGAACACCAGGCTCTTTTGTCGAAAATGCGTGGTTTTTATCGACGAGTTTCTTCTTCAATGAACTAGAAATTATTTTAAGAACGTTCAATTCAAGTCGTCTGGGATAGTTTAATTCCGATATTCACAAATCAATGAACTTTTCTATTCTGCTACTTCTAATTCAGTATAATCCTTTGCTGACGACAGTATTCTCTGCTTTTTATATTCGTTCCCTGACTCTCGTCCCTGCTCAGCTAATAATTCCCAATAACTAATTGGGAAACCACTAACAGAGTAAAATTGAATGCTTCCGAAGCGAAGCTGTCGTTAAAGTGAAATTGAAACACCCAGCCATTATCCATGAACGTCTTATCCATCGTCGAAACAGAAAAATTTTCCATTTTCGCTATGTGTTTCAATTACACCTTACGTTAGAATGGCCATATATTCTATGTCGACTGCTGCAAAAAATCTAGGTCTTTTCAACCGATGTAAGAAATATTTCATTCCCTCCGATCTGGCCTCATGTGGAGCATTCTTCTGTCCAAAATTGAATTACAATGCCCACAACTAGTCGGGTGCGCCCAAAACATCTATGCACCTACTAGATAGGATTCAAAGACTTGTGATAAATTTCATAGCTAATGCTTATATCAGTCAGTCAATGGACACCCGCGAACACCGACGTAATGTTTCCTGCCTCACTTTGTTTTTTTCGCTATTTACACCACCAGTACTCCATTGAAATCGCCAGCAGCATTCCGACCCTTCAAACCTTCAACCTACCCTCCACCACTTTCGGGCGTACTTTAAAAAATATATCGTGATTCGTTCCTAAACCGTACAACTAGCTTATGGGATGCCTTGCTGAGCTCCCTATTTCCTATTTATTATAACTTTCAAACATTGAAGACCAAGTTTTCTTTGCCAGAGCTGTGTAAAAACATTTTAAAGGTATGGAAATTTCTGTTAGTTAAAAAAAAAAAAAAAAAAAAAAAAAACCATGGTCGCTATGGCAGTCTATCACTCACCGCAAACAGTTTAGCGTTAACCGGTCTACTTTAATTAGTTGTGTTCTGATATCTATCAGGAACGACTGTATCCACGTCCTTATTTTGGACAGAGCTTCTATAAAGTTCGTGGGATGAAAAGTTTTTTACTATCTGAGTAGCTATCTAAGTTCTCCACCTGTATTTGCAAAGGACCTCATTATCACAAGAGTAATTGACGCGGAAATAAAAACAGTAGTTAAATTACAAAATTATCTTGCCCTTCTGGCTTTTCTTAAATATTTACCATCCTTCGTTAACGTCTTTAAACCAAAAGTCATATGTATAAAAGGTTAACTGCTCCATTTTGCCATTTTACTTGACTTAGCTAAGCACCCTTTCTGCTAGCAGATACTCTTTCCACTTTAATGGGTAAGGACCCCCATAAAAAAATCACAAAAAATCTCAACGACTTCTTAGCCCGAAGTCAAGTAGCTCTAAAAAATTATTCTATTTCCTTCTCTTCTACCAATATCAGCTCGAACATGCAAATACGGCTGAATCCTTTGGCACAGTTCACTTTAGGGAATTCATAGCGTCACACCCTCTCATTCGCGCCCACCCATTGCAAACAGGTGGAGACGAGAAATTTGAATAAACAACGCATAAAAGTGTAAAGTAGAAAAAAGAAAGAAATCCTTGCACAAACGGCCTCGTCGTTTTGCAAATTTTATCGTTCAACTAAATGGATGGGTTGGCTGAGGATGGCAAGGTTAAAAATTATTGCCACCTTAACTCTTCCCGCTACCACCACTACAAAAAAAAAAAAAAAAAAAAAAAAAACGAGTGTGTGCACACCTTACTCGAATATGGTTCGATTCCGTTAAGGGTACTCAACATATGAGCTGTAAGGCTCAGTCAGTTGTCTTCCCTCCAATCTGTGGCACATTTATGGAGTGAAGCAAATCAGAAGGGGGAATCCCCGATGGAAACATTCATAGCGTGCTGTGGCATGGCACTGCAAAACGATTTATCCATAAATACCTAGCAATAGAGATACGCGTTACAGCGGAAATCGGTTCTCTGTCGAACAAACAAAAACAACACCTTTTGTGAAAGTTTCAAAAGCAGTTTTGTTGGCTTCTTCATGAGGTGGGAGGAGGTGGGAGAAGGTGGAAAAAGAAAACACGCTCACCTGTGTGGAATATTACCATATAAACTTGATTCACTTTTCCACACTTCATTTTCCGTTAAGTGAGGTGGAAGTTTGATGTATTTTAGGGATGGATTGGTACGAGAAAAAGCCACTTCACAACGATCGACTAAATGCGAATGTTGAGTTTGAGCTTGAGCTTGAGTTTAAGCTTGAGTAACACTGTGTCAGGGTGGCACTTAGAGTGGTCTGGGTAGTTGTTCGATTTTATTGGCAATTTCAGCGCAAAGTAAAAAGTCAAAAAAAAAAAAAAAATAAAAAAATAAAATAAAAAAAAGCGGTACATTTTTGAAATATGTTCAACACCTGTGGGGAAACGGCGGTAGAGAGAATCTCTGAAAAGGCCCGAAGGCCATCGCAGTATAACGAACAAGATGACGGCACACACCAGCCAATCTACAGGCAAAAGCTATGGCTATGGCAACGGCAATGGTGATGGTGATGGCAAAAGCAAAGGCAAGCGAAATATGAGAGGAAAAACCATTGGAGATTTATCTGTCCATTAGGGAGGTTGAATGTTGTTTATATCCACGATATTGCCAGATAGGGGTTTCTCATATTTTCCATTTCTCATTTCTACCAATATATCCATCAACCATAAATTCTTGGGGTTGGAGAACAAGAAAACACGAATCCTTCATTATATCTACCTGAGTGGGTACACTAAAGGTTTTTCTCCTTTCTCACAAAAAAAAAAATAAAAAAAATCTCTCCTTTTGGAAATTTTTCATTTTTATTTTACGAAATGAAGACTGTGTTAGGATTAAAGATTGGAAGAAGATTATCGAAGAAAATTCAATGGGGCAGTGGAGCGATTATAATGGCCTACATGAAGAGTCTTTCGGTCACGTTGAGTTCATTTTTCGATTTTGATTACTTTTAAGGGGTTGGGTACTTCCTCAATTTTTTGTGAAAAGTGCAGATAATTTTCCAACCAATAGACCTTTTCAGAGTGTTGCTGGCCATTGATGAAATTAAATTAGTTCCACTCTTCCCATAACGAAAAAAAAAAAAATAGAGAAAACGTTTTCTGACACGATAATGGTGTGATAAGTCCAAAGAGCTTTTTCATTATTCTGAACCCGGAATATGGGATGAGAAGCTATCACGTTTACGTTCATCTTACATCTGTCTGACGGTTATCCTTATTATTGTTTTCATTTTTGTTCATGAAGCGAAAGTCTATTAAAAGAACAATGTAAATGGCACTTCTGGATAGAACATCTTATCTTTGGGGTATAATTTTTCACTTCAGTTCTCTCAGTATAAAGGGTCGATTGTCTATCACTTTTTTTCTCACATCAACGTTTTTTTTTTTTTTTAAATCTAGACTACAATGAAAGTTATAACTAGACGTACAAGAATATCAAATGCGTAGGCAAAGACCTTGACCCTATAATCTTTAACTAGGAAAGTGTTAAATAGAGGATATATCGAGATATATTATCTTCAAATAAGAGTAACTCTTAAGCAAGTGTTGAATCTAAGCCATAACCTTAAGACCAGGTAAACGTCTCATGGACAACACTGTGAAATGAAAATTCTCTTGTCCGCGTGCTTGCTATCTTCTGTGCAGCCAATCTTAATATCAATCTGAGGTGGACATCACACTTGGTCAGAAAATGGTCTACAACTAAGTTGTTTTACAAAACATGTGCTACGTAAAGTAAATACTGATCAGCGCTTTCAGGAGTCAAAAAATGCTCGGATAACTTTTAATTTTCGTGAGTCGTCTGTAGTAGATGTCCTTTATGTCAACTCTACCATCTGGTATTGATCTGATAGGACTGTTGCCTTAGTTCAACTAAGAGCATGTATCCCACACTAGCTTGGGGGTAGGCTGAAAACCTCGTTCTGGCGAATTAGTTTTTTTAAGAATTAAGTTACCATTGGACTGCTATTAAGTGATATGACCCAATTGACTTCAAAATTCCAATGCCTTGGTTCCCAAAAAGGCGGCACCTTTGGTAGTACAATAGGAAGGAAACGTCTACACTCTACACATCGAATCTGGAAATGGACATGATGCTTACCCAATTGATTGTGTTGTGATCGGCGGAAAGCACTCCAGCAATATTACAGATATCCGAACATTCCGAGAGACCAGATATGTTTGCGGATATTACAGAGGTCATAACAGCAGAGAAATACTGTGTCAAAACCGTTGATTGTCGAGAGTGTCTCAACTTCTCATCAAAACCATTAGAACCTGAATTAAGTGCTGAAGATTAGTGGCTCTGATTCGAGAAACTTTGATCCCTACTTGGAGGGTCAACTCAAGGGAAAAGGATCTCATGTTGGATCTAATGGCTGCTCTTACTTCATTTCATGGTTTCAAGTCGCATGGCACCAATGGCATATACCCAGTTAAGTTTCAGAAAAGTATATATTAGCTGCTGGTAACTCTGAAGAGAGACTTCACTGCTACCCTAGAGCTGGTATCCATACCGAAACCTTGGCGGACAGTGAGTGTAGCCTTATATCGAAAATTTGAAAAGATAACTACACGCTCGTCAAGGGATTCAGACTTATAAAACTGACTTTCTTCATGTTAAAGAGAAGCTCCATGTGCGTAAAACTGAATGGTGGTTAGCACTCAGTAAGAAGGAATACGCGCTGAGCATTTTCCTCAGAATTGAGTGTGCTTTCGGCAACACAACTTTTGACTCACTGCACAACGTGCTCAATAGCTCTGATGACTATGCATAAGCATACGCGAAGAAGGCTGACTGATCTGGCTCATCTAGTGCTTAAAGGCATTACAATCCAATTCTCCAAAGAAGCTAAGTATTTGGGTGTTATACAGAAAACAAACTTCTATGAACTAGACATGTGACGTCGAATGCCTCTCAGCATATTTAACGAGAATTGTTTTTTGTGAAATCCAACGTTGTCGTCCTCCAGAGAGGTATAAGCTCCACATCCTATATCGGTGTTGAAGCCGTCCGTGAAGACCCGACTGCATTTCTTTTCTGGCTCAGATTTTGGCTAAAACCAATGTTAGGCACAGGGAGACCCGATTCCCTTTTTTTCCGAGTCATAAGACAGTCAAGGGGTCATCGAAGCTCTAGTGCATCTTGTACGAAGGATTCCTTATTTTTAAATGAAAGAGTGCAACCCATGATATGAATATCAAGAGGCAGGGGATTCATCTAGAATCGAGAGCGGAACCAAGTGTGCTATTGAAAAACCCCATGCAGGCGAGACAGACCGTTCTTTGGAGTCTGGTAAAAGCAGCAATCACGTATTCTTGTAAGGGCTTGGTCAATCTGACAACCGACGCATGGGAAATTATTGGTGTTTTCTTAGCCCCGCATCCGCAATCAATATCCGTCTTTCGTGTTTCGATTCGTCTAAACCCTGTTGTCTGGCCGTGCTTCACATGGGTCAAAAGGTGCGTTGTTGGTGTTTTTCAACATGAAAAGCTCTTGGCGAGCGTGTAGTCCTCTTTTCCAGTTTTTGTTATAAGGGATACCCATACTTTTCGCCAGAGTTCCGGTGTGTATACCAGTGTTGGGCTTACAATTCACTTTAGAGTTACCAGCAGCTGATCTATACCTTTTTGTGACACAAATAGGTACAGTTGTGTGTACAACTTACGCGTACTAGGATGAATTCCGAAAAAGTGCCTCCCTGAGATATGATAACCTTTCGTCCTATTTCATCATGGTCACGTTACTCTAAGTTTTTTAGATTAAGCGAACATTTCGATTTGTGTGTCATGAACATAGGGCTAGATTTTGCAGATCGACTTTGCGAATTTTGGTGAAAGACCTGAAAGTGCAAACCGTTCACCAATTGCTGCCTACTGACCGTCAAATAATGTTAACTTACTCGCTTACTGTGTTAAATTTAGTGCAAGAAGACGATGATTTTTATCCAAAATCATAATGAGCGACGAAATACGCGAAGATCCATTGAGAACGCCGTAACCGTAGCTGGTGAGCGCTGCAGACAGACGTCGAACAAGTTTTTTTACTCCCAAGTTGTTGGATTAGGTCACGAGTATTGTTGTTGGTTCCAGCAGGATGAACCAACCGTTTACATAGCTGGATGGAGATTTTGAATCACCAATTTCTAGGCCGTATGATTTCCCTGTTTGGCGATTTGAACTGGTCGGTCAATCGCCAGATCTGACGGCGCCAGGCACCTCCCTTAGATGTTTTTCTTTGAAATTTCGCGCTTACCACAACAAACCACTAACTTCGTAAGTCTTGAAAGCCAACCTTGAAGAAGAAACCAGATGTTTTGCGAGCAATAATTTAAAATGCCGTAAAGTGAGCACAAATGTTTTGTATATCAACTCAGGAGGTTGTCAGTGACTTTCATTTCTAACAAAATGGCAGCCAATTCACATTATGACATTTCTTTTGCCAAATCTTATATTTGAAGAATATGCGTAAGTCCTAAACGCAACACGCAGTCTATGAAAATTTGTTATGATCTTATAAAAAGGGAACAATTTGAATCTGATGCCGGGGTACTACTCTAGTTTCCCCCTAGAAAACACTTGGAACAAGGGGTCGGTTGGAGTCGATGTCAGGAACACTGTTTGGCTCAACTGAGGCGCTAAATTCATTTTGTATTTTTTTCAATCACAATTGACTCCGTCTAGAAACTTTCTTGGCTAAAGTATTAACAGTGCTGCGATTATTGTCTTTTGGTCACCACTTGCGATCAGTAGTTTGGCAAGTAAATTTAATGTTGCAGAAAAAAACTAAGCGTAATTGACGCGTAGTATGTTAGTTACTTTCAAGACTGCGCATCGCCAAGTTGACAGCACTCAGTGTCTATCTTATTCCTACAAAACTCTACTTTCTCCGGTAGTATAATGCTGAGACATCCATAAGCAACAAAGTACGCCATAAGCTTTGCCTACTGCTAAACTTATGTGATTGCTCCAAGTTAGTCTTCGAACGAAAGTATGCATTTGGACTTCTTCGGATTCAGTAAAAGAAGTATATTTTTAGAGCATTTGGAGATATTGTCTAGATCTGTGTTAATACGGCAAACACAGTCCTCAATTAAACCAAGTGGACAACTTATGTGGAGTTGAGCATCATCAGCATATAACTCAATTTTAGAGCTAGTAACGGCAGATTTCAACTCATTAAATAGAAGGGGGCCAAGAATGGAATCTTGTGGTACTCCAGAACGAACAGCAATGAAGTCAGACAAAACATTGTAAATGAAGACGGCTTGTCTTCGACCTATAAAATAGGAAAACAGAAGTCTAGCTGCAGGAAATGGAAAGTTGAACATTTTTACGAGCTGTGTCGAAAGATCTAAAGAGATCCAACAATTAGAAAAAAGTTATCAGGTCTTTATCGATGTTCTGATTATCTGGGAGTAATAAGACTATAATAATTTAGAAAGATGTTTATTTGTTTCTACATGAGTTTTTCAAACGCTTTAAATAGGAAAGAAAGTATTGATGTTGGTCGATAGTCTTTACCACCTGAGCTTTTCGGTACGGGGATAATTTTAGCCTTCTTCCAAATGTTAGGAAACACGCTAGTAGTCAAGTTTGTATTAAATGCAAAAGTTACAAAAGGCAACACGGCAGTATTATTTTCAATTTCGGGTCTGTTTCAATAGCGTTAGGTTAAATAGAAAGTATACTCTCAATTACATCAACTTGGTCAACCCCTGAGAAGTAAAACTTTTCCCCCGGTAGGAAGATATCATCGGAAATCAAATCTGAATCTTTAAATTCAGATTGCGAGTCATATGAGGTCGTCGGTAGGGTAAAAATGTTTGGTTGAGAGCATTACCATCAATACCACAGGGGATCAGAGCTTGATGTTTTCCTAAGCCTACACTGCGCAGGTATCTTCAAGGTTCAAAGCAACGGTCTCATTTTGAAGATTGCAATAGACTTATCGAAGTCTCAAATCTATATCGCTTCCATCGTTCCTGTTTTTCTTCTTTTTCATATGAAAACGAATTTCATTAGTGAACTATGGGCGCTGTGCAGGCCTTGTAGATTTGAACTTCTTATTTCAAATACGGAAATAATATTTGAATGAAGAAAATTTATTTGCTCATCAGAAGAAGGCATATAATATATTTGTTCCCATTGCATGCTTCGAAAGTAGTTTTTTAGTGCAACATAATTTAACTTTCTGAAGTCCCTGTAAGTGAAGGAATATGGAGAACTACGTATGTTTAAGTTGAAAGTTAAATAGACGACGCCATGTTTCGGGGAACCTGAGGCAGACGATTGTTCATATCAAATAACTAGAAGTGCTTACGGAGAAAAGATTTAAAGTCAGTATGCTTTCCAACAATTGGCTTTCCAGAAATAAATCAGAATTCAAATCTCCACACACAACAACTTTAGATGAAGAAACAGCAATTTCTTCCAGTGAGGAAATAAGGGGTGCTGTATTTATATACAGCCCCTAAAAGAAATCTGTCATCTTTGCCAATAATTTCTAAGAACAAGTAGTCCATAAGGTAATCACATGAAGACTTACATTTAACTGAACAAGTAATACTTCTGCAAACATAAATTTTCACACCACCACCTCTGCATCAAGTTCTGTCAGCCAGAAAAAGCCTATAGCTCGCGAGACGAAAGACAGTGCCTTTACAACGTCAACTCCAGAGCCTACAAAAAGATCTCGAAATTCGTATATTTTACACTTTAGACTTTTTGCATTTATATGACAAATATGCACCAGGTGAAGTGAGCGTTCAGATACAAATGTCTCGATAGAGAACATTTATTGTGAACGGGCCTTAATTTTTCTTTGTTTGGTTGCTATGACATCTGTCAAACATTGAGCAATGAGCAAGTAACATCATATTTTTTCATCATGTCGAATTTTGTACCAGAAAATTATGACTTGCGGAAAGTATTAGTTTTTTTGTTTTCATTTGAAGAAAAATGCCGCAGAGGCGCATCGAAATGGTTCCGAGATAACGATTTTGATGTGAAAAATGAAGAACGTGGAAGACCACCAAATAAGTTTGAAGACGCCGAATTGCAAACAATATTGGATGAAGATGACACTTTGAGTCAGAAAAAAATGTTAAATAATTCCTGACCGTTTAAATGCTATGGGAAAGATCCAAAATTTTGGAAAACGGGAGCCACATGAATTGAATGAAAGACAGATGGAAAACCGAAAAACCACTTGTGAAATTTTGCTTCAAAAATACGATAAAAAATCAGTTTTGCGTCGAATTGTTACTGGCGATGAAAAATAGATTGATTTTCGGAATCCTAAACGGAAAAATCATGGGTTAATCCGAGACAACCATCAACTTCGACTGGAATACCAGATCGATTCGGCAAGAAAAAAATTGTGTGTCTGTTGGGACCAGAAAGATGTAGTGTACCACGAGCTCTTAAGACCTGGTGAAACCGTTAATAGAGATCGCTACTGACAGAACCATGCATTGACAGAAAAACGACCAGAATGGGCCAGAAGACACGGCAACGTAATTTTGCTCCATGACAATGCACCTGCACACAAAGCAAAACTGGTACAGTATACAACCAAAGCACTTGGCCGGGAGCTCCTACCCCAACCGCCGTATTCACCAGACTTGGCTCCTTCCGACTACCATTTGTTTTCATCTATAGGACACGCATTAGCTGAGCAGCACTTCGAATCCTGCGAGGAAGTCGAAAATTGGGTGACTTTTTGGTTTGCTTCAAAAGACGAACAGTTTTATTGGCGTGGAATCCATAAATTGCCTGAAAGATGGGAAAAATGTGTAGCTAGCAATGGCCAATATTTTGAATAAAATGTTTTTTACTTTCCCATTTTTTTTTATTTTCACAAAAAAAAAAAAGAACGCTCACATCGGTACACCTGGTAGACCTAGTCTATGTCCTGATAACATAATACTCTGATCATGGATCTCAACACGACTTGACCACCCTCTACAATCAACCGATTCCAAACCGATAATGTTAAGAGAATAAATTTGAGCGACAAAGCGACGAGAGAGGTGGCGACGAAGGAGAAATTACAAAAGTAGTATATCAATATCAATATCCTACAATTGTATCTTTTCGAGATGTGGTTGTTCGTAATGATGAATTTTTGTCCTGGTGGTGTCTATTCTCAACTGGAAACGTTCTCTACTCTTACTACGTCAGCTGTCAAACGCTGAATTTCTGATGTTCCACTGTCCATCTCTTACGAACGTTTTAGAGTTTGAATGTTTAAGTTCATTGAACTCCTCTAGTTCTCGTTATTAAATCATAGCCTATAGGACGGTTAAAGTCACAATCCCTGTCTTATTCCTCTTTAGTCTTATTTTGCTCTTTATGGTATTTAGATCTCCAGCTTGCTGTCGAATGTCTTTTGCTTTTGTTTTGAAGCTAACCTTGTGTTCGAAGATTGTTTCACCTATAGCATTGCCACTTCATTGGCAATCACATCCCTAAATAATCCATAACTTGTTCGTCTTCCATCATAATGGACTGATTTCAATCACATAGCTTACTTTCAAGTCATGCGTTGGCTTATAAACTTTGATAATGTCAATAATTTCTACAACATTACACAGTTTGGGATCAAAACATTGACAGTATAGTCGGTATTCGTGATGTACACACACTTTTTTATAGTAAGCTTCCTTTAGGTAGGGAAGTTGATGCTGATGTGATATATTCCTTTCTTTTTACTACCACTCAAACCCCTTTATGGCCATAGCAATAGAATGTCACGTCCAGAATACACAGTGAGCATTGACGTTTATTAGATCACGAAGAACTGTAACGACCTCCCTTTTCGAGTTTTTTAGACATCCAACAACCTAATGCGTGTGAAAAATGACCTACTTCCGGTGCCTTAATATCTAGTGCTTTAGGTGTGCCATTTATTACTCGTAACTGCGAACTCTCAAAGTTTATATTTTTGAAATCTTACATTAAAGAAGAAAAATGGATTCAATATGACTCATTTCTATTTCACTAAAATGACAAATCTATCAACACGCAGCAGATCTGATAGATAAAAGTATATCAGAAATGCTTTTTAAACTCTAGCCCGATACATTAAAGCTCATTAAAATGAATCTGTATCTGAATACCACTACATGTTCTTAAAACTACCAATAGCTCATCCTTTAGGAAATCAACCAACCAACAACTAACAGCGACTTTCATCCGCAAAAACCGCGAAAAGACAAAGTGTACTCTGCTAAGGCATTTTTCTCTCGAATATTTATTACATCACTGTCCTGTTTCCTCTGCGCTCTCTCCACAGCCATTTGAAATTGCCATAAAGCAGGAGTCCCATTCCATTTACCACCCTGCTAACAATGTTATTGCGGCAATCTACTTAATCCTCAGGATAACGCTGAGTGTATACAAAACAATGATGGTACCCCATAAAGAGTCTTACAAAGTGTTGCGGCTGTAATGGTGTAAGAGTGTACGTATCACATTGGAATGAAGCACGAGGCACTTGGTTATGTCAAGTGAACGTCGAAAGTCATAACTTATAATTGAGGGTTAAGAAGTCGTTCAACCTAACCCCACATTTGCTATATGTGGCACGTACACGAGTTGGTGAAAGCGCTAAGTTGTCAACTAGAAAAGTTTTTACCTAGATACAATTATAGAGTCCGTCTTACTTTCTTTTTTAAGTTCAACTGACTCTATCTGTTCGGAAAAGAAAAGTTACTTTCAGTAAGGTGCCTTCTAATTTAGCAATTGAAAATCAACATCCCCTAAGTAGTCCTTAAATTAAGAGGACTCCTGGTAATTGACTTCGGCTAAAGTGCTCAAACGGGGATTCCTACCATTGATACCGCAGCAGTTTATTCAGCCTCATACATCTTGGTCTTTCCTTTTGCTTTGGTTTTTAAGTACGTCACTGAGTTAATTTAGACTGGGAATCTCTGAGACCGGTCTCGCCAGTGACCAGAAATGGAGAAAATTAATGACGGCGTGGAGGAGAAAAAACCGGGAACATCTCGTCTTCCTGTTGGAACTTTTCTGGCTTCTCCTCTAAATGCTTACAAAGTGAAAACATCTTAACTTTCAGTTGGTTAGGTTTGTGGTATGAGAGATGTTAATGCACTGCTAACCCAGGTGGGTCCAGAAGGTAGGAGAGCCCGGTGAAAGATGCGCTATTTCGTCTTTTTACGTTTATTTGGATAGCACAGGAGTCCTAGAGGGATGTTGAGGATGTTGCGAAAATTGCAATTAGACGAGTTTTGTAATTTGACTGAAATTATGGCGAAAGACACTCTCGAAGATGAGGTTTGTTTCCAAATATTTTCCCTTGCTTTTTTAACTTGTTTCGAGAGATGTCCTACACTTCAATGGAAGAAGGAGAGCAGGAGCAAGATAAAAAAAACTTCGATTGCAAGCTTTATTTATGTTGAAAGTTTATTATCATTGTTTGCGTTTCGCAGCTTGAAAGTTTGTAAGGACTGAGTGATTTTTGTTGTCGGTGCGCTTTTGGGTATTCTTTTAATTATAGTTCCACCATTAAGATAGGTCTTTGATTGCGAGTTAAGTTCTCATTAATTATGGCCAACCGGGATGCTATTAGAGAATTGGTATACAAGAAGAAATAATCAAAGTTTGCTTTTAAAAGTTTGGCTACTGCCCGACATTTTCGTGTCCAAAAATATTGTTACCTGAGTAGTTCCATAAGAGAGACTGAAAATATTCCCAATAACTTGCTTGCTCCAATAAATTTTAAAGCATAGAATGGTTGAAAGTACTCTAATAAGATCACTCAACTCGTAGAAGATGTTGTTTTTCATTTAAAATTGCCAAGAACAACAGGCAAAATTATGGCTTTCAATCCTAAGTTTGAAGATTACCAAATATTTCAGTTGGTCTGGTTGTTGTCTCAACAGCCTCAACAAACAGGAAGCCTCATAATTATTGACAAATCCTTCGGATACGGTTACAGACGAGCGAATCTTGTTCGGCCACTTAAAAGACTATCGAACTGTGAGATTTCTAGATTCTAAAAAAGTATGCGAAAGCAACAAGTTATCAAATATTACACGTCCTTCCGGCATATACGAGACTGAATGTTCCATACTAAAAATGGCCTTATAGTCTGAACCTCAACCAACATACCTTAACAGACGTCTAGATCAATGACCTATTATTTATATTAATTACACACTCTGATATGGAAACGCACATCCGTGAGTTACCAAATATATTAATAAATAAATAAAAGCCACTGCCTGGGTGGGCATTTTATAGGGTGATTCATCGTAAGATTTGATTTTTAATAGATTTTTTTGATAGATCACGCGTGACTCCTATCAAACTGCTCTGTTATTTTTGTTCAGTATTGTTAGGCAAGTCATCATGAAAAAACTGACACTACAACAGTGTCTCCAATTTGTTCAGCTGTATTACGAAAAACAGCGTTCTGTGAGATGTCTTTCGTGCGATTCGAGGTGCGCATAATCGACCTACTGAAACCACTATTGCCAATACCGTATACGCGAAGACCGTGACGAATCAATTCGTCGTCATTCTAAGCAGCTTGGCTTGACGTGAGGATCTCGTCCTTAAATCGTACAAAGTTCAATTTGTGCAAGAATTGAAGTCAGACGACTTAAATTTGCGTCATATTTTCAGTGAATGGGCTCTGGAAAAACTCAATGAAAATCCGGTGTTTTATCGTGAAATTTTGTTCAGTGATGAAACCCATTTCTGGCTCAATGGATACGTTATTAAACAAAATTGCCGTGTTTGGACTGATGAGCAACCCGAAGAGAACCAAGAGCTACCATTATATCTATTAAAAACAACGATATGTAGTGGTTTATGGGCTGGTGGAATCATTGGTACACATTTCGTCAAAAGTGAGCAAATCAGAATGTAACCGTCAATGATAACCGTTATCCCGTCATGTTAACGGACTATATGCTTCCTGAAATACAAGCACATGGTCTCGGTGAGCTCTGGTTTAACAAGATGGCGTTACGAGCCATACAGCGCGTGAAATAATGGACTTGTTGAGAAATCATTTTAGTGAAATTAAATTTTCACGTTTTGCTACGGTGCTACACCTTTAGACTATTTTTCAATCTTTCGATACCAGTTTTGTAGTACGATTTCGGCTTAGCCTTAAAATAGGCCTCTGTTTCGGCGATTACTTCTTCATCGGTCTTAAATCTCTTTCCAGCGAGCATTCTTTTGAGGTCTGCGAACAGGAAATAGTCGCAGGGGGCCAAATCTGGAGAATACGGTGGGTGGGATAGCAATTCGTAGCCGAATTCATTCAATTTTGCCATCGTTTTCATCGACTTGTGACACGGTACATTGTCTTGATGAAACAGCACTTTCTTTTTATTCAAATGCGGCCGTTTTTCTGCGATTTCGTCCTTCAAACGCTCCAAAAACGCAATGTAATAGTCGCTGTTGCTAGTCTGCCCCTTTTGGAGATAATCGATGTAAATTATTCCATGTGTATCCCAAAATACGGATGCCATAACCTTGCTAGCCGACTGTTGAGTTTTTGGTCGTTTTGGACGAGGTTCTTCGCCTGCTCGCCACTCAGCGGACTGCCGACTTGACTCTAATGTGAAGTGATGGAGCCAAGTTTCATCCATTGTTGAATCATCAACACGTTGTTGGTTTTGGTCGACTGTGAGCAAACACGGCACCCACCTTGAACAGAGCTTTCGCATGTCCAAATATTCACGTATGATATATCCAACACGCTCTTTTGATATCTTCAGAGCCTCAGCTATCTCGATCAACTTCACTTTACGGTCATTCGTAATCATTTTGTGGACTTTTATGATGTTTTCATCTTCGTCAACTGCGTGCATCATCTCCGGTGCTTGTAAACTTTTAAATTTTTCAATCCACTTGCGAGTGGTTCGTTCGGCTGGTGCAGAGGTCCGGGTAACACTTATCAAGCCATTTCTTTGCATCGGCTGCATTTTTTCCCTTCAAAGCAATGATAAATCAACACACGAAATTGCTTTGAATAAATTTTTTTTCACAATAACAAAAGTTGCTTCACTCACAACGCTATATCCCGAGAACAAATCGTCCGTCAAATTTATACACGTATCTTTTGAAGGTTGGTACTAACTGAGAATAGTATAGATTTAATTCAAGTGGTGCCCTCTCTTACAAACGGACTTTTCAGCCCATGTATTAGTATGGTGTCAATCCAAAAATAAATCTACCAACTTATGCCATTAAAATGACACTAAGCACGGGAGTGAAAATAATACTTAGTCTCCCAACCCTAGGTCTCCACTTGCAACAATCGACAGCGAGAAGATATTTTTAAGTCAGCTTAATTGGGGGGATTAAACCCGAAGGGCCACGACGCATTTTTTTTTCGAAATAAATTGGATTTATGTTCCAAAACGATCTATACGATACCCCATCATGACTTTGAAATAGCATTGTCTTCCAGGCTGAGATATTAGCTGCAACAGAAGCAGCCAAACTTACGACAATAAAGGCAATAGGCTATGAGGATACTACCATATTTATTGACAGCAATACTTCCATGCTGAAAATAAAAGCTTGTGAAGCGATGTCGTTAAGATTTCAAGGCTCAGAACTAAATTATCTATGCTTGTTGGATTTCTCACAGGCCATGGACTTATGACTAAGACTTCTGCAGATGCTGTAGAGACGTGAATTTTCTATACCGTTGTCCATCCTCAGTAATTTGAGACAAAATTGGTATTTTCATGACTTTCCAGAGCAAACCCAACCCAATTCGGTCCGGGCCTGACATGTTGAAGTAGGCCCCCTGGTGCGACCGTCACGGTGGCTGTGGTTTAAACCTTTGATTTTTTGACCCGATGCAGAATTGCTATAAATATTGGGTGCCGTGACCCTAAGGTTGACAAAAGGTCTTACGTCGGCCTCGACTCATACCAAAGTTCCGCTTTTCTATTACATAATACATATAAGCTATGGCAAAGCGTATCAATGCTCCCATTGATGTATGGGCATTCAATGAAATTAAGATGTTGCTCGCAAGACGGCGTTGTGCATGGTGCATGTTGGTCGACACCCTACTTAGTGCTCTGAATAGTCTATGCTCAAGCATATGCAAATTATTTAGCTGTACTGTTTGTTGGATCGCGTCTAATGATCAAGTGACTTAAAGCGCAGGAATTCCTGATGACGATTGTTATACTAGAAAAAGGATTTCAGTTAATCCAAGTCCAAAACCGAAGTTGTCCGCTTAACGAGAAGGACCAAGCTGTCTGGTCTAATTCATTTAGTGGTTCATGGCATCATCAGCCTTTCAGAAGCGTAAATGAACTCTCGGAAAGACGGAAGGCGTGTCCTTTGGATCTTCACGACCACAGTAAGGCCAAGTATATTATATGTATCGGTTGTTTAGCAGGATAATCTTCCACGTAAATACGACACTGATGCTTTTACCGGACTTTAAGAAACGGTTTGTCTCGATTGTATGGGAACATTCACTTGAACGACTGGCTTTTGATGCACTGCTGAATCTCCTTCTCAATGATATTCATATTATGGGTTGCGCTCTCAAAGCCATCTGATATTTAAAAGGAATTGGTCTTTGATAATAACTCTAGTCTTGCGGACATGCCGTTTGATGCAATGATACCAGAGCTCATGCTGTGCTATAAACTGGTTTCGGCCAGAATCTGAGCCAGGAAAGGAATGCAGTCGGGACTTCACGTATGGCTCCAAAACTGATATAGGATTTGGCACTGGTACCTTATTGAAGGACGACAACGTTAGATTTCATTTCTCGTTAGGAAAACTTGCGTCTGTCTTCCAAGCCGAGATATACGCAATTCTGATGGTGAAAAACTATCGGAGGGGCGAAAAATTTGCATTTCCATCTGAGCCTTGCTAAAGGTTCTTACGACTTCCAAGCTATTTCGAGAATGCAAGACTTCACTGAATACAATCGGAAGGCTTAATTCACTCAGTTTTGTCTGGGCTCCTGGTCACAATGGGATTACAGGAAATGAAAACGTCGATGAACTTGCTAGACAAGGCTCAGAGCAGAGTTTTTTAGGACCCGATCCCACGTATGGTCTGCTTGCGTCAACATTTGGGTTTCATACGATATATATATAATGATATAACTCTCCAACGGATTCTTCCCGATGACTCTTAAAGGTCAGCGGCTTTCCTGCTGTCATTCAGTAGGAAAGGTTGAAGGCTGATTACTGTTGTGGTGACGGGGCATTATACTTTTCCTAAGAACTCAAATATGCTGACACCACGGAGCCCTACCTCTATGAATGTCCGGCTTTCGCTCGCATTATCTGGTACTGTAGATACTTTTTCATTGAAGAGCTTAATCGTCTTTTTGAAAAATCTCATTAAAATGGATTAACAAGGAGTACAGTGGACTAGTTCTTTGTCTGAGTACTCTGTTTTGACAGAAAAAAAAGAAAAAAAAAAATTCGGTGAGCTAGTTGGCAAAGACCGTGCTAAGTAGGGTGGTTTACTAATTGAAGCAAAAGTAGCTAATTTGAATTGAAATTCATGTTTTTAATTCCTGTTAATTAAGTGATGAATTTTGGGAATTCCTTTTATATGCAACGGTAGGTTTTCCTCCCTAATTTGCCCTATCTGTATCCATAAAAATATTTCATACCCTTCGTGTACAGTGCCAGTGTTCTGACATAAAACCACATTGGTTGCCATGGTCTTTTTAAACCATCAGAGAAATATCTTTCTATTTATTTTAAATTTTTTTTAAACTAAGCTCACTTTGAGCTCCATCAGTTTCAACTATTATTTTTGCAATATTTTAATTAAAAAAAAACAAAGCTCGATAAAATGTGAAAAATGTACTTTTGTAATTTGGTTTTTGTCAACATTGCCTAGAAAGAAGAAAAAATCCATACCTGTACTTAAATTTATGCGCAAGCAAGGTGACAGCATCATGAATAAATCCATTTATAACCTAACAGCTCCATCAAACTTAATTAACGCCCCCAATCCATGTCGATCCTTTTTAGCAAAAAAAAAAAAGAAAGAAAACCCATTGAATGGAAATGCTTTTTTCATCTCCACTCACCATTATCAATAAAAAGTTGAAAATCAATCAAAAAAGCACGCACAGACAAAGAGTCTTCGGTCAAGGATTCACTGAATAAAATTTTTCTCATTATTATCATCCTGGACTAAAGTGGTGCCACAAAAATAGAAGAAAAAAAAATGAACCATGCGAGTACACCCACTTACTCTGGGCGCACTTTTCCATAAATTTCCATTCAGAAGCCTAATACCACGACGGAAACTTAAAAAAAAAAAAATTAAAAAAAGAACGAAAATATGTGTATGTAGGTATACATACTCCTATATTCGAGATGGATTGGAGACTAGGAAACCGGAAATACCCGTCGTGCGGCATCATTTGATGGAATGAAATTAACATAATTCGTAGAAAATGCTTTGACCTGGAACTGGAACTGATGCTGAAACCCATACCCGAACCAAATTCGAGTAGGAAAACTCAAATAATGCGGAACCACATCGGAACACCGAGCCACACAGATGTGGTGGCTGTCGTCACAAATGAGCTCGAAAAGCATTCCTGCCGCATTGTGTACACTTCATTAGGCAGCCGCAGTAGCAGCATCAGTAGCACTTGATTAGAGAATGCGAGGGCGTTGGGCAATGGCAGGCGGCAATAGTGTAAAATATGGCAAACGGATGTCTGCTTTGAACCGCACTCACTGACACGGTCTTGTTTCACTACCACTTCCTGTAAGCCAAAGTTTCCTTTGTTACATTTTCTACGGTGTTGGATAATTTTTTATTTTTTTTTTAATTTTTTTTATTTCTTATTTTATTTTGCAGTTTCTACTTTTGTTCGTTGTGTTTTTGTCGATTGTTCTCTGCTTTGCCATGTTCGTGGTCGAAGGTTTTTGTTTAAAGTTTTCCAATTAAAATTTCGCGTTCATACGTTTTTCTTTCTGTTTCACTCCTCTCTCTGTTTATACCACGGGAGTCTTGTTTATCCTGTTGCTATTAGTTATACAGCAATGGTGCAAAATTGACAACAAAGCGGATAACTTTGTCGGGCGGTAAACTCTACAGCGCGTTATAATAAGCTTAAAGCATGCACCTAAGTCAAGCAGATAGATGGAAATTCTCATAGTTGACAATGAAGCTGGAGGATATTGACAGTTTTAGATATTCAACAAAATGTCTTGGAGCCATGCTGATACCGCAACCCACTTAATGGGACGGTTTGCTGAGGATTGGGTGTATTTTGACAGAAGGTTTGCAAATAAATTATGAGATAGTACCGCTTTTGCTGCTTTTATACAAGGATAATACTTACATATCACAGCGCTTAAATGTTCTCATATGCACGTGTTTTTTCTATCACATCTTTTAAGTATGGCATGTATCTGCACTCATCAGAAACCACTTATATTCTTATGAGAGGCTAGGACAAAAGAAGTACTGCACGACGCCGTCATCATTCTCAGCAGCAAATTTCGTGGGATAATGTGTTACCTATTCTCAGCACATTTAAGTTGGGTAAGAAGTGTAAAACCTATCCCTTCGAGAGACTGCACAATAAGTTAGGTGGATTGGAAGATAGGTGGCGCTACTGAGTGCATCATCATTTAGTATGACCTCCTTAAGGCCGTCTATCAAAATTTGAATATCCGAGCTAAGTTTTCTTTGGACACCCATTTTAAAACATCGTGTTAGTGTTTTTTGCGACCAAGGAAAAAGAGCAATATCGCTCCGTGATCGGATTCTTCTGTTTGAGTTGCAAAACCTGCGAAAAAACCAAGCCCATTCTAGATGGTGGTGTATAGGAACCATTTACCATTGGTTCGCAAGGTTTGTACGTGGCCGCACGTCGTTTTTTGATGAGCTACGCACAGGTTCCCCAAAAACGGTTACCACAGAGGAATCCGTAGACAAAATCCATTATCTCGTAGTGGTGGACCACCGAGTGAAAATTTGCGAGCTGTCTGAGATAGCAGGCATCTCAACTGAATGCGTTAGCCATATCCTGCATGAGATTCTGGGCATGAGAAAGCTGCCCGCGCAATGGGTGCCGCGTTTTCTCACACAGGAGAACAATCGTGAGACCATTTCAAAGACGTACTTGGCCCTCTTAAATCAAATTCGAAAAAATGAGTTTCAACTGGTGAACGTGCTCCAAAGAAGGCGAAGACCATCCCTTCTGCCGGAAAGGTGATGGCCACCGTTTTTTGGAAAGCGCGAGGTGTGATACACGTTGGCTATTTGGAGAAAGGAAAAACAATCGCAGGAGAATACTACCTCCATTTATTGGGGCAATTAAACGCCGATTTGAGGTGAAGAAAAAAGTGCTCTTACACCACAATAACGCACCGGCTCACAACTCCGCAGTCGCCACAGCCAAATTGGTCAAATTGCACTATGAATTGCTCCCCCATCCTCCGTATTTTCTAGATTTGGCTCCTTGCGACTTCTTTTTGTTCCCAAACCATAAAAGATCGCTCGCTAGTAAGTATTACGTGCTCCCAAGCAATCGAAGTCAAGTATTCTTTCGAGTCAAATGAAATTAGCAGTGACGTATTTATGTGAAAGGTTATTCCATAAAGCAACATGGTAAAGGCTATAATCGCTTCTGCCATTGTTGTGTAGGCCCAGAAGATCGTCCTCGTTGGCATTTCTTTCGTTTCCCAAAGCTCCATAACACTGCCAGAAATCAGACCTTGGAAGTTTTCGGCTCAAACATAATTCATCCGAAGACGTTTGCTTTCTTGGGTAATAGATAACAGATATTTAGCCAAGTTGGAGAAATGGATAGTAACGTTTGATAGCTTTGGATGAGTCAAATCAGTCAGTTTCCTCGACTTCCAGCAGCGTGAAGGAGCTATCGGCAAATCGTAAAGCGTGTTACCGTGCAGAGTCCTATAATAATGCCAAGTATATTCCTAATATAAGATATGTTCTCAGGTTGAAGTATATAGCTTACTTAGTTTGTTTTTGACAGATAAAACATTGAAGGTTAGACGTATTTTGGTGTGCTCGGCGATTTTCAATTACTATATAAGCAAAGAGTTTGCATCAAATTTTGTGTAGAAAACGGAATCAAGTGCTCTAAAATAGTTAAAATGTTGACATTGGCATGCGGTGAGTCTGCTCTAAAAAAAAGTTTACAAGTTGTAGAAACTCTTCCAAAATGGCCGAGAAATTGCCAAAGATGATAGCGTCGAAGCTGTGAAGAAAATTATTTTGAAAAATCGTGGAATTACTATAAGCGAAGTTTATAAGGTTTTTGTTGTTTATCTACATGTGATGTGGATTTGCTTATGTACATCGTCCAAGTTGAAAAGTTCATTCTTCCTGACAACGGTATTAGGTTCATCGAAGTTATAAAATCTACAGAAATGCTCTCTTTTACTATGTTTCCTTGTCCATCTTTACAGGCTTCGGTTTGAGGTTTGTGTTTGTGGCATGTTTTCTTTTTCTCTTGGTAAAACTTCTGAACCTCATTCCTGGTGTAGCATTCAAAATGTTTTCCACCGTGTGCTTCGCATGTTCTTTTGCTTTGCTCCTAAAAATCCTATGTTCGTTTCTCTTCTTCTATACGTAGAGTTTATGACCTATGCAGGACTGTTTTTTGTTCACCTGTATGTGCTTGCCAGCACTCATCATCAAACGAGGGATTTCGTAGCGGTAGCCGAGTGAAACCCAGCACATCAGAGGCGGCATTTCTTATGGCTTTTTGGTAATATTGCCACTGGACTTCAGTACTTGATTGTGGCGACATAGGATCTCCTAAGAGATTAAAGGAGACTCGAGGAGACGATCTCTTGCGATTGTAGCCATCTGACTTCAAACTTCCACAGAGTATTAGCTGGATTTTATGATGTTCGTGTTATCCGCAACCATGGGAGTTAATGTTGACTACTCAGAGCGTTCGGACGTCCATAATACTGGAAAAGTACCTTGCGTTGATCGCAATTTGGTCAATCTGTTTGACGGTTGGCTGATCAGGAGATCCTCAAGTCTCGATCGAGATTCGGGAACCACGTGCTAGCTACGTCAATGTTTCGCTCTTCTGCAAAGTCAATAAGTCTGAATCCGTTATCGAAGGTGGTGTCGTGCAGGCTAAGGTTGGCGACAGTACTATCAAAGATGCACTTTCCTTCTAGTTTATTAAAATCGTAAAGCATTGAACTCGCCGAGGACAATTTTAATGTGAAAGCTAAGGCACTGCTCGTACGTCTTGTCCAGGAGCTCATAGAAACCATCTCTGGTGCCGTCATATTCTTCCTCTTTGAGGGCGTGAGCGCATATAAGGCTAATGTTGGTAAATTTATCCCAAGAGCGGATTAGAGTCTGAAACTCAAGGCTTCTTGTCTAAGTTTGACTTAAATAACCAATTCGTGTCCAAATAGGCGCTGATTTTGCCGTCGATGACAATCGCCCTAGTATCGTCGCAGTTTTTCATCCGCTTTTCGTGGGGGCTATTACGCCGCATTTCTTGCATGACGATAACATCTGTCCAGGGCCTCTACTAGTTGTAAGGCGACACGTGGCCTACTAAGAAACCTAACATCCGAAGTTCATTGTTATTATTTCGTTTGCAACGGTTGCCAATAGAAAAACTATCCCTATTCGAGGCTGGTTGTTGCTTTGTATAATTTTTTTTTTCTTCATAGCCAGGCAGTTACCCCTGAGGCACAACCCTCAACCTGGACCGCCAGTTCCATTGTAAATATCCCTACGACAAGAAGTCGATTAGACCGAGGCCAGTAACCCGTTCGGGCATGTGAGCGCTACCTTTGTCACCCTCTGCCTTAACCTCAAATATATCAGAATAGCACGGATACGGTCTTATTTGGTTTGTATTGGGGTATTACTTCACCGTTGATTCCGTTTTGTGAATTCGTCCGCTGTCCGTTTGTAGTCCTACTATTTTTGTCTGCTGTTAAGTTTGGCAAGTCCAGTCCGGATGGACATCGACCAGTACCCGTTGGCTATTACTTGGAGGTAAAGTAAGCAGAATCGATGTGTGAAAGCAGTTTAAAAACTGGGTATTGGCAGCATCTCTTAGTACCTATCCTATTTCTTCATTATCGGCAAGCACATGCAGCAAAACAAGAGCCAGTGATACAGAGGAGGCCTAGAACCCAATAAGCTAAGAAGCGCTTTATCGAGGCCATCGAAAGGTGCTTCTACAGAAATAATATTCTGATATTCTACCACAAAATTACAAGAACTTACCAAGGCATAGTAGAGTCACTGTCGGTGCCATAAATCTCTAAGGATTACATCTGCAGTCCGTTAACCTGCGAAATCCACCATCAACAAGACCTTGGATATTTACCACATATTAATTGGTCTTTAGGCCGCACATGACAGCACTTAGAGAGACGAGCTATGTCAAGATTTACCATTCCTGTTAAGCTCGTGTGTTTGCTTAGGAAGACCATGGAATACTCTCACCGCTCCATAAAAAAGGGTAATGACACCACCAAGGCACTTGATATTAGTGAACACCATAGTTTTGGTTCGATTATATTTGAATTTATACCGAAAGGGCGAGGTGATGCGCGCTCAAGTCGAAAGAGAACTTTACCAACTTAGTGTGAGATCTGGACAGAATTAGCCCTAAATTGGCAAGCAATAATCTTCAAAAATAGATTAGAAACAAGAATTGTTTTCAAAAGTAATTAGGAAACTGACCCAATACTAATCCCTAGGGGACCAGTCAATAAGTCCCAGGGCCGCAATAAAGCCAAACTTCAACCCTAAATCTGTGCCATAATGCACTTCAGATTAAGATTAACTCCCTCCCAACTAATTACAATGACAATGGCTTATTCTTACAAACTCCAATAACTTATATCGTCCTGGTGTCTATGTCCATGCCGGTGTATTGTAACGGCACTATTCGACCAATAAAAGGACAAAAATACATATAACCAAGAGTTAGAAACGAGAGTTTGGGCGAAATCCGAGAGTTACTTTTCATTTTGGAAGCGATGAACCAAACAAACTTCATAAATCATCAAAGGGAATTTATATTTATTGATAGAATCCTTATGCGAGAGTGGGTTTTATCGTCTTAAGATTCTCTTTTCTCTCCTTCTTCTTTGAGTTCGATTTGCTTTTTCTTTTTTGTTGTTGTTGTCGGCTTTTGCTCCATTCAATATGTCTGGCAGAGTTCTCCGTTTCCATTTCTAGCAATTTAATTTGCTTTGTTGTCTCGGTGCGACTGTAAATCAGATTCTTTCAGAGTCCTTACAGTCTTTAGGGATTCGTCCTTTTCCCTTACAGTTGGTTTCGTGGTTTTTCTGTTTATCGGCTTTTCCACCCCCTCCCCAAATGGGAATGAGAATGTTTTTGTGGTCGTTAAGTAAGAACGTTATTGTACTGTGATCATAAAACTTCACTAATCCTTATGAGGAGGCTAAATCCTATCTGATTTCAAGAAGAGGATTAGATGGGTACGGCATAAAGTTGTCTTACCCACTTAAAGCAATCACGAGCATAGGCAGTGTTTAATTTTCTCGCAATATCACCTCCATTAAGGCAAACTGACAGGAGAGTACATAGAATGAAATCAAAAAAAAAAAAAAAAAAAAAACCTTAACGACCACAGCCTCCGTCCATCATAATTAATTTTCAGACCTGCAGCACATGAGATTGTCAATTATAAATTACCACGAGTGACATACACCTGCAGAGTGCCGAGCATACGGCGGATAAAGTATCAGCATCCAGTGGGTGGTAGAAAGAAAAAAATATATATATCACACTCCCGAGGAAACACATACATATATTCAGGTCGTTGAATGCATTTTTGAATTTTTCACATTTCGATTGTTTCGATATTTTTGAATTATTGCCGCCGCCGATTCGGTTGCAGGGCGAATTTGTTGCTAACAAATCAACTATGGCGGATAGCGCATTTCTATGCTGAGATTTTTATGAATAAATCACGACCGTTAAATCGATCCACATGCACAGTCACCGTCACATAAGCATTGAACGTACCTTTACTGGGATGACCCTGGTTCTACTCTTTAAACAACACCCCTTCCAACAATATACAGATCAATGATTCGAAGGGGGGTAGTTTTGATTTATTGAAATATTTATTTGTTTATGTGTGCGCAAAATGCTGTTTTTGGTCCATTTGACATCCCTGACGGATGCACTCGTAAATGAAAAATTCATGACGTATGTTAGATTAGAACTAGCCGGAAGTGTTACGTTTTTTAACCTCTCAACGTATCGTGTCTCTACGATAATAGTGTACAAAGTAACATCCTGCTTTGGATATACATATATTCATATATTGACGTTGAATCTACGCCGAGTTTTACGGTATACAATTTAACAGGGAGTGGAAAATGACGAATTTCTAAAGCAAATCGCCAAAAAAAGATTACTATTGTTTTTGCTAGATGAAGTAAAATAAATTTCAGCCTAAAATCTTTGGTCAAAATGTCAGCGACCATTTCATCCGTAGAAATATACATATTTAAGTGCGAGTTTTTTTCTCTTATATACAATACATCTCAGACATTTTCATATCGCTGTATTTGCTCATGGCGTGGACAACTGGATTTTTCACAAACTGATGAGCATTGAAGTTATCACGATACAATGTTGTTGGTTAAGTGGCTAGATTTCTGAATCCCATTCCGGTTATGAGGTTACGCAGTAACACGATTTCCTTTGATGCTGAACAGAGTGCCATGTATTCCGCCTCTGTACTGCTAAGCGCAACTATTGCTGCTTGCTTTTTTGATTATTTTTTTAATGGCTTCATATGACTTTCCTTCTTACATGCTACTAGTATGTTGTCAACGTAGACAACAATTAAAATGATACTCCCATATTTATGCATTCTATACGAGTATATGCAGCCATCGTTGATACAAGCAATGGAACTCATATTTTTTAACACTTGATCAAACTTCAAATGCCACTGCCTCCCTGATTGCCTGAGACTGTATAAGGCTTTCTGTAACTTACAAACTTTGATTAGATTCGATCTGTCAACATAAGCGGTTGGTTGGTACATAAAAATATTTTCATCCAACTCTCCATTAAGATATGCTGCCGTTACATCAAGTTGATGCAACAAAAGTCCATATTCAACAGCCAAATCAATAACTAAACGTTTGTTGGAATACTTTGCCACCGGAGAAAAGGTGGTACAACCTTAAGCAACAACTCTTGCCTTATAACGCTCAATTTGACCACTTGTATTCCATTTGATGTTGAAAGCCCACGTTGACTTAATTGCTTGTTTATTTTTAGGTAAATCAACGAGTGTCCAAGTCTGCTTGGTAATTAGACAATTAAATTCTTCGTTCATTGCCTTACGTCATTTATCAGCATCCTTCCACTCAAGGGCTTCTTGCATAGTAGCAGGACACTCATTTTTAACATATTTCAAATAATTTAACGAATTATGTTTTACTCTACCTGAATTGCTCTCTTCTTGAACTTACTTGAATAGGTACATCTTCATTACCGACTCTGTCACTATCAGCATCTTCCATTCCAGCAACAATAACCGAATCAATAGTAGCAGGTTGAACATTATCTGCAACAGGAACATCTTAATCTTAATCATTTTCGAAAACACTTTCAGCGTCAGTTTTTGTTTTTATTTGTGATGCTTCGACTCCATTATTTAAGAGTTCTGCAAAAGGTAATTAGTTCTCTGATCGTAGGGACGTTATGCTTTAAATCTACTTGCATAGCCAATCATCACGCATTCGATATCTTTTGAGCTGAACTTCGAAAATCTAGGCTGTTTGCTCAACATAAACGGCTTACAACCAAATACTTTCAGCATGTGCGACACAGATGGTTTATAACCTGACCAAGCTTCAAATGGTGTAATTTCTCGTTATGTACTGCATGGTGAGCGGTTTCTTAAATATGTTACACAGCATTGTTGACTGCCTCTGCCCAAATATTTTTAGGAAGTTCTGACCCAATCAACATACAACGAGCCATTTCCTCAACTGCACGGTTTGCCCGTTCTAAAACTCAGTTTTGTTGTGGGGTGTACGGAATCCTCTATGAATTCCGTAAATGATCTGTTCACGAACTCTGTGCCATTATCGCTTCTTAGTTTCTTTATCTTTTTTGACGTATGCGTCTCAATCATGACTTTGAACTTCTTAAATATTTCAAACGCTTCGTATTTTGCCTTTAAGAAATAAACAAACAATTTTCTGGAATAGTCATCAACAAAAAGTATAAAATATCATGCTCCTCCAGTTGATGTTTTCCTCATAGGACCGCAAATATCTCTGTGTATTACCATAAATCTAACACAACATCGCTTCTATTGGGTCATATAAAAAGTTTCGGCGGTTTTTTGGTTCATTTTTGAAAAATATTTTCTTTATTCAAAATCAATTTAAATCAAGTACATATTGGCCATTATTACGATGGCGCTTCCAGAAATAATAAGCACTGTCTTGCTCCTCAAAATAGCCATTAACGACCGACATCACTTCTTCATCGTTGGAAAATCTTTGACCACTGAGCCATTTTTTCAAGTTTGGGAATAGAAAATAATCCGAGGGGGCTAAATATGGCGAATAGGGTGCATGAAGTAGCAGTTCAAATTTTAATTCATTTTGGCCATTGCAATGACAGATTTGTGAGCTGGTGCATTGTCTTGATGAAACAACACTTTCTTCTTAGCCAAATGCTGCCGTTTTCGTTTGATTTATTTGCTCAAACGTTGCAATAAGTTCGCATAATACTGACCGTTGATAGTTTTTCCTTTTTCAGGATAGTCAATGAAAATTATCCTACGCGCATCCCAAAAAAATGAGCTTGATTGCAGATGGAACGGTCTTTACCTTCTTTGGAGCCGGTTCTCGCTTTTAAATCCATTGTTTTGATTGTTCTTTATTTTCGGGTGTAAAGTGATGGACCCGTGTTTCATCCATTGTTATGAAACGGTTCAAAAATTCTGCTTTTCTGCTGTGAAACTTCGCTAAACACTCAATTGAAATACCTTCACGACACTGTTTTTGCTCGAGTGTGAGCAAACGCGGCACCGATCTTTCACACAGCTTTCTCATGTCCAAATTTTCAAAATAATATGCGATGTACCGCACTTTTTGAAATGCCTACAATGTCTGGTAGTTCGCGCACTTTCAGTCGACGATCATCCAGTATCGCCTTGTGGATTTTCTTCACCTTTTCTGGAGTCGTGACCTCATTTGGTCGACTACTGCGATGCTCGTTTTGGCAGCTCGTACGGCCTCGTTTAAACTCAGCAACCCAAAATTTTACTGTTGTAAACGAGAGTAGAATGCAGTTCAGCTTTTATATTGGTTGGGCTGAGGCCTTTCAAATAAAAGTGTTGTATCACACAACGATGACCATTTTTCTCCATTTTCACAAATTCACAGACAACGTTCACTACTGATGGCTGCCAAACAAATACTAAACAACGTGCCGCTTTCAAACTTGAAACTAGTCTTGGTCAGGTCGGGTACTTCTGGGACCGCCCTCGTATCTATGACCTTCTGCCATTTTCCGGGTAGCTTTACAATTCCATCGGTGTAGAACTTCTGTGGTTTATCAGCGAAAAACTTGGCCAAGTGATTTTCAGCGGCTTTTTGGTCGGCCAATTTTTTACCATCGAGAAAGTTTTGCAAAGACCAAAACGAATGGTAATCAGAGGGTGCAAGGTCCGGGTTATATCAAAACTTTCTAACCAAGCTCCGTCAATTTATTCCGGGTCATCAAAGATGTGTGTGGTCTAGCATTGTCATGATGGAAGACAACTCTCTTTCTGTTGGCAAATTCTGGTCGCTCTTTCTTAAAAACTTCGTTCAAACGGTCTAGTTGTGCACAGTAGAGGCTCATAATAGACGATTCCCTTCCAATCCCAATAAACACTCAACATAACCTTGTTTGCCATCAATCAAGGCTTTGAAGTCGTTTGTGATCTGTCACCGGCCTTTGACCATGACATGATGAATTACACAGCTGCCTTTACAAAAAATGTAGCCTGACTTGTCACCTTTACACACGTGTTTGTTTGACACAATCAGATTAGTGTTTTCAGATAAATGGACACTAACACCATCTAGTGAAAAAAAACCTTGTTCAGCTTGATCCCAGAATGTATTCAGAAAATTAAAAATACAAGTTTACTCATCTTAATCTATATTGTACCCTTTAAAGTAATCCCCATCGACTGCAACACACTTGTGCCAGCGCTTGATCCAATCCTCGAAACATTTTTTTATTCGGTTTTCGGTATGTGCTTCCTGCAATTTTTCCATTACATCCACGAGTTTTCTGCCCACATTTTGTCGAATTGCTTCACGCAATTCTCATGACACCCAAATAATACTCATTGTTTACTGTCTGGCCTTCTGGAAAAAGTTCATTATGCACTACATCCTCATAATCCATGAAAACCGTAAGCATTGACTTCATTTTTGACTGAAAACGACGTGTTTTTGGTTTCGGCTCATTTGGTGAACACCATTCACTTGCCTGATGTCTGGATTGCGTGTCGTACTCATAAACTCACGTCTCGTCTCCAGTAATGATCCCTTTGATAAATGTGGGATCGGATTTAGCCTCGCAAATCATCTCTTTTGCGGCATCAACACGGTCTCTTTTTTGCATGAAATTGAGCTTTTTTGGCACCAACTTTGCTGCTACACGATGGAAACACATGTCATTAACCAAAATGTCTTGGATGGATCCATAGGCAATGTTCAAGTCCTCCGTTATCTCTCTGATGGATAATTTGCGGTTATTGGCCAACATTTCTTTTACTTCATCAATGTTTTCGAAGTCGATGGTCTGCCACTGCGTTCATCATCTTCGATTGACTCACGACCACTTTTGAACTGCTCGTGCCACTGATAAACGACCGTTTTCTTTAGAGAATCGTTGCCAGAACACTTTTCCAACATTTCCAATGTTCGCGCACCATTAAATCCGTTTTTTTACGCAAAATTTATTATAAGTTCGTTGTTGCAAATTTAAATCCATTTCTAAAATTGTAAAAAAATCGGCAACACACACAGAGATAGATGTGCTCTGTGCTACGTTACTTTTGCAAATGTCAAGCTATGACGCTAAGATTTAGAGGGAATTTTAACAACAGATGACCAACTTAAAAAAAAAAAACAAAACTCAAATCGGAACAATGGGAGCGCCACACGGTGGCGTGAATGTATGTAGTATGTACTCGTACATATTGTGCGACTTTTTTTCCGATATTTTGACAAGTTTTTGGATCGCTGTGATCAACAATAATTTTGTTTAAATAGTCTGCAGCTTTCAAAATTGAAACAAAGTTCATTTTCATCGTTGGCAAGTATAGAATATCTTTTAGGGTAATAATACCACAAATAGTTTTCAATACAACCTCACCTATGCCTTCCGACAAAACATGAGCATCGTTAGCTAGTATTATCTATTCAACGTGCGGGCGAAAACTGGAATACATATTCCAATCGCAGCATAGATGACTTGTAGATCCACTATCGAAAATTCATAATTAGCTCGTGATACCACTCACACCTGCTGCATTTATCATCGCAAAAGAAGATGTTGACGATTTGTGTTTGTTCTTATCTCTGCAATTAGTTGCCAAATGTCCACGCCGATTGCAATTGAAACAATTTCCTCTGAATGCTTGTTGATCGGTTCTCCCCCGTTGTTGCTGGTTTTTCTGCGGAGGTCTTTTTTGCTTTCGAGTTTGTACAAACAATACAAACACCTTCCCTCCTGTGTCCTTCTTCTAAAAGCTTTATCTTTAGATTATCGCATGTGGGTAAGGTATCTACGCGAAATTTTCGTAGCTGGTAGGTAGGTAGGCTAGAGAGTAAAATAATTGATAAAAGTTTATCTTGAAGCTCAAAACTTATCTCTTTTAGTTTTTCAAAAAGAGAAGAAAAAATATTTTAGTGTTCTAGCACTAGGTTATTCTCTTGCATTTTCATCTGAAGAAGTTGCTTGAAGAGGGTAACTTTTCTCGCCGGTCCTTGTGGCAGATAAGTTTTTTGTATAGGGTTTTCCAATAGGGACTTGACAACTTTGAATTTAATTTGTGAACGCACTCTTTCACTAATCATCAAACTGTCACTGTCAATTTATTCAGTAAACTAAACATTTTCATCATGGTAAAGTATATTAACGAGCAACCTCCGCAAATTATAAAAATTTTCTACAAATATTCGGAGTCAGTGACTGCAACTTTAAGAGCGTTAACTCCAATTTTCGGTCGTAATTCTCGCCCTAGGAGACAGGCAATAACAAGTTTATTGCAAAAATTTGAGTCTACATATTCGTTGTGTGATGTTAGCGTGTCAGTGAGAAAACGGGTTGGTCGAAGTGTCGAAAATATCGCAGCCGTTCAGACACCCGTAGCAAACGATCCAAATCAGTCAATTCCACGGCGTTCTCAAGAATTGGGCATCGCTCAGACCACATTATGGCGTTTTTTGCGTAAGAATCTTAGTTTACACCCATACAAGATCAAGCTGATTCAAGAATTGAAGCCGATGGACCATTTGAAGCGGCGTACGTTCTCCGATTAGGTTCTGGAGAAGATGCGCCAAGATGATGAATTTCATCGCAAAATCATCTTCAGTGACGAAGCTCATTTTTGGCTCAATGGGTTCGTCAATAAGCAAAATATGTGATATTGGTCGGGTGAAAATCCACATGTGCTTCATGAATCACCACTTCATCCACAAAAAAATAACTGTTTGGTGCGGTTTGCATGCCGGCGGCGTTATTGGGCCATATTTTTTCGTCGATGATAACGATCGTCACGTTATTGTGAATGGTCAGCGTTATCGCGCCATGATCACCGATTATTTTTGGGCCGAATTGGAGGATATGGACTTGGACGGCATGTGGTTTCAACAGGATCGTGCCAAAAGCCACACAGCACACGGTACAATCGATTTATTGAAGAGTAAGTGTGGTGAGCGTGTTATCTCAAGACATAGGCCAGTCGATTGGCCGCCTGGTCCGTGCGACTTAACGCCGCTTGACTGTTTTTTGTGGGGCTACGTTAAGTCATTAGCTTATACCAACACGCCGATAACGTTAGAAGAGCTCAGAGCCAACATTGAACGCGAAATAGGAGCCATTTCGGCCGAAATGTGTGGCCGAGTCGTTGAAAATTGGGTCAAACGAATCGACCGCTGCAAACGTGACCGCGGTGGCCATATGAACAAAGTCGAGTTCCATTCGTAAATATTTTGATTGTACTTCAAGCCAATGATAAAGTTTTTGAAATATCTCAAATGGTTTGCCTTTTATTTAAAAAAAAAAGTTGTCAAGTCGTTATTAGAAAACCCTATAGAACAATCCAGGCTTCATGCGATGTTTTACAATTTTTGACATAATTAAGTTCAGATGGCTTTACGCATAGAATTATCGTGGCCAAAGCCTTTTCATCTTTGTTGATCCATGCGGCAATGCTCCCTTCTTTTGATTTTTCTGTTCTACATAAGTAAGATCATAATTCACTTTGGATTAGCACGCTCTTTATTTGCAACTTCCACGATTCGCAGTTTTTTTTCATCCAGTTTCAATTCTTATAAAAAATGGAGCAAAAAATTTAAATAAAAATTTGTGTAAAAAATGGATTCAAGTGCTTTAAAACAACACTTGAAATCTTGTCTGTGGCATGCGGTGAGTCTGCTCTAAAAAAAAAAAAAAAAACAAAACAATGTTTACAAGTGGTACAAGCTTTTGCAAGATGGCCGAGAAGAAGCCAATGACGAACCTCACTCTGGACGCCCCAGAACATCAACCAAAGATGATAACGTCGAAGCTGTGAAGAAAATTGTTTTAGAAAATCGTCGAATTACCATAAGACAAGTTGCTGAGGGTGTTGGGATATCGGTCAGCTCGTGTCATGCAATTTTTATTAGATGTGTAGGGCTTAAGACGTGTATCAGCGAAGTTTGTTCCGAAACTACTTTATTTTGATTAGAAGAACCGTCGCATGAGCATCGCTCAGGAGCTCTTGATTGATGTCGATGATGATCCTCACATGCTCAAAAGAGTCATTACTGGTAACGAATCATGATTATGAAATCGAAACCAAAGCCCAATCATCCCAAGAGAGCCAAGACCGAAAAATGAACGGCAAGTTCAATCAAATGTCAAAGTTTTGATCACTGTTTTTTCTATTACCGTGTAGTGCATCAGTAGTTTTTACCTCAAGGTATCTTACAGTCAATAAGGAGTATAATCTTGATGTTATGCGCCGTTTGCGGGAAAAAATCCGAAATTGCGGACAAATAATTCATGGCTTTTGTATCACGATAATGCACCTACTCATTCGTCGTTGCTTGTGAGATGTTTTTTTGCCTAAAAACAACACGTCAATCATACCTTAGCCACCATATTCACAGGATTTGGCCCCATGCGAGTTTTTCCTGCTCCTAAAACTGAAGTGACCTTTGAAAGGTTGGAGATTTGCAACGATTGAGGTAATAAAAACGGCATCGCTGAAAGAGCTCAAAGCTATATAAAAAATTGCTTATGAGAAGTGCTTCAAGCTTTATTGATGAATATATAAAAAATAAAAATATAAAGTCACCCTGCTTTTTGAAAGTCATCAAATGTTACTTATTGTTCCATTATATGCTCTAATTTTAAGAAAAAAAATTAGGGAGAGGCAACAGATGGTGTGGATGTTGACTATCAATTACCTTTATTTACCGAATTTTTACGACAGAGGTCATACAATCTTTGCAAATTTTAATGATGAAGTCGTTTACCATGCAATACATAATTATTATACGAAAATGGGCGATCTGTCAAAGTAACATTTCGTAAAATTCATGAATTTTTGGGTCAACATATGGTAATCGCCCTAGTGAGTCTGTAATTGGTGCAATGGTTAAGAAACTAGTTCAGTATCGGATCAAACTCCGTATCAGCGTGCTTAGCTTTGATCTTTTCCATTGAAGTCCATTTTTGGACGGATGATTAAGTAAATAAACAAGATTGTCATTTTTGTCGACCGGAAAGCCCATACGAGATTTACCAAAAACCAATGCATCTCAAATAAGTCACTTTATAGAGCGGATTATAGGTTGGCGGCATCATTGGCCCGTACTTTTTGAAGATGAGGCTGAAGAGACAGTAACGATGAATGGAGAACGTTACCGCAACATATTGACCAGCTATTTTTTATTCCAAATTTGAATAAAGTGAGTCTGGACGATTTTTTGTTTCAACAGGCTGGTGCTAGAAGAGAATGCTGAGAGTATGAAGGCAGAACTCCAGGGTAGAAATACATTCTAATATGTAAAAACCGCAGATAATGTCGAAATAAGGATAGTGTCATCTAAACTGAACCCTATGAAGTCAGATGAAAGGATCCCCTAACAGTTTGGCCATTACAGTATTCGGAAATGACACGGTAAGGACCATGTCTCAAATCTTGTCAAATAAACTCGGAGGAGTAAATATTCGGTGCATTTTAAGCATTATCTGTTTTGATTTTGAAATAATCTAAAAGATTATATTTCCTCAGAAGTATTGCCTGTTTCACCCCTCGTTTTATATCGGTGCTGAGTAGAAGATGAGCAGGATTAGGTTACTAGAGCAAAACAAATAAATTTGAAATAGCTGGAAACAGTATTTGAAGACGTTTCATAACGAAGAACTTCTGAGGAAAAAACAGCGAATTTTACGAAGGACAAGGTCAGATAGCTTGCGAACTATAGGGTGATTCATTGTAAGGTTTGATATCCAAAAGCCTTTTCTTGAAAGATCGCGTATGACTCCTATCAAACTGCTTTATTATTTTTATTTAGTACCATTTGGCAAGCTACCATGGAAAGACTTACACTATAACAGCGTCTCAAAATTGTTCAGCTGTATTTCTCTCAGCGTCCTGTGAGAAATGTTTTTTCGTGCGATTCGAGGAAATTACGGTGCGCATAATCGACCTACTGAAACCACTATTGCCAATACCATTTGCAAATTTGAGTCCCAGTTTACATTAGTTGATGAGACTATAGCAGATGTAGCTGAGAGTGTACGTGAAGACCGTGACGAATCGATTCGTCGTCGTTCTCAGCAGCTTGGCTTGGCGTATTCGACAGCTTGGCGTATTTTACGTAAAAATCTGGACATAAAAGCGCATAAATTTCAAATTGTGCAAGAATTAAAGCCAGATGACTTGAATTTGCGTCATATTTTCAGTGAATGGGCTCTGGAATGTTTTATCGTGAAATTTTGTTCAGTGCTGAAGCCCGTTTCTGGCTGAATGGATGCGTTAATAAACAAAACTGCCGTATTCAGCAAACCGAAGAGTACTAAGAGCTACCATTACATCCATTAAAAGAAACGGTATGGTGTGGTTTATGGGCTGGTGGAATCATTTATCTATATATCTTAAAAAATGAGGAAAATCAGATGGTCAAAGTCAATCTTAACCCTTATAACGCCATGTTAACGGACTATGCGCTTCCTGAAATTCAAGCGCAAGCTCAAGGGGAGCTCTGGTTTCAAAAAGACGGCGCTACGAGCCATACAACGCGTGAAACAACGGACTTGTTGAGAAATCATTTTGGTGAGCACTTATGAGAATTTCACATTTTGCTATGGTAAATTGGCCACCTAGATCGTGCGATATCACACCTTTGGACTATTTTCTCCGAAGATCTGTAAAGTCTTAGTCTTCAGAATTAATCCAGCTACGATTAACGCTTTGGAAGCCAACATTACTCGTGTTATCCCCGAGATACCAGTGGCTATGCTTGAACGAGTCGCCCAAAATTGGGCCTTCTCAAATGTAATCGTGGCCAATATTTACAAAATATTATTTTTAAGAAATAAATGCCATTAAATATTCTTTTAATTAATAATAAAAATTTTGAGTTCGCTTTCAAATAAATGTATTTTATTTTACATTATAAGTCAAACCTTACGATGAATCACCCTCTATATATAAAAATACAGACAGTGAATTTAAACCAGTCGCAATTTCGTTCGTTGCTTAACCAATAGAGGAAGAACTATATTTTCATTCTATAAAGACAAAATTATCATGATAATCTGTAACTGATTTATAGAATTTAATATCAAAAAATTTTCTAACTTCCGAGAAAGCAATGCATCAAACTCATCCAAGTGTTGTACCTCTCATTACTTCAACAGCAATCAAATTGTCCTTTAATCTCAAATTATCGTGTCTGCTTATCTCCTATTTGAAAAAGTTTACGTTTTAGCTTTGTAGGTACGTAGTCGTTATTCCCATTTGGAACACAAAATTAATGCCGCTCACATATTTAAAGCATTGACTTTGTCATGACCATTTCATTTATTCATTTCGGAAAGGCGAAAGTATCCTGTTCATTGAAACAATTTTCTAAGCCTTCATCCAATCCCGAATGGGAGTACGTGTTCCAGGTAATAATTAAATAAATTCAACGAAATTAAATAATCAATTGGCAGCCAGAAGCATTCTGTGTATTGGAAATCTCGCCATCTGCTCTGGAGATGCTCGGCCTACAGGCATCTAAAACACGCATCCCAAACATCATATGCGGTCAGGGATTGCATCCATAATTACATTGCAATAGATACGAGTACTTGTGTTCGCATGTTATTTGTCACAAGCCATCCGTATCCGTGCCTTCAACAAAGTTTTAGGTATTCAAACCTTTGTAGTACATATGGATGGAGAGCTTGGTTCAGCAACTTGGTTGGTCATTAGCGTCAAATGCAAACGGATGTGTTCATGACATGGGCGGGACACCACATCAGTTTAGTGTACCAGTACTAGTGCCCGAAGTTATTGTTGCAAACCGAGTTAAAGATACTTTAGATGTTAAATGCACCCTTAGTGCTGTCAAATAAATGCATATTGATGCGTAAACTAGAGCATGCACGGATTGCATGGATTTCTCTTGTACATACAAGATATGTTGGAGGTGGACAGGTTGAAGACGGGAATGCTTAGGACTTCAACATTGACGGACGAGTTCGGATGCAAATGCATGCTTTTCGATGTCAGTTTTCGTACACATGTGTATATGTATGTAGAAAAAAGCAAAGTATCTATTAGAGAAATTTGCCTGTACTATCAACGAATTTGATGATGTAAGAAGGGCAATCCTGTTGACCTAAGGGGGTAATCGATTTAATCTATCAATGTGGCCCATTGGTTGGTTACTAAAAGTTTCCAATAAGCGTGTAAATAAAAAATTCAGAGAATGGTTGTTGCGATTATAAATTTTTTGATCCAAGCACGTTACACGTAAAGTTACCCAAATTAGATAGTCATCAGGCTTAGTGTAGCTTTAAAGCATTCAGTTACGAGTACAACATTTATCCTAGAAGATTGTCTACGAAGACGTAGTTATATCATGAAGTGTAATGCTTACAAAAATCCAATCGGTTTATTGGAGTTATCTCGTAAAGAAAGTGTGGTATCATTCCATCGTAACCTCTTTTTAACTTGCTGCTTTCGCGCAGATTTTAAAAGGAGTCATGACAGCGTTCTCCAACTTGAGGATTTTTTTGGCGGTAAGTAGATAACTTAAGAGTAAGATAGAGAAGCAATGAAGTTATTAACAACACGACGTCTGCAAAAACATGAGGAAGGATGTGTTAGCATAGTCGGTTTTTGATTCCGAACTACAGGACATTATGTTGGGTCGTAATTGAGACCTAGAACTTGCATCACTTTACAAGTTAAGCGTTGAATTTAATTTTTCTCACTTGTAGTGATACTTCCATTTTCAAGGTTTTTTTATTAGCCGTTTGCAATATACCTCTGTCCTTGGATAATTGCTTTATAGAAAGTACTCGCTTTAGGGATGATACTTCCTCGTTGGAATACTTTTGATCCCTGTTTTTGAAAGTGGTGGAGTACCAACGAGACAAAAATAGCAAATGGCCTTCCAAACGTAGACGAATCGAAGATATTGAAGCGTGTTTTTAGCCAGACACCAAAATGGTGTTGAATACATATTGTTCTCATCGATTTGTAAAAACTATTTTTCGACATTCTATATGGACAGGGAAATCAACTCAAAATCAGCAGTAAGCAGTTGACTGTGAAGGGCAAACTCAGATATTTTAGTTTTGGTAGTGAATAGTATAAATTCAGTTTTGCTAGGGTTGACACCAGGGCCAGGTATTTATTGTGACTACTTTTCACAGAACGAAATTTCCCTGACACTAGTATACAACGTCATCTGTATACGCGACCACTTTGACCCTTTCTCCGTCTATTCTTATAAAAATTTTGTTCATAAACATTAGCCAAAGTAGAGGAGAAATAACGCCGCCCTGTGGCGTTCCTCTATGGGCGAATTTGGTTAAGTGACTCTGTCCTAGTGTTGCCTGAAAAATTCTTTTTTTGAGCATAGAGACTACCTATTAGCTAATAAATTCCTCTATGTTTAGCTTAATAAGATATTTGTGAATAACTTCATAATAACTACTTAAAGCTCTCTCTATGTCTAGAAAGGAGGCTAGGATAAATGCTTTATAGTGTATGGATTTTTCGATTGCCCACACAACGTTGTATAGAGTCGTTTCCGTAGATATTTATTTAAGAAAGGCGTTCTGTGCTCTAGGGTTTTAAGCAGAAACTAATTGTCAGAAAATATTTCGACCATTCATGCCCGCTTTTACTTACCTTCGATATAGAAACAAATTGATCGCGTCTCCTATAGTAGAGTATGTAGTTCAGTATTAAATAGAATCTGATATTTGACGCTAGCAATGGTGTTGTTAAGCCTTGAGTTCTTTGTAGTATGTCAGCTAGTATGTCATTAGGGCCCGGAGACTTGAATGGGGAGAAACTGTTAATAGCGTAGGAAATCTTAATCCTCGGAAATGATAGAATTGATGATGCTGTGGGATGCAGGTTGCACTTTCCAAGAGCTCCCGGATTCCATGCTAATATAACTGCATCCTGTGTGTTTTTACCAGGTGTTCTAGGGTTTCCCCAGAGGATTCTGTTCATTTTCCATTTAACCTTTTTGGATAGAAAGGGTTAAAATATTTCTTGGGTCGAATTTTACTATGCTGGCGGAGTTTTTTTAGTTCTTGTCCATCTTGGCCTGCTTCTTGTATACTATATGTTAATTGCTTCCTTATACAGGCTTAAACAGCGCTTGTAATGCCGTCAGAAGTTGATGAGATGAAAAAATATAAATTAGAGGGCTTAGTGGTTTTGGCCTCAAGACTCAAATTGTAGAGAATTCATCTGTTACCTGCGAATAACACTCCCCATATTCGATCCTAAAGGTGTAGTGATTTGATTTGAGTGTAATGTCTAGGACGTCTTCCCACCTCCTTAATATTTCTGTACTAGAAAAGGAGAAAGGTGGAGTCTTGCCCTTATTGCAAACAGATGGGTTAGTGGTTAAAAAAAAAAAAGAATCTAAAATTGACCCATCTCTTTCATTATCTTTTGTACTTCCCCATAATGCATCCCCCGAATGCGCATCGCAGCCCATCAGTAGGTTATCCGTTTTTGTTATGGTGGCTGTAAGTTGATCCACTTCTCTATCCACTATTTAGTTCGCAAACTCTAGTTTAACAAGTTGATATTTGCAAGTCGTTTTGTTTATTTTAAAGCCCCTTTATGGGCGAGTTTCTCATCCACGAATCCTGGATAATGCCGATATCAACATTTTCCTCCTCTAAGCAGACCTAGAGTGCCACAAATTAGTCTATATGACCTTCAGCATTATCCATTTTGTCAGCAGTCAGTAAGTCCTCAAGAACATGCCAGTTTCGTTGACGTTCATATCGTCCCCAGGTTCCAGTGATAGGTAAACTTATTCCTGCGTACTTAATGCCAAAAATAAGTTTGTGATCTGCTTTGTCTAGTGCTGCCAGGCACTCGTTATTGTGGCCAGGTTGTGGAGTTTAATAAGCTTCCTCTATTTAAGTTTTATTTAAAGTATAAAAAAACAGAATGTACCAATAAGAGCTAAGCTGTTGAAGAGATCTTACTAATTTCAGTCGTATGTCAGTCGGTATATAACGGGCGAATTTCCACAATAAGCGCAGCCCAGAGTTAATTTTCTTTATTACAGTGTCGATATGATCGGCAGCTAAAAAATAATTGTTAAGAATTGTGTCAAGGTTTTTGACTGTAATAGAAAAACAAATTTTTTCGGTAGACAGGTAAACATCTGGGTCCAATTTGTCCAATTTTCTTCCCAATTGGTAAGCACAAAGCCTTTTAAGCATTTAATTGAAGCCTATTTGAGGAAGCCCAAAGTCGCACTGCCTCCAGATCTTTATTTAAATGACTAACACAACTCTGTATATATGTTCCCGAGCTGAAAACGTATATTTGGACATCATTACCGTATAAATGTAAAGGGTGATTCATCGTGAGGTTTGATTTATAATATAAAATAAAACACATAAATTTGAAAGGGAACTTAACATTTTTATTATTGGCTAAGAGAACTATTAATGGCATTTACTTTTTTTAAACGATATTATGTAAATGTTGGCCACGACTACGTCGGAGGTGGAAGGTCCAATTTTGGACGACTCGTTCGAGCATAGCGACTTAGCTGGCTTATTCCTGAAGACCTGAGACTTTACATATTCCCAGAGAAAATAGTCCAAAGGTGTAATATCGCACGATCTAGGCGGCCAAATTCCCAAATTCCCTTTTTGAAACCAGTGCTCCCCGAGACCATGTGCTTGAATTTCAGAAAGCACATAGTCCGTTAACATGGCGCGATAATGGTTAACATGGGCGGTAACATTCTGATATGCCTCATTTTTGAAGATATATGGACCAATGATTCCACCGGCCCATAAACCACACCATACCGTTATTTTTAATGGGTGTAACGGTAGATCTTGGTACTCTTCGGGTTGCTCATCAGCCCAAATACGGCAATTTTGTTTATTAACGTATCTATTGAGCCAGAAATGAGCTTCATCACTGAACAAAACTTCACGATAAAACATAGGAGTTTCATTGAATTTTTCCAGAGCCCATTCACTGAAAAAATGACGCAAATTCAAGTCGCCTGGCTTCAATTCTTGCACAAGTTGAATTTTGTACGCTTTTAGGCCGAAATCCTCACGTAAAATATGACAAGTTGTTGAATAAGCCAAGCCAAGCTGCTGAGAACGACGACAAATCGATTCGTCACGGTCGTCGCGTACACTCTCAGCTACAGCTCCTATAGTCTCTTCACTACGTGCTGGAAGTGGTCGATTACCATCCACTTATGTAAACTGGGACTCAAATTTGCGAATGGGTTTGGCAATAGTGGTTTCAGTACGTCGATTATGCGAATCGTAAGTTCCTCGAATCGCATGAAAAACATTTTTCACGAAACGCTGATTTTCGTAATGCAGCTGAACAATTTGAAGACGCTGTTGTGGTGTGAGTCATTCCATGATAACTTGCCTAACGATATTGAACAAAAATGACAAAGCGGTTCGATAGGAGTCACGCGTGATCTGTCGAAAAAGCCTATTGAAAATCAAACCTCATGATGAATCACCCTATACAATAGCATGTTTACAAGCTAGTTGTAGGTCATTTTTAAACAGAGCGAAATGTAATGGCTTGAGTATTGAACCTTGCGGGATGCCACAGTGAAGACTTATCATGCTTGATACTTTGCCATTCACATGGACCTGTTGATAATTGTTAACCACTTCTACAGGTTCCTAAACCAAACCCATTAATTAGCTTCCGACAGAGCTTTTCATGATTAACCGAATCAAATGCCTTTGAAAAATCCAAATGACATAGTAAGGTTACATGGGACTTGTCAAAGTTTAAACGAATGCCATCAATTATTTTTACAAGTGCAGTGGTTCAACTGTGATTTTTACAATTAGCAAATTGATGCGGGCTTATTGAATTGAGTGACTCTAAGTGTTTCTGAAGTTGATTCTTTATTATAATCTCAAGAAACTTAGACAAACCCGGGAGATAACTTATTGGGCGAGAGTCAGCCAATTCGGAAGGATACGAGTTTTTTGGAATAGGTGTCAGTTTTTCAAGTTTCTGTCGCTGGGGGAAAACAAGATTTAACAATGCAACGGTTATAAATATGGGTGAGCGTATCTATCATATGCAGCAGTATTATTTTGCTGAACTTCAGAGAAATACATCTTTACCTAGCGGTAGACTTTACAGATTTAACAGCAAAAATGATATCAACGCTGTCAACAGTTTTGAAGGAAAATAGGATTAGGTGGAAAAAAATTGCTACAAAGAAGTTCCCTCACGGCTAATTTTCTTGAACTCTTGCATTGGTTTTAAGTTTGGAGGTATAATAATCTGTGACAGGCTTTGTCAACAAGCCTCATGAGCTTTGGCGTAAACCAAGGTCAAACAGGATCCTTTACAACCACCTGCCTTATTGGTACATATTTATTAAAGAGCTCTAACACCATCGACTCGAATAAGGCGATTTTGCTATTAACGTAAGCGAGATTCCAACATAAATTCCAGTGGTATATTGAAACTTCAATATTCAGAGCCGGTAGGTCAATATTATTGAAATCTCTAAATAGCAGCTTCATGTGAAGGTCGAAGGTTAAAAATATTAGGTCATGAGATGAGTTAAAGCCGGATATAGATATTTGATCGTAGAATTATACAAGAAAGAAGTCCAAAAGTGAAGGTCGACAACCTACTCAGAAATGTATCGGAACGGTTCAATATTAAGACCACAGTTAACAGAAAGATTTTTTTATGGAATATGCTTTCTCATCATTTTTCAAAAGATTTTTATTGAAATCACAGCAAAGCATTATATTCCCATAACATGGGACAAAGGTAAATAGCTTGGTTGCGGATCTGTCACCATGAAGTACTTATTTCATAAATGTGAAGTGCAACATACTAGGGTATTTGAAGTAAACTCCTTGACCGCCAGAATGCGCTGCTAATGCAAAAAAGGTTATGATGCCTTGAAGTCCGTTCATATTTAGGCGGACATGTCAAATTTCAGTGCGATACTGTCTTTAGTTTTGTTTTGACAGCTGATTGTTGTTGACGTGTTTGGCATCATGTTGAGTATGGACAAAAACGATTTTCGTTCTCTCATAAAACATTATTTTTTGAGAGACAAAACGGCGAAGGAAACAAAAGAAAAGTTGGATAAATATTATGGAACGTCATATTACACCGTCAAATATTGGTTTCGAGAGTTTCGTGGTGGCCGCAATTCCACTAGCGATCAAGTCCGCAGCGACAGGTCCTCCGGTGCGGTTACAGAGGACAATGTCAAAAAAATACATGAAATGGTGTTGGCTGACAGAAAAGTGAAGGTGCGCGAGCTAGAAAATACCACAAAGATTAGTACTGAGCGCACACGCCATATTTTGGGCAGTATTCTGCATATGAAAAAGTTATCCTGCCGCTGGGTGCCGTGCATACTCACTCCTGACCAAAGACACGAACGCGAGAGCACTTCGAAAGAGTGTTTGGCCTTGCTGATGCGGAATCAGGCGGACTTTTGGCGTCGATTGGTAACTGTTGATGAAACTTGGATCCACTATTACACACCAGATGTGCACATTGAGTGCCCGGCAATGGACTGAAGCCGGCACGAGTGCTCCGAAGCGGCCGAGGGAGTTTCGATGGGTCAGAAAGGTTATGGCTTCGGTCTTCTGGGATTGTCATGGCATACTCTTCGTTGACTATCATGAAAAAGGGAAAACCATCAACAGCGAGTATAACTGTGCATTATTGAAGCGATTGAAGGCCGAAATCGCTGCAAAACGGCCTCACATGAAGCGAAAACAAATTTTGTTTTTGCAAGACAATGCACCGGCGCAAAAGAGCATCGCAACCACGGCTTACTTACGACAACTTTAAGCAAAACTGATGAAAAACTATACATCGCAATGACAAAATTCTTCATACTTGACAGCCAAATGTGGACCCTGGGTCTCCTTGCGATGTTATTAGCTGGATGTGATAAGCTGAACCATTCCAGGTGTCGCTTTCTTTAGCAAGCATAAGCATTCACATAAGGAAGTCCTCGGCGGAGTCAACGCAGGAAGAAGTCCGATGAAGTGATTCATCACCACGTCGGAAAGCTTGGGTTCCCTACGCTTCGGCCATGGATTTCTCGTTTGTTGAAAGCTCGTCCACTGATGTGACCTGGAGGTAAATTCTGACCACCTCTGTGAATGGTCGCCTTTGGATAACACTGGCCGATGACTTTGGTTTGGTTTTGGCAGCCGTACCCACTGCAACCTTGGTTTTCTTCAGGGCTGGGCGCTCAGGGGGTCTCGTCTATAGACGTGTTGCCTTTCGCTGCCTGTCCTGGCTTATTCTTCAGGTATTCGTTGTACTTGTCAACGATTACCTGTTATTTCACCTTGTCCACCTGGCCTCTTTCGTGGACCTTTCCTGTGCATTTGGTACTTGATCTTCATAGCTTTCCCTGCAGGCTTATGTTTTTTCTGTTGTTTTTGATATTAGCTGGTGAGTGGCCGTGGTGCTAGCCTAAGCGATCTCACCGCTTTTTGGTGACTGCAATTCGTCCTTTGGTGAGGTGCTAACCTTAGGCAGTCTCTCCTGGTCTTTTGTTTTATAAATTTTATAAATTTTGTTTTTAAGAGTGAGACCGGAAAGGTTTCTTGCCCGGGCATCGGAAGGGACCGTTTGCGACTAGTTCATTCTATCCGCTTACTGATTTTTCAGCCGTCAGCACGGGTGCTTTAAAACTTTAATATAAAAGTGGGATTTTCAATTGGATTTACTCCCGGCATATTAATTTTAAAGGTTTAGTTGTTCTCAGTTTTTTTTTTTTTAGATACTATCGAGTGACTGTAGGTATTCAAAGGGTGGTCTTGCAACCGGACCTCTATTGTTTATGCCTCCAATATATCCCGTAGATTTACTACATGCCTTTCCACTTCGAAAAGGTGGCAACCTAACGATAGAGGAGGATGCGCTGTAGAGAGCCACTCGAAATTATTGATGTTTATGGACTCTCGGCAATACTCTCACGAACTGCTTCGATGTTTTGTGGTTGTTTGGAGGAAAATCTAGACAAATTTTGTATTTGTTGTCAGAAGTTAAACATCATGTGTCAGGCTGTAACTTTTACCCCTAAACGCTCTCCTAATTTACCTCGTTACTGCCTGATCTTCAACCTGCCTGCTCCCTTAGTGAATGAGTTGAGTTATTTAGGTAACTCCGTTTCCGTTCTTATATTGATAACAAGATTAAAAAAAAGGCCAACTCAGCCAACTCTATTCCTTATGTTAACAAATTTCCCTACGTGACCTTTGCTAGGCCTCTTTTTGTGAATGAAAGAAAAGTTTAGTCACTCTTAAGATTTTTAAGATTTACTTCACGTGAATTTCCCTAGGACGATAGCCAAAACTTACCACTATACTATACGAATATGTACTATATCGGCTTACACTTATAAATTTATGACTCCTTTCTGTACTCGAAAAAGTTGCCGATATTCTCTTTATTCCTAAGATATTTGATGATAATATTAATTGTCATACTTTTCTACAACTTATCTCTTTTAACACCAACCCACGTAGTCTGTGCCACTTTTTCAGCCCAATCTTCACATAATGAACTACGGACACCTTGAGCTAGTCACTAGGCTGCTTCGTGAAGTTAACGATAGCACCTCAGTAAACTGTCCCTCAAATTCATTCTCTTTTCCACCTATGTCTTGTCTAGAATCTAAGAATGGTTTGTACTAAGCTTAAATAAAAATTATGAAATGTTCTTTACTTGAGTCGAACTAAGGGGCTTTCAAGGGTTTATCTCCTCAGCGACTTCTTTTTTATATAAGCTCCAATTTAATGGCATAAAGGCTCTGTACCCCATTTCAATTAGACATTACGAGTCCTCTTCTAAACACCGTAAAAGTGTCATTTATTTTACCTTTCATGTCTTCACGGTTTCCGTCTTCTGGCACGAAAAAGGAAACGATATAAAAAGGAAGAGAAGAGTACCTTTTTAACACTTCATGACCATCGCAAGAGTTCCTGGAAATGAGTCGAAGTAATAAAAGTTTTTTTTTTTTTTCTTTTTTTCTATTCTTCTTCTACGTACGAGTACTACCCGCAGTCATTTCCTTCATTGTCCCTAATGGGTTGAGTTGAGATACTTTCACTTTGCTTTTGTCAAAAATGAGTACTGGATTTCGAACATAAACAATCTGTTCGAACGGCAGGAAAAGAAGCCGTTTCTACAGAAAACTACCAGGACTGCTGACCGACTACATTGGAGGGCTACGCCAGGAAGTGAAGTTTTGCGGAAAGTTATTGTAAAGATGTTGGAGTATGTACGAGTACATACCATAGGTACTAGCTAATAGTCATTTCAGTTTACTTGTGAAAAAGGTAGCGCTTCCGGATGCGGATGTAGAGATGTAGAAACTGAAAGGGCAACAGTTCTATGGTCAAATACATAAAATCGCCAAAGTGCCGAAATTATTATCATTTTTATTGCTGGCAATGAAATTTTATTTCAGCCTGTGAAGAAGAAAACTTTGCTGCAATTTCTTCCTTCTCATATTCTACTTCTTTTACATCTTCCGTGCTTTGTGTCTGTTTCTTTTGAGAAAGGAATATGGCTTTTGGCAGAGGAGAAAAATTAAGTGGCTTTTAGAGGTTAGGAGATTTAACAAATTGAAAATTCAGCAAATGGTTGGGCAAAAATGGAGGTCAGAAATTTATTATGCACTGAGAGAAATCGAAATGGTTTTAGCTGCAGTTTTTCAGGACTTAAGTGGAGGTAGGGATTAAGGTGCATGCCACGTTGAACATAAGGATTGCATTAGTCCTGGATTCTAAGGGGTAAGAGGGAGTAATGGGTTCTTAAAATTCTGACCGCTGAAGGAGAGAACAAGTCTAGGAAACTATGTGTCCACCGCAAGTGTATAAGTATGTCGGAAAATCTGCAATAATTTGTTATTTTCTGAGAAAACTAAATATCCATGTAATTTTTAACAAACTCATAGTCACACATATTCTTCATCCCACTCATAAAAGCAGTATTGTCTCCCGAATTTCTTTATCTATCCTTTGGAATTGATACTGATATTATCAGCGTCATCTTGGTCTCAACATCATGTGGCTGTGACCACGTTTTGTGTTCATTAAGTAAGCTGTAAGTTTTTTCAGCAGCTGCCATATATACATATCACATCCAGCTGTCAAAATATTCAGTAAAGTTTGCCATTTCATCATGCATCGTTCTACACCTGCCGAACGTGCGAAAATTATTAAAAAAATTTATTGAAATTCCGGCTCAGTTGTAAGTACTCGTACGCAACCTGAATTTCGTCATGAGGTCGCTTGATATCATGGCTTCAGTGCGCAGGCATACACTTTTGGATTTTAAGCCACCAACCAGACAGAGATTGGTGTGAAATGAAGAAAATATAGCCACCGTAGCGGCCAGTGTCGAAAAAAACCCGAAATCTTGATTCGGCGACAATCAGCTGAATTAGACATCCCTAGAGAGTCAACCCGGCTTATTTTGCGGTTGGATTTGGACGAACATCCACATGAGTTCGCTAATTGGGCGCTGAAAACGTTGGACAAAACACCATCTTCCCGGGTGAGGCCCATTTTTGGATTAGCGGCTATGTCAACAAGCAAAATTGCCGTTATTGGAGCGAATACAATAAACAAGTATTGGGCCAAGCATCAGTCCATCCAAAAAGAGTGGTGCGATTTGCGACATGGAATTTATTTCTTTCAAAATAAGGAAGGAGACACCGTTACCGCAAATGGTCTCAGGTATAGCAGCGTTATTAACCGACTTTCTGTGATTAGAGCTCGATAACATCGATATGTACGACCTGTGGTTCCAACAAGACGGCCCTTCATGTCATACAAGCGACACAACGCTCAAATTTGTGAAGGAAAAATTTGGGAACTTGGTCATCTCACGGTGAGTGTTCATCAATTGGTCGCCTCGATCATACGATTTGACACCACTTGATTAATTTCTCCGTGGTTACGTCAAGTCCTTAGTCTACACTTACAAGCCAACCACTTTTGACGACCTCGAAGAAAACTTTCGACATGCTATTGCCGGAATAACGTCGCACTATTTGAACCGAGTCATCAAAAATTTGACCGTACTGGCAGCGAAGCCGAGGTGGAAATTTAAATGAAGTGTTATTACACACATAATGGCATGAACGTAGCTTGAAAATAAAGCTAGAATAAGTTTTGTATCTATCACCGTTGTTGTTTTATTTAAATTTTTTATCCAATCGTTTTTACATGGTCACACCTTACAGTGTCCCAAATGATGTAGGAACTATTAGTTCTTCGTCATAAATAATAGACATTCTACCTCATCCTTTATCCAAACGCTCATTTATAATGACATTTCAGCTCTCAAATCTTTGAATACTAGGTGGAGTGAAGAGTAACCTCTCTGACCGCCAGAATGCGCTGCTACTGCAAAAAAGGTTGGAATTGTCATGGCATTCTCTTCGTGGACTACCTCGAAAAAGGAAAAACCATCAACAGCGAGTCTTACTGTTCATTATTGGAGCGATTGAAGGGCGAAATCGCTGTAGAACGGCCTCACATGAAGCGAAAAAAAAAATTTTGTTTTGCAAAACAATGCACCGGCGCACAAGACCATCGCAACCACGGCTAAAATCAATGACTTACAGCTCCAATTGCTGTCGCATCCACAGTATTCGCCCGATTTGGCTCCATCGGGCTGTTATCTCTTCCCAAACTTCAAAAGATGGCTCATCAACAAAAAATTCAGCTCACGCAAGGAAATCATCGACGCCACGGAGAAGTATTTTGCAGACCTTCCGGAAAATTGCTTTTCCGACGGGATCAAGAAGTTGGAAAATCACTGGAATAAGTGTATCAAACTAAAAGGGGACTTTATTGAATTAAATAAAAAAAAAAACATTAAAAAAAAATTTTTTTTCATTCCCAAGAAGGTTACTCTTTACCCCATCTAGTAAGCTCAATGCTTGATGCACACTTTGCCAGCTTAGCACTTCCAGATTGTGCTCTGTCTCCGCCTTCGCACTCTCGCACTTGTAAAGCAGGAGTACTTAAAGATTTTAACATTTACAAATCCGTTCTTTCAGATGTTAATCTCGTATCTTTCCTTCTTCTGAAAAGGTGTTCTTCCACACTGGCAAAACCACTGCGTAAGCTTTTTCCTCAGTCCTACCTTTTAGGAAATTATGAAAAATAATATTTTTCCAGCCAGTCTTTAAAGAAGGTGAACCTACTTCTCTCTCCTCCTCCTACAGATCCATTGCACTTACGTCCCTTCTTTCCAAGGTCATGGAAACTCTGGTTAGCCGTCAGCTCATGAAATATTTCGAAATACGAAAACTTATAAACGACATACAGTACAGTTTTCGCGGCAAAAGGTCCACTGATGATCTGATGGCATATTTCACCGAAAAGCGCAGCTAAGGCGTACACCAATCTACCGAAGCCAAAATAGTTGAGCTTTACATTTCTGTGGCATTTGACAGAGTTTGGCATCAGGATCTATTGTCAATAATGTGTACTTTTGAGATCGACGACCCTCTTCTTCAATGGATTAGAAATGAACTTAAATGACGTTCACCATCACCTTGGATGGTTTCAATTCTGATATTCACAAAATAAATGCTGGTGTGCCCCAGGGTTCCGTTCTCTCTCCGACACTTTATTTAATTTCTATCAACGATATCTTGTCTGATACTTTTAATCCAATCTAATCCTAATCGAAAATATGTTACTCTCTCCTTTTCATATTCGTTCTTGACTCACGTATCCGCTCTGCGGCTATTTAAGGGGAATTGCAGTATATCTTGATCTCATTTAATTCAGATATAAACAGCATAACTTAATGGCCAACCATGAACAGAGTTAAAATTAATGCTCCCAAAACACAATGGTGCCTGCTGTCGTTAAATTCTCAGCCACAATCACTGAATAACACATGCATCGTCGAAACCGAAAAACTTTCTATTCTCCAACTTACGTTGGAAGGACTGTTGTAACTGGAGATGGTAATTTTTCAGTATGTCCGGGCGATTCTTGATTACCTTTAGGAAATTTATCTCACTTATATACCATATGTACTGGATTAGGCTCGCGCTTCGTCATAATTTGGTTGTCTGTTGGCTTCTCCTGAACAAAAACTTGAGAAGATAAATCTGCATTGTTTTCGCTGTTTGATTTTTTTCAGTGAATATATCTGTTTGCAGATAAATCGTTGCCACCAAAATTCTATTTCTTCTTACGAGCCACACAGACGTTGTATTTTTCCTCATCGACTTCATCAAGTTTTCAAGGCTTTTTGTCAGGTACCTTTTACTGGTAAATCTCCTATCAGTAGTGTTGTCAGGTCTGTCAATGATGAAAAAAGTACCTCAATTGAAAATTATTAAAAAAATATTGGGAAATTCACCAACAACAACGACGGAAGATACGACCATGTTCAATCAATTCCAAAATATCCTGGCTGCTAACATAGAAGTATTTATTGATCTCCGGCTTCATGCAATGATGAAGATAGCAGCCATCTTATAAACAAATCTCCTATCAAATCAAAATAATGTTATACTCCTCGACTGAGATTATTTTCTTTTCTTTTTTAGAAACTACTCAGAAAAAGTCACGTTCCACTTAGAACCCCAGTTTACTACATTCTCCAAATGATTCAAAGAAGTCTTTTCGTTCTTGTCTCAATCGACAAAGGAATCATATCCGCCAACTCGACCAAAAATTTATTTCTCAAAAACATCTCGTTTAACGAATAAACACAAATATCACGAAGAAGACAACGTTCTGCTATCACGGTTTGTGTTATGTATTTCACCACCCCTTAGGGAACATCTTAAAGTCATCTTTTCGTTTTCTATTGAAATATTGTATCTATTCGCTCCAAAAATACAAGAACCTTTTTGTCGCAAGCTCTCTGTTTATGACAGTAAGCACCAATAATATCGTACAGTACGAGTAAACCTATCTGTATATCTAGTCAATAGTACGACGAAGAAGTAACAGACGGAAGTAGATACAGTACGTACCTAGCCTTGAAATGGTGACGGTCCCTCTAAGGATACTTTCAGGATGGGTTGCACAACTGCGAGTGGATCCATTTTGTTGTTCGGGCCATTGAATGGTGAATATTGTCTGTTTGGCAGCAAGAACAGGAAATGTTCATCCCCCGACCATCGTCTTTTGAGAATATTATGTCGAATGATGATATTCAAATTTACCCAAGTCCTTTTGGTTGAGCTCTAGCTCCTTGTCTGCGCCTTCATCTGTTTGCTTTCGTAGATTTACCCTTCTATCAGTTCCTTAGTAAGTGGGATTGGCCCGCTATTTAAGACCTAAGAACCTCCATTGTTTACTTTCGATATTTATTATTCGAGAAAGTGTTTCCGCCTGTTCGCCTTTTTGGTTTATGTTGAGAAAAAGCCCTGTGGTCCTGGAGCGGGCGGATTTTAATCGAGACGTTAGTTAGGGTCGTAGGAGCTGTAGTAGCTCGTAGTTCTTACGAGGTAACGGAAATATTTTCGCCTCGAAGGATATGAATTCGATTCGATTAAATTTCGTGCCAGTGTGTTCAATGGGGAACCTAATGGCAATTGGTGGCGATGGTTATCGATTGAATTCGATTTCGAATATTTTCATCTTCCCTTTCCTATTCCTCACCTATCTGATCACTTACCACCTTCCATGCTCCTGTTCGTTCTTCGTCTTTTGCTATAACATTTCACAGTCAGATAAAACCATAACAAGGGAAACTTGATATCCTTCCATGTTTGTCGGTTTGTATGTTTATTTAAGATGAGGGTGAAGGGCTTCCGTTTTCTTTGGTATTGAAGGTACAGTGTATATTTTGAAGCCATTTGTGAAAATAGAGAAACGATAGAATTGAACATAAGTCTGTACACCGTTCGGATCATTAGGCAATCGACTGAATGATGAAATTTAAATTTATTGAACGAGAATTGATGCTGGAATTCATTAGGCAGCCCTAACATGGATGATTCTGATGAAGTCATTGGAATTCACATTTAATTTGTTGGTTGGTACTGATGCTTTTGGTAAAATTGAACTACGATGCCTGTGCATGAAACTTGATTACAACTGACAGTCGTTGGGGATTCGATTTGTGGAAATTTGTTGCAGATAGAGTATTGGAGTAGTATCGAATCGATAGAGTAACCTGTTATTGGTTGTGATGGTATTTCTTTTCCACATTAATACATGTCGATTGCTAATGGTCAAATTGTTAACATTTTTTTATTTTTCAAAGTGCTCCCAGGCACTTACTTATATTATCTAGGTCGAGCTGGTTTGTAGATGATAATTCAATGGAAAACTCACTTTAATTGTACAGTTTGTCAGACTTCCACAGTAAACCATGAAATTACCATCACAACAGATTTATTTTATGGGAAAATTCGATCGATCATTCACGATCTAATTACAATATAATTTAGACTTTAGCATGGTTGTCAGTCTGTTCAGAAACTAGACTGATAGTGGTTTGGGCTTTCATCATTCGACTGTAACGAACGATTAAACAGGGCAAACATGGGCAACTAATAGTAGAGTAGCAATCGGTGCTGAGAATATGGAAAGAAAACTATTTCTGGAGACTCTATAACAGCGATTGTGATCAAAATTAATAGAATGAACCATTTACCCTAGACGAAGGTGACAGAAAATTCCGTCCCTGAGCTAGAATTTGTTAAGGCAGCAATATCGAAGGTAAAGTCTAATAAAGCTGCTGGTGCACTATTTAAAACAGCTAAAAGTGACTTGGTTGGGAGCATGCACAGCTTATCTGTGGGAAACATGCACCGAAGCATAGAATATCAACACCGCTCACCCGACTCACAAGAAAGAAAGGACTTTTGACTGCGGAAATTACAGTCCCCAGAATCATTTATGAAAACTCTGGGGATTTTATATCAGCGCGGAAATTTCGTGCTTGGCAAGTCCAATATCGTTCAAATGTCTATGGAATATGGAATGAAAGGTCTTGCGAAATACGCGGATATTTCGATTGCAACACTCATATATATTATAAGTCGCATATGATCTGCACTCTAGTGTAAAGGGACGATCTATACAAAGGCATGTCTAGTTTTGACATCAATGTGAAGAAAGACAAGCCGGAACGCCCTAGAAAGAATCGTGCACAAAACATTGGCCAACAAAAAAGGCACGATATTCTTTAAGTTCGCACAATTAATTGAGTACGCGGATGCGGATTGATGTGACTAGATGCATTTAGCCATCAGCGCAGAATTCAAACACTATGTATTTGTGCTCAGGAGGCAATTATACAAGACTCTTATAATTGCGGTGCTGCTCAGTGGTGTTGAGGCTTGAAACTTTTCAAAAGCGGATGAAGAAGCAATTGGCCGTTTCGAAAGAAAGGTACTGCATGTGATTTCTGGTTTGATTTGTATTGACTGGTAATTGAGGCATTGTAAGGACTGTAAGCCGACATCCATCTAGTCAGTCGCCTACGGATCCAACGTCTGAGAGATGGAAACAACAGCTCCGGCCAAAAAAATCTTCAGTTTTGTTCTATAGGGACGATTCAGCAGAGGATGATTATATAGAAATATAGTAGAATTCACCTAAGTTTGCTGGCAAGAGATAGTGCTATATAGAGGGGCCCAGGCTCACCCAGAACTGTAGCTCCACCTAAGTAAGTAGGTGGTTTATGGTCGGATACTTGTGCACTAGCCATTGACTCGTTCCTACTAGGTGGAGTGAAAAGTAACATCCTTGACCGCCAGAATGCACTGCTACTGCAAAAAAGGTTGCGGTGCCTTGAAGTCTGTTCATATTTAGGCAGACATGCCAAATTTCAGTGCGATACTATCTTTAGTTTTGTTTTGACAGCTGAATGTAGTTGACGTGTTTCGCATCATGTTGAGTATGGACAAAAACGATTTTCGTTCTCTCATAAAACATTATTTTTTGAGAGCCAAAACGGCGAAGGAATAAAAGGAAAGTTGGATAAATATTATGGGGCTAATGCTCCGTCAGATTACTCCGTCAAATATTGGTTTCGAGAGTTTCATGGTGGCCGCAACTCCACTACCGATCAAGTTACAGAGGACAATGTCAAAAAAATACATGAAATGGTGTTGGCTGACGGGAAAGTGCAGGTGCGCGAGCTAGCAGACACCACGCAACCAACAATTAGTACTGAGCACACACGCCATATTTTGGGCAATATTTTGCATATGAAAAAAGTTATCCTGCCACTGAGTGCCGCGCATACTCACTCCTGACCAAAACCACGAACGCGAGAGCAATTCCAAAAAGTGTTTGGACTTGCTGATGCGGAGTCGGGCGGACTTTTGGCGTCGATTGATAGCTGAAGAACACCAGAGAACAGAATGAGCCCCCGGCAATAGACTGAAGCCGGCACGAGTGCTCCGAAGCGGCCGAGTGAGGCTCGATGGGTCGGAAAGGATATGAAGTCGGTTTTCTGGGATTGTCATGGCATACTCTTCGTGAACTACCTCAAAAAAGGAAAAACCATCAACAGCAAGTATTACTGTTTTTTGTTTTTTATTTTTGTTTTTGCAGGACAATGAACCGGCGCATAAGAACATCGCAACCAACCAACCAATCGGCTAAAATCAATGACTCACGGCTTCAATTGCTGTCGCATCCACCGTATTCGCCTGGTTCGGCTCCCGTACTTAAGACTCACTGGTTGAGGAGGATGTATAAGGTATTCTAATAACGACTTGACAACTTTTTTTTTAAATAAAAGGCAAACCATTTGAGATATTTCAAAAACTTTATTATTGGCTTGAAGTACAATCAAAACATTTATGAATGGAACTCGACTTCGTTCATATGGCCACCGCGGGCACGTTTGCAGCGAACCCATTGAGCCAAAAAAGGGCTTCGTCACTGAAGATGATTTTGCAATGAAATTCATCATCTTGGCGCATCTTCTCAAGAACCCAATCGGAGAACGTACGTCGCTTCAAATGATCCATCGGCTTCAATTCTTGAGTCAGCTCGATCTTGTATGGGTGTAAACCAAGATCCTTACGCAAAATGTTTTGCAGCGATTTGGGCTTTCAATCGCTCCAATAATGCACAGTAATACTCGCTGTTGATGATTTTTTTTTTTTCGAGGTAGTCCACGAAGAGTATGCCATGATAATCCCAGAAAATCGACGCCATAATCTTTCCGAACCATTGAACTTCCCTCGGCCGCTTCGGAGCACTCGTGCCGGCTTTAGTCTATTGCCGAGCACTCAGTCTGTTCTCTGGTTTTCAACAGTTCAATAGTTAAACAAGGATTTCTCAAAACTGTGCTATTGTTAGTAATACCCCTTGTGCTCTGACCCCCTCTAATGACATTGTAAGAAGTGAGTTTAAGTTGTGTTCTTAGATAATTCAATTATACTCACAATCATAGCATTTAAATAATGTTTACCCTTTCTATTGAAATACAATTCTTCATTTTATTGGGGCCTTTGAAACAATATATGACAGCCATCGACGCGTCCTATTACTGAAACAGGAAAAGATCATTAAAATTAATACAATACAATACACATGATTCAAACATATGTACCTCCGGGAATTTTAAACTTTCTGCTTTGTTCCTGCTTTTTCCTTTTCACTTGGTCACCATTTGTGTATAAAATGGGGAAATTGTGGTTTCTTAAGTCTCTATGGTTTCAGAGATAATCACCGAGAATGTACTTTGTGCAACAGAGATACCAAAATCTTTACTTGTCAACCACTTATAGTCTCTACCACTTTTAATCTCTAGAGTGCCACAAAGTTTCAATATATGAGGAATATATGTTTGTGAACCGAAAACTACATTCCAAACTAATTTCGGTCGAAATGAATAAAGGTTCCTCTTTTGAGACAAGAAAGCGCTGTATAAAGCTAAAATTATTTTAATTAAAACGTAGTACGTAATGATTGAAGTGATAAACGATCCAGAGTGTCCCTTAGCGTTCGTCTCGTTCGTAGAACCTTAAAATTTTGTTGAACTTTTAAAACTTCACAACAACATAACGAGATACGAAATGATATTAAAATAGCGATTGTTCAATCGCTATCGCTTGTACTATTGCATTTGACAGTTTTTACGCTACATGAAGCAATCGTTCAATCGTCAAAACGGTATCTTACAATCATCAGGTTGTCCTGATGAGAGTCCTGATAAACTATCTCGTAAATGGAAGCCAGTTAGGTACAGACGACGAATTATCAGCTTTTATTGGTATTTTGCTGGTAATGGGTCGTCATCAATCGAATCAAGTGTACTTTATAGAGCTGTGAAAAAAAAAAATTAGATGTACTAGATTCATTGACATTCTGCGATTCTTATGCTTTGAGTAGCATGGTACCAGAGTGGCTTTTTAAAAAGTAAATTAGGTTGCACCAATAAGCGATGTTTTCGATATGGAAAACTCCAATTTGATAGCTTATTATTGACCAATATAATATTTTATAGTGATTGATACAGAGGGCATACTTATCTTACGCAGTACATACCATCTAAGCCGGTCATATACGTCGTAGCAGTTTCTGATTCTTCGACTTATTCGAAGTACCCTCTCCAAGGGCAAAATTTATCTCGAAAAAGTGAACAAAATAAAGAGACATGAATCAAGTGGAGCGCGTTATAAAGGATTGAGATAAAGCAAACGTCACCACTGGTAATTTTTTCCGCAACACTTTGCCTATCCAATGAGCTGTCTTATTGAAAATTGTCGATTGCAACCTGATATTATTTTACTAGGGTGAGTCTACAGATGGTGTGAATGTTGGCTGTCAAATACTGTCACTTACTGAATTCAATGTAGTTGATCGTTTTGACAGATGTCATAATCTTTGGCAATTTTAGTCATGGATTCGTTTACTACGTAGCAATACATTTTTGTAATGTAAAAGTAAAAAGTAAAAAGTAAAAAAAGTAAAATTTCGCAAAATTTTTTGATCAACATAATTACCCTAGTAACTTCGGCGTTCCTGCAATGGTGAAGCGTTTTGAAGAAACTGGTTCGGTATCGGGTCAAACTCCATATCAGCATGCTCGGCCAATAACACACAGGGAGACCAATCAGGCGCTTTAATTCGTTGCTGAAGTCAACAATTGGGTGTCACTTATGAAACTTTACGCCAAATTTTAAAAGTTGATCTTCATTTGCAAGCCTCTGAGATCCAAATTGTACAACAATTGAGGCCTTTCTACCATCTATTGGATTTGACCTGGTTCGCCAGGTCAATTTGTCATCAAATTTGTACTTTTTCGATTGTTGTCTTTTCCATTCAAAGATGGATAGGTACGTAAATAAACAAAATTGTCATTTCTCGGGACCGAAAAGCCCATACGAGATACACAAAAAACTAATGCATCCCAAAATAATCACTTTATGGTGCGGATTATTTATTGGCTGCATCATTGGACCTCATTGGAACTCTTGTGAAGATGAGGTTCGAGAGACAGTTATAGTGGGTGAAGAACATTACCACATACTAAGAACTTAACGGCAACGAGCAGTTTGAGGCGGATGGTATCCCTGATCGAGATAAAATTAGCCGCAAGAAGCACAAGAGTGATTGATATGTTTTCTATACAAAAAATAAAAAACAAAAGAGAAACACACACCAAATTTGCATCAAGTGTAAAGCGCCTATCTATGTAGAATACAGCGTCATTCAAACCAAATGTGAAAATTGCCACCTCGGTCCATCCAACTCAACATAATCTCTATGAATCCAATGAAATTTTTCTCTTCAGGACATACGATAAAATTATGGAAATGGGTGAGTTATGGCCTCTATTAACACATATTTTGCTGTCTTACATAAATCAGCAGTTGGGCTGTCCAGTTTGGCTATTATTATTACTTTGGTGGTGGTTTGGATCGTTGCCTTCATCGCACATGTTGAATTTCCTCGCCCATTTTGTTAGTTTTACTAATCATTAAACAAGAGGTTTGGTGGATGCCCTGTTACGACGGAGGTAAGCAACCTGTTGTCTTTCCTACTGAGGGACAGCAGAAAGGCCGTTGACTTTAAAGAGACGTCGTGAAAAATTCGTTTGGTCTTCCGGCATTCTGTGGAGCTACGCTATCTGCACTTGTACTCATATGAGGCCCAACTGTCAATGGAAGCTTTAGCCGAAGACGAAGGCATACCTTGCGTGGTAAGTTCAGCGGCGATTTCATCATTTCCTGTGATCCCATGGTGACCTGGTAATTTACGACCGCATTCAGTTATCTCTTGCATTTTTGAACTAGCTTAGAAGTCGTAAGTGGGTTCAGCAAGGCTCTAAGCTCAGATTGGCTGTCGCTATAGATGCAAATGCTTCTCCCCCTCTACCGGTTCTCCACAATATATCGCTGCCATCAGGATTGCGTAAATCTCCGGTTGGAAGACATACGCAAGCTTCCTTAACGTGAAGTGAAATCTAACATTGTAATCCTTCAGAAAGACACCAGCGCCATATCCTATATTGGCTTTGGGGCCGTCCGTGAGAACCCTTTCCTGGCTCAGATTCTGGCTAAAACCAGACTTGGGCACAGGGAAAGTCGATTTCATATTTTTCCCGCAAAAGGAGTTCTGCTCTCACTTAACTAGATTCAGTCAACTTAATCCGACACTTCACTGATTGCTATGACATTTCTACATGATCAACTTGATTGCCTGTCTTATGAACAAATGACTCCCAAGTTGTTTGTTTTGTATGTATGCTAATCCTTTGGTGATATTTCGTTTCGCATGAAAGTCAGTTAGCCTAACTCTGTATCTGGGAGTGTTGTCATCCTTTTCGTCAATTCTATTAACGATGTCCCTCTTTTTCTATTTTTTTTTTCTCAAATAGGACATTTCGGCTACAATTAATATAATCGTAAGCGAATTTAATTTCATGCGACCGTACTCAATCACATAAAATCAGCAAAAATCAGAAGCCAAACAGAGGCTGCTTCAATTCTCTGTAAAGATCAGAGTAGTATGTGTCACAGCTTATCGATCTCCTTTTGACAAGGAGACCACCACACTTTCCAAGATACTCGTAGCGGTGATATATATTTTATAGAATTTCAGTGCTTTCGCTAATTATGTGACTGCAAACAGTATTATCAGTGTGTTGATCCGAGAGTCCTTGTTCCTTTTCAGTGTCGTTAGTATTGAGTCTCCTCCTAGTTGAACGACAAAAGGTTTATCCGGCACAATCATACCACAACTATAATAGAATAAACAAGTCCTGAAACATTCTTATGGTTTTTAAATATGGCATGTCAATGCAAGTCCTGTACATATGTAGTCTGGCATGCTAACCTTGAGATCACTATTGATTTAGATTTTCTTCACCTTTAAAGCTGATCCTCATCTAATTTTTTAGAGAAATTAATTTGTCTGCTGTTGCACTTATTCGCTTGTCAAGTCTTACACTACGATGTAAGCCTTTACTCATATTTTGTTCAGATCTCTTTATTACTGAGACTGTTACAATTTGAACTTTAAAAGAAATAAAGTCCTTGATCCGTCTCCAGTTGAACACTTATAGCATTCTTCTATGCAATGCAAGTACTAAATTGCCTTTGACCTCCGGTCACAACATTTCTCACAGTTATCCGGTGGTCAATAAAAGTTGTATGCCCATATGTATGTATAGGGTTTTCCAATAGGGACTCGACAACTTTGAATTTAATTTGTGAACGCACTCTTTCACTAATCATCAAACTGTCACTGTCAATTTATTCAGTAAACTCAACATTTTTTGGTAAGGTACACTAACGAACAACGTCTGGAAGTTATAAAAAAATTCTACAGATATTCGGAGTCGGTGACTGCAACTTTAAGAGCGTTAACTTGAATTTTCGGTTTTAATTCTCGCCCTAGTAGACAGGCAATAACAAGTTTAGTGCAAAAATTTGAGTCCACATATTCGTTGTCTGATGTTGCCGTGTCAGTGAGACAACGGGTTGGTCAAAGTGTCGAAAATATCGCTGCCGTTCAGACGTCCGTAGCAAAGGATCTAAATCAGTCAACTCCACGGTGTTCTCAAGAATTAGGCATCACGCAGACCACATTATGGCGTATTTTGCGTAAGGATCTTGGTTTACACAAATACAAGATCAAGCTGACTCAAGAATTGAAGCCGATGGACCATTTGCAGCGACGTACGTTCTCCTATTGGGTTCTGGAGAAGATGCGCCAAGATGATGAATTTCATCGCAAAATCATCTTCAGTGACGAAGCTCATTTTTGGCTCAATGAGTTCGTGAATAAGCAAAATGTGCTTCATGAATCACCATTTCATCCACAAAAAATAACTGTTTGGTGCGGTTTGCATGCTGGCGGCATTATGGGGCCATATTTTTTCGTCACGTTACCGTGAATGGTCAGCGTTATTTTTAGCCCGAATTAGAAGATATGGACTTGGACGACATGTGGTTTTAACAGGATGGTGCCACAAGCCACATAGCACACGCTACAATCGACTTATTGAAGAGTAAGTATGGTGAGCGTGTTATCTCAAGACATGGGCCAGTCGATTGGCCGCCTCGTTCGTGCGATTTAACGCTGCTTGACTATTTTCTGTGGGGCTACGTTTAGTCATCATCATCATCATATCATCGCCGACGATATTGGAAGAGCTCAGAGCCAACATTGAACGCGAAATAGCGGCCGTTTCGGCCGAAATGTGTGGCCGAGTCGTTAAAAATTGGGTCAAACGAATCGACCGCTGCAAACGTGCCCGCGGTGGCCATATGAACGAAGTCGAGTTCCATTCGTAAATGTTTTAATTGTACTTCAAACCAATAATAAAGTTTTTGAAATATCTCAAATGGTTTGCCTTTTATTTAAAAAAAAAGTTGTCAAGTCTTTATTAGAAAACCCTATATATACGTTTCTGTGTATGCTAAAATGGGGCCAAGTTATCGTTGCACTTGGGCATCTTGACGGTTTTATACCCAGATATTGTAAGCTCATGAGATGGCATGAGGAGATTCGACCATGTGTTTCTGATGACTGATCGAATTCCTACAAATCGCTTAACCATTATGTGCCTACCTATGTGCGGTATTATCTCATTTGATCTTAAAATGTTTCGTTATGATTACGAGATCATCATAAGAGGTGAGAATATAGCCACCATCTAGATGACTGTTGAAGTTACCTTTTCATTCTCAGGTTTTTTTTTTCGGTGGTCCCCAAGAATTGAAGAATTGAAAAAATCCACCGTTTTGATATTTTTTTTACATTTTTACGATTGTTCGTATTGACACATAAGGTAATCGCTAGAGATTGCTCGTTCATATGCGAGGATTTCGAGTGAGTTTCGAAAAAATCAGTTACCAGCTCATTGGGTTGTTATACACTCTTTTGATGCAGAAGTTTTGACTTTCGTCTTCCAAGGAATTTTCGTTTTTCGAAAGAATCATACTCCTTCTCTCTGGCGAACCAACAACACTTCTTTAAACGGGGTTCTATAATAGTCGTGATATGTAGTTGAAGTTGTCCCGTTATTTTGTCCCCACAAAATCACACTATCAGAGATAATATCTTCAATTAGATACGATTTCTCACTTAAAATCACACGTGATGCAATCAATTGATCAGATCAGCAGATTCTTTCTTCTTCTTCTTTCTATTGCGCTTGACATCTGACACAATAACACTTTCACCAGTGCCATTCAGGAAACCTCATTCGTCCCACTGAGACTCTTAAAAAATTAAATTGCTCCCTTGGATTGCAGTTTATGTCCACCTTCATCCGACTTTACCAAAATCCTGTCAACCAATATCCGTTCGACAAAAAATTTCCAATGACTAAAATGAGAAAAAAAAAAAAAAAAAACCGGTCACACATTCTTCAGCAATCCTTTGTTCTGCAGATAGACGTTCGAACACTTACCGGTAAAAATCGTCAACCCCCTCTGAAATATCCCAAACGCATTAGCTTTGATCATCAATCAGCAAAAATGTTGTGTGATGGAATTTCCTTTTGCGACACCCAAGAAATTGTCAAAATGGCAACAGCAGGATGCAGGAGCTGTAATTTTCTAGTTTTGCGACATTTTTTTTCCAGCACATCAGCACATCTCTTCCGTTTTACAGTTTGCGACAAATGTCATCATCACTTTCGAGCACTCCAAACTCTCTTTATCGTCATGTTGAAGGGTGATGAGGAATCTAAAACGAAATCGGAAATAGAGAGGTAGGAGACGAAATCCAGTTGTCCTTAAGTGCAATCAGGAGTGACTTCAGGGCTGATGCTGCAAAATTGCAAGTACCTCCGTATGCTATAGCAAGGATTTGTTCAAATTGGCGCCATGTCCAACCCATCTCACCACCCAATTCGATTTCGATGACGAATTCAATTCAACGACTCAATTTCAACCGGTAAGCCACTTTAAGTTGACCTGGATAAGCCATTTTCAATCCAAATACAAGCGAAAAGCAAATCCTAGAAGACGATAAGCAAAAAAAAAAAAAATATAACAAAAATAAGCTCTCCACTGGCAAAGGAGCAGTGCAAAGAAACTTGTTCCTTTGGCGAAAATACAAAATACAGGATAAAACTGCAGGATAAGGATAAGTCTAGATAATGTACAGAGTACGAGTAGATTTCATGTTGGATAGAGAACAAACGAAAAACATGGTGAACATAAGATCTCGGAGTAGATGGATACTCGTACTCCCTTGCAGTGGCTAGGATGTGCTCAAAACCAGGATGTTCTGTTCAAGTAACGAATACTGCCCTCGAACCACAAAGATATGCACGTGATATCGTTTCAAGCGAAAGCAAGGACATGGAAAATGTAAAACGAACCAAAGGAAAGAAACCTATCACTCAGTAGTTCCACTTAAGTAATGGAAGATATTCAACCATCGCATCGGCGAGCGTATTTGAACATAAGACGAATTGTTCTCATGTAAAACATGTCAGTCTCTTCGATATTCCATCTGCCAGTCAGAAGGGTGGGGGAGAATTAATTAGTAAAAGTGTCAAGTTGTATCGACAGAAGGGAATGAGGCAAACGGGTATGATGAAAGAACTGTTGAAGGGATATACATATAACTTACCAGGAAGAGGTCCTCACTTTTAATTAAAAGTACGAATGCAGTTCGCGCCTTTTGGGGATATAAAAATCATTTTCGAATTGATGGGTCTACATTTTTTGTCCCTTTGAAGGCGAAAAAAGAGTATGTAAGCCCACGAATTGATGTCAATTGTTTGTCAATGTGTTTCATCTTCTACCGGGTGGTACACGATCTGAATTTCTGACATTTTTATTGAAATAGGCAGAATTACTAGAACACGTATTGGCGGCGATTGGTCTTAAGATATGTTGACCAAGAATTAGCGTTTCAGACAATCAGAAAGAGCTGGTTCGGCGTCTTGTAAGCATCTACTTAATGTAACTTTGAAAGAACACTACACTCGAATATGTCAATACATTAATAAAGAAATCAAATATCGTCGTAATAGATACTTTCAAAGCTATTTAAGATGTGCAGAGAACGGAACCCTAAGGTACACTAGCATTTATTTTATTTTGTAGATATCAGACTTGAAAATGTCCAAGAAAACGTGAATTGACCGTTTCGAAAGCTAACTTCTAATGAATTAAAGAAGATATTTATCGATTCCAAAACCTGGTGCCAAACTCTGTCAAATCAAATGCAATTATGTCGCGTTCGCGTGTCAGGTCAATGAATCTCGAGAAATTCCCAGATGAGAGCCGAAACTAAGGAATGCTCCCTCCCTCTTTTCCATTTCTTTAGCATCTCATCCACTCCCTTTTCCCCTGGGCTGAATCAAGGTTTCATACGACCTGTACCGACAATCATCCTAGCTAAGGGCCCAGTGTCTGCAAAAACAGCTTAGTCGAGAACTGAGTATCGGGAAACCTAGCGATCTCCGAATTAGCTAACCTTATCTGTACACTTCGGATTCCTGTACAGATCACTCATCCTTTCTCCGCTACTCATAGAATCTAATTATAGACAAAATTAAAAAAAAAAAACTCGAGACTGGTACTTATTTAATCCCGGGAGGTAAAACGGACATTGCAGCTCCTACCGGTAAAGCTCCTGCATTGTTGAGCGAAAGTCAAACTGTGGCCGGTCATGGTGAACCATTCTCTAAAGGCAAACGCAACGAGCTTAAAACTAAGTTTTCATGGAGTTGTAAGACTGTGGCAAGCCACTTCCTCCGCCACTAGCAGCAAAAAGTTGCTGCTACTACTAAAATTCCTCCCTCCCACATCGGCAAGCTCTATCTAAGGCGCTCTACATAAAATGCTGAAATACGCATTATCAAAACATTCAATCCCGAGGTTGAGTGAAGTGCTGACATAAATACCAACACTGAATGAGCTAACAACATCCTAAAGGATTGATTACACTGCGGCCAAAACTCTAAAAGACTCTTCCAAGCGCCAGAGACCGTTTGAATAAGCCGTGCATATTCCCAAAACGCAAATGTCTGAGGTATTTTAGTGAAGTTCTAAAGCATGCAATAAAAATCGCGGTAATCAACTAAAACGACACCGACGTATGGATAACAGCTGAACGGTAGCAGTTAGTCAAGTTAAAGCCTTCGGGCGACTTCTTGGCCATCATACGGGAAATTCCAGCGACGCACCAAGGCCACGTCTAACGTATCGCATGTTCCGATCAAAGATCTTTTAATCCTTAGACCAAAGCCATACCACGATATCCCAAGAAAAACTAGAATCCGACCGTTCCGACTTATGAATGAAAGGTTGCGAAACGGAAGAATAAAAGGGCTTTTACAGCTCCACGTTAATTGTGAATTAAGGATTGCCTTAACCCTCTAACGCAAACTAAAGGCATGTTTCGGCTCGATTTCGAGCCCATTCGCCTAAAGGTTTATAAAAAGGATAAGCTGGATGCTTATAAGCAACCTCTTCTCTTCTTTAACCGATGTAGCTGTCGGTCTACTCCTTACACTGTTGGAAATGGAAACAGATGACGAATTAAAAAGAGATCCTTTACGATCAGAAGATGAAGATGAGCACACGATAATACGGTTTTTCCAGATTAACCCCTATCACTTCAAAAAGGCCTCGGCCGCACTCATTCTGCGTAGAAGATATAATCCTAGTCCAGAAACCATGGATCGTAGAAGCCGTGGTTCGTGGACTTGGGACATCTGCATAAGAACTTGTATATTAGTGTTTTAATTTCCTAGACTCAGCTGTTAAATGCTCCTACTTGCTGATATCGGCATATATTAGCCATGATCATGTGGTGGCTACCTAGAAAGGATGGTCCTGGAAGCTGGAAGGCTAAAAACTTGTCTTATTATCGGGTGCGACGCTAACGCTTATCAACACAGTATGGGGCAGTACCAACATCAACAAAAGAGGTGAGCTACTTTTAATTATATTATAAGAACTAACCTTAGTGTTTCCATCAATGGAAATGGGACCACTTTTATGACAAAAAAATTGACAAGAAGTGCTAGATATCACTCTTGCCTCCGAAAACATCACTCAAGTGCTAACGAACTGGATGTTATCGTCTGAACATTCATTTTTAGGTCATAGATACATATAATGCAGCATGAGTGATACTCATCACCAAGCCAATCAGAATTCCGGAATTCGCAAAAAACTGATTGGCCAAAATACATAGAAATATTGTCAGAAACACTATCTTCTGAACAAATACCGAAAAAACAAGTTTCATATTGACAAATTCATCAAAATCCGTTTCAGACTTGCTAACCAGAAAAGACCTAGAGAATTCCAATATACTATCAAGATAAGCTCTGCATTTCTTGACTGGAAAACAAAAGCAAAGAGTCATAATTGTAGCTTGTATTTTGTAGAAATATGAGTTGGCGCTGCATTGATAAAATACCTTTTGTACTATACCAGCGCCGCACCGTACCTGCAGCCTAATGCGAGCCCAAACAAAACGCTCACAAGGGTAGAGCTCCACTATGTCGCGTTGCCCGTTCAGACGCAAGTGAGAAGACAACAGACTTACTGAGAGGCAGCAGAAAAGCTGCTCACTTCTTAGAAACATCGTCAGGTTTAGGTCCTGAAAATTATCATCTCAGTCTCGCCTAGCAAGTTAATCGATGATTTCTTAAGACTCAGAGAAATCAGCCTTCGAACTGCGTTCAGTTAAGTCGAAATAGCTTGGAAGTCGTAAGATTAATCGCAGATGTTTCCCCCTGTCACCGATTCTTTAAAATACAGTCCATTGCCACACAGGATTAAGTATATGCTCACTTGAAAAACGGACGTAATTTTCCTAGCGAGGAGTGAAATCGAATATTCTCATTTTACACAGAGTCACGAACTGTTTTTAGAACCATCCGCGAACAACCAACACAACATTCCTTTCCAAATTCTAGCCAAAAACGTTTCAGGATATAGGGAAATTCGATTTCGTACTTCTTCAACATCTCTTTACGTGTCGAGAGTTGTTTTTAAGTGAAAGATTGACCATGACCTGCCAGAAGAGGCTTGAAAAAAGTTTGTCATCTAGGATGACACCCAAATACTTAACTTCGCTAGAAAAATACGAAGCGAGGACTTAAAGCATGACATGGCTGAGAGCTCATTACTAGTTCGACACGTTTAAGATCAAATAGTCGATAGGCATGGTGTAAGAGGTAGTATGCCTTCATTATCTGCGAGTTCTTAAGCATAAATATCAGTACTATTAAGAGCGTTTTGCGGTGGTTGCTCAACACTCACCATGGTTTTGGTGATAAAGCCTCATCTTGCGGGCAACCACTATTTGCCTCCGCTATAGTATATTGGCGTCTTTTCAGCATCTGTAATCAGGGTGGTACTCCTAGCTTTCATCTACATACTCCGTGTTCTCTGACCGAGTTATACATGCCATCAAAAACCGCACCGTTGAAATCACCCTTCATTCCAATGAAATAGCCCAGCGTGTATTTATTCTTAAGGAGCGCCCTTGCACACACACACCAGATTTCGAAGCACATTTTAGATCTTGGGACTTTCAGTGTAAGGGTTAGGTAAGTTTAGGTTAAACAGGGATATTATGGATATGCCATCACACAGATACCAGGTACCTATCACTATCCCTGTGAAACCAATTGAATTTGTCTTCAAATGGCAAAAACCTAAACAATCTCAATTTTAATTTCCTCTAGGTTTTCAAAAAAGTTTCCATCGACTACGCGATATTGCCTCACATTCACACAGTATGTGTGTTATGTCCTTAAATGCTTGCAGATCACCAAAGAATCTGCAAATATCTTTATCTGACAATTTGAGTCTCTTCGCGGAGACAGTGTCCTGTCAGGATTCCTGTTGCTGTCCTAAGCTCGTCCTGTCAATTTTATTAACTTTCTAAATCTTTTGCCGTGAAAAAGCGGCCAGAGAGCCTTGGTACCCTGTGTCCTTGACCAGCTTAGGTTGGTAGTCTTTGTGATTTTTTCTGCGATAGAGCCTCTCACTATGGAGAGGGGTGATTTGATGTTGGCTACCACACTATTCTCGAGTAGCCCCCTTTTTCTTGCAATTCGTCCACTTGTTCATTTCCTTTAACACCGCAGTATCGTGGCACCCATCACATTCTTACCCAGTTCTGACTGCATAGTGCCTTGAGCACTTTGCGACAACCCCTTACTATATCAGAGTTGACGTTGGTTGATTCCATTGCCTTGAGTGCGGCCTGGCTGTCGATGTTGATAGCGATATCACTTGCTCATCTGTATTGACAGAACATCTGATTGGAAGACACTGATTGCGTCCGGTGATCTTGAAGACATTTTTAGTTCTGGGTCTTCTGAGGAGATACCAGAAACTGTTCCCTCCGTTGTTTTCGAGCAATTGCATTTAACCTCTCCGGATATATTACATCATATAAGATGTCGAAGTCGACCAAGGAAAGAATTTCATCTGTTAGAATTAGATTGCCTGGCAGTAACTCCGCTAGGACTGTTTCGTGTCCGAAACTGCTGCTGTGGAAGTAATCAAGATTAGTGAGTCGTATCGCACTGTTGCCAGCAAGTTTTTGATCTGTAAAAAGCGGTGTTAGCTGCAGAAAGGAGTCCAATAGCAGTAGGCGTGGTACGGAACGCACCTGTAATGGCTATGGAAACCGTTCTTTGTACCGCACTCATTTTCCGTAAACTGCGCCGTATGTAAGGGTCTTACCACCACAGTATATAGCCAGTACACCATAGCAGGTTTTAAGCATCAGATTTTTTCCACTGTTTTTTGCAGATAAAAGGAGCATTATATGCCTTTTTGATGCTTTCCGCTACATTAAGGTTCCAATTCAATTTTTTGTCTAGAATCACACCCAAATACTTCGCGCTATCCGAGAGGAATAATTTCACTCCGTTGAGTTTTGGGAATTTGAATTGTGGTATCTTGTAATTTTTGGTAAAAGCAATAAATTCCGTTTTGGAGGGTTTGGAATTGAGACCATAGCTTTTTGTCTAAAGCTATCTCGCTTAAAATGTTTAAGTACAATATTTTTCTTGCAGTATGCTATGATTATCTGCATATTCCGTGGCACTTAAACCCATTGAACTGAGCTTTTTGAGAATGTCATTGATAATCAGCACCCACAGGAGTGACAATATGACTCTCCCCTGAGGAGTTCTCCTAGTTACGGATATTCTAACCGAGCTTTGGCCAAAGGAAAAATTTATTTCAAGCATGTTGCAAACTCAGTTTGTAATGCCCTGTTAAATGTTAGCGTTTACCAGAGCATTTTAATGGCGATGTACTCTACGTTATTGAAGGCTCCTTCAATACCGAGGAAGGCCGCCATCGCAAACTCACCAAAGTGTAGACTCTTCTCTATGTTCTCCACCATCTCGTGCAGTTTTCTACAGACTTCTATGACTCAGTCAAATCTTATGTGAATCTGCAATAATCGCTTTAGGATTTTAAACATGAATGATGACAGACTAATTGGTCTGAAATCATTTGTTGTTATATGCCCCTGTTTGCCAGCTTTAGGTATAAAAATCACCTCCAAGCTATTCGTATGTACCCTATTTTTTGACTGTGTCTAAGAATTTCCATAAATTTTGGATTTGCTACCTCCGGTGCTTTTTGTAGCATAATCTGTAGAACACCAACCGGGTCGGGGGATGCCTGCAGCCTAAAAGACTTAAAGAACACATATTTCCTCTCCACAGAAAGAGAAATTAATGTCAGTGTGTCATAGTATGCCATAACCGTCTGATAATATACTGTGGATCCCGGTTGTGGGTTTCCACCAGCGTCGCCAGAAGCTATTGGCTATTTGAGCCCAGGTTCCGTCATTTTTCTGAGATAGCAATGTTCTGCTAGCTGGACAGGCTTTCTTGAACGCCATTGTTAGTACCTTATTGACATTTTCTACCCCCCTCCCCTATCTAAGTTAATAATATTATCTTAGTTGATTGATAAGGTATTCAGGTGTATATTTACAACTTCTATACCATATATGTTACTTGACCATCAGTCTTCCTAGGATTTCTTGAAAAACTACATACCCTGTTCTGAAATCTTACCTTGTAGCGTATCCATCGGAAGATTCATCGACTACTCCCCATTCCCTTGCTTCTAATCCTTCTGTATTTGTAGTAAGGATGATATCTAGCACCTCTTACCTATTTTTTACCACAATAGTGGGTGAATTCCCTACATTACAACTATTGAGGTTGGAAGATAAAATAAAATCATAAAAACACTCCCGTCTTTGGTTGATATCACCGCTGCCCTATTGTGTATGATAGGCGTCTTTAAGCTTCTCCGAGATAACTTAATCGGCGGCATAGGGGAAGTAGGCCGAGGTCAGACAGAGTGGTTTGCCACAGTCTCATTCGCAGGTTTCCGCCGTCAGATCTCCTGAGCTATAATTATTCAAAAGATTTTACTTTCTGCATTGTAGAACAACGCGTAAACTTTCAGACTAAGACCTTGGATCTTATTGTCCTTATTGATCCAGGGCTCTTGTATGAGTAGGCTGCGATGTCCTGCCTGATGATAGTAAAGGTTTATGTGCAGCAGTTCCACCATCTTGGGGTGTTCCTCTTTATCATTTCTCTTGGTCGATGGCTTTACAAATCACTCTTCCCATGCTGTATCTTACCATACTTTTGGATTTTTCGGGGTATGGTAAGCAGTCTCTGTTAGGGAACAGCAACGCCCTATCTTAAGGACTGTCCATGTATCGGGTCTTAGTTCTCGAATCTGCACATGGAGTAGTCCGAAGAGCTTCTCAGTTTACGTGTAGGGACACGGAACCCATACCCATGCCACCGTCGTGCATTTTAGCTTGATGCTTTCCCAAGTATCGAATACTTCCAAAACAAGTCCAGGAAGTCCCAACCAGAGCAATCGAATTAAAGTTCCCCGTTTCCTGTGGTGTATAATTCCTTCCATAGAGCGTCTTGGAACTTTCCTCTACGTTTTCCTAGTGACGGATTGTGAGGCGACCGCAAAGCTCTAGCTCGGTAATCACGGAAACTGGAATCCCGTTTTTTTGGTCAATTTTCTTACGACGCACTGCGGATGAAAGCTCCATGACGTCTTCGGATCTACCTCTCTTGCTGCTAAAACTTGCCCTCTTTCCATTGACGCTAGACCCCTCTTTCAATTTTGCTACGTAGGAGGTAGAGGGCACCTGATCGGTTTCCTTTCCCGCCACTGCAGCAGCATCTATCTTTCTTGTCGCCTTTTAAGTAAGCGAATTTTTGGCCAGGATGGCGTTCGCTCTCTCAAAGACGGCCTTCTCCCAATCGCAACCCTTGGCCTTTGGTGAGCGTTCTTCACACTCTAAGCAACGCTGATGGAGGTGATAGGTACAGTGGTTGAGCCAGATTTTCCGACTTTTTCTACTAATGCTTTTATTTCTTTGCCTCTTCAAGATAATTTCGGCAGCGGATGTTCTATCTGACTTGGCTACCCCTTCGACAGAGGTCCTGCCCTGTTCATCACTGGTGCGAGTACCAGCCTGGTCACTGGTGAAATTGTTCTTGCTCTTTCGTATTCTTTCGAACACCTCACTATCGCTAACCAGAACTCCGCTTTTTCCATTGCCCCTACCAGGAGGGAGATGAATAAGGTCGAGTTTTCGTGTTGACTTACCTCTAACTCTTCCTGGACAGGGATTGTCAGTGTTGTATTTTATTTATTCTGTGTTTTTCCATTTTAAATTAAATTTAGATCAAACGAGTTAGACCGCAAAAAAAAGGTCAGCCCAGGCAGCACCGCCATACCTGGACAAGGGCTAAGTATAACAGGTCCGTGCCAAGGTGCCTAAGATAGCTCGTTCGCGGTTTGTTTGACCCTCAACCTTTTATCCTTCGGCAAGGTTTGTTATATGCTCACACAGTTGAGACTTTGCTTGCGTCAAGGCTACTGTTATTGTTCGCCAGGGTTTAGGTAAGTACACTATTGCCAGGCTGGCCGCAAAGATTCTCTTCAGTGTTTCTACCAGCTTGTCTATACTTTTTCATGGCATAGCTTGATATATGCCATTCGTGTCAGGCGACTTGAAGCTATCAAGGGAATCAACGGCATGTTTGACGGCCTTATCTGCCATAACAGCTAAAAAATATGGGACAAGCTTAATGTTATAACGGAAACTCTCATAAGTGTTGGGACTAAATGGTTAATTGAGCCTTGTCCGATTATGTTTTCCCTCATTACAGTGGAAGCAATCAGTGTTCAATTACGTAGTTGTGCTCTGATTTTTACCTTGTTTGCTAAAGTACTTATTTTTATGTCTTTGGCTCCTTAAATCCCTGTTGTGATTGGGCGACACTACTTGAAATCGCTTTCAGCAGTCAGAATGCTCTTAAAAATATAAATTTTGATCCTATGTCGACATAGCATTATATTTTTCTTCATGGCATGTTCGAGTTAATTGGATTTCCTTTCATTAAACTAAAAAAATAAAAAAATAAGAATAAAACAGGACTCCCGACAAAGATTCCCTTACGCCACCATTCACTTAAATGCTTCCTATTGACGATACCAAGAGACAAAAGAGAAAAAAATGAAAAAAAAAAAAAAAAACAGAACAAAGAAAGAAATACCTATGGAGAAAAAATCGAAACAAAACACCATCAACTTTCAGGCGATTTTCCACTACACCGCAGCTAATGTGTAAGGATAACATGTCCCGCGGGTGCAATTAAAATTGAACATCACGCGAAAGCATTGTGTATGTTTTTGTTTGTCGCAGGACATATGGACCATTAATTTACCACCCATCACCAACATCACAACTACCACAACCCATCGCCCATATCCAATAACAGCATGACCAAACAGAAACATTGAGAGCCGAAGGCACATCACTAGGACAACGAAACGACTGGAACCGAGACAAAAATGTTACGAATTAATGAAAGCCATTGGGCTGCGCCTCGTTTTGGGCTATGGTCTGCGGATCGGCCTCAGCCAGAGCTCTACACAATGGAATGGAAAAACGTAAACTAATAGCGAAAACAGGTGACCACATAAACATACAAAAAGGATGCGTTATGCAAGAATTACTCGTACACTGCCACAGAGCACAGTCCAGGAATAGCGGGCAAAATTGTTGGAAGAGAAACAAAGTGCAATGAACAACGCACCTGTAAAAAACAGAAGATATTAAGGTAAGCGGATTTGGGGTTTTTCAACGGCCTTGTTATTATTTTCGGATTTTTTCATTCTCTCCGGTTTGTAGTGGGCTTATTATTATTATTTTTTTTTTTTTTGTACAAAAGTGGTGCAGGCATCAGCTCCATCTCTGATGGCTATAGAGTGTGAATATTAATGATGAGTGAATTCAAGGATAACAACCAGTGAGAAAACTATGTAATTGTCTTATTGCATTGTCGGGTCAGGAATATACAATATTTGGAATGTTAAAAGAATGTTAAACGCCTTTTGAGAATGGCGGTGTTAAGCAGAGCAAGACTATTCATTTCCCCTCTACTACGAGTATTCACATGTAATTCGAATTAGTTAACCTAGGTAGGTTCAGTACAGTAGTACAGCAATGGAAGAGTGGTTCCAACTATGTGCACCGCAGTCTTTACCAAGTACCACAATTAGTAAGAAACTATCATAGTTCAGCTATGTGCAATCTGCTATATCTTCTCCAAGACGAATCAAAGGTTCAGAGCCTGGAAAGTACCCCTTTTATTACTTAGAATCTAAAAAGCAGTAAATCTTAGCATTTTGCATCATATTGAACTCATTGGCATGTTGCTTTTAATTGGAATCCTAACAATTCCGGAAGTATTCGAGAAACAGAGTGACGATGTTAGATAGTGTTATATAGGGTGATTCATCGTGAGGTTTCATTTTCAATGTCCTTTTTTTGACACATCACGAGTGACTTCTATCAAACTGTTTTGTCATTTTTTGTTCAGTATCGTTCGACATGTCATAATGGAAAGACCCACACCACAACAGCGTCTCCAAATTGTTCAGCTGTATTACCAAAATCAGCGTTCTGTGAGAATTGATTTCCGTGCGATTCGAGGAACTTACGGTCCCAGCTTACATTACTGGATGATGCTCGACGGGTTAGACCATATCCAGCACGTAGTAACACATGGGCTGAAAACTCAGTGCTGTTTTATAGTAAAACACAATTTTTTTGCAAAATTCAATTTTATTTATCGATATAGTTGCCTTCGAGGGCGATACTCTGATTGAAACGATTTTTCAATCTTTCGATACCAGTTTTGTAGTACGATTTCGGTTTAGCCTCAAAATAGACCTCTGTTTCGGCGATTACTTCTTTAACGGTCTTAAATCTCTTTCTGGCGAGCATTATTTTGAGGTGTGCATTGTCTCGATGAAACAGCTCTTTCTTTTTCTTCAAATGCGGCGGTTTTTCTGCGATTTCATCCTTCAAACGCTCCAAAAACGCAATGTAATAGTCGCTGTTGATAGTCTGACCCTTTTGGAGATAGTCGATGAAAATTATTCCATGTGTATCCCAAAATACGGATGCCATAACCTTGCCAGCCGACTGTTGAGTTCGTCGCCTGCTCGCCACTCAGCTGACTGCCGACTTGACTCTGGTGTGAAGTGATAGAGGTTTCAGGTTTCATCCAATGTCACATACCGACGCAAAAATTCGGCTTCATTGCGATTCAACAGCTTTAAGCACTCCTCTGAATCATCAACACGTTGTTGTTTTTGGTCGACTGTGAGCAAACTTGGCACCCACTTTGAACAGAGCTTTCGCATATCCAAATGTTGGTGTATGATATATCCAACACGCTCTTTTGATATCTTCAGAGCCTCAGCTATCTCGATGAACTTTACGGTCATTCGTAATCATTTTGTGCACTTTTTTGACGTTTTCATCTGAAACAGCCTCTTTTGGACGTCCACTGCGTGCATCATCTTTGGTGCTTGTATGACCACTTTTAAATTTTTCAATCCACTTGCGAATGGTTCGTTCGGCTGGTGTAGAGTCCGGGTAACACTTATCAAGCCATTTATTTGCATCTGCTGCATTTTTTCCCATCAAAACACACGAAATTGCTTTGAATCCATTTTTTTCACAATAGCAAAAGTTGCTTCACTCACAACGCTATACCTTAAGAACTAATCGTCTGACAGCTGTCAAATTTATACAAGTATCTTTTGAAGGTTGGTACTAACTGAGAATAGTATAGATTTAATTCAAGTGGTGCCCTCTCTTAGAAACGGCATGGTTTAAAAAGCTATAGCAGCGGTAGCTGAGAGTGTACGCGAAGACTGTGACGAATCGATTCGTCGTCGTTCTCAGTAGCTTGGCTTGGTGTATCCGAAAACTTGGCGTATTTTACGTGAGAATCTCGGCCAAGAAGCGTACAAAATTCAACTTGTGCAAAAATTGAAGCCAGGCGACTTGAATTTGCCTCAATGAAAATCCGGTGTTTTATCGTGAAATTTTGTTTAGTGATGAAGCGAATTTCTGTCTCAATGGATACATTATTAAAAAAAATTGGCGTATTTGGGCTAATGAGCGACACGAAGAGTACCAAGAGTTACCATTACATCCATTAAAAACAACGGTATGGTCTAGTTTATGGGCTGGTGGTATCATTGGTCCATAATGAATGTTACCGTAAATGGTAACTGTTATCGCGCAATGTTAACGGACTATGTCCTCCCTTAAATTCAACCACGTGGTCACGGTGAGCTTTGGTTTTAACAACATGGCGCTACGAGCCATACTTACAGCGCGTGAAACAATGGACTTGTTGAGAAATAATTTTGGTGAGCACTTAATTTCACTTTTGCGTACGGTAAATTGGTCGCCTAGATTATGCGATATCACACCTTTGGACCTTTTTTCTCTGGGGATATGTAAAGTCTCAGGTCTTCAAGAATGAGCCAGCTACGATTGACGCTTTGGAAGCCAACATTACTCGTGTTATATACAAGATACCAGTCACTGTGCTAGAACGAGTCGCCCAAAATTGGACCTCCCGAATGGATCACCTCAGCCGTAGTCGTGGCCAGCATTTACATGATATTATTTCCAAAAAGTAAATGCCATGAATTGTTCTTTTAGTCGATACTAAAAATCTTAAGTTCACTTTCAAATTTATGTGTTTTATTTTACATTATAAATCAAACCTTCATCGTGATTCATCGAGATCACCCTTTATTATTGAATACAATTGATTTGCGTGTCTTGAGAGTACTGACAATATTTTTGACCTCCTCCAAAGAAATATATACGCTGTTGTACCTCACAGGTGAGGTTTTTAACGATATGTATAAAATTGTATCTTCAACCGCACTCTCAAAATTACTTTAAACAGTACTTGAAAGCAGATGGTTGGAAGCGAATAAATTCGCTAAAACATTAGCTTTTTCTAAATGAGAAACTGCTTCAGTATCGGGAGATCTTAAACATTCCGATACATTTATTGTTCGTCGAATTCAATAAAACCTCTGACAGCTTGAACGGAGATGCACATGGTGAGCTTTGCGCATGGTAAGTGTTCTAGAAAAAGGTTATACCGTCTTCTTTTGATGTAGTTAGATTTCATGTTTTACATAATAGAAACGCGCCAGAGAAATTTGAAGTCCGCAGCGCAGTAAGACAAATTTGCATTGTTTTTCCGATGCTTTTACTTGTAGTAATCAGTAAACAACTGACAAGATGGGCTGTAACATCAGATCTTAAGCATTATAACTACTCTGATGATGTTTGTCTGCTCTCAAACAGGATATTAAGTCTGCACCAGATAGCCTACAACTTTAAGTCGGACGTAAATAAAGAATGTCCAAAATTAGTAAGGGTACAGTGAGCAGCTTTCTATATCTTGGAAGTCTGGTCTCAGAAAGTGGTGATATTGAACTGAATGTGGATGGTGAGAATTTGAAAAGCGCAAGCTGTGGTTAGCTTGATATATAAAATCTTGGGATTCAATATTTTCAGCACAAAACCAAGCTGACTAGAAGGTGAACAGCACCGTCATAAGAAAGCGCTAAGCTTTCACAAGTATATGCCTATGGATGTTCTACACAAATCGTATATCCAGCAATGAACTATCATACATGCGGCGACGGGCAAAGAACCAAAAAAGTCAAAATGCGGCACGTAAGTGATAATGCTTGATCACACCTTACGGCTGGAAGACAGTTCCATTACGACGTACGCCATGTAATGGAATTAGGTAGTTAAATGGGTCGCTCTAGCTAGACATGAAAAAGGAAAAATCCAGGTGTTTGGGGTTGATTTGGAGGGAACGATGATAACGATGTGGTGCGATAATGTCCCAAGAGGGATTAAAGGACCTAAATATAAGTAAATCTACAGCCGCCGATTTATGGCCCTAAATACACGGTTTCAATTGTTAGCTTTCAGCTTAAATTTAGGAGCTGTAAATCAGTTCGGTCTTCAGTCTGATAGATATGTTAGCTAGTTAGTACTGTCTACAACCAGCCAGACAGTGGACAAAGTACTAAACGCAACTTAAATGCTTAAGCAGTCGTTTAAGTTTAAGTCTGAAACTCCCTTACTAGATTGTTAAACATAAATTGGAAAGATACTCCACAAATTTAGACCTTTGATGTGGCTTGTTAGTAACATTTAACAGAATTCCATAAACAATGAGTTAAATCAAATTTGATAACATCACCTATCCCTTAAAACTGTTAGCCCCTTTATGGTGACGCCGATTCTGGGTCATTATCTGTGAAATAGCTTCATGATTTTACCTTAAGATTTGAGCATAACTGTAAGGTCAATTGTGTCAAAGGTGATATTAAGGAATGTCGTACTAAAAATGTAAGTCCCTACCCATGCAAAATATGGGGTTTGTCTACAATAAGGGTCTATTGACTGTTAAGAATCGGTTGAAAAGGTAAAATACATATATTCGAAGGCCAGCTGCTTTTAAATCCTTATTGAACCCACTTATGACTTTCAAATTAGTTTAAGGTTTTTTGGAACATAGTCGAAAAATTGAATTTCCTGAGTTTTTTTGGTGCCCCAGATTAGAATTGAATCACAGAAAATGAGAGTAGGTATCTCAAGACCCAAACCTGAGCTAGGATTGCCTGCGTTTTCGATAAGGGCTTCAATTGTCTGTTACGTTACTTGTGCGCATAACTGCAGATGAAATGACAGTCCAAGATACCTGCATACAATTGGTTCCCGAATTCCCTCCAGACGTAAACTACTTACTTGGGTCGTATAGGGCTCTACATTTGTACTTAAGACCTAAGCATGCTAGGCATTAGTGACACAATATGCTGTGACATTAAGAGTGGTAATGACACGACGGAACATTTTCTTTGTAAATACGTTGCCTATGCCCTTTAAAAGCTGCAGGAGGTGGATGGGCACTGTAGGCACTAAACCGGTGAACAATTTACTCATTCTTCTTCTAAAGGCTGAGTAATTTCGTTTAAACTAACTACAAGTGGAGTTTCTTGTCTAATTCTTTTGTTTTGATAAAAAAAAAAAAAACAATCCTATCTGCCCTCTACTTAGTGTGGTGTATAGGTTGGAGCTTTTAATCTCATGACGCCTTTGCCTTGTGATACTCCAATATTGGTTTCTTTTCTATTTCGGGCGTAAGGAATGACAGTTTTGTTAATTTCTCTCATATGTAACCAGTAGTACATTACAAATAAGCAAACATTACAAACTCCGATTCATTGCATCCATACAAAGCCTTAAGCTACGAGTAAAACATTGTCTCTCTACCACGATTCCTTGTACTCATATACGACCCTCACTTCCTCATGAAATAAAACTCTAAAAGGACTCAGTTCAAGGATATTACTTGAACTTTGCTTTAATTGAATTCGACCACCAAGTGATGGTGGTTGTTCGAAGTGAAGTACAAGTGCAAGGATCTATCACCAGATAGATAAGCCAGAGGCTGTAGAAGAGAGAAAGAATAACAAATGCCAATGCATATACGGTTTTGGTCAGAACTTCCCCAAAGAAGAAAAGATTTTACAACTTATGTATGTCGAATAAAGAGTATACCCTCAGGACATTCGCCTCGAATGTTTCTTGCAAAGAATCCTTTGAAAACATCTTCCCCAATGCCCAACACATTGACTGAGTCATTCCATTGTAACGTTGGGAACATAAATTTTACAAAAGTCCTTAAGTGAAACTTTCAGAAGGCGTAGTCCCCTAGCTCATAAGTGCAACGATATATTAGCCTGTGTATGTGCAGGGGTTGAATCTAGAATATGTGTGCATCAGAAAGTTAATCAGATTGTGTTTGGGATAACCATGAGTGTGAGTGCGTGTAAGTTTACCTTTTTTGACGTCTCGGCATTGTAGACATTCGTTTGTTTTTTGTGTATATAGGGGAGAGTACTTTGGTTGGGTTTGAGAGTTAAGCGCTACATATACCGTTTGCAAGGACAAGAAAATATGACACGTTTGTAGATTTTTGAAATTGTTAACGAAACTTCGTAAAGAGGGTGTCTCTTTTAATATTGGCAAAGGAGGGAAAGTTGTCTTGGTTAAGATAAGAAGCAAAAAGTAATTGCAGTTGCTGTGGTTTCTACTTTTTGTTTAAGATTCCCAGGAACTCAAGTTTGCTGCACTAATAGGTAACTCGATGGAGAGATGGATGGATTGGAGCATTGCTCATTAAGCGATTGTTAAGAACTAGATAACTATTTACAATTGGAGGAATGTCTGCAGTATTTAGTCTTCTTTTTTGATAGTGCGACCTTTCTATTTGCAGTGAAAACCTTTCTATTTACTGCAATACGCTTATTGTTCCGTCAAAATTAATGTAGTTCAGTCTCTCGGACGGCTCTAAAACCGGTTTAGATGTTGCCCCGGTGCCCTTCCGGAAGACGACAACATTTCCTTCTTAGGAAAACCAGCGTCTGTCTGCTATGCGAATATATGTCATTCCTGATACGTATGGTATGTGAAGAAGCTGCGCTTACTGGCAGGTTACGGCCAGACCAAACGAATACTTCCCGATTTCTCTAAGAGGTCAGCGGCTTCTCGGCTGTTTCTCAGTAGGAAAGACTTTCGGATGCTTTTTGTGGTCATGACGGGGAACTACCTTTTGCTAAGCACTTTAGTGTGCTGGGCATAAGAAAAACAAAATTCTGCGATGCTTGATGATGATATAATGATATCGCAGAGCACTTATGTAATGGATGGTTATAGTGCTGGCTTAGTCGTCTTTTTTCGAAAAATTGAGAAATTTCATTAAAAGGAATTTACAAGGAATACAATGAATGAGTCCTTTGTTTGAGAACTCTATTCCGACAGAAAATAAAAGTACGTGCCTATTCCTAACAAGCCTAAACATCGCACTATTGCTTACCTCCCGGCAAGAAATAGTTAAAGGGTTTGGCTAGACTTTCGCCATCATCTGATACGAAACCATGTCATATTTCCCTTTGCAGTATACAATCTAAAAATCGAAAAGCTGTGGCCTAACCGCACAAAATACTATCCATTCCAAGGAATACAAATTTGTCACGACCATAAATCGAACATGTTCGATATATAGTCTTCACATCCCTAATATGCACAGTACGAATAAGCCGCTGTTGAGTAGTTCCTCCAACTCCTATTTCTCCTAGGTCAGAAGTTCGCCAAGCCTATACTCTAAAGTGTCCTTTTGTACTTCAAATTATCGATAGAGTTCTGGACAGATTAGAATCAGGAGCGTTACAAAACAGTCTTTACTACTATTCTTCTTCAAAATGATTTCGATGAAATTGCTTTCAACCTCTCTGGGTTCACTTCCAATCCATTCGTATCCACTAAGTACTCTAAAAGTTTCAATTAACGCCTACATAAGTTGCAATTTTCCTTATAGACTTTCAGTCCTCAAAACTCAACCGTTTAAAAGGTTCTTCCCAGCGTGGTGGGCAATTATTTAAAGCAATGACAATGTAATCGAGCTATGCAAAAATATTTTGGCTGCAAGCTTTTGCCATTCAGCTGAAGCACGAAAAACATCTTCTCGGATTGTAAAACTCTGCGGTAACGGTAAAGGCTGCATATTTTCTTAACGAGAACCAGGTTGTTTGTGGACTTAATGTCCAACGAGGACAGACTGAGTAAGAAAGGAAATAATTTTCGCGCTCTATGCATAATCTAGATGAGCAATCGTTCTTCTCCATTGTGGTCTTCTTCTTAATTATAACAATAGGATACGCCCAAAGGCACTTCGGAGTTTTCGACTTTAACATCCTTAACCACCTCTTCTAATTCCCTATCTATATACCATAGTTCTGAACTGCATCACATGATATCGCATAGCAATGTTACTTTATATGTTCCGAACCCGTTCTTACCTTGTGTTCTATCAAGTGTGTGTAACCTTGGCGTATTGCGGAAAACATTTTCTGCCGCCTTAGTCAGTTTTTTATTCTTTCGCCATTCAACCCTTATAACTTCTTATAATCTGAACTGTATCAGTAGTTCGTAAATGAGTCTGACAAACTGAAAATTTGCGGTAAATAAAAGCTGGTTTTCACTGGCACAACGATGACAACATAGTTCAGGCATAGTCAAGACATCTTGCAAAAAACTCTCTCCTAAAAGTGGTCACTTCCGTCTTATAGGAGTCTTTTTGTCAGCCCTTTGGTGCTATCTACAAGCTTAATTCAATTTAGTTCTTGGACAAGATCTAAGATTATCTGAACTGAGGAAGAAGTACTTATGCCTGAACCAGGGCATTCACACATTATAAGTTCGGTTGTTCCGGTAAATTCAATAAAGACTCGGAATGTATCGAATTGGACGAAGCCAATTTCTTTGAGATAGGTTTTGTGGAAGCAGTGCTCGGTTATGATTCAGAAATTTTGGCCTTACTTTTGCTCATAACAAGCATGTTTATGATCTGCAGGAGTTAAGTGGCAAACAGTACCCCCATCGCAATTATGATAACGACGTCGTCTTAGCACATTGAAGTGCTTTACAGCTGTTAACTTGTCATGCTTGGATTTGTATCCTCTGGCCCAAGGAGCTGAGGAACTCCGTTCTTATTGCAAGTTTATTGACTATAGCTTAACTTTATTTAACCTGCTATGATAATTCTTGTGAGGGATTGTGAGGCCACTATAAGAGCTATTCACCAATCAGACATACATAAGCTGCATCATTATAAGTGATATGAGCATTTTCGTTCCTTTTGCAGCTTCCTTTCCGGCAACACTTTAACCCCATTCTAAGAAGCATTCACACAGATTGCTATATGATTGGCAGTGCATCCATGGATAACTTTTGGTTTTTGTTTTCCAACCGAATATTAGTCTGGGTGCATGCAAAGGCTCTGACAGCCACTTTAAGAGGATAATAATGCCAAAGATTTTCCTTATTTTCCCTCTACCTTGCGGTTCGTTGTTTTTTGTGATTTTTAATCCTCCATACAGGATGAAAGTGAAACAAAAGACTCATCCTTGTAGAAAAGTTCCTTCCTGCATAATTATCGATAATTTAATTTTTCATTATGCTCGAGTACACCGAAGGAGCAAGTCTCGTCTATGTTAGGGAAAATTGCTTAAGTGCTTGTGGCCCACAACTAAGCTCTTTCATGTACACACCTACTAACATTCAGTAGTGATTTTCATTGTTATCCTTTAGAGCAGGGAACAAATATTCAGATTTTCCTTTTTTTTTTTTTTTTTGGTTTTTTGTTGGGTTTATTTGCTGAGAAAAGTATTATAATGGAATTAGATGCTAAACAGGATGTCCTTACACGCACGTCCTTTTTAACGGACACCCACATTTGAAATTCAAATATGACAAAGATATTTACCAGAAGTAGTGGGTTAAGGAATAAATTATCCGGATCGGTGGCATCCTTTGTATCGATTGGATATATGGTATACAATATGATAGATATGCAACACCATGACGATGGTGTGTTTTAATGTCCACACATATGGATGGATGGAGAATGGAATTAAGATGAGGGCCAGAGTTTGGATCTGAAGATCCTATTTGCTGGACAATACTTTTGTTTTGTTTTGTTTATGTAAATGATGCGAGGTAGCGTCCTTTTTTCAAAACAAAGAACTCTGGTTATTTTCAAAAATTTACGTTATTAGCTGGAAAATTATGCGGACTAAGTTTGAAGATGTGTTTTGTTATCAACAAGGACATATTGGGTTAGGCATGTAACTGGGGGAATTTTTGAATAGATTTTTCCTTTATTTGTGGTGGGTATTCTAATTTCAAAAGATATTGAGGCCTTTCAAAATCAAATTAAAAGTTTCAACTATAAAGAAATAATCACCAAGATATCCTCACTATTAGCTTATTGATGAAGGCCAGGTTCACCCCGAACTGTAGCATCATCTAAGTAAGTAAGTAAGTAAGTAGGTAAGTAAGTATTCTAACACGCTAAGATACTTAGTTACATATGTGCCCCTCACAATAATTAATTTCAGGTCTTTTCTACTGAGACAAAGATCTTTCTGCAAGTATACTTGCACCTTTGTGACCCATGACATCTGCAATCGTTGTCTTAAAAAGTCCTTACCGAGTACGCAGGTAGTCCCAATGCAAGAGTCTGGTTTGGAGAGATTCTCTTCTGATCCTTTCGTTGTCATGATGGAAAATTATTACCTCGTGTCTGGTCGCATATTACGGGCGTTTTTCGGCTACTGCTCTCTTCAAATGGATTAATTGTGTTCGGTAGCGTTGTCCATTGATGGTTTTATCCAGTTTTAGCAGCTCATAATACAGCACACCCATCGGATCTAACCAAATATAGAGCATTACCTTCGCGCCATGGATATTCGGCGTTGATTTGGCTGATTGGCCGGGTTTCACATATGATTTTTTGCTCTTGGGGTTGCCGTTATGAATCCATTTTTCATCACCAGTAACAATCCGATGCAAAAATGACTTCCTTTTGTGGCGTTCTAGTAGCATTTCGGACATGCAAAACCGCCTTTCGACGTCTCTCGGCTTGAGTTCATGTGGAACCCAATTTCCTTGCTTTTGAATATATCCAGCTGCTTTTAAATGTTTCGAAATGGCTGCTTAAGCGACACCCAAAGACTCTGCGAGCTCTTTATGTGTTTGGCGACAATCTCCATAAAGTAATGCTTCCAGTTCTTCATCTTCAAACTTTTTTGTCTGCCCAGGACGTTCATCGCCTTCCAAGCCAAAATCACTACGTTTAAATCGTGCAAACCACTTTTGGCAGGTTCGCTCAGCTAACGCATGTTCACCATAAACTTCCACCAAAATACGATGACTTTCGGCAGCAGTTTTCTTCATATTAAAGTTATGAAGAAGAACTCACCGCAAAAACACTTTTTCAGGCATAAAGTTCGACATATTTGAGTGAAAAAAAATTATTGTTGTTTACACTTCAAATGAATGACATATACTGAAATGACGTAGAATTACAGTAGCTTTCCAACGCATGTTCCAGTGGAATAATACAAGTTACGCCATCTCTTAGCAAACCGCACGAGTTATAGACCCAATATTTGCCATAAAACAAGGAACTTGGAGCAGTTTAGCAACAAAAGTAATAAAATAAGAAAAAAAGAAAAAATGACACCAGAACGAAATCGATTTTCCCTGTTTCCAGGAATTTTAAATCTGAGTCAAGAAAGAAATGTAATCGAGTCTTCACGGATGGCCACAAAAACCCATCTAAGATTTGGTCTTTCTGAAGGACGACAACGTTAGACTTGACTACTAGTTAAGAAAACATGTGTCTTTTTCAAAGCGAACATGTAACATATTACAATCCTGATAGCAACGAACTATATTAAGAAAGATCCTGGAGGAGGAAAAGTATCTGCAGTTCTAGCGACAGCCAAACTCCGCTTAAGGCCTTGTTGGGTCCTCTCATCACTTCAAACCGTGTTTGAGTTTCAGCACACAAAAAAGGTTTACGGGAAATGAGATCGCCGGCGTCACACTCTTTCACATTTATGGTATGTAAATGCGCTCTGAGGAGATAGAAGAGAATTCTATTTTATTTCTTTGACCTTCGGATCATTAGTGTTACAAATTGTCGAAAAGAGCATTTTTGACTTAACAAAAGGAAAGACATAACATCTCTGGGAGCAGAGAGACATCCTGATACTACTACCAGCATCACCCCTGCCAACTAATTTTTTGTAAAACGACCGATCTGAAAGATCGAAGGTTTGTGCTATTGCGGAGAACTCAGCCTTGGGCACTCCTGTAATCAAGATCGAGTACGCTTACTTTCCTTACGATATCTACGTAAAAATTATCAACTCCTGGATGTTGTACTATTTTCAAAACCATGTAATCGACTTAACGCAATGCAATACGTACGCTAAGAAATAAAAACTCGAAATGCACCTCCCAGACAACTACATCATAAATGGCTAACAACCATGTTAACAACAGAACTGTAAGTGAGGTAAGTAATAGATTCAATCCGGCATAAAAGATATATTACTTCAATAATGGTGACGGATTAGGCTAGGCTTAGGATTAGGTATTGTATTTCAATGCACTCAAGTTGCTTTACACCACTGATCTATTCCCAGATATGTTACAAAAGGTAAGGCGTAACTGTTGACCAACTTGAAGATAAAACTCACTACTTGCCTGGCACTGGCATTTATACCGAATTCCTGACGAACAATAAGAGCAGTTTTTTTTTAGCCTGACTTCCTTGAGTATGGAAAGAGTGGTCGAGCATCGAGCATATCTTCTGTCTGAGATGCAGCTTACATACCAGCGCTGAAAAATCTGGTATGCAGAATTGAAGGCCCTCTTGACAAGCGCATTCAAGAGTTCTACTTTTCACAACATATACACGATGTTGTTTAATAAATTCAGATCCTTGGCAGTGGATACTAACAGTTGTCGATTTAAACAGATACGGCTCACAGTGCAGTATTTTTTGTACACTGGTATGATCCTATGACCTCAATAGTTGAAACGTTTGTGAAAATTTTTAAGGGATCAATGTAATTTTGTTGTCTACCGAGTTATGCCTTTTGCTCTATACTGACATGAGCATACAACCAAATCAACTTTCTCTGTACATATGACTGACTTTGATCAGAACTTGAGCCAATAAAGGAATGCAGTTGGAGTTATGAACTAAGATGTAGTAAGGGCATCATTGCGCAAACGTTAAAGGTAACTTCTTGTGTTTGTCTTCTAAGCGGAGATACTTTATCCTGATCGCAATGAATGCGAATGTGAAGAATCAGTAATCTCATTTTTTCCCTATCAATGGATAGCAGGGAAAGCGCTGACATTAAAAAGCATTCCTTTGGTCCCGATATTCTGAAAAGTCTTTCCATCTGCCATTATGTTCATACGAAACCCAACATTACATTAATCGCCTAACCAGACCAAGGCAGTCTCAACACGACGTCGGGATCGGCGCCGTAATACTAGTAGCATTTGACTCCTTTGGATCTCCGAAAAAGATTAAAGAATTGTGAATTCTGATTACAAAAACCAAAAAAACAAACACTTCTTCGCGTAAAAGGGAAAATAACCCTTTGAAGTTTCATAGTTATGGCTTACAACACTGGTCAGATATATTGTTCTGAATGAAAACCACCAAATGAATTTTCATTTAAAACATCCTAATTAGAAACAGCATGTGATTTCCTAGAATTTTCTATTCAACCCATGTTTCGGTCTAGTTACAATAATTAACTCCACAGGTTATTGCCTGTACCAGGTGACGCATAAAAGTGACACAGTGATGAATATTCTCGAAAACGCAAACTTTTCATTAACAAGATTAGAACCACGAGTATCTATGCATGCCCACTCAGCACCAGAGTTCATTAGAACCCACCAAAGTAGGATAAATTGAAACAGGTGCCTGTTCAAAATTTCAAACATTACCATCTAATAAACCAGGACGGCCAACAAGCCCGTCCTCAACTTAAGCCCATCAACATGTGTGTTTGTTTGTATACAGAAAAGCTCGCATTCAATGAAATCCACATGACAGCTGGTTGCGGTGTACTGAGTTAATTACCACCACAATTTTCGCATTCACCTGGTAGATAGACCAACGTCAGGCTTCATTCCAACTTAAAAAAAAAAAAAAAAATCAACAACCAGCATCAACAAAACATGTAAAAAATGTTAATGAAACCTCATACACATCCGTCACTGAAATAAAACCACCAGCCACCGCTGTATATCTATGTGCAAGCCCTGGCCATGCCAAATGTCAACGTTAATAAATAAATGAACCTCTCCGACCGCCGTCAGTATCCGCATTTTTCATTTCTCGGTTTACGTTAACGGACTTTCATATTTATTTTTATTTTTTTCGCCTTTTGAAATGATTGCTTTCCGGCGCTCCTATTTGTATCACTGACGTCATCCGATTTATAGCACTTCCAACTGAATACATATGTCTGAAGCTGAATTTTGACATAATTGCGGTGTCAGAGCCGCAATCATTATGCCTCATCTTTACCAGATCGCGGCAACCAAAAAGGTCCTGTTCTCAATGACGACGACGGGTTATCCAAGCTTAGTAGAACAGGCGGCAGCATCCCTTTTCGCTTGCCGCTCCATTAAATTCAATTTCATTAAATCGTCCTTAATCATTGTGATGAGTATTGTAGTTGGGCAGACAAAACTTTTGTCGAAGTATCCTCGGCCCGGAGCACAAAGTCACCGAGTGGCATTACATCAAGCAGTGCGAACCACAAAAAGTCGGATAGCTATCCATCCGGTTATAGGATAGAAATGTTCATCATCATCATCGTCGTTGTAGCTGCCGTCGTCGTCGTCGTCGTAGTTGTTATGTTCGTAGTCATCCTCATCGTCATTGTCGTTGCATTCAACTATTATATGGCAACCCAAACATAATTCCTCTTAGTGGTAAAGCTATGTAGATCATTTTATTCCGGCCGACGACGGTGTGCAGTAGCACAGAATGGAACTAGAGGTAGTCCTGGCCAGTGGCCATATAAACACCAAGTCTGGAGAAATGCTGCTGTGTTAGCGTCGCCTGTAGCCATTCAGTAGCAGTTCAGTGGGTTTGAACTTTAACCAGCATAATCCTGAAAATTATTCATTCCCGGTTTGTTTCGTTTATTATCCTTGAAACGAAATATGCAATTATATTCCATTTGCCGGATGGTTTACCTTTTTCCCAGATCGTCCACTAGCATCACAAGAGATGAGTTCAAAGCCACCAGCAATTCTACCGAAGTAGAAACATGAGTATAATAAGTATCCAGGGGGTGGAGAATCGGTGTAGGAAGAATAGGAAAATGTTCCAATCCTTTTTGCCTGCAAATGGGTGGCAGGACTCACATTTTCTTCGTCATCCCTCAGCCGATTGTGTACAACCGAGTGTATTAAATGCTCCCCACTCGACAAACACAGACCCAGACATGGACTACAATCTACCCACCATTTTCATACTCGTAGGTCTGGCAGGATATGCACATCTCATGTGTTTGTTTTGTTCTCTTGGTTCTGTTCGAAACAAAACAGAAAAAGGATACAGTGCAAAAAAGGAATACAAATCGAGGGACAATGTTCTTAACGTGAAGGAAAACTGTTATAGTTGGTCAACCGTTAAAATAGAGAAAAGTGCAGGGCAGAATAAAGAAATAAATAATTAAATTAAAAAAGGAAATATAAATGAAAAGAGATGGATAACGAGAGTTTCACGTCCATTGCCTGGGAAGTGGAGAATAGATTTAGCGGAGGATCAAAGGAGTCCCTAGGGCTTCAATTTTGAATTACACTCGGATGTATCGTACGAGTGGCAATCGTATCCGTAATAACTACCAGACAAAGTCCACATTTAGTTTCGAGAAGTTGCCTTTAAAAATAATCGTGTTCTGTCGAATTGGATTCAATTTTGAGATTTTTATTTTTTATTTTTTTTTTTGTAAATAAACTGGAGAGGATAAAATAAGGATATAGTGCTTTAGTTTAAGAGTTAACCAAAAAAAAAAAAAAAAAAAAAAAGTGGAAATATCGTGTCGTTTGCATTTTGTGGTCAAAATATTTAAGAAAAAAGTGCGAGGCTACTATAGGGTTTTCCAATAGGGACTTGACAACTTTGAATTTAATTTGTGAATGCACTCTTTCACTAATCATCAAACTGTCACTGTCAATTTATTCAGTAAACTCAACATTTTCATCATGGTAAAGTATACTAGCTCGGATAAAGATATTCGGAGTCGGTGACTGCAACTTTAAGAGCGTTAACTCCAATTTTCTAATTCTCGCCCTACTAGACAGGCAATAACAAGTTTAGTGCAAAATTTTGAGTCTACATATTCATTGTGTGATGTTGCCGTGTCAGTGACATAACGGATTGGTCGAAGTGTCGAAAATATGGCTGCCGTTCAGAAGTCCGTAGCAAACGATCCAAATCAGTCAATTTCACGGCGTTCTCAAGAATTGGGCATCGCTCAAACCACATTATGGCGTATTTTGCGTAATGATCTTGGTTTAAACCCATACAAGATCAAGCTGACTCAAGAATTGAAGCCGGTAGACCATTTGAAGCGACGTACGTTCTCCGATTGGGTTCTGGAGAAGATGCACCAAGATGATGAATTTCTTCGCAAAATCATCTTCAGTGAAGAAGCTCATTTTTGGCTCAATGGGTTCGTCAATAAGCAAAATATGCGTTATTGGTACATTGGGGCACTGTTTGGTGCGGTTTGCATGCCGGCGGCGTTATATGGCCATATTTTTTCGTCGACGATAATGATCGTCACGTTACTGTGAATGATCAGCATTATCGCGCCATGATCACTGATTATTTTTGGCTTGGATTGGAAGATATAGACTTGGACGACATGTGGTTTCAACGGGATGGTGCCACAAGCCACACTGCACACGCTACAATCGATTTATTGAAGAGTAAGTATGGTGATCGTGTTATCTCAAGACATGGGCCTGTCGAATTGCCGCTTAGTTCGTGCGATTTAACGCCGCTTGACTATTTTCTGTGGGGCTACGTTAAGTCATTGGTTTATGCCAACATGCCAACGACGTTGGAAGAGCTCAGAGCAAACATTGAATGTGAAATAGCGGCCGTTTCGACCGAAATGTGTGGGCGAGTCGTTGAAAATTGGGTCCAAGGAATCGACCGCTGCAAACGTGCCCGCGGTGGCCATATGAACGAAGTCGAGTTCCATTCATAAATGTTTGAATTGCACTTCAAGCCAATAATAAAGTTTTTGAAATATCTCAAATGGTTTGCCTTTTATTTAAAAAAAAAAAATTGTCAAGTCGTTATTAGAAAACCCTATATTACTTAAAGTAATGGAAAGTTTGTTTTATTTATGAAACCCAGAAGGACTGGCAGTTTGAAGAACTTTAAAGTCTTTGAAAAACAAAAATCCTTGCAATGGACCATTTTGATTTGGCAAAATATATTGAGAAAATGCTTCTGTTAGAAACGAGGAAGTTACTGTAAAATTTATCATACCAACAAGCATTCTTCTCCTTGCATTAGTCGGTTGTTTGTTCGAATCTCAGAAGATTGGTGGGCAGCCAGGTGTGCATTTGGAGCACATTCTTAGTTCCTTAAAAGATCGGCAAAACATTTTACATAACTGAAATCCCGTATACGGATCGAGATAGTCCGAACTACTTGGTGGAGATCACTTTTAGAGCTACTTCGACCAATTCGGAGCTTAGGTCTAAAGGTATCTTTACGGTGGCGCAAGAAACTAGAATGGCCTAACTGGCACAACGTCGACATTTGCGCATTGTTACTCCTCGCGCTCCACACCCGTAGTAGTGTCTAGGAGTGGAACGCGCACCTCGAAAAATTGGCCTCGCTACTACAATAAAAACACCGAATGGGTATACGCGATTGGTTATCCTCTCTGAAAGCCGAATCTCTAGGTTCCTCCCAGTTAGCGAATTCCAAATCTGGCTCTAGTAACCACCGCGACCGCGGATTGCCTGGATGCTAAAAAGGGATCAGGTGTCTCTAAACGGTGGCAAACTTCCGAAAGCCCGCCAAACATATTTTGGATAACTTCCACGTTATTCAATCCAAGCCCCTATGGATTCTTTTCCGAAATCTGGGTTTGGTGGCTGATAGGACCATGGCTGCCCTGCACCTCCGCCAGAGCTCGGTGTTCCCCCTCAAAGAAAAGAGCGACCTGAACGACTTCACACGGGAAAGAGAGGCAAACTTATTGCGTGAAAATTTTCCGCAGTAAAGTTATTAGCTTTCGGCATGTAAGTGAAAACCTCATAACAATCCGCATTAAGGCAAAACTTGGAAATATAAGCCTGATATGCTTTCATACCCCTACACAGAAAAGGATGACAGCACCAAAGACGATTTCTATGATTTTCTTGAACGAAGAAATACTCAGCGCCCCACCTTAAAGCTCAGGAAGCCGTCTTTGAGCGAAATACAGCCTGTATTACATCACGTCCAAAAATGGATTCAGGTCCCTAGAATAATTAACGAAACATAACTCTTTATAAGCCACCGGGCGGTTCCCACACCCATTATAATCACCCGATTATAATTCCTCTCTATACTCCTCTATCATTCTTGATGACCGAATATTCCGAGGAGTCAACATCGATTCCTTACCTTGTTGTACAATAGATAGGGTAAGAATGCGTACACTCGTAAGTTCTTTAAATTTGCAGCTACTGACCTTAAATGAGTGTACCATCATTTAACAGAACCTCGCTCGCCTGTCAAAATTTGGTGACAATCCGACGCTTAGTTCTGTTTTGACACCCATTTCAATGGAAAAAGAGCAGTGTCGCCCTTGTTTTGTTGTTGTATTATTGTATTGTTTTTAAGTTGAAAAACCTGCGAGGAAATCAAGCCCATTTTCGATGGTGTGTATGAGACCCATTCACCTTGCCTTACAACCGTTTATCGTTGGCTCGCAGAGTTTTTCCGTGGTCACACGCCGATTTTTGATGAACCGTGCCCAGATCCACCAAAATTGGTTATTCCCAATGCGTGAACAAGCGGTGAACTAGCGCAATCGTGAGACAACTTCAAAGACGTTCTTGACCCTTTTTAATTGAAATCCAGAGGAGTTTCTACTTCATTTGGTGACCGTCGATAAGACATGGATACATTGGTGAATACCAGAAACCATAGAATAATCAAAACAATGGGTTTTCTCCGGTGAATGTGCTTCAAAGAAGGCGAAGACCGTGCCGGAAAGGTGATGGCCACCGGACGCCCTACTTACCGAGCTTTAAAGGCATGGAGAAAAGATTTATTAGAACGAAAACACTTACTTTCTCCGAGAAAGACAAAATATACGTAAACCTGAAGAAAATCCAAGAAGTATGGATCGAAACTCATCACTTATCGTTTTTGAAACTGCACATGACAGTGTCGATATGGACCAGCTAAAAAGGATCATACTCAGTTTTGGCATCCCCTTAGAGCAACACGGATATTGACAGAGTTAAAAAAAAGCACATCAGTTGTCTAGGACATGTAGGGCGGATGAATATTAGCACTCTGACCCATAAATGATTTGACTCCTACCTGGAAGGACAACGCAATGTATGAAGACATCGCACAAGTGGAAGTGAACCGCAACCATTGTAATGCACGTATCTGGAGTTAGTTGGCCAAAGATGGCACTTGGTGGAAAGAGAATGAATGAATTAACAGAAGGTTATTCATACTTGCTTAGGTGGCTCTACAGTTCAGGGGGAACCTGGGCTACAACTAACAAGCCACTTCAGTTAATACGGTCTTTAGCTATCTGCCATCAGTTGCTCACTCAAAGTTGGTTGAAGATCCCTTCTATATATTTTTGAGTGCTATCTAATGTGAGGTCATCCTTTACTGCATTGTCCCTCCGGGTTAGACTGCAGACACTGCAGGCCGGAGCATTGGTGTCCATTCTCTCTACTCTACATGTCCTAGCCAACTCTGGCCACGAGCGCGCAGTTTTTTGACCAGGTCAATATCGCTGTACAGCTCGTATAATTCGCCGTCAAATCTTTTCCTCCTTTTTGCGTTGATATACGCAAACAAGATCGAAATGTTTGAGAACATTTTCATCTGCTTTCGATAAGGTCTAACTCCTGGACCGTACTCAGTTGTCAATCTGCACAGACAGACGAGTTTGGCAGTAATATCTATCACAATATGCGGACTTAACATCGATGAAAATACGGTGGGTGTTGAGTTGGATTTCTTGAGGTTTTTCCAGAATCTGCCGGTGTGAGGATTTAGTCGACTGTGGGCTTTCATGCTTTAAAACTCTGCGGGTAAGGAACAATTAGGTTGTTGACGATGGTATTGAAACGACCACACAATATGACAGCTAAGATTCTTTATCCGACGTTAAGGAGACATACATCTCTATAGTTGAGGGGGTCTCTTTTTTTGTGGATCGGGCAAACATTGGCGACATTCTTTTCATCAGATATACGCTCTTGTGACCAGATCTGAGAAATAAATCGGTTTATGCTCTTCACAAAGGTCATTTCCAGCAGTTTTGAATACCTTGGTCGGTAAGCCGTCAGGTTCAGATGCTTTGTTGGTTTTCAGCCTAGATATTGCCATCATTACTTCAGTCTGGTAAGGTAGACAGACGTTTTGGCCATCATTCCCTAGGTTAAATGGTCTATTCTGCTTGACGGCGACATGTTGGCCTTCTTCGCCATAATATATTCTGCAGAAGAAGTTTTTCCGTATTCACAGCATTGAATGTGACTCCACTATAGGGTTTTCCAATAGGGACTTGACAACTTTAAATTTAATTTGTGAACGCACTCTTTCACTAATCATCAAACTGTCACTGTCAATTTATTCAGTAAACTCAACATTTTCATCATGGTAACGAGCAACGTCTGCAAATTATAAAAATTTTCTACAGATATTCGGAGTCGGTGACTGCAACTTTAAGAGCGTTAACTCCAATTTTCGGTCGTAATTTTCGCCCTACTAGACAGGCAATAACAAGTTTAGTGCAAAAATTTGAGTCTACATATTCGTTGTGTGATGTTGCCGTGTCAGTGAGACAACGGGTTGGTCGAAGTGTCGAAAATATCGCTGCCGTTCAGACGTCCGTAGCAAACGATCCAAATCAGTCAATTTCACGGCGTTCTCAAAATTGGGCATCGTTCAGACCACATTATGGCGTATTTTGCGTAAAGATCTTGGTTTACACCCATACAAGATCAAGCTGACCCAAAAATTGAAGCCGATGGACGATCTCCGATTGGGTTCTGGAGAAGATGCGCCAAGATGATGAATTTTATGGCAAAATCATCTTCAGTGAAGAAGCTCATTTTTGGCTCAATGGGTTCGTCAATAAGCAAAATATGTGTTATTGGTCGGGTGAAAACCCACATGTGCATCATGAATCACCACTTCATCCACAAAAAATAACTGTTTGGTGCGGTTTGCAAGCCGGCGGCGTTGTTGGGCCATATTTTTTCGTCGACGATAACGATCGTCACGTTACTGTGAATGGTCAGCGTTATCACGCCATGATCACCGATTATTTTTGGCCCGTATTGGAAGATATGGACTTGGACGAATGTGGTTTGAACAGGATGGTGCCATAGGCCACACAGCACACGCTACAATCGATTTATTGAAGAGTAAGTATAGTGAGCGTGTCATCTCAAGACATGGGCCAGTCGATTAGCCGCTTCGTTCGTGCGATTTAACGCCGCTTGACTATTTTCTGTGGGGCTTATGCTAACACGCCGACGACGTTGGAAGAGCTCCGGGCCAACATTGAACGCGAAATGTGTGGGCGAGTCGTTGAGAATTGGGTCCAACGAATCGACCGCTGCAAACGTGTCCGCGGTGGCCAAATGAACGAAGTCGTGTTCCATTCATAAATGTTTTCATAAAGCCAATAATAAAGTTTTTGAAATATCTCAAATGGTTTGCCTTTTATTTAAAAAAAAAAGTTGCCAAGTAGTTATTAGAAAACCCTATGCAAGGTTTCCTTCTTCGTTTCAACAGGCTGTTGCACGTTCATTGTACCTGTTGGTAAAACTTCCGTACGCTACTCCTGGAGAACAACCACTCAATATTTTCGATAGCGCTTTTCTTGCTCTTTTGTCTTTTTCTGGAGAATCGAAGTTCTTCTTATCTCTTCTGCTCGTAGAGCTCTCGAGTATTTATCGTCCTTCGTTGCAGCGCCACTTTATACGCTCCTTGTTAAGCTACATTTGCCTGCCGGTATTCTTCGTCGAGCCAGATATTTCTTTTTGGTGGTCGGGTGAAACCCAACAGTGTTGGTGCCGTAATGATCTTGTCCGGTGATCTCTAGTTTTGCTGAATTTTTTCTTGGAGGCCTTGTCCGACTTGTTGGTTTATCTACTGTTCTAATTTTCATCTTATATTGGGTTGTTTTCGTTTGATTTTCAGTTTGTTTTTTAATATACGTTATTCAGTGATGAATTGGCCTTACATATTCGATAATATTCTGCCATCTTTTGGGGAACGTTATAATACGATCTTTCTCTGCAAGAAACATGTCAAGGTGCTGTTTGATGAGGTCTTTCAAGGAGTTTTGCAAGAAGGAAAATAAATGGAAGTCTAATGGCACAATATCTGGGTTATACAGTGGATGTGGTAACACATCCAAATCAAGCTGCATGTGTTTTTGCCGACTGAAATACCGGTGTGCGGTCATGCATTCTCATGGTGAAACACCACACCCTTACAATTCATCAGCTCGGGACGTTCTGTGTGATGGCACCACTTAATTTCTATAGCTGCTCACAGGCATTGGATATAATCGTTTTGTTCTTTGGAAGCAGCTCGTAGAAAACTGCTCCATTCCTATCTCACCAGATTGACAGCATCACGTTCGGGGTTGATGGATGTTCGCCTTTGCTTGCCTCTCTGATGCCTCATCTAACCTACTCCAATTTTTTTGTCGGTTGACATTGTTGTACAAAATTCATTTCTGGTCGCCCGTGATCAAACGCTTGAAGAACGCATCGTTTTGATGAGTTGATCCCCAGATATTTATACACTTAATTTAACGAACGCAAACGATTTCAAACTCTATGACACGGCGGTCTTGCCATTTTCGTGCGTAATGATCTTACCAAACTCTACCACAATGTGATCCATGTTCCACTCCGGACATTAACTTCTTGTGGGTAAAATTCCATCACCGTAAGCAACTTATCCACTACTACGTTATATACAGAAGCCCCCAACTGGACAGAAATTTGATCTTTAATGATTTCGATGAGCTATCTGACTACATTCAAAGATTTATATGCTTGTACCCACGTACTGAAATCGTTATTACGGGCGATTTTAATGTACCATACACAACTCTGGGTGGCACCCGAAGTACAGAGCTAGCTTGTAAATGAGCCCATGCGAATACCAGACGTTGATAGTCATACCGCCAACATTCTGGACTTGTTTTCAACTTCTCATCCTTATAAGTATACTTTGATGTACTCTGCCCTCTAGGCTCGTCAAACCATCATAACGTTCACTTACAATGACATTCCAGGTGCCAGGTTGCATAAGGTCAATCTGCTTGCTGCATACTTTGCGGCCAGCTCAACACTTCCAGATTGTGCTTTGTTTCCGCTCACACTTGAACGCGTCGAATCTTCAATGGGACTAATCCACTTTCGCACTCGTGTATTAGCAAGAGTACTTAAAAATCTTAATCTACACAAGCCTTTTGTAGAGGTGTTCTTCCATGATTGTAAAACCACTACGTAAGCTTTTTCATCGATCTTACTCTTTAGGAATCATTCCGAGCAAATGGAAAAGTGCAATTGTCCAGTCCGTCCCTAAAAAGGGCGAATCTTTTTCTTTCTCTTTCTACAGACCCATTGCACTTACTTTCTTTACTTCCAAGGTCATGTAAACGCTGATAAGCCGTCAGCTCATGAAATATCTCGAAACACGAAAAGTTCTCAATGACCGGCAATACGATTTTTGTAGCAACAGGTCTACTGTAGATTTGATGCCGAAAAATGAATCCCAAGCGTACGTCAGTCTGGCGAAAGACAAATAGTGGCACTTGATACTTCTAAGGCATTTGGCAGAGTTTGGCATCAGGTTCTTCTGTTGAAAATTCGTGATTTTGGGATCGACGGCTCTCTTCTTCAATTGATTAGAAATAACCTTTCGGAACGTTCAATTATATTTGTCTGGGATGGTTTCAAGTCTCATATTCATAAAATAAATTCTGGTGTACCTCAGGGTTTCGTTTTGTTTCCGATACTCTTTTTAATTTTCATTAATGATTTGTTATCTGCGAAATGTATAGATTTCCTCAGGCATAATCACTGGTCTCAATATTTAAGGCATTGATCAGGAGTCAGGTACTCATAAATCATCTCTGCACCTGCTAAATATGACTCAAAATCGTGCGATTTAACTCATAGGTGATACTTAAATTAGTCAGTCAATTGACACTCTAAGACACCGACTTAATGTCTTCTGTTTTATTGCTATTTCTACCATCAGTGCTATATACAAATCGCCAGTAGCATTCAACGATCATCGGCCGAGCCCACTTTCGGACGTACTCTGAAATATCGTGATTCGTACCTAAGCCCTACAACTCGCTTATGGATTGCCTGATTTGCCTTTGCCCGCGCTGTGTACAAACATTTGCAAGTGGATGTATTTATGTTCTAATATGGAAACCTCTTCTACTTTTCAGCTGGTCGTGTCTCTTAGGTTGAATAGGGAGGAATAGGAAAGGGTTTGGTCGTAATAAATATAAGTTAGAAGAAAACGTTATTTGAAAATGACGCCAAACCATAGTACGAGATACAGGACATGGTTACCTATGGCAATGCACTTATGTCGGCTTTAAAAGTGCCAGTGCTACATATGGAATCTCGCATTTTTTGCCATCAGAACAATCAATGAGGTTGGCTACTGTGTTTGGGTTGGGCCATACTTAATCATAAATTGATTTGACAAAAGAAAGAACCTATGCAATTCTGTGTTCGTTTGGTTAATATTTCGTTCTGATAGCCAAAAATATAACAAAACCACACTGAACTGTGTATCATGGTCATCATACTTTCATTCTCTATTATAAGTTTTTTTTTTTTTTTTTAATTTAAGTTTATTATAATTCGGTTGCTACATTCAGTAGCATATGGCTGCAGTAACTACATACTCATGACAGTATTTCCCAAGGTTTAGGATGAGTGGCAATATTGGGAACGATAAGACAAGCTATCAGTCTTTTATGCAGATGTTCAAACTACAGATGCGTTTTTTCCATCGTTAATTTCTGTATGAAGGTCGCATAGCAATCCCATTTAGCCTAACTACTTATATCCCAATATCTAGGATATGGATATTTTTAAACGCAGAAAAGTCCTTTTCTCTTCAATGCTTCTTCTATCCACCTGAAAAAGGACAAATCTTTCAACTTGTAAAATTTCAAACTCCTCTCATAGAAATTGTCTATATCCCAAAGACATTTTACTCGTCCAACGTCTTTCCCTAAAGCATAGGTACGGTTCAAACAAATCTGCGTATAAATATAAATATCTTATTATGACTGTAATCACATCCTTCCCCCTCACACTCGATCCGATGCGACTTTTTGCGCTAAGTAAATATTAAATTCCATGATTTTCAATTGAAATTCACCGCATTTTCGCAGAAATAAATAAACGGAGTAACATCTTAGCAAAGACGAGCAAGGGATCAGGCAGAAGCATACTAAAAGGAGAGGATAAGACTCCTTTCAAGTTAAAGCTGAAAGTATCCATTGCCAGCCATCCAGTGAGTTAGTCAGTCAGCCAGATAACCAGCCAGTAAAGAGGCAAAGCACACCAGGAGAAAAGTAGCACGAAATTGCTTCTCAGAAATTTGCAAAATTTAAATTCTTCGTCTGTCTGTCTGTGGGAAATTTCATTTTGATTCTATTTTTTCCTTATACTCTTGCATCTTCCAGAGTCTGCTTGTTCCGGTGGTGCTTCGTATATCTACTTTGGATGAATGGGATTCATAGGGATGAATATCCTTGAACGAAATGGCTAGGATCAAGTGTCTACAATTTGACACACATAGAAAACATCAACAGCTGGTACGAATAACACTGCACATCTACTCGTATATACGAGTACGTATTCGTATACGAATAAGAAATGTAAAGAGAAATTGGTGAGAAGTTTTCCTATTTGAATTTCAAACCTTCTGATAGAATATACCTTGGATACAGTCAGGGGTTGCTTGGTCTTCGTTCATATTCTTAAGTCCTGTTGCTATGATTGCCACCGTTTTAAGCACAATATGAACTTAATTCGTTTCGTCTTTCCGTTTCGGACTTATTCTCTAATTTTTATTTATTTTCATTTTTTTTTAGACGGAAAAAGATATTATTTATTTCAGCTTATTTCAAAGTATGTATATAGTCCAGATTGAGGAGAGCAGGATGCACTAAAGTACGGCGTATTTTGAAAAGACTCAAGTCAAGTCGGCCATCGTTGTTGTGAACTTCATGATGAATCGTCTTAGCAATTTGCAAGCACGGATAGACGGTCTTAGAATACTCGTTTATTGAAGCAATATACAATTATGGCAAGCACTAGGATACTGTGCCAGTTAAGGAGGAGAGAATGAAGGAACTAAGTAATGCCAGCTGAAAAAGACACCATACTCTTTATTCAATGAGATACGAATAGAGAAGAGTTTGGATTTGAAGTGAATATAAAATCGAGATGCGCCAATTTACGTGAATGACACTTTGCAGTTGAGTGAAGAGGCCAATTAGCTGTAAGTAAGCTTGGGAAATGAATTTAAAGAAAGTTGCTTTCCAGAGATTAGAATAAATTTAGATGAAAGCAATTAGCAGGCATTGATGTTGAACCAGTGAATGTATCATAGGGCATGCCAGTTCAAAATTCAATCTATGATATACAGATATACTCGTACCTGTAGCTGGGTATGGAAAGTCAATCAGAGCGTTTGTTCATTGCTTTTGCACAGAAATGGGATCTGAATTGAATAGATGATAATTTATTCTTTTCCACGAAGGACATTGAATCACACTGTAAGTCTACTTTCTATTTATTAACATAATCGGATACTTCTTTCTTTTTTATGATCAATGATAAGCCCTCATCAGAATGGTTTACAAGTGAAATGCCCCATGTAAAAAATTGGTGAGAGGAATAAGAATCTTGTGAATTGTTGGATTCGCCTTTGTACTTTTGGCCACTTCTGACGTTCCAGAAAGCAGATATTTAGGTTTCGTTTTCTTCATCTAACTATAAACACGCTTAAGAGGGTTGTTAAGGTCAAAAAGACCTCGATAGCTTTGCTACTTGATGCTTTAAATATTTTCGTAATGCCAATCTATAACCTTGTCACGTAAGTGCAATCACCTTGACTCCCCCGGCTCAATCGATTCTCGAGATTAGCATATTGTGCATACTTAAAATGTGATTCATAAAATCGATTCATCGCTTAGCTTGAAAATAAATTAAATTTGTTAAGCTCCTGAAGAAGTGCGAGTATCTTAAAACAATTTTCCATTATCCATGGGGCCAAAAGGCTTATACAGTCTTAAGAATGTAATTGACATCAACATGCGATCACAGTAGCATTGAGATTTTGAAGGAAATGTAGAAGAACTTTCACAGAGTAAAGGTGACTTGAACTTCTATAAATTCGGCAGAAGGGAAGCTAGCCTAGGTCTATGATTTTAAGGAATCGCAATATCATGGAACTCAATGGAGAAATAAAAATATTAAGGCAAAAGTGAGACCAGTAAAAAATTTTAGGAACTTTCAAAATAGCTTCTCAGTTTGGCAATTATTCTTCATAGCTCTCGATAGAGGGTAACTCGAGTTAACATTGAGGCAGTCTGGCGGTCTGAATAAAATGGCAGAAATCGCTCATTGTCAGTGATCGAACATTGTCGATACCTATGGTATATAGCTGTATACCTACTTTGTATTATACATCCCACCAGATGTTCTGTCTTTAAGAAAAGCTTACCGCAGAAAATAAACTGCAGTGAACAGCCTTCCTTCAAAACACCCGAAGGAATTTAAAGCAGCCTTGAGTTCGACCGTCTAGGAACACAATGTGGAAGCACACAAGATATCTCCAGAGAGCTATTACAAGCAAAAGATTATGAAGATAGAATAGCCCAGGATATCTTTGTACAAACGGCAAAGGACGAAAGTGCTGACGTTATCATAATCAATGACCCATATAAGTGTCCAGAACAAAACAATAACTGGATATGCGAAAAGACAAAAGAGACAGCAATTTGGACTTGTGGAGGGTATACCTTCCAAAAAGCAAGCGACCAAACACGAGGATTTGTGCATGCAAAACCCATCTTGACGGTCAGCGGTAATCAACTGATCCTGGATAATCTGACTGTGGATGCGCTTCACAGATCCCATGAATGGGCCATACATAGAATGAACAGACTCTACCGGAAGCATTCGCTCCCCTAATAATAAATGTCGTTAATTTGGGGACGGCTATCACTTACGAAAAACAGAAGTGGGCTCCATCCTCGACGTCACATTTGAGATGTTATTCTAAGTACCATCAAATGGAGAGTCAGTGATGAATATTTTTATAGCTATGATCAGGCGATATTAACGGAGATCAAGGAGATGAAACAAGCCCGTTTCTCAAAGTACGGACCCAAAATGGAATTATAGGTCTTTTGATAGCAATTCTTTCAAAGAGAAACAGAAACTAAACAGTGGAAAATCGGTTTCATCTCACAGCTACCATCAATGTATCTTGCGATACATCAATGAATAGAAGAGTAAATAACAAGAAAGTTTCAGCGTATTACTCGCGGAACGATAAAATAAAGGCACTCCGCACGAAATGCTTACAGGTTCAGTGTATAGTGGAGCGTACAAGAAGGGAACCAGATTTCCATCGAGTCGCAACTTACTAGTAAGTAGATCAATAAAAAAAAAATCAAACCACATGCTTCAAGGAGCTGACTTTAACTTATAGGGTACAGCATAAAAAATGGTGAAAGTGGTGATAGCGAAACTGAAAGCCTATAGAACCCCTCCGATGATGTGGTGAACAATTATGGTATCCTTAGTATACCTTCTTCGCAAACATCAGCCACTATGTGCAACATCATAAGAGAGTCATTCCAGAATAAATTCCACTAACTACCCAGAAGAAGTTAATTAGGGCATGGAGCAATATAAGCGACAGCAAAGCCCCTGGACCTGACGGGATCCCGAATAAAGATTTAAGGGGGCTTTAAAAAAGATACTAGACAATGCAAAAGTTTTTATAAGAAGGAACCATCCCCGAAAGATGGAAACACAGCACTTGGTTCTGCTTTCAAAAGAAAAGAAGCCCTTCTGGTGAACCAATGGGAAAGATTTCGGGAGGATAATTTAAAAAAGATAGTTAGCAGTGGAATAAGAAAAGGGATCCCTCTCAGACAACCAATTTGGCTTCAGAAAAGAGTCTTCAACTGTTGATGCAATATGGGCGGTAGTCAATATCGCAAATGATGCCATCAAAAAGAGAGATGGCTCTGCACAAAGGAGTATTGTGCAGTAGTAATGCTGGGCTATGAATGATGAACTATCTCAAGAACAGGAACCTGAGGAATAATTCGGTTAAGGGCGTAAAGTACTACAAAGCCACTGCGGGAGTTCCACAGGGATAGGTCCTAGGGTCACTATTATACAATTTTATGTATAAATGATTTCTATGACCAACGCTACCTGGGAGCGTAACGGTACATGACAGTAATTAAACTTATTCATGAAGTGAAATCAACCAAAACTGAGGTGTTCTCATAATAGTTTGGATAACCATTGAGAAACAATTAAGTATCTTGGAGTTATGTTGCACAAAAGTTACAGTACCAAAAGCACTTGGATTATTTACGTATATATGTATGCCTTGAATATATAAGCAGCCCTGTTGCGAATATTGCCTAATATGGATGGATCTGGATACACTAGAAGTATTCGACTGCAATCATTCTTTGTACTGCCCAGTCGAGGCAGAAACACTAAGAACGAATGAGAACGAATGAAAGGAGACTATCGTTATCATACAGACCCTGCACGCTACGGACAATTACAGTTTTTCAAACCGTCTCAGGTGAAGCCGCATTTTTATATAGTTAGAGTGGTCCCCATTAACTTTCTTGTAAACGAGGCGCTTAGAGTATACAATAGAAAAATCTTGAGCTATCACGACACCAGCGGCATTAAAATGACCAAAATTGAAGAAAAGGCAGCGTCGATAACTAACTGGAAGACCCGCTCGATTAATACAAAGAAAAGCAGATGAACGTTTAAATTAATACTGACAAACTAAAGCTGGATAACTAGAAGACACGGTGACTGTAACTACCACCTTACGGTGTTTCTATTTACTCACATTGGCTATCGCATATATGTATACCGCTTCGGGCACGACATCTCACTTTCTCACAAATCGAAAATCAATAATTGACGAAGTATTTTAGTCAGAAGAAAAATAGATGGAGCTGCTAAGAATCGGAAAAATAAGACTTTCAGATGCAGCAAATATAGGAGACATAGCATAGATTGCTTACCAACTCTAATAAGTAATACCTGACGGCAGTCGCGCATGGAGAATGAGCGAAGTGCCCAGGCATTTAATAGAAAAATTTCTTTTATTCAGTGGGATACCCATAAAAAGTGTTCTGTGATAAATACAACACCTGACATTTGAACAGCCACCGTTTCACACAAGTTTAAAGTGAATATTGCCACCATTTACATTTATACAACAAATCTCAATATTATCTGTACTTGTGCTCACGCTATGGTGAATGAAAGCGACAAGTTGATTTAAATGCCATCTTCGCATTTAAAGAGCACACCAAACCAAACCATATGAAACAAAGCGACATTTTACACAAAGTACATAGTTTGCAATCAAGTGACTTTTTAACCAAAAGATAGAGAATATATTTAGTCCTACAAACATTAAATAGCTATAATTAGTGCGACTATTAGCAGACTTAAGAAAGAATTGTGCTGGCGTCCCACAGAATCACGTTCAGTACATTTTATTTTCTTTCATTTTTTAAGGTCTTGACATGATGGCCGTTTTTACTTTCTTAAGTTAAAGGGATCTGAAAAAGTCGCCAGTCACCATTTGATCACGGACTTAATACCAAAAAAGTATTCAACCAAATTACATGTGATCATAACAAACACATTTTCCAACCCACCGATCAAAAGAATTGATGAGATCCATGAGCGCAAGTCCGCCTGGGGAACGTATCCTCTGTCAGATATGCAATACGCCTAACAAAGCGAAAGATCCTGCAAGAGTGCACTTCAGTATCTGGAAGGCACAATTAAAGAAACACTCGATAAGAAGGAATACGTCTTGGATATTTTCATCGACTTGGCCAGACAACACGGCGTTGACGAATCACTAGTTCTGTGGATAAAAGCAATGATGGTGAAATTATCAATTTATTCACAAAATTAAAAACACAAGTTTATTCATCTAAATCTATATTGTCCCCTTCAAAGTAATTACCATCGACTGCAACACACTTATGCCAGCGCTTGATCTAATCCTCGAAAAATTTTTTTATTCTATTTTCGGCATGTCGATTAGTCCTGCGATTTTTCCATTACATCCTCTCGGTTGCTGAAACGCGTTCCCCGTAGTGGTTTCTTAACTCGATTGAGCAGAAAGAAGTCACAGGGAACCAAATCAGGTGAATTCGGTGGCTGTTGGATGGTATTTGTTGCATTTTTCGTCAAAAAATTACGAATAATGATGGCATTGTGCGACGGTGCGCTATCATCTGGTCCACAAATCTGGTCTCTTTCGGCGAATTGCTTCACGTAAACCTCTCATAACGACAAAATAATACTCTTTGATTACTGTCTGGCCTTCTGGCAAAAAATCATGATGCACTGCACCGTTGTAATCCATGAAAACCGTGAGCATTTCCTTCTTTTTTGACTGAAAATGACGTGGTTTTTTTGGTCTCGGCTCATTTGGTGAACGCCATTCACTTTCCTGATGTCTGGATTGCGTGTCGTACTCATAAACCCACGTCTTGTCTCCAGTAATGATCCTTTTGATGAATGTACTATCGGATTCAGCCTCGCAAATCATCTCTTTTACGACGTCAACACGGTCTCATTTTTGCATGAAATTAACTTTAGGAAAGCTCGCAGAAATTAAGGCAATCCTGATGGCAGCGAACTATATTGCAAAGAACCGGTGGAGGGGGCAAAGCATTTGTATTTGCAGCGACAGCCAAGCTACTGGTAGAGCCTTCCCGAAGAGTTCCAATCCAGTTTGAGAATGCAAGCGATCACTGAACGCAGTCGGAAGGCTGAATTCAGTCACTCTTGTCTGGGCTCCAGGTCACAACGAGATCACGGGAAATGAAATCGCTGATGAACTTGCCAGGCATGGTTCAGAAGAAAGTTTTTCAGGACCCGAACTTACATTGGGTTGACCTGCATCCTCGGTTAAGGCTTCCATTGACAGTTGGGTTTCATACGAGAAATAACTGCAGATGGCGCAGCTCCGCGGGATGCTTGCAGACCAAACAAATGCTTCCTAACCTCTCCAGGAAGTTAGCGGCCTATCTGCTGTCTCTCGGCAGAAAAGACTACAGGTTGATTACTGGCGTCGTGACAAAGCAATTTACTTATGCAAAGCACTTAAATGTGGTAGGCATAAGTGACACAACATCCTGCGATGCATGCTGCGAAAGTGAGGAGGACACCGCGGAGCACTATCTCTGTGAATTTCCGACTTACGCTCGGATCAAGCTGCAGGTATTTGGCGTTGACGTGGTGGGTTCAGGAAATGTAGGCGCTTATTCATTTTTCTTCGTAAGACTGAAAGATTTCATTTAAATGAGCTCACAAAGAGTACAATGGACTAGTTCTTTGTCTGATTGCTCTGTCCGACACTATTAAAAAAAACAACCCACTGATCTTTCGACTTTACTTCTAGGACGCTATTGATATAAGCAAAACAAAATTACTGTTGTGGACTGTATAATTTTGGGCTTACTTCCTTAGGGTCAACAGTAAAACCGAAATGAAATTTGCAACAAATGTGAGATGCAATAAGTCGAAAGTACAAGAGTTCCTGTGACCAGAGTGGTTTCCCGCAGAATCTGAGCCAATAAATAATGTAGGATTCGGCGTTGGTTCTCTCCGGAAGACGACAACGTTAGATATCTCTCTTCGTTAGGAATGCTGTCTGTCTGCTATACGGAGATAAACGCAATGCTGCTAGTCATGTACTTTTTTGATTGGTTAGAAACCTGTGTCTGTAGTGAAATCCAAGTTACACCGAAAGCCTTGCTGCTCTTCAAATAACTTTCAATGTAGTTCAAGAATGTAAGACTCCTCTTAACGTAGTTAGAAGGATAAATTTTCTGAGTCCTGTTTGGATCCTAGGTTACAATGGAAAGGAAAAATTATAGACTGCTTACTAACATCGTGACGGAACACTACACTTTTGCAAAGCCCCTTAGGCCTTAGTGATAACTTAGAACAACCCGGGACACTATCTTGATCAGGCGTTCACTCAATGTTTGCACAAATGAGATTAAATGAAAAACGTAAAGAAACTTTTTTTTGTGGTTTTCGCCGGCAAAAACATTATGCGTTAGTACCCACTTGCCTGCTGAAAATATCAAGGGGTGTGTCAGGTGAAACATATTATTCAGTGCCTCGGAGGAAGTAGTGCCTAAGGCTCCACTAATGCACAGACATGCTATCATTTGGACTTTGGATACTTTGCAAACGTCCATCGCCTTATAACCGAAACCTATAGCCAGAATGTTATGCGAGGTTTCAAGCCTCAATCACAAAATCTGCTTCAGCTTTCTATTCTCTTTCTTGAATATTAGGCTTCAAATTAAGTTTCATTTCCCCAATAAGACCCAGATATTTCCCTGAATCGGAAGAGACTAAGCTGGTACCATTGACTGAGGGAGGGTCCATGAGTTGAATTTTATAATTTCTGGAGGAGGAAAGTTTTAAAGAGGCTTACTCCTATTGGGTTAATCTGTTAAGATGTTGCTGTAAGCAATGTCATATGCATAGGCAACCAACCTGCTACCACTTTGCTAATATCCCCTTCCAGGTATATCGTGAGTTCATTGACCACTAAGTTCCAGAGGAGAAGTTAAGGGACCTTCCCTTGCGGCGTACCGCTTCACAAAAATATTATTAAGTGCGCTAACTCAGTCCTCACTGTTTGTCAATAGGTGGCTCAAGCAGTAAGTGAAGGTCGATTTTGACATATCCAAAACGTCATGAACCAAGCTTAGGCTCATGATAAACAAACCTGTCAATAGTGATTTTGTTTTGGCGTCATATGTTGTACTTTTGGTTATGTGAAAATGTCGGATTTTATGCTAAATAACCGTCATTTGCGGGAAGTGCTGATTTTTTTTCTTGCATTCAAAGAAAACGGGGACTGAAGCGCATCGAGAGCCCCAAAAATGCTGCCCCAGAAATGCTGCTCTACTTTAAGTGATCGGTTCCGTAGCTTGAAAGTCGGGGATTTCGATGTTGACGATCGTCTGCGTGAAGGAAGGCCAAAATCATTCGAAGACGCTGAATTGGATCCATGCCAAATGCAAGCACCATTTCTAAGCGATTGAAAGTCCTTCTCCTACTTTCATATTCCCCAGCTATTGCGCTGTCTGATTATTACTTGTTCCGTTCGATGGCACATGGTCTGGCCGATCATCAGTTCTGCTCAAACGAAGACATCAAAAAATGGCTTGATTAAAAGATAAACACTTTTACCGTAACGGTATTCTAGCTCTGCCAGAAAGATGGGAACAAGTTGTAGCTAGCGATGGGCAATACTTTGAATAATTCATTTGTAACCATTTTTTTAATTTTTCAACCTAAATGACCCATAGCAACAGCTTCCAGCAAGGTATTTAGACAATCGATTGCAATGCTTTGTATTATCTTCGTAATGCCAACTAAGCAATTGTGTTAATTGCACTTGGGCTCTCAAACAATGCAAATGTGCATCTCTATATGCGCCCACCTAGTTGAGTGCTTATTAATCACATAACCCTAATTCTCTTCGAAGGACATCACTTATCCCCGCCTTCTCCAACTGTCATTACTCCCCATTGACACACTTTATTGAGCTTATTTCAATTCTCATGTATAATCCCTACTATAGTACTTGTCCGGTATTCGCGCTTCGCAACCACATAATAGCCTTATTAGTGCTAACGACATCGTTAATTATAATTTCCTCCATTAACCGATGACGCCGTCATATTCTGTTAGAATCCTTTGTCCACTAAATTAATAATTATCGCACCCCACCCATTCAAGTGAAGCAATTTCAGAAAAATCGAAATCCGCATTTTACTTTGACTTGCACATTTATTAATTCCTTTCCCCGCTAATCTCAAATCTTTATAGTTATACTCGCGTACAGGTGAGACTTCCACTTCCTAACATCTCTTACTCAGTTTACAACTTTTATCAAACTCAGATACGCGAAAATTTGCCTTATCGCGCGGAAGTACCACCATATCGTTATCATATGCGCCGTGAAACTTTGAAAAACGACGGATGTGAGCTTACGTGGCTTGCGAACACCAACTCGAACACAAGCACCTCTTACGAGGAAAGTTTGGTGGCTTGACATTTACCCACCACTTGATTTACCGCATCCAACTTTGCGAGACATCTTAATGTGGTGTGAAATGTCAGATGTGAGGAATGTTAGTTACCCGCAGATATTCGCCGTACAAATAACTATTTTGGGGGAGTCCTACCGGATTTAGGGTGCTACCTCGTTTCGATGAACATGGCGACAAGGATCATTGTGATAATTATAGTTTTAGCTTTCAGGAGTGAAAATTAATGTTCGTTAATTTTAGTGTGGTCGAAGGGTGACAGAATGGGTTTGGGCTCACTAAGGCTGATTATAATGTCATTAGGGATGAACTTAGAAAATCGAGAGAACTATATGCCACTAAAACCGTCAACTTGAAACCAAGCAATTTATGAGGAATTTCGGGTTCCAATAAAGATATTTGTGAATGGGATAAGATATATGTGTTAAGGACTCGAATAACTGAGGGTGAGAAAAAAAAAAACAAGAAATTGACCCTGTGCCTAAGACTGGTTTCAGTCGGAGTCTGAGAAAGGAAAGGAATGTTGTTGGGTCTTCACGGCCCTAAAATCGATCTAAGATGCGACGCTGGTGTTTTTCAGGAGGACGACAACGTTAGATTTCACTCCACGTTAAAAAAACTCGTGTATGTCTTCCTAGAAGAGATATAAATATAATTTGAAGTGCTTCGATGACGACGAGAAGCAATCCATGTATGCATGTGTTTTTGCCGTATGCATGTTTTGATCAGCTATGTACGAGTTGGTGCGTGCCGGCTACTCCGAGCTACTGGGTGAAATCATTCGTCTCGAAGGTGACATGGCCACCATTCAAGTATACGAAGAAAAATATGGCGTCACTTTCGGATATCCAGTGCAGCGTACTGGCAAATCATCTTCACTTGAATTAGGTCCCGGTATTATGGGCTGCATATTCGACGGTATTCAAGGTCCACTGAAAGACATCAACGAGCTGACCAACTCGACCTACATTCCAAAGGGTGTTAATCTGCCCGGTCTATTTCTATTGCAATGAAATTTAATCCACTAAATCCAAGTTAAAATTTAATCAAACATCACCGAAGATGACTTGTATGGTTTGGTACATGAAAACACTCTCGTCAAGCACAAGATGATCGTTGGACCTCGCGCCAAAGGTACAGTCTGTTATATTGCAGCAGCTGGTAGCTACCATGTCGAGGATGTTGTCTTGGAAACCGAATTCGACGTGCCACGTAGGACCAAGTTCAAGGAAATCCTATAAAAGGAAAAAGATCTTTCGGAAATTGTACAACTCGTCGGTAAGGCTTCATTGACTGAGACCGATAAAATCACTCCTACTCTTCATACGATCCTTTCCGCCCATTCTACATGCCAGTCGGTATGCTGAGGAACTTCATTGCCTTTTACGATATGGCCCGTAATTCAGTGGGATCCACTGCTCAGTCCGATAACAAGATCACGGGGGTGAAGCTAAGATCAAGGCCGACTTCGATCAACTGTACGAGGACTTACAATAATCCTTCAGGAATCTAGAAAACTAAACCATCTTAGACTTTAAAAAAAAAAAAAAAAAAAAAAAAAGTCTAAGTTCTTACATTGTAAATGAAATGCCCTAAATGTCCTTTTTGTTGCAGATTCCGTTTACTTGCAGTTAAGCAGCAACAACAACTTATTTTTCCATCACAAAAATGTTCTTCCAAATGAAGAGAATATAAAAAATCTTAAAATGTATGTTTCTCAGTATTAAACGTACCGAGAAATGAAATAATTTTACATAATTGCTTCGAATTGTTTATAATCCAGTTGCATCTGTACTTTAAAAAATAAGTGAGAAACTTTATCGCTGAATAGCTTACTCTTTTTTCTTCGAGAGATGAGGAAATTTCAATGATCCCCATTCCCTTGTCATGGAGAGAAGTTATTGTAGCTTTCATTTCTGAAGCCGGAATGTTCTCATTTTGTCCAAAAGAACCTTAGACCCATAAGTCTATCATCTTTCTCTAGAATGACTGATATACGATCTAGAATTCATATACAACTTTGTCTATAGCTCAAAATGCCTACTGCAATAGAAAGTCGATGGAAACAGGTCTACATTCACTGGCTAGCCACATCGAACAACACCTAGATCATAGGGAGTACACAATGGCTGCGTTCTTAGGCATAAAAGGTGCAACGTCAGCATATCCGCAATCACAACTCTGTTGTCAAGTCTGAAAGTAGTCGACTCACTTGGGAAGTTGATCGTTCTTATCCTAAATCTGCTCGTTCACGTTGGTATAGTGAATAATTGATAAAAGGTCTCTGACGGTTGACCAATTAAGAAATGAATATTACATAGGCTTCACAATATTAACTTGGGCTTTTAATGAATTAGAACTTTAGAGGGTGTATTGGATGGTCCGGTGTTCAATCTCGATCTGGGCTTGAAGGTCAATCATTTTTGTAAGCAACTATGATCCTGTGAACTGTTTAGGTTTAGTTAAAAGAATTCTCATATCCTCTTGAGAGCTTAGTTCTTGAAAAAATAAATACAAAATTTATGTCATGTTTTACTAATTTTTATTGGAGTTAGAAGGAATCAACGAAACTCGCGAGATGAAAATATCCTATCCAGGAGCACACCCACTTAAGATGTGACTTCTTTGACGTTTCTTAATTGTTTTTTGATTCGGAGTTCCATTACATAGTCTTGACCGGGCAGTCCCCATAACTCTCTTCTCTTCGAGTTGATGTAATGAATCCATTTTTCATTACCCGTCACGATGCGATGAAGAAACCCCTTCCCTTTTTGCCACTGGAGCAGTTGTACATAGGCGAAATAATGACGCTCAACGTCCCTTGGCGTCAAATCATAAGAAACCTAAGTTTTTTTGTTTTTGAATCATTCCCAATACATGCAATCGATTGAAAATGGCTTGACGGGAAACTCCTTTGACATGGACCCTCATGGAATATGGCTCCAATTCAGCCTCTTCGAAGGATTTTGGCCTTTCTTCAACATCAAAATCATCGTCTTTGAAGCGACGAAACCAATCACGACACGATGTTTCACTTAGAGACGCATCTCTGTACTCTTTGAATGAAAGAAGAAAATCAGCACTTTCGGCGAATGACGGTTATTTGGCAGAAAATCCGACATTTTCACACAACCAAAAGTATATGACGCCAAAACAAAATCACTTATATGTCAAAACGGTTTATTTATTGTACCATATGCCTAAGCTTGGTTCATGACGTTTTGGATATGTCAAAATCGATCAGCACTTACTGCTTAAGCCATTGACAAATTGATTGCTAACATGTAATGGGCCTCCTGCTAGAAGCAGGAGGACGGATAGATCATCAAGAAGCACTTCGGCTTAAATATTTCAACGTATTACTGCTTGTATGTCTCACAAGCTTAGTCTAGCCAATGCAGAATGTACTAGATACGTCACTCTATCATACATTCTGGTGGGTTGGGAAGTTACAAATAAGCGCATTGTAGTTGCTCAAATATACAATGTCTAGGCTGTTTACAGAGTTTTAAGTTCGCATTATCTGTGTTATGAGATAGGCTTAGTAGAAATTATTAAAATGAGCCGCATAAATGAAACTCTAGTGACTACTTTACGGCTTTACTTCCTTTTAAGTTCCTCAGGGACTTTTCAAATGGTAAAAGTCAGTTCCTATATAGCGAACTATACCTGTAAACTGAAGACCATATAGAATAAGACAGAGTGGCGTATGTGATATACGAGTAAGTGCACGATCTAACTCAACAATAGAAATATTCATTACTAGGCTCACATCAAAAAAAGAACAGAAAAAGTAATCTAATTTTCGAGCATTACCACCCTTTCGTACGAAGTCGGGAATCAATCCTAGGTTTTCTGTCACTCTCACTCAGAAAATGCCAAGATGAACAGCGCATTTACTGGAAGAAACTAAGCCATGTTCCAACCTGTACCGCGCCAAAAATTAATTTCTTATACTAGCAGTCAGCTGAACTGAATATTTCAAGACCTATGTGCAGACAATTGTCCTTGTTCACCTGTTCAATTTACGATTCCGACACCGCTTAGTGACTTCCAAGTCTGTATCCCCACGACTTTTACAAATGACTCTAAGTCTACCCTTGATTAGCAATTACCAACACTTAAAGACAAATGCTGAATCTATTGTTAGATCCGCTATAGATTTAGACGTTGTTGTATTTAATGACTCCCTGAGATGCCTTCGATCTATTCTAGAACTTTAATTGCAAAATACTGGAGTTGACCAACGCTATCAAAATCAGTCATACCAGCGATGACGTTGCAGCAAGCAAAATTATAATAAGGGATATTGCAGAGGAAATTCCTATCGTTGCGAACAAAATTGATGACATATCTCAGCCGCAGTCTACGTCCAGTTACAACACATCAATCTTGACCAAGATGCTTGAGTCCGCCTATTCTTAACTTAATCACCACGTTTTGGATACTTAGTGCGCCTTACTACCCGTCCTTCAGCCACGGATTCTGTACCACAACATGCTGCACTTTTTGCTTTTCAAACTACTCATACATGCGTTAAGGATATTGTGGACGCTTGCTGAAAGGAATCAACGGGTCTCCATTCACTAAAAATTTCTTCGTGGAATTATTTTTGACAAATATTAACGACTGATTCCACTAGCCTAGAAAGAACATTAAACAGAAATTGTTTGTACATATAACGGCCGGCAATGGCGCGCAGAGGACCGCCACCGTACATGTAGGATTATTTCCTTTTCACGAATTTATTTATTATCCACGGATTTTATTCTGTATCTAATATTCAAATGGAAAGTACACTGAAATGAAATAAAAGAAATAAGACACTTTCTACTGTATGTATAATGTTTGACGACCTTATTAGTTCTTTAAAAAAACGACTTCAATAATGCGGTTTCACAATATAGTTAGCTTAACGGCCGTCTTAGTTGCGATCTGTTAGTGAACTGTCTCAATGGTAATGATATTAGCTCTCTGGTAGGTTCGTGTCAGTTTGTCTGTCAGTGCATGCGTGCGCTGTCTGTAGATCGTAGGGTAATGTATTCTTGGTTTGTCAGGCACATTCCTACATTCGGCTATCCTGACGTTCATTCTTCAGGAATGAAGGATTCCACGGGTTTATGTACTCCGCAACTGTATTTGTGGAGTTCGGGTCTTCATGCGCGTTCACTTTTCTTACCTCGTATCTACTATTTGCCAACTTCATTCCTGAACCAAACTGGGTGCGCTTGATTGCGACTAGATCGTTTAGATTGTACTTCCGTTCCAGTACTCTCCTTTTGTCATAAGTTCTTTTGTTTCCCCGCTGAACTCTTATGATGTTCTCTCTGACTCTCTCCGTCACATCTCAATATTCGACATTGATTTCTTCCACAACTGCTTCCTTGAAAAGCTTTCAAATATCCTGATAATCGGCGACACCCATGTCCATTCCCGTGAGAATCTTGAATGGGGTGTACTGAGTCACTCTTGACGGAGTATTGTTCAGTACTTGTTACACTAGATCCACCTGCTTATACCAGTTCTGACTACTTTCTAAGTTCGCCTTGGCCAACACTGACACGATCACTCTATGAGCACGTTCAACTTGTCCATTTTCTCGCGGTACTCCGGTTGAGATTAACAAGTGCTGTATATTTTCACTTTTACAGTACTCACTGAAGGCGTGTGACATGAAGGCAGATCCGCGGTTGGTAATGATTGTTCTCAGATTACCAAAGGCGACGTATTTTCTCTTCAGCCCTTCGATGACGTCGGCCGCATCTGTACTCTTCGTCGGATAAAGCCAGACAAACTTCGAAAACCGATTCACTACCCCAATAATGTGATTGTACTTCTTCTTCATAAGTTCCATAGGCCCAACGTTGTCTAAATGATACGTTCCCAATGGCTGATCCTCTTTGTCGATAGGTACCAAGAATTTTTCCTTCCTTCCGGCCTTCGCTTTTGCAACTATACATTTAATGCAGCTTCTTATGACTTCCGCGACTTTTTTCGCAACACCTGGGATGTAATGCCACCACCAAATCCTGGGTTTTCTTGACCGAAAAATGCTCCTTCTCTGGATCCTTATACAATATGCTTGCTTTTAAGAAAAAAATCTTTATATTCATCCTTCTCCAGTATTGTCCGTTCGGCTCTCGTCCACATGTCCCTCGGATACGATGGATAAACGATTCCTTCAGTAACAGACAAGATACTTTGCTTAGCGTGTCGGCATGCTTCATTTTCGATCCTGATCGGTGTTTGATCTCAAAGTCGAATTCCTGCATGAACATTGCCCATCTCGACACCCTCTTCTTCATTGTCAGCCTGAACGCATTGCAATCGGATACAATCTTAATTCTTGTTCCCAACAGATGTATGTTACTCTCCATTTCTTTAGAGCCTCGATGATAGCCAGCACTTCCAATTTGTTAGAGTGATATCTTTGATCCACTGGTGTAGTCTTCCTCGCTCACATACTCGATCGGGTGGTAAAGTTGGTCATCATAACTTTTCTGTAGTAACACTGCTCGATACCCATACATGAAAGCGTCTGTATAAACCTCGGTTGGCGCCATTGAATCAAACAACCTTAGTACAGGAGCACTCGTTAGAGCAACTTTTAATTGCTCGACAGCTAACAACTGCTCAACATCCATTTAAAATTTAACATCTTGTCGCAATAGGTCGGTCAATGGTTTAGCTATTACGGAAAATCCTTCTACAAATCTTCTGAAATACGATGTGAGCCCCAGAAAACGTTGAAGCATTTTCTTGTCACTTGGCACTGGAAACTCTCTTCGTCGTATAGTGCTTTTTCCTATAACATATCCCAAAAATTCAGCTTCTCTCTTCAAGAATTGACATAGCCGCTTTCCGAAGCTATATCTAGTAAAAATTTTAGCTTATGAGTACCTTCTGATTCATCCTTGGATGGAATTATAATGTCGTCCACATACACTACTATTGTTCCGTCGGTAATCAAACTCCTTAATACTGCAAAGATGTACCTTGAAAAAACGGCTGGTGAGTAGAAGATACCAAATGGTACATATCGGAACTCAAATTGACCATTGTGTGCCATAAACGATTGAAGTTGAATCTATTTACACGTAAAATAATCCATCAGCTAGGTCCAAAGTGGTAAAGACATTGCCTCCTTGAATTCTCTTGAGTATGCTGTCAATTAACACCATCGAAAAGTTGTCTCGTACAATTTTTTGATTTAGTTTTCTAAAATCAAGGCATCATCTCTACGTCCCATCCTTTTCCTTTACTAGGACGACTGGTGATGCATACTCTAAGGTACTTTGTTGTATTATTCCCTCACGTAACCAATCAGCTACCTGCGGTTCCACCACCTTTTGATCTGCATATGACATTCGTCGTGGATTTTAATAAACCGCAATTTCATCTGTTAATATTAATTTCATTATGACAGGTGATTTGCTATTTTTCTTGGGTGTGTATTCTTCGATAATTTGCAATACAGCTGTCTTCTTGTCTTCTTGCAGATGACTTTATTCTATGTTCGTTTCGCTCTTTAGTTCTTCTAAACTCCGAGTCTAACTCGAACAATACTTTTACTTCCTTTAATTTCAAGCAATCCCTTAACAACAACTAGGGGCACTTGTGGAGCCCCCAGTCCGTAGTTCTTCAACACATTTGATGCCTTCAATATCTGCTTCAGCTTCTACTTCATCCGGCAACTCTCCACTTCCCTGCTTTCTCCTAAATTCTGCACCTTCATCTGTTTAAATCACATCCACCTTATCTCGTACGTCGTTTCTGAGTACTGCCGAATACTGCATATCTTCTTCTTGAACTCCATGGACCCTAATACTTAAATCCAGTCCGTCTGCCTCGAAATCTACGATGAAGCTTCCCAACGTCATTACCTTGTTCTGACCAATACCAGACAGAGTAGTATTTGCTTTATCTAACTCGACATAGTCTAGAATCGTTAAGGTATCATATCGAATGAGACTTAAGTTGGTTCTCGTGTTCACTAAGGCTGACAGATAATAGCCATTTACCTTGATTGTGTAGCAAGCAATAGGAGAGAAACTGATAAGAATGTAAGAAATATAAAGTGGCAACACTAACTAGTGATTGTAAAGTGTCCACACTAGGAAAAGAGTCTGCCGGTAGGTAGGAGATTAGTCGTAAGTCAAACACTGTAGAATACAGACGCCTATTAACCAACCAAATAAAGAGGGTAAATTATTTTTTTTTTTAAAGAATTGTGTTTGTTTTATTCGCGATAAGGCTAACGTCTAAAATTGTTTTAAAAACTCTGTTTAAGCCTGTTGCGAAACATACTCTCGCTTCCGGTAATCTCGCTTCATCATCTGTTGACGCAGTATTAACGTTGCTTCCATCTGGTTTTTTTCGCGGTTGTGCTATCTTGCACTTAAATGACGATAATCTGGACGCCCACAATTGAAGCACTTGAATGTTCTCGATTGACAACGCTTTCCGATGTGCGTTATATCTTCACATCTGCAAAATTTTCTGTCTGCAACTGCTTGTTTTCCTCCTAACGGCGTTCCGGGGCTTCCTCTAGAGTTTGGCGACTATTGAGCTAAGCTGCGAACCTTCTCATACAACCTCAGCTGTTGCTTCAGCTCCGCTATTGTTCTAGCCTGCTAAGGCGTCATCTTATTCGGCGATGCATCAGGTATTCCCTTAACGAAGTAGTCGATTATGCTCTCGTCATCTACATCTACGGCTTTTCCGATCTCCAGCAAACTGTGCAGGTATTCACGCAGAAACTCAGCTGGTTTCTTTCTGCGGTTCCTCAACCGACTTCAGCGGACGATGTCTTCACCCCGAGCTTGTCAAAAAGTCCATCTTTTAGAGCTGTCCAGTTTTTCACACCTGTTTGACTACGGATGAAAAGTTTGGCTGCTCCTTTGAGCAATTGCTTAGCAGAAACGAATTTCTGTGGGTTAATCCACCTCGAATTCCTGAATCCACTGAGTAATCCCAGAAGATCCTGTGCCTTCGAATGAGATTCGATTCTTTGGGTGTGTATGCCATCAGGACCAACAAAAGGATTGTCACTTTTTTTGAATGAGCCCATGAGCCCCCAAACAATCGTACGCCTTCCAGCAATCAGTGTAAATGATCGTTTCGGAATTCACATGCTTTTTAATTAGTGGTACTAGCACTTCAGCACTGCGCTCGTTTTCTGGGCAGACTTCCAGTCTCAAGTATTTAGACCCATCCTCAATCAAACCGAGAACACAGTGGACGTCCACACGCCTTCCTTCGTTAAATTTTTGTCTTCCAAATTTACTCTCGTCAATCTGGACGATTTTGGACGATGGAAACCTGAGCCCGAGTTGGCTCCTCTACCTAATTTGCTAACTATTTTCGACATAACGCTTGTGCTGGAGTAACATCTATTCGTCTTCTTATATGCTCGCTTTTCTCGCAGGAGTAGCTCTCGTTATTTTATGTAGGAGAGTTGTAATGCTAGCTTACCATGAACATCATTGGCTGAATTTTGATGTCACTTATACATAGCACTTTTTTTCGGTCGGAATAGTGGACTCAAATGAAGAATTAGAATTAGTACCAGCACCCATTAGATCATTCCCAAGTACCTGCAGTCTAATGCGAGACCTGATAATCACTGAGGCAGTGCTCCACGGTATAATCATCACATCAACTGTACCATAAAAATCGCAAACATGTTGTGTCAAAAGCATAGTACCCCATTAAGACGCCAGTAAGTATTCTGAAGTTTTTCCTACTAAAGCTCAGGAGAAAAGCCGCAGACCTCTTGGCTGAGGGCACTCCTTTGGACTGCTGGGAAACTGAAAGTGCGATCTTTGCTTGGAAGACAGACACAAGGAGCAAGATTAAACGTCCTCCTGAAAAACACCAGCGTCGTATCCTAGATCGGATTTGGAACCATCCGTTAAAACCAGACTACATTTCTTTCCTTTTTCAGATTTCGGCTGAAACCAGTCTTATTTTTCCCTCAGATGAAGTTCTGGTGTCATTGCATAAGACGGAATGTCCACAAGGCCAGGGTCAAAGTCATCAAAGCTCCAGCGCGTGTTGTACCAAAGACAACTTCTTCTTAAAGGCAGATACATCGATGCGTCTGAAATGGAGCCAGGCAAGCGGCATATGCCGTTTTTTGGTGTCTTGTGAGAGCTTGTTTCACCAGTCAACCGGTATATAGGATATATAGGGCCTTATGAGCCCTTCTCAGTAGCAGGACTGTTATCTTACAGACAGCTCCTTCATTCTGCCAGATGGGCGACAGCGCCGTAGGGACTTGTGATATAAAATGTTTAGTTCAAAGAAGTTTGTTATCCAGCATAACACCCAAATAACATACTAAGATTCTTCGGTGAATAGGATGCTGATGAAATCATTCAACTTCCTCCTTCGCTTAGAGAGAACAAACTCAGTTGTGAGAGGATTGACTAAAAGCCTATTTTTAGAGCACCAATCGCCAACCACGTCTTACGCGAACTGAGCTAGACACAATCTGACAAACAGTACAGCTACATCATCTGCATATGATTGTGCATAGACATCCGAACTATTGAGCGCGTCAACTAACATGCAAAAGAGCAGTGAAATAGAACGCCGCCTTGCGGGCAATCGCAGTGCTTACCCCCGCCATCACGTATTGGACACAGCCAGGATCGCGTTTAGTGTACCATTCGCCAACATTTTTTTGGCCACAAATATAGTAATTCGTCTACGCCGTGTTACCTAGCTGAGTTACACGTTGTGTTGTCACTTAAGCAGTCAATGGAGATGGTGTGATATGAGTTTGATCAAAGACCTGATTGTTTGTTAGCATGCAACTGTTCAGCTTTATATCTCCTCATATCTACAAATGAGATGTCTATACTTGTAAAAAAATTTGTATATCGCAGGAAACACAGCAGCCTGTTATACCATCTATGGCTCTCTTCCTTCCCTTCAGGTTGACTTGACATGCTTCACTAACCTACCATAGGTCTTGAAAGCAAGATGTTCTATTGCAATTATGAGCAAATTAAAATAAGTAGTATCTTAGTATGTATTCTTATCACTCATACACACATCTTTTAGTGAGTAGAAACCTCTTAAAGGAATTGGGTAGAGCTAGGTTAATAAAGTAAAATTCCCAACGAAGCTCCACACCTTTTGTCTGTGGCTTAAAGTCTTTTCTAATAGTGCGTGAGGCTTTGCATTTGATACCTGCAAATATGATCCCACTTAAATCGGGTTTTCCAATAACGACTTGACAACTTTTTTTTTTTAAATAAAAGGCAAACCATTTCAGATATTTCAAAAACTTTATTATTGGCTTGAAGTACAATCAAAAAATTTATGAATGGAACTCGACTTCGTTCATATGGCCACCGCGGGCACGTTTGCAGCGGTCGATTCGTTGGACCCAATTTTCAACGACTCGGCCACACATTTCGCGTTCAATGTTGGCTCTGAGCTCCTCCAACGTCGTCGGCGTATTGGCATAAGCCAACGACTTAACGTAGCCCTACAAAAAATAGTCAAGCGACGTTAAATTGCACGAACGAGGCGGCCAATCGACTGGCCCATGGCTTGAGATAACACGCTCATCATACTTACTCTTCAATAAATCGATTGTAGCGTGTGCTGTGTGGCTTGTGGCACCATTCTGTTGAAGCCACATGTCGTCCAAGTCCACATCTTCCAATTCAGGCCAAAAATAATCGGTGATCATGGCGTGATAACGCTGACCATTCACAGTAACGTGACGATCATATGGCCCAATAACGCCGCCAAAAATGAGCTTCGTCATTGAAGATGATTTTGCGATAAAATTCATCATCTTGGAGCATCTTCTCCAGAACCCAATCGGAGAACGTACGTCGTTTCAAATGGTCCACCGGCTTCAATTCTTGAGTCAGCTTGATCTTGTATGGGTGTAAACCAAGATCCTTACACAAAGTACGCCATAATGTGGTCTGAGCAATGCCCAATTCTTGAGAACGCCGTGGAATTGACTGATTTGGATCGTTTGCTACGGACGTCTGAATGGCAGCGATATTTTCGACACTTCGACCAACCCGTTGTCTCACTGACACGGCAACATTACACAACGAATATGTAGATTCCAATTTTTGCACTAAACTTGTTATTGCCTGTCTACTAGGGCGAGATTTACGACCGAAATTTAGAGTTAACGCTCTTAAAGTTGCAGTCACTAACTCCGAATATCTGTAAAAAAATTTTATAATTTGGAGACGTTGCTCGTTATTATACTTTACCATGGTGAAAATGTTGAGTTTACTGAATAAATTGACAGTGACAGTTTGATGATTAGTGAAAGAGTGCGTTCACAAATTAAATTCAAAGTTGTCAAGTTCCTATTGGAAAACCCTTTACCAACAACAGAAGACGTCTCTTCTACTCATTTTCAGGCTCCATATGCTCTCCGCAGCAAGTTGTTAATTGGGTTTAGAAATTTCAATACGGAGAATGGTCTTCATATTTTAGATAACAAAAAATTAAGGAAGACGCAGGTGTACAGAAGTATTTATGACTTTATTCGTTCAATGCTATCTGTCAACTGTCTGAGATATTAAGATATAACAGAATTGTGTGAGAGAGCTAGACAACTATACTTCACAACGTATATAACTCTACAACACCCCATACTCATATATCGGCAACCAAAGCACCATAACCAGATGAACAATCGACGACGGGACCGCTTTTTAAACAAAAAGTGTTTCATCAAGGACTTAACGTCGACGAACTTTGAGGTTACAACCCCTAATCCGGTATTAGTTAATCGTCACTATTTTACTATTTTTCGGAAACTTTAATCCCATCACAGAGCAAGTGATCTTGAAATCGTTTCGAGTCCCAACCTCTAATGTTTTGAAATTCATTTAATATGCACACTGCTTACCAACACTCTTATACTCTCCCAAATACCCTAAAGTCATCTATTTCCATCCAATTCAATCGAAGGATACAAAATCAAATTAGTATTGAATAAAGAGCTGTCTGCTATCTATAAGATGGAACTGACATCTGTCAAAGTAAGAAACTTGTTTTTCATCCCAATAAAAAAATAAACCAAAAATCGGTGCACTCCGTCCTATTCCTTTCGCCGTTTCGCCCAAAAATCACAGTGATGCTAGTGGCACGACACGCTAATGCCAGGAAATCACATTCCCGTTTTCTGGATAACAAGTCAAACTTTACCTAAGATAAATGCGGGAAAACAACTTGAAAAGGATAACACAAAGTGAAATGCGATTTTTTATTTTATTTTTATTTTTATTTTTATTTTTTTTTTTTTCATGCCTCTAGCTCTATCAGGATTTGAGAGCAATGCATCCTTGTAGCATAGGTATCCACATAAAAGCCAGTATATCCCAGTAAAATCGAAAAAAAAAAAAAAAAACCCAAATCGACATGGTTCTTTTGTCAGTCCTCCCCATACTCACCAGGCTCTGGTTTCATGCATTCCGTTTTGTTTTGGCGCATAGAATCTAAAACTTGTATCGCAACGAGTGGTGGCGGTTTAGATACACTTCAACTCAGAAAGACAACAAATTTGAACTGTACTTGGTACTGTGGGTACACTGGGTATTGTGTCACATAAGAAAAAGGATTGGCATCTGCTGTTGGCAATACAGCTCCAAGGATTGTCTGTATTGGAAGCATCCTGCCATGCCGTTTCTGCCACTGTTAAGGTTGCTCCTCAGTAGACTTGCAGCCGGTCCTGATCGAAAATATATCGTTAGGAAATTTCATATGTCAGAACATTTTATCCTGCAAATATACGAGTGTGAGCACGAATGCCGCTTTCTTTGGTGGAAACACTTTTCATTTCCTTTCTGAGATTACAAGGTTTTTAGTACGGTTTTGTGAGGGGAGGAAGTGTATACCATATGGTAGCTGGTCGCGGGTGCATTGAGGATCAATTCATCTCTATCGCTCGCCGGGAGGGTACAAATGTAAGCAGACGGTACGTTTAGGAAGGTCCTTTCGGCTGTGAATGCTATTCGACAAGAAATGGAACTGAGTACAGATTCTTTTGAGGGCTTATAGCTAAAAATCCAATTGCTTCGTAGAAGACCATCCGCGAAGTTTTGTATTGAAACGAAAGCGAACAGTTACGAGGATTGATGATGATGATTTACTAGAAAAGGACGTGGATTTTTTCTCCTGCAACTTTTCGATTAGCGAACGGTGGAAATGAAAATTGAGATTTCAGGTAACAGAGGCAGGTATAGTATCTTTCGAAATGCAGATTCGAATGGTATAAATGGTCTGGCAGTTATGATTACTTCTTGAGGCAGGTGTTTCCTTTTTTTTTTGTACGGAAATTAGAATTCACTTTGTAGGTTGAACAGAATATATAGTAAACGCACTTTGTATACACCTTCACGTCTGTCATAGGTATTATGTTTTTCTAAGATAAATACGAAGGTAAAAAGCCACTTGTAAAAATACATGTTAATGTATCTATTGAAAGCTGTTGACACAACTCACTAGGACAGAACCAGAGCATTACAATGGATCCAAGGACAATGATTCTTGTATTCAAAGTATTTATCATATCTTTTAACTTAGCCTTCAGAGTGAATGTCAGCTGTCAAATTAAAATCTGGGTTAAAACGAAGAGTCCCCCTAAAATTATAATTTTCTGGTCATCTGATCGAAAGAATATGAATAAGAATAAGAAAAAGAAAGAATAATGTAAAAATAAGAAATTTTAGCGAAGAATAGAAGGCCAGGTTTCGATCTGACCCCGGAAAAGTCGATACCTTGGATGTATGGGAATTTATCGACGTGGGGAGTAGATAAAATTGACAACATGCTGGGCTTATGGACTGGACCTTCAAAGTAATAAAGTCTATTGGTTGGGTATTATACAGTTAGGAAAGTCACAAAGCCACGTCAGTCTGGCGATATCCAATGTTGTATCTACCACACATAATTTACCTTCTCCTGGTAGGTACCGCTGGCTAAACTAATAAGCACGAGCATGTATTTAGCAACACTTCTGTCAGAGAGAGGAAGAACGGAAAATGGATTCGCATGACTTAAGCTACAGTGTAGTGAAATAGATATGCTGGCGGATTAACATTAAATGGATCAGTGGCAGCACTTATGTCCTACTGACTCCTTTACCCAGGAGTCCCATACAAAGTTAGGCTGTTCAGTTTGGGATAAGCTACCAGGCAACGTAAAAACCTTTTATTTACCAAGTAACCAAGAACTTCGTATATAAAAGGATTCATTGTTGACCTTGTAAAATAAAAAATACAACACCCTTCGGATGTGAACAAGGAATTTATGAACTGGTTACGTAAAGTCCTACAGCAAGCGGACTCCAACGGCTGTTTAAAGCAGATTTCATTGCCATTTATTGCAGAACGTTTGGTCAAAGAAAAAGAGGATATGCCTCAGTGCCTGCCTCAGAGGGCTATTATTTTGTACTAATTTTCAATAACAGACAATTTTAGGCAAGAAGTTTTGAACTTGAACGTATTGTAACAATCCGCACAAAGGCTCAATTTCACATCATTAGGACGAATTGCGCTCACACTTAACCAAGGAGATTTTAACGCCAAATTAGAAGAGAACCACATATTTGGTTGCATAGTGGAAATGGATAGCCTACACAACACCACGTCTGGAAATTGGAACAGTTTACCAAATTGATTGTATTTCGTTTAACGTACAAGGGCTGTTTGATGAATACCCGGATAAGAAATGACAAAGCAACTTTATTAGGTTTTGACAACTTATTTTTCAATGTAAAAAAATGTAATTTTTTAACCCCTCCGTATAGTACTACTTTTATTGGCCTGCAAAATACTTCTCGGTAGCGGCGATGACTTCCTCGTTCGACCCGTACTTTTTTCCGGTGAGACACTACAGAGGTGTGAGACGGTGGGTTATTGTGATAGAACAGCACTTTTTTCTTCGCCAAATGTGGTCGTTTTTTTTTTTTCAAATCGGCGTTGAATGTGACGTAGTATGTGATTATTTCTCCCTTCTCCATATAGTCAACGTGGATCACACCTCGCGCGTCCAAAAAACGGTGGTCATTACCTTTACGGCCGAAGGCATGGCCTTCGCCTTCTTTGAAACATGTTCACCGGGTAAAAACCATTGTTTCGATTGTTCTTTGATCTCTGGTGGGTACAAAGGATTCCATGTCTCATCGATGGTCAGCAAGCGACGCAGAAACCCCTCCAGATTTCGATTCAACAGGGCCAAGCACGTCTTTGAAGTGGTCTCACATTTGAGATTATTCTCCGGTGTGAGCAAACGTGGCACCCATCGCACGGACAGATTTCTCATGCCCAAAATCTCGTGCAGGATATGGCTAACGCGTTTAGTTGAGATGCTTGCTATCTCAGTCAACTCGCGAATTTTCTCGCCAATACGAGATCATGGATTTTGTACACGGTTTTTTCGACGTGGTTCATCAAAAAGTGACGTGCGGCCACGGCGAAACTCTGCTAACCAATGGTTAACAGTTGTATGGGAAGGTGAATGGGTCTCATACACATCGTCGAGAATGGGCTTGATTTTCTTGCGGGCTTTATCACTCAAAAACAAGAATCGGATCACGGAGTGAAACTGCTTTTTTTCCGTGGTCGCAAAAAACACTAACACGATGTTTTGAAGTTGGTGTCCAAACAAAACTAAGCGTCGGATTGTCCCCGAATTTTGATATGCGTATTAAAGAGGTTATACTTAATGATGAAAACCTTATTTTCGCTCACTAGCGCCACATATCTTCCAATCCGGGTACTCATCAAACATCCCTCGTAAGGCACTCTACAAGCAATATAGATTCTCGAACAATCTGAGCGCAAAATAAAAACCAGGTTCACTATTTAGTTCCAAGGTACGTCTAAGGATATACTAGAAGTCACATCAATGAAGAAGTTTCTGTGCAAAGATCCTCCCTCCACAGGATGGGGAGGAATGAAAGTCGGTGCTACTCTTGAAATAACATTCGGAATTTTGACTAAAAATGTAATTCATTAAGCCAACAAGACCTGAACAGAAAAGGAGATGATTTTATATGTATGATATCTGATGAAAGAAGCCTCAGCAACGGTTGACCCATATAAAAGAAACTGCGCCAACTTTAGATGCATAACTTTTTTTAACATCGTATCTGGCAAAGTGCGTGAACGCCTGGAGTCATTAGTCAGCCCATATCAATGCGATTTTAGGCAGAATAAGTCCACAACCAACCATATACTCCCACTACTCCCACATTTGTAGAAAGAAATATGTAGAGCCATGTCTGGTTTTGCGATCCGTGAGATAGCTAGTACGAATGATTGTCAATGCTCCAACCCATAGAGTCTTCAATTCTTACCTAGAGGACAGCGAACTATAACAAGATCTTGACTTAGCTGCAAAACACAGGTGGAAGGGAACCCCATTGGCCTGTGGTGCGCAACTGGGGGCAGTTGGCCGAAGATGACACTAGTTAAAGTGGTAACATTGATACATGAGCCGGCAATATTACAATTGCTTTCTTGTGCAGATGGTGACGTTATTCAGAATAAGTAGTGAGAGGTCAGTAACACTATCAGCAAAGATGAATGTCTAAAACTTGGATTAAACCAGTGCTCAAATTCGTGTTCACAAGTTTTATGTTCCAAAAGAACTACTTGTCAAAACTCTTTTCCAAATCTGACGGAATGAGAAGTACAAGATTCTTCAAATTGCTGCTAACTTCATAGGAAGGAAGACAACTGTCATAAGATCAGAAAATTCCTATAAATTAATTTTCTTCTAATGTCCTGAACCTTATAGGCCAGAGTGGGTGAAGACGTCGTGTCGACGAGTTAATCTACCAAGACAAGATACATCTACCGCAGCCTTGACAAACAGACGAAAGCATCATCAGCTCAACAGGTGAACATTGGCTTCTTCAAAAGAAACAAACAGAGCAAGAAAAGTTCTCGATCGATAATAAATATTTATTGATGCAGGATTATGGATGATGCTGATGGTATTGAAATTTCGAGATAGCCAAGAAAATATAATATAAACCACCACTCGATACTAGAAACTCAGAGAAAGCTTTCTTGGTAAGGTCCTAGTACGTAGTACAAGCTTCAATGCTAAGGAAATGGAGAAATGTTACAGAAGAAATGATGTTCGAGAGATTGATCCGAGAATAAAACGAACATGCCAGGGCTACAAATCAAAAATGAACATGGACAACTAGAAGAAGAGTCGCAGTCGGCACTGAAAGTTGGATGAACCATTCAACCCTAAAAAAGGCGACAAAGAATTTTAGTAGCAATATCAAAGCCTTAGGTCAATAAAGATGCTGCCGTAGACGCACTATTCACTTGGCTATTTAAAGTAGCTTTAGATGACCTGGTGGAACATCTGTAAGATAAGATTGGATGAAAACATGACCCAAGCATGGTCCACAGGAAAGAAGTAGTAGTAGAAGCAGTAACGATATCATACGCAGAATAGCCATTGTCAATAGTTACTTCTTTGGACGTAATTGAATAACAGAGCCCCTAGTACAATCAAGTCAGCTTTCTAAATACCCTCATCATCCTGATCTTGCCCTGTGGAGGATTGAACGTGGTCGAAGAAGCTCTTGACCATTTCGGGATAAATGCGTATATTGCGTTCGATTTTCAGTCACCACAGGGACCTACGATTTTGGTCGTAATCTAAACGAAAGTTTGCCTTTCGAAGGTTTGAAATTACTTGATTAGACATCTCGATGGATCGATGCAATAGCAATAGTGTAGGGATCAAACTTTTACTAAACATCATCTGTGCTTATTTTACCTCCAAGTGGTAGCCATCGGGTACTGGTTATTGTCCATCCGGACTCGACTTGCTTAGCTTATAAACGCGAGATAAAAAAAGGTAGCAATACAAACACAATATCAGAAGAATTATCTTAACGGGATCATCGGTGGCACAACAGCTTCAATTGGAAGCAAAGAATAAACTTAATCTGGGCTACTCCAAAATTCGAAGATAAGGATCTCCAAAAATAATTGGAGTTCTTGAAAAAGTGGAGGTGGCGTAGGAGCCTTTAATGGATCAACGCTCTCATATCGATTCAACCGGCCCCTTGTCATAGAGATTATAAAAATAGAACTGGCCATTCAGGTTGAAGGCTGTGCCATTGACGTAACTTCACTTAAGTTAGTAATAAAAGAGACACCAGCCTTGGATGCCAGTGAACCCTCTCAGTTTAAAAAAAAAAAATCATTGAATCATTCCTCACGCGGTATAAGACAGATATTACCGCGATCAAGAAGATGCGATGGATAGGATCAGGTATCCAAAAACGGGAAAATTCCAACATTTATTACAGCTGTCACGAATACTGCAGATGTTAGGACGCAGATTCGTCGTGAGAGATCGGTTACAATCAGTGATAATTTACTTTGAACCGATAAGCGATGGCCTGGCTGTGATCAGCATCAAGGCATCATTCCAAAACATCAGCCTTATATGTTCACACGCCCTTACCGATGAAACGGAAATCTTTATCAAGGAGGATTTATTTGACCTCCTGGACAGAGACTGTCAAATTATATACTCGGGGACTTCAATACCATATCAAGGAAATATCTTCGGCTGATTTCATCTTATCGATTCTGCAGCAGCTCGTTATATGGTGATAAGCCACACAGGTTTCAAAAGCCACGAATCCACACAACAACCTGGCGCACTCAGATAGTCGAACAGCCAACCAAATCCGTCCGGCCGTGTGGTAATAGGCATATTAGACATTCGAACGCCGACTTTGGTCACTTTTTTGTTGCAAAGCAAATTCAGATTTCGACTATTCGACGAAGAGAAGCTGCGAACCACCCAGAACAAGAAATTCAACATTGGAAGCCTTAGAATGGCTCGAGTAGCCAGAGTCCACAGAGAGTATCTGAGCGAGGGACTCTCATCTGTGCATTTTATCAAAACCTGAAGAAGAACTAGGTTGCCGATTCTGATGGTCTACTAGCCAAGTTTTGCAAACATGGAAGTGATGTTTTGGTAGAGTTCATGCACCAAATTATAAAAGAAGTGTGGGTGGAAAATGCCCGATAACTGGATTATTATGTCTGCGTGCACCATCTATCGGGTCATGTAATGTATGATCGTCTCAAACCTTGCTATAACATACTATTCGGCATACACCAGCATGGCTTCCGGTCCGGCAGATCGCAAATCGACAAAATTTTAAGTCTCACCATATATTCATCAACTTCAAAGCCGCATATGACCACATTCATCGCAAATTGCAAGAGTGCAAATTGGAAAAAGTCCTCCGAACTTGGATTTCGGCTAGGAGATACATGACAGTGCTTTTACGGTGTTTATACGAAGGCATTATCTTCAATAAATCTGCCAAGCCGTTACGCAGATGACATCGATATCATCAGTCGCTCTCAGCGCGTCGTCATACAGGCCTTAACGGTAGTCGAAGAATATGTGAAATGAGTTGGCCTTGAAATGGGTGAGCACAAAACCAATTACATGTTATTAACAAACAATGAAGTATCTGTCTACCATGTAGGACAAACTATTGTGGTTGACACCAGTAACTTCGAAGTGGTTAATGAGTTTACCTACATCAACTCCACGAATCACACCCTAGTGAAGATTCGGAGAAAACTTACCCTAGGGAATGGCTGCTGCTTCGATTTGGGAACAAAACTTCTAACTCGAAAGACGAAATATTGATTCAGACAATTCCACTCTATGAAGCCGAGTGCTTGACGATAAGCAGGAAAGCAGAGCAGATATCGATCATTCGCAGGAGAATTATTCTTTAACGAATATTTGGCAAATAGAGGAGAAGATGCAACCCCGAATTCTATGAACTGTATCAAGATGTGGATATAGCCCAAAAAGTTGAAACACGGAGACTGAACTGGCTTGGCTGGTAAAATATACTCAAGCAAATATGGTCTTCGAATCACAGCACCTAAATTCGAGGCAACAACTTTGCTTTTAATGACCAAGCCATTGCTTATGCCATAGCACTTGGTCTAGGCAATTGGAAGCAATGCGCCTGTGATCGAAGAGAGTGGAAGGCTGCTGTGTCTCAAGCAGAGACTTCTTATAAATAAGTAAGAAAGCAAGTGAGTAAGGAATTAAAAATAGATTTTTTCCTGATCTAGGAATTCTAGCGTAGTGGCCGAAGGATTGAACCACTCTAACAATTGTCTACAATAAAGGGCATAACATCGATATCTTCAACAAAACTTCGCAACTATAAGCACTAAGAACAGAGCTCTTTTTTACTTTTACAACAATATGTACAAAGCCTTGTCGAAAATGACCAAGACCTTCATCACCTCAGTCCTGCTTTATACTGCAAAAGCAAAGTCTTGTGATATATGAACATGTAGATATGTAGCACGGATGGAGGTCATTGTTATCGTATCTGCACGAATGTCATTTCCTCAAATTCAAGAGCTTAATACAGCAGAGAAAATGGGATCTCAACTAACTCCGAATGCGACACTGCAGATTCATTCACTAAAAGGGATCTTGATACATCTCGGACGGTAGCGTTTTAATTGTCGATTGATCTGTCAAAGATTTAAACTGTTCACCAGAACAAAAAACATCGACCTTCTATAAGTACAAATGTAATGGCGCCGAATATTATTACGGGCATTACCATCGACAAAAGAAATACTCGATGAATGGAGAACTAGTAAAACAATTAGCGTCGAAAGCCGACCTTGAAGTACTGTGCTCTGAGATAGCTGACTTGAGAGCTAAACACAATGAAGTCTCGGCAAAAGTGATTCATCTTAAAAACCGTAATAAATTACTGGAGTCTCAATTGGATAAACTTATAGAAAAATATTTGGAAGCTATCGTCGTCGTACATCTGCCTGTTGAAACCAATGTCGATGCAAAGAAAAAGCGCATTCTACATGCGTTGGTCTATTGGGAAAGACGATGCAAGTACCGACATAGACTCTGCTTATAGCGTTTCTAGTAGAAATACATATACTGCAACCGTGGTAATTTCATTAAAGTCGCGATTTGCGGCACGTAACACCAAAGAACCCGAGGGAACAAAGATACTCATTCACAAGGATACACCACACAACACTCGACGAAGACGAGCCAAATTAATTCCAATTATGAAAATCTTGCGCAAGGAGCTTCCTTACACGAAAATTGTTTTGCAAGACAAAAGACTCTTCATTGCGGATAACCTACTAACTTGAGATTGAGATTGAACTTACAATACAACAGTAGAAGCAGCAAATTATGAACGCGGTTCAAGCGGAACCACAAGCATACATTCACATGATGCACTTTTACAGGATTCGAACTAATGAGTCTTACCAGCTAACCGGTATAAAATTTATAAAAAATGTTTGCGGAACTAAAATGGATTTATGCTGTGAAATCAAAAGCTAAGGGAAGAGTAAGTGGAGATGATAGAAGACTTCAACGAGGGACTGGAGTAGCCATCAAAGATGAAGTTTGTGACAGAAAAGGTACAGTAATTCTCGAAATCGCAGATGCATTAGACTGTCAAATTCTAAATGGAAATTCTGAAGGGAATCCCAGAGGAGAACTTACATTTATTAGAGGAACGGCCTGTTCAGTTATTGACTTTTGCCTTATCTCAAGCAACTGGCATCTTTTTCTAGACGATCTCCAAGTCGCAATGAAATCCTATTTAGGTCATATGCCACTGGAAGTCACATGTATGATGTGCTATACCACAACTGAGGAAAATGTGAAGAAATATGACTTCCACCAAAAATACAATGAAACAATAGATTACTCGACAATCTTTATGCCTCAAACACACATCTACGATTAACTATCAAGGCACTAACAGAAATAATCAAAAAATCTATCTCACATAACAACAAATCAATTGGGAAAAAAGTAACTGATTAGCAAAAACGGTTCAATAGAGAATGCTCTCTGGCTAGAGAAAAACCGCTCGCGTTTTTGAGGTTCTTGATGTCTTTCAACACTAGGACTTTCAAGTCGCTTTATGGATAAGCAAACAAAAATTTTAAACGCTTCTGTTACGAGAAAAAAGTAGCATTTTAGCAACAACAAATTGCTGTATCAAATATGTCGAGATCATCCGCCGATTTTCGGAAAGCCGTAAGACTTTTGAGTGGTCAGTCAGTTACCATAGCCCGATCTTTGCAGTCACAGGAATTGAAACACCCTTTTAATAAGCTACTTATAACCAAATAAAATTTACAAAGTTTTCAATATGCGGCACCCATGTTTTTTGGCGAGTTCTTAGATGCACCATTCTACTTGTATGAAGTGCAGCAAGTCATCAAAAATTCGAAATCCAAGAAAATCCTTCGAGACGTTCGTGTTCCTTTTGAGGTATATAAAAATTGTTCGACAGAGGTAAATCGTATATACAACCGAAAAGTCGATCCTAGGAGGTTATAAGGTTGCTTTAAATTACAGAGAAAATTCTTTCTTGAATACCATGGGTTAATCCGGGACAACCATCAACTTCGACTGCAAAACTAGATCGATTCAGCAAGAAGACAATGCGGTGTATCTGGTGGATCCAGAAAGGTGTGGTGTACCACGAGCTCCTAAAACCTGGTGAAACCATTAATACAGATCGCTACCGACAACAAATGATCAATTTGAACCAGGCATTGATCGAAAAACGATCAGAATGGGCCATAAGGCACGGCAAGGTAATTTTGCTCCATGACAATGCACCTGCACACAAAGCAAAACTGGTTCAAGATACAACCAAAGCATTTGGCTGGCTCCTTCCTTCCTTCCAAATACCATTTGTTTCCATCGATGGGACACGCATTAGCTGAGCAGCACTGCGAATTCTATGGCCAATTCTTTGAATAAAATGTTTTTTACTTTCCCATTAAAAATTTGTGTTTTACTTTCACAAAAAAAAAAAAAAACGCTCACTTCATACCGGTACACCTGGTACATCGTCTAAGTTGTTCTGTGTGTCACTATTTAATAGAATCTCACAATGGTTAGAGGACAAGAAAGTTCCAAATGAATTCAAAACTGGATTTAGAAAAAATTACTCAACAGTGGACGAAATCTTTTCACTTGTCAACATCGCTGAGATTTATAAGCGAAAACATAAGGAACTCTTTGCCTTTTTGTGGACTTCCGTACAGCGTTTGACTCCATAATCCGTGAAGCGCTCTTCTTTAAGCTCTTCAAATACCTAATGTCAAGCAGATTCATTAATATTCTGAAAGCGATGTACGCTGACAATATTGCCTATGTTTGTGATGGAGAACTTTGAAATTTGAAACGACTATGGGAGTTAAACCAGGGTGAATTCTAAGTGCGCTACTATTCATCATATACTATATGTTAACGACATAATGGACGCTGTTGGAGGTGGGTAACGAGATTGGTCGGAAAAAGATTTCAAGCATTAAGTACGCAGATGACATAGTCCTTCTAACAGATCCTGTGGAAGGAATGTAATTAACTTACTGTTGAATTTGGAATCTCTTTCTGAATCTTGAAAAGTCAAAAATGATGATTTTTAGGCAGGTATTCGAGGAATGAAAAGTGGACTTAACAGGGAGAAGGCATCGAAATTGTTTGCAATTATCCGAAGCTAAACATGCAATTAGTTCAGTCTGGTTTTGCTGGATGAAAAGCATTCTTAAAATGCAGTTTGCTAAGAGATGGCGTAACTTGTATTATTCCATTGGAACATGCGTTATAAAGCTACTGTCATTGTACGTCATTTCAGTATATGTCATTCAATTGAAGCGTAAACAACAATAATTTTTTTTTCACTCAAATATGTCGGACTTGTGCCTGCAAAAGTGTTTTTGCGGGGAGTTCTTCTCCATTACTTTAATATGAAGAAAACTGCTGCCGAAAGTCATCGTATTTTGATGGAAGCTTATGGTGAACATGCGCCAGCTGTGAGAACGTGCCAAAAGAGTTTTTCACGATTTAAAAGTGGTGATTTTGGCTTGGAAAACGATGAACGTCCTGGGCAGCCAAAAAAATTTGAAGATGAAGAACTGGAAGAATTGCTCTATGAAGATTGTTGCCAAGCACAAGAAGACCTCGCAGAATCTTTGGGTGTCACTCAAGCAGCTTTTTCAAACGTTTAAAAGCAGCTGGATATATTCAAAAGCAAGGAAATTGGGTTCCACATGAACTCAAGCCGAGAGACGTCGAAAGGCGGTTTTGCATGTCCGAAATGCTGCTAGAACGCCACAAAAGAAAGTCATTTTTGCATCGGATTGTTACTGGTGATGAAAAATGGATCCATTACGAAAACCTCAAGCGCAAAAAATCATATGTGAAACCCGGCCAACCAGCCAAATCAACGTCAAATCCGAATATCTATGGCGCGAATGTAATGCTCTGTATTTGGTGGGATCAGATGGGTGTGATGTATTATGAGCTGCTAAAACCCGGTGAAACCATCAACGGACAACGTAACCGAACACAATTAATCCGTTTGAAGAGAGCAGTAGCCGAAAAACGCCCGGAATATGCTACCAGACACGAGGCAATAATTTTCCATCATGACAACGCTCTGCCCCACGTTGCTATTCCGGTTAAGAACTATTTGGAAAACAGTGGATGGGAAGTCTTACCCCACCCGATTTATAGCCCAGACCTTGCCCTTTCTGACTACCATTTGTTCCGGTCAATGCAGAACACCCTCACTGAAATACGGTTCACATCAGAGCAGAATATCAAAAATTGGCTTGATTCGTTCTTGGCTGCCAAGTGTGGGGGTATTGTTGTTTTGAAGAAGTCAAAAATTTTCTATGTTTTCTTCATCAAAGGAATTTATAACCTGCCTTTCAACACTCTTAATTATATGCTTCACTTGGAGACCAGAATACTACCTCTTTTCTTGGATACCTTAAAAATGCTTTTTGATTATGTCTTAACCCTTCGTTGCGCTGCGTTGAAGATCTGAAATATTTTCTATTTAACGGTATAACAATTGTATGTTCCTATCAAAGGAAATCAAAGCAATGTTGCAGGAACGTAACATACATCTTCTAAACGCGATCTTGTCGCAAGTTATCTATTTGACATTTGCACTTCGTTTTGGGTCATTCGAGGGCAAATGAGACGAGAGTTCAAAACATATTCCACTTGCATTAGGAACGTGGAAAATTCCTCTTAATGTGGAACTTGGATGACTTAACAGCTTCCTCCCATTTACCTCCAAAGTGGGGCGCTGCGGGAGTGTTGAATGATCGCTTCGTACTATCATTAGCAAGTATAGGGTTTCCTAATAACGACCTGACAATTTTTTTTTTTTTTTTAAATAAAAGACAAACCATTTCAGGTATTTCAAAAACCGACCGAAACGGCCGATATTTCGCGTTCAATGTTGGTTCTGAGCTCTTCCAACGTCGTCGGCGTGTTGGCATAAACCAATGACTTAACGTACCCCCACAATAGTCAAGCGGCGTTAAGTCGCCCGAACGAGGCGGCCAATCGACTGGCCCATGTCTTGAGAAAACACGCTCACGATACTTCCTCTTCAATAGATCGATTGTAGCGTGTGCTGTGTGGCATGTGGCACCATCATGTTGAAACCACATGTCGTCCAAGTTCATATCTTTTAATTCGTTCCAAAAATAATCGGTGATCATGGCGCGATAACGCTGACCATTCACAGTAACGTGATGATCGTTATCGTCAACGGAAAAATATGGCCCAATAACGCCGCCGGCATGCAAACCGCACCAAACAGTTATTTTTTGTGGATGAAGTGGTGATTCATGAAACACATGTGGGTTTTCACCCGACCAATAATGCATATTTTGCTTATTGGCGAAGCCATTGAGCCAAAAATGAGGTACGTCACTGAAGATAATTTTGCGATGAAATTCATCATCTTGGCGCATCTTCTTCAGAATCCAATCGAAGAACGTACGTCGCTTCAAATGGTCTCCCGGCTTCAATTTTTGAGTCAGCTTGATCTTGTATGGGTGTAAACCAAGATCCTTACGCAAAATACGCCATAATGTGGTCTGAGCGATGCCCAATTCTTGAGAACGCCGTGGAATTGACTGATTTGGATCGTTTGCTATGGACGTCTGAGCGGGAGCGATATTTTCGACACTTCGACCAACCCGTTTTCTCACTGACACGCCAACATCACACAACGAATATGTAGACTCAAAATTTTGCAATAAACTTGTTATTGCCTGTCTACTAGGGCAACAGTCATCGACTCCGAATATCTGTAGAAAATTTTTATAATTTGCAGACGTTGCTCGTTAGTGTACCTTACCGTGATGAAAATGTTGAGTTTACTGAATAAACTGACAGTGAAAGTTTGATGATTAGTGAGAGAGTGTGTTCACAAATTAAGTTCCAAGTTGTCAAGTCCCTATTGGAAAACCCTATATTTAGCAATTTCAACAAGTCCCGATATTCAGCCTGCGGTGATCAAATTAGCTCAGTTAAATGTTGATCCTCATCAAGAGCATATGGCAGCCAATAAACATCTTTTGAGGTACCTTAATCATACAATTAATTACAAACTTTCATTTAGGAAGACCGGAGAAACACTTAAGGGATTTGCTGATGCTGATCGGGCAAATTGTATCAATGACAGAAAGTCGTATACGAGCTATGTGTTTTTTCTCGCTGGTAGGGCCATTTTGTGGGAGTCTCGTAAACAACAAACCGTCGCTTTGAGTCGTACCGAAGCGGAGTATATGGCGTAAGTAGCAGCTACGAAAGAAGTGGTGTACCTACGATGACTGATTGAAGAAATTGGTTTCGGTTGTGTTCTTAAATGACCTACACAGTTGAATGGAGATAACTTAAGCTCGCATCACTTAATGAAAAAATCCTGTATTCCATTCTAGGTCTGAACATATAGATGTTAAATTTCATTACATTCGAGAAATTTATAATAAAAATTTGATAACAATAAACTATGTTCCAACTAGTGATATGTTTTGCTGATGGCCTTAAAAAAATTTTGGTTAAATCAAAATATGTAAATTTAGTTTCAAAACTTGGATTATGTACCTAAATTAACTATTTTGAGGGGTAGTATTAGAGTTTGAATTTAAGCCTATCTGGCAATTCTACCTTTTTGCTATAATTTCGCCTATGTATTTAACAGAATTAGTCAACTACTATCTTAACTAATTACTTGTATAATAAGCCTCATTGAAATCGGATGTGTTCCCTTGTTCTTTTAACTTTTTTCGAACTTCATTGGATTCAGAAGATGAGTCGTCTTGTAACGGGAAATAAGATGATGCCGAAGGAGTCGGCTCAGACAAATATTTAGCAGGTCGTTTTTCTTCTTCAATAGTTCTGAGGCGCGCTCTTTTCTCTCTATCAGTCAATTTTTTATCCACTCCTCATTTATTTTTATGAATTGAAGAGCATCGGAGTGTGCAATATCAAATAAATTATCTAAATTGTTGGAAAAGTCTTGACGGCGCTGCCTAAATATGTCTTGTGTCTTTTGTGAATTTGTTTCCAAGTCCTTCCAAACTTGATATAAGTTTACAAGTTTCTTCACACAATTAGGCAAAGATTTAGTAGGAATACGCACCTTTTCCCAAAAGATAATACATACACTCGCGAATAGTGAGATTCGCGCCTTCATTGACAGTTAAATTAACTTCACGGATATTGTAAAATAAAATTGCTAGAACTTGTCCATTAGACGGAAGTTTTGAACCCGTTATTTGATACTTTACGTTACCTATTAAAAAAAATAGCCCTTTTAGAACTGCGTTATTCCACTGACATATTGACTGATTGAGAACAATGCGTGTTCTATAACCAAATAACAAGTAATCACAAGCACATCGACACGTTAGGTCGCTTCAGCCTTAGGGAGCAACTACTGACATGTATCAATGTAAGTCTTGACTTAAAAGTAAGCAATTTAGAGGGTATGCGTAAATTTTTAATTTAATTTAATTTTTTGGGACACCCAAATGTCTGTATCTATCGAAATAACATAGAAACCCTCAAATCTATGACCCAAATCTCTTGCTTTGGGAAGAACATGTTGTCACCAGAAGAAATTGATGACTTCACATATGCAAAAGGTCCTTCTGCCAACAAAATCCCTTTCTAACAGAGGGATCTGTTAAAGCTAGTATCACTATGGCCTTCAACTGCGTACGCATTCAATTTAAAACTAGAAGTTCCAATCTTCACTTTCAATTTCGTCCCATGATTTATGGCTCTCCATGGTTAAGGGTTTTTTTTTTTTCACTTAAATCACTTTTTTCACGGTTTTCTCTTCTAGACCTCTTCAGAAGTAGAATGATTGAAATATTTGTTTTCTCGGTGATTTATGCCGCATCTACGAGTATCTGCCCGTATTTTTTTTTTTTTTTTTCACAACAAATTTTTGATTTATTCCTTTATTTTCGCTTTGTTTTGTATATTTATTTGGAGGAGTGGCAGGATGAAGGCTAAAAAATAAACACTCTGCAAGACCAAATCACTTTGGGAAAAGTTCAAAAAATCGATTCTCACTTTTGCCCACTTGAGACCGATTATTCGGACAGTACTGCCACCACCATCATAGAATCAGCTGCCCAACACGCCGAATTTTTTGCAATATTTCCGCTCACAGTTCCACGAATTCGGGATGAATAATATCCATGTCTTGGTCAGAGTCGGAGTAGGTCGAAGAAGATGGTTTCATCATTTTTGGAGGATACACAAAAAGTGTCCTTGGATGGAATTTTGGTTTGGTCGAAGTATATTAAGAATGAAATTCTTCAGAGCCTTAGCATGACCAAACTTAATGGGCAATCTGCGGTGGAACTATTTTCCTCTATTACTATGGGAAATCTGTTGACGAAACAAAAATTGGCAATTCAAAGTGGAATCCTTTTGTTGATGACGTATGTCGGAGGCGTTTTTATTACAAAAGAAGTACGAAAGGACGAATTTGACAATATCTACAAATGCGATAACAAAAACGAGTATCAGTGAGGGAGTTGATATTATTGACTTCCTTACCTAATTGAGAGTTATTGGATGAGATTATTGTTTTGGGGGAGGGTCGGTCCAGTTGTGGGTTTCATATAAACGAACTGTGTCGGTGTTAATTGGTATTGAAGCCCTTCGTGATTTATGATCGAATAACACAGCCAGGTTAGCTTAGAATGTAAAGTGCACAACATAATGATGTTAGCAGAATAGTAGCTGTATGTATGTATTCCTGTGGGTATTTTCCCAAGGAAGGCACTGAAATTAGTCCTCTCCATGGGGTTGGTTTAAAAATGTTTGCATTGTGTCGCCTTCCCTTTACTCTTCTGAGAGAAACAGGAACAGAACATGAAAGGATATTTCCATTGACAGTCTGATAGCACAACTAATTGAGTTACGTACCTTTTTGCTGAGCGAATATTTAAAATACCCTTTGTGGTTCTCTGTGGTATTGTAAGGTATCGTATGGAATTAGTTCCCAATGTAGAGTGCATCAATATACGATAAAAGTAGAAGGAAAAAATCTGGTTTAGACTTTAATAAAAAGGAACACGTGTCCGACTTTAAGGGCGGTTAGTGAAATGAATTTTTTTTTTTTTTTACTTCTGCCTGATTCGCAAACACAAATAATCTTTTGCGTGAGATTTTGTTCAATATCCAACGTCGTAAGTCAAGGACATTCAGTAAGGACTTTTGTTTCTGCTTCTGTTGAAGTGATAAAAATCTTTTGCCGAGTGTTCCAAAAACACGTTGTTCTTTCCATTCATGGTATAGATATCATACGACTTTAGCCACCAAGTATATTGCGTTTAAATAGCAACTGATGGAGAGGTAGACAGATAAAAAAAAAAAAGCCCACTTAGTCTTAGTTTTGAGTAGAGTTCTGGTCCTTTAATAAAGTGACCGCTTATTCTGTGGAGTTTTGCACTGCTGATATAAAACACATGTAGGGAACAGTATATTGAATAAACGGCCTATGCGACCTTGCTTGCACATACGCACTCTTTTGTCGAGCTTTTCCATGACATTTTTTCATAAATTTGGCTTAATTTCCTTGATACAGCGCGGCGCTCAGTTTGGTCCTTCAAAACTTTGGTGATCGTAGGCTTGTTGGCATAAACTTAAGACTTTAAAAACTCACAAAGAAAAAGGTCCAACGGTATTAAATCATATGATCTGGACGACCAATTTTAATCATCAAAATCTGTAACTATGCTACCATGAAATGGCCCATACAGTAATTGAATTTGGCTACGATTATGTGGCAAATGCTGAAACTTCATGTCATACACATGTATATACATATGTATCTTGCAATTTAGGTACGAAAAACTGGACTACCACTTTGTGATAGCGAACGCCATGTACTCTTATTGTCTAGCTTTTGGCATTCTTCAAAGAAGAATGACCCGATAATGTCTCCGCCAAAGACCTCACCAAACAGTGACACATTGTAAATGCATTTGTTTTTCAACAATCACTCGCAGAATTTTAAAACTTAAAATTCAACAATTTTGACGATTAGCAAAGCCATCAAGGTGAAAATGAACCTCATCCCTGAAGATTTAACGAACTTTATTCACTTTGCGTGGTCAATAGGTTTCAGTTCTTAAGTCAATTCCGCTTTCTTTGCATGAATTATGCATGAATGTTCATCTTTTGTAAATTACGCTGTTAAGAGCTTCTCGAAATGTCCAAGGCTTGACCACGATCCTGAATTGATGTTACTGGACTCTCAGGAACACTATTACGAACTGATTAGTTGTTTTGTGTTGAACGACTTGTTGAAGCACGGCCAGTCTCCAATATCACTAATTGATCGAGTCTCCCTGAGTTTTTGAATTAATCTTTTCACAGTTGTTGAAGTTAAAACACTATACCGACTATATCTTGTACGAAAATTGCGAACTGTAACTACCAAACCCTTATCTTATAGATAATACTTATTAGCAGTAGTATCTAGGAACGCGTGTAGCATTAAATTTTTAACAACCCTTAACTCTCAGGTGCAAGGTTGTTTTTTTTTTTTTTTTGGCGTAAATCAAAACAATGGATTTTACCCGGTGAACGTGCTCCGAAGAAGGCGAAGAAGTTACTTCGGCAGGAAAGGTGATGGCCACTGTTTCTTGGGAGAAGGGAAAAATAATCACAGAAAATTAAAAGAAAAAAAAACGGGCAGATTTGGCGAAGAAAAAAGTGCTCTTCCACATTGTATTCTCCGGATTTGGCTCCCTGCGACTTCTTTTTGTTCCCAAACCTTAAAAAATTGATCAACGGAAAGAAGTAAGGATCGAACGAGGAAGTCATCGCCACCGCAGAGAAGTATTTTGCAGTTGGTGACGAATTGTGTGCTATTTTTGCTATAAAGTGCAAATCTGTAGTTCTTGACATTCATCCGGACGTCTTAAAAGTATTGATTCCCCTTGAACTTCCCTACATCACCCACGTCTTCAAAATGATTATAATGAGCTCAACTTACCCTACTGTATTGTAGGTAAATAGGTAGTGGTGGCGCTTGAACATGAACCTAAGTAACACTCAAATGTCCCTTTTTGTTACCATGACTCGTGTGGCCTGGTTGACGATATGCGTTGTTAAGAATGTGAGACTAGGTTCAGCCTGTGGAATTAAGAAAATGGATTAGATCTCGTATTGCTTTACCCGAGATGTCATTAAGGTCGTCGAAGAATGGTTGGTTTAGTACACGTAGTCTGGTTCTTGCTAGCACCGGGTATTTGTAGAGCAAATGCGGCAGCAGAGATTGTAAGGGATACCTAGTTTTGCCGCATTGTCCAGTTGGACAATGTTTCGTGATTATGATTCTTGCGGGTTATATTTATAGGCGGGTTGTAGAGGTATTTCCATAACAATAATTCAAGGGTAAAACCACGTATCTTGCTTTGTCGTGCTGTCCTTAAAAGGAAGATGAATACCCTTTATTGCTTAATTTTTTTAAATTAATACCAAGTCGAACAAGTGGTTATATTCCGAACCAGTTTATTGTTTTGTGGAACCTAAGGAAAGCTTTACGAGAACGGTACCATCTTTCGATTATCCCATTGGACTGGGGGTGGTAGGCTGTCGTCCTGTAGTGTTTAATTCCCAAAATTTTGTAGATTGGAATTATGTGCCTAAGTCAATTGTAATTTGGGGTGACACGCCATAACGACTAATCCAACTATGAACTAGACACTGAGCCAGTGTTTTTGCCTTAATGTCCCCCATAGGAAATGTCTCTAGCCAGCGAGTGCAACGCTCTATGATGGTAAAAAAATATCTGTATCCGTTCGATGTTAGTAGCAGTTCAACGATATCCATATTTATATCAGAAAAACTTTGAGATGGCAAACTATATGGAAAGAGTCCTACATTATTGTGACGGCTGACCTTTGATCGTTGAAATTGCACACAATTATAAACAAATTTTGAGCAGTTTGCTTTTATCTTCGGTCAAACAAATCGATCACTGAGCAGTGAAGCTTCCTGATGATGATTTCTCTAGGGGCCTCAGGAACATAAGGCCGGATTCTTTGTGCTGAACTGCAGTGAACTGGACTTATTACCTTGTGTGCGTAAGGTTTTCCACTCCTCATCTTGTAGTTGTTCCTAGGCTTATGATTCAAAATCGACTGGCATTTATTCTTGAGAGAAAATCGGCTACTTAGTTTTGTGGGCCAGGAATATGCAATATGGTAGTAGAAAATTGACTCACAAAGTCCAATTATCGCAATTGTCTCGGCGATATCCATAGTTTTGACGGTATGTATAAATCAAATGCTTACTCGTATGGTCTGTGAAAATAAACAACGACCTTCCTTCCAACAAATATCGGAAGTATTTGACAGCTTTGTAAATAGCTAGCAGTTCACGGTCATATGTTCTATATTTCTGTTCCGTCGCGGTCAGTTTTTTTGAAAAAAAAAAACCGAATTATTGGGAAACGTTGTCAAATATTTGGTTTACAACAGCTCCTATTACGATATCGTAAACATCAGTAAAAATGCAAAGCGCTGCGTCGGGAACTGGATGAGCAAGCAGAGCTAAATCAGATTCACATCTTTTAAAAGCATCCGGGGTCCAATTGATGGATGCTTTGTCATTCTTTTTTATTTTTTACGACGTGTGGTATACTATAACTCTTCTGTAAAAGCTAATCAAGGAGATTAATTTTTTTCAAATCTTTGGCTATATGTGGCTTTTCGAATTCAAGGATGTGGTTGCCTCTCTTTGGGATAGGTTTGATACCATATTGGCTAACCAGATGGCCCAAAAACTGAACTTTTGTTTGGCCAAAACAACATATAGTTGTTGTTACTTGTTTTCAATCTCGCTTGAAGATGCTACGACAATGCCGTTGATATACACAAAGGCAAATTCCAGTCCTCCAAGTGCTTCATGGATGTACCTCTTCATCGGTTACGGTGCATTTCACAACCCAAAAGTCATGTATTTGAATTCATACAGACCAAAAGGTGTTGTGATGGCCGTTTATGGTATATCTTCTGGCTCGATATGTGTTTGGTGAAAAGCTCTATGAATGTCAATTGTAGGAAAAATTGTTTTTTGTGCAGTAAATTTGTGAAGTCATTGATGTAAGGGATGGGATATCGATCCGGTTGTGTAATCGCCGTTCGATTTTTTGACCATATGTAGTGGACTTGCCCAATTGCTTTTTAACAGTTGACATATACTTTATTCCATCAGGCAAGTGAACTCAGCTCTCACAGCAGACATAGTCGTAGTGGTTTTGCAACGATAGCTGGGGCCGAGGTGACAGTGCAATGTATGGTAAGGAATTTCACTGGGGTTGCTGTGTAGTTTAGCGATGTCAAGTCTTTAAATTTTTCGAGCAGTTCTGCAATTGCGTTTGTACGTCAACAATTTTAACACTGTATTGACCGGTCGTTATCTTGCAAATAGGTTTGTTCTCTTGTCGAAGAATCGATTTCTTTTAATATCAATTAGACGAGCGTTATATTGAAGAAAGTCTGTTCTAATTATTGGTGTGTTTACATCCACGATAATGAACGTCCACACCAAGTTTATGCGTAAACCGAGATTGACTTTACAGCGTTGTCTTCCAAAAGTTATAATTTTTGATCATTTTGCAGCGAAAAGAGAGAATTTTGATTGTTTTGACTTTTGTTGAATTGTCGGTGGCAAACCTAAGACATTAGCACTGATGTGTATAAGATTTTTTTTTTTCGTCGTCATATACGGGATGTATAAACAATTGACAGCAAGCAATCTAGCTTTTGGTATAGCAGAGTTGGTGTAATTGAAAGACGAAACTATAATATTTTGTGTTCTGCTAGATTGGGTGAATTGTATCTTACTAAACAAATAGTTGGAACATCTGTTTTATATAATTTTATGCATAAATACACAGCATCTTGAATCAAAAAATTGTTTAAATGAGCAGCCAAGTACCGATTACTGATATTGTGAAACATGGGTAATTCGACTCACTCCGTATATACATCTGACCATATCATTAAAAGCAACAAGTAACTTGTGTTGTGAGTGGGAGTCGGGCTTGCAGTAAACAATGGCGGCGCAATCAATAATAGGTCAAAATAAGGCCTTAATTAGTCTAAGCTTTGTTGGCATTGGTGTGAAACTGGATGAGGGCCAAAGTCTACGTAATCCAGCATAGATACAATGAACGACGTAGTTCGTGTGATCAGCAGAAGAGGATGAACTATTTATTTTATACCCAAGGTTAGTAACTGTATCAAAGAAATTAAGCTATTCATCGTTCAGAAATATAGGCGGTATTTCGTCCCTGTCAATTTTTTTTTTTAAGTTGAAATTTGGTTGTGCTTAGAGTCAGTATATTACATTGTGACCAATTAAATAAATCTGACAGGTCATCATTTAGATTCTCAACATCTAATTTGGAAAGATAGATCTGGGCATCATCGGCATACAGATGTTTTTGGACACTTGAACATATTTTGGGTAAGTCGTTAATGAAGAGAAAAAATAAGATAGGGCCAAGAATTGACCCCTGCGGTACACCTGCAGCTAAACTGATGTATTCAGAAAAAATATAATTATGAACTACCCTTTGAAGACAGTTATCGAGATAGTTATAAACCAGTCCGAAGGTGAGGACGGTTGGGATTTTTTTGGAACATGAATAATCTTCGCCAATTTCCAACTATCTGAAAAGGTCGAAGAGGTAAGATTATCTTTACAAGTTTAATAGATATGTCATATTAGTGTTAAACTTTATATTTCGTACTCTATTGACTACATCAATAACATGGAAGTCAAAAATTAAGTCATTATTGGGGATGAAACTTGGTTTGTTAGTAGCACTCGATATAAATGCCTTACTAAGCACATTAAAGTTTGACAATAATTCTCCCAGTTGCAACTCGTTTGATTTATTTTCCATTTAGCGTACAGCTTATGACGAATTTTTATCGCATTTTGAACTTCAATGGTAAACCATCTTTTCGGGAACATGCCTGTCAAAGAGTTCTGAAATCAGAGATTTTAAGTGATTAGCTTTGTCATTCACGTTAGAGGCAAGATTACAATTTCCCCAATATAGTTCGCTAGCATCGGCTGGTAATAAGGAAAAATTTCTGAACTTAAATGTCGTCAGTGTTGTGAGACGACACAAGTCAACATTACAGAAAAAGAGATCATGATCCGACATATCGGCCAAAGATAGCTGGTCTTGAAGCAAAACAAAAAAATAGGGTTCGACACCATAAAAACATCAAGTAGACTTGGAGGATGATTAGGAGAAAAGCGAGTAGGAAATGAGTTGATTACTGATAAGCAAGAGCCAAAGGTAAAATCAATGAGTTGATGGGCTTTACTGTCTTTTTTCAGAAGGTCAGCATTAATATCACCACCAACCATAATATGCTCATACAGTGCCGTATACTCTTGGATTGCGGAGAATAATAGCTCTGGGGAGTAACACCAATGAGACAATAAGTATTGCCATCGCTAATTTCTACTAATAAGTATTCAACGACACTATTCTTACTTTTTTTTTATTACTTTAAGCTTTAATGATTTACTGCAGTATAGAACTACTCCTCCACCAGTAGTGGAAGTAATCCTACTGTTAAGTATTAGGTTATACTCGGGTATCTCAAATAAAATTTTTGTTTAATCACACATATCTGACCCAAACCAGGTCTCTGAAATACATATTATGTCTACACCGGAGCCCTCAAAAATGTACAATACTTTAAGTAATCAAGCTCGGTTAAACTGTAACTATGAGCATTTACCATAAATAACACACTTTTAGGCCTTTGCATACGTTTGAAAGAATTTTAAAATATACACCCTGCCTGACTCAAACTGCAACCAACTTCAGACTGCTGTAATTTCCAAACCGTTCATGACAGTGAGCTTAAATTTTGACGCATGACAAATAATTTTAACCGATTTGCGCTCAGTTGTGTTGAATAACTTTTAACAGCGATGGAATTCAAACGTGATAGTGTGATTGCTTTATATTTGGCTGGAAAACCAAAAGTAGCTATCGTCAGAGCTTTCCAGCACCTCAACGTGAATGAATCATTTGTGTCTCAAACCATATCTCGTTACTGTGATATTGGCAGCGTTGCAAAACGCCATGGAGGTAGTCATAAAAAAACAGCAACATCGGCAGGAATGGCTCGGAAAGTGAAGGCTCGAATTGAGCGAAATCCGCGTCGAAGTGGAAGAAAAATGGCTCGTGAGCTCAACATATCGTTGGAACGTATGCAACACATACTGGAAAATGAGCTTGGGCTCAAGCCATTGAAGTTCTGAAAAGCACACGATCTTACACCGCAACAGAAAAAAAGTTAGAGTCGAAAGAGCGTAGGAGTTGCTACACTTGCACGAAAGTGGTGAGTTGCCGAATTTGGTTTTTTCCGATGAGTCGCCATTTGTTATCGAGCAATATGTCAACAATATGTCAATGACCGAGTTTACTTACCATAGAGGTTCTTCGAAAATTTATACCGATGGTGATGGTTTGGGCCGAGATAACCGCCGATGGTCAAAATTAATGCGATCGTATACCGTGAAACTGTCTTAGAGGCAGTATTGAAGCCTTGGGCAAACAATCATTTCGGTAGGAGACAGTGAACATTTCAACAAGACTCGGCACCGTCTGTCTTATAAGAACAATTTGAATTTAAGCAAGAAAATAAAAATAAAACTAAAAAATTTGAAATCTGAGAACAAATACACTTAAAGGACACAAGTGACAGACACCAATTTTTAAGAAAAAATAAAAAATTTTTAAAAGACTTAAGTTTGAGAAGCAACTCCTGTTGAGAGCTGTTCTTCACCTGGATGTAATTTGACGGCAGCTGTATCGTTAAGCTGATTTACTGTCAATTTTTATGTAAACAAAACCGCGTATTGTATAAGTGGAAAGAATTTTTTTTGTGCGCTTAAGAATTATCGCCCGTCGCATTAGTTTCCTATTGTGCGGTGTTAAGCTTTCATGGAGAAAGATTTGTTTATCGGAATCAAGCCCAGCATCGCGTAGAGAAATTTGTCAACCGTGCAATTCGCGGTGGTTTAATATCGCCTTATTACTGAAACTTTGTCAAGAGTGGAGTAAAATTTAATAATAATTACGGAGTCCATGATCGGTTTAACGCGAAAGATTCTTCTAATCGTTGGTGGTTGATGACCAAGTGATTGGCAAAGTGAATTGAAAATGCTCTTTAAGTTTTTGCTTGGAAGAAAAGGTATCCCAACCAAGATAGTATACTCTTCCAGACTTTTCAGGTGCAGCTCTTCGATACGAGTTTTGAGTTGCAAAACTTCTAGGTGTACAGGGTGTTTTATTAACTATTGCTATTAATGAAGTTGTTGTTTTAAATTATCAACGTCCAACTGCAAGTCACTGAAATTGCCTGAACGATCTTCTAAGGCAGAATCGAGTGCGTTCAACAGTCCTGTCAAGCAGCGCAAACTTTTCTGCGAAGTTTTTTTCAATTGATGTGATCCTCGTAGTCAAGTTTTTTTTTTTTCAAGATTATGAGTCGGTCTAATATTGCCTCACCTTGCTTCGCGATTTCCCTTGACAAATTTTTGATGTGCTTCTTTTCCAGAGCAAATTTTGTGGATAGTGGTGTGTGTTGTGATGGTGATTGATTGGGTGGCGGTTGTTTTGGGAGTTGTCTTTACGCTTGTTGTCTGCAGTGAATAGCTTCATCGTTATATTTGTAATGGTAACAGCAAATATAACTTCACGTTTCAGTGTCTATGCGAGTTGGTTGGTTCAAAACTTGATGGCGTGATGGAGTTGAGTCTCGATGATGTGATGCAGCACCGCGGCGTTTGTGGTTAGATGAAAACTCCCAGTTATCAGATCGTCGACTAAGTGCTTCAATTTTTGTATCAAATGGTGTACGTAGTTCGACGGTACTATGCGGCGATCTGTTTTGGATAAGTTGTTTCCATGTGAAATGGTTTCACTAATAGTGTCCGAAACTTGGACGAGTTCTTTGACATCGTCTTTCTTTAAGTCGGCTTCTAATCGCTTGAGCTTCTGGAGGTAGGTGTTGCATCTAGAAGTTTTTTTTGGAATTCTTCTCCGACCAAATATCCGACGAAGCCTTTTAGCTCACTAAATAAATAGGACGGTTTTTTGTCGCCTGAGTTGATATCTGATAGCAGCTTTCGCAATTTCTTCTGCTTGGAGTCTGAAGAATAATTTATTAGGCCTTTTTTTAATTTTCATACTTACTGCTTGGTGGGAGCTACAAGACAACCATCCTGACTTGTGCTAAAATATCTCCATTCATGGATGCTACTACTGTGTTCAGTTTGGAGTAGTCGGAAATTATGTGACTTGTTAAAAATTGGACCTTAATCTGTGCGAACGAAATCTCCGGCGATATTTTTACGGGGATACTCTTTACCTCTCCCTCGTTCAGGCACTCGTGCAGCAGTTTGGAAAATATGGTATCTGAGTCTATAGCTTTGATAGCGGTTAGACTACATATGAGGATAGCAGTATTTGTCTGTGCATGCCCGAATTCCGTGCAATCCTTTCAGATTATAAGTAGTTACACCTGGGGGACACTAACAAAATCTGTCCAGTGATATAATGTTTGATATTTTCAGTGATTGAGAGTAGACACCGGCTCCCACACCACAATTCATTTTTGATCTGTTGGTGTAGATGACCATTCGATTTTCTTCTATTGAGCTCTGGTGGCAAAACCTACGTGGAACATTTCTTGAAGTTTAATTTTGGTGTGATGTAGTCAGATGGAAATGCGACCTAGCCGTTGTTGCTGAATGGTTTGTTTAGTCCAGCACCCAGATTCTTTGTGTCTGACTGGTGTGCAAAGTGCACCAAATTGAAAAAGTATATCCCTGTAACTCCATACTAAAATTGTTATTAGGTGCGATTTTAATATACACAATTCTGGGTGGCTACAACTGAACACAGCTTGTTAATAAGCCCACATGAATACCAGACCTTGATAGTCATATTGTCAACACCCTAGGCTTGGTTTTAACTTTTCACCTTGATAGGTATACCGTTGTTATGACCTCCCCTCTAAGCTAGTCAGTTCACTGTGTCATATCAAATAATTCTTGTACACTGACCTCACAGTTAGAAAAAAGATTCCTAAAAGAACTGTATGGCAATACAAGGAAAAGCTAATTGGAGCGAACTTAACACCTTCTTTAGGAATTTTAACTAGTTGTTATGTTCCCTGGTCATTTTATCGACAGAAGAAAACCGAAAAAAAATCAAACGACTCAGGAATAACTGCAAAAAATACAACAATGTCAAAATAGTAGTAAACATTTTTGGTCGTTTGTCAAAAATATTAGCAAGCCTCATCCTCAATCCCAACGCTCATTTACAATGACATTCATGCTGTCAGCTCTTTGGACAAGGCTAATTTGCTTGCTGCACACTTTGCGGTCAGCTCAACACTCCCAGATTATGCTTAGTCTCCGCCAATACTTGAGTGTATCGAATCTTCAATGGGACGAGTGCAAAAGTGAGCACTTGTGTAGTACTTAAAGATTTTAATATTCATAAATCCGCTGGTCCAGATGCTATCTCTCCTTATTCTGAAGAGGTGTTCTTCCACGCTGGAAAAACCATGGCATAAGCTTTTTTGATCAATCTTACCCTTAAGGATTCTTCCCGCGTAGATCGAAAACAGCATTTGTCCAACCCATCCTTAAAAAAGGAAAATTTTCCTCTCTCTCTCTAAATACAGACTCATTGCACTTACGTTTCTTCTTTTCAAGGTCATGGAAACGCTGGTAAACCGTCAACTTATGAAATATTTCGACACACAAAAACTTCTCAATGACGGGCAGTACGGTTTTCGCAGCAATAGTTCCGCTGGTTATCTGATAGTTGCACTTGATATTTCTGGGCCATTTGACATCAGGCTCTTTTGTCGAAAATGCGTGCTTCAACGAATTAGAAATAACCTTAAACGACGTTCACTTTAAGTTGCCTTGGATGGTTTCAAATCTGATATTCGCAAGAAATGCTGGTGTGCCCCAGGACTTCGTTGTGTCTTCGATACTCTTTTAAATTTTCATTAATGATTTTTTATCTGCTACTTCTTATCCAATATTTTTTATTTTTTTGTGAAAATAAAACACTTAATTTTAAAGGGAAAGTAAAAAACATTTTATTCAAAGTATTGGCCATTGCTAGCTACACATTTTTTCCATTTTTCAGAAAATTTATGGATTCCACGTCAATAAAACTATTCGTCTCTTTGAGTATATGCGCTAATGCGTGTCCCATCGATGAAAACAAATGGTAGTCGGAAGGAGACAAGTCTGGTGAATACGGTGGGTGGGGTAGCAGCTCCCGGCCAAGTGCTTTGGTTGTATCTGGAACTAGTTTTGCTTTGTGTACAGGTGCATTGTCTTGGAGCAAAATTACCTTGCCGTGTCTTCTGGCCCATTCTGGTCGTTTTTCGATCAATGGATGGTTCACATTGATCATTTGTTGTCTGTAGCGATCTATATTAACGATTTCACCAGGTTTCAGGAGCTCGTGATTGTCTTCTTGCCGAATCGATCTGGTCTTGCAGTCGAAGTTATTGATTGTCAAGGATTAGCCCATGATTTTTTCCGTTAAGGATTCTGAAAATAAATCCATTTTTCATCGCCAGTAACAATTCGGCGCAAAACTGATTTTTTTGTAGTATTTTTGAAGCAAAATTTCACAAGTGGTTTTTCGGTTTTTCATCTATCTTTCATTCAATTCATGTGACACCCATTTTCCAGACATTTAAATCTTTCCCATAGCGTTTAAATGGCCAGAAATTGTTTGTTGTGCAATATTTAACATTTCTGCCATTGGTTTCTGACTCAGTGTCATCTTCATACAATATTGTTTGCGATTCGGCGTCTTCAAATTTTTTTTTGTGGTTTTCCACGTTCTTCATTTCTCAAATCAAAATCGTTATCCCTGACCCGTTGAAACCATCTTTTGCATATTGATTCTGATAGAGCATGCCTCGACAAGCATTCGATGCGACTCTGCAGCACTTTTTTTCAAATAAAAACAAAAAATTCGACATTTTTAACACGATGAAAAAATATGATATTGTTTGCTCAATGACTTGATGTATACTAAATATGTTTGACTGGTGTCATAGCAACCAAACAAAAAAAATTCAATTCACAATAAATGTTCAGTATCGGAACATTTGTATCTTGACGCTCACTTCATACCGCTACACTTGGTATTTCTTTGCTGACGACAGCAATCTCTGCTTTTTATATTTGTTCCCAGACTCATCTCTTGTGTCAGTGACAACCTACGTTGGAATGGCCACATATTCGATGTCGCCAAAAATGCTGCGAAATGTCTAGTTTTCCTCAAGCGATGTTAGAAATTTTTCACCCCTTCTGATCTGGCGTCAACATATAAGGCATTCATCCGCCCAAAATTAGAGTACAATGCCCATATCTGAACAGGTACTTCTAAGACATCGCTGCACGTGCTAGATAGGACTCAAGATCGTAGGATAAAACTTGTAAGTGATGCTCATATTACAGTTATCAACTACTTGTGCTCCAAAAAATTCACTAAGTAGCATTCATCCTCTTCAAACCATCAACCGTAACTCTCATCTCGGTATGAATTTTCGGCAGTATACCCTCAAGTCCACTTCCGGACGTACTTTGAAATATCGTGATTCGTTCATAAGCGATATAACTCCCTTATGAAATGCCCTGCTGAGCTCTCTATTTCCTATTCATTATAACTTTCATACATTTTAGACAAATGTACATTGGTATTTCATTTCTTTTTCTCCTTAATTTTCCTTTGCCCGCGGTGTGTGCAAATGATTAAGAAGAAAACGGATACTTCAAATCAAGGGAACATTCTAGATGGATTTGACATACAGCAAAGTAATAAACTACTTTCACTCACGACATTGCCAGTTCAAATATATGTCATATAAAAAGTCTCTGCGGATTTTTGTCACTAGATGGTGTTGGTGTCCATTTATCTGGAATCACTAATCTGATTGTGTTAAACGAACACGTGTTTGAAAGGTTATATGTCAGGCTACATAAAAAAGGGAAAAACTTGTGTAGTTTAATGTAAGAATGCTGTGAGTGAACGCCGGACCCAAGAGTAGTTTGTTCGATTCCGTTCTGGAAATTTCGATGTAAAAGATGCACCTCGCACTGGTCGGCCTGTCACTGAAAAATTCGATGAAATTTTGCAACTGATGGAGCAAGATCGGCGCGGAAACTGTCTGGGTATAGCGGAGGTACTAAACATCAACCGTATGACAGTTTGGAATTATCTAAAACAAACAGGCTACTCAAAAAAGCTCGATGTTTTTGTGCCACATGAATTAACGCAAAGAAATTTAAATTGACCGAATAACCACCAGTGAAATGCTGCTGAAACGTAACGAAATGGAACCTTATTTGAAGCAATTCATTACGTTCAACGAAAAAGGGATTAAATACGAGAATATCCAGCACAAGCGATCATGGTCAAAGGCCGGTGACCAACCACAAACGACTTCAAAGCCTAGATTGACGGCAGACAAAATTATGTTGAGTGTTTGGTGGGAAGGGAATTGTCTATTATGAGCTGTTAGAACATAGCAAAAGGGTTAATTTGATCCTTTGCTGTGCACAACTCGACCGGTTGAATGAAGTTGAATGCTAGCCACACACAGCTTTGGTGACCCGAAACAAATTGACGGAGCTTGGTTGGGAAGTTATGATGCATCCACCGTATAGCCCGGACCTTGCACCCTTTGATTACCATTTGTTTAGGTCTTTGCAAGAAGAGCCGCTGAAAATCACTTGCCCAAGTTTTTCGCTGAATAACCATAGAAGTTCTACAGTTGTGAAATTATGAAGCTACGCGGAAAATGGCAAAAGGTCGTAGATAACAATGGCCAATATGTACTTCATTAAAATTGATTTGGAATAAAGAAATTTTTGTTTCAAAAATGTTCCAAAAAACCGCGGAGACATTTTATATGACTGTCACAATATAAAATTTTATGAATTCAAATTTTAATTCGGCTCGATGGCAGCCACTAGTTGAACTTTCAGCTTTTTGCGCCTCTGCTTCTTTCAGGCGAACAAACAATACGTCTTCAACATCAAATTCAACGCTATGTCCTTCCACAGTTTAGACTTTAATCTTCATTTTTTGGGTACATCAAAATCAAATTTGATAAACAAAACTGTTAGGTTGAGCCCTCAAATATGTAGAATCTAAATCGTTTAATTACATTTATTTAATTCAAGAATTCGTATCACAAAGTTATAATTAAAAAGCAATTTGAACACTTCAATAAATTGAAGCAGATTGACTTCAAAAATAAGTTGTTACAGCCATGGAAAATAAAAGCAGAAGCATTGCAGACGTGATGTCATAAATTAAATGTTAAATTGACAGTACGTTTAGGGTAACTGCACCAACATATACTTATATAGGGCACTGCTATCAAACTCTCTAATATGCCACTTAAATTTGTATTCATCTACAAGGATATTGAGCTATCATTTGCTTGTTCCAATAATTTGCAACATCTTTGGTAGATCTAGTTTAAAGCGTTCAATAATGTTGCAACCACATAAAAGATTAATACTTCCTCTTGTACGTTATTAATTTAAAGGATTCCTTCCAGATCCAATAGTCAAATTCCAAATATGATATTACGAAAAGGCCAAGAGGACAAGTTTACCTCTCCAAAATGTATTTGGAATATTCGAAGGCTCTTGGCCTAAGTAATGCTTCAAAGACGCCCAAATTCGACTTGTTCATTCGACATTCCATAACTCCAGGTAAAAGTAATGGATTTATATACGTGCATAAGTATATACAAACATACAACTACACAGATACTTTGTGCATTTTCTGTCGAAACGATGAATTCTGCTAACGACAGGATGTTCTGTTAAATATTGAAATCATTTTGCATTTACTTATTTACATGTGCAATGCAAATAATTGAATTAATTGTGTAATACGATATTTCGATGAACCCCTTTCGATACCCTTCAAGGGGTTGTTTGACAACTCCACCCGGCACTGCAGGCATTCACTGAATCCGAGGAATGAGTAAAAATTGATCCGTTGTTGGTAGGTATGACAACCTAAAGACCTCCTGGATTCACTTTAAATTGTTCGTTTACATGAAATAACCCTAAGGGATTTTAACAGACTCAAACAACTGGAGTGCAGTCCATGTATTTGATAAAATTTCCATTTGACAATAACACACGAGTACACGGGTTAACAAGCCTCGTTTATTGTGAAGGGTAGCACAGCTATTAAATTGAAATCTACTCAATTTAAAAGGGACTTAATTGTTCACTGTTTTGTTGAGGGTTAGTATTAGATTTACTCTCTATCCAATAGGTGGCAAACGAGTGAATAACGGTGTTGAAGTTGTTCAGCGTTCACTATATAAAATTTGAAAGTGAACTTAAACTTTTTAATATCGGTTAAAAGAACAATTCATGGCACTTACTTTTCGAAAATGATATCATGTAAATGTTGGCTACAACTACGCCTGAGGTGGTCCTTTCGGAAGGTCCAATTTTGGGCGACTCGTTCGAGCATAGCGACTGGTATCTCGCGGATAACACGAGTAATGTTCGTTTCCAAAGCGTCAATCGTAGCTGGCTTATTGCTGAACACCTGAGACCTTACATATATGGTAGACAGAGAAAATATTCAAAATGTGTGATATCGCACGATCTAGGCAGCCAATTTACCGTAGAAAAACGTGAAAGTAAGTGCTTACCAAAATGTTTTCTCAACAAGTCCATTGTTTCACGCGCTGTGTGGCTCGTAGCGCCGTATTGTTGAAACCAGAGCTCACCGAGATAATTTGCTTAAATTTCAGGAAGCACATAGTCCGTAAACATGGCGCGATAACGAATACCATTAACGGTAACATTCTGATTTGCCTCACTTTTGATGATGGATGTAATGGTAGCTCTTGGTACTCTTCGGGTTGCTTATCAGCCCAAATACGACAATTTTGTTTACAAACGTATTCATTGAGCCAGAAATGGGCTTTATCACTGAACAAAATTTCACAGTAAAACACCGAATATTCATTGAGTTTTTCCAGAGCCCATTCATGAAAAATATGACGCAAATTCAAGTCGCCTGGCTTCACTTCTTATACAATTAAAATTTTGTATGCCTTTAGGCCGAGATCCTCACGTAAAATACGCCAAGTTGTCGAATACGTCAAGCCAAGCTGCTAAGAACAACGACGAATCGATTCGTCACGGTCTTCGCGTACACTTTCAGCTACGGCTGCTACAGCCTCTTCACTACGTGCTGGATGTTGTCAAACCGGTAGAGTTTCATCCACTAATGTAAACTGGGACCGAAATTTGCGACTGATATTGGCAATAGTGGTTTCAGTAGGTGGATTATCGTTAGGATCTCTCACAGAACGCTGATTTTCGTAATACAGCTGAACAACTTGGAGACGCTAATGTGATGTAATTCTTTCTATGGCGATTTGCCAAATAATACTGAAGAAAAGTGACAGAGCAGTTGGATAAGAGGCGGGCGTGATTTGTCCAAAAAAGCCTATTAAAAATCAAACCTCACGATGAATCACCCTATACAATGAAAATTGGAAAAGCCCCGGACCAGATAAAATAGCCCCGGAACATATGAAATATGGGGGTCTAGAGATACAGAAAACGTTAACTGAACTTTTTCAGAAGCATTGGAAGAAAACAAAATACCAGGACACTGGAAATAAAGTCTGATAATACCATTCTACAGGAAGGGTAGCAGCTACGATTGTTATAACTACAGGCCGATAGCATTAACATCTACAGTGTATAACTTACATTCCAAAGTACTAAAAAAGTGACTTAGGCGAGTATTTGGAGAAGATCTAGAGGAGAGGCGGCATTCAGACCGGGTCGACATACACAAGACCACATCTTCACACTTAGAGCCATCATAAAAAAATGGATTGCTAAGGAGAAAGACCTATTTTTGGTGTTCGTAACTTTAAAAGCGGCTTTTTATATTATTCCAAGACAGCATACATACATATATGTAAGCACCAAGAACTAAAAATATCCCGGAGAGATTGATAAACGCTTTTAAAAGTGTTTATGACAACCCGGTGTGGAAAGTAAGACTAGAAACGTAAAAGTTAGAAGTATTCAAAATATTGCAAAGGACTAAAATAAGGAGACAGCATTACCCCTCTACTGTTTATTCTATTCGTGGATCAAGTAGCAAAATCATGTAAAAGGCAAACAGAAAAGAACAAAATTCAAAAGAGAAGACCCCCATCACCCCATCTGTCTGCAATTCCTACTATATGCAGATGATATCTATTGTTATCATACCAAATAATCCAGACAGACGGAAAAGTGGTCCGAGGAGAGACAACTTAAATGCTTCGAATATATGCAATGGATGGACGAGTCAAGAAAAGTCAAACAGGTAATAAAAATGAGAATGGAGGGTACTGTACCGAGAGAAAGACCCAGGACAACTTGGGAAAATCGCAGATGAGAAGACAGAGCCGGAACCAAGTTCATTGGAGAATATACAATAGATACCCCGAGGCTAAACCGACGCTTAACAGCAAGCGTTAAGAAGAAGAAGAAGATAAAATCCCAGAATGTAACACGAAAGCTGCAACGGTAGTAGTCAAAATGAAATCCAGGATCCAGGGTGGACGACAAAGTATGTATTTAAATGAGATCTATAATTTTGAACTGGAATATATTCTAGTGAAACCTCACATATGTGGAAGAGCAAGTAGAGGCGAAATATATGGTTACCGTAGACAGCTACGAGGTGCAGCAATTTAAATTTAAAAGCACAGATGAAGGACATGTAATAGAATTAAAAACTAATACCACCACCTTAACATCGTGTAACTACTGGCAACCTGAGCTAAATAGACCTAAATACCGTTTGAGTAATCTGTGATCAACGAGTTTAATGCTCATCGGTGATTTCTATGGGAGAATGGACTTTTCACAAAATTATTTCGCAAATGGATCTTACAAGCCTCACGTACAAATAGGGTGCTATTCTAAGGATGGCGGCTGTGCAAGCTCGGGCTAGCTGTTGAATGGGACTGCAAAGTTTTAAGCGGTAGCTATGGAGGAGATTCTTTGGGTGAGTATACATTCTTGCATGGCATAACAAGCTCAGGAATTGACAACTATTTTCCTTTAGGAGATTGGTATTGGTATACTAGCGATTTCCGAGTAGCTTTAAAGTTCTGATATCGGTCCTCGGCACAGAGAACGCAGCAATGATCTATAAACTAGGATTTCTCCCAAAGATGATTTGGAGAGTCAGTTTTCAGGACATTTAAAAAATAACCTCAATGCCGAATTTTTGAAAATATATGAAATGATTACAGAAAGAATAAAAATAAAAGAAGGAATAAAAGTTTCTTATTTACGTTTCTAAGATTACTTAAGACTAGCGTTAGAGTTTTATATGTAGAGGCAAACAAGCATTATAAAAACCTATGCCTCGCGAAAATAAAAATAGCATTCGAACAACAAAATATCGACCTCATGAATAAAACCAGGTCATCAACTGAGTTCTTGCAAGTTGCTTAGCTTAAAAACGGGAAGACAAACATTTACGTTCCCAGCTTGTAACCAGAACAGTTAATAGACTACTTCGAAACACTTCTCAATATCTCCATCTATCCAGTACGCAGAGAACAACTTTTTAGATTGAGAAATCGAAGGAAAACAAACCCCCGGAAACGACCGTATTCCCTTTGAATTTTACCAAAACTGCTCTTTTTGACAGCATTTACACAGGAATTAACCCGGGTTTTCCAAACGGCAGTGGTAACTGATTGCTTCCATTGCGCGATCGTTTTCCCAATGTACAATAACCCATTCAACTATAACGTAGAGATATTTCGTTTCTAAACACGTCCGCCGGTATTTTTTTTTTTTTAACAACTTACACTATGAGTTGAACAGAAGAAAATCCTCCTAGAATTCCTAGCCGGTTTTAGGCTAGTAAATATGGCAGAGATCTAAACAAGGAAAAAAAAGAAGCCGTACGCCCAACTCGTAGAATTTAGAACCAAATTCGAATTTGTAGCACGGGAAGCCGTTTTTTATAAGCTCTGTAGTTATGGAATTTCAGGTGTTCAATAACGTGATAAGAACGAAAATAATATGGCACGAATCTGGGATGGGACCAATTCGTCAGAGGAGTTTGGTACGTCGATGGGTATGAAACAAGGATGTGTCTTTATTTTATTTTATTTATTTTGTACATAAACGATGGAACATAGCATGAAAGAGGAGGTATTGAGTTAAGCATTGTTTTCCTTGTAGATATCCTACAATTGACTTTATGTAATTTGATTAACCAGTTCGAAAACAACTGCGAAACATGAAAGCTTTCTTACATGCTATAGTTTGGAGGAAAATGTTTCCACATGTGTGAGCAAACTTATCTCGCAAAATGAACCATCGACATCCATAAAATAAAAATTTTCCACCCTACTTAACAAATAAGGCCGTAAATTGTATGATAAATTTGTAAATGAAGCTAAATCTAAGTAAACTGAACCATCATCTGCAGTTGAAAACGTATTTTTTAACTAGTAGCACAACTGATATGATGAACCTAGTCTTTAAAGTAAGAGGAGTAGTAATGCAACGAGAAGACGTATATTACTTCCTCGTGATATACCCTATTTTACAAAAAAATTCTTCACTGATACTTCGGAGCTCAAGTTCCTGAGTTAGAGGAAATGATTAGCATTTTAAGCTATGTTATAAAAATTGGATTATCGAAGATAGTTCCTAAAACGTGAATCAACTTTAAAAAATTACTTAGTGTTAAATAAGTCGGCTTCAAGTCAAAGAAATTAGACTAAGAACTTATTTTGTACGAAATAAATAGTCAGCTAGTTGCTGTGTACAGAACGAGGATTACGCAAAAGAAATGGTAGTGCTACATATCTACTGAATGTTTCTGTGGTAAGTGCTTGGCTTCTTCTAAAAACGTTAAACCAAACGATCGTCGCTAGTGAATATTGCCAAACTAACGAAATACAGCACATTATGACGGCCATCAAGATTTCATGTGCTAATGGTGTCAAGTATACTCATTCGCCCATTGAAAACTGGGCGCACGACAAAGTGAGGACCGAAATTACAAAGGTGACCGGGCACGAATTAATGTTGGCATACATGCCAATAGGAATTACTGGGAACAGACTTTTTATGGATCAGGAAGAGAATGGACATGCGAATCAAGACGGTATGAACAACATACGTAATAACACACTATATAGCATTGACAAGGCCCACAAGAAACTAAGTACATACGAAGTAAATGATTTGGTCCCGATAGACTGGATGATGTGCTCTGAATAGGTTTTCTTTGCCAGAGCATAAACACTCCAACATAATTCCTGGTGAGTTAAGCTGTGAGGGAGCTCTGGAAGAAAGAGTAAACCTCTCCAAGGTATAAGTAGGGGGCACAATAGACTACGGCACAGTGGTTTAGCCGTAGGTCATAGGGCCGAAATACTGATGTTGCAAATATGATGTTATTTTACCGGTATAGGAAACATAAAAAACCCTTCTATTCACAGGTATAAAAGACATTGCAATTACAAATACGGCACAGTTAATTTTGTGCACCGGAAGTGGTAACATCAGCTCATTAGTTTATTTGTTCACATAAATTGGTGTTGTTTTTAAAGTGTGGTTTTTCCGAGAAATTTATTGTTTGTGATATGAATGTGCAATGGTATGGAAGGTATGTATTTTTAAATTTCAACTAAGCTTTTACTTATGAAGGCACGAATCGCCATAAACGAGTCATATATCAATATAATCTCTTATTTTCCCGGTGCTCCTAGGTGCTCTGAGGGTTGTTACAGGTGATTGAGGAGACTGGGTCCAGTACTAGAATTTTTTTTTTTTAATTTATTGTGTTTTTCTTATGCAGATGCAATCATTACGTGTTCTTTTACCCAAATGCTTGTTTTAAATACGTGGATAGCTATAAAAAATAAAGAAAATGAAGCAGAAAGGCTTCGGGAAGTGTTTGAATATTTTGCAAATTCTTTACCGGATGCTGAAAATATCCAGACTGATTGCTTGAGAAATCTTCTTTTGAATCTCTGTAAACGGTTTGCCATATATTGGAAGCAATTAAAGAGATCAAAAGCTAAGCTAGTGGCCAAATACGAAAGCTGGTTAAATGAGACCGAAGTTTGCATACTTAAAATATCTGATGAAGAAGTACTAGGTGGGGTGAAAAGTAATCTCCTTGGGAATGAAAAAAGAAATTTTTTAAATTTTATTTTATTCAATATAGTCCCCTTCTAGTTTCAAACACTTATTCTAGAGAGTTTCCAACTTCTTCATGCAGTCCGAAAAGTATTTTCCGGAAGGTCTGCAAAATACTCCTCTGTGGCGTCGATGATTTCCTCGCGTGAGCTGAATTTTTTATTGATGAGCCATCTTTTGAGGTTTGAGCCGTAAGTCATTGATTTTAACCATGGTTGCGATGCTCTTGTGCGCCGATGTATTGTTTTGCTAAAACAACATTTTTTTTTTCGCTTTATGTGATGCCGTTTTGCAGCGATATCGGCGTTCAATGGCTCCAATAATGCACAGTTATACTCGCTGTTGATGGTTTTTCCTTTTTCGTGGTAGTCCACGAAGAGTATGCCATGACAATCCTAGAAAACCGACGCCATAACCTTTCCTACCCATCGAGTCTCCCTCGGCCGCTTCGGAGCACTTGCACCGGGTTTAATCCATTGCCGGGCACTCACTCTGTTCTTTGGTGTTCAACAGTTACCAATCGACGCCAAAAGTACGGCCAAATCCGCATCGAAGTGCTCTTGCGTTCGTGTTTTTGGTTAGGAGTGAGTATGCGCGTGTGTGTTCAGTACTAATCTTTGTGGTATCTGCTAGCACCCGCACCTTCATTTCCGTTCAGCCAACACCATTTCATGTATTTTTTTGACATTGTCCTCTGTAGCCGCATCGGAGGGCCTGCCGCTGCGGACTTGATCGGTAGTGGAGTTACTGCCACCACGAAACTCTCGGAATCAATATTTGACGGTGTAATCTGACGGGGCATTAGCCCTACAATATTTATCCAACTTTTCTTTTGTTTCCTTCGCCGTTTTTCCTCTCAAAAAATAATGTTTTATGAGAGAACGAAAATCGTTTTTGTCCATACTTAACATGATACCAAACACTTCAACATAAATCAGCTATCAAATCAAAACTAAAGACAGTATCGCACTAAAATTTGGCATGTCTGCCTAAATATGAACGGACTTCAAGTCACTATAACCTTTTTTTGCAGTAGCGGCGCAGTCTGTCAGTCAAAGAGGTTACTTTTCACTCCACCTAGTATGTGGAAACTACAACGACAAGCAAAAGGAATCTCTTCAATTTGAAGGCTGCAGCAAGAGTTCCAAACGTCGCAGATTAGCAGTTTTAACACAGATGGACGATTCCACTGTAACTACTTTACTTAGCACTTCAAATCAATCAGAAAATTCTTTAGAATTTAGCACGGATGAAGTTGTTTCATTTATTAATAAAGCTAAGCTTACTAAAAACCAATATTTATTACTAAGAGAAATGATTCATTCTAAAATATCAAATGTTTTTCCGTCCTATCATAAAGTGCTGGAAGCCAAAAAACGTTACTATCTAACTGATATTCGCATGACGGAATCTTCTGCTGAAATCAATTTGCAATCATTGTTAGACCATACAACAAGTCGCATTGTTGAATCTCAAAGAGCTGTGTTTGAAAGACCTCACGAACCTAAGGATGACTTAGTTTTAATTGGTAAATGGGGTTTTGATGGCAGCACATGCCATAGAGAATATAAGCAGAAGTTTTCAGATTCAACTATCGAAGATTCGAGTTTATTCGAGTAGATGTGACAAATCTTATGTACCTCTTCAATTTGTTTATAAACCAAATACCTGTGATGGATCAATCATTTGGAAAAACCCACGCCCTTCCTCTACTATAGTGGTGGTGCAGACCAACTCGTTTCCAATTTACAAAAGAAACAAAGGAAGTCACCTTGGAAAAAGAAGTTTATTTCAAAAGCCAAATTAACCAGTTAGTCCCTACTTCAGCCACGAAATCACGAATTAAAATCACCCATTCCTTACAATTGACGATGGTAGATGGTAAAGTTTGTTCTGCAGCTAGCGACTTATCTACGAGTAGGTGCTACATTTGCTTTCATCTGCATTCATACAAAAGATTTTTCGAGTATTTTATTCACGTTCCTTATCAAATTAATATTAAAAAGTAGTAAGCGAGTTCTGCAGAAGATAAAGCTAGTCTTGCTCAGAGAAAAGAGCTAGATCAACGGCAGTTTAGGGAAAAATTATTACATGGGCTGTTTCCGTGCCGATTTCTAAGAGAGGGCATCATTGCTTTTTGATGGGAAAAAATGCAGACGATGCAAAGAAATGGCTTGGTAAGTGTTACCCGGACTTTGCATCAGCCGAACGAACCATTCGCAAGTGGATTGAAAAATTTAAAAGTGGTCATACAAGCACCGAAGATGATGCACGCAGTGGACGTCCAAAAGAGGCTGTTTCAGATGAAAACATCAAAAAAGTCCATAAAATGATTTCGAATGACCGTAAAGTGAAGTTGATCGAGATAGCTGAGGATCTGAATATATCAAAAGAGCGCGTTGGATATATCATACTCGAATATATGGACATACGAAAGCTCTGTTCAAAGTGGGTGCCGCGTTAGCTCACAGTCGACCAAAACAACAACGTGTTGGTGATTCAGAGGAGTGTTTAAAGCTGTTCAACCGCAATAAAGCCGACTTTTTGCGTCGGTATGTAACAATGGATGAAACTTGGCTCAATCACTTCACACCAGAGTCAAGTCGGCAGTCAGCTGAGTGGCGAGCAGTCGACGAACCTCGTCTAAAATGACCAAAAACTCGACAGTCGGCTGGCAAGTTTATGGCATCCGTATTTTGGGATACATATGAAATAATTTTCATCGACTATCTCCAAAAGGGGCAAACTATCAACAGCGACTATTACATTGCGTAGTTGGAGCGTTTAAAGGACTAAATCGCAGAAAAACGGCCGCATTTGAAGAAAAAGAAAGAAAATTTTGCAAAAATTTTGTGTTTTACTATGAAACGGCACTGACTTTTCAGCCCATGTGTTATATATGATGAAAATTCTATGCATAAATGTACTCTGTTAAAAAAAAAAATAGCCTTTTTGCCTTGTTCTAACCCTCTAGTAATCATAGCAACCATATTCCAGGCCAAAATGATATGATTTCATTGTAAATCTGCCCGAAAAATCCTATGACCATCCTCCTTTGGAACCTGAACCACTGTGCACGGGGTCGCAGTGAACTACACTCTATATAAGGGGTGATTCATCGTAAGGTTTGACTTTCAATAGGCTTTCTGACAGACTACGCATAACTACTATCAAACTGCTTTATTATTTTTCTTAAGTGTTGTCTGGCAAATCATAATAAAGAGATTTACACTACATTAATGTTACCAAATTGTTCAGATGTATTACGAAAATCAGCGTTCTGTGAGAAATGTTTTTCGTGTGATTCGAGGAACTTACGGTGCGGATAATTGACCTACTGAAACCACTATAATCGCAAATTTGAGTCCCTGCTTACATTAGTGGATAAAACTCGACCGGTTAGACCACATCCAGCACGTAGTGAAGAGACTATAGCAGCTGTAGCTGAGAGTGTACATGAAGACCTTGGCGAATCGATTCATCGTCGTTCTCAGTAGCTTGGCTTAGAGTATTCGACAACTTGGCGTACTTTAAGTGACGATCTCGTCCTAAAAGCGTACCAAATTCAACTTGAGCAAAAATTTAAACCAGCCAATTTGAATGAACTTGAAAAACCCAATGGATATTCGGTGCTTTATCGTGAAATTTTGTTCAGTGATGAAGCCCATTTCTGTCTCAATGGATACGTTAATAAACAAAATTGTCGTATTTGAACTAATGAGCAAGCCGAAGAGTACCAAGAGCTACCATTACAGCCATTAAAAACAACGGTATGGTGTGGCTTATGGGCTGGTGGAATCATTGGTCCATATTTCTTCAAAAATGAGGCAAATCAAAATGTTACCGTCAATGGTAACTATTCTCGCGCCATATAAACGGGCTCTGTACTTCCTGAAATTCAAGCACATGGTCACGGTGAGATTTAGTTTCAACAAGATGACTTTACGAGTCATATAGCGCGTGAAACAATGGACTTGTTGAGAAATCATTTTGGTGAGCACTTAATTTTACTTTTGCCTACGGTAAATTGGCCGCCTAGATTGTGCGATATCACACCTTTAGACTTCTTTCTCTGGGGAAGTGTAAAGTCTCAGGTCTTCAGGAATAAGCTAGCTACGATTGACTCTTTGGAAACCAACATTACTCGTGTTATATACCAGTCGCTGTGCTAGAACGAGTCGCCCATAGTTGGACCTTCCGAATGGACCACCTCAGACGTATTCGTGGCCAACATTTACATAATGTCATTTTTAAAAAGTAAATACATTGAATTGTTTTTTTAACCGTTAATAAAAATTTTAAGTTCACTTTCAAATTTATGTGTTTTATTTTACATTGTAAATCAAACCTCACGGTGAATCACCCTATGGTATATTTATCTCTTCTTCTTTAACTTGTCCTTCTGTTGGTTCGTATCCATTTTATTTCTAGGAATGGCACATATGCGAATCTGTCTTCATCAGGTATAGCTACATCATTTTGTAATTTTTCATTAAAGTACTTCTACCATGTATCTTTTCTATTACCAGCTTGTCCCCATTCCTGTTTATGCTTGTTTGCTTTCCATATATTCTTCTTAGTTATTTGACTATTTTCCTAAAACCATTCGAACTCTACTGAGCTCCCAAATTCTTCTCAGGTGATCCTTTTTGCTCCCTTAACTGCTTCTTTAATTTCATTCATCTTTTCCACAAAGGATCTTCTTCAAGTTGTTAAACGGGTTCGTATAAGTTTCTTCCATGCTTCCTTCTTTTCGTTAACTTTCTGTCTTATATCATTTGACCAGCAAGCTGTCTTCCTTTTTCTTGCGTCGAGTTTTGTCTTTCTTCATACTTTCCTTATGCAGAATACTTACATTTCCTGATACCCGTCGATGTACGCCCGCCTTTTATTCTCTTTTTGTAGATTTTAGCTTAATGGTTTCGACGAATTTATATTTTTATCTCGGTGGCTTCCTAAAATCTGTTGTAATCAACCGGTTGTTTATAACCAATTTATAGGATTTTATAGACAATTTCAATATTGGCGCTGTTATTGTCCAAGTGCCCGGTGCACAGAGATTTTGCTTCTTCAGCGGGGTCAACATTGATCTCTGAAGTAAAGTGCACAATCTTGTTATTATCTGTGCTTTTTTAAATCTATCTGCGCTTCTAGTACATTATCGCGGTTTTGCAATTAAGCCACTCTAATCATTGATTTGGCATTTAAGTACTGGTTCGTGTCCTTATTGACTACTTGGAGTATTTGCACAATACTCACAGATATTCAATAGAGAGTAATTTTAAAAAGCCTGTCGAAGCTGTTTCATCCTGGTTCTTATTACTGTACCACATTATTGGCCCGCACTAAATACAAGATGTTTTCGCTGAGCGCACTTAAAATTCTTTATGAACCAAGATGATAGCTTTTCAATATTGACGGGGCTTAGAATGTTTTTCTACAGGAAAACACATCATTGTATCTGGAAATGATTTCGATCGATAGGCTCGTAGAAGGCATAAAGAAAAACGACGCCAATGTCAACAAATTCCTCATAAATGCGCTCGCCATTCGCAATTTGTTGATTTCTTACATTTATCTGTGTAAGGAAAAAATTACTGTGTACAAATATGGTATATGTATGAGTTCGCAAAGCCTCGTTAACGAAGTCTGTGATGAATGGGGTGAACGAAGAAAGCTTCTTCGTCGGTTCTGAATAGGCTCTTCAATAAAAATGCAAAACGTTGGTTTTATAAAATGCTTGTTCTTCTATCAAAGCAAATGAAATATTTTGAAGTTGCTTTTATTATACGGATGCTGTAATAAGAAAATGTCATCGCATTAAACGGCCGCACACAGAAGTCACCTCCTCTAACATGAATAGCTCAAACGATTTTTTGTATTCCTTATTTGCGCACCTAAAATTGACTTCTTTAAATATCAGCACCCTCAATATCCTTACACTACCTCCCTTAACTCCATCATTGAATTTTCAACAAATTCAATTCCCACGTGGATTCAATTTCCGGGTAAACCACATCAAAAAGGAAAAGCGCTTTTATCCAGCAAAGACCGCAAATGAGCATCACCATCACCATTACCAACACCGTTTCCATCGTGATAACGTTGAAGCCAATCCTGTGTCTATGTTGCCCCAACGGGCCGATGTTGTTTTTTTTTTTTATTTTTCGTATCCCGAAAATCGGGTAATTTTTCGAATTTAATTAGATGAAATTTTCCGTACCATTAGCATTCTCGGTCGATGCTTTCCGGAGGCTTCCGTTTAATTTTCCGTCAATCAATTGACATCAGACTGGAGTCGTTTAAACTTCGGTGGCATTGGAGTATCCTTTTTATCGTGACATTAGATTGAAGGGTGATGCGAAGTTCTAATTATTTAAACGGATGGATCCTTTTTTACGTTTAAAGAAATTTCTCAAAATAAGTGAAATTTGTGTCAAGAATTGACACGTACGCACATTTGGCCTCTGGAGGATTTTTGCGATTTTTTTGTTTTTTTTTTTTTTAAGTAAACGTATACCAATCTGTGGATTTTAAGGATCAGAAAAGAATACAACAAATCCATGAAGTTTGATGACTTGAAGGAAAATTCTCAAGCATCGTATGATAGAATTTTTTAGTAAAAGTGTTACATTTTCACTGGAAAACGAAGAATGTTTGAAGACAATGTAAACCTAGCAATTATCATCACCTTAATTAAGTAAGGTATTCGGCGCACATATTACATTTTACTTACACTCTGCCACCTACCGATAGATAATGACTATCAGCAGATGTGGTAGATTAAGTGAGGTTAAAGTTGCGGTTGAAAAACCAACACACTTAGGCCTATTGGTCCATTGTGCTGCTACGTGGAACTATGACCCCCTCACTCATGGAACCAATTGGAGCTCCTAAGTTGAGTTTTTTTCTCTGGGAGAGAGCTGGACAGAAGGTGGAAGATTGTCTCCTCTTGCTCTTCATCTATGCAGCTTCTACAAAAATCGTTTGTTAAAGCACAAAGCCTTCTTGCATGCTTGCCTATAAGGCAGTGTCCAGTGATGAAACCTATAATAACGCTGAGATGTTTCCTATTTAAAAGAATCAGACTCTTAGAGCGATTCAGATCCAGCTGTGGCCAGATCTGTTTAGTCGATAGACATGTTGGCCCACCAGTCCATCTAAGGTCTGTTCTTTTATTAGCATCCAGCTTAAATAATAATTTGCACGTAGCGATTGGTATACCTATTGGTAGAATATTTTGGCGAGTTCGTCAGCCCTAAGATTCCCTGGAATGTCTCTGCAACGCGGCACCCAACAAAAGTTAAATGCTCTGCCATCTACGTAAGAGACGATCCGCATTCAAGGGCGGTTTAAGAATTTAGTGAGACCGAGTCCAGAGACTTGATAGCGGCCTGATTATCCGAAAAGATGCGGATATCCTTTGCAGATATCACGTTTTTCTTCAGCCAGGACAGAGCTTCTTAAGTCGCCAAAATTTCCGCCTGGAGCACTCTACAGTGATTTGGAAGACGGAAAGAGAGGCTTAAAATTAACTTATCTGAGAAAACACCTCAACCAACCCCGCTTTCGGTGTTAGATCCATCTGTAGAATCTGTAGAAATGGATAGACTTATCCTTCATGTAAGCATCTTCCTCTCAGAAGGATCTAGAGGGAAAGCTCGCATGAAAGACTTTGTCAAACCGAAGCTTAGGTATGGTTTAATCGATGTTCTCAAAGTGAATTCCTAATACATAAAGAATATTAGCGTGGCCAAATAAATTATTTGTCCACTGTGTAGTCGCTTGCTGAAGATGTCGATGGGTGTCAAGTGAAACAGAATGTGCAGCGCCGCGGAGCGAAGATCTCCGCTTATTCATAGACATATTGTTCTTTGGATTCGGCTTAATTTGTTGCATGGACTGCAATGTCTAAGGCCGTCCACCATACAACCACACCGTAGGTGAGTATCGGTCTTATGATCGAGATGTATAGCCAGTGGGTTATTCGAGGTTGGAGGCCCTATTTGTTTATTTGTTTGGCTTTCTTGAAAGAGAATAAAGCTACTGTAGCTTTCTTAACACTTTCTTGAATTGTAAGTTTCCAGTTTAGTTTCCCATCAAAAATAAGACCTAAACCAAAGGAGGGTCTATAGTTGGAATTTTACATTTCAATCCACAGCGAGATGCCTAACGTGTTAATATGTTAATATTAAGCTAAAGGAGTTCTTTGATTATATTAAGAGGCTTACCTCCGACGATTATAGCACTAACCACTAAGTTCCAGAGAAGGGGACAAAGGACACCACCTTGCGATGTACCTTTGTTGCCGTATCTTTTAGCAGAAGTCCCACACAGTTTAGAGCTGATTATCGTACTATATAGCATAAGACTGATCAACTTCCCAAGTAAGACTTCTACCTGCATATTTGATTGCGGATGTGTCGACGTTGTTAAAGGCGTCATCTATGTCTAGGAAAGCAACACTTGTGTATTCTTTTTCCTCCGATTTTCCTTTACAATAGGCATGTTGAGCCATTGACAAAAGTCTTGGATCAATTTTAGCTCGAATATGGATATCAATCAGTCGTTTTAGAGTTTTTAGAAGGAAAGATGATAGACTTTTAGGTCTGAGGTCCTTTGGGACATCATGAGATGTCTTGGCCTTCTCTCCATAACAATGGAACGTAGATCAGTTTTACACAACTCCTCATGATATTCTCTAGGGTGTGCAAGATAATATCTGAGGACCTTTGTAGTTTGGCCGGTATTATACCGTCCAGACCCGCAGACTTGTATGGTTTGAAGCTATGCAGCACCCAAAGCAGTTTGTCTCTTGTACTTAGAACCATGCATTTTGTTCACGGTTGCATTAATCCTGTTTTCGTTACTGTTTGCCGCGAATGAGGAGCTACCTGGAAAGTGGTTATCCAGTTTTTTTTAAACAACTAGGCATCACAGGGCTTGTAGAGAGGATTTTTCTTTGCCATGATGCCTCTGAGGTTTCTGTGATTTTGTCACAGAAACGAGACGCTTTGCTTTTCTCAGTTCTTTTTTATATATTTTGAAGGATTCTTTGTAAGAGTCCCAGGCAGTCACTTTTCTTGTGCAGATGTGGTATGATGACGAACAATAAAACCTCAGACTTTGGTAATGGTCTTTACACCATTAACAACTCACGTTTCCGACAACTCAAAACATATAAGGGCACAAAAGATTTCTATTCTAAATACCACTTAGCCACATAAACATCTTTGGGTGCTATTATTATTATATGACAGACATTTCGGCAATTGTTACAACATCTCCACATTCTGTATGAGAAGCGAAATGTTGTCTTGTAGTGGTCAAGATACGAATGCGAATACATAGGGCGCTGTAAGAGGGTTTAATGTAAAAAAGCTGCTATCAAATATTATGTGACAAAATGTAAGTGGCAAAACTGCCAGATGTGTCGGATTTGTAAACGATCAGTCTGAACTGAAGACGGCAGCATCTAATCTAAAACCCAGTCTGCCAGTCGAACTTTTTACTACAGCGAAAGATAAATTTTTAAGTAAATTATACCACTTCATTGAGTCAATTTATGGCCCGAAAAAAGTGTGACCAATGAATAAATCCTCGAGATCGTAGGCCTAAGACTGTGGAATGGAGAAAAATTAAACTCAGTACAAGTATCTTCTTCAGCATATAGAATATGAGGATTTACTATGATAAAAGCCAAGATGGTGCATTTAGAAACAAAATATTCATCATATAAGCGATCTTTGAAAAATCCCATAATAATGATCCATCTATCGATGTAATCATTGTCTGAAATGAGCGTAGAGTCCTGCCAAATTTAGGTATCAGTACATAAGATTCTCCGAGATATATCGTCTTTAGTGCCATTGAAGAAACGGTTCTACCTAACATCGGCAGATTAGTCAGATTATCGCCATAAATATTAATACTTAACAGATTACAAGCAATTCTTCTATCAACGCCTCACAGCTACTACAGATTGACTTCTTGTTGTTTACGCTGCAAAATAATCTGTCACAACTAGACTGCTGAACTACCAAGCAAGCCGAATCCAGTGGACCGGTAGACAGGGGAGACGAGGACAACGTGGATTACGTGGGTTGGTGTTGAAGGAAATAGATTGTAAAAGTCGATCGAACCAGAGAGCAGTCGATGAATGAAATGAATTTCATAAATATTCTTACATTCTTCTAAGGAATCCATATTGAGAAGTTTGGGGCGGGCCTGATGGGGATATAATTTTAAAGGGTCGTTTCAGAAAAGACCACGGAGTTCAAATGGGAGGAATCGACGATTCGGTTAACATGAATTCGACGAAATGAGGACCAAACTTGACTGGCATACTTAAGCAAGGGGCGAACAAAGGTAACACGTAAACGCTTCTTGATAAAGAGAGTCCGACTATAAGTTCATATTGAATAATTGATGAACTAGAATGATAAATAGAATAGTGGATGCCTATCAAGTTTTCTAAAGCACAACCCCAACGACGAAGCAGTAATTCCAGGAAAACATACGGCAGTGGAATCCTGTCTTTAGAACGTAGGTACACAGCAATCGATATTTTATACTATCAGATCTGTCGAGAACGTAGAAGTGGTAGGAAAGCGCAAGGTTTATCTAACAGAGTACTACAAGCAGTGGTATAGTTAAAAAACCTAAACGCATACTAATGATGTCTACAGTGCACAGTACCTACATATGTAGAACCACACTTTAATCATCCAGCAGCACGTACGGGTGATTTTGAAAGTCACATTGATATCGTTTTGAACGCAAATACGCTGGGAAGTAAAGTACAACTCTGATGTCATCAAATGCCTTTCCAAATTATTAATCAAAACCATAACTAAGTCATTTATCCAGACTAAAAAAAAAATGTTCACAAAACAGTTTGGAAAAAGATAAGAACAAGACCAATTAAGCTAATAATAGCATACAACTTCAGGCAACAACGTTTCCTATTCATCATACTAAAACAAAAATATTTGAACTTGCAAAGAATTCGAGGCAAACAGTGAACTCAGGATTATAGATGAGCAACTTTGGCTGCTTTGCAGGCTCAAGTTGTATCGAAATAGCCACTATTCTAAGCAACATGCCCAGTAGCTGATCTTTCCAATGCAATCTCAACAAAACCCATACAGGAATAAGAAAGCTTAATAATGGGCTCACTCAAGGATCATCACTACTTTTTTACTTACATAATCACGATTTTTCAGAAGTCATATCAGGAAATTTTGCATATGACTTGGCAGGAGTCATACATCATAAAAGCATACCGCATGTGGAATGTGACCAAACAAAGAGCCTGGGGCATAAACAAATTAGATGTAACCCAATTCCACCATAACAACAATCTTGAGAAAATAAATCTATCTGCATCTCTTAACAAGGGTCAGCTTCACAACTTCACATTGAAATACTTTGGAGTAAAACTGGACTGAACGCAATCCTTAAACTGAAACTCACAGTCGTTGCAGCAAAATCTGCAACAATTTCATCTAAAAAATGGCTCCAGCAACATCGCGGACAATTCCGCAAATACTCTTCGATCTGCTTACATGGAGTTAGTTTCTTTCGATGTTATGTGCTCTTGTCCCATTTGAGTAAACTGCCAGATTACAAACAATACGCTTACTTCAATAAGAAATAATCAGCTCCATGCCAACCAAATTTACACAGGTTTACTCCTGTCAGATACGAGTAGATGGTTTCAATTTCAAGCAACTGTTAAATGAGTGACCCTTATAGGTGCTAAAATTGTGTTAACATAAATACGGAATCCCTTAAAACTCCAGCGCAGACTAGAGGCATAATTTGGTTCAGTTTTTGGGTTAATAAGCCTAAGGGTTGAGGATGAGCTGGATTCTGATAAGTAACCTCTTCCCCCTTTAACTGAAATTATAAACTCAGCTTCAGATCCTGAAGTGTCGATATCCTTTCCTGAATTAGATAGCAACGACTCCAATCTATCCGAGGTGACAGAGGTATAGACCATCGGCTTACCTCTGACAACCTGTCGGAAATGGAAACCTACGACGAATTAATAGAAATCCTTTACGATCAGATGAAGAAAATGAGTTCTTGGGTTCACATAGAAATGATACATACTCGTATTTTCTTATAAAGGAGAAAATTTAATGTAGCTTTCATCACCAAAGCCGGAAAATATTTCCATGTTATCCCAAGGGACATATTAGTCTCTCGTGTTTCCATCTGAAAACTCTGTAAGGACTGATTGATATCCATATATGATCTTAAACTGATCAACGACATTTGTTAACGGCTCAACATACCTACTGTACCTACGAAAGTCAGTGGAATCGGATCCACATTCACTGACTAGCCACATCGAACGATCCACAAAATATAGAGACAGTGGTCGCTTTCCTAAACAAAGAAGGTGTGATTAACAAAGTGGACACATCCACAATCATGACTGCGCTGTCAGCTTTGAAGGTGGATGCGTCAATTGATGAGTTGATCAGCCTTACATTGAATAGATGCCAATTCATAATCATATACATAATTCCAATCATAGACCTTCCTTCAATCAATAGTATCATTAATTTATTCAAGAAAGTGTCAAGAAAGCTATTGAAATAGCTTAATTCTCTTACAAAAAAGCCATTGTGGACAAATATGGTCTTAAACTTCTCATTAACCGTTGTCTTTACGCTCGGTTATAAAACCGATACTCATCAACGGGGTGGTTGTCTGATTGTCTTAGACAATACATTCAACAACAGCAAGCTAAGCAAAGTCCAAAGGATAGCATGTCTAAACCTATCAAGGCAAAAAGACCCGTAGAGAAGGCTGAGGAGATGAAGAAGGAAACCTTGTAGAACAGTTACATTCGGTTCAATGCTATTTAAAGCTGCTGGAAACACTTTGTGGAGAACATACACCAACTCATCTTTTAGATCTTATCAGACGAGTGTACTATATGCCTGATGGATGGAACCTCAATATCGTTTGTCCAATCCACTAAAAATAATACCACCTCAACTATAGAGGCAGGAGTCTCGCATACAAAATTATGTGAACGTCTGGAACTCTTCGTCAACAACCTGTGATGCTCGGTGATAACTTATCCGAGATCTTTGCTGTCAAGGAACATTTTTGACAAGGTTTCCAGGAAGCACTGGAAACACAATCTTTTAAACATCTCTGCAACTAACAAAAAACATTTCATTTACTGCATGGGTCATGTAATTTTGTATTTTTGTAATTAAAATTGGCCGACCAGATCATGCAATTTAACGCCGTTGGACTAAGTCTAAGGATTAAGTCCACGACAACATACACTTTAAAGTAGCAATTTGATCAAAACATTTTACAATTTGTTCGCTGTCAAAGGTTCGGGTACGCCGCGTCAAATTGCAAAATGCCACATAGATATGTTAAATGCGGAAAGAGTCACAAGTCCGAGGAATACGCCATGGGAAGCGAAAGAGCGTCTGAAAAAAGTTCTCGTGCACCTTATGTAAGTTCCAGCTCTTAAGGAAAGAAAACCTGGCTCGGCAGCAAAAGCTGTCGGTTCAACGACCACGCCCAAATGGCTGTAGATAGTGGAAATACGGTACAAAAAGCAAAGATTGCTTCTCTGTCCACAGCACCCAGAGCATCGAAAGCTGTATGGCGAAATGGCTTAGCTGTAACGTCAGATTCAAGAGCAGGCTACGCGCGTAAACCAAATCTATGTGTTGCTGCCGGGTATAATGCACCAAGACCAATCCCCTGATGTACTTTTGGTTAACGAAACTTTGTTACCAAAAAGCACAAAAAAATATGAAGAAACTGACCCAACTCCATTCAAGGAAGTAGTGTTGCAATCTTCAATAGGAAAGGCTTGCCATTTTAAAAAGTATACAGCCGTGTAGAACGTAGGTTGTAAATTCTGGAAGCATGTATCGTGTACTTCCCTCTCCGTAATGGAAAGCGGTTGTACATGATCTCCGTCTATAAGCCTAAAGCAACTCAATTCATGTTACTCATCTCAGAGCTCGAGATAGTTTTTCGATTTATAAGGCTGGAATCGGAAGAGAATTACTTCATAAACGGTAATTGGAGGGGTCAGTATAGTGTTATGTACCGACTCGGTCTAAAAGTGATGCATAGTCCGTCGTTTCCCAGATACTAATCCTATCTGGATCTTCTGTTGTTCGACATACGGATACAACTGACAGGCACGAACCATAAAAATATAAACTGTCTACGCATTTTTGTGTATGACAGCGGTCATAACGGTTCCCAAAGAAGTTGCTGAATTGGAGGAGTTTATCCAAGGCTATTCCTACAATTACGGTAAGGTACGCTTAACGCACTTCTCTAGAATACTGACAATAGCTCTCTCCTCGAACCCGCTCTACCCACCGTCCAACAGGAATCTGTCAAATGAGGAGATTGACAGGTACCATACAATTAAGACACGTTCTGCAACCATTGATGCACAGCACCGACACAAAAGTATACTACTGGCAGGATATAAGCCTTAAACAGGTAGATCACTGACAGTCATAAGCCGGAAGTCATGTCGGCGATCAAAAACCTCCAAACATAAATAAAAGAAAATTACAGAGAATTAGTAAGCAATTGAAGCAATAAATTTCGGGCTGTAAGCACCAGCAACTCGAATATGTTCTCGCAAACCAACAAAATATTTCGGAGGAAAGTTCAAAACAAACTTCCATGTGTAAGGATAGACTGAACGATAAACAACGAACAAGTACTGTTAAAAGCAGTGATAGATCCAGAAGTTTCCGTTTATGATTACAACTTCTATGTGGTCAAAGATCCGCGAGAGAAGGTAGAGGCAATGGGAGCGTTTTTCCAAGAAATGTATTGACTCGAACCGCGACCTAGAAAATTTTCCCACAATTGCTACCTTCGAAATGATATGGAGAACTGGCGATTCGAGAACTTACGGTCCACTGAGTACAATGACGAAAATATGTCAAATAATGTCATAGCCAATGAGATTTAGTTACTCCCGTTCATTTCGAAGGAAGAGTTTGGTGCGATCTTCAAATCACTGAGTGGTAAGAAGTCAGTGGGAACGGATGGAATTCCAAACATTGTGCTTCGACGTCTCCCAATAGAAGCTGTGGACATATACACCATCCTGTTTAGTAATGCTTTGAATAATTCCTATTATCCAGCGCATTGGAAGACAGCGGTGGTGCATCCGATTCCTAAAAGTGATAAAGATACGTCCAATTCGGTGAATCTCCGGTCGATCAGTCTTGTTCCAAACCTTAGGAAGGTATTCGAAAATGGGTTAAGGACAAAAATAAACTGGTATCTGATATCCAGTGAACAAAAGCAAGGAACAATGCACAGGTATGGTTAGAGGGACTCTTCTTCAAGAAGAGGGCATAAATTAATCGCTGCTGCACATTCTTTTTTATATGCTCTTTAGTAGACAGTTCATCGTGAGGAATGACATTAAACATGGTCTGCAACATGGAAGTTAAAAATCAATTTTCAGAAGTCGGTAACCAATCTGTTAAGGATGACTCTCCGGATCAAAATGTTCGTCTTTCAGACATTTGATGAGCCGAAGTTTTGGCAGACATTCTGATGGTTTACAACTTTTAAGTGTTTCACATTCTTGTAGTTCTTGGAACAAGATTAATAAGCTGCTCGCAAGCCACCGATCATCGGGAATGTAATTTGCATATAACATATCCTAACGTGGCCACATTTGGTTAAACTTTTGTGAATAATAAGACGAAGAGATACTGAATTTGAACGGTAACATCTCATTCCGCTGTGGTGTCGTTTGGGCTTGATGTATAGGATATCGTTCATAAAATTTATGAAGATGCGCATAGAAACGAGAGCAATAGACTATCTCTAGATGCTCGTCTACATTCCGAAGGTTCAAGCTTTTCTGTATGCCATGAAAAAAGTCTGGCTTACTTTGTGCCAGGCCCTTTTTTATCCGATCCTGCACTTGGTTATTCGTCAAAAAATAATTTGATCTATCTAAACTTATAATCCCTAGAGGAACTAGAGGTAACCTATGGCGTTATTTCACTCAATTTCCCGAACATTCCTCATCAGTCTACACGAGGTAAACCAAATCTCAAATCATTATCCCATTTTAATATTCCCAATGCACAATCAATGTCAGTTTATTCCCTTTAGTCGTACCAGCGCAGACATACGTTGTGGATCCCCTTTCAAAAATAAACTCATTCACCTAATATAGGCAGCTCGTGGTATTATTTACTCATTTCCAACTCTAACAAAATTCAACAATGAAATCAAAATATTAGTCAAGCGTAAATGCAGCGGTCTCCGTACAGTCATAAAGTCTCTTCATCACTTCCCCCAAAGCAATTCACAACTCTCCTTTTCCATCCCCCTTCCAACTACAATCAGTTTATTTCGTCCTCAATCTCTAATGACAATAGACACACAGGGTGGACTGTATGCAGTTTGACACCCGGTTCCTATCTATATTTTTCCGCTCAACTTCTGCTATAATAATAATTCGTGCCAGTGTTTGATTTTCGATAATATCCCTATGAAAGCGCCCGAATCCTGGCAACGTGCAACCAATAATTTATTTTGCACTACACGCTTCAGCGCCGTTACTGCTGCTGCCATTTGGCCACAGTGATTGGCGAAAATATGAACATTTTTGGATATTTTTCGAAAAATTGCGGTCCGGTGGTAGTAGGAAATCCTCAAATGTTGAATGGAAACAGTCTAAAGATAAACGACCTGGTTTGGGAGAATTTCGGGCGTAATTGGTTGAATGCAGCCGACGGCACGGGGGTGCTCATTTTATTTGAATAACGCCCGCAATCGCTCGCCAATAGATGATTACATGGTGGAAGCTTTGAATTGGCGGTTATTTTGGAAAATTATACTAAAGGACGGTATTTGTTTTATATCGATATTGGATATTGATTTGAATGAGTGTGCTTAACATGTTTCCACTGGGTTGTGGCCGTTATGGCCGTTGGAATTTGAAATCAAAAACGAATGAGTTACGTATACGCCCTGAGGGACCGAAATTCAGATCACGCATTGGCTTCTATAGTTCTTAATGATACGTTAACCTGTTATGTGTACATTGCACATTTATGGATACATATGGACATCTTCAATTTGTGTGTGAGTATAAGCATCCACAGAATAGACTCGAAATGAGGAAGCCATCCTTCTACGCAAGCTTTTGATTATAATATAGTACACGTCGGCGTATATGAAGAATAATGAATCAGTCACTGTTGACGACAAGAGTCACAGTCATTCACCTAAACTATATAAATGAACGAGTACAATATCCAAGGCAAAACCCGATAAAGTAACTTTTGACATCCAAAGTGTTGACAGCTGCAGGTTCAAAAGCTAAAATTGCAAAAAGTTTCAGCAGAGGAAAATTTACAGATGATTACATGCTTAGACAGTTAATTCTTTTGGTAGCACAGGTTTGGCAATATTTCGTTTAATTTAAAAACTGCTACTTCAAACTGATTCCTAAGCATGAGATACAAGATCCGGCTGCAGTAATCGACGACAAGATGAGTGCTTCTATCAATTTTTAATGACAAAATCACGTAGAAAATAGGTTAAAAGTTGGATGGATGCCATATAGAGACGCCATACATTCGCTATGGGAAAGAAATGACTATACGAGGGCTGTTTGATGAATACCCGGATTAGAAATGACAACGCAACTTTTTTAGGTTTTGACAAATTATTTTTCAATATAATCCCTTTCATCTCGATACACTTTTCCCATCGGTGCTGCAACTTTTTTAACCCCTTCGTATAGTGCGAGTTTTGTTGGACCTGCAAAATAGTACTCCTCTGCGGCGGCAATGACTTCCACGTTCGACCAGTACTTCTTTCCAAAAAGAAGTCGCAGGGAGCCAAATCCGAGGAATACGGAGGATGTTATAGCAATTCGTAGTGCAATTCAATTTGGCTGTGGTGACTGCAGAGGTGTGAACCAGTGCGTTATTGTGATGGAAGAGCAATTTTTTCTTCGCCACAACTGGTCGGTTTTTCTTCAAACTTTGAATAGCCCCAATAAATCGAATAGTTAATGTGGATCACACCTCGTACGTCTATTTCCGTCCGAAGGCACGGATGGTTAAAACCCATTGTTTTGATTGTTCTTTGGTCTCTGGTGTGTTGTCGACGGTCACGAAAAGACGCATAAACTCCTCCGAATTTCGGTTAAACAGGGCCAAGCACGTCTTTGAAGTGGTCTCACGACTGCGCTTGCTCTACGGTGTAAAGTAAAACTTGTCAGTACCTATTCGGCTGCGGTTGAGCTTAACGTGTTTATGAAGAAAAGATTTATTTGGTACAAAGTTTTCTTGATTAAATTTTCAAGGTTTGAGTCTCTTTAAAATGAGGTACAAAGAGAGGTACCGATGTACATTGTTTTTAAATGTTTGCAAGTTATAATGACCACAAAGAAGAGAGCTCGGCAGAGCATTCCATAAGCGAACTGTACGGCTTAAGAATGAATCATGGTTTATTAGAGTACGTCCGAGAATGGGCTTGAGGGTATAATTTTGATCATCCATAGCGAGACGAGTGTTACGGTTGAAGGTTTGAAGGAGCGGAATGTTATTGGCGATTTCAATGGAGCACTGGTGGTGGAGATAGCGATAAAACAAAGTGAGGCAGGAGACATTACGTCAATTGACTGATTGATACTAGTTTCACCTATGAGTTTTATCGCACGATCTTGAATCCTTTGTAGCTGGTGTAGAGATGTTCTAGAAGCACATGACTAGATGTGGGCATTGTTAAACAATTTTGAGCAGATGAATGCCTTATACCATATATTGAGGATGATGAAGTATTTCTCTTGAGGAAATATGACTCCGAATATGTGGTCATTCCAATATAAGTCGTCATTGACACATATACTGAAAACGGAAAGTTTTTCGATTTCGACGATGTAAGTGCTCTTGGTGTTTAAAATTAGCTTTACCGACAGCAGACACCTTTGTATTTTGGAAGCATTAAATTCCACTCCGTTGATAGATTTTCAATTGGTTCAGCTGTTAATATTGGAATTTAGTAAGCTTAATATACGCTGCCGTTCTCGTTCTACATCCGAAGAGTAGGGATGTGAATCCGGGAAATAATGAAAATCAGAGGGTACTGTCGTAAGCAAACGAATATTTGGTATTAGAAGTAGCAGACAAGAGATCACTGATGAAAATTAAAACGAGTGTCGGAGACCAGCATTAATTCTATGAACATCAGACTTCAAACCATCCAAGACAACTTGAACTGAACGTTCCGAAAGGTAGTATCCAATCCATTACTAAAGAGAACTGTATATCTCAAATGCACACATTTTCGACAAAAGAGCCTCATGTTAAACTCTGTCAAATGCCTTAAAAAAGTCAAGTACAACTATCTTGATATCTTGATAATGCTGTTATCCATCTACTCGAAAGAGTAATAAGGAGTTGGATTGAAGAACACACAGCGGGCCAGCGGATTTGTGAATGTAAAGATCTTCAAGTACTCTTGCTACTACACGAGTGCGAAAGTTGATTTGTCTTACTTAAATCTTCAGTGTATTTCAGTTTATACACTTAAACACTACTACAACAATGTAGAAGTGTTGAGGTGTCCGCAAAGTCTGCAGCAAGCAGATTAGCCTTGTCCAAAAAGCTGGCAGCTGAAATATCATTATAACTGAGCTCTAGAATGGAGCGCTAGGAGGAGGTCGGCGCGGTAGTCACGTCATCGTGCATTCGTATTTCTCCGTGCTGTACAGAAAAAAAAAATCCCAGAATTTTCACTTTGCAACCTTGCTTAATATAGGCGTGGTAAAAAGTAATCACTTTTCGCGGTCTCGCCATTTATGTGCGTAGGGATGAAGCTTACCAAATTCCACCACAATGTAGTCCCTGTTCCAATCCAGAATTCAATTTCATGTGGTTATAATTCCATCTCCGAAAGCAAATTATCCACTACTGCTTTATTTACAGAAGCCCCAAACTGGACAGCAACTCGCCCTTCCACGAGTTTGATGCGCTGTCTGACTCCATTCAAAGAATTGTATCCCTGTATCCTCATACTGAAATCGTGATTACGGGCGATTTCAGTATACACAATTCTGGTTGGCTTCGACATTCTAGACAGACAACACCCGAAGGACGGTGTGTTAAGATCTTCGCTGTGGAAAATAACCTAACCCAGCTTGTAAATGAGCCCACACGCATACCAGACGTTGATAGTCATACCGCCAACACCCTGGACTTGTTTTTAACTTCTCATCCTGACACGTACTGCGTTGATGTACTCTCCCCTCTAGGCTCGTCGGATCATTGTGTCATATCAGCTAAATTCTCGTACACCAACCACACAGTTAGAGAAAAGATTCCTAAAAGAACCATATGGCAATACGAGAAAGCCAATTTGAGCGGACTTAAGAGCCTCTTTAGGAATTTTAACTGGTCGTTATGTTTCCTCGATAACGACGTGGATGTCGCTGCTGACATGATCACAGAAACTATTCTCTTTGGAATGAGATGCGTTACCCCTTATTGGATAAAGAGTATCAAACCAAAAGAATTGTTTTTTCGGTCCTACAAGACCATCCCGACAGAGGAGAACCGGAAAAAGTTTAAACTAGCCAGAAATGACTGTAACGTCTTTCTCAAGCGTGTAAAATTCCAATACGACCAAAAACTGATGCAAAAAATACTGTAATGTCCCAAGGGCAGTAAAAATTGTTGGTCATTCGTCAAAAACATTAGAAACTCTGCCTCATCCTCTATCCCAACGCTTATTCACAATGATATTTCAGCTGTCAGCTCTTTGGACAAGGCCAATCTGCTTGCTGCACACTTTGCGGCTAGCTCAACCCTCCCAGGTTATGCTTTGTCCTCGCCTACACTTGAGTGCGTCGAATCTACAATAGGACGAATCCACTTTCGCACTCGTGTGGTAGCAAGAGTACTTAAAGATCTTAACATGCATAAATCCGCTGGTCCAGATGATATATCTCCCATTCTTCTGAAGAGGTGCTCTTGCACGCTGGCAAAACCACTGCGTAAGCTTTTTCATCAGTCCTACTCTTTAGAACTCTTTCACAACAGCCCGTCCCTAAAAAAAGGCAAATCTTCTTCTCTATCCTCCTACAGACCCATTGCACTTACGTCCCTACTTTCTAAGATCATGGAAACGCTGATAAACCGTCAGCTCATGAAATATCTCGAAACACGAAAACTTCTCAATGACCGGCAATATGGTTTTCGTAGCAACAACAACTGATGTTGACCTTTAATTTAATTTTCATTAATGATCTCTTGTCTGCTACTTCTAATTCAATTTATTGCTTTGCTGATGAAAGCTCTCTCTGTTTCTCATATTCGTTCCCGGACTCACGCCACTGCTCTTCGGCTGTTGAACCGGAACGGCAGCGTATGCTAAGCTCATTAAATTCCGATGTTAATTGGGGAACTATCAACCGAGTGGAATTTAATGCTTCCAAAACTCAATGCTGTCTGCTGTCATTAAAGCGAAATTCAAATACCCAGCTATTATTCATAATTGGCACTTGTATTGTCGAAACCGATAAACTTTCCATTCTCAGTATGTGTATCAGTAACAACTTACATTGGAATGACCAAATATTCGATATCGCCAAAAATTCTGCGAAATGTCTAGGTTCCCTCAAGCAACGTAAGAAATATTTTACCCCCTCTGATCTGGCCACAATATATAAGGCATTTATCCGCCAAAAACTGGAGTACAATGCCCACATCTGGTCACATCTGGTCACATCCTAAAACATCTCTGCACCTGCTAGATAGGACTCAAAACCGTGCGATAAAACTCATTGGTGATACTAATTTTAGTCATTCAATTGACACCCTCGAACATTGACGTGATGTCTCTTGTCTCACTTTGTTTTATAGTTATTTTTACCACCAGTGCTCCATTGAAATCCCCAGTAGCATTCCGCCAATTCAAACTTTCAACCGTAACACCCGTCTCGTTATGAATGCTTATCAGTATACCCTCAAGCCCATGTTCGGACATACTCTAAAATATCGTGATTCTTTCCTAAGCCGTACAACTCGCTTATGGAATGTCCTGCCGACCTCTGTTTTTCCTGTTCGTTATAACTTGCAAACATTTAAAAACAATGAACATCTATACCTGTCTTTTCTTCCCCTCTAAATTTTCTTCGCCCGCGTTGTGTACGAACATTTTAAGGGTACAAAAACCCCTTGAGCGCGCGCCGATTATAAAAAATAAAAGGATTAGGCAGAATTTCTTATATTTTTGACCAACGACCCAAAAAATTTTACTACCTTTGGGACATTGTAGTACTTTTTTGTCTCAATTTTTGGTCGTATTTAAATTTTACAAGCCTAAGAAACACGTTGCAGTCATTCCTAAATCATTTCAACTTTTTCCGGTGTTCACTATCATGTTGGTCTTGAAGGATCAAACTTTTCTCTAACTATAAGGTCGGTGGACGAGAAATAAGTTGATGTGACATTGTGGTCTATCTAGAATGCCGAAACCATCCAGAATTGTGTGTATTGAAATCGTCCGTAATAACGATTTCGGTACAAGGATACAGGGATACAAAATTTTTTAATGAAGTCTGGCAGCGCATCGAACTCGTTAAAGACCGAATTGCTGTCCAAATTGAGGCTTCTGTAAATAAGCCTGTCTTTGTAGTCAGAGATAGAAAAAGTAAAAAAAAGCGATATACCAACAAATGAGGCCCAAGTGTGTTATGGGATACCGATTCGTATCTTCAATACTTCAAAATTTGGATAATCTGTCAAAGTATTTATTTTATGATATTACATTTATGTTGTTTATGTACTCCTGCTTATATATGTATGGTATGGTCAGTTATGTTAATTAAGTGTTGTTCTAACATCACTCGGAACAGACAACGAAAAACGATTAACGTCTTACATTAAACGCGTAGGTAATACTGGCAAGAGTATAATTCGTTCTCTTGCATATAAGTTTAGCAAAAAACTTGGAATCAAACATAAATTTTACAAGGAAAAAGGAAATTCAGGGCAATGTTGTTTCTAAAGAGAGAGCTCAGGGTGTGAACAGGGAGAAGTAAACGCATTTTTTTAAACTACTTGAAGAAGAAATTTAAAAAAAAAAAAAGAGTTTGACTTATAAGCTTGAAAATATTTTTAACCTTTATCAGAGTGAAATACAATTAAAATAAATAAACCTAGAAAAGTTCATGTGGTAAGAGAAACGATTTCTCTGGTTGCGTACTGTAGTGCTGAAGGCCGTTTTTTTACCTCCGGTACTAACACCAAATACGTTTATAGAAAATTCGAGTTTTCTGATGGTTTGCCTAACGGGTTCGACGTCTATATGAATAAATTTAATTCTAAATTATTTCTGAGATGGTTCAATGAACATTTTTTACCAAAAAAATAAACAAGGACTGGTAAAACTATTCTGTTTTTGGATGGCCACATCTTCTATTTCAATTCTATAGATCTGTTGCACTTAGAAAATGAAAACGACGTCATATTTACATGCTTGACAAGTCATATAACAAAATGTCTTCGGTATATTGGATTTAATTGAAGAAGCACCTACAACTATTCTTTTTCTGGACATCAATACCACCAAAACCCTAAACTTCTAGACAAATAGTTAAATCAACTATTAAAGAAACCCCTGCAAAGCTTCTCGAGGAGTTAAATCCAATCCCAAAACTGCAAGCAAGTTGGCTTTATCCCCTCAAAACCTAATCAAGAAACATCTAATCTGGATGCAATTAAAGGAGTAGCTGGCTGGTGCAAAAACAGCATCTTCACCTTCTCAGAAACCAAATTCCATCCAGTCCCATTAAAGATGATAACAATGTGTGCACTGAGTGTTGGGAAAGCTTTTATCTAACAAAAAATAAAATAGATTGGATTAAGTGTTCTTCATGAATAAGGTGAATTTATAAGTCATGCATATAGTAATGTACTCTCCGAATTGCAATAATTATGGTAGGGACATACGACGCAAAAAGAACCATAAAAATGCTATGATGACATGAATGGCATCCCTTCCACACTACAAAGGGATATTTGCCACATTTTATTTATTTTTTTTTTTTTGTAGAAGGACAAAAACTTGGCGATTTTAGTAAATTATATAGCATTTTTTTTTATTTGGTACTCCTTTCTACAAAAAATATGGCGTCTCTCCCTCTTTTACCCTATAATTTACATACGAGGTGTGTTCAAAAAGTAAGGTGACTTTATATTTTTTTAAAAAAATATTTATTTGTTTTCAGTTTTCAGTTTTAAATGCATTTTATTATCTTAATCATTAACCCTTACATACTAACAAAAAATGCTTAAATGCTAGCTTAAAATTACTTAACAATCTTATATTAACTTATTGGCCCCACACGGGCACCCTAAGCTAATCTAAATTCTTATATCTATGTCTTTCGATTTTATTTACATTTCACTTAGGAATATTTATTTTCTATACTTAAGGCTAAGAAAAAAATTTCTAACAAAAACTTAGCATATGGACTTAATTTTTTATAAAAACTTAATATCTAACTTAAAATAAGACTCAGTCTACCTAACCTACATACACAATACACACACATAGATATTATACACAATTATATACATAAATTAGTATATACGAAGGTATATACTAATATATGTATATATTTGTTAAATGCTAACCTAAACCTATGTAAGCTGGCCATCGCTATTCACAGAGCAAATAGATTGGTCAGCTCTGTCTCATTAGTGAGGCTGGTCCGTAATTGACGGAAACGACGACAACGAAACATCTTCTCCATCATTCAACCACCAGAAATGCTGGTGCTGCCGAACGACATCCCTCTTATCGCAATTCCCCACCGCCGTATTGAACCTGAGACGATCCACACTGCCGTGTGCGACGTCTCTGTTGTAGTTAAGTCGCCTGTCCCTAGCTTTCCGAACGACATGGAAGATTAACAGGACCGCTGATCTATCCTGGATCAACCCTATCTGATCTAGGTAGAGGAATGCTTTCGGTGGAACGAAGCCGTCAGAGCGCACACTCTCGTGGTAACGGTAATTGGGATAGTAAGCCCCATTGCTCTTGCAATGTGCCTTCGAGTCAGCTTAATAACGAAGTTGTCCACTCGTATTAGGTTCACTCTAATAAAAATTTGTACTCCGACTCTGGTGTTCTGTACAAGCGAAGGCAAGCCCTCTCAAACACCCGAATCTTTTCCATTAAGCTTGCTCTCACGTTGAAACACACGGGACACCCAAATACCACCAAGGGCCTGATAAGGGCCATGTAGCAGATTACCTTTATCCTCGCATCGAGTTGGCTGCTATAAAACAGTCTCTTTGTAAGAACAAAAGGGCCTTTAGTTCTGGCCAGAGCAGCATCTGCATTTTTGTCAAAATACAGAAACTCATCTAGCCAGATCCCAAAGTATCTGACTACATTTCGAAAGGCAAGAGGATGTCCGTGTTGCCCAATGATCAAGAACTTTCGCCAATTTTTTCTGGTATCTCTAGAGGCTCTAGACAACGGCGTCCTAAAGAGAATGGTTTCCGACTTCTGAAAGTTGATTTTCAACTTCCAGTCATCGCAAAATCGTCTTATCTTATCGAAGTCACTCTGCAAGAGAGTATTAATGACCTCGATTTTTGGACCTGTTTTGTACGCTATCAAATCGTCAGCCAACGCAATAGTATGGGGAAGTGAACCTATCAAGTCACTTGTGTATATACTTTGAATAGGATCGGCGAATTGACCGCGCCTTGCTGAAGACCATTTTTAATTTGAAATATTCCAACAGAAGTCACATCACCATTTTTCACGATGAACTGTCTGTTGGTTAGCATATTATAAAGAAAGGCTGATCCCAGCCTAGACAACTTATAGAAAAGCCCTTCTAACCATACGGTGTCGAAGGCCTTCTCCAAGCCAACAAGGCAGGCACCAGTACATTGGTTTCTGCCTTTATTCCATTGGATATCGGACACCAGTTTAGACGCGGCATGTGAGATATCATGTCCCGCCTTAAAACCGAATTGATTATCCGGAACTATATGTTTGTCCTCAACCCACCTAGACAAATCTCTATTGATTACCTTTTCAAACATCTTACTGATATTTGGAAGGAGACTTATCGACCGGAGATTCGCCGGATTGGATATATCCTTTCCCTTTTTGGGGATAGGTTGAACCACCGCCGTTTTCCAATGCGCTGGATAATGTGCATTATTCATTGCATTATTAAACAGGGTGACGTAAATATCCACCGCTTCTAGAGGAAGATGTCGAAGCACGATGTTCGGAATACCATCGGTCCCCACTGATTTTTTTGAACTGATTGTGTCAAAGATGTCATGGAGTTCTTCCTTCGAAATGAACGGGGGTAGATCACCCTCTCTGGCAATGACATTATTTGCCATGTTTTCGTCGCCGAATTGGATGAAACCAGAGCCCTCGGATCGCCAGTTCTCTACTTAATTTCGAATGTAGAAGTCGTGCACCAAGACGCGATCGTTCAGGTCATAATTAGGGCCAATGGTATAATTGGCCTTGTATACTTCCTGGAAAGTCGCCCCTATGGCCTCAACCTTCTCCTGTGGATCCCCGATCATAAAGAAGTCGTCATCATCAGCGGCCTTATTTGGATCAATACCTGCTATTGTCAGTACCGGTTCGTTGTCTATTGTCCAGGCTATTTTAAGGCACTGAATGTCATTTTGATTTTTTCTCTGAAATAGTTTATTTATTTGCGGGAACATATTCGGGTTGCTGATGTTTACAGCCCGTTCCAATATAAACTTACAGAAATTCTGTAATTCTCTTTTATTAGGGTTTGAATATTTTTAATCGACGCCTTCAGTGTCCTAATCTCCGGATCTTGTCTGTCAGTTAATTATCTGTACAAGTTTTTGAGTTTTGACAGAAGTCTACTTTTCTGTCGGTGCAGTGCGTCAATAGTAGGATTACGGAACAGGTCTTCGTTAGTCGTACGTCGACACCGCGGTATTGTAGAGAGTGCTCTTGTCAAAGTTGTGGAGAAGCGTGTCCATCGAGCCTTACTGTAGTTGTAGGAATATCTTTGGAAAAACTCCTCTAATTCCGCAATTTCGTTGGGAACTGTAATTTCGGTGCTAAAACCTCAACGGTCACTTTCATGCACGAATGTGCGCAGACAGTTTAGCGTTTGTAAATTCGTACCTGTCAGTCGTATACGTTCGTCGCACGGGTTATCCGTCGCTTAAAGACCGAGTCTATACATGACATCGTGCTGATCCCACCAATCGAGTAGTAAGTTTCCTCTAGTATTTGGCCAATTATTTCCCCAATCTCTGTGTCTAGCGTTGAAGTCCCCACCGATTATAAAATAATTCTCCCCCGATTCCAGCCTCAGAAGTAGGAAAAGCGTGTAAAGCTCTGTAATGAATAAAGTGGATTGTGGAGCCTCAGGTGCATAAACAGAGGCCAAGTACAGCCGCTTTCCACTGCGGAGCGGGATAAAAATGACGACTGCCTCCAACACCCGGAACCTACGCAACACTCCCTTGTATACTCTGTAAAATTGTATACCTTGTTTAATGAAGATCGCGACACCGCCTCCACGTTTGGATCGGGGCCGGTTTCTTCTTATAACAATATCGGTTAGCTTGGTTTCGCTAACGAGAAGCACATCAGGAGTTTGGTCTTGTAGCAATTTAAACATCGCGGCTCTTCGTTCGATCCTAATCAGTAAATTAACATTCACCGCAAGGACCTTTAAAGTTTACTCCACCATTTGCGTACCCATTATGACATGTGTTGCGTTAGACCCGGCAGCAGCGCGTAGATCTTGTCCACCCGCTTGGCCTGTTTTTGCGCCTGCTTTTGCAGCTGAGCCATCTGCCCTTAGATTGCGAGCAAGATGGCAAGCATGTTAGGTGCAGCTTCCGTTGTTCTCGGCATTGGCGCCGGAAAAGCAACAGTCGCTTGCTGTACCGTAGCCCCTGTACCTGCCGCCATTTGGGCGTAGGAAATTTGGGACGTGACGGCTTGTGTTTGAAACCTAACAGGTGAACCTTTGACCTCCACCTTCTGCTGCTGGGCCAGTTTTGATTTTTTTTAATGTCAGCGAACTTAGGACAACCCCGATAGTTTGCGGTGTGTCCCACGTTCCCACATAACACGCACGAGAGCTGCGTCTTATCGGACGCTCCGTCCCTGCCCAGAGCACACTCCTCGGAACTATGGTTCTTAGCGCACTTCACGCATCGAGGCTGCATTTGGCAGTTCGACGCGGCGTGCCCGAACCTCTGGCAGCGAACGCATTGTATAACACCTTCGCTCCTTTTTAATTTTTCCCAGTGAACCACCTGGTAGTCTAGCACATTGATACTCCTTAGACTATCCAGACGGCTTTCGGGACTGAGCTGCACCAGGAAGAACGGCAGACTCCGTTTCTCCCACCTGGCTCTAGCTGTGGTAAATGGCTTTACCCCCACAAACTTGAGTCCTTCGCACTCCTTCGCAGAAGACGGTTCCAATCCCTTCAGCAGCATCGATTGCCGCTTTTCACACTTCGGTGTGAATGAGTAGTGCTCCGTCGTTGTTTCCTTTAGGAGCTCTTTCACTTTCGCGTAGCCCTCCACTGTATTAAAGTGGATGGCATGGCGATCATTTCCCAATATTGTTTTAGTTAAGCGTCACTTCTCACTTACAAGTCGAAACACGTTTTAACTCCGCGGAGGTCTATGAACGACTGAAAATATTTATTTGTTCATCAATATTAGTGCTTCCCCCTTCAAAGTAATCCCCCTTATATATAATACACTTGTGCCAACGCACAATCCTCGTAGCACTTCTCATAAGTACTTTTTGGTATAGCCTGAGGTTTTCCAGCGATGCCGTTTTTACTTCCCCAATCGTTGATAATCTTCGTCCTTTCATAGATCACTTCAGTTTTGGGAGCAGAAACAAGTCGCATAGAGTCAACACGACTAAGATTGTCGTGTTTGTCTTGGCCAAAAAATCTCTCACAAGCAACGATGCATTCATCGGAGATAAGCATTATCGTAATGTAAAAGACATAAATAATTTTTTCAAAATTCCGAACGTTTTTTTCGTACTGCTTCTCGCAAACGAAGCATAACTTCAAGGTTATATTCCTTATTGACAGTACGACCTTGAGGTTAAAACTCCTGATGCACTACGCCACGGTCATCTTAAAAAATCAGTGATCAAAACCTTAACAATCTATTGAAGGTTGCGACTCCCCTGGGTGCTTCCATTGGGACGATTAGGCTTTGGTTTCGACGTCATAACCATACTCGTATCCCCATGATTCCTCACCAACTATGACTCTTTTGAGCAAGTTAGGATCATCATTAACGTCATATAAGAGCTCCCGAACGGTGCTTATGGTAATTCTGATCAAAATTATGAAGTTTCGGAACAAACTACGCTGACACACGTCTCACGCCCAAAACGTCTGAAAAAATTGCATGACACGAGTCAACTTATGTGCCAACATCCTCAGCAACTCTCCTGATTTCCCAAAACAATTTTCTTCACAGCTTCGACGTTATCATCTTTTGTTAATGTACTGGGGCGTCCAGAGCGAGGTTCGTCATTGGTAACTTCTCAGCAATGTTGGAAGAGCTTGTACCACTTGTGAACATTTTTTTTCTTAGAGAAGACTCAACGTATGCCACTGTCAACCTTTCAAGTGTTTTAGAGCACTTGATTCCATTTTTTATACAAAATTGGATGCACATTCTTTGCTCCATATAATTGAAAATCGCCGAACACACAAGGACGCGTCTATCTTTTATATCTGTCAAAAGCGAACTATGTTTGCTAAATACTTGAAACTGTAAACATATGTTCGGGACATGCCTGCGAAATTTCAAAAGTAACCTTACTTTTTGAATATAGTTCGTACATCCAATGTGCTAATTTTACTTCACTCTCGGTTCCCAGCAGGAGTTAATCTCGCGCAACTAGCCTTGACTTGCAAAACTTATAAGAACGCATTTGAGTAACATGAAGACACCAGCAATTGAATAACTGACCCGAAATACAGATAGTCGAGTAAGAACTCTCAGCACCGAAATGCATCATTAAGACTGGAATACAAAGCCACATTTGTGAAGATCGTGGAGAGAAAGGAGTGTCCATCTGTACACAGATCCGCTATATACAGATACGGGTAGATTATCCGGAGGTCGTCAGGTATTCCTATACTTCGTTCACCTAGCTCTCACCTAGGCTAATCCTGGACATACGACACCTTAATTCAGCTCAGGAAAGAAACTTCCACTCCTTTGAAGAGAAGGGGGTGAAGGAGTGAGGTGAGTATTCTTTAGTTTCAGGACTCATCTGTAGAAATTCTCAAGAGCCATTGATCTTACTCAGCCTGTAGAGCTCGACAAGTTTGATGTTCAGATTAGAGGAGACCGGACTAAAATCAATTTCTACCTACCTAACACAGCTCTGAGCCACCGTACACACAAATTAATTCTTATAGAGTGTATCTGGAACTAAGACCACAAAATCCTTCCCTATATGCTATTATTCCACCACTAAAATACCTGCAAGGGGTTTTCATCGTGAGGTTTGTATTCCAATATTCGTTTTTTGACAGATCACGAGTGACCCCTATTAAACTGCTTTCCATTTTTGTTCAGTATCCTTTGGCAAGTCATCATGGATAGACTCACATCACAACAGCGTCTCGAAATTGTTCAGCTGTATTACGAAAATAAGCGATCGTTGAGAAATGTTTTTTGTACGATTCGATGAACTTACAGTGCGCACAATCAATCTACTGAAACCACTATTGCCAATACCATTTTTGGATGATACTCTACCGGTAAAACCGCATCCAGCACGTAGTGAAGTAACTTTAGCAGCTGTACCTGAGAGTGTACGCAAAGGCCGTCGTCGTTCTCAGCAGCTTGTCTTGGCGTATTTTACGTGAGGATCTTGGCCTAAAAGCGTACAAAATTCAACTTGTGCAAGAATTGAACCTAGGCGACTTGAATTTGCGTCATATTTTCAGTGAATGGGCTCTGGAAAAACTCAATGAAAATCCGGTGTTTTATCGTGAAATTCTATTCAGTAATGAAGCCCATTTCTGGCTCAATGGATACGTTAATAAACAAAATTGCTGAATTTGGGCTGATGTGCAACCCGAAGAGTACCAAGAGCTACCATTACATCCATTTAAAACAACGGTATAGTGTGGTTTATGGGCTGGTGGAATCATTGGTCCATATGAGAAAATGAGATAAATCAGAATGTTGCCGTCAATGGTTAACGTTATCGCGCCATGTTAACGGACTATGTGCTTAATGAAATTCAAGCACATGGTCGCGGTAAGCTCTGATTTCAATAAGACGGCGCTACGAGCCATACAGCGAATGAAACAATGGACTTGTTGAGAAATCATTTTGGTTAGCACTTAATTTCACGTTTTGCTACGGTAAATTGGCCGCCTAGATCGTGCGATATCACACCTTTGGACTATTTTCTCTGAGTAAATGTAAAACCTCAGGTCTTTAGGAATAAGCCAGCTACGATTGACGTTTTGGAAGACAACATTACTCGTGTTATCCGCGAGATAGCAGTCGCTATGCTCGAACGAGTCGCCCAAAATTAGACCTTCTGAATGGGCCACCTTAGCCATAGTTGTGGCCAACATTTACATGATATCATTTTTAAAAGGTAAATGCCGTGAATTGTCCTTTTAACTGATGATAAAAACTTTAGGTTCGCTTTCAAATCTATGTGTTTTATTTTACATTATAAATCAAACTCTGCGGTGAATCACCCTTTATACATATATGTACTCGAGCACATTTAGTAAAACAGTGCATAAAAGAACCCACTGTCGTAAAGAAATTAATAAAACAATAAGTAAAGGATATACGACCTAGAAATTTTAATCCCTGCCGCATTAAATTAAACCAGACATCCTGAGTTGGCAACAAAATCGTAAAATTAAAAACAACAGGCCACCACAATTTGCGAATTTTATTCGTGTCGCAGGTTATTTAGCTAGTACGTGTCACCCCAATCTTTACCACAGTATCTCTCCACATTTCTGTCACTTTTCCATGTCTTTATCGGTCGTTCTCTTTCAGCTTTTGTCTACATCTTTTTTACAAAAGGAAAATCATTAGAGTGAGGGGCTTGGTTTTTTTTTTGTGCTATTTGGAGACAACATACCATTGTATAGCCACAGATAAACACCAAGGATGAAAGACAAGTCCCCAAACAACATACCTACCTCTATCGTACTCTCTCATTTAATCGTCCTTAGGCGGGGTAAATTATATCCCTTATCGCACACACATTCACACATCCGAGTCAGAACTGTAAATAATTTTAAATTGCTCGTAATTCTCAATAACAAGGATAACACGCTTCACATGTAAATTTTTTTTTTACAGTAGCAGACGCCGCACCAAAATCCCCCTGGTGTTCCGGGTTATGTTGTGTTTTTCCATTATCCTTGGCGGTTAGTGTATGTACTATTTGATTTTATTCGTGTCTCCCTTGTCAATGTTTCTCTGTGGGTGGTGTGTTTAGTTGATCCAAACACTCTGCACTTTATACGGATACTTCTGTTGCATTTGATGGGGAAGAGGAGTTGAGTTAAAGGGGTGCTACAGTTTTGATGTTGAGAAGATTTAAGACGCGTCCTAATGCAAAAAACGCGTGCACAAAAACAGAAAAGCAATTAAGGAGAAAGCGGCTTGTACACAGTCTAAATGCTCACCAAAAACGACGATGGCGATGACGATGACGATGATGATGATGGTGATGATGATGACGATGATGGTTTTGAAGGTGGTAGCATCTACATTACAGAGAGGAGTCCCGTTTAGGACCAAGCCAACACCGTCACCACCAGAGCCAGAAAAGCCACTCTTATTTTGGAAAATGAAGTGCTCTCCCGCACAACAGTGCTAATGGAACATCTATGTGCGTTCCCACAGATGTAGAACATGTTGTGCTTCTCGCCTCTGGGAAAACTGCGTTAATACCTGCGATGCTGTAGATATCGTATACGAGTATGATTGTAATGAGAAGAAAATGGTGAAAAGAGAAACAAGAAACAAGAGGAGCATGGGGAGATTTTGAGACTGGGACTAAAAGGTTGTAGCAGCCGTGGCACTAAAGCATGCAAAAAATATGACGTGCTGGATGGGTATTCAAATGGAGTGCGTGTCTACAAGGATTGGTTGGCTCTGGTGCTGGAAGTGTAATTTTGCTGTGCATAGCTAATACGCAGGTAATTTGCTTTTCTTGTGTGTCACTCCTTAGGGTGAACATCCTTATTGTCACATTAACAGGTGGTAATGAATGTAAGGTGACAGAAATTGGTAACCTTTCCTTGTGACGAATATTGATTTACATACGAGAAGAGTACCAAGGAAATGGGAACCGGCACTCGAAAAACGATCCAATAATAAACTTACTTAGAAAAACCGAATATTGAGTATAACTTCCTTTCGAAATGGGTATATGGTGCTAAGGCTACATAAGTGCTTTAAGTAAGGAAACAAGTGCCTCAAACTTGACCTTGTTTCGAGATTTTCACACGTCATTACCTTCATTTGTTCATATTTTAGAGATAAGTTTTGATATGCGCCTAAGCAAACAAGTTCCCCTTGCTTAAAATTAGTCAAAGTGGACGAATCAATCAGATTTGCTTTTCATAAGTTCCTATCCTCAAAGATTGAATGGGTGTTAGGACTTTGCAATTTTTGCGAAGTTCATTGGCACAAAAACTCTCCCAAAAATTCCGAAGTCGAGGCAACTACTTACCTTAACCCGAGAGAAAACATTTCCGTTCACCCGATCAAGTATTAAGCAACTCCCAGCTTTAAATATAACAAAGCTGCTGAACTCAACGGCTTAATTACCGAGCTGCTTAAGGCGGAAGGTCATATTGGTAATGACAAGATCGAGACTTTTAATGTCAAAAATGTGATTTTTAAAACATCGTTCTTAAAAGAATTTCTCGAGATGCTTAAACCAACTCCAGAAGGACCAAAAGAAGTCTGTTCAGTTACTCGAATACACAGATGACATGGACATACTAGAAAGAATACAGTGACCCGTCCATGAAGCGTTTGCGACTAATGAAGCACAAACCGCAAATATGTTCAGACAGGAATTCAGAATGACTTCCTGGTATGGTGTAGCTATTTCAGAGATTTCTTTGATCTCGGCAGGAGAGATTTCATCAGGTCCTGGGAGATCTAAGCTGTTTATAGTTCAGTTTATTTCTGTTCTGCTGACCAGACTATCTTGAATGAGATTAGGTCTCTCGGAAGGTATCGCATAGCTTGCAGTGGTTCTATAAAATAAGGAAAATGCGACTCCAGTAAAAAATCAATCATTTCTTTAGAGGAATGTCATTGAACATTTTTCAATGAGCTTTAAAAAGGATTTTCCATCGCAGTCTTTAGTTGTGGACTTAATTCTATTGATGGTGGGCTCATTTTCTTTCTGAGATCTCCAGGGTAGTTTAAACTTACCTTAAAGGGGGTTAACAGAGCTTATGTCTTCGAATGCCTTGTTATATTGTGAAGTCAGCGATTCTCTCAGTTAGTTAGTTTATTGAAAAGATTAAGGTTTCTTCTGATAACAAAACTATGAGGGATCCTCCCCTGTTATTGACGTCCATGCTTTCCCACTCCCACAGAAAATGTGACGAGTAGGATAAGCTACTTGTTCTTAAATAATGTTCTTCAAGGGAACCAGAGGCATAAGTCTAACTCAGTTATACGCCAAAAAGTTCATAGGTGAAATTTGGAAGAAAGAAAACGGTTTCGTGGGTCTTTGCAAGAACTTAGACTGCTTGCTTGCCTTTGTTGTTCATAAAGATAGGTTGGTTTCAGTTTTTGATTCTAAGGTCTTTAGCCTTGTTATCTATTTTCTAAGGTTCTTATATTAAAACAGTGCTCTTTACTTCCTTAAAAAGGTAAAAAAGTGAAGAAGCAGCTTTAGGGTGATGAGTGTTTGTCTTTAGTCATATCAGAATTGCTAAGATCAAAGCTTTTATATGAAGCTATAAGCTTCCAATGCAAATCATTTTCCCCTAAAAAACCTTAACTAGCCTGAAGGGTAGGTTAACCATCATAAATCTCGTTGAATTCGTATCTTTTGCTCTCTCAGTCTGAAACGTCGTCCTAGTAACGAAGTCGATGTAGTTGCAATAGCTTTCAGCAAGGCCTTCAATTCAATTCTCATTGATAAACACTCTTCAAATTGTCCAACCTCGGATTTGAAGCCATACAGTTAAAATGGATATCCTCTTATCTGGAAAACCATTTTAAAAGTGTTCGTTGTAGATCAGACCACTCGGCTCTCTTTTTGGCAACCTCTAGAAATCCACAAGGCATTTCTGGTCTGTCTCCCTTTACACCGACGATACAAAATTTTTCAAAATCATTTTCTCACCCCATGACACATTACTTCTTGAACAAGACTTTGAAAGTTTTTCGATCTAATGCCTCAAAAATTGCTTGAAACTTAATATCACCAAATGCCAATCCATCACCTTTTCACATTAGCGGCACCACTCTCCTCCTTTACTATACCTTCTCTACAACCAACCTCCTTTCCTCCTCTGTTCAATTTCTTCGCGACCACAGCATTTTGTGTAATAGGCTCAACTTCGTTCATATGGCCACCGCGGACACGTTTGCAGTAGTCGATTCGTTGGACCCAATTTTTAACGACTCGGCCACACATTTCGGCCGAAACGGCCGCTATTTCGCGTTCAATGTTGGCTCTGAGCTTTTCCAACGTCGTCGGCGTGTTGGCATAAACCAATGACTTAATGTAGCCCCACAGAAAATAGTCAAGCGGCGATAAATCGCACGAACGAAGCGGCGATTCGACAGGCCCATGTCTTGAGATAACACGCTCACCATACTTACTCTTCAATAAATCGATTGTGGCGTGTGCTGTGTGGCTTGTGGCACCATCATGTTGAAATCACATGGCGTTCAAGTCCATATCTTCCAATTCGGGCAAAAAATAATCGGTGATCACGGCGCTATAACGCTAACCATTCACAGTAACGTGACGATCGTTATCGTCGACGAAAAAATATGGCCCAATAACGCCGCAGGCATGCAAACCGCACCAAACAGTTATTTTTTGGGGATGAAGTGGTGATTCATGAAGCACATGTGGGTTTTCACCCGACCAATGACGCGATAGCGATATTTTCGACACTTCGACCAACCCGTTGTCTCACTAATACGGCAACATCATACAACGAATATGTAGACTAAACTTGTAATTGCCTGTCTACTAGGGCGAGAATTACGACCGAAAATTGGAGTTAACGCTCTTAAAGCTGCAGTCACCGTCTTGCAGACGTTGGTCGTTAGTGTACTATACCATGATAGTACCTTGAACACAATTCTCTTTCTCTCAATACTAACGCTCATAATCTACGTACCCCTCGTCTTTTTTTCTACTTGCTTACCACAACTTCTTTGGAGCTACGAAAGATCAATTTAAAACTTACCATCTTTGACTTTAACCGCACCACTCCCTGCCTCAAATCCAATCTCATTCACCACTCCAACCAGCCTTAGTTTTAGGTTTAGTTTTAGGTTTAAGTTTAAGTTTAATTTAGGTTGCTTAAAAGTTGTAGAGCTTAAATTAACAAAATAAATGGAGGCCTTCATCACCACCAAAGCAATAGCGCCGTCACTTATTTGCAAGACTTATTTCTTATGGTCCAATCTAGATCTGGATCCAAGACAAGACTCAGTAAATTCAAATATCTAACTGAGTTGAAAGAAGCCCTGATTTTCCAAACTTTCCCAGAGGTGGAGAAAAGTTTCAGTAAATTCAAGCGCAGCTTCTTGAAAGACGCGATTTGTAGAAGTCAAAAAAAAAAATTTTTTTTTCGTTGTTTCGTTGATGAGGATGCCTTCTGGCACCTGATGAGCCGAGCCAGTTAACCTTTTCCTTCTTGTGAAAACAGAACAACCCCAAACTTTTCGCAACCAAGGGTCCATTCATTAACACTGTTCTAATCTACAAAACAAATGATTGATCTACGCCGTGTGCGGAAGGTATCTGGTCTAATAATGTTCCTAATGTCATCAAGGGAACTTGAACTTCTGCTGAAACAATTTTAAGATGCAATCCAACATGAAGGCTATGAAATATACGATTAGTGTCAGGTAACTTGGACTCATTACAGAACGCTGCAGTTTATTCAATGGAAAGAACCTTTATTAAAAGCAGTTCTCTAAATAAGGCCAAGTTTCATAAATTAATTTTACTTAGAATTTTCTCCTTAGGTTTCCTTACGTAAAAGGGGGCTCTAGATCTAGATCCATAGATCATCTCAATTTAAAATGTTTTTGGTAAACTTCATTAACTCTCCACCTCATTCTAAGATTAGTTGAAGTTTGATGGATCTTACCAACTAAAGTTCTTTTTTTCAGCACGTTAGCCACTTTCCATCGATACATATAAAGGGTGACTAGATAAGAACGATAGGAAAAAAAAAACATTAAATAAAATAACAACGGTGTGAGATATAAATTTTGAAGCTACGTTCATGCCATCATCATGTTTTAGCTTCGCTGGCAGTGCTTCGAGCGATCGGTCCAATTTTTGATGACTCGGTTCAATATGTGAGGCTTTATTCCGGCAATGGCATGTCGAGTGTTGGGTTCGAGCTTGTCCAAAGTTGTTGGCTTATTAGCGTATACTAAGGACTTGACGTAACTCCAGAGAAAATAATCGAGTGGTGTCAAAAACCAAATTTTTTCTTCACTACCTCGAGTGTTGCGTCGCTTGTATGGCATGTAGCGCCGTCTTGTTGGAATTACAGCTCGGATATATCGATTTTATCGAGCTCTAACGACAGAAACTCTGTTAACATCGCTCTATAACATTGACGGTAACAGTGTCTCCTTTCTCATTTCTTCATTCTTCTCTTTGTGAATGCATTGATGCTTGGCCGAACACTTGTGGATTGTTTTCACTCCAGTAATGGCAATTTTGCTTGTTGACATAGCCGCTGAACCAAAAATGAATCTCGTCCGCGAAGGTGATTTTTTGGCCAAAATCCAGACCTCAGGTCAACAATTCTAACACCCTATTCGCGAACTAATGGCATTGTCTATGGTCGTCTGGCTTCAATTCTTGCTTCAGCACAATCTTATACGGATTTGGGCTCAAATCCAACCGCAAAATAAACCGAAGTGACTCTCTGGCGATGTTCAATTCAGCTGATCGGGGCCGAATCGACATTCTTCGGTACTGCCCACTACAGCGGCTATGCTCTGTCTAGTTAGTGGCTTAAGAACCAAAAGATTTTTACTGATAATGCCAAGGGACCATAGCCTCTATCATTTCTTCAATTATCAAGAAGAACATACTTGCTCCATCGGAGAATTCTTAAGACATCCGTTACTCTGTGGTGCATAAGCGGAGCTACCGAAATACTACCGGATCCAAGCCAGGATATGGATTGCTCGCAATTTCTAAGAAAGCGATTATTGGAAGTTGTTTTCTTGTGTAGAATTACTTTTGTTAAGATCCTTTGAATTACGAGTATGTTATGCGTTTGTTTAAGACTCCCTCCTGCAAACAGTTGAGTCGTCGTCTACTTACGTCTATTCAAGAAACGTCACAGTACCTAATCTTAATGTGTTTACGTTTCCTATTCTAATGACTAATCACCATAATTTCTCTTACACTTCAAGCATTTCATTCGTTCATAAACGTAAACAAATGACTTTAATAGACGAAGCATTTCCGAAGACAACCAATTGACAAACAAATAGACAGACAGACGAATAGCAGTCAAATTAGTGAAGATTAGAATTTGAAATACTCGTATATTACCATGTATCTTTTAGACACCTATAAGCACTCGTACCTATCGATGCAGAAGGTACGAGGAAACATCTTTTAGCATAGACAAGTAAAATGAGGAAAGATTATCTATTTACTTATGATATAAGGGGTGGAATGCAGTTTTAGGATACCCATACAAGCCCAGATCATAAGTACTTGTATGTTACGAGTACATCCCTTGGGGTAAATTTCAGGTACAACAGATAGTACGAGTACTATTTGGAAGAAGCTAAAAGCAGGAAGCGGAAATAAGGCAACAAAATGAAACATCCCAAAGTAACAGAAGCATTATCCTTTTGTTTGAATAGCTTTTTGTAAAATAATTAAATTAATTCTCAAAAGGATTGCAATTTGAATTGTTTTCGTATTTATTCTTGTGCCGGCATCTTTCCTTTTTGATTTTCTATACTTTCAACACAGAGGCACAGAGACAGCCTTGTTGAATGGCAGGATAATACACATTCTAAAGGATTGGATACGGTATTTTCAAAACACATGCTCGAAGATATGAGTATGTGAAATAGTTTATTCCTAAAGTCAAATCCTAGGCAGTTATGTTAAGAGCATCTTTGAAATTCTTTATGTGGACAGAGTAGCTATTTTAATTATTGTTATATACGAGTACAAATAGTAACGAAGAGAATATAGTCATTTTAAAGGAAGGATTTGAAATGATGAATATTTGCTATCTATAAGAGTGTACCTTTACTTTGCTCAAGGCAAATCTACAGTAGCGCCCCTTTGTTTTAAATTTCGAAGAATCTCTTCCCGAACTAACATCTACAATAAAACTCACAGTCAGAAAAATCCATTGATAGGAAGATTTTTGGTATTTTTAATTTTTTGCAATACAATCATGAAAAACCGTTGGTTTCAAATGATTTTAGAGAATGGAAGATACGCTTCAAACAAGAGTATCTTGTTCACTTCTCGCGAAGTGTTTGCCTTACCTTTCAGTGTATTTTGTATGGATTAATAGGAATATATTGTAGTTGAGACAAATCTTTATTGTCCTACAACATAATTGTAGTGACCTAGGTTTGCCACCTTACGTTGTGCGAGGTATAGTAAAACTGTCACATCATCGTTCACACCGCATAATAAAAAAAGCGGCATTGGCTGATGTACGTGATATACCTGAATTAATTTACATGACGAACATACATACATAGTAAATAATAAATACACCCAAAAGTGTCCTCCGTAGGCTAAAATGACAAGGGCAAGGCACACATTGTCACAAGCCACACAATCCGGAAGAGATTAAAAAGATGTGTTGAATCAAGGAATGGTCTCGGATGAAAACGGGTTCACTGTCGGCGACCCTAGCGTTTAAAAGACAGCGACCTTCGAATCTGCACGTGGAATGTACGAACCTTTTACAAGCCACGTGCAGTCGAACAATTAGTAGAGGACCTTGACTTTTATAACGCAGATATCACCTCCATCCAGAAAGTGCGATGGGATAGACCGGACAAAAGAAGGATGACTGTGTTGCTATAGGGTTGCGCTTATTCGGATGCAGAATTTCCAAATGCGGCAGACTTACCCAAAAAGTGCTAAGATTCCGATACCGAAAACACTGACGACGCCACCAAAGAACTTCTGAAGTGCTATTCAATTTTAACGCAAGAATGGGAAAGGAGAGCAAAGATATTTGATATGGCAGCTGGTAACTATAGTCTACGCGACACCATGTCTGACAATGGACTTAAGCTTATTGACTTTACGGCGAGGCGGGTCGAAATATCCCAATGGCAAGCACAACTCAATATACGCAAGAGGACATGGCTGTATCTGGATCATTAAATGCTAAATCTAATTGATCACATTGTGATCGACATAAGGTACACACAAAATTACCATACTGTGAGAGGACATAACGTAGAAAAACTATAATCGCAAAAAAACGCAAGAATTTTCGTTGAACGTGTATCCTGAAATCTCTCAGCAACTCCTATATCACCAGCATCGAGTAACGGGCATCAGTGATGCTGAAACTGGAAATCCTTGGTTTGTTGAAGAAAGCCCGCAAGCTGATGCAGTAAAACAAGTCCCGTTCAAAGCGACGCTGAAAGGAAGGACTACAGCTTTTTGTGTGGGTACAAGTAGAAGAGATGTTAAAAATACTGGCTTCTACAGAATAAGAAAAGACCGTATGAGAACTGCCCGATCGAAGATATTGCGAGGTTGCACACTACGAATAACGCATGGAAGTCTTACCAACAGGTAAAATTAACCTGTCATGGCAAAAAGACTCGTCCAGAAAGCTGTAAAAATGAGAAGTGTAGTGCAGTCACAGTTGGTGCTGAGAATATGGAAGACGTTTTTCCGCAGACTGTATAACGGCGAAGTAATCCAACATCCCGTCGTCAGGCAGAATATACTTTCTTCCTCCTGACTGAAACGAAGTAAGGATATCAATATGTAAGTCGAAATCCAATGCCTGAAATGCCTAATAGATGGAACCTCAATATCGTCCAATTTCAATCAAAAAAGGAGATAACCTCAACTGCATCAAGATTATGTGAACGTCTGGAACTCTGGAAATGGAATCTGAGAATGTTTGCTCAATGTACAAGAAATGAAACCCTTGCCTCTCCATCATTGCATCTACCATATTTTGCGACCGACTGAAACTTTTCGCCAACAAACTGATTGATCCCTATAACTTCAGAAAGACCACATTCAACCAAATCTTCAGACTCCGGCAAATTTTTGAACAAACTCAAAAACTCCAAATCGGTACCCACCATCTTTTCATAGATATTAAGGCCACCTATGACAGCATTTACAGAGACGACCTATCTATGTAGAGCCTTGTCGAGTTTATCCCCATGTCCCTACCCAGTTCGTCCGTCTGCACAGTGCGTTGAATGTATGAGGATGGTGGACAAAAATCTGCATTTCAACAGATATGGGTTTTTTTGTTTTGATAAATGGATACATCTAGTCAGACCAATCGGACTCTTCACTGTCTATATAACTATGTATTCGCAATAATGATTCCATATTTTCAGGTAATGTTAGGTATTGTTTGAGGTCATCATCGTCTTCCCTTAACCTTTTTTTCGAAATTGTATTCCTATATTCCGAAATTACAGGATCAGATCAGAACACGGTCATAAGGTCTTCGTTTGTATATTTTCGTGAGGATTTCCTAGTGTAAGCGAGACGATGCTTTCGAAACTCTTTATGACTTGCTTCTAAGGCTTCTTCTGAGAGCTGACCAATAGGCATTTCAAAAAAATGAAATAATATCTGCTCCGTGAATTAAGAGATTGTGAACACTGCTTGGCATATAATACCAACTATAAAGACCCAGGTATAGCTCTTTCGTTTCGCTGAGCAATTCGCAAAATTTCGGCAGATTTATATTTTTTCCACAAGCTACGACCCTTAAAATAACAGAAAACTTTTGTATTAGGCGTTCATCAACCCCAGTTATTCCTGCAGTTATCTTTGGATTAGCAAAAAATCGCCTTGCAGTGTTTCCATCATTAGTTGATCCGAATCCTGGCTTTGGTTTGTCCACAATAAGGCCCATCCTAGTTTTAAAAGAGTTTTGAACTTATTTTTTTCTATTGGGTCTATAACTTAATTCGGTTTACTAAGAGATGGCGTAACTTGTATTTTTCTATTGTTATTATTCCATTTTAACATGAGTTGGAAAGCCACTGTCATTGTACGTCATTTCAGTATATGTCATTCATTGAAGCGTAAACAACAATCATTTTTTTTCACTCAAATATGTCGAACTTTTTGCCTGAAAAAGTGTTTTTGCGGGGAATTCTTCTTTATTACTGAAAACTGGTCCCAAAAGTCATAGTATTTTGGTGGAAGTTTATGGTGAACATGCGCTTGCTGAGCTAACGTGCCAAAAGTGGTTTGTACGATTTAAAAGTGGTGATTATGGCTTGGAAGACGATGAACGTCCTGGGCAGCCAAAAAAGTTTGAAGATGAAGAACTGAAAGCATTACTCTATGAATATTGTTGCCAAACACAAGAAGAGCTCGCAGAATCTTTGGGTGTCACTCAAGCAGCCACTTCAAAACATTTAAAAACAGCTGGATATATTCAAAACCAAGGAAATTGGGTTCCACATGAACTCAAGCCGAGAGACGTCGAAAGGCGGTTTTGCATGTTCGAAATGCTGCTGGAACGCCACAAAAGGAAGTCATTTTTGCATCGGATTGTTACTGGTGATGAAAAATGGATTCATTACGACAACCCCAAGCGCAAAAAATCATATGTGAAACCCGGTCAACCAGCCAAATCAACGGCAAAGCCGAATATCCATAGCGCGAAGGTAATGCTCTGTATTTGGTGGGATCAGATGGGTGCGCTGTATTATGAGCTGCTAAAACCGGGTGAAACTATCAACGGACAACGCTACCGAACACAATAAATCCGTTTGAAGAGAGCAGTAGCCGAAAAACGCCCGAAATATGCGACCAGACACGAGGCAATAGTTTTCCATCATGACAACGCTCGACCCCACGTTGCTATTCCGGTTAAGAACTATTTGGAAAACAGTGGATGGGAAGTCTTACACCACCCGCCTTATAGCCCAGACTTTGCTCCTTCTGACTACCATTTGTTCCGGTCGATGCAGAACGCCCTCACTGAAATACGGTTCACATCAAAGCAGAATATCAAAAATTGGCTTGATTTATTCTTGGCTGCCAAGCCGGCGCAGATCTTTTGGGATGGGATCCACAAATTACCAGAAATATGCCCAGATGGGCAATACTTTGAATAATACCATTGTACTTGCTTTTCTTAAATAAACGTTCAAATTTAAAAAAAAAAAAACGCACGAATTAAATTACATACCCAATATTTGTAAACGTTATTTTGTTCTCTGATTGACGCACTTGTCAAGTTTTAAAAGGAAGCCTATAGCAAATGTGTAACAAAAATTGAAAGCATCTTATCCAAGAATAAAGGGTGGATGAACCAAAATGGTAGTTTTCTTCATTCGTGAGCTTTTTATTGACTGCTCCCCCATTCATCTCTTTAGGAGTCGCACCGCAAATGTAACAAATAACATTTTGAAAGAAATTTTGTATACCAAAACCATTTTTTCGTATACAATGGTTAAAGAGTCGACCAAAAACTTCATTCATTTTGGCCTCTTCATCTCGCACAAGTCTTGCATTTTCTTTCTTATATACCCTGACTGACTCGAACTGCAACCAACTTCAGACTGCTATAATTTCCAAACCGTTCATTACTGTGAGCTCAAATTTTGACACATGACAGATAATTTTAAGCGATTTGCGTCTCAGTTGTGTTGAAAAATTTTTATCCGCGATGGAATTCAAAAGTGATAGTGTGATTGCATTATATTTGGCTGGAAAAACACAAGTAACTGTCGTTAGAGCCCTCCAGCACCTCAACGTGAATAAATCATTTGTGTCTCGAACCACAGTTCGTTAACGTGATAATGGCAGCGTTATAAAACGCCATGGAGGTAGTCATAAAAAAACAGCAGCTTTGGCAGAAATGGTTCGGAAAGTGAAGGCTCGAATTGAGCGAAATCCGCGTCGAAGTGGCAGAAAAATGGCTCGTGAGCTCAACATATCGTTGAAACGGATGCAACACATACTGAAAAATGACCTTGTGCTCAAGCCATTGAAGAGTTGCTACGCTTGCACGAAAGTGGTGAGTTGCCGAATTTGGTTTTTTCCGATGAGTCGCTATTTGTTATAGAGCAATATGTCAACAAACAAAATGACCGAATTTACTTGCCAGAGAGGTCCTTTGAAAATGTACACCTTCGGACGGTCACCAGAAAGCAGGCGTCAAAATAAATGCGATCGTATACCGTGAAACTGTCTTAGAGACAGTATTGAAGCCTTGGGAAAACAATCATTTCGGTCGGAGACCGTGGACTTTTCAACAATATTCGGCACCGTCTCACAAAGCACGCGTCAACCAAGATTGTTTAAAAAACAATGTTCCACATTTCATTTCTTCGACACAATGTATTGTAAATTCTCCGGATGCAAATCCGTTGGATTTCTCTGTCTGAGATATTTTGGAGGCCAAGGTTGGCACTAAAAAATACCAAAGTTTGGACCACCTCAAACAAGCACTTCGCCGGGAATGGGCCGAAATACCGCAGAGCCACTTGCGTGGAGCGTGCGATGCTTTTTTCGGCCGTCTCAAGGCCATTATTCTCGCCAAAGGTGAACATATTGAAAACTACTGATACAGTTTGAAAATTGATGTATTTTCCAACATTTTTTGCCTCGGCACAATAAAATTTATCAAAAAATAAAAAAAATTATAGCGTTTTAAAAAGTTGCAGTTCGAGTCAGTCACCCTGTATAAAAATTTAATTGACCTGCAGTACATAGTTGAAGAAGAACGAGGATTTTTTCACAACTCCTCGACCAACTTAAGGGCACAAAACGCAATCAAAAGTAAAAATTCGTCTGTGCTTTCTGAATCCGCAAACAGTTGTTTGTTCTGACTATGCCCGGAACTTCCGTCAAAGCCCCACTTACATACTAACGTTGTAGTTGTGTTTTGCTTTATATGAGCAATTTCAGCTATTACTTTCTCCAGTTCGTCTCAGCAATTCTTGGAGATCAACCGATGCCTTGCCTCTCTATTTTAAGTTTTTTTATTTTATATAAGCTCGGAAAGCAATCTTTGTGCAAAGCATTAACAACTGTTCTTAGTATGTTATACCTTCTTTCTGATAGGTCTAATTCTAAATATAATCCTAAGGCTTCCTGGGTTGATAAAATTGATTTGCTTCCGACAGTTGATGCCCCTACACCAGATAAGTGATCAGACAGTTCTGCTGCGTATTTTATCTCCTCACTTGTTTTTGAGATCAATAGATCCTCTACTCTGCGCTTTTGGTTTTGTTGGAAGCTTCTTCAAATGGCTTTTTGGGTCTTCCACGACTAGTTCCCGGAAGTTCAAAAGAGGTGGTTTTATTTGTTATATTAATGATACTCTGAGGAAGTATAAACTCGCTTTTTAACCACACATCGTGACGCTTAACAAATATAGCGCGGTTTCGGAAATATTGCAGTCACATTCTCTAATTTTTTGGGTCAAATCACTTTCAATCCTCATCCAATCCTCAATCCAACATTACGTATCTTTATAGCACATTCGATTTTTTGATTTTTGTCCACTAGTCAACGCACTGTGGTCTGTGAAGAATGATAAAAAATGACTAAAGCCAAAAAAGATTTAGCGGTAAAGGGTGTCGAAATCAAGTATATGCTGTTAGCAAGGAAGGACACACAACATCCGAAAACTGGACAAAACCACAGTCGAAAGCCAAAATTTCGATCGAGTTAAGGAATTTGTTTCCGTGGGCTAAGAAGCCAAATGAGTAGTAGGACCCTATCATGGAAAGCTACCGAAACTCTAAATAAGACCTTCATCATCCCAGTGGATTATCTATCGAAAAAGGATAAATATATCCTCAGTGGCACAAAATGCGATATATGGTCCCGTTTGCGTTTACGGGCTTTGGAGGAGAAGATTCAGTGACAAACTGAACGAGGTGTACATGCATGCACAAGATGACTATGCGGCTATCCCATTGTCTGTAAAGTGAGCTCACTGAAGATCAAGCACATACATGGCTTCGGGCCTGTATTTTTTAGAAAGGACCCAAGGGATCTGATCCCACTGTGAAATGGAGAATTATTTAGCAAAATATAGAAAAAGCCTTTTTTTATTAGATAACACACGATTAGTCCTGTTGTGAAAAGTACCCATTATCTCTCTGAAATGGGCAAATAGTTTGTCTAAGTGCCTTGGCAGATGGCAATAGCATGCAATAAAAAGAAAAATATATATGCAATTCGTTACATGTTTGATGCTTTTGATCTTGTTATACAACATCATTTCTTGCGCCTTATTCTCACTATAAGGATTTCGCAATCTACCATTATTCTGTCAGTGTTTCCAGCTTCCAAAAGACACATTTTAGACTCTTTTGCTTTGAAGATCTATTCTTTTTTATATTTATTGTTTCCTTAAATAATCTACGTACGGCATGAATTTTACCTCCTTTGTCAGGAGGCTTAACAACTCGAATACATCACATTTATCGGTCAGATAGAGAGTATGGAAGATGTTATCCATGATATGTACAATTAGCAGACAAACAATTTTGTTCAACCTTCCTAGATTACAGTTAGTTAATTCTACTTCACCGAATACCAAATACCACAATGAACAAATAAATAATCCTCCGAAAGTGAACTAAAAAGTTAATGAAGCCGTTTTCCTCACAAAACTTTAGATCAAAAGTCTCAGAAAGGCAGAAATGCGATTGGATTATATTCAGCCAAAGCTAGCGATTCTTTAAGCATATGCTCAGTCTCAGAACAAAATGTCAAACACTATATGCATCCTTAAAATAATACCAACACCAACTCCGCCTTAGTGCATGTATGCAAGTGGAATCGCACAAGCATCCTGCCGCTGCCAAGCTCGAGTAATGAAGGAAAGGCATCCCAATGGGGACAGTAGGAGTAAATCTCTGTCAAAAAAAAAAAAAAACCTAATCCAGTGGTGAAACAGCAAGCGCCAATGGATGCATAGCTAAGAGGGTGCTCAAGCATTGCCTTTCAGATGGAAGACCTAGAAGAGAACTTATCTGTATTTAATGACTCCGTTTTAGAAACTAATACCTTGTGTAACAGTGTACGAACGACGAATTACATCCCAATGAGACAGACGCACTCAAGACCTCTGGCAAATAGACTCAGACTGAGTCCAAGTACGTCATATACAAGCCATCTGAACAACATAATTCAAGCGTGCGCTAAAGAAGGGGTGCAACTACGAGCAAGCCCAGATGTATGCAAAGGATAATGTGGTTGAAAAGGGTTTCGAGGTGAAGCGCATACGATCCGAGGACAACCGCCCTTCCCAATCCGAAGCGCAACGAGTTTGTACTGTGAACACAACCTTCGATAAAGTCTCTTATAGCGATATAACGAGCTCATATGTTGGAGTTGTACCAGTCGACTTGTATCGTAAACTTCTCATAAATAATTAAATAGTTCAGATGCAAGAGAGCATTATGGATATCACGATCAGGCTACGTGATGAGGAAACGAGACTATCAATCCGCGGTGCGATCTTCAAAGCTAGTTGACTTTTGATCGTTAGTGTGGATGCCTCCACTGCAGAGTGGATAAAGAACTTAAAGAGAAATATGGGTTAGAGGTGATACTTGTCGAGGAGGAAAATTTTCCAAAACCGCATGTCCTTAGAGGGTTTTTTTCACAATGTACCGCGACAGTTAGCGAAAGAATTGTGGCAATTCTTGGTGGCCAAAATAAAGAACTCAACACAAGAATTTGGTCCTTGCAAGTAATCAAAACGCTATGAAGCGGTTCATAAGGCTAAAGGGCCTGGCTTTGCACCGATTTGGTCAGACCAAGATCATCCTCAAAAGTTTGAATAAGACGAACTAACCAGAGCTCTAAATCAGCGACCCTAAACACGACAAGCACGACGTCAGAGGAAGCTGGCGGAAGTGTGAGCTTTTAACCACCTAGGGCAAGCGTCAGCGCTACCGCACACGCTGTAGGACTAAAAAGTGGAGAAGCTGCACCCGCAGCTGCAGAAACCACAATACAGCACCGGCTATGGATCTGGCCAATACAACGGCGATTCGAGCAGGTGGCCAGACAAATAGAGGACGGTCCAATAGGTAAAAGAGATAGTCCCTCTCAACAGGTTGCCATAAGATGTAGATGAGATAACAAACTCTACAGAGAACGGAATCCTGATTATGCATGTAAGAAATGACATCCCATTTGAGTATGCTGCAGGCAAACCTGCATCGAGTTATGAATGCCTAGGACACCTTTAGCTAGCGATGTGTTGAAGAGAAATTCGTTATTGGAATTATCTAAGAGCCATGGGCAAATCATGGTAAGATTTTTGCTTTAAAAAGCAAAACCAAAGATAAAATTATTACCAAAGCTCCTTTTAGATCGAGGGCAGCCCACTTTATTGCGAAAGATATACAACTCTCTCCCACTTCAGGTTTCGTAACTAGGGACCTGATGGCAGTACAAATCGAGCGCCAAAACGAATGGAAATTGCATAGGTTCGTATGCACATTGGCGTATTTTGCTAGAAACACTGAGGAAGTTCCTCCCACACCAATACGGATACACATTATCATTAGTTGCGTCTCCAATGCACACAATACGATTTGGGACAACCGTGATACAAACAAAAAAGGTGAGTTACTACTAGAATTTATATGTATTAAGCAAAAACCTAAGTATACTAAAGTACACTAAAATGTTGCGGTCAAAGCTGTATTGTTGCTGTACGAGCCGACAAAAGCTGTGGACGCACGCGAGAGCTAAACGACATCATTCTTTTAAATACAGCTGTACGGTTTAGAGAACTGTGGTAAAACGGTGCGTACCATGGTGAATTGAGAATCTAGAAGCTATTCGAAAAAGAGTGCGAAAGCTTTTCAGCAAAGCCAAACACACCGGAACTTAAAAACAATAAAGATCCCTTCAAACTTAATACAACTAAGAGTTGCAGAGATCAAAAAGAGCCTCCTGGCATGCTAGCTGCGGTTAAATTGGAAGCACTTCCTGCGGTAGTACGACTCCATAAATTCCCCCCCCCCCCCCCAAGATCATGGAATTGTTAATCAAACTAGATGGCACAACCACACGAGACCGTGAAGAAACTCTGAATACCTTAATTCAGGTTCATTCCTTAGGGTCTTCTAATATTAACAAGTCTTCCCTTCCAAAAAACCTCAGCAGAATCAACTGTTTATCTGGATAAGGTTAAGCGGGCTATCAACTCATTTAAACCATACAATGTACCAGGCATAAACGAATTTTTACCAGCTGCTTAACAAAAAGGGCTGGACTTCCTTGTACCTACCCTAATAGCCTTATTTAGGTTCAGCTTCAAATTGGGCTACATACCACACACTTGGAGGGAGGTCAACGTGGTGTTTATCCTCAAACCAGGCAACAAGCCCAGGGAACTACCTACATCATATCATCCTATAAGCTAGGCATCATTTTATCTGAAAACAATGAAAATAATTATTGACGTTCATATCAGAGAAAGCTTAAAAAAGCTGCCACCATTGTCAGTACTCTAATGAAGCTGGCAGCTGAAACTAACAGCTCCTTCCGCTGTAAAGAAATTGCACTTTGCGCATTTCTAGACATAAAAGGTGCTTTCGACAACACTGGAAATGACCCCATAGCAAATACTTTACTCCCATAATTTCACGCAAAAGACCACCATTTTAAAGCCTAACAGAGTACAGTGTCTTACATGTCTGACCATATTCGGAGCCTTCCACACTTGCAAAAGAAATTCTTTCATCAGCAAATCAGCCCATCGTATATAAAGTGGAAATGGTTTTGTTAAATTGCACAGATCAGCACAATACACAAGATTCTTCAAGACCTGTATACAATCTGTACATTCATCTAAGAGTAGGAGACCGGCACCAGCTTCTTTTTTAGTATCAACCATTGTCTTCCGGTCCAAAGGCCAAAAGACTCATATATTTCGACGTACCTGTTGAAAGGACGATGGCACAATTACCATTTTCCTCAAGGTTTAACGTTGTTTCTTTTCCATGTTGCAGAATATGTCGCAGCATTGATTTTGAAGTAATTTAAAGGCAGCGGCCAAATGATGATTTTCCAAAACAAATTCGTAATATGGTACATCAACGCTAATTCGGAACTTAAATTAACCAAAAATTGGTTTGTTAGGTCCGAATGGTCGACGTAGTGAATACAGGCCGCAAACAGAGCACCACCAATTTCTAGTGGGATGAATATACCCTCTAAAGCTATAGTATTCAGCAGCACATTAGTACCTTAGGTTTTTTTTTTTTTTTGCGCCAATGGATGTGGTAGTCTTCTAAAGAAGCAACATGCACGATTCGCAACACCCGAATATTCGATGCCAGGAGTGCGCCTACGTACTAATCCACACCACTACTTCTTGGGGCTGGTTAGCAGATCATGCTAGTCTTCTTGTATTTGCTTCTTCAGCTCTTCTAATTTTTTCTATTCTTCTTAGCTCGTTTTGCACAATTATCACAAATGTGCCGATTTCCGATTTCCGACTGCAACATTTGGTCTATGAGTAGTATTGGACTGGGCAGAATAATTCTCCACTACGAAAAACGCTGGCAATGAAATATAGCGTGCTCCGTATCTTCCTCCTCGTTTGAGCATTCTGGGCACAAAGGGGAGCTATCGTGTCCGAATCGGTGCAAGTATTTGCGATAGCCACCGTCACCAGATTTATTACTTTAGGTAACATCGGCTACACGTTATGAATTGTGAAATAGATTGTCTTTAATGTGGTGGTCCTCTAAAGTAAATGAAATTAAGAAAAGTTTTTGCTGGTATCATAAGACTGGTCAGCAGTTCTCTACTCTGAAATATTGTAAACGTGACACAGGTAAGCGGTCTACTGCAATTTAAGTCAACGGTTCTAAATATATCGATGCTCCGAATATCCTGCTCACTTAAAAGTGTACCTAATGCATTTTCTTGAAACGTATCCACTCCAAACGTTGGTAATCGCTCACCGGTGAAAGAATTCATATGCGACAAAGGTTAGTTCACCTCTGATTTTTGTGTCATTGGCGGGCCGTGTGGTGATTAAGCACGCGATACCACATATTGTTCGGTGTTCTCTTCCACCCACAGCGGTGGTAAATCAAATTTTTGTTGTTTGTCCAAAAATGCTGAACAAATATATTCGGATATTTGATTAACCGATCTGGTCGATTCACTAAAGTGTGACAGTTCTTTTTTAGGCGTTCATTTGAACTTTATTGTTTACAACTGATCTGGGCACCAATCAAGTTTTTCAATAGTATCCGTGGCCAAGCGATTGTATGCATCATCTCCTTGGACTAATTGCACTCGATTGGCGCTTGAAGGAGCTTATTTTGTACTGAACGCAAACTGGCTAAAATTTAGGCGAATGGTGTCACAATAAAATCTACTCCATGGCTTTCGCTGGCTGTGCTTGAATTTCTTGACATAGTTTGAATCCGATTCACGACGTTGAGGGAAATTTTCTAATACCAATCCAGCGCTGGGTGCCGATTGAAAGAGTCCGATGGTTGTATCGTCTCGATAGGGGGTGAAATATATTGTAGACTAAACCCAGCCACGAAAGTCATCGATAGATGATTTTCGAGTCAGTTAGACCTGTGGCTACTGATTCTGCAGTTGCAGCAATGGAAGCAGCAGAACTCATGTAGGGATTTTAAAGAAAAAAGCACACGAGTCTGAATTCTATGAGTTTTATTAAAAGACAGAGCTAGAGCAAGTTAATATAGATAGGTAGTTCATATATGTGTGAAGCAAGTATATAAGTTATTATAAGAGGAATTGCCAATAATTTATTTTTAACAACTCTCCGTTGCCTTATCTATTAGCAAATTTAAAGTTTGTGACTGCGACTCCAATTCAGATGATGGTTACGAGTATAAGAGTCAGTTAAGTACTACAACCGCAACTCTGCCAACAAAAGAACAAGTTCAGTTCCCTAAATATCCTCATGATATCCATATCACCCCTTCCCATGACCAATTAGCTTCCAACTGCCATCAGTTTTGGGTCCCTCTAACAAAGAATAAGGAGTGCCATAAGAAAATCGTCCTTCCGCCTATCGATTTCACAGAAATGTTAAAAAAGAATTATCCGGTAGCCAATGGTCACGTCCTGACACACTTGCTCACAATGCAACCATGCTTACCCCAGCGCCACTTTTGTAACAATACCAACCACAAGCTGAAACTTGACATGGGTACGAGTGGAACATTAAAAACCACCTATTATCGTGCTATCTACACTCTTGACAACAAAATTCCTCTGTAAGGGTACCTTATTTGCTTGGAAATTTCGCCAAAATCGAATTTTCTTCAAATGCGTCTTAAACAAAGAAAAGAATCTTTTAAGTACTTTGAGGGTTGTCACCTCATTCTGAAATCGATCACCTTGGTTATAGCCGGTTACTACGAGCATTCGTATTATGGACGACGAGACATTGCGATACTTCTGTCTGCCACTTAACTTCTCAAACAATTACGTACTCAAAGAACTCCTTAAAAACCGCCGATACAGCCAATGCATGGAAATTATTGAAGACGACACAAACGGGCATTGCCGTGCCGATGGTTTGCCTTGAACTTTGTCAAGGGTGTTCCCAGATCAGACTAACAATTTAGCCCTTGAAATCAACAACCAACGCAATTTTCTTATCCAAATCGATTGATTCCTCGAGGGGAAATTCGATTTTTCTAAGTCAAAAAGAGAAAAAAAAAAAAAAAAAAAAAAATCGCCTTTTTTGGTTGAGAAATGGGAAGAAATTTTCTCAGGACAATTGTATTTAGAATGCATCAACTTAGGGTATTTTTGGGAAATTTCCGCTGAATCTGTGAGGTGAAAGCTCTTTCGGTTAAGAACAATGTTGCTGCAATAAATTCCCTTATATTTCCTTGTATCTATAACAATTGTCTGCTATTTCAGGACGATTTATCTGCGCGACTATAATGATAGTGTGCCGTTGAACTTGTCTGGAATAAGTTCAATAGATGTCATTGGGGGTGTAGATGAGATATACTGACCTATTGGCACGTATTCGTTCTAAGTGACAATGGATACACCTATATAGTACATTGCGTGCGGCCTTAAAGGAATCAATTCTCTACAACTTTTTGCATTTGTGATTCCTTAGTCCCTTTTTGCCAGCACATTTGTATATCTTAGAGCAAGAGTCAGATATATGTATAGAAATAGAAGAAGGGAAAATGACCTTGGATACAGGATTTTATAAAGGTTACAACTTTTTTGAAAGAAAACAATAAAGACGATACAACGAGCAGAAACGCAAATAAAAAGACACGAGATACATTTTCTCAAAATTAAGATGTAGACGGTGTTTCTGCGAGTTTATATCTTCATTAGGTATCTTAAGAAAATTGTTCCTTTAAACGAGCTCGTAGGCAAGCTAGATGCAAATGTCGTGTCCTTAGGTGACATCTTTATCGTCATAGAATGTACTCGTGCTTGGAGTTGAATGGCTGACTGAGGAACATTTTGGTTGAATTGTAGATTTGTTAAAAAAAAATGACTTGAAACCTTAATAGTACTTGGATTCGGTGAAATATTATTTTAGTCCATTAGGAAAAATATGGTGTGTAACAATTGACATAAAACTAAATGGAAAAGTTACGTTTGAGCAAGGCATCTTCTCTATAATTTTGATAGAAAGATGTATTAGTGTCTTCATCTCCTTCATCTAAACGAATGTATTCATAATATCTCGGCGCTTAGAAGATTTCATATTTATCTTCTGAGAATTTCTGCCTTTGTTTGAGATTCATGAACTCGGTTCATCATTAAAACAGCCCAGAACGGAGTCATCACCTTTTGAAAGACGAAGATTCGGAGGATCAATATGTAACAGACCGATATTTTGGTTGTCCGAACAATGGCTCTGCTAAGCAATTGATTTTTGATATCAAAAAACAGAGTTGCTATTCGCTATTTCGAATGACTTTTCGATATACCGCATTGACCGTGAAGTCTAGGATGACAAAGTCTTTGGCTATCCCGAATTTTGACCTGCTTATTGTGACATTTTTTTTAAGTCATCGATGTTATACGTCATTTCCAAATAACAACAGTTTTGACCGACTCTGCTTCACTTGTAAGTGTCTGTTCTGCCAATAAAACATATATACATGTGTGTCATCAGCAAGCCAAGTAAATATACAAACATTGCATAAGAGTAGATCGTCTTGCCGAAAGCCTCTTTTGACGTAAGAGGTACTGGAAGAATCATTTCCTTTTGTCAAGGTGCAACCAACTTTCTTCACGGCCATTCCGCACAGCCAAGAACTGAATACGTCTTTGTACAATTTTTGCCAATACATATGCCCATACATATGTATATAGTTGGTTGATGTCGATTTAGAATTTGGAGGAATTTTCCAAGATCTGGCATAATACACAAATCTTGTCGATGGTGAACTTTCCAGGTGATAAAATTGAAGGAAGATAGTAGGGGATTACATAGTACGGCATAAAGGATTTTATAGGCGATGTTGAGGACGGTGATGTCTTTATAGTTGAAGGAGACTAGAATGTACCTTTTCTTCAAGATTGGGCATTCAATAATGAGATTCCATTTACCCAGGATTAAGCAGCTCAGCAGTTATGCGCTCAGATCAGGTAGACGAAATTGTTGTCCATTATCGTCCTGGTTGGTTGACAGCAGAATGTTGACCGTCTTCGCAGTCTCTCAGTGTGCAGGAAATGTTCTTCTACATCATCACTAACTTTTAATCTATCAATATGTTCCCTTGTTCGTCTTCGTCATCATCGAATCGTTACTTTCGTAGTGGTGGTGGGACCAAACACGAGTGCATCTTTTACTTCCATCTCGAACAGGACCAAAAGGGAAGAGCTTCTGTTTCTCATAGACGCATATCAGACGAAGAAGTCAAACGCATTATATAAAATTAACCAGCGACGGGCTACAACTAGCAAAAGTCATATTTCTGGTAGACGGAAGTCGGTTGATGCACTCAAACTAATTTTGAGGAACAGGACAATTTTCCACGTCCACAAGGTCCATCTAAAACCATCAATGATTGCAAGAAGTGCCGAGCTGATCATCGACGAGTGCACACGCATAAGTGCACTTATGAAATTCACTCCTCGCGTGGAGAAAAAAATAAAAATTAATAAAATAAGCTCGCGCGAGTGAACAATAACAAAAAAGTTCAAGTTGAGTGCAAACAGTGTGGTCATCCCAACCACCCTGCTGCTGTTTTTACTGTTACTTATCATTACATTGTCATACAATGAACCAATTCTGAATTTTTATTTCACAGCTGTGCTTAGTATCGTCGGGTTTTGTGCTTTTTTTATTTTTTATAATAACATGGAAATTTAGGGTGGACGTTACGATTTACGCGGGGTAAAAAGTAATCAATTTTCTGTGTACGTACACGTCTGTAAGTACAGACCAGCTGCTTTGGAACTTAGTGAAACATAGGTAGTTTCACCTTCCAAATCCTGCATTCTCATACTGAAATATACACAATTCTGGGTAGCTTCGACATTCTGGAAAGACAACATCCGAAGGACGGTGTGTTGAGCTCTTCGCTGCGGAAAACAACGTTGACGTTGATAGTCAAACTGCCAACACACTGGACTTGTGTGTTGATGATGATGAGCCTCTAGGCTCATCGAATCATTGTGTCCTATCAGCTAATTTCTCGTACACCGACCACACAGTTAGATATAAGTTTCCTAAAGGAACCGTATAACCATACGAGAAAGCCAATTTAAGCGGACTTAACAGCTTCTTTATGAATTTTAAGTACCAACGTGGACGATGCTACTGATATAATCGCAGAAACTATTCCTTTGGAAGAAGATCATATATCCAACATCGGATAAATAGTATCAAACCAAAAGATAGAACAGAAAATACTTAAATGTCCCAACACCAGTTAAAGATTTTGATGATTTGTCAAATTTCATTCTTAATCCCAACGTTCATTTACCATGATATTCCAGCTGTCAGCTCTTTGAACAAGGCCAATCTGTTTGTTACACATTTTGCGGCTGGTTTAACACTTTCAGATTTTGCTTTGTCCTCGCCTACACTTGAGTGCGTCGAATATTCAATGGGACGAATCCACTTTCGCCCCCGTGTAGTAGCAAGAGTACTTAAAAATCTCAATAAACGCAAATGTGTTGGTCCAGATGGTATATTTCCCCTTCTTCTGAATAGGTGTTCTTCCTCGCTGGAGAAACCACTGAATAAACTTTTTCATCAATCCTACTCCTAAATACTCTTTCGTAGCAGATGGAAGACAGCATTTGTCCAGCACGTCCCTAAAAAAATCGAATCTTCTTCTTTCTCTTCTTGCAGACCCATTGAACTTACGTCCCTTCTTTCCAAGGTCATGGAAATGATGATAAACCATCAGCTCATGAAATATCTCGAAACGCGGAAACTTCTTAATGACCGGCAGTACGGTTTGCGTAGCAACAGGTCCACCAATGATTTGACGACATGTCTCACCACAGGAACCACACATCAATCTGGCGAACGCAAGATAGTTTCACTTGATATTTGTAAAGAATTTGACAAAGTTTGGCATTAAGCTCTTTTGTCGAAAATGCGTGCTTTTGAGATTGAGGATTCTGTTCTTCAATGGATTAGAAATTGTTTCACGTCTGATATTCACAAAATAAATGCTGGTGTGGCTCAGGGCTCCGTTCTGTTTCCGACACTCTTTTTAATTTTCGTCAATGATCGCTTATCTGATACTTCGTGTCGACGACAACCAAAATTCTAAAAATAAACGTAATGATAAGTTTAAAAAAAGACTAGCAAAAAACGAAGCTCTAATCCCGATCCCAACTGGAGCTTCAAAACGAACTTGTTCCCCGATTTTGGTCCCCCCTGCTCACTTATCCGACACAAAGCCTTTACACACCAATCCCCTAATCCGCTAATTTCCAATGGCCAATGTCCAACGCGTCTCTTTCAACTTAACCCCAACCAACCATATTATCCCTTCTCAATCTTCTACGCCACCGATCCCAGCAAACAACTCATTTCCTAACTTCGACCTACAAACCGGAGCTAAGTACTCTAATTTTATTAACTCCCATACCCTAAACCCAACATCTCATGCGGCGCCCAATTCCATATCCAACCACGAATCTCCATCTCCCTCCCCCACTGCCCCTATTCTTGATCCTCTTTTTCCCACCACAGTTAAACTAACCCAGCAAACCAATGGAACTAGGCTTAGAGAGAGAAAGATATATGAAAACATTCGTCTCTTTCTCGCCTATCTACACGACAAATCGGACTCGGTCTGCTACGAAGGGAAGACCAAAACCAGCGTCATGGTATCCATCCAGCAGGAAGGCCTCCCTACCGACCCTATCAGTCTCAGGAACCTTTATGTCAGGTACCACGAGATTTTTAGCATGTCCCCTCAGAAAGTTGCAGACGACCTTGCTGCATTCGGCCACTACGTTCACTCTAAACGAGTCTCACACCTACAGCGAAACCGAGCTGACCACGATAAATTTTTTCGTATATAACGTGCCTTCCTCGTCAGCACTTAAACCATCCCGTCATACATCTCCACCACGCAACATCCCTTTTACATTTTACTACCAGAATGTAAGAGGTCTTCGCTCTAAAACCAATGCTGTCCTACGTCAATCGCATTCTCTTCTCTTTGATATTTACGCCTTGACTGAAACCAATTTGATTCCCGACATAAAGAACCAGGAATTGTTCCCCCCTACTTTTAATGTTTTTCGCGACGACGATCCTACCCGCCCACATGATGATTCCCCATGTCGAGGGGTCTTACTGGCGATCCACAACAGCCTTAACTCTTCTCCCATTAGCATCTCTTCATCCTCTAAAGTCGACTTTGTCGCTTTAAAAATATCACTCCCCTTCAAGTCCCTTTACGTTTTATGTTGCTACATCCTGCCAGCTCAACCTACCGAATCTTACCAACTTGTTGTCGATGCGATCGACTATTTAATTGACCTGTCTGACTCTACTGACGATATCTTTGTTTTCAGCGACTTTAATCTTCCTCAGCTACAGTGGACTCCACCAGACGATCAATCGTTCTTCATCGCTTCAAATGCCAACTCAGCTAAGGAATGTCTCTTCTTAGATCGCTTAACAGACTCAAGTCCATGCCAAGTCAGTGGTGTATCCAACTATATGGGCAGGCAATTGGACCTTATTTTCACAACAGATTCCATTAACTCCTCAGTCTCACTTTGTCCCCTATCTCTCTCTACAATCGATAACTACCACCCCCCCCCCACACTTCTACTTTCATTTTTTCATTACTCTTCTTTCCAGTCCACTCCTCCCACAACTCTCTCATCCTACGACTTTCATAAAGCAAACTTGCACAAAATCAGTGACTATCTTAGCAGATCCCCCCTTAACTTTCACAACCTAAGCCTAAACGATGCCCTATCCATTTTTTATAAAGAAATATTTTCTTTCAGCCTTTACGTTCCGTTTTCCCGCCTTAAAACATCATCTACTAGTCCTCCCTGGTATAATCGCAAGCTTCGTTTCTTACGAAACAAGAGAAACAAGTTATGGGCTGTTTTCCTGCGTACCAGATCTTTGTCCGACTATTCCAACTATCTTGGTGCTTATCTTCATTTCACCGAACTTTACGATTCCCTTTACCAGCGTTACCTTAACAATGCGCAACTCAACCTTATAAATGACCCTAAGTCCTTTTACCAATTTGTTAACTACAAAAGAAAGTCCAATGGTTACCGTCCTTCCCTCTCTTTCAACAACAAGTCATCAACCGATCCACTCACCACTGCCAACCTATTTGCCAGCTTCTTTAAACAATCCTTCACCAACGACTCCTTTGTACCAGATCCCTCCTATTTTCGTTACCTACCGAACTTCTCCAACGGCCCACTTCTCTCTCACATCTTGGATCCCTCCTATATCGAATATAAATTACACCAACTCAATGACGAATTTACACCCGGTCTAGATGGCCTCCCTGCCATATTTCTTAAAAAATGTTCTTCGTCTCTTTCCCTTTCCCTCTCTGATCTCTTTCGTCTATCCCTTTCACAAGGAGAATTTCCGCAGGTTTGGAAAACCTCCTTTATAACCCCGATCCACAAAAAGGGATCAAAGAAAGAAATAACAAACTATCGTCCAATCGCTAAACTCTCCCATATTCCCAAACTCCTCGAAAGTATTTTGTATGAAGCTTTAAGTTTCCAATGCAAATCACTTATTTCCCCTAGACAACATGGCTTCCTAAAGGGTAGGTCAACCACCACAATCACGTTGAATTCGTATCCTTCGCCATCTCTGCCCTAGAGAACGGCAACGAAGTCGATGTAGTTGCAACCGATTTTAGCAAAGCCTTCGATAAAATCTCTCATCGATTAATACTCTTCAAATTGTCTGCCCTCGGCTTTGAACCCATACTGTTAAAATGGATATCCTCTTACCTCGAAAACCGTTTTTACAGTGTTCGTTTTAGGTCAGCCCACTCCACTCCACTACTCGTCCGTCTCCCTTTACGCCGGCGATACCAAATTTTTCAAAACTATTTCCTCTCCCCATGACTCCTTCCTTCTTCAACAAGACCTTGATAGTTTTTCAATCTGGTGCCTCAAAAATTGTTTGGAACTTAATTCTACCTTCTCCACAACCAACCGATCTCCTCCGTTGAGTCTCTTCGCGACCTCGGCATTTTGTGTGATAGGGAGCTCAATTTCCGTTTGCATATGGATGGGATAATCCTTAAAGCCAACTCTGCACTAGGTTTTGTAAAACGATGGTCCAAAGAATTCACCAACTCATACGTGACCAGGTCCCTCTATATTACCTTTGTTCGTCCCCTTCTAGAGTACGCTAGTCAAGTATGGTCCCCATATCATCGCGTTCATATCTCGAGAATCGAAAGCATCCAGCGCCGTTTTCTTCGTTTTGCGCTTCGAGGTTTGCCCTGGGATGATTCTTTTACTCTGCCCCCTATCAAAACCGTCTCAACCTTATTAACCTAAACACCCTTGAGGAACGCAGAGATGCAGCCGACTTTCTCTTCATCCATCGACTTCTTTCAGGCCAGGTTGAATGCACGTCTCTTCACAATTCTATTTTCCTCAACACTAACCCTCGTAATCTACGTACCCCTCGTCTCTTCTATCTCCCAACCCACCACACCACCTATGGCGCGAATGAACCAATCTCCCGCATGCTACGAAAAATTAATTCAAACCCTAGCGTCTTTGACTTCCACCGCACCACTTCCTACCTCAAATCGGTTCTCCTTCACCACAACAACCAACCTTAGTTTTAAGTATTAGTTTAAGTTTAATTTTAAGTTATAGCTTGTATTAAGCCGAATAAATGGGGGGCTTTCGCCCCCACCAAAATTAAAAAACTAATCCAACAAACTTCTTTGCTGATGACAGTACTCTCCGCTTTTCATATTCGTTTCCGGACTTAGGTCCCTGCTCTTCGGCTGTAGAACCAGAATGTCAGCGTATCTTAAGCTCATTAAATTCCGATATTAACAGCATACACAATTGGGGAATTATCAGCTGAGTGGAATTTAATACTTCCAAAACTCAATGCCGCCTGCTGTCATTAAAGCGAAATCCAACAACCAAGCCATTATCCATGAATGGCACTTGCATCGTCGAAACCGAAAACCTTTTCATTCTCAGAATGTGCATCGGTGACCCCATATTCGATGTCGCCGAAAATGCCGCGAAATATCCAGGTTTCCTCAAGCGATGTAAAACATATTTCACTCCCTCTGATCTGGTCTCAATATATAAGGCATTCATCCGCCCATAATTGGACTACAATGCCCACATCTGGTCAGGTGCCCCTAAAACATCTCTACACCTGCTGGATAAGATTCAAACCCGTGCAATAAAATTCGTATATGATACTAATTTTAGTCAGTCAATTGACACCCTTGAACACCGACGTAATGTCTCGTGTCTCACCTTGTTTTATCGCTGTTCTCACCATCAGTGCTCCATAGAAACGTCCAAAAGCATTCCTGCAGTATACCCTCAAGTCCACTTTGAGGCGTACTTTGAAATATCATGACTCGTTCCTAATCCGTACAACTCGCCTTATAAAATGCCCTGCCGAGCCTAAATTACTCCTATTACTCTCATTAAGTCAAAAGGATCATTCCAGGAAAGACCACAAAGAGTAGGTCTTGGGTGTCGTCAATTATGGGTACATGAACTCCCTGAAAGAGGGAAACGCACTTGACTGACGTATCTTTCTGTAGCTTCCTATCGTACAACATTTCAAGCCCGCAAAGGAATTGAACAAGGGATGAAGATTAACCGTGGAAGATACAAAGTCAGAAGGGAAACTGATTGCACTTGGGTGATAAAGCAATTAACATGCCTATCGAAGTCATCTCGAAAAAGTTTAGCGTCTCGTTGTGAAAAGATAGCTTTAACAACCCTATCGAGACCTTTTATGGTAAGGATGAAAAGATAAGGAGCTAGGTGGCCGCTTGTAAAATACTAAGGATCCGGAATAGCTAAGTAATTTTATTCCCTTCCATGGGACTTTGACATGGAAAATCTATACTTAAGGCCGGCTCTTCAATCTTCTTGGACTTAGAATAGCCCTCTGTCGAGACTTTTATGTTTGGGTATGATCCACGTTAGAAGGGTTCATTTTCATTTTATTCCCAAATCTGTATAGACAAGAGGTAGATTTTCCAGTTCTTATCTATTTTATTTACTCATATTGACCTTTAAAGTTCCAAGTCTGATATGGCATCTCTATGTAGGAGTGGCACGATCAGAAGTTAGCTAGAAAGTACTTCTATATCAGACTATAGATACATCAAATTTCAAATCGGATGCGACTTTTCTGAAGGGTGGCACACGGCGAAAACACCACAAGGATACGCTTTGTGAAAAAGCTTTAAAGACTCGTTGAAGCTTTCATTAGACTGGATTAAGGCCCTAGAAAGGGGGCAAAGGAAGCTGTTTAATAGACAAACGCTGCCTAATGCCGAACGATTACAAGAGTTAATCAGACGTTTTTTTTTTCTACTGGTATGCTTCACGTAAAACGACGAGAGCATAAAGCAGGCTTTCATTAATTCTAATAACACCGATTAGGTATCAAATGATGTAGCTCTACTGTCTGTCGCATTATACCTAGCTGCTGTTTGTATTTAAGCTCACGTTGCTCTAGGTATAACCGAAGTTTGTTCAGAAGAAATGTGCTTTCAGTCAAAGACTTCGATATTAAGGTTGTTCTTCTGTTGAACATATTTGGCATTTATTCTGCATAGCAAAGTTTGTTGGATTATACATATTGAAACCAGACACTTACATATATGCTGCATTCGATAAGCGGGGTCGTGTGGGATACAATCGAAGATTATTTTTCTAGGCAATGCTTAGAAAACCTAGATTGAAGCTGCGAGCGTACTCAGTTAGGACTTTCATTGATAATTGCGCTCCCTGTTACATTCCTGTTTCCAAGCAGATCAAACGAATATTTTCTGAGGTTTGTGACAAGTTAATGACATTCTTTCTATCCCTAGATACCTGCTTACGGTTTTCATATGAAAATACTGAGGCATCTAAATTTACCAAAAGCGAAAGTGCATTCTAGGACCCTTGTTATGTGTGATGGGGTGTTGGGTACTACGCAAAGGATCCTCTATTTTTGTGTACTGCTTACGCTCATGTTACGCTACGGGTTTTATGCGCTGGTGTGGTTGGTGCTGGTAATATCATGATATATAGACCCTATCGCTGAAGCCATTGCCTGAAATCTATAAAAGAGTAAGAAACTATTGGGTATGTAATTTAACTCGTGCGGTTTTTTTTCTTCAAAATTTGAATGTTTATTTAAGAAAAACATGTACAATAGTATTATTGTATCTTTCTGGAAATTTTTGGATCCCATCCCGAAAGAACTGCGCCAGCTTGGCAGCTAAAAATGAATCAAGCGAATTTTTGATATTCTGCTCTGATGTGAACCGTATTTCAGTGAGGGCGTTCTGCATCGACCGGAGCAAATAGTAGTCAGAAGGGGCAAGGTCTGGGCTATAAAGCGGGTGGGGTAAGACTTCCCATCCACTGTTTTCCAAATAGTTCTTAACCGGAATAGCAACGTGGGGCCGAGCGTTGTCATGATGGAAAATTATTGCCTCGCGTCTGGTCGCATATTCCAGGCGTTTTTCGGCTATTGCTCTCTTCAAATGGATTAATTGTGTTCGGTAGCGTTGTATATTGATGGTTTCACCCGGTTTTAGCAGCTCAATACAGCACACCCATCTGATCCCACCAAATACAGAGCATTATCTTCGCGCCATGGATATTCGGCTTTGCCGTTGATTTGGCTGGTTGACCGGGTTTTACATATGATTTTTTGCGTTTGGAGTTGTAATAGATTCATTTTTCACCACCAGTAACAATGCAAAAATGACTTCCTTTTGTGGCATTCCAGCAGCATTTCGGACATGCAAAACTGCCTTTCGATGTCTTTCGGCTTGAGTTCATGCGGAACCCAATTTCCTTGCTTTTGAATATATCCAGCTGCTCTTAAACGTTTTGAAATCACTGCTTGAGTGACACCCATTGATTCTGCGAGCTCTTCTTGTGTTTGGCAACAATCTTCATAGAGTAATGCTTCCAGTTCTTCATCTTCAAACTTTTTTGGCTGCCCAGGACGTTCATCGTCTTCCAAGCCAAAATCACCACTTTTAAATCGTACAAATCACTTTTGGCACGTTTCTTCAGCTAGCGCATGTTCACCATAAACTTCCACCAAAATACGATGACTTTCGGGAGCAGTTTTCAGTAATGAAGAAGAACTCCCCGCAAAAACATTTTTTCAGGCACAAAGTTCGACATATTTGAGTGAAAAAAAATGATTGTTGTTTACGCTTCAAATGAATGACATATACTGAAATGACATACAATGACAGTAGCCTTCCAACACATGTTCCAATGGAATAATAACATTGGAATAATACAAGTTACGCCATCTCTTAGCAAACCGCTAAGTTATAGATCCAATATATAAACGGTCAAGTCAACGATGGTGAACGGGTCATTTTCGCTGTAAAAAGAGTTCTTGCATAGTACTAGATGTTTAAGCTGAAAAGAGTGCACCTCCTTCGTAAAGGGACTCCTGTTTTGTCGATTAGTTCTATACATAGTCGGCCTCAACTAACAAGCCTCTGCAGTTAGTCCGATCATTGGCTAACTGCCTCCAGTTGCGCATTCCAAGTCGACTAAGCTTACCGTCTGTTTGTGCCCCCCACCTTAGGTGAGGTCTGTGGGACAACTTCTCTGGGTTAGATTCGAAGACTCTGCGGGCTAGAGCGTTGGTGTCCATTCGCTCTACATGTTTGTGAGCGTGTAAGTGACTGATGCGTAATTTCTTGGCTAGGTCGACGTCTTTGTATAGCTCGTATTAAATCATTAAATCTTTTTTCCAAAAATTTTTCCAATCGAAACAACTGAGGATGTATATATTTGCTTTCGATAAAGTCGATGCTTCAGTGCTATAAAGTAGGACTAGGATGATTATGTTCTTACAAAGCGTCTCTCTAGATGTCTCACAAAAAAACATCGATTGGTAAGAGTGATTCTTTATTTTGTTTCGACTGAGGCAGAATTTATAGCAGTGCCAAGGTAGACAAAATCCCTTACTACCTAAAGATTATAGTGATTGACTGTAACTTTCCGTCTAATTCATCAAATTGGTGGGTCCCATCTTGTTGACAGCATATGCTAGGTTTGTTCCTCATTCACCGCTATTCCCATTTTGGCAAGCTCCATCTGAATATTGGTGGAAGCACTAGTGACCCTGTGTTCTCCTAATTATGTCGACTATTGAAAGATTTTGCCTCTAGTGTTCGCTTGTGAGTATGATATTGCAGAAGTCACATGACTAAAGTGACGTACGTAAAATCTTTTTTAATATCAAGATCCTTGGTTAAGTCGTTACGGAGTTTAGCAACGCAGCAAGTGTTCTCAATCGTCATTTTTCTTGACAGGGATGCCAAAACTGGACATGGCTCTATGTACCATAACCTATCTATATAAATGTTGTCATACGCGGCCTTAAAATATATGAAAAGATGGTGTGTAACAATTTGGATCACTCCAGGATCTGCCGGAGTGTGAAGATTTCATAGATTGTCGACTTTCTTGGTCTAAAATTGCACTAATAGGGCCAATCAGGTTGGTGACGACGAGTTTCATAAATTCTCACAATATGCCAGATAACACCGTGTATCCTATGTCAAGGAAACTCAATCTCTATTTATACATAGTTAGCGCAGTTGAAGGGTCTAATTTATTGTTGATCAGGCAAATGATACTGAGATTCAATTCAGCTTGATCTTCGTTGTAAGCTTCTTGCTTATGAGCGCTGTTTAATGAATACCGGGATTGGAAGATACGTGGCGCTTCTGAGTCAAAATAAGCCTGCCTATTGATGACAATTCGACGCTAAGTTTTGTTTTGACGCCAATTTCAAAACATCGTGTAGGTGTTTTCTTGCGACCATGGGAAAAAAGCAGTATCGCTCCGTGATTCGGTTCTTGTTTTTGAGTGACAATTCCTGCAAGTAAATCAAGCCCATTCTCGGTGGTTTATATGGAACCCATTCACCTTCATTGGTTCGTATTGGCCGCGTGTCATCAGAGGAAACCATGTACAAAATCTAGGATCTCATATTGGCGAACCGCCGAGTGAAAATTTGCGATTTGGCTGTATGATAGCAGGCATCTGAATTGAACGAGTTAGCCATATCGTGAATGAAACTTGAGAAGCGTAAGAAAGATATCAGCGCGATGGGTGCCGCATTTGCTCACACCTGAGAGTAAACGCAATCGTAAAACCACTTCAAAGAATTGAAATCCAGAGGAGTTTCTGCGTCGTTTCGTGACCGTCAGGCAGACCGACAAAAGTTGAACTATACGAAGGGATTACAAAAGTTGCATCACCGCTGGAAAAAGTGTATTGAGTTGAAAGGGGTTTAATATTGAAAGATAAATTGTCAAATCCTAAAAAAGTTGCGTTGTCATTTCTAATCCGGGTATTCATCAAACTGTTCTAATAGCTGCATGTGCTTGTCGGCATTCTTTATCAAATTTCTTGGTGGTGGTTACACCTTAGACATTCCTGATATGTCTTATGGAGGAGCTCATAAAAACATTCGTTGGTGGTGCAGGAAAACTTTCCTAAGACTGCCGGGTATGACAAATCCGCATCCTCATAAGCATTGTTCTTTTGCCTATAGCAAACTTATACTATGTGTATTCGAAACTAAAATATAAGGCTTACAACACTGAGCTATTTAATTGAAACAAATATTCTTGGTTACAATGAAAATGTTAATTATGAGCCACTGGAGGAGAATTCATTCATGTATCCATGGAGGCCCTATTTTGATGTCATTATCTTTTGGGTCGGCTGAAATTTGTATTTCGAAGATATTTGCACAACCCCTACCCTGATGACTTTTCAATGTAAAAAGTAAACCAAATAAACACCTTCAGTCAGAAAAACTTCTGTGCTCGGTCGTTTCGTTCTTTGCCAACCGTTTATCGGTATTCTCACTCACTTTAATTTTGTAATTAAATTTATATCCGTAAAAACAAAAAATCGAATCCGCATACCTCCGTTTAAACTTTGGCTTGACTTTTTCTGGAACTCTATCCTGTAACTTTTTCTTTCCTTGGAAGCTGCCACTCACTATTGCGCCTACGGCCGTGAGTCGAATCTGTAGCATTCCACATCCTTTGAAATGTAAAATATTTTCATCATCAATTCAATAAACGCTTTCAATGCTACTGAAATAAAATTTACATCACCTCTTCAGCTCTTTGGTGTTCCTCCTTCGATGGTGGTGTTGGGCATTCCACAAAGGAAAAATCTCTGAAAATCAGGACTTGTGACTTGTACATTCTCTACGTTTCATTCGGATTCGGATTCATTTGCCTTGGGGGCGCTTTATATGTATACGCATTCAGCATTCAAGTTCACTGGTTTAACTTTTCACAGGTGAAGCATAATAACAGAGGTGGGTTCAGTGAAATATGAATTTATATTATTTTCCAACTGTTGGATATAAATAAGTTTGCATGTAGAAGGTATTTTGCGGTGTTTGGTCGGCATTGCCCACCACCCACACCATTCATTAAAAGATCCGGGGTATTGATATTAACATTTTTATTGAAATATTTCATTTTATTAAAACACTAACGTACCCAAGCGTACGCAAGCATACAGGAAGACGAGGCATTTGTGCGCGTAGCTATAGCAACAACACACAAATGTGTGGCAATCCATGCTCACTATTCCAAAAATGTTCAATTCATTCCGACGACGAAATGAAATAGTATACATTTTGTCATCATTTTTAGTATCAGCCCTGATTGTATTGGTCAGGCGGTGTGGATAAGAGGATGCTCTTTAGGATATTGAATTTTAATGCTGTGAGTATTGTGAATGTTTTTAAGCTTTATCTCGAGGGGAAAAGACTGTCAGTCAGATAAAAGGAATTTAGGTAGTTAGAATATTGGGATTGTTTAGTGCAACAGGATAACAAGCACGGGCTTAGACAGACGCTCTCGGGCATCTGTTTGTATTGATTCAGTTTTTTTTTTTTTTTTTATTTCAAATTCATGAAATGGTAGATTTTCGTTCATGGACGCATGATTTGTTTCCTAGTACGTAAGATGGACAATACAAACGGAGTTCAGGCCATTCTTTAATACCAAACTTAAAGGTGGTCCTTCTTTTTGCTTTCTTGTTTTCCTTCCTAACAAAAGGTTATTTTACATTACTACGCCTCGGTATTTTTTACCACAATGGACAGTTCTTCTTTAATAGCAACTGCCTGTAGGATCTCGTAGGAAGGGCATGTGGTTCTCAAACTTTGCAAGTTGCTTATTTTCTAAATTTAGCATTTTTAGCATCACCGGGCTAAGAGCCGTCCCGAACTGGTAAAGAGCTATAGAATTTTGTATCGATAATGTATCATAAAAGGTGACATGATGACATGATGTTTTGAACGTGACCTCAGGTCCTATATAGCTTCTTCGGCTAGTTTTGACGAAATGCATTTTGTCTTGTTCATCTCTCTAATAACGAGATAAATATTAGCTTTCAAGAACTTCCATGTATGCGATTGCAAAGTCAAACAAGAAGTAATAGAATCCAAAGCACCATCCTGCTAGAACTATATACCATCTAGATTAATGGCATTCATATTTTCGTGGAAATAATCTTTTATCATTGTGCCAAAACAGATAACCGTTGGGCAACTTATAGACGGCTTATAGAATATTTCCCCAGTGTGCTCCCCGCTTGTCGTAAAAGACGACTAAATAGGAAGAAATCATATTCAGCCACTTTAACACTTAAGATGAGCCTGAGGCGCATTAACATTTTATGAGACTTCCCAAATGCTCGGTCACGCGCTCCCACGTCTAGAGACTACGGGCGGAGCAAGTAGCAATGATGTAGCGAATGGAAATATTCATGTCAGCGGCTTTTAATGAAATTTCGTAATTTAATCGTATACGAATCGCAAGCTGTAACTTCAGCACAATGACGGGCAAAAGTTTTGAACTAGAAAAAGTTTTATGGCAACGGAAACGCAATATGATATGCGTTCAAGAAGTAAATTGTCGAAATGTGGAAAACATGAACTTGCAAACGAAAGCATACAAAATATATTATGACAGAACGGGCTAAAATACGAATGAGTTCTAGTATCTTGACAGCAGAGCTATTGTAGGGTTTTCTAATAACGAATGGACAACTTTTTTTTAAATTAAAGGCAAACCATTTGACATATTTTAAAAACTCTATTATTGCTGCCACACATTTCGGCCAAAACGGCCGCTATTTCGCCTTCAATGTTGGCTCCGAGCTCTTCCAACGACGTCGGCGTATTTTCATAAACCAATGACCTAACGTAGCCAAACAGAAAATAGCCAAGCAGCTCACCATACTTACTCTTCAATAAATCGATTGCAGCATGTGCTGTGTGGCTTGTGACACCATCGCGTTGAAACCACATGTCGTTTAAGTCCATATCTTCCAATTCGGGCCAAAAATAATAGGTGATCATGGCGCGATAACGCTGACCATTCACAGTAACGAAACGATCGTTATCGTCGACGAAAAAATATGGCCCAATAACGCCGCCGGCATGCAAACCGCACCCAACAGTTATTTTTTTATGGATACACTGGTGATTCATGAAGCACATGTGGGTTTTCACCCGATCAATAACGCATATTTTGCTTATTGACGAACCCACTGAGCCAAAAATGAGCTTCGTTACTAAAGATGATTTTGCGATGAAATTCCTCATCTTGGCGCATCTTCTCCAGAATCCAATCGGAGAACGTACGTCGCTTCAAATGGTCCATTGGCTTCAATTCTTGAGTCAACTTGATCTTATATGGGTGTAATCCAAGATTCTTACGCAAAATACGCCATAATGTGGTCTGAGCGATGCCCAATTCTTGAGAACGCCGTGGAATTGACTGATTTGTATCGTTTACTACGGACGTCTGAACGGCTGCGATATTTTCGACACTTGGACCAACCCGTTGTCTCACTGACACGGCAACATCACACAACGAATACGTAGACTCAAATTTTTGCACTAAACTTGTTATTGCCTGTCTACTAGGGCGAGAATTACGACCGAAAATTGGAGTTAACGCTCTTAAAATTGCAGTCACCGACTCCGATTATCTGTAGAAAATTTTTATAATTTGCAGACGTTGCTCGTTACCATGATGAAAATGTTGTGTTTACTGAATAAATTGACAGTGACAGTTTGATGATTAGTGAAAGAGTGCGTTCACAAATTAGATTCAAAGTTGTCAAGTCCCTATAGAATATTGCTGCAGTGCGTTCCCGGCTTGTCGCAAAAGACAACTAAATGGGAAAAAATCATATTCAGACACTTTAACACTTAAGATGAGCCTGAGGCATTAACATTTTATGAGACTTCCCAAATGCTCGGTGACGAGCTCCACGTCTAGAGATTACGGGCGGAGCAAAAGACACGGACGAAAGGAGAATAGTACTCTACAGTAATGATGTAGCGAATGGAAATATTCATGTCAGCGGCTTTTAATGAAATTTCGTAATTTAATCGTATACGAATCGCAAGCTGTAACTTCAGCACAGTGACGGGCAAAAGTTTCGAACTAGAAAAAGTTTTATGGCAACGGAAAAGCAATATGTTTTGCATTCATGAAGCAAAGTGTCGAAATGTGGGAAACATGAACTTGCAAACGAAAGCATACAAAATACGAATGAGTTCTAGTATCTTGACAGCAGAGCTTTAAGATTAAATCGTAATCATATCAAAAAATTAGCGGATTTATTTAGTATTTATTTATTTAGTACCTAACTAGACGAAGGGAAGCTTTCTGATTCCACTATATAAAGGCAAAGGCTACACGAGAAATTGTAACAACAATCGATTAGCCGCACGTATCCCGGATACTATCAAAATAGTCGATAATAGAATAGAATTATTAAATTCCATGGAGTCAGGTTGACTTATGACAAGATCCAAAGTTAACGAATTATGTTGGAAAATGATCACAAATCTTCAAGGTTCGCAATATTATATTTATCGACATGGAAAATGTGTTCGACAGAGTTCTCACGGATCTTAGTTCGACAACATTAAAATGTCAAAATGTACCTAAGACGCACTTGTATGTATGAATGGTACGCTTTGTCTACGACGATGTTAAAACAAAAGTAAAATTTTGAGTTTGAAGATGGATTTTGCCATTTAATAATGATCAAATGTACTCTCTTAAAGGCTACGAACTTTACAGATAGGTATAATCGTGATACGGGTGGTGGTATTGCAAATGTACGTCCTGGACAGAGTTCCTTGTAGATGAAAATATTCATCGCCTATTGATTCCGCTATTTAAAACCTATTTGTTGAATTTAAATGCTTTTTGAATAGTCTTCTTATAGGTACTGTCTATTGATTTATTTCAAATATAAATAAAACATCTTTATCTCCATTAGCTCAAACAATGCAATCATCTGCGGTGATCTCAATAGTAATCTACATATTGGTATATGAGCGACTAATAGATCTGATGTGTTCATTTGATTTACGCTCCTTTAACAAAACCAACCCCACTCACTTTACCCAATCATCAAGTTCTTCACTAGATATGATTTTTGTGAAAGATATGAAAAAAGAGCTTCTTATGATCAACTTTCCGCACCAGCGGAAAAACATGATCTCATATTCCTTACGTACAATTTCTTTATTGACAATGGTCCGGTTCATTCAAAGTATCAGTATAGGGACTATAGAAATGTAAACGGTCCGGCTTTAGAACGAGAATTGTGTCAAATACCGTGGAACACCATTTATCGTATGCCTACAGCACCCTCTTCAACTCCAACGTTCCAATCAAAACAAGAAAGCTCATTAATGTATTACAACCCTGGTTCTCAGCTGAATTACAACAACTCTTAGATCAACGTGACTGGAAACTCTTTAGGAGTGAGATACTCCATAATTTCTATAAACCTCTTAAAAACAAGGTCGTTCTCAAAATAAATCAGGCCAAAATTTGGCTCTTTTATAGCCGCTTAGAGTCAGAAAAGTAGTCGGTTAAAACTTTTAAACAAAAATGGCTGTATCTTTTAAACTAAGCATCTGTTGGGGATTGGCAAACAGCGATTAACTTGTCCAAATACCGTAAATAGTATAAGTAGTAACCACTATTTTGTTTCTTTTCCTCTCTCTGAGGACTTATCTGAACAAAGTTGTCGCGCTTATAGTACTGAGCACACCACAGATACGCTTTGGAGTGCATCGGGGTTAATAATTTGGATGTTTTTAAAAGTTTTCTATCATTAAAGCGAATGCAATTGAATGCATCCAATTTTTGTTTAAGCCATTCTTCCTTTTTTATTACCTTATATCACGTACCTTATGAATACAGATATAGTTACAGGAATATTTCATCACTGGAAAATGGCAAACATTTTACCAATTACCAAAAATGGGGTTATCGATGAGTTCAGGCCTATAGGCCTATAGCCTAATTCTTTCCCTTTTCTCACATCTATGCTGATATAACTTACTGGAACAATCTCAATCTGGCTTTCTTCCAAAGCACAATTGTACCACCGCTGTAACTACAGTTATAAAGAACATAAGGTAAAGGTTATCTTTATCACCTTCTTGATCCTATTGGACTTTTCCAAAGCCTTCTACTCGATCAACTGCAAAACGATCTGCAAAAAAACTACGCGCTTCATTCAAATTTTCTCGGTTTGCAACGTCGGTTCGTCGTACCTAAGTAATAGAAAACAGGCTGTATCTACTGATAACGTTTTAACAGATTTCCTTTCATTGACCCGAGGAGTTCCCCAAGGGTAAATTTTAGGGCCACTTCTTTTCACGCTGTACATTAACGAGGTTCTAAATAAAATACTACACCCACCGATATACATTTATGCTGGAGACGTTCAAATCCACCAGAATTGTCCTCTTGGTTTGATTGGAAATTGAACCCGAAATATTAACCAGGACCTTGAGCGTATTTTGAGCTGATCGGTTAAGAACGGGTTAACTCTAAATCCACATAAATGCAAATGGTTGGTAATTTCCAAAAAAAGTTTTGAAAGAATAATACTTGCAAAATCTTTTCCCATTCCTGTACTTACACACGGATGTGAAATCTTTGGAATTTGTAACTCTGCTAGCAAGAGAAAGCTTTAAGTCGCTTTTAATAGTATTAGTGAACAAAGTGAAAGCAGCATGGGACGAATTTTGCTTTCAAATGGCTACAGACGTTGGTATCTCATTAAGTAGTACTTAGTCGCGCACATTGCCAAATGAAAAAGTACTGTCCACGGGTGGATAATTGGGATAATAAGGTTTTAGTGTAGAAATTGTCCCTAAATTATTCACCATACCATTTATACAAGTTTCTTCCTTTTTATTCCATGGTATGCTATCAAACACCTTTCCCACCTGAGGATATACCTAATGGTACCAGAATTCCCCGTTCTCATCTCATAAGCAAAGATATCGAGGTCAATCCAGCTAAAACATTGGCTGTTCTATCTGAGAGTGTTCGAAAGCCGCTTATAATCCAGGATAACCAGGCTGTTGGCTAACGAAAGGCTGTTCTTTTAAACCCTTTCTCCTAGTGTACCCCCGAATGTCAAAGCAACGGGACTGAGTTGAACATTCAGGACAACAGGATGCTAAGAGCGTTTCCAGAGCCACTGTTGTTAAAAAGCATATGAGAGGATGCTGCCTGCACCAGCGATGCTTTCTTGCTGGCGTATTCAAGCTGGACGTTGAGGTCCCTAACCCTTCACCTGAGTGTTTGCTCACCAACTCAGAAGTTACTATATTCCACAGTCTTACGGCTGTTTACAAGACCATGCTTTGTCTTGTGGTTATTTCCAGACAGGTAAGTTTCAAATAATCGCTGCGCCTCGCAACATCCTTATTTGCGTCGAGCTTTATCTTATGAATGTGCGTGATTATCGTGGCCACAGCTACAACGCCTTCAACAAATCTGAGCTTTCTCACTTCTTCAGACAGATAAATAAGTTTTTAAAGGAGAAATCTATGTAAAGACCGACGCTTGCACGGCTCCAACGCATTGTTACTATAAATCCTTAGAGGCTTAAGTTTATGTCTATCTTTAGCAGATGGGATGGTATATCCGTTCTAGCCAATGGTCTCCTAACGTGCGACCAGCTCGCCGGGTTAACGACGTTAAAGGGTTAATGTTGCTTCTTTGTCTTGATTTACTTCCGACGGTGTATTTGTTACATCGACAGCAAATTCTCTGAAGCCATTCTGATGATTTTTTCCTAGTAAGCAGCCATTGATTGATGTCCAGACCGTTTGTTCCTTTTGGTGAAGTATCTTTCCATCGTTGCCAAAAATGGGATCGGATGCTATCAGGTCCATTCGATTTATTGTATCCTATATTCCTAGGATAATTTTTCGGACGTTATTACTGGGATGTGCTTCATGCTTTTATCCCTAGCGATAAGGTTCATAGCAGTAAGTCTTTTAAGAGATGCCCATTGCAATAAACTTCTAAATAACTATTTTGTAAGCTGTGACCCTAGTTTTCGAGTCAACTTCGTCGCAAAGGAGTCTGAATTACAATGATTAAAATAGCCCTTTCTACTTGATGTTTCGCCATATTGAAGGTGGTTAGCCGTTCCTGATCTGCCGCTGGATGTCTGGAATCCGCATCGTACTCAGAGGCACTTTGCTCTGAGCATTTTAATTTTGTCATTCCACCAATATAAGTATGTTAGCATGGCTCTCCCTTAACTGGACTACCTACCAAGCATTGCTGTGTGGCAAGCTTCGAATATGATGTAAGTCAGCTGATGCGAAAGGGCCTCCGCAAATCCGTTGTTCGTTATGTTGGTTGGATTCGACATTTTCTCGAAGGTTTCGTTCTCTTCACTGACGTGAATTAACATCGCCTGCATGTAACTAAGACTTAAGTCTTTGCTGACCCGCGATTTAGATTTTCACAGGAGAGAGTTCCTAGGCATTTGATGTCAGTAATTGACACCCTGCCTGTCTTTTGAAATGATTATCTTCTACAGTTGTAGGCTAAGCTAGTGTCCAGGAATAAGAAAGCCTCAAAGATAGGTTTTCTCCTTGTATCTATGGTATGGTCTTGCTACCCCAGTCGTTAAAACTCCCAGCAATAATCACTAAGTGCTTCCCTGGCAATTTCAGGTAAACTGTCAGTGGTAAACTGGAAAAAGCATAGCAACTATAGAAGTTTTCTATATAAATGGACATGAAGTGGGCAACCGGGTGATTTAAGGAAAGCAATTAACAGCTTAAAGGACCGACAACTTCTTCAATAGCATCCTGTCAAAGATGAAATATCATTTATTTACTTAACAAGCAGGTTCTGTGTGATAGATGTATATAAATAGATTGCAAACCAAGATGACATGAAAATGCTCGGGATAGTGACGAATTACCATCACTTAGAAGCGATTATTTCAATTTAAGTGCATGGAGATGTTCTAATTACAGTAAGGATTACAACAAAGTCATTATGTTTGACAAGGCACTTTAGACCGTAAGCTCGATTTGAACTTCATTTTCCGGCAATCACTCAGGAAAATCTTTGTTTTGACAATCTCTTAGCCCAAATACCATGAATCAGCAGCAAATTTACCCAAGACATGCACTCAATTTCCCATCAACCATTATCATAACCCGTAACACTTTCCATACCGCCCTCATGGTGAGCACAAATATTATTTATTTCCTTAGAGGATGCAAGAATATTTATACATATGTACGAGTTTGAGTACATCCCGTGTGCATTACACTTGGAAGACAACATAACAGCCAGCAAAACAATACGACAGTGATGTTAGAAGCTCACACCGTACACGGAATACCATCCGTTTGCTTACATTATGCCTCATCCATGACATGACGTGCTGAGCGTACAATTGACAGGCAGCACCATTGCAAACATAAGCAACTACTATTTGACTCCTTGAATGCAAACACACTGGCACCCTCACATATGGATACAAAACGACAGAGATGTGCAATGTTCAATGTTCAATGTTCAATGTGCAATATGCAATGTGCAATATGCAATGTGCATTGTGCAAGGTGCAGGTTGCAATATGCATACTATTATGGAGTAAAGTTTTGCATATCCTTACAAGGATGTGCAAGTTAACTTCATCTATCCCGTCATCAGTTTTCATGCATGAGAGAGATTTTCCATTTTCTTACCGTTAGATGCGAGACAAATAGAAAACAAAAGAAATAGAGCGAATATACCGAACACAATGGCGGCATGAAGAAGGATAAGCAGATAGAAACTGAGTTACTGACTGACACGTTTGGCGTTAACGAGATATGGCTGAAGGAACGAGTAAATGGTACGTTAGGTTCTTCTTAAAATCATAGAAGCAGCCCAAAATTGGGGGTGGTGTCTTTTTTTTTATAAAGAAAAATTATACCTTCCTTGGATAATGTCGTACTGAGACGACTTTTGTTTGACTGCATTTCTATTGAGATGAGTTTCTCTGAAGAGATCACTGTCGAAATTGATTGCTATGTTCGATGTTTGACTGGTGATGGGTGACAGTGTTGTCGTGTTTTTTTTTTTTTTTTTTTTTTAAAACAAAGACCTTTTGATTGGAAGATGTGAGGACCAATTCCTTGATAAAGATCCTATTCAACAAATCTAGAGCAGGATTGATCATTTTTTGATAAAGGACTTGTAAATTGTACTTAGTTGAAAAAGAGAATAATGATGATTTCTCGCTTACTTATTTCTTATTGAAGCGACACATTATACGATGGCGGTTCCAGAAGTACCCGACCCAGTAAAGAAAACACAAAAATTTTGGAAAAGATGTTCAAAAAGTTCGATACCCTTTATATAATTATTATAAGAACTATCTTGCTCCTCAAAATAGCAATTAACTGCCGATATCACTTCTTTATCGTTGGAAAATCTTTGACCACTGAGCCATTTTTTGAAGTTTGAGAACAGAAAATAATCAGAGGGGGCTAAATCTGGCGAATAGGGTGCATAAGGTAGTAATTCAAACCAATTTATTAATGTTGGCCATTGAAATAACGGATTTGTGAGCTGGTTCATTGTCTTGATGAAACAACACTTTCTTCTTAGCCAAATGCGGCCGTTTTTGCTTGATTTCTTTGCTCAAACGTTGCAACAAGTTCGCATAATACTGGCCGTTGATAGTTTTTCCTTTTTCAAGATGGTCAATGAAAATTGTCCCACGCGCATCCCAAAAAATCGACAAAATGACGCCGGTTCTCCCTTTTGAATCCATTGTTTTGATTGTTCTTTTGTCTCGGGTGTAAAGTGATGGACCCATGTTTCATCCATTGTTATGAAACGGCGCAAAAATTCTGCTTTGTTGCTGTGAAGCTTCGCTAAACACTCAATTGAAACATCTTCACGAGACTGCTTTGCTCGAGTGTGAGCAAACGCGGCACCCATCTTGCACACAGCTCTCTCTTGTCCAAATTTTCAGAAAATATGCGATGTACCGCACTTTTTGAAATGCCTACAATGTCTGCTAGCTCACGCACTTTCAGTCGACGACCATCCAGTACCGCTTTGTGGATTTTCTTCACCATTTCTAAAGTCGTCACCTCATTTGGTCGACCACTGCGATGCTCCTCTTGGCAGCTCGTACGGCCTCGGAATAATAAGTATCAATCAGAAAATCTCATGGGTAGCCTTTTGTAGCTTTTGTAACGCTCGCCAAAATGACTTAAGATACCTTCCACTTGCATGCACCACTCAAAACAAGGTACTTCTCTACTTTCTTGTCCCTCTGTAATCCATTGTATCCATGCGTTCAAGGTGTTCTAGCCACCTAAGCTTGGCTGAGTATCACTTTAATGACGAAGTCTAAAAAAGGCTCGCAATATGAAAATTAGGCTTATACTGAATAACTACAATTGTACTTATTATATATAGTACAATGTGTTCTATAAAGGCGACCAATGGGATGTTGTTCATTATCGCCGCTTAAAAGTTGACATAAATAATCTTTCCGGACTTTCAGCACCGACGGTCGATCTTCTATGAGGTGTTCGAGATTTGGCATGCTCGTTTTATCTCTTGGAAAGACTTCTCAACTTCACTTTTCCGGTAGCAACTTTCTAGTGCTCGTTCTTTTGAGGAGCCTATCAACATTTCAACTCTTTGGAATAGGCCAATCTGCTTGCTGCACACTTTGTGGCTAGCTCAACACTTCCAGATTGTGCTTATCTTTGACTGCGTCGAATCTTTATTGGGACCAATCCACTTTCGTATTCCTGTAGTATCAAAAGCATTTAAGAATCTCAATATACACAAATCCGCTGGTCCACATGTTATATCTCCCATTGTTTCTTCAATTCTACTCATTGGGACTCTTTTCAAGCAGATGGAAAAAAGCATTTGTCCAGCACGTCCCAAAAAAAGTCGAATCGTCTTCCCTCATGAAATATCTCGTAACACGAAAACTTCACAATGACCGGCAATACGGTTCTTACAGTAACAGGTATTGGCATGTCTCACTGAAGAGTGGAACCAAAGGCTTCATCAATCTGGCGAAAGCATCGTAGTTGCATTTGATATTTCTAAGGCAATTGATAGAGTTTGGCATCAGACTCTTTCGTCGAAAATGTCTTTCGTCGATGACTCTCTTCTTAAATGGAATAGAAATTACCTTTCCGAACATTCAATTCAGTTGTCGTGGACGGTTTCAAGTCTAATATTCGCAAAATGCCGGTGTGCCCCAGGGCTCTGTTCTGTTTCCGACATTCTTTTTAATTTTCATCAATGATCTCTTGTCTGCTACTTTTAATCCAATATATTTCTTTGCTGATGACAGTACTCTTTGCTCTTCGTATTTGTTCCCGGGTCTTAGTACGTTCTAGTTGTTAATTCGTTACATTTTAGCTCAGCCAGCAACAACTCCAACATCAGTGTTATGCCTTCATGTCAGAGTTGACGCCGACGGGATTTTCTTTTTCAAAGAATTGGCTTGCACAGGATTCGAACCGTGACCCTCTGCTTGAGGAGTCTATGCATATACCACTACACCACGGCTACTCCCAGTATAAGTATATTCCAGTGACAACTTACGTTGGAATAACCACATATTTGAGGTCGATGATGCTAAAATTACCCAGTCAATGAACATTCTCAAACACCGGCGAAATGTCTCGTGTCTCACTTGCTTTAATTTTCACCACCAGTGCTCCATAGAAATCGCTAGTAGGACTCGGCCCCTTCAATCCTCATCAGTATATCCTCAAGCCCACTTTCGCACATACGCTGAAATATCGTGATCGTTCCTAACTCGCTTATTGGATGCCCTGACGAACTCTCTATTTCCTATTCATTATAACTTGCAAACATTTAAGACCAATGTAAATCGGTATTTCACTTTTATTCTTTCCTAAGTATATTTTGTCGCTTTGAGTACAAACATTTTAAGGGTACTCAAATTGATCGCGAGCTCATTATAAAAGAAAAAAAAACAAGTTAATAGTCCGAGATGTCAACTGCTGGGAACGTTCGGACCTCCAACACAGTGAAGGTGCTGCTTTCATCGATTTGTTTAATAGCATACAGCCAGGTCTCAATATATCAAGATATGGAAGCCGTGTACTGGATATAATCACATTACATTCCGAGGCAAAATTTATTAGTCTGTATCCATTTTCAGAGGTAATGTCTTAGAGGCTACACATCAACTGACACTGAAATCGGCAAGGACAATTTTTGATGCCATATTTAGGCTTCGATAATAAGTTTTTTCGTGGAGTATATGTAGATTTATATTGACAAATGCAGTCTCGTCCGGCGTTGTGTGCATGCCTTAATCACACGATCCGTTTGATAAGTCTTTATCTGACAGCTAATCCGTATTCACATAAACGCTGTGACTGCGTAAAATATCACAGTCTTCAGACCCGAATATGTCATCGCACTTCTTGTATAGCGGATTTTTCTATTTTGTAGCAGTCGAAAATCTCCGTTTGTTGTTCGGCTGCATGTGGTCTGTTAAGTGTCCGAACAATCCATGTACAGAACCGAATAATTTTCCAGCGTAGGCAATAGTGAATCCGTCCTTATTCGAGGTTATTAGGTAGTTCGTCATATTTTTTTATCTAAAAATCTAGTCAACATAAATTGTATACTTTTGAACTAGTTCCTTACCCAAGGGCTTACAACAGTCTTCTATCCTCTTCGATCTCAAAGGTGCTGGTTCTGCTTGTTTCAATTAAATGCACTCATATCCGCCACACGTTAGGCTTAAACTTAAAAGCTACGTCTTTGGAGTTTTATTAAATGAAACAGTTCTGTCTATTTGCATGATAAAGCTGAGCTGTTGTAGGTAAAATGCTTAGGATTATATCCTCCTATTGATAGTTATGTATCTGCTTACTGTTTACGACCCTATTCCAAACATAAAACATCTTCTAAATCCCCTCCTTGTTATAGTCTTAGACTCTCTTTCGGACTCTACAATTTTTAAGCGAACGAAGATACACTTAGTTGTTTCGGGAGAAAAGTTCTTCGGTTCTCGGATGTGAAAATTAACTCCAAAGACATGTTACGCTACTGACTGCCACTACTCCAAAAATAGCTCAGTCACTAGCCTTATCTGTAAGCAGCGGATCTCTGTACAGATAGACCATCCTTTCTCCTCTATTCGTGCGCTCTAATTATGGTCAAAATCTAAAAAAAAAAATCAGAATCCAGTACTCCTTTATTTTAGGGCGGAAAAAGGGTGACTTGTCGCTCCACATAAAACACCGAAATGCTGTATGCATTATCCATTCGGTAGTTGGAAGAAGTGCGGATATGAGGAGAAAAATTGAGTGGACATACAACACCCTAAAAAACGGATTACCCACTGCTCCCAAAACGCTATAGGACTCCTCCAAGTGCCAGAGATCCTTGGAGGAAATCGTGCCGGTTCCTAAAAGACCCACAACTAATGACGCCAAAGCCCCTGGGCGTTCCCATTTCTACGTCTCTGAGGTCTTTTAACGAAGTCCTAAAATATGCAATATTGATCGCGGTAATCGACAAAAACCACACCGACGGATCAATAAAATCTGAACGGTGGTAGTTGATCGAGTTAAAGCTTTCGGCCGACTGCTGGGCCATCGTGCGGACAAATCCCGGACCATCAACCATCACAAACGACGCTGGTTGACACCAAGGCCACGTCAAATTTATCGCATGTGCTGATCTTTCGATCTTTATAAAAAATTCATAGGTAGATTAGGAGAGATTTGGCCAGATGCAAAACTCGAGGTCTTGGTTAAGAATTATATTTCGATCAGACCTAAAACACTCAACTGGATACCAGGATAGCAGAACCTTTCTCCCCAGAATGTATTTTGAAGACCATCAGGCTCAGCAACCCGACCCTTCCGGCTCATATCTAGAAAGTCGGGACTCTGGAAGAACCGAGGGCCCTTAAAAGTGCGAGTTAATTGTAATAATGCGCAGACCCGGTTCTGCTTCGAATCAATTCACTTAAAGTTTTATAAAAAGGATGAGCTGGATGCTGATAAGCAACCTCCTAGTCTTTTTTTACTGAAACTCAAAATTCAACCTTAGATCTTAGAGCGTTGATATCTTTTTCAGACGAGGTGACAATTAAGCCGTCGGCCTCCTTCTCTGACACTTTGACAGAAATGGAAACCGATGACAAACTAAAAAGTGATTCCTTACGATCAGAGGAAGAAGATGAGCTCTTGGACGCAAGGTCAGAATCGGAATACTTAAACAGCACCTTAGTCGAAGGTACTTTGGTAAATTGTAACAATTATACGGTTTCTCCAGATTAATTTCCAGAACTCAAAAAATGCCTCGGCCGCACTCTTTGAGTCTTTAAAATAACGCAGAAGACATCATTATAGTCGAGGAATCATGGTTCGTGGACTTGGGACACTTGTATACGCTCCATACAAGAGACAAAGGTAAGTTTAGACTTTGTTCATACACCCTGCCTGACTCGAACTGCAACCAAATTCAGACTGCTATAATTTCCAAACCGTTCATGACAGTGAGCTCAAATTTTGACAGATGACAGATAATAATGCGTGCGTCTCAAGGCCGTTTTTTGCCTTGGCACAATAAAATTTATCAAAAAATAAAAAAAATATAGCATTTTAAAAAGTTTAATGCATTTGTACTTCCTAGCCTCACCGACCCTGACTGGAGACCGCCAAAGTCTTTGATGGACTAAAATACGTAGGAATACTATCGGAAACACTATGCTCTGAACCCTCAAGCTCAATCGTGACACCAACGAGCTTGACACAAAAGTTAAGGATTTCACCCTGGCTCTCAATGAGGCTATGGCTGCTTCCTGCCAAAAAATGTTTCAACCTACTAAAAAGCATAAGAAAAGAGCTTGCCTGAATAAAAAGAATTCCCCAAAGCATACAAAAAGAACTGAAGAAGACAAAGCGACAATCCTGGAGGTAACAAAATAAAAGAAACCTCTGAGGCATCGCAGCTAAGAAAAATTCCCTCCATAAATTCTATGATGCCTAGCTGTTTGAAAAATACCGATGGAACTTGTTCAACCACAACTTGGACACCCACTTTCCAGGTAGCTCCCTATTCAAAGTCAGTAGCAACCACAACAGGACTACTACAATCGTGACTAAAATTCACGGTGTGATTACAAGAGACAAGCTGCTTTGGGCGCTGCATAGCTTCAAACCATACAAGGCTGCTGATCCGGACAGTATAATACCTGCTGAGCTACAAAAGGCCTTAGATATTACACTAGAGAATATCATGAGGAGATGTCTAGAACTGTTCCATATGTCATGGAGAAAAGTCAATGTAGTTTTCACTCCTAAAGCCGGAAAATGCTCTCATGTTGTCCCAAAGGACCTCAGACCTATAGGTCTATCATCTTTTCTTCTGAAAACTCTAGAACGACTGATTAATATCCATATACGCGGTAAAATTCATCCACGACTTTTGTCAACGCCCGTGGAAACGACTTTACATTCACTGATTATGCACATCGCACGATCCCAACGACAATGGTCGCTTTCCTGGACACAGAAGGTGCCTTTAACAATGTACAGACATCCACAATCAGGACTGCGGTCAACTCCGAAGGTAAATGACTCACTTGGCGAGTGGATCAGAATTATGATAAATAGCTGCGTAATCAACTCCAAGCTGTAAGGCCGCAAACCGTGACCTTTCACTCTTTCTCTGGAACTTAGTGGTCAACGAACTGCTGATATACCTGAAAGCAGGTGCTAGAAGGGAGATTGCCTATGCGAATGAAATTGCTATAGCCGTCTCAGGAAAGCATCCCAAAACCATTAAAGAACTCATACAGCTAAATCTTCACAGATTAGCACGTTGCGCATCTCGCTGTGAATGCAACTGTAGCCTCATAGTCTTGGAAAAAAAGCCATTGGGAGCGATTGGCGCCTTCGCATAACCCTTTGGCTATACATCTCGGCTAACAGACCGATACTCACCTACGGTGTTGTAGTCTAGTGGACGGCTTTAGACAATGCAGTCAACTGCAACAAACTAAGCAGAGTCCAAAGAACAGCATCTCTATGCATAAGTGCAGCTTTACGCTCCACTTCCTCCGCGGCACTAGACAATCTGTTTCACTTGACATTTGCCTTAAAGAGACTGTACAGTGGACGAATAATTTATTTGACCACGATAATATGCTTAATTTAATTAAATTCCTCGCAGAGAACATCGATTACACCATACCTAAACTTTGGTGTGACAAAGATGTAAGCTTCCCCTCTAGATCTGGCAGTATCATTTGCAAAACTCCGTAATAGTACTTTTTCACTTCGTTATTTTCATATCTATTAGCTGGATACAATCTTTCGGCAGTAGTATGCTGTATCCGTTCTGTATAGTGACCCACGCATAAACGACTTTTTAGCTGAGTTAAAGGCATTTTTAATGTCCTACGTCACTACTGCACAATATTTCTTCGTTACTATCTATTACTATCGTTACTATCGCTATCTTTCTCTCTTTTTTGCTTCGACGCTTTTATTGCGTTGAGGGTAGAGCGCGATTTTCTAGTTCCAAACTCCATTTTCTTCTACCACAGTGAGGAACCTTTCATATATGTAGTTTGCGCAGTGTATCCGGTAGACATATTGGGCGGAATAATGCTGGTTATTCAGCTCTACTCTGGGAAAACGCACTCTGGCAGACATTTTCGCACCGTTGTTATAAACATGTCTGGTCTCTTGTAAGCGACATCTTTCGCTTCATTATTTGGGATGTGGGAGCTTTGAAGCGTGAAGCATCGTGCTTTACCTTGCCAGTCAGAATATGCCTTGTCGTTCTTTTATCTTTTCTTCTAGAACGCTGCACTCTCCGAATGCTTTTATTTATAAGATCTACCATTAGCATAAAAGCATATCGCTTTTCTTGCGTGTTCGTCTAGGCATTGCTGCTTCACATGCTGAGGTTATAGTGCAAGTAAGGTGATGCGACAAATTCTTCATCTTCTGGTTATCTGTCGGTGAGCTCGCTGATACTCATTATTTCACTGAACGTGCCCTTGTCAAAGAGTTTATGTTTCCATTTTGAGCTCGCTAGTTTAGAGCGTGTATTGCTTGCAATGCTTACATCCAAGGAGTTTCTACTAGGTGGCATAAAAGTCATCAGTCTATTGTATAATTTTTGCAAATGGCAGCAAATGTCAATTCTTCTTTGATATTTGTGAAGTAAACAGATACAAAATACGAGATACACCAGATGCTGCCAGGCCTAGCCGGCCCCGGAACAGCCGTTTTGTTGAGAATATCGCAGCTATGATTGAAGATGTCGCAGAAGACCCCAAAGTATCGACCAGACAACCTGCCACACAGTTTTGCACCAATTGGCGGTATTTACAGAAAATTTTGGTGAAAGACTGTAAGATGTTCCCTAATAAAGTGCGAACAATGCATCAGCTGTTAGTCGCCTAATCTTTCGTTTTGGCGATTTGCGCTGGCCGGCAAGATCACCTCATTTAACGGTTCCAGACTTCTATTTATGGAGTTTTTGAAGTCACGAGCTAATGTCAACAAGTCTCAGACACTTGAAGATCTCAAAGAGAATATCCGTCAAGAATGCGAAGACCTATCGCCGGAAGTTTTGGCAAGAAAGATGGAAAATGTCACAAATTAGGCCCAAATGACCATCAGTTCCGGCGACGGCCACTTAGCAGTAGACTGTAGACTTTAAGACATCAGGATACGTCTCCTGACATTGGTAAGTCTGCTACCCGACTCTATTGCCAATAAAATCTGCGCCTATGACCATTGGAAGTCTTTTATTTGGCCGTGGCTCAAGTGGTAGTGGACTGGTTTCCAATTTGGAAGGTTCGGTGTTCTAATTCTAACCGCACGCAAAACAAATTCATTTTTTCAGTTAACAAAAATCAAGTAAGATGAATAGTTGACTAGAAAACAACATTTTCCGAAAAACTTAACACATGCTTGGGCATTGTAAGTGTATTTATACCATCTTGAGTGCTAAGTTCTTTAAAAAAAAAAAAAAAACATATCATTGCCTGGAATTCACTTATCGTCCAACTTGACCGAGCATAACAGCTGTAGAAGTTGATCCTTTTTATTTTCGCATGAACATGCCCATCAACCTGATCACTGGCATCTTGGAAAGCATGTTTTCAACATGTCCAAATTGCGACATGCCTTGATTTATAGCAGATCCAGATGTTGCTGTCGAGAGTTCTATATGGAGCGTTGGTCAAAATAATGTCCGCACATTCGCCCAGGATGATCTGTATTATCTTCGCGGTTGTAATGGCTCTCCTGAAGACCGGGCATTTGCTGTTACCGGCTACATGCTTAGCATTCTCCGGGTTGCCCCTCTTGCAGAAGAAACAAGGCGGGTGCCTTCTTCCTCATAATTTTTACATTGTTTGGAGCAATCCATCTCACTTTTACATTACCGTGCAATGTGGCCGGACTCAACATACTGTACCATGTAGTTAGGATCTTTCGTTCCCAGTTTATCTAACCAATTTTGAATCTACCTGGTCTTGTGTATACTGCTTGCAGGTAAGCTAAACGTTACAATTTCGGGTTGTTTATAGGCATTTTTTAGGCTTATCGGCATTGTCTATGTCATTCGGCTGATATTGCTGTCTAGTTGATTTACAGATTTCCTCCTTCGTCGTGGCCTAGTCAATGTCCTTTACTTCCAGAGTAATGTCGCATATCAGAGCCCGAATCTGCACATTGTTGCCAGGGCTTTCACCAACTGTCTTTTTAAATTGGTCTATTTTCTCTCCTGTCTTCTTGAGTTGCAGTTGCAGGTCCCCTTTCTAGGTTTGTCTGATATTCATAGCCGATTCACAGTCAGAGCTGCGTTTTGAGTCCGCCGTAACTTTCCGGAGTATTTCTACATAGGAAAGTTCCTCCTTCGCTGTTATCACATTCCCATCAATCGGAGGTCATTTTTGCCTCTGCTTTGAGTCTGTGAAGTCTGCGATCTCCTCATTCAGCTCCGGTTTTTATTCTATGTCCGCTACCATACTTGGTAGCTTGGCTTTGTCGTCGTGCAGGTTAATCGCCGACAGTACACAGAGCGTTTTGATCGATGCGATGGAGTTTCTTATCGGTTGGTGGAGAGAATGCCTCTTAGCATCCTTTAACTGGAGGATCACGATGGTTATTGCTATAAGGAAAAATAAATTCCGATTCAGAATATTTGCCCACGCTCCTACAAAAAACAAGGACAACGTCACCAATAAATGCTTTTACGAGCTCCTCAACAAGACATTTGCACAATGTCCAAAGTATAATGTTAAAATCATAGAAGACTTACTGTGAGAAGAAAAGCCCCAATAGCAAGACACCGCCGAAGTCTTTGCCGAACGAGTATACTAAAATTTCTCAACAACTCATATGCCGCCAGCATCAAGTACCAAACACTCTTGTTTGATGAAGAATGCCGGCCGAGTTAACCAAAATTGCTAAAAATTACTTTATGGAGAGCGTACACCAACTCATTACTTAGATACCTTCAAAGGAATGTAGGTGTGATTGACCTCTTTCAGTTTCGTTTCAGACCAAGATGGCCTGCAATCGACCAAATCTTAACACTCTGGCAGATGCTGAAAAAAACTCAAGATGTCCAAATCGACACTATATAGAACTATATCTAGTTTAAGCGTCCCTCCCAAGCTCGCCCGTCTGTGTAGAATGGGGATTGAGAAAACTCACTGTTCCCTCTTCCGACTTAGCGGAGATCCTTGATGTCAAAAAAGTTTTTAGGCTAGGTGACGCGTTGTCATGTGTCTTCTTCAACATACAAGAACTGTTCGGAACTCACAAGCGAATACTCGAGGCACGATCTTTCAAAATTCTGTGCAACTACTAGCGAATGCCGAGGATATGAACATAATTGAGAGAACACAGCCGGATGTAACCAATACGTTCACTAGTATTGAAACGGAAGCTGCCAAAATGGATTTAGCAGTAATTAAATCCAAAACCGAGTACCATATATGCTGTCAACAAGAAGGGACACACAACTTATTCTGCCAGCAAAACCTCAGGAGGAATAAGACGAAAAATCAGTATTGTCAATCCGTGTTTCTTTCGACCTAAGAAGGCAATTTAGTAGTAATGCCCCACCCTGAAAAACTAAGGAAACTCATATCGATCAACGAAGAACGGACTCTGTCAAAAGCGGGTGAGAGAAAAAACCGTCAAAAAATATTCGATGCCATTTGCGTTGTCTTGTCCTGCTTTGTAGGACAAGATTCGACAACGAATTATACTAGCTGTACAGCGACGTGTAGAACATGTAGAATGTAGAAGCGGACCTCAACTGACTTGGAGTCCGGAACTGAAGGCAGTTAGCTAAATATCAAGCTAACTAGAGAGACCAGTTAATTTTCTCGTGTGTTGTTGGTTTTCGTTGGTTTTTTTCTGGTTTCCTTACGCACGATTCTGTCAGCAAAAGTGGGCTCTGGCATGCTTATAGCATTCTAGCACTGATAGTAATATATCTACATTTGGTGTCCACAGTTGAGGTATGTGGTCAAGTATCACGCTTCCTTTATAAAAGCGGCCGCCCAATTATAAAGACTGCACCCATCAATGACATAGTTCTAACTGTCGACACCAAAGGTTGCTACGATTTGACCAGTTACAAGTGGCCAGTCAACTGGTCCTGTTGGATAGCAGGATTACCTATAGTCTCTACGAGGACCTTAAACTCGATAAAAGAGGTAGGCACCATAGTGGGGACGTCATGGTGGCTGTGTTTTGAATCCAAAGTCACAGGAATAGTCTTCCACAAATTAGTTGATCCGATGTAGAGCCGCAATGAGTACTAGGTGCTGTGATCTTAATATCGAGAGGCGGTTTAAGGTCAGCCTCGACTCAAATCAAAGGTGGAACCTTTTGTCTCCAACATAGATTCTGAGTTGACATTAAAGGAATGACTGTGAGCGCTGACCGACATGAATGTATGAGCATATGGGAACATCATGGTGGCTGTGTTTTAAATCTAAAGTCACAGGAAGGGTCTTCCACGAGTTAGTTGATCCGATGTAGAGCCGTAATGAGTACTAGGTGCTGTGACTTTAATATCGAGAAGCGGTTTAAGGTCAGCCTCGACTCAAATCAAAGGTGGAACCTTTTGTCTCCGACACAGATTCTGAATTGACATTAAAGGAATGACTGTGAGTGCTGACTGACATGAATGTATGAGCATTCCTTAAAATTAAGTCGATTTATGACAGATATTTACGATAAACACATGAGAGGTTCTTGCTTTATAAATGGCTAATTTAGTAAAAGCCGTGTGATTGGCATGAGTTTAGTAGATATATCTTCTCTTGCACCAAAATATTTCCTTTTCTGTTTGTTCAATGCATTATTGCTGGGAGAAGGCGCTAATAATGTTCCAAGTTTCCTGCTTACTTATTATTGCAAGTTCAGATAACCGGCCCAGCCTTCGGAATCTCACCATTTAGTTTCTGGGACACATATGGTGTTGCCATAATATGATATCTGGTTCGAAATTTATTCTCATCATTGTGCTGACGATACAAACTGCCATCCGTGATTTATTTCTATAAAGCAGCACAGTGTTCACCTTCATCTCCTTTGAGACGAATGTTTCTATATGGAACGGGGTCATCTCCGCTTTGCAAAAGAAGTGTCATATATGTGTTCACCAAAATGCCGTACTTACATAGTATTCTCTTTTCATCCATGTGGCATTATTATCTGCGTATATGAATTTTAGTTTTCTCCAACGGTTGCTTGCAGACTTAATAAATCGTTCAGATATACAGACATCGTCTGTAAGTGCGTTTGGCTCATTTTTGGTGTTAAAGTGTCTGTTTATGAATTTCTAAGTCACACGGCGAGAGGAGGTAAAAACTGCCTTCGTCATGTTCTTCAAAGGCTGAAGAGCAGTTGTTTCAATACGAAGTTGTGCCGTTAATATCACATTGGTTACCGACACAGTCACCCGTAGGCTACAGGACTTCGTAAACTAATATTTCTTCAATATTCTGTGAGTTTGTTGGACATCGCCATACGGCACAAAGACGATCCCGCTGTGAGTTAAAACAAACATGATGCTGTTGTCAAGACCTTTGGTCGTATATGAATTATTAAGGCTGTATAGCATATATGGTACCAAAGGTATCACTACTTTCTATGCATAAGATGTGACCAGAAATGTAATACCAATCTGCAGATTGGTCCTCGAAAGCAATAGAAGCTTTCAATAATCAAAATCCTTTGCATCGAATCAAATCCCTCATAAGACTGTACGAATATGTCCTACTCCACTTGCCCAAATCCACAAAGTGAAACTTCGAATTTTGAAATACAATATTAACTGACCAAGTCCATGTTCGTCCTCTTAAGGAATTTTCGCTTTGACCTCAGCTCGACTCTTTTGTAAATTGATTGCAGCATTTTAATAACAAAATCACTCAAGCATTCATCTTTTTGTCAAAACTGATTCCTCAGACCCTTGTCTGCTTGCTTAAGAATTTCAATAAAGTTTCCTCGGCAATAAAAGACGAAAAAAACTAATCCAACAAAACTGCAGTAAATCAAAACTCACTTTCCGCACTTTTTCCACTCTTCGAACAGTTGGTCGGCCCCTCATCGGATGGACACAGTAATCGAACAGAAAGTCGTCCTAAATGAAGTAAAGTTGATCGGGACTTCGCCAACTATCCGGACCACCAGTGTCGGAATAGTCAATTTCGACACGATATCGATGTGTATCGCTGCATTCCAGGCCCAAAAAAAAAAAAAAAAACAAAAAAAAAAGAAACAAATCAAGGACAAAATTTGACTCCTTCCTTTGGCCTTTAGTTTGGTCGTTTTTGTTTTGCTGCCCTGGCCGATTTTACTATAAACTTTTCCCTTTTTTTTGTGGTGAAAAAAAGGGGAGGAAACGCAAAAACAACAATGAACAAAGCGGAAACTTTTCGGAAGTTCAACTCTTCAAATTTACGGACTTAGTCAATTGGAAATCAATGTGGCGCTAGTTCTTTCTTCAATCAACATACCGCTGCTCCGGTGCCAATGTAGATGTCGATGTCGATATCGATGCCGAGGAGCTAACTCAACTCAAACTCGCTCAGATTGGTTTTTCCGGTTGAGTGTGTCCTGAACGCTAGTAAGTGTGTGTGTTTAGATTCACCCTTCACTCCAAAAAAAAAAAAAAAAACCACAACTCACTTTCAATATCAATCCCTTCGATTTTTTTACTTGGTGGTGGGTCTTAAATGGAGAAAAAATCATAGAGGCGAGGAGATAGAATGCAATTTTCTAATTAAATTTTTCGTCTTTTTGCGGGTCGTAGCTAATAGGAGGGAAGAAGGTGAACAACTTTGACTTTTAAGGGTGACACAGCACAGAAAATTTTAAACAAAGTTAGCTTGAAGCAATCAAAATGTCAAAAAAGTTATCCGCCACTGCCACCTTTGAAGCTCTTGAATGGTTCATTCGGGCTTCACACATGCATGATGTTTATTTATTTTTATTTTTTTTTTTTACAAAAGTCATCGACGTAGGATGGGTTGAAGGGGTGAGTACAACCACATGTTAGAATATTTTCGTTTCTTTCTTTTTCCCCCCCAACACTCTGTTGGGATGTGTACGAGTATATAGACATACTGTATGCTTTGAACCAGAAAACATAACAAGTTTCAAAGTTTCTACCAATGTGTTAGGGGTAGGATTTTCCCTACCTCGATTTTGTATTTTTTTTTTTTTTTTTTTTAATTTTCTTGCTTAATTTTTCGGGTGATTGATTCAACTTTTGATCCTTGAGAACCTTAATTGGAATGTTCGTTCATTGGTAAGCAGCACGTTTAACATAAGCTGAGACATCAGGCAATTCTATCAGAAATGGTGCACAACCTTACAGTGAGCGAAGGGGGACTTAATTTTGTCTTAATATTTTGGAAAAGTTTTCTGAAGCCAAAGGAAACATTCTTTGGGATGTTAGCTGTTATGACATGTGGATTTGGGAGTGCTTCAAGGTGGAACGGGTAAGTATCAAGGCAATCAGCACAAACACTCATTAGAGGTGAATTGTGAAATTTATATGTAACGATGATTCCAGCTTTGATTCTTGTGGAAATGCAACTAGGTTTAGTGAAAGTGGTTGTTGGAAAGACCAATCAATTAAGACCTATTGGATCAGTGTGCTGTCTAGCTTTGCCACATAAGCTCTGTTCTTTTATTAGCATCCAGCTTTAATATTGATTTGCACGTAGCGTTTGGTATACCGGCAATACCCGATACCGGTGCAATATTAAAATTGGTTCCGATTTTGGCGAGTTCAATGGCCCTACAATTCCCTGGTTTGTCTCTGTGGCCCGGCGTACGGCATAGGTGAAAGTTGAACTGCTCTGCCATCTTCCTAGGAGATGATCGGTAATCAAAGGCAGTTCTAGAATTTAGTGGGTCTTAGTCCAATGATTTAATAGCGGCATAATTATCCAAAAAGAGGCGGATATCCTTTGCAGATATGAGCTTCTTTAATCACCAAAATTTCCGCCTGGAACACTCTACAGTGATTTGGAAAATAGAAGGAGAGGCTTAAATTTAGATTATCTGAGAAAACACCGCTACCATCTCCGCTATTATTTTAAGATTCATCTGCATAGAATTGGATTGACTTGTCCTCTATTAAAGCATCGATGTTATCTGGCAGGATACCTTGTATATTAAGAATATTAGCGTGACCAAGAAAATTATTTTTTCACTGTGTCGTTGCTTGAAAGCGGTCGCAACTACTTGCCTCCTGCAGATACCGAGGGGTGTTAAGTGAAACAGAATATCCAACAGCGCAGGGCCCCGCTTATTCATAGACATGCTGTTCTTTGGACTCTGTTTAGTTTGCTGCCGTTGACTGTATGTCTAAGGCCGTCTGCCAGAAAACCACCATGTAGGTGAGTATTGGCCTTATAGACGAAATGTATAGCCACGGGGTTATGCGAAAGCGCCATTTGTTCCCAATGAATTTTTTTTTTTTTTTTTTGGAAGTCAATAAAGCTACTGCTGCTTTCTTGACTCTTTCTTGAATGTTAGGTCTCCAGTTTAGTTGTCTATCAAAAATGACACCCAAGTATTTTGCTGTTTTAGAAAACACTAAACTGCTATCGCTTATTGAAGGACGGTCTATAGTTGGAATTTTATATTTCCTGAAAAAGAGAACAAGATCAGGTAGATTTCAATCCACAGCAAGATGCCCAACGTGTTAACTGTTAAAATTTAGCTAAAGGAATTCTTTGATTATATTACGATGCTTACCTGCGACGATTATAGCACTAACCACTAAGTTCCAGAGAAGGGGAGAAAGGACACCACCGTGCGATGTACCTCTGCTGCCGTATCTTTTAGCAAAAGTCTCACACAATTTGTAGCTGATTATCCTGCTATTTAGCATAAGACAGATCAACTCCCCAAAAGAGTCGTCTACCTGCAGATTTGACAGCGCATTCGTGATTGCGGATATATTGACGTTGTTAAAGGTGCCCTCTATGTCCAGGAAAACAAGTATACTCTTTATATTGTAAGCTCGTATCTGGATATCTACCAGTTGTTCTAGAGTTTTTAGAAGGAAAGATGATAGATTTATAGGTGTGAGATCCTTTGAAATAACATGAGAGCACTTTCCGGCTTCGAGAAGATAGACAGAAGATAAGCAAGATAGTAGCTGATAACATTTGTATCTCGGCAGATGTTTTACCGTCCGGACCAGCAGTTTATCTCTTCTAATCAGACCATGAATTTTGGTCATCGTTGCAGTAGTCCTGTTTGGGTTACTACTGGCTGGAGCTACCTGGAAAGTGGGTGTCCAGTAGCAGGTTGAGTAATTTATCACTTCAGGTTGTCCAAGAGTCATTGGTCCCAGTCAGGCACTTTTCTTGTGCTTGTTGCTAGGCTGAAAAGTTGTCTGCAAATGTTTCTAAGCGGTTCTAATGCTGATTTCCATCAGTGCGTCTTTTTCTTGCCTCTAGGTGGAATAAGAGGGCAGGAAGAAGCCATAGCCTGATGGAGAGCCAAAGTGAATTCCTTGACTTTCATGTCAAGCTCGTTGGTGTCACCCGGGGTACTTGAGAGTTCAGAGGATAGTGTTTATGACAGTATTCTTCTGTATTTTGGTCAACCAGTTTTCCGATAGTTCCGAAATGGTAGCTGGCTGGGAGGAGCATCACTCAGGGTGAATTGGGTATACCTGTGGTCTGACAATGAGTGTTCAGACGATGTCATTCAGTTTGTTAGCATTTGAGTGATGTTTGTTTCTTGCTATACAAATGACTCATCTCTATCGTTGTTGTCGGTATTGCCCCGTACCGTGGGATGAGCGGTAGCGTCGCACCCGATAATGATTCCAGTTTTTTGCCTTCCAGCTTCCAGTACCACCCTTTCTAGGTTATCACTAGGCTGAGGGCTCACATGATAGTGGCCAATATAAGCCAGTAGGAGCTTTTGGCAGTCTCTTTTGTTGCCAACTGTTAAACCGGGGTCACTGAGGTTAGAAAGTATACCCACATACTCTCCTTATATCACCACGAAAATCACTTACACCAAAAGAACATTACACCCTTCCCTAAGTCCATATCGCCGTTCCTTACGCTCATAGGAGCGATTATTTTTGGATGAGAATCTCTCACCGAATAAAAATAATTGTTACCACCTAGTTCACAGCGTATCTATATAATTTGAAAGAATCAACAAAGCCCAGCTGGAAATAACAGCATTATTTCGAAGCTATAACCATGACACGTTTCCAACTTGTTTACATCGAGATCAAGGACTATATTGTCTTAGTCGTTGTTGCTATCATTCGGTCGTATGTGATATTAAGCTGATCATAACTCCTGAGACATAGACACGGCACCAAATTCTAAGGAGATAACACACAAGATGAACAATTGATGTTATTTTAACGACACATCGCTGAATGTATGTAACATATAACTATTCGGAGAATGAAATTATCCACCAATGTCCCAGTCAGACGCGCTGGTGGGACCTGAACACGATTTCTTAACCAAAATCATTACCCCAATTTTCGTTTTTACCTACCCCCTGACAGTGGTACAGTCTTAATGTTGTTATTTCTTTTTTTTTATCGCCTCGATTATGTTCTTAGTTCGTTTTCGTGTTCACTAGCATGTTGTTTTTCAGGTGAAATCATTTGAATCGATCTGCTTTCCAAACAAAGTACCATCACCAACCCCTGTCTAACCCACCCCATTCTATCTATAAACCTGAAAAAAAAGTTTTTTTTTTTGTTTTTTTTTCAAAATAGTCCGTCCACAAGGACATTAAAATTTTATTGGTCACGTTTGCCAGAGCGCTTTTGCAGCCCCCCCACCTTAAACAACAGCACGTCTGGGGGTACCCGTAGGTTGTATTTACTAGCTCTGATGGCCATTTATTGATTGTTCTAGATATTTGTTTTCTCTTAGAATTGTTTTCGCCATTTTCTCGACTCTGAACTTCGTTATCCACCTCTGGCTAAAAATCTCTCAAAGTCACGTAAGTTTTCTTTCTTCTGCCTCCGCTTCAGCAATTCTCATCTGTAGAGAAAGTGAAGCAAAAACAATGGAACAAGGTTACTCGTATGTGTTCGCGTTTCGATTTGAAAGCCCAAAAGTTCGAAAGGGAAGATGGTCGATGTCATTTTGTGAGGATTAGGTGATTTCTACAGATTTAGTAGGACTTTTAGGCAATTGAAATCTTTTAACGGTCACTTAGATTTGTAATTATCTCCGGAATGGTGTCCTGGTAGTAGACAAAGAAGGGATGATTTCATCTGCTCGGATGAATATCGCCAGGGTGTTGTTTTGGTACTGTTGTGGGTGAAATTACGATGGCAGCTATTTAATCGGCCATAGGGCGATTTTGGCGGAGGACCACTGAAAATGGTCCATCCGCATAGCTTACGGTTGTAATCAAAAATTTAATAAATTGTACAAGCGTTCTTGGGTGATGAACGTTTAATCTGTAGACCAGTCATTCGAAGGTGGGTGGACAAGGAAATGTACATATCATTTGTTGTTTATTAGGGTCATTTCAGGTCTTTTTTAACTGCCTGGACATTGGTTTTATTACGTGGAGGGCCTGTTGAGCCTTTTAAAGATAAATTTGATCGATGGAAGACTAATTCACTAAAATTTTAGAGCTTCATTAGTGTTGAAGTAATGAAGAGATCATAACATCTCTGACCTAAACATCACCCAGCTGAACTGAAATATGAAGTTCATCCAATGTTTGCCCTAGGGGCCGGAAAATACGAAGTGGTTGTTGGGTGTTGTATTATTAGGGTAAATACTGACCAGCATAAGGCAGGGAGTACGCATCCCAGCATCCAGAAGAGGCCACTTACATTTCCCGATTAAAAAAACAGTCAACCGAATTGATTAAGTAGCGATCTACGTAAGGAATTCCTCCAATACAAGTATACTGAATATTCCAACGTTGACAAGAGCGAACATTGACTTGGACCAATACTTTGTTATATTCACGAATATCTACCTCAAATATCTCAAACCTGAAAAATACTCTAGGAAAGTTTGCGTTTGACGCCTATAATCGCAAAAGATAGCCACTTTTTTACGGATAAGTCTTCCAGAACATTAAAAGAAAGTAATGGACCATGATGAACTTATGGATTAAATAAAATCTTTAATAGTAACAATGTGTGTTTATCTTCAACCAAAAAAAAAAAAACCTCAGAACTTATTGAACAACCCTTTACTCGTACGAACATAATACTTAGGGCAGTTAGTTATGTCGAGAAAAAGCTATCAGAGGGTTCTTGAGGCATTTTAACGGGTTGATGAAGTATGCCGGAGATTTAATGCCGTAAAACAAGAAGCGTATAGAAGGGTGCAGCATAGAAAGACTGTGCGCTACTCACGATACCAGCATCTGAAAAGACAAAAGATTCAATTGCAGGATTGGCCGGAGTCAAGAAAAATGGAAATCTTCGATTGATGTAGCACACCTAATTTGGTGTGGATGTATTAAAAGCGAAGAAGTTTTGAGACTCAAATGTCTTAGAGAACGCCTGACTGCAATCTGCATTAAGTCTAAAGTTCTCAAGTCCCACAGAGGAATGGAACAATTTCGCCAAAGATTATTTCTTAGATTTTCTCGCCTACCCAATGATCAATGTCCGAAATACTACGCTTGGATTGTTAATGATGATTTTAACTTTCATTTCCTACAGCTCAACTTCAATTCAATTTTTCAAATTATTTTATTTATTTCAGACACTGTAAAAGTATGACATAAAATTGGTCCTTTATCTGATTTTCTATCAGTTTCACTAGACTTACTTAGTTACTTACTTACTCAGTTAGCCTGGTTTTTAGCTAACTGGCTCTCTTCCTACTCTGAGTTGTCCTTTCGGAATAGATTCACAGACTTTGCAGTAGGATAGGTGTCCATTCGCTCTCCGAGGCAACTGATATGCGGTTTCCTAACGATGCCGTTGAATCTTCTCCTCCGAAGCCCATCAACGCAAAAGAAATCGATTGTTTTTCTAAGAAACTGAGGATATTTTCATCCGCGCTCAATAGAGGCCATGCTTTAGTGCCATAAAGTTGGATAACATTTAAGTCCAAATCGTCATAAGAGCACCCAATTACCTACTTAGCCTTAAGAAACAGCGATTAGTGAGAGTGATTATTGGTTTTATTTCTGCGGTAATAAATCAACAAAGTCCCTTTCTACTTCGAAATTAAAGCTGTCGGCTGTGACGTTCTACCCAATTCGTCAATGTTGTGTGTCCCTTCTTGTTGACAGCATATACTTGGTTTGTCCTCATTTACTGATAAATCCATTTTGGCATGTTTAGTTTCAATACTGGCGAGCGCACTAGTGACCTTATAAAGTCGATATCATCGTGGTACGATAGCAATTGCACAGACCTTTGAAGGATTGTGCTTCGCGTATTTTTTCAATTTAAAATAATTTCAAATATGATGTTGAAAGAGGCACATGACAACGTTTCTAAAAGCTCAGTTAAGTCGTTACCGACTCTGACGGAGCAACGTCATTCTGAACAAATGGACGACAGACTAAATATGGCATTATATAGCTCGTTTCTATAAATCTTGTCATATGCGCCTTTAAAATAGGTGAAAACATGATAAATATCGATTTGGAATTCTTGAACTTTTTCCAGTATCTGCCGGAGTGTGAAGATTTGGTCGACTGTAGACTTTCCTGGTTCGCATTGATAGGGACCATTCAGGTTGTCGGCGAAGAGTTTCAGACATTCACACAAAATGGTAAATAAGATCTTGCATGCGATGAGACTTATATAGAGGTTTCCTTTTTTGTGGATCGGGCAAACTCGTGCTGAGATTCAATTCAGCAGGCATATACTCTTCTGACCAGATCTGAGAAATAAGTTGGAATGTGCTCTCATTAAAGTGAGCCACCAGGTCTTTAAATATTGTTATCCGTACTTTGTTTTGGTCTATTGTGCCTGACGGTGGTATGCTGGGCTTCTTCGCCGTGGTACAGTTTGCAGAAAAAGTCTTTTCCCATTTGCTTAGTGGAGACTGTGACTCTGCTAAAAGGTCTCTTCTTCCTATCTATAGGTTTCTGAACGAGTTTTCTTCCTTTAGCATGTTCTTGTTACCTGTAGGTAAAACTTTTGCGCCTTATTCCTGGAGTGCAACCACTCAATATCTTAGATGGTCCGCTTTTCGCACTCCTGTTCGTTCTTCTGGAGAGCCTGATGTTCTTAGACTCACGAGTCGCTCTCGTCCCTCATTGCAGTGCCGTTTTGTACGCTTCTTCCTTAGCTGCATATGCTTTTCTTTTCTTCATAAAACCAGAAATTTCTGGGTGGTGATCAGGTAGAATCCAGCACATCAGAAGCAGTGTCTCTGATGGTACTTTATCAGCGTTGACACTAGTCGTTGTTGTTAAGTTGTTAAGAGATTTCGGAATTTGGTAAAGATTCTGACAGCTTTTCTATGTTATATCTTCTCACAATAGTTCTTCTTCCTTGTGACGCTTGGAAAAAATGCATACGTACCTTGGATACAAAAAGGTTTTGCTCCGATCAATGTTAGCTGCGTTGGATGTTCAGAATGCTGGAGGCATGTTTTATGTCTTTCGCAAAATGATCAATTTGATTTCGCCTTTCATGATTCGGAGACCTCCATGTATCATTGTGTATACTATGTTGATCGAAAAGTTTTTGTTAAGTTGGTACATCTGTTGTTGACATTCCCTCTAAATCTTAGCGTCATAGCTTGACATGACGCGAGAGAAGATTTGCGAGGCTGAATCCCGATCCCACATTCATCAAAAGGATCATTATTGGCGACGAGACATGGGTTTATAAGTACGACACGCAATCCATACATCAGGCAAGTGAATGGCGTTCACCAAATAATCCGAGACCAAAAAAAACCACATCGTTTTCAGTCAAAAAAGAAGGCAATGCTCACAGTTTTCATGGAGGTTTTCAGACTGCGTAATGCAGGAAAATCTGGACTCACAGCCGGTGAATCCAGTGAGGGATGAGTTGGAAAGGGGCATACGCCAACTCATGTACAGAAGTCGAATAAAAGTAAGCTTGGTGAACTGACTTTTAGCATAGACAAATACCTATCTCAATGAATTCAATCTCCTTAACCTCTCGTAAGCCTAAAACCCCATATTTTTACCTCGTAAAACCAAATTAGATAAGATATTCATCCATAGGCAGATCGTGGAAAAATCCAAGAACTTCGAATCGATACCAACCACCCGCGTATTGCTTTAAAGGCTGCAGATAGCATCACTTATAAACACGACGTGTACGGATCAATATCAACCTTCAGCAACCTTGCCGTACTGTGCCGGTGTATGATGACAATGGAGAACGTTTGCTGCTCACTAGAAGCCGGCAATGACATCACTAAAGAACTTGATGTTTTTCAGCTAGTAGCTGCTGGTACTCCCTGATATTACCAATGAATACAAACAGCGACATGACGTAGAGATCAAGCTAAGAATTACTCCTTCCAATTGCTGTTATATTTCCAGTCATAGTAAAGGGTCCGGCAAAATGATCTCCCACATCTTAATCTTTAATAAAAACGCCATTGTAAATGCTATTGTATTTAGATTTTATTTTTATTAACTGAAAATGTATGCTATGCCATTTGTTTTTATTGAGATACAGTGTCCAAATGGCGACCATATTTTCGATACACATTCGAAGCTGATTTCTGAAAATTTCCATTACTCGAGCAGTAATTGGAGGCAATATTCCTGTAATTTCTTGGTATTGCTGTTTTCAATTCGTTAATCGTTTGCGGATAATATTGGAAAACCTTCGCTTTCAGGTAGTCCCGAAGGAAAAAGTCGCATAGGGGAGAGATCGAGTGAACGCGCAGGCCACCCAAGGTCTCCACGTAATGAGATTACGCGTCCTGGAAACATTTCCCTTAAAACGTCCATTGCCCTTCTTGTCGTATGAGCCGTAGCTCATAAAAAATGAGCTGTGAAGTGGTCTTTTATAGAGCTGCTGCGGATTATCTGGTGCCCAGTAGAGAAAATTCTGCTTGTTCACACAGCCAGAGAGATGGAATGAGCGTCACTCACTCGAATAATATCGTTTGAGCATTCTTTACAATTTTCTCAGTCCCGTTCATTAAGTTCTTGCACGCTCATCATTTTGAATGGGTGGAACTTCTGATCGGCGTGTAAAATTCTTCTCACAGAACGATCTTACAAACGCAATGCAGAGGCATGTTTAACAGCTGAACGGGTAGGAGATCGTTCAACTGCTTCTCTTACAACTGCAACATTTTCAGGTGTCCGAATAATTTTGGGTATGCCGGTTGGGTCTTTTAAGGGTGAACCTGTAGCTCTAAAATTTGAAACCCAAAACGGTATTGTTTTGCGAACTGGAACGGGAGCATGTCTAACAAGCGCGAAGTGATTACAAAAAATTCTTTGCGTCGTAATCACACATTCGTTACTTTTCATAAATGTTTCGATAACGAAGGCACGATGTTCGCCTGCCTAATTCATGACGACAACTAAAATGGCAAGGCGCGAGCCACCAACCAACTACGCTAAGATCCACCTTTCTTTAGTGGTTCAGGCACAGCGGCAGTATAAAATATGGGAGCTCATTTTGCCAGACACTGTATATGGCGCAAAAGCAATGACTTTATCTAGAGCGAACCAAAATACCTTTGGTTGCTTCTAGAAGAAAGTTATTCTAATGATCTGCTGACAAGTCATCATCAGTTTTATCGGAAACTGATATGACCATATAACAACGAACTGTTAGGCAACATTGACATCTTCAAAATGATTAGATTACATCATCTTCAATGAGTGGGACGTGTTAAGCGAACTAACGCCGTAGCTCCAGCCTGGAGTATATTAAGCTTATTCCATTTTCTAAAAGAAAAGTTGCAGAAGTCAAGTAAGGTTTTGCATAAGTAGAACGTCTCGCAGGTCACAAAATTAAACATTGACTTCTGTAGCGGGGACATTTTATCGATAACAGGGCAATGGAAAACTGCATCTGAAATGGCATGGAATTCAATTTACTTGCAGTGCGCGATAGGGCACAATTTACTAGAAAGGGACAAATTTAAAAAGCTTAATTGTTGAAGCTTATGTTCAGCGTTTAAATACTTAAATATCAATCTAAGGATACATTTCCCTCAGATCCACGTCAACATTGGACTATATAAAGTAAGTAAGTTTACAACAACACTTACGCACAACGAATTCTGTAAATGACTTCCACCTTTTGCAAATATTTTCCCAGTGAAAGTAATTAAATTTTAAATTCCCATTTCCACCGCTCGCTAGTGACCTACTTAAATAGCGAAATTATGTGAAAATAAGCATCACATTTGTCAACACACAAGAAGCCCGACATTCGCCTCTACCTTTACCACCATCGTCGTCGGAGGCGACAATCTTCAAAAGATCTCCAAAATAAGGGAAAAAAAGAAAAAAAATTTTTTGAAACTCAGTTTTCCTCTTTTTTTTTATACATTTTCACTTTCTTTCCTTGCCTAACAAGTCTTTCTTTTTAATTTCACATTAACTCCCATTCAAATTGTTATTTAAGGCACTACCGTTGACACTTACCCTCTCTCGCCGCACTCAATCATGGGACCATTCTTTGGGCCAGCATTTTGTGGTCGAATTCTGCTCCTTCTCGTACTTTTTTTTTTTTTTTTCATTTCTTCTACACGCGTTGATTTCTTCATTAAATTTGCATAAAAGAGAAGTCTTGGCGAAGAAAATGAAGAGAAAATAGAATAAGACCCAACGAAAGATCCCAACCAAAGTTCTTACCAACACCATGCAGTCACCTTTCTCGACTCATTCCAAAGGGTACCCAAAGTATAAAAAAATACAAACAAATACGGGCAACAGAAAAAAAAAAAAAAAAAAAAATCTGGAGATGGACGACATTTACAGATTTTAATGCCGCCATTTCCCTTGCATCTTGCTGCTATTGCCACCAGCCGGCACCCCTAACTAAGGCGCATAAATTAGAGAATATCTTTGGGTGGGAAATTTCTCACCCACCAGCAATCTCTCACTCCGAAGTGAGCGATGGGGTAGCAAAACAAAAAAAAAAAAAAAGGATCTTCTCCGGAAAATAACGATTTACCGAAGAATTAACACACTTCATGGCTACCGGAAAGTAAATTAAGATTTACGGTGATTAAAGGCGGTTCTCGGCTAAAGGCCCTTTGCTTTCATGGCTTTTCTTTCTTTCCCATTTTTGTCTCGAGTTGTGTCCTGATTGTACGTAGATGAAGATGAAGCAAAAAATGGATAAATACCTAACAAGAGCTTGGTTCGTTTTTGGGCCTTTTGTTGGGGAGTTATTACCGCTAGATTACATTGAATGACATTTTGTTTTGTGACAGTTTTCGCCTTTTTAATTCCTTTCTTTGTGATTCTTTTTTGAAAGAAAGAAAAAAAAAATAAAAAAATAAATGAAAACAGGAATTAAGGAAGATGAGGGTTTCGTGAGTGTAGCTTGAGGCTAAGGGGAAACCCTAATTCAATTTTTAAATGTTCAAAAACCCAATCCGGCTGAAGGTGAAGCAGACGTGGAAGAGGGATTAAAGCGACAAATAGATCACGAAAAAATCGCTGAAAATTTTAAAGAGTCATTTTGCGAGTATTTAAAGGAAAGTAATAGTTTAAATCCAAATCACTTGAGGTCGTACCGTATACTGTCGGAATAGAGCACTCAGACAAGTAACTAATCCATTGTAAGTTCATTTTAATGAAATCTTTCAATATAACAAAGAAAGATGAGTAAGGGCTTTAGTGATAAGGTGACTAGGTGGAACCTGAAACCACCAAATCAGAGCCGAGTACCTGCAGACGTTCACATACCATGGACATTCACAGAGATAATTCTCCGCGGTTTAGTTATCACTTTCACAGCAAGCAGCGCAGGATTTTGTGTCACAAAGTACAAAGTGTATGTCCTGTCATGACACCACTAAGCAACCTGAAATTTTTTCTGCCGGGGACGCTGACTTCCAAAGGCCGTATTCGTTTGGTCTGCCTGCAACCTGGAGAGTTATGCCATCTGTAGTTGTGCTCATATGAGACCCGACTATGAGTGGAAGCCTTAACCGAAGACGTAGGCAGATCCAACGTAAGTTCGGTTCCTTGCCTGGAAAATTCTTCTAGACTTCATTTCACGTGATCCCATTGTGACCTGGGTTCCAGAAAAGGGTCACTGAACTTAGCCTTCCGACTGAACAAGCTTGGAAGTCGTAAGAGGGTTCAATAAGGCTTTGAGCGCAGCTTGGCTGTCGCTAAAGATGCAAATGCTTAGCCCCCTTCACCGGTTTTCTGCAATATAGTTCGTTGCCATCAGGATTGCGTAAATCTCCGTCTGGGAAACAGATGAAAGCTATCGTAACGTGAATTGTTTAGAATTTAACGTTGTAGTCCGCAAGAAAAATACCGTCCGTGAAGACTACAATGCATTCCTTTCCTGGCTCAAATTGTGACCAAAACCAATTCCTGGCACAGGGAAAGTTGATTGCATATTTTTTCCACAACAGAAATTCTGGTGTCATCGTACTATATGCGAGGGCATGTCAATAAGACCAGAGTCATAAGAGAGCCGGAGCGGAAGGTCATCAAAGCTCCAGTGCGTGTTGTACCAAAGACCAATTCTTTTTAAACGGAAGAATGTAATTAGCCTTAGATCCCACGGATCTGTTTCTGTGACAGTCCCCCAGGTTTTAGCGATAATTCCTCTCCACTTCCAAAAGGCGATAGCGCCAGAGAAGTTTGTTATCCAAGATGATACCCAAATACTTAGCTTCTTTATAGAATTGGATGAGGATGCCTTTGAGTACTAGTCAGACCAGACTCCTGTTCCTCTGAGTTGCTCCGGAACACAGAAGATGGCTTTCTGTCAGTTTTGGCTGTCTGAAAACCTCAAAAGTCTTAGTTTCATAGATTTGCTTAGCCATTCAAAAGTGCACTCTAAAAGTTCCAGTGTTTATACCGTAGCCCTCTGATTGAATGCAATCATTCTCTGCCTTGGTTAGCTCCCATAGTTGACAGACACAATGTTTGCACTCAGCATCGTTAAAATTGTTGTCATTGTCAGCCTCCCTAATTTGAAGCGCCAGAGAAGAGATAGCAACATCTTTGTTGGTACGTTGGTCTCGTCCCTTTTTGCTTTTCGGGATTTTTTCGGAGGTTACTTTTACAGCAATGTCCAGTTCCGTTCACCAGGATGAAGTAGCTATGCCCTTTGGTAGTGTGTGTCCTTCCACCGGAACTGCAACCTTGGCTGGTTGCTGGACTGGTTTTGTCTGGGCATCGTGCGCGGAGAGATCTATCGACAGTAAAGGCGGAAATTTTTTTCTTCTGATCCGAACTTGGTCAGACTTAGTGGAGGACACTTCCACCGAGCTGTACCTTTTCTTCGTCGTCGCTGGGTGAGTGAAACTTTTGGCATTCGCGCCTTCGATGGCATTTATCATCTCTTTGCGCCGTGCATTTGCCTCGAAGGTAGTCTTTCAGAGTGTGTCTCTTTTGGAGCCCGTTCCACCTTTTCGGTTTCCCGTGACAAGTCGTCAGAAACAGTATCCTGACTAACCACAGGTCTGCTCTGATAGAGTTTAACCGTTACAGACAACAACTTTCCGGTACTCTTTCTATCGTTCCAGCTCAATCTACCGAACGTTTCGTAGGAAGAGCCGCAGGAGTCGTCGAAATCAAGTGTTCCAGCAACTCTTCGGTCAGCGCTGAAATAAGTGTTTGGTGTCGCAGTCGCAAAGACCACGGGGGATTTTCGCTATTGCGAGTACCACCATTTAACGTCTAGTTTGGACGACTTTGTCTCTTAGTTCGACGCCTCACCTGGGTTTTTTTTCAGAATCTTAGGATCTTTCCTGCAACGTCAAGCCAGCCAAGGAAAAGAAGGCCAGTATACTTGCTTACTCGCGCGAAAAGAAGCCGATGGCGATATTGGTACAGGGCTTAGGAGAAATGGGAATCCTTGAAATGGCAGCTGATTAGAATAACCGAGAATGTCAGACTTAAAACCCTTCAATCAAATAAGGTTCGGGAAGAACCACACCGTTTTCAGTTTTTTATTAGGTGCAGTGACTGAAGATAATTGGGAACTACGAGTACACCGTTAACGATCTTTAACACATTTCCGAAGACTTCTAGGGAGATTAGAGCATGGTTATGAGAAACAAATTGTAGCATCTAGAAGGGCTAAGTATATCACGAACCGCTGAAGCTCAGAGAACAGTTGCTTATGGTAAAGGATACAATGATCCCGAGAGATACTAATGGAAATTTGTCGCTGGCATAAGATAATTTGACTGCAACTGAAGCGGATAACGAGGATACTGAAACAAATGACCCAGATATTAGTTTTATTAAAACATTCACTTTGTCTAAGAATTCACCACCTCGTCGGAAGAGAAAAAGCGTACACGAAGAAGGAAACCAGGTTGAGCTAAAGCTCATAGATATTGAAACCAAAAAGCTCGAAGTGTCGAAGTGTCGAAGTGCCGAAAATATCGCTGCCGTTCAGACATCCGTAGCAAACGATCCAAATCAGTCAATTCCACGACGTTCTCTAGAATTGGGCATCTCTCAGACCACATTATGGCGTATTTTGTGTAAGGATCTTGATTTACACCCATACAAGATCATGCTGATATTTGAAGCGACGTACGTTCTCCGATTGGGTTCTGGAGAAGATGCGCCAAAATGATGAATTTCATCTCAAGATCATCTTCAGTGACGAAGCTCATTTTTGGCTCAATGGGTTCGTCAATAAGCAAAATATGCGTTATTGGTCGGGTGAAAACCCACATGTGCTTCATGAATCACCACTTCATCCACAAAAAATAACTGTTTTCGTCTGTAATACCTGTTTAACTCTTTTCGTCGACGATAACGATCGTCACATTACTGTGAATAGTCAGCTTTATCGCGCCATGATCACCTATTATTTTTGGCCCGAATTGGAAGATATAGACTTGGACGACATGTGGTCTCAACAGGATGGTGCCACAAGCTACACAGCACACGCTACAATCGATTAATTGAAGAGTAAGTATTGTGAGCGTGTTATCTCAAGACATGGGCCTGTCGAATCACCGCCTCGATCGTGCGATTTAACGCCGCTTGACTATTTTCTGTAGTGCTACGTTAAGTCATTAGTTTATGCCAACACGCCGACGGCGTTGGAAGAGCTCAGAGCCAACATTTTGGCCGAAATGTGTGGCCGAGTCGTTGAAAAATGGGTCCAACGAATCGACCGCTGCAAACGTGCCCGCGGTTTCCATATGAACGAAGTTGAGTTCTATTCATAAATGTTTTGATTGTACTTCAAGCCAATAATGAACGAAGTTGAGTTCTATTCATAAATGTTTTGATTGTACTTCAAGCCAATAATAAAGTTTTTGAAATATCTCAAATGGTTTGCCTTTTATTTAAAAAAAAAAAGTTATCAAGTCGTTATTAGAAAATTCTATAGTATAAACGCTCACATGCGCTCACTTGTTACAACCACAAATAAGCATCACTTAAGCCTCGTGGGAGAATGAATTAAAGATTCGCCAAATTACGTACATTAGAATCTATTTCTACTTAGATACCATGAGCAGAAGTTGGAAATTCCTACTTGGAAGGATTTTGCTGATTGCTTTAAGATCGTTGCCAAACATTGGAATATCAGGGTCTCCACGAAGACATCTCTATGTTGCACATCATTGAAATCCATCAAAAATCTTTACCAATAGGAAGGCGTCCAAATAATCATTGGCAATTCATCTGAATCATCATCATGCACCTTTTGTACTGGACATCAGAATATTTATAAATGCAACAAATTCACTGCAATGAATACAGGTCAGTGCTACAATGAGGTGCAGTAGAATGATCTATGCATTAATTGCCTGCTTCAAGGTTATTCTGTTCAAGCTTCTTCATCTAAAACTTGCCAAACATGCAAAGGGAAACATCATATCTTGCTTTACTTTATGGTACATCTCAATCAGTACACATGCATACATCAACGTCTACATCCACAGTTGAATTATTAGTAGAAGCAGAAAATCAGCACCCTTATACAGTTCCCAACCTTACTACATTTACCACAAAAAGATTTACTATAGACCTTCTTCTCGCAATCATCAATTTTCAAAATGTAGCTGGAACTTACATACCATCCCGAGCCCTGCTTTATTGTAGCTCTTAATTAGGCTTTGTCACAGGTAGACCTGCTTACTACCTTCGGCTTCGTATTTTAAAGACAGCAATTATAGTCCCATCCATCACAGCTTTTCAACCACCATCTTTTTTCAGCACCAAAAATCTTAAAATATCTCAACAAATTACGTACGGCGATCCTGCCTTCAACAAACCACAGAAAATCGACTTGTTGATCACGGACTCGAATTTTTATTCTTTGTTCAGATTTAACTTGACGACCGAGATGATTGCCCATCATTACAAGAAAAAAAAAAAAAAAAACACTCTTGAGAAGGATAATTGCAGGTAATTTACACCAAACTTGCGTTATCTGTGTCTTAAAAAGGTGGCGAATGAAAGGAGACCTCGCTTAACGACACCCTAATACGCTTTTGGGAAATAAAGGACATTAAAGCACCAAAAAACAGAAGTTCGTTGGAGGAGTAGCACTTCGCAACGAGAGTTTCAAGGATTGCTTAAGTATGTTAGATGATGAAATTTCCATTTGCTGAGTCACCATCTTCACTTGATGGTTCTTATGAAGCAGATTTTACAACTAAGAAAGAAAACTCGGCAAAGATCTCATACTTAAAAGTGAATACTCAAAGTTTAGAAAATTGATCCAGAAAAGGCAGGTAATACTCGCAAAAATATTTTTTGCCACATCACCTTGTAGTTAAAGCAGATAGCTTCTCACCACAAAACTGAGAGTGGTGTTTGATGGGTCTGCCAAAACTGCCAGTGGAAAATCTGTAATTCTGATGATTAGTCTCAGACATAATTCGGTTTCGTTTTCGTTTTCATCACTACGTGCTTTGTGCTGATAACGTAAAAATGTGTCGGCAGGTTGGAATGAATAAAAACGATTTAAGCTTCCAGTACGTTTTATGGTGTGCAAACCATTTTTTCAACTTCAAACCGTGACCTTTGGCAATTCGCGCTGTGTCAGGTGACGTAAAATGAAGGCTTTCGTCTACCTATTTTCTACGATTTTTACGTAGGCAACCTCATGACAGGTGATGATAATTTGGAGGAGCCAACAAAAATAAAACAGGAGGTGGAATTATTGCTAAAACTTAGAAAATTTCCCATCAAAAATGTGTCATTCACCTTGGAGTAATATGGGCCGTGCCGTTTTATGGTAAAACACAAAATTTTTGCAAAATTCAACTTTATTTGTCAATTTGTTGCCTTCGAGGGCGATACACTGATTGAAACGATTTTTCAATCTTTCGATACCAGTTTTGTAGTACGATTTCGGTTTAGCCTCAAAATAGGCCTCTGTTTCGGCGATTACTTCTTCATCGGTCTTAAATCTCTTTCCGGCGAGCATTCTTTTGAGGTCTGCGAACAGGAAATAGTCGCTGGGGGCCAAATCTGTAGAATACGGTGGGTGGGGAAACAATTCGTAGGCGAATTCATTCAATTTTGCCATCGTTTTGATCGAATTGTGACACGGTGCATTGTCTTGATGAAACAGCAATTTCTTTTTCTTCAAATGCGGCAGTTTTTCTGCGATTTCGTCTTTCAAACGCTCCAACAACGCAATGTAATAGTCGCTGTTGATAGTCTGCCCCTTTTGGAGATAGTCGATGAGAATTATTCCATGTGTATCCCAAAATACGGATGCCACAACCTTGCCAGCCGACTGTTGAGTTTCTGGTCGTTTTGGACGAGGTTCGTCGCCTGCTCGCCACTTAGCTGACTGCCGACTTGACTCTGGTGTGAAGTGATGGAGCCAAGTTGCATCCATTGTAACATACCGACGCAAAAATTCGGTTTTATTGCGGTTGAACAGCTTTAAACACTCCTCTAAATCATCAACACGTTGTTGTTTTTGGTCGACTGTGAGCAAACGCGGCACCCACTTTGAACAGAGCTTTCGCATGTTCGTGTATGATATATCCAACACGCTCTTTTGATATCTTCAGAGCCTCTGCTATCTCTATGAACTTCACTTTACGGTCATTTGTAATCATTTTCTGGACTTTTTTGATGTTTTCATCTGAAACAGCCTCTTTTGAACGTCCACTGCGTGCATCACCTTCGTTGCTTGTATGACCACTTTTAAATTTTTCAATCCACTTGCGAATGGTTCGTTCGGCTGGTGCAGAGTCCGGGTAAGACTTATCAAGCCATTTCTTTGCATCGGCAGCATTTTTTCCCATCAAAAAGCAATGATAAATCAACACACGAAATTGCTTTGAATCCATTTTTTTCACAATAACAAAAGTTGCCTCACTCACAACGCTATATCTCGAGAACTAATCGTCCGACAGCTGTCAAATTTATACACGTATCTCTTGAAGGTTGGTACTAACTGAAAATGGTATGGATTTCATTCAACTTAAGGAGACTGGAGAGAAACTTAGCAATGGTGACTATATGATACACAGAAACTAGAACTACGTGAGGTGCCCTTTTTAAAGAAGGAAAATCGAAGATGACGATGTTGATACATGTTACAGAAAGAGGACCAAGGGGAAACCTATGTAGCAATCGGCTCAAATATTAAATTCTAGCCGCTTCCTATGCCAGAAGTCACCGATCAATGCGAAGAATGTTTTCTCTTCATATAAAGGAAACTTTTTCATCAACGACTGGTTATCAGGCGAATCTAAAGTACTGCTGAGAGAAGTAAAAAAGACAAAAATTTCTTTGGGTGCGATTTGGTAAAATTATGATGTCCGTCTCATCGTCAACCTGGTATGGAGATCAAATTCATTAAGTGTCTTGATGATCTTAATCATTTATGATTAAGACTTAATATTTTTTATTCTATTAATTATTATGTTACGTAATAACGTATTGTTTGAGCTCAGATAGTTAACACAATCTTTCAAGCATCCTTAAAAGATTTAACCATTTTCCACATGAATATTAGAAGTATGAGAACAAATTTTGATAGCTTTTGCTCATATTTGTACAATTTTTTTCCAGTTCTACTACATGTAATAGTGTTACCTGAAATTTGGATTTCTGACCATGAATTAAGCAATTTCTCTATTAAGGGCTTTATACCATACGGAAAGTGCAATGAAGAGCATTCAGCCGGTGGTGTGGTAGCTTTTGTCAAAGACAATTTAACGATAGCGAAATTCTCTACGCCTGATCTAACTAGTTCAAATTCTCTAATTATAAAACTTCAGCTTGATGATATTTCTTTAAATGAAAAGTCACAATATTCGCTTTGTTGGTGATGTTAATATTGACATACTGAACTTTTGTTCGAGTTCTGATAATTACATACTCCTTTTGTGTTCCTTTTATGTTCCACGAAAAACAATATTCTAAATATTGTTTGATTCATTGTGAGGTTTGATTTTTAATGGGCTTTTCTTGACAGATCACGTGTGACTTACCAAATTGCTTTGTAATTTTCATTCAGTTTCATTTGGCAAGTCTTCATGGAAAGACTCACATCACAATAGCGTCTCCAAATTGTTCAGCCGTATTACGAAAATTGGCGTTCTGTGAGAAATGTTTTTCGTACGATTCGAGGAACCAACGGTGCGCATAATCGACCTACTGAAACCAATATTGCCAATACCATTCGCAAATTTGAATCCCAGTTTACGTTAGTGAATGATACTCGGCCGGTTAGACCACATTCAGCACGTAGTCAAGAGACTATAGCATCTGTAGCTTAGAATATACGCGAAGACCGTGATGAATCGATTCGTGTTCGTTCTCAGCAACTTAGCTTGGCGTATTTTATGTGAGGGTCTCGGCCTAAAAGCGTTTAAAATCTAACTTGTGTAAAAATTGAAGCCGGGCGACTTGAATTTGCGTCATATTTTCAAATCCGGTGTTTCATCGTGAAATTTTATTCAGTGATGAAGCCCATTTCTGGCTCAATGGATACGTTAATAAACAAAATTGTAACCCGAAGAGTACCAAGAGCTGCCATTACATTAATTAAAAACAACGGTATTGTGTGGTTTATGGACTGGTGGAATCGTTGGTCCATAATTTTGCAAAAATGAGGCAAATCAGAATGTTTCAACAAGATGTCGCTATGAGCCATACAGCGCGTGAAACAAGGGACTTGTTGACGAAAAAAAAAAAAAAAAGCCGTCAGCTGTTGGCTGAGTAGCTGTTTTTTTTTTCGATTTTTTTTTGTGCGTGGTTGCTACTATGCGATTGTACAATTGGGTTTGGCAGTGATTCTGCCTCTCAAATTGGCCATGAGTTTATTTCGTGGTTTTGGAGCCGTTGGATGGTACGAGTCGGACTTGGTTTTGGGGATTCGGTTTAATTTTTTGGAAGAAGTTTGGTGATTCGACTGTGGGACTTCCATGTTTTCGAACGACAGAGTTTTTTTTTTTGTTCATGCAGAGCTGAACCGAGATGAGCTGCGGGAAGAGCTGAGGAAGCAAGTTTGGATCAAGGTGGGCTGAAGGAGGATCTACTCAAGCGGTTGCGGGATTTCGACGGGCGGCCAGGAGATCGTCAGAAGTGTTGATAGTGAGGGGACTGAACTCGAAGATCTGCATAGGGAGATTGTGCGTATGAAGCAGGAATTGGATGCAGCACGCAAGTCCGTGGCGGAGCGTCCAGCTACGACAGACAGGGAAACAGTAGAAGCTTCGGCGTCTACCTCAATAGCACCACTGCCGCTTGAGACGAGAGAAATTGAGAACGTTTCAAGGAGTCACTTCATGGTGGGAGACATTACGGACATGATTCAGGAATTCAACCCAAGGAGTAGGTCAGGCATTTCGTCATCGACGTGGACCAGAAGAGTGAGGGACTTCCGTCGAATTTACCACCTGGATGACAAACTCTTGCTAATGGCTGTTACGACTAGACTGGCGGAAGCAGCAAGGTTATGCAGTGATCGGTCATTGCACGAATCTCTTGAGGAATTCCTCGACGATCTTTCCGTTAACTTTCCATCGAATGATGATGCTGTGGATATTCACAATATGCTACGTGAGCGACGGCAAAAACCTCAGGAAGACATCGAAGAATATATATTTGAGATGAAGAGAATTGCGTCACGGGGCCAGCTGGAAGAGTCAACCGTTCTCAAATACATCGTACTAGGCATGACGGAAGGAGAATGCTTGGAAGCGTGTCGAGCAACACCTCTTAGGACAATCCGTGACCTGGTTGAACGAGTCCGCTGGGTCGGTGATCTGAAACGGAGTGCAAAGCGAAGAACATAGGCCAAGGCAGAAGTTGGGGGGGGGGGGGACCAACAACCCAGATAAAGTGTTTTCGGTGCCGGCGCAGAACACGCTGCGGACCAGTGCAGCTCCGAGACGAATAGGTGGCCAAACCCAGCTGATTGTGAAGGAAGACAGCAGCGAATACCTGAAGATTGCAAGGGTGAATGGACACACGGTCACAGCGTTCATCGACCTTGGAAGCGACTGTGTAACACTGCGCAAATCGGAAGCAGAGGCTGGAAATTTAAAATTCAATTCGTACGAAACAAAACTTAATGGCTTTGGTGGGGGAGGCTGCATTGCTATGGGCCGCATATATGGGAAATCAATGTGGATCGATTAACTTCCTGGTGCGAGATTCTAATATCTCCGAACAGTAGCCAACCATACCCGATAATAATTGGGCGAAGACTCCTGGATCAGCCGCAGGTGAGGGTAGAGAAATCTTTTAGGGAGTTATCTATCAGGGACAACATTCAAGAAGCAACACATGATACGCTTCGAAATACGAAAGCGGACAGAAAGAAGCTATTGGTTGCGTATCTAGATGTGGGAGATATAGGCGCAGCTAATAGACAGACGCTCCAATACCTGGTCGATATATACCGAGACTGGTTCGCGATCAGAACGGAGGAGTTGGGTGAGTCAAAATTGGGCGAGTGGAAAATTCAGCTCACTTCATCGCAGCCAGTGTGTGTGGCTTCCGTTTGCAAAACGGGCGGTGGTCAACGGAAAGGTATATGAACTCCTCGAACTTGGAGTTATTCGTCCATCTGCATCGGATTACTGTTTGCCGATTGTCCTGACAAAGAAGAAAGACGGCTCAGACAGGTTCTGCATTGACTTACGCGCACTCAACAAAGTAACGGTAAAGCGAAAGTTTCCCATGCCAGTAATCGACGAGGTGCTGACGTCGCTGAGTGGGAATTCATTCTTCCCTATTCTGGACTTGGCGTCAGGTTACCATCAGATTCGAATGGAAGAGCAGAGCTAAAGATACACGTCTTTCACGAAGGACGAGGGATCCTTTGAGTTCAATAGGACGATACCATTATAGCCAGTAAGACGGTGAAAGAAGGGTTGGACAAGCTGCGAAGGTTCTTAACTGCACTACAGGAGTTTGGACTTACACTCAACATAAGTAAATGCATTTAAATGCATCTTTCAAACTAATATCGAGTTTCTTGGTTATGAGGTCGCCAAAGATGGTCTAAAGCCGAGCCAATGAAAGACGACTGCGATCAAGGAGTTCCCGACACCGCGAAATATACACGAAGTGCGACAATTTCTGAGCCTTACTGGCTTCTTTAGGAAGTTCGTCAGGAACTACTCGCAGTTGGCAGAAACCCTCACGGAGCTGATAAAGACAGACAGCAAACAGAGGCTGTTTAGCAAACAGAGGCTGTACGGATGCTTAAGGAGATTCTTAGCAACCCACCGGTGCTGGTGTTGTTCGATCCTGAGTGTGAACATGAGGTATACACTGACGCTTCATCTGTGGGGTTGGCTGGAATCCTATTTCAGGGAGGGAAAGAAGATTCGGGACTTCGCCCAGTGATGTTTTACAGCCGCAAACTTTCAGACGACGAGAGGAAGCACCATTCCTACGAGGTGGAAGTGTTGGCCATCGTGGACAGTCTCGATCGATTCCGAGTCTATCTATTAGGCAGAGATTTTAAGGTAGTCACGGATTGTGAGGCGATTGTAGCTACGAAGAACAAGCCGAAGATCATACCACAGGTGGGCAGGTGGTGGCTTAAACTGCAAGAGTTTTCATTCGAGACGGTGCATTAACCTGGAAGGAAGGCGGCTTATGTAAACGCTCTAAGTCGACAACTCGTGGAAGAGCCGAAGGGACTAGAAGAAGCGTCGTTATTTGTCCTTAACCTACATATTACCAACGATGACTGGCTGGCAATCATGCAATGGCAGGACGACAAGCTGCGTACAATCATCAAGGAGCTAAAGTTCACCGAATCAACGAGTATGAAGAAACAGCTGCAGAAAGATTTCAAACTCAATGGAATGCGACTGGTGGAAGGTGCTGAGAAGTGGGTGGTACCACATGCAATTCGGTGGAGGATCCTGAAGTTGTGTCATGACGATGTGGGCCACCTAGCGGATGAGAAAACTTTGAACTATGCGCGACAAACATACTGGTTTCCAAGAATGCGCAGCTTCACTCGGGAGTATATAAAGACATGCTTGGACTGCGCGTACTCGAAAAGGAAAGGGGAGATGATAGAAGGGGAACTGTGTAGTGCGAAAAGGGTGCCGTTGCCATTTAACACCATACATCTGGACCACTTGGGTCCATTTACTTTAGGAAAGGGAGGAACAAGGTACGTTCTGGCGTTTGTCGACAATTTTACGAAGTACGTCGTCCTGCCGTCGTCCGACGATTGGTAACGGATCGAGGGACAGCATTCACTACAAAAGCATTCGAGCAGCACTGTGAAGACCATGGAGTGCAAGATATCAAAACCGCTGTAAGGCCAACGAGAGCAAATAGCGAAGTGGAACGGTGCAATAGGATTGGGCTGGCTATCTAAGGACCATTCAATGGGGGCTTAATACCGCAAAGAGTTCGACGACGAAAGAAAATCCACACGAGCTATTGTTTATGTACACGCCGAGACACATCCTGGGAAATAAATTGCTGTTGGAGCTGGGAAACCCGAAATCGGTCGAGCCAGAGGAGATGGACCAAGGAAGGGAGAGGGCGCTGCGGAACATCGAGAGGAGTCGGGCTAGTCAGAAACAGCGGTATGACTTAAGACACCGTAAGCCATCTAAGTACAAGGTGGACATCGAACAGGAACCAGTCGCGACTGGTGAATCCCGGAAACTGGAACCGATTTACCGAGGACCGTACATTATAACCGAGGGGCTGCCAAACGATCGCTTTGTTGTCTAGGATATCCCAGGCATGTAGAGAAATTAACGACGGTTCAGTACTGTGATGAGCTCGGACAAGCTCAAGCCTTGGTTTAAGTTACCGGACGAGGCTCTCATTGGCGCGGACGATGATGCGGCGAGTGATGAGGCTAACTCGGAAACCATTTCTCTCGACAAAGCTGATGGCGAAGGGGGTGTGGGGAGCGGTAGCTTGGATCCAATCATGTGGACGCGATTAGTTTAGGATGGCCGAACTGTTAGATCTGATGGTAAGCACTTGCTATGGGGGCATTCGCAGATTGACCGTCGAAGAGACCACATCGGTAGTAGGAAAATAAAGTAAAAAAAAAAGAAACTTTGCTTATTATTTGGTTTTTCTTTTGCTCCGAAAATGCATATGTCTTCAATAAAAAAAAGTTTATCAAAGGATGCGAAAAGATATAATGCAGTACACAGACATCCAGAAAGAATCCTACTATATACATAAGCTTAACGAATGCAGATGTAATCTAAAACAACAACGGAACATTGTCAATGATCTGCTTGGTAAAAATAATGTTGACAGAGCCATAAAATGTCTTAAATTTTCTAATAGTACGACCACTACAAATGATTCAGAAATGGCCAACAATTTAAACTCGTTCTTCAGAAATATTTCCGAAAATTTCTGAACAAATTCTTGCAATATTAATGCAATAAGCGCTTCAGAAAGTCCTTTCAAAATTAATTTTTCTGTATCCAACTTAAAGTTGAAAAATTCATGTAGGATTTATGATATTGGTAGCCGTGAAAAAAATGAGTTACCATATCGTCAAGCCGTTAACTTATTTAACTTTTTTAAGTTTTGAAGGTAGTATATTCCCGGAATGTCTTAAGACCTCTATAATTCCAACACACAAAAAGGGAGATGAATGTGATTTATCAAAAGCAAGCCTTCTGAAGATGCCACATTGTCGTTCTTAGAAGATATTCACGATGGACTCGACAAGAGTAAAAAAACTGCTGCACTTTTTCTTGATTAAACAAAGGCATTTGATCTAGTCAATCATCAGCTGGATTCAGAAGCAACATTAATATAAGGTTTTCCAATAGGCAACTTGACAACTTTGAATTTAATTTGTGAACGCACTCTTTCACTTATCATCAAACTGTTACTGTCAATTTATTTAGTAAACTCAACATTTTCATCATGGTAAAATACACTAACGAGCAACGTCTGCAAATTGTAAAAATTTTCTACAGATATTCGGAGTCGGTGACTGCAACTTTAAGAGCGTTAACTCCAATTTTCGGTCGTAATTCTCGCCATAGTAGACAGGCAATAAGAAGTTTCGTGCAATAATTTGAGTCTACATATTCGTTGTGTGATGTTGCCGTGTCAGTGAGACAACGGGTTGGTCGAAGTGTCGAAAATATCGCAGCCGTTCAGACGTCCGTAGTAAACGATTCAAATCAGTCAATTCCACGGCGTTCTCAAGAATTGGGCATCGCTCAGACCACATTATGGCGTATTTTGCTTAAGAATTTTTGATTACACCCATACAAGATCAAGCTGACTTAAGAATTGAAGCCGATGGACCATTTGAAGCGACGTACGTTTTCCGATTGGATTCTGGAGAAGATGCGCCAAAATGATGAATTTCATCGCAAGATCATCTTCAGTGACGAAGCTCATTTTTGGCTCAATGGGTTCGTCAGTAAGCAAAATATGCGTTATTGGTCGGGTGAAAACCCACATGTGCTTCATGAATCACCAGTTCATCCATAAGAAATAACTGTTTGGTGTGGTTTGCATGCCGGCGGCGGAATTTTGCCATATTTTTTGGTCGACGATAACGATCGTCACGTTACTGTGAATAATCAGCATTATCGCGCCATGATCACCGATTATTTTTGGCCCGAATTGAAAGATATGGACTTGGACGACATGTGGTTTCAACAGGATGGTGCCACAAGCCACACAGCACACGCTACAATCGATTTATTAAAGAATAAGTATGGTAAGCGTGTTATCTCAAAACATGGACCAGTCGATTGGCCGCCTCGTTCGTGCGATTTAACGCCGCTTGACTATTTTCTGTGAGGCTACGTTAAGTCATTGGTTTATGCCAGCACGCCGGCGACGTTGGAAGACCTCACAGATAACATTGAAGGCGAAATAGCGGCCGTTTCGGCCGAAATATGTGGCCGAGCCGTTGAAAATTGGGTCCAAAGAATCGACCGCTGCAAACGTGCCCGCGGTGGCCATTTAAACGAAGTCGAGTTCCTTTCATAAACTGTTTGATTGTACTTCATGCCAATAATAAAGTTTTTGAAATATCTCAAATGCTTTGCCTTTTATTTAAAAAAAAGTTGTCAAAGCGTTATTAGAAAACCCTGTATATGGTTCGTTTCTTACCTTGAAAACCGTAAACAGCTTGTGGGTGTAAATGCTATGCTAAGCGTGTCTTTAGATAGCCCCTCACTTGGCGTTCCCCAAGGATCGGTCCTTGGACTTTTGCTTTTTATTTTATATATAAACTCGATTTTTAAAATAACATTAAAGGGAAATACTAAAGCATTTGCCGATAAAAACAGAAATGATTACTGACCTCTCCATATTAAAGAACTGGTTTACGCTCTACCAAATGGTTTTAAGCAGAACATCCAAAGTAATGTCATTTTCTTTTTGTAATCAGTTGATCATTGAAGGTGTTTGTCTCCACGATGCTAACTGTAACAATGATAACTGCGCAAATACTTGCATACAACTGGAATCTATCTCAGAATTAAAGTATCTCGGTGTGACCATTGACAGCGAACTGAATTGGAAAGCCCACATTGCCAACATTAAAAAATATTTAAATATTGCTATGAACAAGATATTTCACCTACGTAAATTAGTGCCATCAAATCTACTGACCACTATTTACTATACGCTTGTCAACTCTGGTTTAGAATATGGTATTTCGTGCTGGGGCAACGACCCAAAAAATAGTAGTTCGTGTAATGATGTTTAAATCCAGATGGAAGAGCCATCATTTCCATTGTTTCAATCTAATAATAGATTGCCTCTCAGACACCTATTTGTTTAGAAAGTGCTGAGGATGTTTTATTTGCGAGGCGGTTACTTGAACCGCAAAAGATTTTGTACCTTAAAATATACTTTAAGCACAGTCACAGTACCAAGAATGAAAAAAAGCACTAAAGACGATTTGCAACCATTATAGCACCCTTCATATACAACAGGTTTCCCCTAGATATGTGCAATCTTATCTAAAGCGAATTTAGATTCTTTAAGAACCTAAGAGCCTGCCTACTTTCCAGGTCAAGCGTAGAAGAACTCATGCAGGGCATTTCCTAATCTCTTTCCTTACAATTCGTTCGTATTCATTTCGCCCCCAATGTTTTGCCTTTATTTTCATACTGGTTACCTAACTCCATTTAATGATGAACAAGAAGTAATACGAGTGGGAAGTAGGCTCTTTAGTGGAATACGACAACAAACATACATATATTGATTAAATTCACAATCAAAAAAGTTGCTGTATATTTCGAGTCAAGATCATCAAAAAAGCCATTAGAACAGTTGATGGATAGTCTTCCAGATGTTAAGACGACGATATCCAGTCCATTTACCAGTAAGTGTCTACCCTACACCTGCAGCATCCAGCCATCAACCAACAGCCTAGTTTAACGAAAAGTCCTCAGGAATCTTGAATGCACTATTTAGTATTGATATCTGAGAGTTTGTAGATTGTAGGCGTGAGCATTACAGAAGAATTTCAATCAATTTGTAGAAATTGGAGGCAGTGGTCAACAGGTCTTCCAGTTAGATAGCAGACTAAATAAACCGTTGAGTGTATATGGAACACAGCTTTTTGGTAATCCAACTTAAGTTGAAAAACTGGAGGGGACATCTATTCATCGATCTCCCTGGAGAAGATACTTTTCAAAGTTTTCCTTATCTATGCTAGCCATGACCAAGAATATAAAAACTTGGCAAACTCTAAAAGTGAAAACTGATATCTGACACGCATACTGCAGTTTCCCTTAGATGTCACTGAGATACTCTTACACATAACATACACTACCACAAGGATTTTGGATTACGTAACCCTTTTCTGCTATAACGACTACTCATTAAATTTTTGTAATTCACCATAATCGCACAACAAAAGGGCTGCCGCTAGGATCAGATTAAATGAAGAGAGTCTTTATTTTTGTGTACGGATGTGTATCCTTCTCGGATCACACCCAATTCATTTTTCTAATTAGATACCTGGTGGAATTTGTTTTTTCCTACGCTTTACTCGCATCTTCGTGCATCCATATAAGTTTCTATGTAAATGTATGTTCATCTTGTGAGGGTTGCTGAATATCTAAGCTCACTCTCCAACAACCAGGAACAAGCAACCGACATCCATGCAACCATCATCAATGTGGTAAAATTAATTCAAAGCAAATTACGAATACACTATCTCTCATCCGGGGATCTTCTCCTTCTTAAGCTGACAAATTAAATTTAATTTTTGTACATTCAACGTCCTTACAAGGATAATCTCCGTGATTGATGTAACATGTATAAGTATGTAGAGTTACTGCTCCTTTCGGAATACAGATGGAGATTTCCGTCAAAAAAAAAAAAAAAAAAAACAACAACAACAAGTCAAGGTACAAACTGTTGACCTTGATGTCCTTAAAGAGTTTCTAGGCTGGAATTGATGGCAATTTAATTTTGCATTTCATTTGCACATGTTGACGATTTTTCATGTCAAAGGACGAAAAGTGCAGCGTGGTAAATTAACTTTTTCCTTGCACTAAGGCAACGAAGCATATTGAATTGCGAGCGCCCTTCTAGTGGTGGAGGGCAGCCCTGAAGTTCTGGGAAAATTGCACGATGACGAACACGGTTGCATTGTCAGCGCTCATTATCGACTTCATTAACACCTGCTCGGCGTTCGCCACTTCAATAATAGACTGCTCGAATGACAAGCGTAGAATGGAGCTGCAACAGAACCAAAAGACGGGTAAAATGGGAAAATATAAAAATTTGCACATATTACAGGAACAGGCATTCTTGAGTCCTTGTGTACGCGTCCGTGGAGGTGAGTGCACAACCGGATACCGGTTGGTGCGGGCGGATGCTGGTACCGTAATTCCACTTTTATACTATCGTCTTCGTTGAACCTTTCAAATCTACACAACGCTATGCGTCCCATGTTGTATCTATGTATAGGTACACCCTCTTTGCATCGTAAATTTTTTTTTTATTATTTTTTTACTGTGCACTTCGCATTGTTATTTGCTATATGAAGCATAAAATGCATTCGGGGTGGGAGGAAGGTGGGTGCGACATGACAGATGGAAGTTTATTAGTATCGCAGTAAGGGCACCTGTTGCCATAGCCTGGATTGGGATCAGGCGGGCTGGTGTGATGATGGGCATACGGCATATCCAAGTGCTCCCCCACTGTGTGCTGATGAAGCAGGAAATCATTGTTAGTGCAGCGGCGTTTCGTTCTAGGTTTTGACACAAATGAACTTCCAATTTACTTTGGCTGTCGTCGTTGTCGTCATCATCAGTGACGGAAAGATAGAGACATCTGTGTTCCTGGGGAACGTAAATGGATGGGTTGACTCTGCTTGTACAGTGGGTTTGGTGCATGCCGTAATGGTGAAATTAGGTCGCGAATGGAAATCTATCGATCGGCTGAAGGCAGTAAGTTACCGTCATGCATGCGAAATGAGCCGAGCTAAGAACATGGAGCTGTGGTTCTATGTGATGTCACATGCACATGTATGCCATCCTCGGAATGATTTATTAAGCTCAGGTGAAATTGTGTTTCCTTTGTGGCGGTTTTGTTATTACAATTTCATTTGTTGTTTTTGGGGACAGAGAACCCAATCCGGAATAAACTTAATTGTGTAATGATTTTTGGACTATAAGCAATGCCTCGAGATTTCCTCGTCCAAAATGAAACACGATGAGTTCATATAATATTCAAATTAATAGGTTGTAGCGAATCAATGGTGTAAAACGGAATCCATGCCCCAAATTGAGAGAAGAATGTGGTTTAGGACGCACACAATGGCGAAGGAGTTCAAAGGGATTAAACTTAGCTGAATTCCATAGCATAAAATGCAGTAGATGGCTCAGAATTAGAGGGTGCAGGTTCCATAAGATTGATTTTATTTTTTTGTAAATCGAAGTACACATGCGTAATTCGGCCAGACAACAATGCTTATACGAATCACTAGTTTTGTGGATAAATGCAATTTACCTGAATGGGACCTGTAATGGCAGGGGTAAACATGGGTTTCCTGCAAGGCGTCATTCTCTCTCCAAAGTTACTGTCTATATGAGAAGAAGGAAGAATGTTGTTGGGTCTTCACATATGGCTCCAAAAACGATTTAAGATGCTGCGCTGGTGTCATTCTAGAGGACGACAATATTAATGTAGATTTCATTCCTCCTCGGGAAAATTTGTGTCTGTCTTCCAGTGGAGATTTACACAATTCTGTTGGAGCATTTACACTTGTGGTGATAGTAAACCTACGCTTAAAACCTTCCTGAACCATCTTATCACTTCCAAGCTCGTTAGCGAATGTAAAATTTCACTGAACGCAATCCATGGGACAAATTCACTGAGCCTTGTTTGAGTCCCAGGCCATAATGGAATCAAAAGAAGTAAAATTGCCGGTGAACTTGCTGGCCAAGGAGGGTTTTCAAGGTCTCAAACTTGGGGTGGGAGATTGCCTGTGTCCTCGGTTTGGGTTTCTTTGGGTTTCATATGAGAATGAGTGCAGATTGCTTGACTCTGCACATTGCCGTCAAATCAAAAGATTGCTTCCCGACGTGTCTAAGCGGTCCCTCAGTATGAAGGATTTCAGGCTTCCTACTAGCGTTTGGAGGGACCCTTTGCTATTGCTAAGCATCTTTATTTGCTACGTTTGGGTGAAAATGATAATGACACCCCAGACTACCTCTGTGAGAGTCTGGTAAGCACACGCATCAGGTTCTAGGAACTCATCGCTAACGCAGTTGATGTTGACATTTTAGGCACTTTTCTCAAGGTTGCAGCTATTGAGCTTTAGGCTGAACTCTCGGATGATCTCCTCGGAGTTTGATATGAACAAAGCGCAGAACACAGTAGCTTTGTCAGGAATGATTGAAAAAACGTTGATTTTCTTAAACGCGATACTTGATGAATATTAATTCGGTGAGCGCCAGTTTGGCTTGAAAACTTTAGAGAAATAATGCACAGTGAACTGAAGCATAAGAGAATCATAAAACCCTAAGGACATAGCACAACATTGGAAATATCTAGCTGGGTAGTAGTGTTGTCTTTGGATCAAAACCAAATAGTAAAGGTCAGAGGTAGAAATATCATGCTTGTTGGATCAGTTCTACTTATTTGATCTAATTTTTAATATTTTTGAGCAAGTTCAGGTCCTTTTTTTACTGTTTATGCAACAGCAATAAGGCCGCGTATCCCCGAATCTCTCCATAACTCCTTTGCCGCCAGCATCAAGTATCATGGGTTTCTCCCGGCCACCACCAAGAAATCGCTAGTTTGATGAAAAATTCCGGCAAGCAAATGCTACTAAACAAGCGTACAAAGCGGCACTGCAACGAAGTACGAGAGCCGCTCGTGAGCTCTACGAATAGAAGAAACGGGAAGTGCATCGGCTTCTCCAGAAGAAGAAAGAGGATCACGAGCAGCACGCGATCGAAGATATTGAAAGGTTGTAAATAGGAATAACCTGCGAAAGTTTTACAAACATGTAAAAAGGACATATTAAGGCAGGAAGGCCCGTGGAGAAGCCTGTAAAGATGAAAAAGCAAATCTTGTTATAGAATCACCGTCAATGTTGGGAACCCAATATCCCGCCGCCAGTCAGAATAGGCCTTTAAACTGAGACGATATAGCAAAAACTTCCGACCACCTGACCAAAACGAAGTAGAGACAGCAATATCTATGCGTGAATCCAACAAACCTTCTGGTACTGATGGCTTACCGGTCGAGGTGTCCAAAGCGGCTGACAGTGCCATTGTTAATAGCTTATATCAACTCATTTCTCAGATCTGATCAGAGGAGTGTATGCCTGTTGAATGGAATATCGGCACCGTTTGCCCAATCCACAAGAAAGGAGACCCTCTAAACTCACAATTGTGGTCTATTTCGGCTAATTGCTTCACACAAACGTCTCATAATGCCCAAATAACACTCTTTGTTTACTGTCTGGCCTTCTGGCAAAAATTCATGATGCGTTTTAATCCTTGAAAACCGTGAGCATTGCCTTCTTTTTTGACTGAAAACATGGTCATCATGGTCAGACATGGTTTTTTTGGTCTCGACTCATTTGGTGAACGACATTCACTTGCCTGATGTCTGGATTGCGTGTCGTACTCATAAACCCACGTCTCGTCTCCAGTGATGATCCTTTTGATGAATGTGAGATCGAGTTCAGCCTCGCAAATCATCGTTTTTGCGACGTCAACACGGTCTCTTTTTTGCACGAAATTGAGGTCTTTTGGCACCAACTTTGCTGCTACACGACGGAAACCCAAATCATTACCCAAAATGTCTTGGCCAGATCCAAAGGCAATGCTCAAGTCCTCCGCTATCTCTCTGATGGTTAATTTGCGGTTATTGACCAACGTTTCTTTTGCTTCATCAATGTTTTCATCGGTTTTCGATGTCAATGGTCTGACACTGTGTTCATCTTCTTCGATTGACTCACGACCATTTTTGAACCGCTCGTGCTACTGGTAAACGACCGTTTTCTTTAGAGAATCGTTGCCGAAAAATTTTTCCAATATATTCAACGTTCGCGCACTATGAAATCCGTTTTGTACGCAAAATTGAATACAAGTTCGTTGTTGCAAATTTAAATCCATTTCTAAAATCGTAAAAAATCGCCAACACACACAGAGATAGATGAACTCTTGACTACGTAACTTTTGCAAATGTTAAGGTATGACGCTAAGATTTAGAGGGTATTCGACCTACGGCAGATCTTGAAAAAAAAAAGTCGTGAGCCTTAAATCGATACAGACCACGTATTCATCGTATGACAGCATCTATAGAGACGATCTATACAGAGCAATGTATGGTTTTGGTTTCCCTGCTAAACTCGTCAGTTTAGACCTGCGATGTCAAAAAACGATACAGACAAGGCGAATGTGCTATCATGAGATTTTTTTTTTTTAAGATCATTCTTGAAAGATAAGTGTAAAACTCGCGCGTCAACACAATAGTCTGTCCAATTTCAAGCATACGCCGATGATATTGATATAATCCGCAAAAACCAGCGAGGTGTCAGTGGCACTTTCGCGAGTATTGAGGCAGAAGCGTCGAAGACAGGTTTAACGCTCAATGAGGAAAAAGCCAAGGATATGCTGTCAGTAATAAATAAATGAAGAACACCTAACACCGAAGTCTCGGACAGAAGGTCTCCCTCGACAGATATAACTTCGGGGTATCTAGGTTCCGCTATCAATTCAGACAACGACACCATGTGGGTGTCGGTCATGTAGAGTGGATGGAGACTGAAAAGTCTTCGAATTCGTCCCCGAGGGTCAGCGCAATGAAGGAATACCATGACTCAGGTAGCACACGCAAGTGAAAGGGGACCTCAACCAACTGGAGGCCGCTAGTTAAAGGCCGATCTGGAGAGAGTAAAGCTGCTTTGACTTAATAGCTCTTACTTAAGCCTCGAAAGAATTGAAAATCGAAAACACATCCCTGTAGATAAAGCAAATTATTCTCTGATTAATTGATGAGGTTGACTTGAGTGCAGTCAGAAAAGAGACTTAGGATCAATGTACGAGTAGTCCTCTTGACAAATTTCCCTGTCAGAAAATGAATTCAGCCTACAATATCTAGGACTCTCCCCTATATCAATGGTAGTCTGGAAAGGGTACGAAACAGATTGGGTTGGCAAGCTGTGGTAAGTATATTTCTTTATTAAATTTGGCCATTACCTATGCATACTACTAAAAATACTGAGATTTTAGCCTGCCTGATCAGGCCTCAATATATCGGCTGTTCTTCCATTGGTTCTAACTTGTCATTGACACTAAACAACCAAGAGGAAGTCTTTATTGACAAGAGGTCAATATAACTATGATGGAAACATTTTTTACAATATTTAACCCCAAACCTTCAATGACCACAGCATGTTCCTATAGAAAGTCATCACATCACTACATCACCTCAACAATTTTTATATACTCTTCCACCCGAAACCAGTGAATTGATCCTTCAGACCATCACTCAAATTTATTTCAGATTTCATAAACAATTTTGGGCACGTATCTAACTGACAGCGTTTTCCGATTTTGAGTATGTGAGAGCGGCAGTATACCTACATCCATACGAATATTATCAAATGACATCACTACGAATATGCTGGAGGGCAAAGATGAAGGCGTGCTGCAAGTGGCAAATGGAAATTTGATTTGCCAGGCATACACGTACGGTATAGCACACACTTACAGCATGTGTATAACGCAGAGACGTGAGCGATATGTTTCCTTTCAGGAGTCCTCTTCCAATAATCCTAACTCAGATTACCCACACGAGAATTTGGAAGAAATACTCGTAGCTCAGCAGCAGATGGACTACCTCTGCAAAAAAAAAGCAAGCAAGACATGCAAACATACAGATGTGAGTCTGTGTTGGAAAGTAACAGTGCACAGGTTGTCTCTAGGGGATAATTCTAATATTGGATGAAATTTTATATACAGATAATTGTCTTGGAATTCAGATAACACGTTTCGTTAGATTCATCAATATTGTTCAAGAGCTTTGTTTTATTTGCCAATATATGATAGGGTAGGTTTTACGGTAGTTGGCTGAAGGATTGCCTAATAAAGAACTTACTTACTACAGAGGATGGCAGTAAGGTTATATCTTTTTTCATTGGCTGTAGTGTTTTGGTTGGACGGTGCTATACAGGTTTTTAACTTGAGACATCCAAATTACTCGAAAAATACGCGATATCGCGAAAAATGTTTCAGACAAATGTCACAATGTTCTGAAGGGGACATAAGATGGTGATGACGAGTTTGACCTTGAGACCCATTTTCAAGGTTTAACGAAGGTCACTTTTGATTTTTCAAATGATTATTCCTGATTTTCATTGCTCAGTCGTATAGCTCGTAGCCCTGTCTTTTGTTTTTACATACTGCGTTTAGCATAACCCAGAAACAACGACGTGGACGTAGAAGTATTTTGTTTCCTTCCTTCCACTGTTGAATCCGAAGTTTATTTCCCGAGACTATTTCAACAAATGCTCGAAAATGTGACCATTCACTTCAATACACTTGTCTATCCGCGATCTAAATGAACCAACAGAACTGAGAAATATTTTTGGCCTAATGTTCCGGCAAGCTTCAGTTATTCGTTTTTTCATGTCCTCACGTGTTGTTGTATTTTTTTTGTAAACCTCACTTTCTAAGTAGCCGCACAAGAAGAAATCAAGTGACGTAAGATCAGGTGATCAAGCAGGCCATTGCCTCGGACCCCCTCGTCCATTGTTTAATATGGCCCGGGCTACTTGGGAATAACCACATTGTTTGTCGCAACTCCAATGGCAGTTCTTCTAGTAATACTGGAAGATGGTCCCGCAAGAAGTTTGTATACTTTTCGCCATTCAAATTGCCTTAAATAAAATATGGACCTATTAATTTATCCCCAATAATTCCCGCCCAAACATTAACATTCCAAGGGTTCTGGCGTTGAACTTGTCTCAACCAAAAAGGATTTTCGGTAGCCCAGTAATGCATATTATGTCGATTGACCGTACCGTGATTGGTAAAAGTCGACTCATCAGAGAATAACACCTTGACGCAGAAAAGGGAGTCTCGTTCAATTTGCTGAAAAAAGGAAACCTGGTTGCGAAAATCCTCACTAGAAAGCTCTTGATGCATTGAAACATGATAAGGATGGTATTTATGCCGATGTAATATCTTACAGACAGTCGTTTGAGAAATTCCTGATTCACGACTTATTTGGCTAGTGCTTATGTGAGGATCGTGTGCAACGGCAGCTTACACTGCTATTTCATTGTCCTCAACAGCCACCCTAACTGACCGATTCCTATTCTTTGGTTGCACACTTCCTTCACCAGTGAATTGTTGGATGACCCGATAAAAGGAAGCGCGCGATCTTATCTGGTCTGGGATACGTTGGGCGTAAAGAGCAACAGCATCATCGATGTTCCTTCCACTTTCTCCATAAATCAATATCATTTCAATTTTCTCTTGAATTGAAATAGCCTGCATTATTAATCTGGAAAACGTTACTAAATAATATTCAGTTCCTCAAAACAAATATCGAACTTCTAAATGAAGTACAGTTCCGTTCAAGTAGAAAAAAAGGGCAGAGTGCACATCATACACTTTCAGATAAGTTTAGGAAAATTTGTCTCTATCTGAAATTTTTTTTTGAGTTTTAACTTCACTCGAAGCAATAATGTCAAAACAAATCTCGACCTCCTAACACCCTAACAACGTTGGAAATCGATTAATGATTTAGGCGTGTCAGTGCAGTGGTATATAGCACTGAATGAATAAGACCTTTGAGACAAAGTCGTGTGCCCCATTGAGGAATACGACTGAGCAATGAAAATCAGGAATTATCAGAACCTTGTGACTTTTGAGTGAAACATTTTTCGTGATATCGCGTATTTTTCGAGTAATTTGGATGTCTCAAGTTAAAAAACTCACCCGGTATAGTGCACGTACTGCAGTCATTTTGTTATTTCCATGAGAAACTTCAGAAAACTAAGCCCTTCTGCGAGTAGTATCCCATGAACTAAGTAAAATAAAAAGTTAGGATGTTGTCCTAAGGCGATCATCGCCTGTAAGTTCGTGGATTTCTTATCCCGTTATTTCGTAAGGTAGTAAGTTCCGGTTGCAAGCAGCAATCTAGTGAATACAACCGGAGTATTCCAGCATGGCATCAGACTTTGGTGATGTAAGGGCTCGTTAGCAACTAGCTAATTAGCATCGGCCTTAAAATTTCTTCCTTAAATCGAGAAGATGAAATGAAACTTGATGGTGACCATTTTCGCTGTTTAGTTTGGTACTGCCTGGCTCAGGATATTTTGTGAAAAAATGCAGAACCACAATACTTATTGAAAACATTATCAGCTTAAGTTCGGGATAGGGGCTCGAAAGTGCATATGGTAATTCTTCCAAAGAGGGTACTTTTTTCAGATGACTGCATGACGATTCTTTTCTTAGTGGGTATTTTTAACAGTTATAGATTTTATTGTATTTTTCGTAGACCAAACCAAAAATATCGACTCCTTCCTTTAGGCTTTTGATTTTCAAACAACCGCTAAGTCCTTAACCTTATCCGGGTTGTCTTTCCATATACACCAATGCAACGAACACAAGAGTTTGCATCACTTACTTCAAATTTTGGTCGTTTTGTGCGCAATTTCGTGGCGCTTGTGGGAGCAGCCAAAGTCGACGACCTGTAGGAGCAAGTGGAGAACAATTATAATGAAACATACATCGCATTGAATAGGAAGTTATTAGAATGCAAAGCACCTGCATCCGAGCCTCTAAAGTTATCCGAATCGGCTGATATTCCAGGAATTGTGTCGCATGGCTTCGATATGATATTGCATCGAGCCACAATTCCAAATTTCAATGGATCTTACTGCAATTGGCTGGCGCTCAAAAATGTATTTGAGACACTGGTACATAATGCCAATTTCCCAGAGGCATACAAGCTAAGCAAACTTCGACAAACAGTTTGTGCAAGAAATATGCCGTTGGTTGGTGGATTATATACAGGCGGCTATGAGCAGCACGTACGGACAGACAGCATTAAAAAATAATTGTTTCTACAATCAAAGCCTTGTGGCTTAAATTCACGTTTCAAGGTTCATTAATATGAAGGAATCAATAGACGAGGCAGCAAAGGCTTTGCTAATAGTTTTTGATACGGTTCAGGATCCGCTTAAGGTTATACAGCTACCAGTCGACCAGTGGGACGCACTAGCTGTACCAATAATTGTGCCCAAACTTTCTACCAGTACACGACGAGAATGATGCACGCGTTTGGATTCAAACAAAATTCCGACATTAAAGGTTTCTGGAAAAGAAGGTTCATAGTCTCTCCACGGAGACTGGTCGAGTAACACAGCGCCCGGATTCGTCTTCAAAAAGAACACAGCGCCGCAATCCGAATGTTAAATCTTGATTGCAGAGGACAATGCAAGTGAATGCAATGCAGCGAAAATGCCAAGTTGGCACATCCATTTTTATGGCTAGCCATCCCTGTGATAACTTGCCTGTCTCGAGAAGATCGTACGTTATTGCTTACTACTACGCGCGAATATGCACATGAAGAACGGAATGAACAATGCCTCTTACGCATACCCAGATCGAATAGCTCACTATTTCAGTCTTCGCAGAACTAAGTGTGTGCTGGAGGGTAAAGAAATTGGTGCATTGACCCAAACTCGTATAAAAGGAAGCGTTTTCTTTGAACTCAAGACGAGAGATTAGCGAGAAAGGTACGTTACCTTCATTTGTGAGTATTCCGCCCTCGGTCATTTGGAATATGTTGGTCAGCCTGGCGACTATCTAAGCGGATATTTCATTTCACATTCATTCACATGCATTCTGTGGTATGAACCACCTGAAATTGACATTGGGGTCTATGATTTGGCTATAGTAACGTATGGGATTGATGGCTTGTAGCCCGTTCAATACCTACCTTACAATAATGTGCTCTCGACAAATATGGCAAAGTGGCTGACTGCAATCAGGCTTTAGCAGCGCGAGACCCAAATTTGAAGTCTATTTATGTAGACGACTTTTTGAATAGTTGCAATTCCATTCATGCAGCAGTGCTATTGGCTACAAACGTCGATAAAATTCTCTCAGCTGGTCATTTTAAGCTTTAGAAGTGGAGTTTTAATAGTTTTCAGGCCACTCGAGATATCAAGAGTAAGATGCAACGAGCGCCTGAATATGTCATCGATTTTGAGACAGTTTCGGTACTTGGATTAAGGTGGGATTCAGGGAACGAAGAATTGCTCTTCAGCGTGAATCTCGTTCAATCTAACAAATCTTCTACGAAGAGACGCAATCTTAATAAAGTTGCACAGTTGTTTGATACAACAGGTCAATTCGCATCAGTCATTATAAGGGGCAAGATCTTTATCCACAATCTTTGATCTTCGGGTATAACCTGGGATGCCCCCTTCTAATGGAATTATCTGAAGAATGGCTTACATTTCGGAATGGTCTCCATTCACTACACCCATTTCGAGTGCCTAAGTGGCTGGGCATGACAGCCACCACGATTTTGGCGATACCAGCTCAAGGTCATACGCTGCTGTTCTTTACACCTGAACAACTCGTCCGAAGGAAGCACCGCATGTTTCGTTTCTAATTGCTCGCACCAAAGTGGCTCCACTAAAGTGCACTTGTTGTCTGTAACGCTACAGAACGTTCGTATCTCAGTTGCACTGCAGGACACACCGTATTGTTTGTGGTTGGACTCAAACATTGTATCCTGTTGGCTACGCAAGCATCCTGCAGCACATAAACCATACCTTCCAAACCGAGTTGGACAAATACAAAAACTTACAACTCTCGACCGGTGGCACAATATTCGTTCGGTTTCAGAATCCGGCGGGTTGCGCCAGCAGAGGCAACGGAGTAGATGCGCCTTTAAAACATTACTTACGGCTGCATTGACCAGAGTGGTTGATAGATGAAACACTCACTTCACAACACAATACCAAACTTAGCGAAGAAAAAATTTTTGACAGTGCGAAACGAAGAAAGCTGATCTTTCAATGCAGTGGTGGCTACAGTTGATTACTTACCACGTGAAGGCGAGATGGGGAAATCATTCCACTGATTGAACGTTTCAGTTGTTTTTCTCGTATTCAACGAACCGTAGCATGTATCAGACGCTGAACGCCGATAGGACAACAACTTTTACAAAGATTTGTAATTGGACCTTAAGAGCTAGATGAAGCCGCTTGGAGCAAGGTAAGTGCTTTGCTTAAAAGATATGCTCAGAGTAGGTGGTCAAATTTAAAATGCACCCGTACCCCATGACTACCGTTGGCTACTCATTCTGAAGGCGCATGAAACTATGCACACAGATAGTGCTATATCGCTCCGCCATCGATACTGGATTTTGCACGCTAGACAGGCTTTACGAACCTTTCTTCACAACTGTACCATATGTCAACGTCATCGTGGTACTATTCTTGCGAAACAAAGGCAAAGGGTAACTGCTACTCGGTTTTTCAGTGCGTCAGGCGTTGACTATGGTGGCCAATTATTTCTACGTGCTGGAGCAGAACGATCCCGGTAAACCATCAAGACCTAAATAAAGATAGCCACTTTATTTGATTACAGTTAAGAAGGCTGCATATATAGAGGTCGTGGACGATCTTACTTTCCAGGCGTTTCTAGCAGCCTTTATCAGTCGGCACGGTTCCTGTCGAGATCTATATAGCGATAACAGTGTATCCTTTGTACTTGGGTACTTGAACCAGTGATGCAAATCAACAAGCGTTGGCATTCAACAACAAATTGGCATTTTATCTCACCCAGCGCTCCTCATCAAGGTAGACTACTATTTTATAACCTGCTTAACGTCATCTGGTGCACCTAGTTGGATTCAGACACTATGGTATAGTCAGTTGCAGACCTAGGCGGTGCAGCTCTGACAATGGTTGCAACGGGTCCACCAGAAGTTATGCCAAAAATGGAGTGAGCAAAATGTCATAACACCTGCTGTCATAACGGTGCTGTCAAGTTGGTTTTTCTTCAGTTGAACTTTGATCTTGCCAGCACAAACACCAACCTTTCATTTTCTTTTGTGAAAAGTGTGATCCATTCGCTGAATAGGGAGCCTGTCTAAAAAAATGTTTTGGTGAAAACACTAGCTCAATAGGTCTTTCATAGTATTAGTTTCGTGCGGACATGACATCTTCTGATTAACCTTGTCTTTGACAAGACATAGCTCCAATTCAGATACCAGACATAGAAGGTCTATGTAATATCCTATCTTGGCTCGTCGGACCACTCGCATAATTGGAAAAAAAAATCCTCAAGCAACCGTATGGGAATACGAGAAAACCATTTGCAACGGACTTAATGGTCTTTTTTTTAAATTTTAAGTGGTCGTTATGATCCACGACTTGAATTCCGCTGCTGACATGATCACAGACACCATTTTCAATGAGATCCTTTATCCCTCATCGGATGAACATTATCAACACGGTCAGGGTTAGAGAATTTTTTTTTTGGTCATTCAAGACCAGTCCGACATAGGAAAACCAAAAAGGTTTAAAAAAAAACTGAAGTACCTCTTCTTAAGAGGTGTTCTTCCACGCTGTGAAAACCACGGCGTAATAAGATGGATAAAAAACAGCATTTGTCCAGCACGTCCTTAAAAAAGGCAAATCTACTGCTTTCTCCTCCTATAGACCAATTGCACTTATCCCTTCTTTTCCAGATCATCGAAACGCTGATAAGCCGTCAGCTCATGAAAAACACGAAAACTTCTCAATGACCGGCAGTATGGTATTTGAAGCAACAGGTCCACTGGTAGTTTGATGGCATGTCTTACCGAAAAGTGAAACCAAAGAGTACATCAATTTGACGAAAGCAAGATAGTTGCTTCTAAGCAATGAAACAATCTTTTCTTCATCAAACGTGTCGGAGCCACTTAAGTAATTCAAGAAGTTGGAATGATAGCTAATTTAGCAATGGGGCTTTTAAATTTTCTATTTCAAGTGCGAAGTGTAACTACTCTAATATGACCGTCCTTTTCTGGATGAACTTCTTCGATTCAGTCTAATGACCGAATGCCCATTGGGGCCATTGGGCTTTGTTATGACCATTAAATCTCCCACTTCTAGTCTCCCTTCACTTAGGTCGTTGTTGCAGCGACGTCAAATAGTCGTTTTTCCATTGTCGGCAAAATTCGTTAAAACAGGTTTTGAAGAAATTCCCAACGACTCCCAACCAGTAGTTGGATTCTGATATTGCGGTATATGGTCATAAAAACTTAGAGTTCAATAGAGCTTTGATCTGGGCTAACAAAGTAGACATTTCCTCGAAAGTTAGAGTGTTATTTCCGATTTCCCGACGAAGATTGGGGATAAATTCCAATTCTGTTGATACTCTTTCATAGTAGTCTCTGGAATAAACTAATTTTGACATTTCCGATAGTAAGCGACCTGCTCCCTTAAAATTAGTACCATTATCCGAATGTACTCGTATGACACTGCTCTTTAAAGCAGCCAAGAATGCATCCATTGTTAAGTCTGAAACCATTTTAAGGTGAAGTGCTCTGATCGACAGGCAAATGAATAGCGCAATGTATCTTTTAACCAATTTAGGTCATCTTCTCTTTGATAAATGATGTGTTATTGGGCCCGCGTAGTCACATCCGGTAGGAGGAAAGGTAAAAGAGTGTTCAACGCGAGAAGACGGAAAATTTTCCCATAAACATGTGACGCAATCATGAAAAATTTTTTGAATTCAATTTTCCAGTATTCTTGACAAATTAAATAAAAGAGTTCAGAAACACCTGTGTGCAGGTACATTTTGTGTGCATCCAATAAAACAAGATGAGTAATTCAATGGTGCGTAGGCAATATGATGGGATGATTAATAGCATAAGGAACATCCTAACAGTTGGCTATTCTTCCACCTACACAAAGGAGACCATTCACATCAATAAAAGGGGACATCGAAAATATTTTGGAACGTGTTAAGCACTCCTTGATGAATAAACCGAAGAATGTAGCCAATAATTCTTACTATACTTTGGCATGAAAAGATTTTATTAAGCAAAATGTCGAAAAAGTGTTCAGCCAAAGACGAATTATGCACCACTACAAATATTTTCCTCTCCTCAGGCGGATTATCACTTAAATATGCTGAAGTTGATGGCCATTAGTTAAAATCCTGATATAACCAATGTGGACCTTTCCATCATAGCTCCAACAAGAAGATCTAGGTAGTGCAGCTAATATCTCCAATTAATCTTAGCAATTCCATGGAACGACATAAAAGAAGCGCTCCACAGAGTTCGAGGCGAGGGATTGAAAGCTGTTTTCCTGGAGCCACGCGAGTTTTAGCTGCAACAAATCGAACCTCCACTTCGTCATTCATAAAACTTCGAGAGTAAACCACTGCACAGGCGTCAGAGAATCAAATTAGTTGAAAGCAGCTAGAATTATTTGTAAATCTTCTCGAAATTCTAAGGGTTCCAAAGCAGGATAATTCCTTACGATATAACTTCTATTTCTCTTTCACATTGTGTGGAAGTGGATCGTCCCAACCAATTTCATTTTCGCCCATCCACAGCTCTTGAAACAATATTTTAAGTGAAAGGGCTTAGGAAACCTAGGGAAACAGCATTTTTGTTGTTGTAGGCAACAATTTAGGCGATATAAGTATTTTATATGTGAAAATATCTCGCTGAGGATTCCATACTAAACCTAGAACCTTTGTCCAATATGATGCGTTCTCTAAATTCAATGAAACGTTCTCAAAGCGATCTTCCTGTCTTAATACTGATCAGCAATTCGATCTCTATTTGCTCAATTCTAGCCCTCCAAAATTGCATGAGAAGCGATTGGAAACTGCTGCTTAGAGTCGTGTGCTAACTAACGAAACACTCAGCAGAAAGTGGACAGGAGATGTTCCGTAGCGAAACTGTGAGATTGAGTCAGATGAAGATTTCCTCCTTCCTCCTTTCTTTGGATGAACCCAAATTTGCCGGAACATCTTAACGATGTCAGTGCAAAATACATATTTATGAACACGAAACCGAAGGCATACATTTACTAAATTTTTTTGCAGAGCAAGTTCTACATGCAACATTTCGTTAAGACTTTTTTCGTTCGCGTAACAACGGCGTGATCTAGCAACTAGAAGACATTTCCAGACATGGGTTCGATTTTGTCTTTTGGAATAAGATCCATATGGTATGTCCTAGGTCATAATAGGTTTGCATGAACTTAAAATTTTCCGACTTAAGTTCCTAGTTACGAGAAAGACAACGATCGATTGCAAACATTCTAGGCAAATCACCAGAGATCTAATTGCCGAATGAGACTCTATCATGACGAAATGGTAACTCCACCATGTATCTGTCGTCTCAATTCAATTTCAATTTCAATTTCACCTTCATCATTTAACAGTGAAAAGTTCCAATGAACTTCCCCTATTTGCCAAAATGACTGTAATATCAAATCAGGATCAAGTCCTGTATTTAAAGAGATGATACATTTCTTCGGCATACATCCAGAAACAACCCATCCGAATATCGTTTCATGAACTATAATATTTCTTTCCCATCAGAACGACGTTAATTTTTGAGAATACTCCAAAGTTTATCGGACTCTAGCAATACATCAATGGGTCCTGGATAATTTTGTCAGGACACTGTCAGACTATGACAAATTTTGTCATTGTCATATTTTTAAAAATTTTTTGTGACGTACACAAGCGACTGAATTGACCTACAATATTATTTATGTACGATGGCGCTCCCAGAAGTACCCGGCCTGACCAAGACATGGCGGCATTGGAAAGTACGTGGTCTATAAAGCACAGTTTGAAAGCGCCACGTTGTTTAGTATTTGTTTGGCAGCCATCAATACTGAACGTTGTTAGTGAATTTGTAAATATGTAGAAAATTGATCATCGTTATGTGATACAATACTTTCATTTGAAAGGCCTCAGCCCAACCGATATAAAAGCAGAACTGGATTCTACTCTGGATGAGTCTGCTCCTTCGTTTACAACAGTAAAATGTTGGGTTGCTGAGTTTAAACTAGGCCATACGAGCTGTTAAGACGAGCATCGCGGTGGTCGACCAAATGAGGTGACGACTCCAGAAATGATGAAGAAAATCCACAAAACGATACTGGATGATCGTCGACTGGAAGTGTGCCACCTAGCAGACATTGTAAACATTTAAAAAAGTGCGGTACATCGCATATTATTTGAATATTTGGACATGAGAAAGCTGTTGTGAAGATGTTTGCATTGAGTGTTTAGCGAAGTTTCACAGCAACAATGCAGAATTTTCGCGCCGTTTTATAACAATGGATGAAACACGGGTCCATCACTTTACACCCGAGACAAAAGAACAATCAAAACAATGGATTCAAAAGCGAGAACCGGCTTCAAAGAAGGTGAAGATCGTTTCATCTGCTGGCAAAGTCATGGCGTCAATTTTTTGGGATGCGCGTGGGATAATTTTCATTGACTATCTTGAAAAAGGAAAAAATATCAACGGCCAGTATTATGCGAACTTATTGCAACGTTTGAGCGAAGAAATTAAACAAAAACGGTCGCATTTGGCTAAGAAGAAAGTGTTGTTTCATTAAGGCTCGAATTGAGCGAAATCCGCGTCGAAGTGGACGAAAAACGGCTCGTGAGCTCAACATATCAGTATGCAACACATAGTGAAAAATGAGCTTGGGCTCAAGCCATTGAAGTTCCAAAAAGCACACGATCTTACACCGCAACAGAAAAAATTTAGAGTCGAAAGAGCGAAGCAGTTGCTACGCTTGCACGTCGCTATTTGTTATAGAGCAATATGTCAACAAACAAAATGACCGAGTTTACTTTCCAGAGAGGTCCTTCGAAAATTTACACTTTCGAACGGCCACCAGAAAGCAAGCAGCACCGATTATGATGGTTAAGGCCGCCATAACCGCCGACCGCTCGTATTTATGGACTGTGGCGTCAAAATTTATGCGATCGTATACCGTGAAACTGTCTTAGAGGCAGTATTGAAACCTTGGGCAAACAATCATTTCGGTCGGAGACCGTGGACATTTCAACAAGACTTGGCACCGTCTCACAAAGCGCGCGTCAACCAAGATTGTTTAAAAAACAATTTTCCACAATTAATTTCTTTGACACAATGGATTGAAAATTCTCCGGTTGCAAATCCGTTGGATTTCTTTGTCTGGGGTATTTTAAAGGCGAAGGTTGGCACTAAAAAATACCAAAGTTTGGACCACTTCAAACGAGCACTTCGTCGGGAATGGACCAAAATACCGCAGAGCCACTTGCGTGCAGCGTACGATGCTTTCTTCGGCTGTCTCAAGGCTATTATTCCCGCCAAAGGTTTACATATTGAAAACTACTGACACAATTTGAAAACTGATGTATTTTGTAACATTTTTTGCTTCGGTACAATAAAATTTATCAAAAAATAAAAAAACTATAGCATTTCAAAAAGTTGCAGTTCGAGTCAGTCAACCTGTAGATGGGATGAAAAGTAACCTCCTTGGGAATGAAAAATTCAATATAGTTTGATACACTTATTCCAGCGATTTTCCAACTTTTTGATCCCGTCCGAAAGGAATTTTTCGGATGGTCTGCAAAATACTCCTCCGTGGCGTCGATGATTTCCCCGCGTGAGCTGAATTTTTTTTGATGAGCCATCTTTTGAGGTTTGGGAAGAGATAATAGTCCAAGGGTGCCAAATCGGGCGAATACGGTGGATGTGACAGCAATTAGAGCCGTAAGTCATTGATTTTAGGCGTGGTTTCGATGCTCTTGTGCGCCGATGCATTGTCTTGCAAAAACAATTTTTTTTTCGCTCCATGTGAGGCCGTTTTGCAGCGATTTCGGCCTGCAATCGTTCCAATAATGCACAGTAATACTCGCTGTTGATGGTTTCTCCTTTTTTCGAGGTAGTCCATGAAGAGTATGCCATGAAAATCCCAGAAAACCGACCTTCCGATCCATTGAGCCTCCCTCGGCCGCTCCGGAGCACTCGTGCCGGCTTCAGTCCATTGCCGGACACTCATTCTATTCTCTGGTGTGTAACAGTTAATCCAAGTTTCATCAGCAGTTACCAATATGGAAGTTCATCCTAGTAGTGATAGGCATATGCGCAATGTAACATTGAAGACCTCACATTGCAAATGTAGCCGGACAGTCCAGAAATTGTGCAGTTCAATCGAGCAAAATTTTTGAGAATTGCAAGCATCTCATCGGTCAATTTTATAACTGACATCGGCTGTCATAACGCTGCTGTCAAATTGGATTTTCCTTATTTGAATTTTGATCTTGCAGAATTTTGTCACTATGACTAATTTGTCGTGACAATTTTGTCATTGTCACATTTTGACAATTTTTTTCTAACGTACACAAGAATATGAATTGATCTAAAATATTAATTATGTAACACATGGGCTGAAAAGTCCGTTTCTAAGAGAGGGCACCACTTGAATTAAATCCATACCATTTTCAGTTAGTACCAACCTTCAAAAGATACGTGTAAAAATTTGACAGCTGTCGGACGATTAGTTCTAGAGATATAGCGTTGTGAGTGAAGCAACTTTTGTTATTGTGAAAAAAATGAATTCAAAGCAATTTCGTGTGTTGATTTATTATTACTTTTTGATGGGAAAAAATGCAGCCGATGCAAAGAAATGGCTTGATATTTGCTACCCGGACTCTGCACCAGCCGAACAAACCATTCGCAAGTGAATTGGAAAATTTAAAAGTGGTCATACAAGCACCGAAGATAATGCACGCAATGGACGTCCAAAAGAGGATGTTTCAGATGAAAACATCAAAAAAGTCCACAAAATGATTACGAATGACCGTAAAGTGAAGTTGATCGAGATAGCTGAGGCTCTGAAGATATCAAAAGAGCGTGTTGGATATAACATACACGAATATTTGGATATGCGAACGCTCTGTTCAAAGTGGGTGCCGCGTTTGCTCATAGTCGACCAAAAACAACAACGTGTTGATGACTCAGAGGAGTGTTTAAAGCTGTTCAACCGCAATAAAACCGAATTTTTGCGGTATGTGATAATGGATGAAACTTGGCTCCATCACTTCACACCAGAGTCAAGTCGGCAGTCAGCTGAGTGGCGAGCAGGCGAAGAACCTCGTCCAAAACGACCAAAAACTCAACAGTCGTCTGGCAAGGTTATGGCATCCGTATTTTGGGATACACATGGAATAATTTACATCGATTATCTCCAAAAAGGGCAGATAATCAACAGCGACTATTACATTGCGTTTTTGGAGCGTTTGAAGGACGAAATTGTAGAAAAACGGCCGCATTTGAAGAAAACGAAAGTGCTGTTTCATCAAGCCAATGCACAGTGTCACAAGTCGATGAAAACGATGGCAAAATTGAATGAATTCGGCTACGAATTGCTTCCTCACCCAGCGTATTCTCCAGATTTGGCCCTCATGCGACTATTTCCTGTTCGCAGACCTCAAAAGAATGCTCGCCGGAAAGAGATTTAAGACCGATGAAGAAGTAATCGCCGAAACAGAGGTTTATTTTGAAGCTAAACCGAAATCGTACTACAAATGGTTTCAATCAGTGTATCGCCCTCGAAGGCAACTTTATTGATAAATAAAGTTGAACTTTGCAAAAATTTTGTATTTTACAAATCTTTTGATCTGAGGTACCACTAGAGAACGGGCTAAATGTTTGAGAAAATTTCCTAGGACATCGTGCTTGCCTTGATGCATAATATATAATATTGCAGCATTCATCCCGCTCAAGTCAAGAATTCTATAAAATAAATCCATGGTACATGACTACAATGCGTTAAATGGAGCATTTTTATCTCTTTAATTGGTTTCGTCAGGCGTAGGACACACTGTGTGAACTTAGAATGTCTGTCAATCCTGCACAATCAGATTTTTTCCCAGTGTAGATGTAAAAGTAAAAGTTTTTGGCATCGCATATTGCTTGAATCTCCATTCCATATGTACTTACCTAGTTTTTTAGGCATATATGACATCATATGGCCTGTTTCCGAAATTTGACAGGCATTTCGTCTCAGAAAATTCGTACAGTTACTGAGCATTGCTGACAAATTTATTGAAAACGACTGATATAGCCGCCAAGACATCAGTCTTTTTCTTCACAGAGCGGTCACTTGGATTGTTAAATCTGAGCCACAACAACGAAACTAGGAATCTCGTCTCTAACTTAGCACATCTAAAAATCTCACACCCAATAACGTCCAAACTAAACAAGTAGTTTGTTTTTTCATGGTTTGGCTTCAGTACTGCTGAATAAAATATATGTTAGTAATAGACCGAAAAAAGCTTCGAGTTTAATAGTGTCCGTGTCATTTAATTCAGGCCAGGCAAGACGAGCAAACAAAGACCGATTTTCGTATTTGTCGATGTTAATTTTTTTTATCGAATAATTTATTCAATATATCGAAGGGATCCTTTTTATCATCAATCGTCAATTTTAAAGAAGCAACACGAGATGTTATGTTTAAGAGTGCAAACCCTGGAAGTAGGTACAGCCTTTGCCCATTTATACCGATTTTTACCAAAGTAATAGTTAGATCATCACTCTGACAGATGTGTATCTGAGCTATTACTTTTAATTTTCCCTTCATCGTTGCAATGATCACTCTCATTTTCACTTTCATGATACTGCATCAGCTTTGTCTCCGAAACTGAAAACTTTTCTATGTCGTCCTCATTATCCGACTTATCTCAATCTAAAAGTGTAGCCTGTCAGGCTCTATGACATTTTTAAATCATAATAACTCACGTGTCATGCAGCAGCCGACACAATCGCACATCTCACTTGCCGTTTTGGTACTAACTCTGAAGGGGGGAGAAAGTTACAAAGCAAGTAAATTCAAAATATTGTAGAGCCTTTGAAGCAACAACGTTCGTACTTAAAGGTTAATAACTACCACCTACTGGGTCGAAACTAGGGCTCTCGATTTAAAGCGTATATGTAATTACACGTGTATTCTTGTGACGTGCACACGGTTAGTAAGAAACCTTACACGTGAACATTTAAATACACGTGTTCTATTTTAATATGCGTGTAAATAAAATAACACGTGTAATTAAAACACGACGTTGTTTTCGATTATTTGATGTTACGAGTACTTGCCGAAACAGTTATTTCTGTTCCAGCCATAGTTTATTTTTCTATGTTTTATTGAGATTAAAGTTTAATCATCAAACCGGTTTATGAATTGATGACGAAGAGCTTCTTATAAGCTTTAGTTGAGTGTTGATCTCGAAAGGCCGATAAGTATATCTTTTGCTAATTCAAATTGTTAATGTGATAAAATGAAATCAAAGAGTTGTGTATGGCAATATGCACATCGAGAAGGTGATATAGCCTTCTGTGATTTCTGCAGTGAGGACAGGAAGAATTCTCATTATTAGGACGGCATTTGCAAGGAATTCATGCAATTCAAACAAACATAAATAGAGAAAATCCAGTTTCTACTTAAATCAAGTGAATAAAAATAGATTAACACGTTAACGTAAAAAAATACTTTTTGTGATTCAAATTACAGCATGATTTATAGAGATTCGTCAAGAACGTCCTCTTTCAAAAAACGCAGAATACACAAAAGGAAAGCCCAAGAAATTAGCAATGCTCGACCATGTTCGCCGGGTAGGATGGAAGAGATCCACCAGGCCCTAGCTAAAATGATTGCGTTAAACCAAATTCCAATTTCTTTCTGTTCAAGCCCGGGTTTTCTCCAATTCATGACTGATGTTGAACTGAACTATAAGCCGTTGAGAGAAGAGGCAATGAAAAAACGACTGCAATCACTTAAACAGGAAGTTGAAACAGTAATAAAGGACAAAATTGGTGGCGTTAATGAAGTTTCTTGCACGTCTGATTGTTGGACGTCTGCCGCACAAGAATCATATATGACAATGACGGCACATTTCATAGATGACAATTGGGTACCTCAGTCTTTTACACTTGAGACAAGTCACAATGCAGAAAATCTCATGAACAAGATGGAAGGCATTTTTCTCGATTGGGGACTTAATGAAAAAGTTACAGCAGTAGTCACAGACAACGCTGCAAATGTGGTTAAAGCTGTAGAATCTATGAGGCAAGTAGAACAGAATGTCGGTTTGACATGCGCAGTACACAGTCTTCAGTTGGCAGTAAGGACATGTCTTCTGAAAATATAAAAAAAATAATTGAGAAAGTCAGTAAACTACAACATTCCAACGTTGCGAATTATGCCTTGCAAGAAAAGCAGAAGCAATTGGATCTACCAGCACAATCCGTTTTACAATCATGCAACACTCGGTGGAACTCAACCTTTTTTTTTGCTACAGCGTCTAACACAAAACTGGAGTCCAGTGATAAATGTGTTGACAGATCGTACAGTCACTTCCTCAGCTATCGCTACAAAGTTCGAAATTTTAGAACAAGAATGAGCATTGATGGAAGAATTTGGCGCTTACAAAGATTCTCAGCAATGAAAATTCATCTACATCCATGGTGCGACCTCTTATGCTAAAAATGCTGGAGCAACATATGAATTTTTCCGCAAGCGACTCAGACATGATTACATCGTTCAAAATCAGTTTACATAATGATATACGAAATAGATTCGATTTAAATCAGAGTAACACAACTGATGTTTCTGCAAAGCAATTAGCATCTTTTCTTGTTGATGAAAAGATGTCTATAAGAAATAAAGTCAAGCAGATCATGACAGCATATTTACCTTCCGGAGAATAATTCGGAAACAGAAACTGGGTCCACTATGAATTTTACAAGTGACTTAGAATTTCTTTACAACGAAAGACTATCCAACATCAACTGGATACTTATTTAGCTGAACCTCAATTGAAGTTTGACCTATTGTAGATCCATATGAATGGTGGAAAAATATACATGATAAATTTACGGCTATCGCAATTTTAACGAGAAAATATTTGTCTATACCAGCTACATCTGTTAGCTCTGAACGCTGTTTTTCCACGGCTGGAAATATTGTCACATCTAAAAGATCTTCAATGCTTCCTGATAATGTAGATTTGTTGGTATTTCTTTATCAAAATAGAAAGTGTTTCTAAAATAAGACCATACACATACTTTACTTTAGAATGAATTTAATTTTTGGTTTAATTTATAAAATAAAATAATTTGTCACAAACTACCAAATAAAATGAACTTTCTGTTTTATTTCTAAATAATCAAAATTGGTATCAAAAGAATCTCATAAAAATTAAAAATGTAATTACATACATATACACATGTAAATTTATATACACGTGTACTCATAAATACACATGCTATACCAAATAAACGTGTTTACACACGTGAAGATAATTACACATATAACACGTGCATAAGTGTACCCGTGTAATAAGGACCTCTAGTCGAAATGTTCATAAAAAATGTTTTCATGAGCAAACATACTCTACATATATATATTCTTAGTTTAAATTAGATCGGACCGTATATAGTATATGAATATTCGAAATAACTCCACCCAGCGCTACATGTCAGGTACATTCTTACATACAGAATTTTCTCACGTTGAAACATTTATACCATCTGGATTAAAATCAATATACGAATTTTGTCAATAACTAGATTCCAGCGCCATCTACCGGGTCCAAACTAAGTCAATAATCTTCGCGGGAATGCGGACAACCACTGACCAAAATTCCAACTCAATCGAGCAAACGATACGTTAACGCATTAAATACGAACATACAAACACTGAATTTTTATATTAGATCAGCGATATAAAAAAAAATAATTTTCAACTGCCAATAATTGTAGGATTTACCCTATAACGACGAGGGTACGATGATAGATACAAGTGTACAAATGTATCTTTGCCCTGCTTAAAATAACAAATATACAAATGTTGACTCATTTTGGACAGAGAATCTATTGTTGTTAGGACTACCTACGAGTAGGTTTGTAGCAATAGGCATGCTTTGATTAAATAATTGATGCAGAAATATGAAAACCGTTTGGGATGATTTGATTTTAACAGAAAATGTTTGACAAATACGCTTCCGGGTATGTTAGTTTGAGTTGAGATATTCAGCACGTTCGTACTCAAATACGGAAAGATTCATTTTTTATATTTTCCAGGAAAGCTTTGTTCAAAAAGGATAAATTGATATAATTTGTATGAAAAGGATTTGCATGTATATATTTGATATAAACATAGGGGGCGACCAATACTGGCTTATGAAAAGAACTACGCACTAACAATTTGTAAGAAAGATTGAAAATTCGATGTGTTTTTTAGAAATATACGTCTTGAACAGTAGAATTCTTACTCGTATTGTATCCTACCAAGACCGATAACCACCTACAAGATCACTGAACTCGTAGGTATACCATATGAACCTCGTACTGTATAATACGAAGAGCTGTCAGTTAAGAGGAAGAGACAGTTTTCCTTACATTTTTTTTAATTTTGGTAGGGGTTAAGGCTCCTCTCGGGCTAAGAGGGTAAAAGATATGAATTCAACGTGATTTGTGGTTGACCTACCCTTCACAAAGCCATGCTGTCTAGGGAAATTAAGGGATTTGCTTTTGGAAGCTTAGAGCTTCATACAACATACTTTTAAAGAGTTTGGGTATATGGGAGAGTTTAGCGATGGGACGACAGTTGATTATTTCAATCTTTGATCCTTTTTTATGGATCGGGGTTTGAGGAAATTTTCCTGATAAAAGGGATAAGTGAAAGAGATTAGGAAGGGTAAGGAAAAGAGAGGATGAATTATTTTTTAAGAAATATGTCAGGAAGACTATCATTAAGGTGGCGTAACTTATATTCAATAAGAGGCAAGGATTATACCTGTAAGAAGTAACTTACAGGAATGTTTACACTACAGATAAACTTACGATAAGAAACATTTACGTAAGTTGAAAGTAAGTTGACCTTACGTAAGCACTTACAAAACCATTTATACTATCTTATAAGCAAATTTTAGTGCGCGTTGACAGTTTGTTGTGACAATGGTCTCGCGTGGCAACAAGTAGCTGCTGCTATTGTTTTAACAATTTTAAAAAATAAAAAAAAAAGTGCGAAAAGAACGTGCTGAGTAAAAAAATGGATAGAAAAAAGAAATACACATGGAGCTTCTCAAATTTGTGTATTGAATTGAGAATACAAAATCCACAACAATTGCTCAATTTTATCTGTATGACAGCAACCGATTTCGATTTGCAGGCAAAATTAAAAAAAAGATACACGTTTTCGAAAATCAATTTCACCTGCAGAAAGATTATTGATAACAAGTGGAATGGAACACTTTCTTCATCTCCAATGAATACATGTTTGTGACGTTATGATATATTTTTGTTTCAAGTGATTCTTACAAATCTTTAATTTACCTGTTTGGAGTTGCTCAAGAAGTTTGTGCTGCTTCACTAGGTGGAGTGAAAAGTAACCTCCTTGACTGCCAGAATGCGCTGCTACTGCAAAAAAGGTTATAGTGCCTTGAAGTCCGTTCATATTTAGGCAGACATGCCATGTATGCATTCAGCGCGATACTGTCTTTAGTTTTGTGTTGACAGCTGATTGTTGTTGACGTGTTTGACATCATGTTGAGTATGGACAAAAACGATTTACATTCTCTTTTAAGACATTATTTTTTGAGAGGCAAAACGGAGAAGGAAACAAAAGAAAAGTTGGATAAACATTATGGGGCTTATGCTCCGTCAGATTACACCGTCAAATATTGGTTTCGATAAAGCAGATACGACAAAGATTAGTACTGAATGCACACGCTATATTCTGGGCAATATTCTGCATATGGAAAAGTTATCCTGCCGCTTGGGTGCAGCGCATACTTACTCCTGACCAAAAACACGAACTCGAGAGCACTTCGAAAGAGTGTTTGGACCAAGGGAGGCTCGATGGGTCAGAAAGGTTATGGCGTCAGTTTTCTGGGATTGTCATGGCATACTCTTCGTGGACTACCTCAAAAAAGGAAAAACCATCAACAGCGAGTATTACTTTGCATTATTGGAGCTATTAAAGGCCGAAATCGCTGCAAAACGGCCTCACATGAAGCGAAAAAAAAATTTGTTTTTACAAGACAATGCACCGTCGCACAAGAGCATCGCAACCATGGCTAAAATCAATGACTTACGGCTCCAATTGCTATCGCATCCACCGTATTCGCCCGATTTAGCTCCCCCGGACTATTATCTCTTCCCAAACCTCAAAAGATGGCTCATCAATAAAAAATTTTCACGCGAGGAAATCATCGACGCCACGGAGGAGTATTTTGCAGACCTTTCGGAAAATTACTTTTCGGACGGGATGAAGAAGTTGGAAAGCATTTAAAAAAATTTTTTTTTCATTCCCAAGGAGGTTACTTTTCACCCCACCTAACATAGTATATGAGACATTTAAGGATGATTGTATAAAGGTTACTAAAATAAAAATCGAATCAGCAGTAAATGAAAATTTTTTTGAAAAAGAAATCTAAATGTTATCGACGGTTTCCAGGTCCTCTAATTGACTTACCTGTGATATTGGAATGTTGTTTAACAAACGAAGAATATTGTATTGCATCTACTGTCTTTGTGTGGATTCTACTTGAACAGCTTTAAATGGACTTGAAAAAGTTTCTTCAGAGGATATTTTCTGTGGAGTCGATTCCTGAATCAATATATATTAGAAGCTGAAGACATTAAAATATTTTTATTTCGCGAATTATCTTCAGGATTTTCTTCATCAGTCTCTTGAACTTCTAAAATGCTTTTTTGTATCATAATTCTTAAACGCTTGTAGGACTTTTTGTTTGGCAAACTTCTTAAAACTGAAGCAACATAATCTCCGAAAATTTAATCCTCGTCTTTGGAAGTACCTCTCTTTTCTTATATTTTGCACGGTCTACCTTTTCAGATTTATTTTTTTTTAATAACAAGAAGTCTCTGGCACTACATTTGGTTCAATAGCATTTGTATCATCTTGAGAGTTCCCGGTATCAACTGTATTTTGTTACTGAAAAACAAAAATTACAATTAGATCATGCTACAGAAAAGGAATGGACTCATGTCACTGAAACCGATAAAAGAAGATGGCATTTTCCACACTCTATTGGCGCAATAGACGGAAAACATGTTGTTATAAAAGCTCCAGCACAAAGTGCGAGTACATATTTCAAATATAAAAGTACTCATAGTATTATTTTAATGATTGTTGTGGATGCGGAATACAAAATTATGTACATGAACTGCGGATGTATTGGACGTATATCTGACGCCGGAGTGTTTCGCAATAATCCATTATTCTCAATTGCCTACCCCATCGCCTTATATGGGAAGACATAAAGCTGTACCCTATGCTTTAGTGGCATAATACAAAACTCAGCCTATAGATAAAAGAGTATTCAATTACCGTCTATCTAGAGCGAGGCACATGGTCGAAAGTATATTCGGAATTTTAGCAAGCAGGTTTAGAGTTCTAAGGAAACCAATAGAACTTTCTCTAAAAAAAAAGTTGAACCTATAACTTCTACAATTTGCGTCCTTCACAATTTTTTTGGTTTCAGGAGTTCTGCTGCAAAATACTTGCAAGAGTTTGAAGAAGGTATGCCAGCTGATAATTTTATTCCTTTGGAACCTCGACCTGTTGGAACTACAACGCAAACTGCAAATTCGATTCGAGATGAATTTGATGATTATTTTGTATCCCTAGTTGGCGAAGTACCATGGCAATATCAGAAAGTCATTTAAACTATTATATATGCATATTCCTCTTCGTGTTTATTACTTAGATACTTTTTACTCAATAACAATGTAAAAATAATTCAATAAAAAGTTACTTATCAGTGTGTCAATTGTTTCTGTTCCTCTCTCCCCAGATCCAGAAATGTATGGCATCAAAATAGCATCAGTTCGATACATAAATGTCCTTTGACCCGCTACCACTTTTCTATGTTTTGTTTTTTTTTTTCGTTCTTCAAGAAATTGGCCTTTCAAATTGTGCAGTTTTCTATTTATTTCTTCTACAGTCGTGTCAAATATTGGTCATGTAAAAAGTCTCCGCGGTTTTATGTCAATAGATGGTGTTGGTGTCCATTTACCTGGAAACGCTAATCCGATTATATCAAACGAACACGTGTCTGAAAGGTGATATGTCAGGCTACATTTTTTGTGAAAACAGCTGTGTAATTCGTTGCTCCTATTAAAAGTTATATGGATTTGAATATGAGTGAAATGTTCGAAGAAATAAACCGAAAAATTTTTGCAGTTGACGGTGAGAATGCTTTGAGTGAACGCCGGACCCAGGAGTGGTTTGTTCGATTCCGTTCGGGAAATTTCCATGTAAAAGATGCATCTCGCACTGATCGGCTTGTCGCTAAAAAAGTCGATGAAATTTTGAAACTGATGGAGAAAGACCGGCACGGAAGCTGTCTGGAGATAGCGGAGGCACTAAACATCAACCGTATGACAGTTTGGAATTATCTTAAACGCGCAGGCTACTCAAAGAAGCTCGATGTTTGGATCCCACATGAATTAACGCAAAGAAATCTAATTGACCGAATAACCATCAGTGAAACCCTGCTGAAACCCAACGAAATGGTAGCGATTCATTACGGGCGATGAAAAATGAATTAAATACGAGAATATCCAACACAAACAATCATGGTCAAAGGCCGGTGACCGACCACATTCTACTTTAAGACCTGGATTGACGGAAAACAAATTTATGTTGAGTGTTTGGCGAGATTAGAAAGGAATTGTCTATTACGAGCCGCTAAAACGTGGCGAAACGGTTAATTCGATGCTCTACTGTGCACAACTCAAACATTTGAATGAAGCTATCAAGAAAGAGCGACCAGAATTGGTCAACAGAAAGGGAGCTGTCTTCCATTATGATAATGCTAGACCCACAAATTGACGGAGCTTGAGCAGGAAGTTTTGATGCATGCACCGTATAGCCCGGACCTTGCAACCTCTGATTACATGCTCAAATTCTATTTTGCGTAAGCTGAAAATTTACAGGTGCTGATTGAGTAATCTATGGGAATTCCTTAAGTGATTGTGAACGTGGTTATACTGTTTCAATTTTCTCTCGACTTACAGAGCTCTTTACACTTGTAATTTTCTAAGAAGTTACTTACTTACAAGTGTAATCCTTGCCAAAGACGGATCCAAGGTGTGAGAGAGAAGTGGGCCATACTAGAAATTTAGTAGGTAGTTAATATAGAATGGATCTGGTCCAAAGGTTCGTTAGTGAAGGATTGTTTAAAAAAGGTGGCAAATAGGTTGGCAATGATGGGTAGATCGGTTGATGACTTGTTGTTGAAAGAGAGGGGAGGACGGTTGCTATTATAGTTTCTTTTGTAGTAAACAAATTGGAAAAAGGACTTACTTATTTACTAAGGCGCCGCTACAGTCCGGGGTGAACCTGGGCCTCAACCTATAGGCCACTACAATTAGCGCAGTCTTTGCCTCCAGTTGCGCTCTCCACGTTGGCTGAGGTCCACGTTCACTTGCACGCGTTGGTGCTCATTTGCTCTACATATCCCACCCATCTCAAACGCCCAATGTGCAGTTTTTTGACCTGGTTAATGTCGCTGTACAGCACGTAGAGCTCATCGTTGAAGCCTTCAATCTTCAGTCAGATATCTTCATCCATTTTAAAAAGGGTCCATGCTTCTGAACCATAAAGCAGGACTGGGATTATAAGGGTCTTATATGGAGTTTCCTTGGTTGGTCGAGAGAGGACCTTGCTACATGGTTGCCTCCTGAGCCCATAAAAACAGCGATTGACAAGCATTAGTCTTCTTTAGATTTCTGAACACATGTCGTTTTGAGATGTGATAGCAGAGCAGAGGTAGATAAAGTCCCTTACTACCACAAGCTTAAAGCTGTTGATTGTGACATTCTGGCCGCTTTGTCAATGTTGGAAGTCCCATCTTGTTGAGAGCATGTGCCTACTTCGTTTTGCCCTCGTTAACCGCTGGACCCATTTTTGCCGCTTCTGTTCTTATATTCACAGACGCACCAGTGACAGCTCGCTTAGGACCTAGGGTCGTTTATAAGTATTAAAGTAGCGCTGGTAAAGGGAATCGTAAAGTTCGATGAAATGAAGATAAATACGGAGATATTTGGAGTAATCCAAAGAGGCTCTGGTACGAAGGAAAACCGCCCATAACTTGTTTTTCTTATTTCGTAAGGAACGAAGGTTACGATTATATTAGAGAGAACTAGTAGATGATGTTTTAAGGCGGTAAAACGGAACGTTAAGGAAAAAACAATTAAATATTTCTTTATAAGTTAAAGGGGGATCTACTGAGATAGTCACTGATTTATGAAAGTCGTTGCATGAGAAAGTCGTGGGAAAAAGCAGGAGACTGAGGAGTTAACTGAATCTGTTGGGAAAATAAGCTCTTATTACCTGGCCATTTACTTGGATATAAAGCTGACTTGGCATAGACTTGAGTCTGTTAAGCGATTTAAGCTGAGCTGGCATTTGAAGCGACGAAAAACGATTACATTCTGGTAGTAAAAAGTAAGAGGAATATTGTGGGGCGGAGGTATGAGGCGGAATGATTAAGTGGTGGCTAGGGAAATAAGTTATAAAGGTGTAAGACTCGCTTTAAGTGAACCTAGTAGTCGAATTCAGCAAGGTTATCCGCCACTTGGTTCCTGAGACTAATAAGGCCAATAGAGTGGCCTTTCTGCTGGATGGAACCCATGGCACTAGTTTTGAGTTTTGGTCTTCCCTTCGTAACAGACCAAGTCCGTTTTGCCACATAGATAGGCCAGAAAGAGCGAATGTTTTCATAAATCTTTCTTTCTGAAAGCCTAGAGAGTGCATAGCGACTTTTTGTAGTGCCATTGGTTTGCCGTGTTAGTTTACCTACCATATTTGGGGAAAAAAGGGGATCAAAAAATAGAAACAGTGGATGAGGTGGTTACAGATAAATGGTTGGATATGGAGTTGGTGAGGTTTAGGGTATTGAAATTAATAAAATTAGGGTACTTGGCCTTTGATTTAAGACCGAGGTAAGGAAATGAGTTGCTAGCTGGGATTGGTAGCGTTGAAGGTTTAGAAGGGATAAGTTGAAAGAGATGCGTTGGCACATGGTTGGGCTTGGGTGGAGCAGGGGAAATAAGGGGATAAGAGCGTAAGGGGTTTATGTCGGTTAAGCGAGGAGAGAGAGAGATGTTTATTTTAAGTTCCAGTTATGGTCGGGATTAAAGCTTCACCTTTTGTAAGCATGTATCTTTGTTACTTTAGGAAGTGAGTTGGAAAGTAATCTTATTATTACAGCAACACTTATTTTTAGAGCTGTGATTATGATCGTGTAGGAATATTATTCAAAATATGTCTGAATTTTATTCGACTCTTCTGTAATTGCACGCCGTACATATAATTATTGGGTATGCAATTTAATTTGTGTGTTTTTTTTTCAAAATTTGAATGTTTATTTAAGAAAAACGTGTACAATAATATTATTCAAAGTATTGCTCATCTGAAGCTATGACTTTTTCCCATCTTTCTGGCAATATGTGGATCCCATCCCAAAAGAACTGCGCCGGCTTGGCAGCCAAGAATAAATCAAGCCAATTTTTGATATTCTAATCTGATGCGAACCGTATTTCAGTGAGGGCGTTCTGCATCGACCGGAACAAATGGTAGTCAGAAGGGGCAAAGTCTGTGCTATAAGGCGGGTGGGGTAAGACTTCCCATCCACTGTTTTCCAAATAGTTCTTAACCGGAATAGCAACGTGGGGCCAAGCGTTGTCATGATGGAAAATTATTGCCTCGTGTCTGGTCGGATATTCCAGGCGTTTTTCGGCTACTGCTCTCTTCAAACGGATTAATTGTGTTCGGTAGCGTTGTCCATTGATGGTTTCACCCGGTTTTAGCAGCTCATTATACAGCACATCCATCTGATCCCACCAAATACAGAGCATTACCTTCGCGCCATTTATATTCGACTTTGCCGTTGATTTGGCTGATTGGCCGGGTTTCACATATGATTTTTTGCGCTTGGGGTTGTCGTAATGGATTTATTTTTCATCACCAGTAACAATCCGATGCAGAAATGACTTCCTTTTGTGACGTTCCAGCAGTATTTCGGATATACAAAACCGCCTTTCGACGTCTCTCGGCTTGAGTTCATGTGGAACCCAATTTCCTTGCTTTTGAATATATCCAGCTGCTTTTAAACGTTTTGAAATGGCTGCTTGAGTGACACCCAAAAATTTTGCGAGCTCTTCTTGTGTTTGGCAACAATCTTCATAGAGTAATGCTTCTAGTTCTTCATCTTCAAACTTTTTTGGCTGCCAAAGACGTTCATCGTCTTTCAAGCCAAAATCACCACTTTTAAATCGTGCAAACCACTTTTGGCGTGTTCGCTTAGCTAGCGCATGTTCAACATAAACTTCCACCAAAATACGATGACTTTCGGCAGCAGTTTTCTTTATGAAGAAGAACTCCCCGCAAAAACACTTTTTCAGGCAAAAATGAATGACATATACTGAAATGACGTACAATTTCAGTAGCTTTCCAACGCATGCTCCAATGGAATAATAACAATAGAATAATACAAGTTACGCCATCTCTTAGCAAATCGCATTAAATTATAGACCCAATACAATGATTTTGCATACATAACTTACGTTAGAATGTATCGGATGATCTTCACGAAAGTCTCCATTCTCATTACAGTTTCTCCTCATCTTTAATTCACTTCGAGTATATATATAAATGCAGGATAGTTTTAAGAAAGAAAAAAGTCAATAAATAGCATTTTTAGCCGACGTGTTGTTTTTTTCTACTTGCCTTTACCGTTGAGATGTAGATTTTCTCGTTTCTCAGACTATTTGACGATACTTATCTACATACGTGTAATGACCTTAAAAGGGGAAATCGGACACGGCCACGAATATTTAGATGGGGTGTTGATTTTGAAGCTGCTGGCACTGTTGTAGTCAGCAATAATTCGGTGAAAGAAGTTATGTACAATGACTCAGAAGCATCAGCGTGTTAGGGAGCACCTTCAGTTTAGAATAGTGAAGGTAGTGAAGGCAGCGCGATTTCGGTTTCCGTTCTTAGGGTGGTGGGAAAAGTAGTTGAAAATAATATTATGTGAGAGTTTAGATCTACCAATTCATTATGAATTGAGATATTGTACGGCGGACTAGCTTAGAATTGTATTTGATCGGGTATTCCATCGATATTGTGGGAAGCCAATCTCACTTTCTTATCGTTTTTGGTAACAGTCAATCGAGCCATCATAAATTCCTCGCTTTGACACTCTCTTCCCTTTGACATGTATTCCAATGTCAATTTGATTCCCAACATAATGAAACAGGAATTATTCCTTCCTACTTTGAATGTTTTTTGCGATGACGATCCTAACTGACCAGATGATAATTTCCCATGTCAAGGAGTCCTACTTGATGTCCGGACTAGCCTTGATTCTTCTCCCATTAGCATTTCTACTTCGTCTAAGGTCATCTTTGTCGCATTAAAAATTATACCCCCTTCCGACCAGTTCAACCTGTCAAATACTACCAACTAGCTATCGATGCGATCAACCATTTAATTGACCTGTCTGTCTCTATTGACTTTAATCTTCCTTAGCGACATTGGCCTCCGTTGAATGTCTCCTCTTAGATAGCTTAACTGACTCAAGTCTATGCCAAGTCAGCAGTATATCTAAATACATGGGCCGGCAATTAGACCTTATCTTCACACCAAATACAATTAACTCCTCAGTCTCTTTAGTCCCCTATCTCCACAATTCTTCACTAACGACTGCTTTATACCAAATCCATCCTATTTGAATTACTTACAGCACTTCGCCAATGGCCTACTTCCCCCTCACACCATGCCCAGATAGTCTCCTTGACATATTTCCTTAAAAATATTCATCCTCTTTGTCCCTTGCATTTCCTAATCTCTTTCATTTATCCCTTTCACAAGGAGAATTTCCATCCCATCACTTAACTCTCCCATATATCCACACTCTTTGAAGGTATTCAAATTCAAATAGCCTGCCTTCGACTTTGAACCCATATATCCTCTTACCTGAAAAACCGTTCACATTGTGTTCGTTTAAGGTCACACTTGTCTGTTTTTCGAACAGGTGCCTCAAAACTTGTTTAGAACTTAATATCGTCAAATGTCAATCCATTAACTTTTCACGTAAGCGGCACCAATCTCCTCCCTGACTCTACCTTCTCCACAACCAAACCATTTCCTCCGTTCAATTTCTTCGCGATAGGGAGTTCAACTTCCGTCTACATATGAATGAGATAATCCTTAATGTCAACTCTGTAAAACGGTGGTCCAAAGAATTTACCAACCCATACCTGACCAGGTCTCTCTATATAACCTTGTTCGCCCCCTCCTAGAATACGCCAGTCAAGTGTGGTCTTCAAATCATCGTGGTCATATCTCGAAAATCGAAATCATCCAACGCCACTTTCTTCGATTTGCTCTTCGAGATTTGCCCTGGGACGATCAAAACCGTCTTAACCTTATTAACTTAAACACCCTTGAGGAAAGCAAAGGTACAGCCGCTTTTCTCTTTCTTCGTCGACTTCTTTCAGATAATTTTTTTTCCTCAACACTAATCCTTGTAATCTTCATACCCCTGATCTGTTCTAGCCCACCACACCACCTATTAGCATGAACGATCTAATCTCCCGTATTCAACGAAAGATCTATTCAAACCTTACCTTTGACTTTAAGCGCACCACTTCCTGCCTCAATTCCGATCTCCTTCACCACACCACACTAAATTTAAGTCTAAGTTTTAAGCTTAAATTTAATTTTAAAATTAAATGGACAGAGAGGGATTATAAATAGCTCTGTGCACCTGATTATCGGGGATAGTCATTTCCAAGCTTAAAACCGAAAAGCAGCTTCAACCGCATGTTGTATGAATACATTCTAAACGTATATACTATAAGACTCTGCCTCCAATTCACTAAATCTCTAAAGACTTTGTTCAAAGGAGAAAGCCCTCTGTGAAGAGGGTTCAGTTTAAAAAAATGAAAAAAAATCCAGATCTACATCCTCCCACATTTTATAGATCAAAAGATCAAAAGCGAAAATAAACAAAAATCTTTTTTCCGTCCAGAATAGCAAAAACTGCGAAGACGCCTCTTGACAATCCCTGTTTCTTTGTGAAGCAAAGATATATAGAGCATTAGCAGGGTGACTTTGTATTACACCCTTATCACTAGAAGTGAATTGTATAAGGGAACAGCTAAAGATATCCTTTGATATGGATATAGAGAGATGACCTTTACAAGGAAGAATCACTTTTTCTATGTAAGATGTAAGCGCTGATAGAATAAAGGATTTTTTAACATCACCTTTCTTCACCATTTACAATTAAGATTAATTAAGAGTCACCTGTCGATTATTACCCCGAAAGCGTTGCTTATTTCTGTTAAATTTCAACCTCTAGGCATCCATTACATTAAAACAGACCACAGAATACGCTACAGGACTTTTAAAATCCTCATAAAATATTCATTGCATCATAATCACGAGTTAATGGAATTAATCACCAATACACCAACACGACTGCGTTCTACCGTGGATAAATGACAAAATGGAAAATTAAAATGGAATTACTCCTACACACAGAAAAAAAAAAGTAAAAGGCTCATAAAGAGAAATCCAGCTCGCAGGACTCTCCACCCTCAATTTACTCGTACTTGCTGCTAAGCGATGTTTTCTTCTTTTGTTTTTGTTCCACTTAATTACGGAACCACATAATTCGCCCGAAAGGAATTGTGCTCCTGGGAACTAAAACGCGTTGTGCTCCTCATTTATATGTACTACTGAGTATGTATTTGTGTGTTTAGATGAATCCGGCTGTAGAATAAAAGGAAAATCTCAACTCAACATCAACTTAACAAGTGCTAACATGGCGAGTATCCGTATCCGCATCCGTAGTCGTATTCGTATTCCGTGCCATATATACTGTGTGCTCCCTTGAGGGGATAACCAAGAGATTTACCTCAAATGCACACTCAAGTGGTTTGCCAGGATTAGTGTCGTGAAAATTAAATGAACGAGTATTACCGCAACGATGTCGCAGCAAATTGATGGCAGGAATTTCTCTCCTGCATCAGGCATGGCAATCAGTCTTAATCCGACACCGTCAAGTGGCCACCCGAAGAGAGATCGAGGTGAAACAAAGACAGAGACAAAAGTGAGTCAGAATTGCAAGTACTTCCAATTTTGTCTCTTGGTAAAAATCTAATCTTCCACGCGGCCAATTTCGAACAACCGCCAACTATTGTAGTTCACTTGCACAAAACCCATCTTGTAGTTAGTAAATGGTAATGCGCTTTCTTAGAAATATGCTCAATCCAACATCTGCTGTCGGATTTGGTACTATAAGCGTTGCTTTTCTCTACTATGTTGCATGGTGTTTATACGAAATTCCAGCGATCCCAATGACTGATATCGAGACTAAGATGAACTCAAGCCAAAGCGATTCCATTATCCTCACAAAGATCTTAATCAAATAGATTTGCCGTGTATACGTGGATATATATGTTACAATACTTCAATGTCTATTCGAGTGCATGCTTGAAGGATTCAATTACAGTCGAGCAATTGTACTATGAGTACGCGCTGCAACTGTAGTCCTTAATTAAATGGTTTCATGCAATTTTGAGCAGCGAAAATCCGGATCTGCTTTGCATCTCTTTAATTCGATTCCGACCGCATTACACCGAAATAGTTGGGAATGACTAAGTGCCATGCCTATCAGGAGCATCTAATTCAGGCGAATCGTGTCGATGGCATAAAAGCACCATCGAGCTCGGAGCTTGTGCAACATTTTATTTGAATGAGATTTGCGGTCAATATGTGGCCGCTTGATACCGCAGCGATTTGGCGTCCCAACAACACATTAAATTGCCACAATAAAACGACATAACAAAAAGAATTCTGGGTATCCCATAGAAATGACTGTGGCAATGGGACATTTTGCGGATATATCTGCAGAATGTTGCAGGGATACAAATTCGAATACGAGTACAAGTATAGGCACGTCAGCCACATAAGAGCGGTTGATTGATGCATGAGATATTATTGGGATATACCGGATGCGGAAGCACCAAAATTGACCATTTACAGGTCTCGTTATGATGGAATCACTCACTTGTGAATAGTTTTGGTATCTATTTCAGAAGACCCACTTTTTTTTTAGGTTTTTGTACTGATAATATTAGTTAGGTTATCAGGACAATGCTTTGCTCTCCAGACGTATTGTTGTTTGATAGTTAACTTTGACTATAGTTTGGATAAAGAAGAACGATTGTTGAAATGAAGATATAAGATATAATCCTGAACAATATGAGATAGGGAGCGCAAAATTAATAAACTCCGGCTTAGTCAATGCTATTCCCCAATCAAAAATTTACGCATAAGGAATGAGGAACCCTGAGACACTGAAAGAAATCCAAATATCCTTCTCATCGATTAGGAGATATAAAGACAAGTCAAAAGTAAAGCCAACAAAAATGTACCGGAAACTTGTAAGAATATGTTACATTTTAAACTGTGACGATTAATCGAAATAAAAAAATTCGAAAACAGAATTCTATTATACCACGACATATTCGTTTTAATGCCATTCAAGGAATTATACTTCGATAAGTCCGAAACATCTTTTCGCCGATAACAGCGATATTCCCACTATTGTTTTTCGAACCAAATTTATGACAGAGTTGTCTTACCAACTTGCAAGAAATATAGACAAATGGACTATGCCGAAAGCCATCAAATCCAACAAATGACGCGACAAAAGTTTGAGCACTTGATGCACAATCATATGCAGAAACATCAGTAATTTCTGTCCTTTAGTAGGTTTATGATCCAAAGCAGAGCGGAATGATACGTATTTTGTTCCTTTGAGATAAGGGAAATCCTACATACGGACCCCGTGCAACCTCATTAAAACCTCTCATTTGCCACATGGCATTGATTACCCTGAAACCATGTTAGAAATACTTCAGGATATAGCCACCGTTTGGGTTTTTAGGACCCCGCGACAGTAACGATCAAGCTGGTCCCCCAGTCAATCCAAATTACACTCATTGCAAGTACCCCGAAGTGTACATTAATCTCTTATCGCTGCGTTTGTACTCACACCTGCAAAAGCTACTGTTCGTTCAAAGACTTGATGTTTCATCCTGCTGATAACTGACTCCTTCGAGATGTGCGATGACTATAACATCAGCATTGTTTGTCCGTTCCGTTCCGTTCGAGAAAGGAACTGAACTGCGGTAACTATACACGCTTCAGTCTTCTTAACCTTGCCTACAAGATCCTACCTGCCATATTGTGTGAATGCCTGAAGCCGTTCGTAAACAACATGATTGGTCCATATCAATGTCGCTTTAATCCAGGAAAGCCCAAAATCGTCCAAATATTCACCCTGCGGCAGATCTTGGGAAAGAACCAATGAAGTCCAAGTGGATACACACCACCTGTTCATCTACTTTAAGGCCGCGTCTATAGAGACTAGCTATACAAAGAAATGGAAAGTAAGAAACTCACCGAGACCTTTGATGTCAAAAAAGGATTTAGACAAGGCCATGCGCTGTCATGTGCTTTCTGAAACAGCATTTTTAAAGGAAAAGTGCAATTACTCGCATACGCCGATAATATTGACATAATCATAAGAAATCAGCGTCGTGTCAGTTGCGCTTTCCGAAGTATTGAGATGGAAGTGGCGAAGATGGGCATAAAGGTCAATGATGGCAAGACCAAGTATATAGTGTCAACAAGGAACGACCTCCAATACTGAACGCTCAGACAAAACGTCACCCTCGAAAGGTATAACTTTGAGGTAATTAAGGGCCTTATCTTCCTAGGCCCCACTATTTATTCAAAAAACGACTCTAGCCCTGAGACCAAACGAAGAATAACTCTTACCATTCGCTGTTTCCTTGGGCTAAGAATGCAATAGGCGAGCCAACCCCTCTCTCGAACAACGAAAGTGACCCGCAGAGGCATGAACTTTATCAAACATTTATGAGGGTGCCCTTAGCTGTTTAGAGTGGAAAATTTTTCGTGTGATTTCTGATTCCGACTGCATAGATGGTGACTGAAGGATGAGATACAATGACGAACTGTACAGGTTAAACAGGGATATCGACTTAGCCAAAATAATGAAGATTCAACAAATGATGTCACTGGGTCATGTAGAGTCACGAAAAGTGTTCGAATCCGCTCCCGAGGGACAGCGCAGAAGAGGAAAACCGCGACTCAGATGACGAAAACTGACGGAAACTGAAGGTAGCTGGCTTGAGACGCTTGTTGGTTGAGGCCCAGGTCCATCCCAAATTGTAGCGCCACCTCCACCTAAAGTAAGTAAATAAAGTAAGCATAGAAATCTATGGTGCTTCAAGCACCCTGTCTTCGGGCGTGAGTACCAGACCCAGCCGGTACCCTTACACTTTGCGCAACTGAATAACGTATGCTCGTCGGTATCATCCACCCCAGTAGCCCAGGTGGAGAAAGGCGTTCAGCTCCCTGTGACCGGAAAGAAATTGGGTGAGACTTTAACTTCTCACACCATGGCTTTCAATATGTCTACCAACTTACAATTCTCTTCATCATATTCCACGGGGTCAGAAATTTCTCTCTGCTCACCCGTGCCAGTAACACGACGGACATGGGTCCCGCAAGATACAGAAAGATCCGACACATTGTACCTAGCTAAGACACTTTCGGCGATTCCGTTTCGACAGCGTATCCTTTAACAACTCATTGTCGTAGAGTAATATAGAGTTGGCAACCGTTAACTTCATTTAACCTTTCCAATGTACTTCACAAAGGTAAGCTGTGAATTAACTCACACACCGATGTAACAAGTTACGAAGCTCACACAGACCATCGTTACATGATGAGGGCAACAATCTCTTTTTTTTTGTCTGCTCAAAGCCGTGACCATATCGTAGTTATTCAGTATTTTTCTAAGGTAGTCTGGTACACTTTGCCGTCTCAAGGCCTATCAAACCATCTTTCCGAGTTGAATGCGTTAATTAAGTCGAACGTAACAATGGTGCCAGCACTCCTCATCTTGCGAAATACTAGAGGTACTAGAGGTACTAAAGGTATTGTACATAGGTATATGTTCTAGTACGCATATATTAAAAGGTAATAAAGTTGAAGCTTGCCTTATGTCATGCTATCATCTCATGCTTCAACGTTCAAATGTTAAAAATATCAAATAGCAGTGTGAAGCAAGCAGCAAAATCAAATTGATTGCACTCGTTTCTCCTATGCAAAATGTACTCCGTAATCATCTTTCGTTTTGCAGTGTACACTTCTAAGAATACACAGCAAAAAGAACTGTGCAAACACACCAGCACTTCGGCTTAAATGTTGCACCAGGTCAGTTTCGAATACTTGTATTAGATACCGATACCCGATACCAGATACAATCATACACCGACTCGTTGTGTCAATAGAACAGAGGGTTTGATTACATGATGAACACGCATCACGCAGTTCAGATACATTCGTATTTTTTTTTTTATAGGAATAACAACTTAATAGAAAAACTCCAAAGTTCGGCATTGATACATGTACATAGGTTAGAACGTAAGTGCATTACCTACATCATGATCAGTTTTCAGTTTGAAGCTTATCAGTGTACATCTCTCTTGGAGTAACCATGGAACGTTGGCAAAATCGCTTAGCTGTAGTTACTGGAGCCAGTTGTGGCATTGGTGAAGCTTGTGCCCGAGATTTGGTAAAAGCTGGCCTTCGTGTTGTAGCTCTAGCTCGCCGTGTTGAGCGTGTTAATGAAAATCGTTCCAAATTACCACATGACTGTCAGGCGAGATATTTCCCTCGTAAGTGCGATGTTACCAATGAAGATGATGTCAAACAGACTTTTGATTGGATAGAGAAGACTCTTGGTGGAACTGATATTTTAATCAATAATGCTGGATGCATCCGTGAGGGTAATGTCCTCGAAATGGACACGAAAATCATCGATGAAGTTCTTCATACAAACATCAAAGGAGTGATCTACTGCTCACAGGCAGCCTTTCGGAGCATGAAGAAGCGAAACTTTGCCGGACATATGGTGCATATAAACAGTATTACAGGAAGTAGTGTGATTTGTATGGGAGCTAAGGGCCCCAGCTTCAACATTTATCCGCCATCCAAATTCGCTATAACAGCTCTGAATGAAGTCATCCGACAGGAGTTGAATAGTATGAATACCAAAATCAAGACGACGGTGAGTTGAAATGTTTTTGAAAAATATTTCGGTGATCTTATTGTTTGTCATTGTTTGGTAGAGTATTCATCCGGGCTTAGTAGCAACGGAAATCTTCACTCCAGAAAAGTTTAAGCAAATGGGTGAGTCTATTTTGTCGCCAAATGATGTTGCTAATACGGTGTTGTTTGTGATTTCTACTCCGCCAAATGTCCTTATCAAGGATTTGACAGTGAAGCCAGTCGGAGAGATATATTAATTATGAATTTTGTGAATTGTTAATGGGATTAAGGTGTTTAAATAAAGTTAAGAATTGCAAGTATATTTTTTTTTTTTTACCAGAATTTGTTTCTATGGGATATACGACTTTCTTACCTTTTCGAGGAATTACCTTACCCTTGTCGACTGCCTCCAATGACGCACCATTCAAATACGGGATATTAGGGATAGTACCCCAAGCCTCATGTTCCAGGCTTCAATCAAATAAATTATCCTGGTTGCTAGTCATTTTCTCGTTATTTTGTAATGTTTCTTTTCAATAGGCTACTTTTGACAGATCACGTGTAACTCCTATCAAACCGCTTTATTAGTTTTGTTAAATATCGTTTGGCAAATCATCATGAAAAGACTTTCACCACAATAGCATCTCCAAATTGTTCAGCTGTATTACGAAAATCAGCGTTCTGTGAGAAATGTTTTTCGTGCGATTCGAGGAACTAATGGTGCGCATAATCGAATTACTGAAACCACTACTGCCAATACCATTCGCAAATATGAGTCCCTGTTTACATAAGTGGATGATACTCGACCGGTTAGACCACATACAGCACGTAGTGTAGAGACTATAGCAGCTGTAGCTGAGAGTGTACGCGAAGACTGTGACAAATCGATTCGTCGTCGTTCTCAGCAGCTTGGCTTGACGTATTCGACAACTTGGCGTATTTTACGTGAGGATTTTGGCCTTAAAGCATACAAAATTCAACTTGTGTAAAAATTGAAGCCGGGTGACTTGAATTTGCGTCATATTTTTAGTGAATGTGCTCTGGAAAAACTTAATGAAAATCCGGTGTTTTATCGTGAAATTTTGTTCAGTGATGAAGCCCATTTCTGGCTCAATGAATACGTTTGTAAACAAAATTGCCATACTTGGGCTAATGAGCAACCCAAACAGTACCAAGAGCTTCCATTACATTCATTAAAAACAACGGTATGGAGTGATTTATGGGCTGGTGGAATCATTGGTCCATATTTTTTCAAAAATGAGGCAAATCAGTCGGTCGCAGATCTCCGCAGAGAATAGACGTGTTTGGGCTTTTCTAAAGTAAAGACAGAAAAAAAAGAAGGAATGTGATTCAGTTTTCCTCATAAGTGTAGTTAGTGGCGGTTTCTGCAATTGACTTGGTAACCAGACGGTTATCGGCGTCGGTCCCCAAATCGGAAAACGCGGCATCGATCCCGGGTCAAACTTAGAACTTTTTTTTTTTGTTTTTGTGAAAATATTTAATACATAAAGAATAATGTTTATTAGCAAAACAAAAACACGTGATGGATGGTAGAGAGCTACGGGAGTTGCAAAAGGCAACAACACCATTGCCGGAACCGTGGCGAAAGCCATCACAAGGAGGAGGTTAAAAACCATTCCGAATTTAACGAAAATGAATATAAGTGCTGCTTTAACAGCTGAAACAGCAAAAACAGCACAACAAAGCAAACAAAAATTTGATGATGCGTTAATGTACATCTCTGATAAGGTCCGTTATGAGGGACAAATATGAGGATGAACAAATACAAGATCTTAATAGCAGCATAGAAAAGATGAAAGAAAAAGTGCTTGCTACTTAGTAGAAACAAACTGCACGCAGGCAGAGGGATCAACTAGAAGCAGAGAGCTCGCAACAAGAAAAGCAACAAGAGCAGAAACAACAACTGCAGCAACAACAAATCCAGTAACAGCAGAAACAGCAGCACCGGCAAAAACAACAACAGATAAAACCACGGCAGCTAAAAAAACAACAGCAGGAGCAACAATAACAGCAGCAGCAAAGGAAGAAGAAGGAGAAGGTGCCTCCTATCAACACCTATAAACTAGAGGTAAGTGCAACCAAGGACCTGTATAAGTTGGTCATTGGTAAAAATTTTAATATTAAGAGACTGGGGAACGATCGCCATGCCATCCACTGTAATACAGTGGAGGGATACGCGAAAGTAAAAGAGCTCCTAAAGGAAACGACGACGGAGCACTACTCATTCACACCGAAGTGTGAAAAGCGGCAATCAATGCTGCTAAAGGGGTTGGAATCGTCTTCTGATCCTGAGGAGATTCTGGCAGTGCTCAAAGAGAAGGAGTACGAAGGACTAAAGTTTGTGGGCGTAAAGCCATTTGCCACAGCTAGAGCCAGGCGGGAGAAACGGAGTCTGCCGTTCTTCCTGGTGCAGCTCAGTTCCGAAAGCCATCTGGATAGTCTAAGGGTTATCAATGTCCTGGACTACCAGGTAGTTCTCTGGGAAAAATTAAAAAGAAGAGAAAGCGTTATACAATGCGTTCGCTGTCACAGGTTCGGGCACGCCGAGTCGAACTGCCAAATGAAGCCTCGATGCGTGAAAGAACCACAGTTCCGAGGAGTGTGCTCTGGGTAGGGACGAAGTATCCGATAGGACGCAGCTCTTATGCGTGTTATGTGGGAACGTGGGATACACCGCAAACTATAGGGGTTGTCCTAAGTTCACTGACATTAAAAAAGCAAAACTGGCTCGCCAGCAGAGGGTGCAGGTCAAACACCAGCCGTCACGTCCCAAATTTTCTATGCCCAAATGGCGTCAGGTAAGAGGGCTACAGTACAGCAAGCGACTGTTGCTTTTCCGGAGCCAATGCAGAGAACAACGGAAGCTGCACTCAACATACTGGCCATCTTGCTCTCAATCCAAGGGCAGATGGCTCAGCTGCAACAGCAGGTACAAGAACAGGCCAAGCGGGTGGACCAGATCTACGCGCTGCTGCCGGGCCTAACGCAACATATGTCATAATGGGTACGCAAATGGTGGAGCAAACTTCAAAGGTCCTTGCGGTGAATGTTAATTCACTGATTAGGATCGAACGAAGAGCCGCGATGTTTAAATTGCTACAATACCAAACTCCTGATGTGCTTCTCGCTAGCGAAACCAAGCTAACCGATAAGAACAAACTGGAGTACAATAATTATATTGTTACAAGAAGAAACCGGCCCCGATCCAAACGTGGAGGCGATGTCGCGATCTTCATTAAACAAGGTATACAATTTTACAGAGTATACAAGGGAGTGTTGCGTAGGTTCCGGGTGTTGGAGGCAATCGTCATTTATATCCCGCTCCGCAGTGGAAAGCGGCTGTACTTGGCCTCTGTTTATGCACCTGAGGCTTCACAATCCACCTTATTCATTACAGAGCTCCACACGCTTTTTCGACTTCTGAGGCTGGAATCGGGGGAGAATTATTTTATAATCGGCGGAGACTTTAACGCTAAACACAGAGATTGGTGAAATAATCTGCCAAATAATAGAGGAAACCTACTATTCGATTGATGGGGTCAGCACGATGTCATGTAAAGACTCGGTCTTAAAGCGACGGATAACCCGTCGCTTCCCAGGGACGGGTTTTGTTTGGATCTACTGCTATTCGACGAACGTATACGACTGACAGGTATGAATTTACAAACGCTAAACTGTCTGCGCACATTCGTGTATGATAGCGACCATTGCGGTTTTAGCACCGAATTTACAGTTCCCAACGAAATTGCGGAATTGAAGGAGTTTATCCAAAGATTTTCTTACAATTACAGTAAGGCTCGATGGACACGCTTCTCCGCAACCTTAACAAGAGCAAGTTAACCTAAAACGAATGGACGAGACAGCTAAACAAACAATGAACACTACAATACCGCGGTATTGACGCACTGCACCGACAGAAAAGTAGACTTTTGTCAAGACTCAAAAAACTGACAGACAAGACCCGGAGAATATTACACTGAAGTCGTCGATTAAAAATATTCAAACGCTAACAAAGGAGAATTACAGAATTTCTGTACGTTTGCATTGGAACAACAAGGTTCGGGCTGTAAATACCAGCAACCCGAATATGTTCCTGCAAATAAATAAACTATTTCGGAGAAAAAATCAAAATGACATTCAGTGCCTTAAAATAGCCTGGACAATAGACAACGAACCGGTACTGACAATAGCAGGTATTGATCCAAATAAGGCCGCTGATGATGACGACTTCTTTATGATCGAGGATCCACAGGAGAAGGTTGAGACAATAGGGGCGACTTTCCAGGAAATATACAAGGCCACTGTTACTATTGGCCCTAATTATGACCTGGACAATCGCGTCTTGGTGCACGACTTCTATATTCGAAATGAAGTAGAGAGCTGGCGATCCGAGGGCTCTGGTTTCACCCAGTTCAGCGACGAAAATATGGCAAATAATGTCATTACCAGAGAGGGTGACCCACCCCTGTTCATTTCGAAGGAAGAGCTCCATGAGATCTTCGACACAATCAGGGTTAAGAAATCAGTAGGGACCGATGGTATTCCGAACATCGTGCTTCGACATCTTCCTCTAGAAGCGGTGGACATTTACGTCACCCTGTTTAATAATGCAATGAATAATGCACATTATCCAGCGCATTGGAAAACGGCGGTGGTTCAACCTATCCCCAAAAAGGGAAAGGACATATCCAATCCGGCGAATCTCCGGTCGATAAGTCTCCTTCCGAATATCAGTAAGGTGTTTGAAAAGGTAATCAATAGAGCTCTGTCTAGGTGGGTTGAGGACAAACATATAGTTCCGGATAACCAATTCGGTTTTAAGGCGAGACATGATATCTCGATATCCAATGGAATAAAGGCAAAAATCAATGTACAGGTGCTTGCCTTATTGACTTGGAGAAGGCCTTCGACACCATATGGTTAGAAGGGCTTTTCTATAAGTTGTCTAGGCTGGGATCAGCCTTTCTTTACAATATGGTTACCAACAGACAGTTTATCGTGAAAAATGGTGATATGACTTTTGTTGGAATATTTCAAATTAAAAATGGTCTTCAGCAGGGCGCGGTCAATTCGCCGATCATATTCAATATTTATACAAGCGACTTGATAGGCTCACTTCCCCATACTATTGTGTACGCAGACGATTCGATAGCATACAGAATAGGTCCAAGAATCAAGGTCATTAATACTCTCGTGCAGCATAACTTCATTAAGATTAGACGATTTTTTGATGACTTGAAGTTGAAAATCAACTTTCAAAAGTCTTTCTCTTAAGGACCCCGTTGTCTAGAGCCTCTAGGGATATCAGAAAAAATTGGCGAAAGTTCTCGTTCATCGGACAACACGGACAGCCTCTTGCCTGTTGAAAAGTAGTCAGATACCTTGGGATCTGGCTAGATCAATTTCTGTATTTTGACAAAAATGTAGATGCTGCTCTGGCCAGAGCTAAAGGCGCTTTTGCCTTTATCAATTCATTCGGTTGTTTGAGAGGGCTTGCCTTCGCTTGTACAGAACACCAGAGTCGGAGTACAATAAATTTTATCCTAATGAGGTCTTTTAAAACAGAGCGAACCTAATACGAGTGGACAACTTCGTAATTAAACTAACTCGAAGGCAAATTGCAAGAGCAATGACCTCGACGAATAACCTGATATCTGGGGATTTCTACCCCAATTACCTTTAATGCGAGAATGTACGCTCTGACGGCTTCGTTCCGCCGGATGTATTACTCTACCTAGATCAGATAGGGTTGGTCCAAGATAGAATAGCGATCGCGTTAATCTTCATGTCCAGCTGGGGACAGGCGACTCAACTACAACAGAGACGTCGCACATAGCAGTGTGGATCGTCTCAGGTTCAGTAGGGCGGTGGAGAATCGCGATTAGAGAGATGTCGTTCGGCAGCACCAGCATCTCTGGTGGTTAAATGATGGAGAAGATAGTACGTCGTCGTTTCCGTCAATTACGGACCAGCCTCTCTAATGAGGCAGAGCTGACCAGTCTATTTGCATGGCCAGCTTACCTAGGCTTAGGTTAGCCATTAAAAAAATATATACATGTATTGGAATATACAAAGGCATATACTAACATATGTATATTATTGTGTAAGTTATTGTGTATGTAGGTTAGGTAGACTAAGGTTTAAGAAAAACACAGCGTTCGTATGCTGGATGCTTCAATTCAGCAGAATAAGTCTCGAAAAACAATTATCCCGAAGCGATTTGTTTGGAAAAAATAACTCAAATATGTCATGAATATGTTTGAAATATACCATTGCTACAAAACAGATACAACATAAGAATTGCTGCTGATGCAGCACATTTATCCAAAGAAGGTAGTTGCAACAGGTGCAACAGGGTCTTGTTCTTCTTCTTCTCCTACTTCTCCATGCCGGCTGCAATGCTGCTGCTGTCTTTCTGCCTCCTGTTCATCTTCCATATCAAAAAACGCGTTATATGTCCAATAAAGCTGTATTTGGCTCACAATTCGGAATATCAGCATGCGAAAAATCTCCATAGTTGTCGCTTTCATCATCTGATTCATTTTGTTCACCTACTTCACCGTCTGCATCTAGAGCAAGCCGAGAGTAATGTTCATCAATGAATTCCTCCTCTGCTACGTTCAATTCTTGATTGCAAGATGCGTTTAGCAAGTAAAGAACGCGATTCATAATAGTATCCATAATTCTCTAGCACAACAGTAACTCATAAATAAAAAGCGGAAATCAAGTTGAAATACAAACTTACTCTAGAATTTAGTTTTTAAATGAAAATTTTCAAAAACCAAAAAGCAATTGATAACAGCAACGATAGCACCAAAACCACTTGTTTGCACAAACTATATCTCTAATATAGGTTTTCCAATAGGGACTGACAGTTTTGAATTTAATTTGTGAACGCACTCTTTCACTAATCATCAAACTGTCACTGTCAATTTATTCAGTAAACTCAACATTTCATGTTAAAGTACACTAACGAGCAACGCTTGCAAATTATAAAAATTTTCTACAGATATTCGGAGTCGGTGACTGTAACTTTAAGAGCGTTAACTCCAATTTTCGGTCGTAATTTTCGTCCTAGTAGACAGGCAATAACAAGTTAAGTGCAAAAATTTGAGTCTACATATTCGTTGTGTGATGTTGCCGTGTCAGTGAGATAATGGGTTGGTCGAAGTGTCGAAAATATCACTGCCGTTCAGACGTCCGTAGCAAACGATCCAAATCAGACAGTTCCACGGCGTTCTCAAGAATTGGGCATCGCTCAGACCTTATTATGGCGTATTTTGCGTTAGGATATTGGCTTACACCCATACGAGTTCAAGTTGACTCAAGAATTGAAGCCGATGGACCATTTGAAGCGACGTACGTTCTCCGATTGGGTTCTGGAGAAGATGCGTCAAGATGGCTCAATGGGTTCGTCAATAAGCAAAATATGCATTATTGGTCGGGTGAAAACCCACATGTGCTTCATGAATCACCACTTCATCCACAAAAAATAACTGTTTGGTGCGGTTTGCATGCCGGCGGCGTTATTGGGTCATATTTTTTCGTCGACGATAATGATCGTTTCGTTACTGTGAATGGTCAGCGTTATCACGCCATGATCACCGATTAGTTTTGGCCCGAATTGGAAGATATGGACTTGGACGACATGTGGTTTCAACAGGATGGTGTCACAAGATACACAGTACATGCTATAATCGATCTATTGAAAAGTAAGTATGGTGAGCGTGTTATCTCAAGACATGGGCCAGTCGGTTGGCCTCCTCATTCGTGCGATTTAACGCCGCTTGAGTATTTTCTGTGGGGCTACGTTAACGCCGACGTAAGCTCATAGCCAACATTGAACACGAAATAGAGGCCGAAATGTGTGGCCGAGTCGTTGAAAATTGGGTCCAACGATTCGACTGCTGCAAACGTGCCCGCGGTGGCCATATAAACGAAGTCGAGTTCCATTCATAAATGTTTTGATTGTACTTCAAGCCAATAATAAAGTTTTTGAAATATCTCAAATGTTTTGCCTTTTATTTAAAAAAAAACTTGTCAAGTCGTTATTAGAAAACCCTACATCAACTTAAACTATTCAAAAATACATTTTTATAATCCTCAATACTATTATTTACGTACGTGTATGTCTATTTGGCAAGGTCCAGTGTAAGAAATATATATAAATTAGAATTGAAATTTAAACTGGGCACTGAGTGCCGAGTACACGGGACTAGGGTTAAGATGAACAAATGACGGGAATGTCGCAATGTCGTTAACAAGAGCATTATTGATTGTGGTTACTGTATGTGGAGGCGCATTTTTGCTGTCAAATTGTGAGCTTGGTACAAAGTACTAAGCTCCGTAGGAGTATGGAACTGTATAGGGAGACAATGGAGAGGCAGTCTTTTTTAAACTTCCGAGCGCGAACGGTTAGCTGGCGGCGATCATAAAGATTGTAAAGATTTTAAGAACTATATACCACTTAGATTTATTTTGCATTATTGTACACTACTATATAGGAATTAATAAACATTATTTCTACATATATGACTTATGTTAGCGAATTTACCCATAATACGCTGGCCTTCATTTCGAGAGCTAAAAGCTTCTTTCCTAATTCTGACGCATATGGCAAATATGCGCTGTTTCTCGTCCGTATAGCAATAACCATAGTAAATACCCTTTTTATCTTCCTTATGCCTGGTCCATTCACTTCCTGGATGCCCGCTGTATCTGCGTGACGGCAGTCAAGGGCCTCTGCTTATTGCTCGGCTGCACGTGGCCTCTTAAGTGTTCGTACATTTGACGTGCAGATCAGAAGGTCATTAAACGTTTAAACATTTGCAAAAGTCGTCACTAGTGAAGCCATTTCTAACGTAGTACTTGCGTTACTTTCCCAATAGGACAGTCAGCAGTTAACTGATCAATCGCTACGTAGGTCTCCAGATCCTTTGTGCACCTAATCTAATTTCCGCGTTATCCACACATAAAGGGGCACTCAAATGCCACATTTGTAGTATCTTTCCTTTCCCTAGACAACAATAAGCCTATAATCTGAGTTTTCAAGAGCTTCCTACAAGTACTCGTACTGTAGTTAATAATCATTAGAAACACTACGTTCATTCTTTTTCCTTTTCTCTATTTTTCCCACAGAATTTTTTTTTCTCGAAAAATACTGATCTCTGTGTCGTTTAAAAAAAGCAATTATATCATCACGTAATTGAGATAGAAATTGCTGAAAAAACTATATTGTCAGTCAAATCATTTCACATTATTCAGTATGGCAGGCTAATAGCAGATTAGGTAATAAAATTTAATCGCCCTAATGACATGTTTGAAGGTCTCCGAAACCGCAATGGAGCCAAAAGATACTTATTAAAGCTAAGAACCATGCAACTTTGTTAAGCAAGATAAATTTCAATGATTTTTTTGTGACATTCATTGAATCAACCCTATGTGGTTGGCTGCTTATTATTCCAATATAAGATACTTGATTTATGCCGGCCTTAGGTGTACGAGTTTATACTCGTAGTGCATGGTCGTTTGATGTCTGGTTGAATGGTTTCAAGATACAATTGCTCATAACTGAAAGAAGCCGGTACATATGTACTACTTTATTTTTTAAACAGTTGTGTTAATTAGTAGTGGACCTTAAATCGGTTTAAATTGAAAATAGCAATTTAATTACGTTCGTGGATTTAAAATGCAAATATCGCCAACCAGTTCTATGATTACTTAATATTATGCTCGTGGAAGATAAAAAATTACCGTGTATCTCTTAATTACCCACAACGAGGTGATTTCATACCTCAACAACATTTTAATGATCAGAATCATGAAGTATTTAACCGACGAATTAATTAATGAACAGCTTTTTCATTTTAGAAAACTATGGAACGTTGAGTGAATCGCGTCGCAGTGGTAACTGGAGCCAATCTGGAATTGGAAAAGCCTGGGCCTGTGATCTTGTGCGGGCTGGTATACGTGTCGTTACTTTAGCTCGTCGTATAGAAAATGTTCACGAAATTCTATCAAATCTTACGGTATATTGTCAAAAACGTTTTCTGTCCACGAAAATGTGATATAACCAATGAGGCCGAAGTTAAAGATCCTTTTGTTTGGATTGAGAAATCTCTAGGAGACACTGACACTTTGATTAACAACGCCGGCTGCATCCATGATGGGGATCTCAAAATTAATGGATGAAGTGTAGAATACAAATGTCAAGGGATTGATATACTGCAAGTAGTCTGCCTTTCAAAGTATGAAAAGTAGGAACTTTGATAAGCATTTGGTGCATATCAACAGTGTCGTCATGGGACATAAGGTCATCAATTTTGGTGAGGCCCAAGAAACTTTTAATGTATGTATATGCGCCTTCGCAATTTGCAGTGTCTGCTTTGAATGAAGTCACTCGATTGGAATTGAACAATTTTGAAACGAAAATAAAGGCAACGGGGAGTCACAAGCATTTCGATCTATTGAAGATGTTTTAACGGCTTATGCACGAAAAATTAAGATGAAAACCTTACTTTCGGATAATGTGCTGTATCTATTAAATTAACCTTTCTTACTTTATTTTTCAGAGCATCAATCCCGGATTTTAAGCTACAAAAATGCGCCCAACTAAAAATTATAAGGAGCTAAAAGGAAGATACTTAAGGCGAAGTGATATTTCGAGCACTGTGTTGATGGTTATTGCTACTCCACCAAATGTAATACATGGGCTGAAAAGTAAGTTTCTAAGAAAGGGCACCACTTGAATTAAGTCCATACCATTCAGTTAGTACCAACCTTCGAAAGATACTTGTATAAATTTGACATCTGTCGGACGATTAGTTCTCGAGATATAGCGTTGTGAGTGAAGCAACTTTTGTTATTGTGAAAAAAAAAAAATGGATTCAAAGCAATTTCGTGCGTTGATTTATCATTGCTTTTTAATAGGAAAAATGCAGCCGATGCAAAGAAATGCCTTGATAAGTGTTACCCGGACTCTGCATCAGCCGAACGAACCATTCGCAAGTGGATTGAAAAATTTAAAAGTGGTCATACAAGCACCGAAGATGATGCACGCAGTGGACGTTCAAAAGAGGCTGTTTCAGATGAAAACATCAAAAAAGTCCACAAAATGATTACGAATGACCGTAAAGTGAAGTTGATCAAGATAGCTGAGGCTCTGAAGATATCAAATGAGCGTATTGGATATATCATACACGAATATTTGGACATGCGAAAGCTCTGTTCAAGGTGGGTGCCGCGTTTGCTCACAGTCGACCAAAACCAACAACGTGTTGATGATTCAACGGAGTGTTTAAAGCTGTTCAACAGCAATAAAGCCGAATTTTTGCATCGGTATGTGACAATGGATGAAACTTGGCTCCACACTTCACACCAGAGTCAAGTCGGCAGTCTGCTGAGTGGCGAGCAGGCGAAGAACCTCGTCTAAAACGACCAAAAACTCAACAGTCGGCTGGCAAGGTTATGGCATCCGTATTTTGGGATACACATGGAAAAATTTTCATCGACTATCTCCAAAAGGGACAGACTATCAACAGCGACTATTACATTGCGTTGTTGGAGCGTTTGAAGGATGAAATCGCAGAAAAACGGCCGCATTTGAAGAAAAAGAAAGAGCTGTTTCATCAAGACAATACACCGTGTCACAAGTCGATGAAAACGATGGCAAAATTGAATAATTTCGACTACGAATTGCTTCCCCACCCACCGTATTTTCCAGATTTGGTCCCCAGCGACTATTTCCTGTTCGCAGGAAAGAAATTTAAGACCGATGAAGAAGTAATCGCCGAAACAGAGGCCTCTTTTGAGGCTAAACCGAAGTCGTACTACAAAACTGGTATCGAAAGTTTGAAAATACGTTTCAATCAGTGTATCGCCCTCGAAGGCAACTATTATGATAAATAAAACTGAATTTTGCAAAAATTTTGTGTTTTACTATAAAACTTTTCAGACTTTTCAGCCCAGTGTTAACGATCTATAGGGTGATTCATCGTGTGGTTTGATTTATAATGTAAAATAAAAGACATAAGTTTGAAAGTGAACTTAAAATTTTTATTATTATTTAAAAGAACAATTCATGGCATTTATTTTTTAAAAATAACATAATGTAAATGTTGGCCGCGACTACGTTTGAGGTGGCCCATTCGGAAAGTCTAATTTTGGGCGACTTGTTAGTGCATAGCGACTGGTATCTCGAGCATAACACAAGTAATGTAGTTGGCTTATTACTGAAGACCTGAGACTTATCATATCCCCAGAGAAAATAGTCTAAAGTTGTGATATCGCACGATCTAGGCGGCCAATTTCCATAGCAAATCGTGAAATTAAGTGCTCAACAAAATGATTTCCCAACAAGTCCGTTGTTTCACGCTTTGTATGACTCGTAGCGCCGTCTTTTTGAAACCAGAGCTCACCGAGACCATGTGCTTGAATTTCAGGAGGCACATGGCGTGATAACTGTTACCAATGACGGTAACATTCTGATTCATTTTTCAAGAAATATGGGCCATTGATTCCACCAGCCCATAAACCACACCATACCGTTGTTTTTAATGGATGTAATGGTAGCTCTTAGTTCTCTTCGGGTTGCTCATCAGCCCAAATACGTCAGTTTTGTTTATTAACGTATCCATTGAGCCAGAAATGGGCTTCATCTCTGAACAAAATTTCATAATAAAACACCGGATTTCCATTGAGTTTTTCCAGAGCCCTTTTACTGAAAATATGACGCAAATTCAAGTCGCCTGGTTTCAGTTCTTGCACAAGTTGAATTTTGTACGCTTTTAGGTCGAGATCCTCACGATGAATCACCCTATATAACATGACTGTGAAACCCGTATGAGAAGTGATTTAAGATTATTGCAACATGTTGTAACACTATGTTAAATACCCAAATCTATCCCATGTTCGCTTTGAAAGGCTTTTGCTTGGAATTGCATTGCCAAACGCAAAGAATCCTTTTAGCTTCCAAGGCGATCTTAGAAGTCCTTTTTACAGTATCACATGATTTACATATGACAAACTTTGTCGCAGGTTTAAAGTAAACAAAATTTGGCTTGGGTTTGCAATAAAGTCCTAACGTAGATAAGGCAAAGGGACTTAATGATACAAGAGTTTGAGAATGCTTTGGATGAACGCTTATTAAAAACCCGGTGTTAACTAATTATTATTTATTTGATTTTATTAAAAGTACAAATAGGAACAAAGTCTTTTATAGTACATAAAGCTCAGATAAATCTAGAAAATCATTTATAGTTTACACAATATAATTTGTAAGCATGGTTACGAAAATTAAACTAAAATTAGTAAAGAAAGGAAGAAAGAAAGAAGGTGCATAGATTGTAATCAATCAAAGTGAGCAAATAGTGCGTTTTTAAATTGTGTTTCTCCTATTATCTGTTTGATCGTGGAGTGGACAAGGAAAAGACGCGACGTATTCAAATAATTACAAGACGGAGTTACCAAATTAAGCGTTCTAAGCGACTGCGTAGATTTAAGTTCTTGAAAAATGTATTTTAGCGATTGCTTTTGTATAATTTTATGCAGGAAAACACAGAATCTTATTTGATAAAAATTAGAAAAAGAACACCCAAGAACACTTTTATGTAGGTGGGATATGTGATCATGTCTTCTAATCCCAAAAGTATACCGTATATCGTTGAAAGCAACAATTAGTTTGTGCTGAGAGTGCGAATCTAGCTTGCTATAGACAGGGATGCTTTTTTTCTTTTTTATATATAATCAGCGCACGCTTAAGGAGTTTTTGTACCCTTAAAATGTTCGTACAAAGCACGGAGGATATTAAGGGAGGAAGAAAAGACAGGCACCGATGTACGTTGTTTTTAAATGTTTGCAAATTATAACGACAAGGAAACACAGAGGTCGGCAGGGCATTCCATAAGCGAGTTGTACGGCTTAGGAAAGAATCACGATATTTTAGAGTACGTCCGAAAATGGGGTATACTGATGAGCATTCATAACGAGACGGGTGTTACGGTTGAAAGTTTGAATTAGCGGAATGCTACTGGGGATTTCAATGGAGCACTGGTGGTAAAAATAGCTATAAAACAAAGTGAGACAGAATGACTAAAATTAGTATCACCAATGAGTTTTCTCGAACGGTTTTGAATCCTATCTAGCAGGTGCAGAGATGTTTTAGGAGCACCTGACCAGATGTGGGCATTGTACTCCAGTTTTGGGCGGATAAATGCCTTATACATTGTGGCCAGATCAGAGGGGGTAAAATATTTCTTACATCGCTTGAAGGAAACTAGACATTTCGCAGCATTTTTGGCGACATCGAATATTTGGTCATTCCAATGTAAGTTGTTACTGATACACATACTGAGAATGGAAAGTTTATCGGTTTCGACGATGCAAGTGCCATTCATGGATAATGGCTGGGTATTTGAATTTCGCTTTAATGACAGCAGACAGCATTGAGTTTTGGAAGCATTAAATTCCACTCGGTTGATAGTTCCCCAATTGGTTATGCTGTTAATATCGGAATTTAATGACCTTAACATACGCTGCCGTTCCCGTTCTACAGCCGAAGAGCAGGGGCGTGAGTCCGGGAACGAATATGAAAAACAGGGAGAACTGTCATCAGCAAAGGAATATATTGAATTGGAAGTAGCAGACAAGAAATCATTAATGAAAATGAAAAAGAGTGTCGGAGACAGAACGGAGCCCTGTGGAATATCAGACTTGAAACAGTGGACCTGTTGCTACGAAAACCATATTGCCCGTCATTGAGAAGTTTTCGAGTTTCAAGATATTTCATGAGCTGACAGTTTATCAGCGTTTCCATGACCTTGGAAAGAAGGGACGTAGGTGCAATGGGTCTGTAGAAGGAGAGAGAAGAAGATTCGCCTTTTTTAGGAACGGGCTGGACAAATGCTATTTTCCATCTGCTCGGAAAGACTACTAAAGAGTAGGATTGATGAAAAATCTTACGCAGTGATTTTGCTAGCGTGGAAGAACATCTCTTCAGAAGAAGGGGAGTTATACCATCTGGACCAGCGGATTTATGCATGTTAAGATCTTTGAGTACTGTTGCTACTACACGAGTGTAAAAGTGGATTCGTCCCATTATAAATTCAACTCACTCAAGTACACTCAAGTACAAGCACAATCTGGGAGTGTTGACCTAGCCGCAAAGTGTGCAGCAAGTACATTGGCCTTGTCCAAAGAGCTGTAAGCTGGAATGTCATTGTGAATGAACGTTGGGATGGAAGATGAGACAGAATTTCTAATGTTTTTGACGAAAGCCCAAAAATGTTTACTACCTTTGGGACATTGCAGTATTTTTTTGCATCAGTTTTTTGTCGTATTGGAATTTCACACGCTTGAGAAAGACGTTGCAGTCATTTCTGGCTCTTTTAAACTTTTTTCGGTTCTCCTCTGTTGGGATGGTCTTGTAGGACCGAAAGCCTCTTTACAGCTCAAGTCATACCATGCCTTTTCTACTACTGCTACCTACTACATCGGGTTGGACGATAATTCCATTTTCGGCCACGTTTGGTGGGGACTATGCATATGAGTCCTATGATAAATGAATGATGAACATTGCTTTACTTTATTTGCCATACCGTAGAAGTCGTCAAACAACTGATTAAAGCAAGAAGCAGAGAAACTTTGGCAATTTTATTTGCACTTGCAGCTTGCATGTAACAATATTTATAACTCTGCTTAGCTGCAAAGTATTTTATTATTCTTACGCTAACTAACAGTAAATACAGGGTGTTCCAGTTTAGGTTTTTGTACTAATAGCTGAAGATTCCTGAAGATTCAAGAAGAAAAAATTTTTTTGCAGGGGGGGGGGGTCGATGTCGAGGTAAAACTTCTTAAAACAAACGTAAGAAACTGTTTAAGAAAAAATGTTTTCGATTCGCGAATACTTCGATATACCATAATTTTCGTTTACGGTTTCCGAATGGGGATGCAAGGTTAGCTAGATTAGAGTACCAACAGTAATATCCTAGACGGAATGTCCCTTCTTTCAACCGTCAGCTCAGCATATGGGTTAAGAAGAGAAAGATTGTCTAACATAATAGCAGCAGAAGCGGAAGAAAGAATTTTAAATGCTGTAAGAATGCAGCCATCTATTAGCACCAGAAGGCTTGCAGCACAGTTGCAAACTCAAAGAACTACAATCCATAGAGTTACTCAAGCCAACCGCGTCTATCCCTTTCATTATACGCCTGTACGGGAACTTGTATCAGAGGACTTCCAAAAAAGGATTAAATTTTACCAATGGCTGCTGCATCAACAAGATGAGAAAAAGCAGTTTATTCAAAAAAAAATGTATGGACGAAGCCCAGTTTTCGAGAATTGGCATTACCAACCAAGGAAATTCCCACTATTGGGCAGTATCTAATCCTCCTTTAATACGAACAACATCTTCTCAAAGATAAAGATTCAGTTGAAATGCAGATGTTTTTCTTAACTATGAACCATTTTGTAGAAAGTTTAGCTTGAATGTCTGAGCCGGCATATTGAGTAGTACTTTAATCAGGCTATTCATACTTCCACATGTCGTAAATTCAATATTCTATTGTATTTAGAATTTTTAAGAGACCAGTTGCCGGAAATTTTGGAAAATGTTCCTCTTGCTTAGAGGCAAAGAATGGTTTTCCAACACGATAGAGCTCCTTGCCATTGTAGCAATAATGTAACTTCGTTTTTAAATCAAAAATTTTATGGACCGTGGATTGACCGATTTGGTACTCTTCCTTGGACACCTAGTTCTTCTAACCTAACGCCATTGGAAAGACTTTATTTGACAGAGATTTCAAGTTGGGAAGAGCTCCAAGAGAGAATAAATACAGTGGCAGAGGTGCTAAGAGGCATTTTACCAAACATTACTTTGCAGTCTGAAATCATCAAAAGCGCTATAACGTGCATCCAAAGTCACGGCAAAAATTTCGTAAATTTACTATAAAAACTTTTCAAAATCTTAAAGTGTAGCGGTCCATTTTTGCCTGAATAAAATAGTGGCTTGCAACAACTTCCGTTGTTCGTAGGTGGAAAAGTCATACATAAAAATCGTAGATAGTGAAGAGAAGTTTTGATAAAAAAAAGTTAATCTAAAAGTTGAAAATTTCGAGATAAACGCCATTTTTCTGATGAAATCGGTCCAATGATTTTTCAAAATGTTAGCTTTAAAATTCCATCATTTTGGCTGGCGTTTATCGAACAGACTGAAATTCTCTTTAAAAAATTCGTTAGAAATCTACATCGTTTTAAGGAGTTTTACTTCGAAATCAGAGGTTCCGCACTTTAACGGCCTATAACATTTGCAATACATTTTTTTGTTCGCCATAACTTCAGGAATCTTCAGTTATTAGGTCGAAAACCTAAACTGGGACACCCTGTGTAATGTTCATTATTATTATTTACAACTTTTTGATTTAAGATTGCAACAGCCAAACCACTCGAGCCAATTAAACTCGGAGACGGAGCGATCGCATATGGCACTTAGACCCAAACAACACAATATTGGAGTTATACCCTCTGCCATCTTTTGAGAGCTGTAGTAACCAAAAATGCGTAGCTTTTCACATAGATCGTTTTGATTGTTTTTGGGGCTTACTTATAGATATATAGACTAACTCAGAAAACAAAAAATGGCACTTTTATCCTTATGATTTTCAACTTTTCAATTGTATTTGCCAGTCCTGCATAACAAACATGAATCAAAAAATAAAAAAAAAAGAAATTAAATTTACAAAGAACTGTTAAGCTCCAACGACAAATTCATCAGACTACAAGTTTTCACCATTTTCATTCCGTTCTTCATTTTCCGTCTGTTCCTTTCGACCTACATATGTCTGTAATGTCTCCAACGAGCTAAATCGCAGCAGCAGTGTTATTCGTACAGGTAACGATGTCGACCACGTTTCAGCTTCAAGGCGAATTGCCATTCATATCAATTAGGCGGAATATTTACTGCGCTCAAGCATCCTTGCCCTCATCTGGATTCTAGGTGATCAGCTTCACATTCGCGCTACGTACGAGTACGAGTAATAATTTATTGTTTGATGGTAGTCTTCCTTATCCATGCCAAGGGAGAGAAAAGGTTCATGGTGGAATAGAGGGTATGTTACCCTTTGCCTTTCATTACCAATGCAAATAGCCTCATTCAACCCTTGAATGTGGTGGCACTTACTATGAACTCATTACCTTTTGCGCCTGACTAGGTAACAACCTGTCTACGGTTACCTGACGCACTCCACCGTAAGCAATCTGTGTCAGTACAAGTAGCGTTGTTTCCTAATCCTTCCTCAGTCCTATATTCCGCTGCTTGTTATGAGACCTTAATATATCATAAATATCTAACCCCAAATCGTTAGATACAATCGTTAGAATGTCGAACATTCCATTTGAGTTTCTGCATACAAGAGTTTGTTTAGGTGAACTCGGCAAAACGATTTCAGCGTTTCGTTTTGGTTTTGATAAAGCTTTCAAAACCGGAAGGTTAATTGGGATAAATGTTCCGTAGCGGGATTTACGCCATTTAATTATTACTTCAGGGTTTTGGAGGATAATTCCGGGTTGATGCACTTTGGCAATCTACTTATTAATCGTGGTTGAGAATGCCGAGGGTTGCCTGAATGCGACGGCAGACGTTTCGAAAAGGGTAGAGTGTGGTCTTTAACATTCCGGTCACGATGTAACTTGGGATGTGACTTTGCATTCGTCCTTGATTACCTACGGTGTTGTGCTTCTGGTGCAGTTGACGGCAATAGTCGCGGTAATGGTGGTGATGGTGGAGGTAGTGTTAGGTAGGATGGTGGTTTATTCGCTATCAGCAGTGCATGTTTTTGATAGGAATGTTTTCGAGCTGTGCAACTGCAATGTAACATGCTATTCACCTGCTTACGAGAATTTCAATTGCAACATTCCGAGAGTGTTTTAACTGTGATTCATGTGCCGAGAATGGAGAACTACTTTAAATGCAGATAGAGTATTAAACTGGCTTTAAAAATAAAATAAAAAAAAAAATAATAATCTGACAGCTGGTGCGGTTGTGTCGGGTTAGGGATATTTTTGAAGATGGGAGCTTAATTGCATGCAGGGGTGTTAGCTGAAATGTTGTAACCTAGATTGCTTATCAGATATTCGTTGGTAGAAATCGTTAAGCATGTCTTTATTACGATGAGCCTATATTAATTCTGCAAAAAACAAAAAGCTAAATTCAACAAATAGGGTGATGGCATGTAGAGTCAGCCGTCACCAGTAGCCAGCTCATCAATTATAAAAAAAATTGCGAGATACACATATTTATCATTAGGTTAAGTATTATTCATTGAGCTGTTTTTTTAGGGGTAAACAGTTCCAGTTTACTTTTGGCTTTCATAAAAGCTTAAACATGCAATTTACAGACGACGATGATGGCTTCGAAAGGGTTGACAAGCATTATCAAACAACCCACGCATGTTGATGTACCAAATAACACTGCGACGTTAATTGACCATGCGTATGTGAGCATAGCTAAGCGTGACATATTCTCAGCAGTAATTAAAACCTATCTTTTCGACCATTACGCTGTTTTGTATGCAACGATGAGTTTGAATATACAGTAATTTTGTTAAAGAAATGAATAAAATATACGTTGAAGCACGCACCATAACCAAAAGAACACGAAAATATAAGCCGTGGATCACACCAAAAATAATTCCAGTGTGGAAGCAAAGGGATGAGTTACATAGGAGGTGGAAAAATAGCCCCAGATGTAAGACGTTTGAAGATGAATACAAGAAGTATCGAAACACAATTACTAAAAACATTAAACTTATAAAAACCAATTACTACAAACCAAAATTCTTAGATACCAAGAACGACCAGAGGAAAACGTGAGTGAACTACTTGGAAGAAAGAAACGTTCAGTAGAAAAAACAATCAAAAGCAATTTTGCAAATGCTTCCAAAGGCTTAAAAGACATTGTTGAAGCATTTGCCGAGCGGTTTTCTTATCAAGCGGCAAACATTATTCATGTCTGTGATATAAAAACCTCAGACCACGAGCACCGTCAACTTTAACAAAGTATCTAATACATGGGTTGAAAAGTCCGTGCCTTTTCTAAGAGAGGACACCACTTGAATTAAATCCATACCATTTTCAGTTAGTACCAACCTTCAAAAGTGTATAAATTTGACAGCTGTCAGACGATTAGTTCTCGAGATATAGCGTTGTGAGTGAAGCAACTCTTGTTATTGTGAAAAAAAAAAATGGATTCAAAGCAATTTCGTGTGTTGATTTATCATTGCTTTTTGATGGGAAAAAATGTAGCCGATGCAAAGAAATGGCTTGATAAGTGTTACCCAGACTCTGCACCAGCCGAACGAACCATTCGCAAGTGGATTGAAAATTTAAAAGTGGTCATACAAGCACTGAAGATGATGCACGCAGTGGACGTCCAAAAGAGACTGTTTCAGATGAAAACATCAAAAAAGTCCATAAAATGATTACGAATGACCGTAAGGTGAAGTTGATCAAGATAGCTGAGGCTCTGAAGATATCAAAAGAGCGTATTGGATATATCATACACGAATATTTGGACATGCGAAAGCTCTGTTCAAAGTGGGTGCCGCGTTTGCTCACAGTCGACCAAAAACAACAACGTGTTGAATCAGAGAAGTGTTTAAAGCTGTTCAACCGCAATAAAGCCGAATTTTTGCTTCGGTATGTGACAATGGATGAATCTTCCCTTAATCACTTCACACCAGAGTCAAGTCGGCAGTCAGCTGAGTGGCGAGCAGGCGACGAACCTCGTCCAAAACGACCAAAAACTCAACAGTCGCTGGCAAGGTTATGGCATCCGTAGACTATCAACAGAGATTATTACATTGCGTTGTTGGAACGTTTGAAGGACGAAATCGAAGAAAAACGGCCACATTTGAAGAAAAAGAAAGTGCTGTTTCATTGAGACAATGCACCGTGTCACAAGTCGATGAAAACGATGGCAAAATTAAATGAATTCGGCTACGAATTGCTTCCCCACCAACCGTATTCTCCAGATTTGGCCTCCAGCGACTATTTTCTGTTCGCAGACCTCAAAATAATGCTCGCCGGAAAGAGATTTAAGACCGATGAAGAAGTAATCGCCGAAACAGATGCCTGTGTTGAGGCTAAACCGAAATCGTACTACAAAACTGGTATCGAAAGATTGAAAAATCGTTTCAATCAGTGTATCGCCCTCGAAGGCAACTATATTGATAAATAAAGTTGAATTTTGCAAAAATTTTGTGTTTTACTATAAGACGGCACTGACTTTTCAGCCCATGTGTTACTTGGAGGAAGCAACAGAAATCGAAGTTTACAAAATATTGTGTCAACAAAGTAACAAAAAAGGTCCTGGAGCAGATAACATCAGACCAGTTGCTCTCAAAATGTATGCCATGTGTCTCACTCCTTTAATCACGAAAATTATAAACCGTAGTTTGTGTCAGTGTTATGTTTCAAAACAAATGAAAACATCAATAATTCGCCCATTATACAAGGGAGGGAGAAAAAAAAGACACGAAGAATTACAAACCGGTTTCAATCCTGCCAATTGTCCAATTTATGTCCAATTTGGCTTTCAAAAATGCAAGAGCACCTAATTGTTACCGGGGGAGTTTTTCAATGTGGTGAATGCTAGATTGAATAAAAATCATCACGTACTTCTGCTTTTTATAAACTTCGTTAAATCGTTTGATATCCTAAAACATGAAAAGCTGATGGAAAGTGTCAGGAAATTAGGACTCAGAGGAGTGCTGGCAAACTGAAAAAGTAATCCAAGTCAAGGTATCTGACACATTAAGCAAAAAAAGAACGAATTAATATGGTGTGCCACAGGGTTCCAAGTTAGGCCCTATTTTATTTATTCTATTTACGAAAGAACTACTAAGAGCATGTAAAAATTCTTATGCTGATGACATCGCAATCATCGTAAAACACAAAGACTTACACTAAGCCGTATAGTTATTGCAAGACGAATTCAACGCTGTATCTGAATGGTGTCATGCTAACGGTCTGGTGACAAATGCAAACAAAACAAAGGTGATGCACATTCGAACGTCATCAAAGCCAACAGAAAATATTGAAATCTTTCATCAGTTGTCCAGTACTGAGAAGCAGTAACACAATTGAGGTAGTCAAAACCATTAAATATCTTGGTTGCTACCATTGACGAGCATTTTCTGTGGCGTGAGCATATCAACGTCTTGCGTCTTCAACTTAAGGGCGCTATCTTTGCAATTGTGTATCTTAAGCGTTACTCATATATGTAGGTACAAAATCAAGTGTACTACTCGTTGGCAGAGTCTCGCATTAGATACGGGATTCTGGTCTGGGGAAATGCAGCAAAGTCCCACTTAGAGAAGATATCAAACTCACAACATCGCCTTGTAAAAATAATTAGACCTATCAACTCCATTTTTAAAGTTCTTTCATTCCAAACTTTAAAAAACGAAAGAAAAAGTTAAAAAATCGTTCCATTGAATTTTATTGTTTGAACTAGAGACTTACATTAGTATCTTAACACCATCAAAAGAATTTCAACTTAAAACAAAAACTAGAATAACCATTGTTAACACAAATACTTTTAATTTATACACTTCAAAACTCTTTTTACTTGTATCTAACCGCCTGTAGATAAAGATAAAACGTTGTAAATGAAAATTTTTTATGCAAATAAAAAAAAAAAAAAGATAAGAAAGTGAAACCTGTGTCTTAGCGGTAAGTGTTTACTTTTTTTTATCTATAACGTCAAAAACGCCTTTCGTTAAATAATTATAAGTGAGGCCGACATAAGGAGACATTTTTTATGTTTTTCCTCTTCTCAGCCTTCCCGGCCAGACTTCGGAAGATCAAAAGTTAAAAACGGCTCTTCGCACTGGTCAGTCTTATGTGTCAAATTCTCTAACCACTATACAAAGTAGCGATTAATGAGCGATAGATCTATAAATTAGAAATGAATCTCAACTCAAACAATATTCGAATCAGAAGTGGAAACAACGATAGCAGAAGCAACATTTACATAAATTTGTAATTTGTTACCCACAGGCTTATATAGTGCTTGCATTTGATTTTCGTTTTTCATTTCAAAAAAATAATAATATTATTGAAGACTTTTCCATCCTCGAACCAAATGGCATAATTTTTTTGAGATTAACAAAAATGTTAAATGTTTGGGAGGAAACTCTTCTTCTCTTACGTTTTTTTCGTATTGCTTCTCACAAACGGAGCATAACTTCAAGGAAATATTTATTTTGACCGTACGACGTTGAGGTAAAAATTACTGCTGCACTACACCACGGCAATCGAAAAATGTAGTGATCGACACTCTGACATTTGATCGAACTTGGCGTGCTTTTTTTTATCTTGACTCTCCTGGGTGCTTCTAGTGGGATGATTGGGCTTTGGTTTCGACGTCATAACCATATATCCATGATTCGTCACCAGTGGCGACCCTTTTGAGCAAGTCGGGATCATCATTGACGTCTTTCAGATCGTCGTTCTTCTGATCAAAATTAAGAAGTTTCGGAACAAACTTCTTTGACATACATCTTATGCCCAAATGTAGTGATCGAAACCCTGACATTTGATCGAACTTGGCGTGCTTTTTTTTATCTTGACTCTTCTGGGTGCTTCTAGATTGGGCTTTGGTTTCGACGTCATAACCATATATCCATGATTCGTCACCAGTGGCGACCCTTTTGAGCAAGTCGGGATCATCATTGACGTCATTCAGATCGTCGTTCTTCTGATCAAAACTAACAAGTTTCGGAAAAAACTTCGTTGACATACATCTTATGCACAAAACATCCGAAAAAATTTAATGACACCAGCCGACCGATAAGGCAACATCCTCAGACACTTCTTTTGTCATAGTTGGACGATTTTCCAAAACAATTTTCTTCACAGCTTCGATGTTATCATCTTTTGTTGATGTGCTGTGGAGTTTAGTGCGAGGTTCGTCATTCGCATCTTCTAACTGTCAAAACTAAACTTGAAAAAATACACTTGAAACTGTAACCATATGTTTGGATCATGTTTGGAATGTTTGGAATGTTCGTAACCCTACTTTTTGAACATATCACGTATATAGATACTTTGTGTTATGTACACATATATAAGCTGTCAAGCTTAGACATATGGTAAACAAACAGTTTTGGCACATTAGTGATTTTATTTTGGCATCATATACTTTAGTTTGTGTGAAAATGACGTCATTTGCGAGAAGTGTTGATTTTTTTTCTTTCATTCGAAGAAATCGGCAGCGAAAGCCCATCGAAAGCTCCAAATTATTTACGGAGATGCTGCTCTAAGTGAAACAATGTGCCTTGATTGGTTCCGTTGCTTCAAAGGCACTGATTTCAATGTTGACAACCGTAAACGTGAAGAAAGGCCAAAATCCTTCGAAGACCCTGTTTGGGGGCATTGCTCGATGATTGCTTTGCTTCAGCACTAGGAGTTACCCGCTTAACCATTTCCAATTAATTGCATGCGTTAGGAATGATTCAAAAACAAGGAACTTGAGTTCCTTATATTTTGAAGCCAAGAGACGTTGGGCGTCGTTTTTTCGATAGTGAACAACTGCTCCAACTGCAAAAAAAAAGAATGATTTTCTTCGTCACGTCGTGACGGGTGATGAAAAATGGACTCATTACAGCAACTCAAAGAGAAGAAAGTCACAAGGGCTACCTGGCCGGATATTTACGTTGCAAAGGTTTTGCCGTGTATTTGGTGGGACCAATTTGGTGTTATTTTCTATGAACTGTTGAAACCCAACGAAATCTTCACTGCGCGAAAAACGGCCGCAATACGAGCAGAGGCACGAAAAAGTGATTCTACAGCTTGACAACGCTCTGCCTCACGTTGCCAAGCCCATTAAAACTTATCTATTCATATTCTTCAAAAGTGCGCCGTCCGACTTTTACTTGTTCCGTTCGATGGCACATGGTCTGACTGATCAGAAGTTCTACTCATACGAAGACATGAAAAAATACCGCAACGATATTCGAGTTTTGCCAGAAAGATGAGAAAAAGTTGTAGCTGGTGGCAATACTTTGTTGATTCATTTGTCACTATTTTTTCACAATAAAGTTGCATTCTTCTTAAAAAAAAAAACAGCGCATCAAACATTTAATGTTTTTTTTCTGTATATCCAATTGTTAATGTTTTATTTAATGTTAAGTTAACAAAATTATTTGATATAAATCACTTTAAATTGGCATTTAACTACTGTTTTTATATAGAGTGATTCATCGTAAGGTTTGATTGATAATGTAAAACAAAATACATAGATTTGAAAGTGAACTTAAAATTTTTATTATCAGTTTCAAGAAAAATTCATGACATTAATTCTTGGGAAATGGAATCATGTAAATATTGGCCACGACTACGTCTGACGTGGTCCATTCGGAAGGCCTAATTTTGGGCGACTCGTTTGAACAAAGCGACTGGTATCTCGCTGATAACAGGAGTAATGTTGGTTTCCAAAGCGTCAATCGTAGCTGGCTTATTCTTGAATACCTGAGACATTACATATTACTAGAGAAAATAGTCCAAAGGTGTGACATCGCACGATCTATTCGGCCAATTTACCGTAGCAAAACTTGAAATTATGTTAAGTGCTCACCAAAATAATTTCTCAACAAGTTCGTAGCGTCTTCTTGTTGAAACCACAAGACACCTCACCGAGACCATGTACTTGAATTTCAGGAAGCACATAGTCCGTTAACATGACGGGATAAAGGTTATCATTGACGGTAACATTTTAATTTGCCTCATTTTTGAAGAAATATGGACCAATGATTCCACCAGCCCATAAACCACACCATTACCGTTGTTTTTAATAGATGCAATGGTAGCTCTTGGCACTCTTCGGGTTTCTCATCAGCACAAATAAGGCAATTTTGTTTATTAAAGTATCCATTGAGCCAGAAATGGGCTTCCTCACTGAACAAGATTTCACGATAAAACACCGGATTTTCATTGAGTTTTTCATGAGCACATTCACTGAAAATATGACGCAAATTCAAGTCGCCTGGCTTCAATTCTTGCACAAGTTGCTGATAACGACGACAAATCGATTCGTCATGGTCTTCGCGTACACTCTCAGCTACAGCTGCTATAGTCTCTTCACTACGTGCTGGATGTGGCCTAACCGGTCATCCACTAATGTAATCTAGGACTCAAATTTGCGAATGGTATTGGTTTCAGTAGATCGATTATCTTCGAATCGCACGAAAAACAGAACGCTGATTTTGGTAATACAGCTGAACAATTTGGAGATACTGTTGTGATGTTGGTCTTCCCACGATGATAGAAGCCACGAGTGATCTGTCAACAAAAAGCCTATTGAAAATCAAACCTTTCGATGAATCACCCTTCACTTTGTGGTATAGAAAGCGTAAAACGTTACAGATACTATTTCTAAATTAAAATTCTGTTATAATTTAAATTAATTAATTGTAATATATTTAAATTCATAATTTAATTTAATCAATCAACTAAGAGTACCTTTTGAAAGTTTGGCATTTATCCCTTCGACCCCAAAAATCCATCGATTATACAAAATACGTCCAAAATGAATTAAAAAAAAAAAAAAAACTTCACAAATTAGCAGAAATCTTAACTATCGGAGTCAAGTTTCTATAAAACAAGAAAAGTCTTAAGTCTGGTTAAGAAGGACTTTATACAGAGAAAAGGGCTTTGATTTCGTTACTATTATGGATATAATTGGGAATTTGGAGGAAACTCAGTTGGGCAAACCCTTTTCTTCGGAAACAACAACAGGAACAAACAGAAGAACTTCGAAAACTTTCCTCAGGCGTTTCTGTTTCAATGACAACGACAACATCAAATGGTAATCAAGAAACTAATGAGGTAGAAGAGTTAATTCTTGAAATTATACAAAACCTAGTAGAAGTCCTTTCAACCCCAATTGATGGGCTAAAGCCCGTATAACACTACATTTCTTTTTCATTTTTTATACATTAAAAATAAAAATAGAGCAGTACGGAAAATATTATATGTAAATTAACAATAGGAGTGAGTGTGTACTCAATAACGTGCTAATATCAGAAAAACTGGGGAAATGTCACAAAAAATGCATTGAAAATGTACTTCAAATCATATTTTTCCAGCGCTGGCAGTATTTTTTTTTGACAGTTCTATATTAAATTTAAACTTTGCGAAATACATCCAGATATTCTTGTGTTGTGTGCTGTAAATATAAATTTATTACAATAAATATAGCAGCAGTTTTGGAATTAAATAAAGGAAAACAAAAATTTATTGGGTATGTAATTTAATTCGTGCGGTTTTTTTTTTTTCAAAATTTGAACGTTTATTTAAGAAAAACATGTACAATAGTATTATTCAAAGTATTACCATTCTGAAGCTATGACTTTTTCCCATCTTTCTGGTAATTTTTGGATCCCATCCCAAAAGAACTGCGCCGGCTTGGCAGCCAAGAATGAATCAAACTTATTTTTGATATTCTGCTCTGATGTAAACCGTATTTCAGTGAGGGCGTTCTGCATCGACCGGAACAAATGGTAGTCAGAAGGGACAAGGTCTGGGCTATAAAGCGGGTGGGGTTAGACTTCCCATCCACTGTTTTCTAAATAGTTCTTAACCGGAATAGCAAAGTGGGACCGATTGTTGTCATGATGGAAAATTATTGCCTCGTGTCTGGTCGCATATTCCGGGCGTTTTTCGGCTACTGCTCTCTTCAAATGGATCAATTGTGTTCGGTAGCGTTGTCCATTGATGGTTTCACCCGGCTTTAGCAGCTCATAATACAGCACACCCATCTGATCACACCAAAGACGGAGCATTACCTTCGCGCCATGGATATTCGGCTTTGCCGTTGATTTAGCTGGTTGGCCGGGTTTCACATATGATTGTTTGCGCTTGGGGTTGTTGTAATGGATCCATTTTTCATCACCAGTAACAATCCGATGCAAAAATGACTTCCTTTTGTGGCATTCCAGCATCATTTCGGACATGCAAAACCGCCTTTCGACGTCTCTCGGCTTGAGTTCATGTGGAACCCAATTTCCTTGCTTTTGAGTATATCCAGCTGCTTTTAAACGTTTTGAAATGGCTGCTTGAGTGACACCCAAAGATTCTGCGAGCTCTTCTTGTGTTTGGCAACAATCTTTATAGAGTAATGCTTCCAGTTCTTCATCTTCAAACTTTTTTGGCTGCCTAGGACGTTCATCGTCTTCCAAGCCAAAATCACCACTTTTAAATCGTGCAAACCACTTTTGGCACATTCGCTCAACTAGTACATGTTCACCATAAACTTCCACCAAAATACGATTACTTTCGGCAGCAGTTTTATTCATGAAGAAGAACTCCCTGCAAAAACACTTTTTCAGGCACAAAGTTCGACATATTTGAGTGAAAAAAAATTATTGTTGTTTACGCTTCTAATAAATGACATATACTGAAATGACGTACAATGACAGTAGCTTTCCAACGCATGTTCCAATGGAATAATACAAGTTACACCATCTCTTGGCAAACCGCTAGTTTTGCCCAAAACCCAATAAAAAGAAATTATCGGCGAGGTGGCTACTACGCAGGGAAGAAGAAGGTAAATATTTGGGAAATAATATATGTGTGCGCATCTAGATCATTAAAAAATATTCTCTGGCGTTGCAGGTTTTAGTCACAAAAAATTATTTAAAAACATTTTAAGAATGACCCCTGCACAATTCCAGAAAATACTGGAACATGTGAAACCATATATAACCAAACAAGACACCAAATTGTATTGGGCCGTTGAGATGTCTGGCGACTGGTAGGTATAACTTCCCTATAATATAAATATTTGATCATACTAAATAAATTCCAATTCAAGGGAAACTCAATCATCACTTCAATTGCCTTTTCGAATTCACTCAACAATATCAAAAATACTAAAAGGAACTATTCCAGCAATTTATTTTGCCCTAAACGAAGAGTTCTTAAAATTTCCTAAATGTGAAAACGATTGGCGTACTATTGCAACCGATTTTTATGAAATGTGGGGATTTCCACATTGCATAGGGGCTATAGACGGTGAGATTTTAAACAGTGATTTGTTGTAAAGTAGATTTGTAAAATTTGTTGATTGCAGGATAAGAAACATGAATAAAGCTAGATCAACATATTTCAACTACAAGGGAAGTCATTCCGTCATTTTAATGGCGATTGCTGACGCCAATTACCACGTCGTGTATATAGATGTTGGAATCAATGGACGTATTGGTGACGCAGGAGTGTGGCTTCGTTCTAACCTAAAATTGAAAAACGTGAAGTACATATGCCAACTGCATGTAATCTACCTTCAACGTGTACCTCTTCGCCATATACATTTATTTCAGACGATTCCTTTGCATTTACGGACTGCATGATGACCAAAGACGATTTAATTATATGCTGTCTAGAAACCGCCGCGTCGTAGAAAATGCTTTCGGAATTTTGGCAAACAGGTTCCAAGTGTAATTTTCTCCTATTTATCGCGCTCCTAGATAAGCGATTCAAGTTGTGTTAGCTTGCGTTTGCCTACATAACTTTTTAAGAACCGAAAATATAGAAAGCAGAACATGCTTCGATTAAATTCCACACGAAGATATTGTGGAGATAATTAATCAAAACTATATCAATATTGTATCTGAAAGGAGGAGAACCAGAAAAAGTGCAGAGAACATAAGAAAAACTTTGTATTTTTTTTTCTTTTTTTCCATGGGAAGGTGAAAGATCTTCATAGACACTATAGGCCCGGAGCCTATAATAGTGTGAGATTCTTACTCACTAAAAAACACCTTCCTTATGCAAACCACGACTGAGTTCACACTCAACAAGCAGTTCTTCTATCGCATTTTCTTTTGTTTTTATAAGATATCCTGCAGGCGATTTTCCATTGAAAATTCTTGTGTACTTTAGAAAAAATACGCGCTGCTAATCACCGCGCTAGATCGAGAGGCTTAGTCCTTTTCAGACGGCGCAATAAATTTGTCTCGTCGAGGATCTGTTGAACAGAAATATTCGTAAGATCTTGTAATCGATTATTATGTTTTCGCGCAAACAATTTAATTACGTTCTAAACGTTTTCGACTCCTCAGTCTCTGTGGATATCATCGTTTCTAATGTACCACGGCGCATTATCAATATCTCGAAGAACTTTGTTTTGGAATGTCTGTAATACATTAATGTTACAATTTTTAGTACAACCCCAAAGTTGTACACCATATGTCCAGATCGGTTTTAGCACTTGCTTGTATAACAGCAGTTTGTTCTCTCAGCTAAGCTTGGAATACTTTCCAATAAGCCAGTAAATATCCCTATATTTGATTTCAAGCTCTTCACGTTTTTTCTTGACGTGTGCTCTCCATTTAAGTTAAGCGTCGAGTGTTATACCAAGATATTTAGCCTCGTTTGCGAAAGGAATTTGTACTGCGTTGATAAACACCGGTGGATTCTCAATTTTCTTGAGAGTGAAGTTCACGTGGACAGACTTGTTTTCATTAAGCGCGATTCGCGAAATCTTTGGCCAATTGTTAATCCGTGTAAGGGCACGTTGCAAATTGGCAGTTGCTTCATCGACTTTTTTAGCCCTTTCCTAAAATTTCAGTGTCATCAGCAGATGTGGCTACGACAGTGTCATCCGTTTGCGGTATATCGCGGGTAAAAAGGAAGAGGGCCAAGTACACTTCCTTGCGGCACCCCCGCCTTTATTGTCTTTAAAGTGGAATATTCGTTTCCGTGTCGAACACAGAAGAGTCGGTATTCCAGGTATGAACCTAAAATACAAGACAATTGCTGGGGTAGGGCTTGTCGGAGTTTATATTTTAGGCCTTCGTGTCATACCTTATCAAATTCTTGCGAAACGTCAAGGAATGCGCTTGAACAGACTAACATACACTCGATTGCTCGTTCAATTACATCGATTATTCGATGCACTTGGTCAACTGTAGATATTGGCTTCTAAAGCCAAATTGATGATCAGGCAAGAGGGAACTTGTGTTGGTTTAAGACTATTAACAAGGATTCGCCAGAAGACCTTTGATGTAATCGGGAGAAGTGATATTGGTCTATATGACTTGACTTCAATCAGCGGTCTACCGAGTTTTGGAACCATAATAACTTCGGCTACTTTCCACTGGTGCGGTACATGCTCTAGTCTAATGCTGGCATTTATAAGATAGAGCAGCTTTAGCAAACCTTTTTTCGGCAACTCTTTAAGTATCTCTCCCATTATTAAGTCATATCCCGGGGCTTTATTGTCTAAGTTCCCTAAGTGTAGCCTTTTCTACTGGAAAGTTTGTCGTCACGTTAAGCGTATTGACATTCTCTGAAAGTACTTCCCCCTCGAATGGTTTAAACCTTTCTGCAAGATGGTCTTTCGAACACTTTTAACGGCTCTCCATATGGAGTAGTTGGTATCCTTTGTCGCTGTGAGTCTTTCAAGGTAGTTATTAATACCTTGATTATTGAAGTCCTTGATCGATTTTTTCAACAAGTTGCGGAGCCTATTGAAGGACGTTTTATTTTGTATTGCCCGGGTTTCATGCCACTTTTTCCGCGCTCTTCGTTTCTTCCTTATCATTTCTCTGATTTCCGGTGGATATCTTATGCCAACTTTGGGAACTTTGTTCGATTCGCGGGAAGTGTTCATCCAGGCCGCTTGCTGTATGACTTCAACAAAACGTTCAACTTCTTTTTCAAGTTGATACGGCGTTTTAAGTGCTACTTTCAACTCAGTATTTCAACTTATATTCGAAAATCTTCCCAGTGAGTTTTGCTCTTAGTTAATCTGGGTGGTCCTTGTTTCTTAACCAAGGATTCGTACAGTGAGAGGATAACTGGAGAATGATCGGAGGAAAGATCGAAGACCTCTTCAACTTTGACGTAACCAGCGTTTACTCCTTTTCCGATAAAGAAGGCTATTAGATTGCCTGTTGAGTAAAAATAGCAACCACATTCCATACCAGCCCTGTAAAGAGTCTTGCCTTTTTGAGAGATACATTGATACATTGAGCCCCAAAAGGTGTGCTTCGCGTTAAGGTCGCCATCAATAATGAAGATTGGTCCAAGAGAGTTGAATAGGTCAATAAATTCGTGTTTTTCTATTTTGCAGCGCGATTGGCAATAGATTGAGGATACATTAAAAGAGTAGTTTTTATTTTTAGCGCGCACCACGGTTATTTGAAATTTGTCAAGTTCAATTATTGCTTCCAGAGTATGTTCAATGCAGTCTTTTATGAATAGGGATGACCCGCCTCTTGCGTTTCCCGATGGATGATGAGCGTGGTAGTCGCGGTAAATGTCGCCAGGTGAGTTTCCGAAATTATACATATGTCAATTACTTTTTCCTGCATGAAAATATTTAGTTCATCAAGCCTTTTCTGTAGCTCGTTGGCATTCAACGCAAGTATTGTATATTGAGCTTCTTTGCCATAATTAGTTGCAGAAATTGGCTTCGGACTTAAGAAGCCGTTCGACTATTATCTTGTTTATTTTAGTCTGTTCTTCTAGTCTCTCGAGAATTACTCAGAACACATTTGAGGCAGGATCCAGTGATGTACAGTTAGTCATATTTACTAGCGTCGCTATTTGCGCGTAAGTTTTTTCACTTTCCATTTGCGCGTTGTTATTTTTGACGTTGTTGCTATTGGTGATTTTAGCGTTTGTCACCATTACCTTCTTTAAAGGCTTTGAAGTAGGACCGCTGTTGTTATTTTTCATTCTAGCTGTCCCTGCGTTTTTCAAAGGCTTCGTTTTTGATTGATCTCGTAGCTTTTGCAACTCCTTTTCTACTTCGCAGCCTCGATAATTAGCTGGATGTTTTCCCTTGCAGTTGTTGCATATCGCTGGGGACTGTTTCGCGGCATTGCACTCTCGAGACAGAAGTTTGCCAGCGCATTTTACACAGCGAGGTTCCTTCTGGCAGTAGGAACTGACTCTCTGACAACTTGTATTTTGGGGAATCAGCCTACAGTTTTTCCGCGGGGGTTTATGGCATAAATTCTTTCTAGGCTTTCGGTTTTGTCGAAAGTTAGCCTAAAGAGGGGAAGACCGCGTCTTTGAGCTAGTATTGTATATTAACTGCGTCGATTAGCTTAAAGTCCTTATTTTTAAGGTCATTTACGATGTTTTCTTTATGGCAAGAGGGATGCAATCCTCTAGCTCCAACGCGTATGCCATTGAATCTTCTCGGCATTTAGTTTTTGCGAAAGCGAACGGTAGTTGTCTAGATTAAGGACATTAATAGTCCATGTATCATTATTGCGAGATCTTACTTTATAATCGGTTGAGCACAGTGATTTCAGGATTATGTGCAACTTGTTGTAGTCCGAGATTCCAAAAACGTTTATTGGCGGCGGTGGTCTTTGTTTGGGTTGCTTTGTTGCCTTATCGAACTCAGCAGTGTTAAAGCTGGCTTGCTTCTTTGTTTGTTCGATATCAGGCGTGGAAATAACTTTGCGCTTCTTACTTGGCTTTTTTTTAAATATCCAGTCCGTTTCGTGGACTAGCTCTTCTTCGTCCGTATGAAAAATCGAGTTTTCGGGTCGGCCAAGTAGCGAAACAGACTCAGACTCAGATTTAGGTTACGGCTTAATGGCATCTAGTTGCTTTTTTAGTTCGGCACAGAGCAATTCCATATTTTGGAGTCTGGCGCGGAGATCAGAATTTTCGCATTCGAGATTTTGTAGGTTATTCGGTGTCATGCTATTGCCCTGAGCTACTGACTTAGTTTGGTCTTTGCTTTCGCATGATTTTCCTAGCAATCTTGTGACCCTTGAGCATTTTTTAAAGTGGTCCTGGTTTATATTTGTATTATTTTGAAGATTATTTGAACTCATTTTAGCTCCCACGGGTAGCAGAGAAAGGGTAGTCCGTCTGTCCAGAGATCCGCATTACAGACAGATAAGGCTGGCTGATCCGGAGGTTGCCAAGTATCCGGATGCTCCGTTAGAGATTGAGCTATTTTTATACTGTGGGGGCCCAGTCGATTCTGACACGGGTCGCTTAACACCTTAATCCGGCCCAGCGGATTTTAGTCGCCTCTTACGACAGGCATGCCTTACCTCCGGTATATTCTAACCCTTTTACTTATGTACATAAGTGAAAGTTTATTTTTCACTCATAATTCATTCATTATTTGCAGGTCAGGTGGTAATGTGTCTATTTTTGTTGAAATATACATTCCAAAAGCAGAATTTTCTGTAGATTTTGCTTGCAGTTCAGCTTTGCTTGTAATTGCTTGCGTTAACAATTTGGATGCTTCGAGGAGCGTAGTTGCAAGCGATTGGTTGGGTATATTTATCGATTTCCTTGGCGTCTTCTTAACATGCTCTAAGGCTTAGGAAATACTAACAGCTGAGGGAATATTTCGGATTTCATTGGAAAGTGTTTTAAAAGGAGAGGAAATATTCTGATACATCAGATAAATTTTCTTCACTAAGCAAAATCTGCAAATATTAAAAGTTAAAAATAAATCGGAATAATGTTGTTATGTATGTACAATTTATTAAATTACATTTAAACTCCTTTTGTTAAAATTGTTAACGGAGGGTGTAGAATCTGCTATAGAAGACAGAAAGTTTAGTCTTGGCTTAAATTTCCAAGTGCTTTGTATGTTTTCTATTTCTTCAGCACTGGCTCCACTTTTTTGTGCTTTGTAGACTTTTTTGCTAGTCCTCCTAAAATAAGAAAGTTTTGAATTCATTTATAAACATTTATTATAAAAATATATAATTTTACCATATGTAAAAGGTAAAACTGGATTGAACTCTCTATTCATGTCTTCTACGGACAGAAGCCAAAACTGTTGTTTTTTTTTTAATTAATTTTTGTAAAATACGTTCTTCAAATTCCACATATACTCGGTTTTATGCACTTTTTCAATTAAATAAAACACATATGTTACTTGTCTTCCCAATTAAATTTTGCCATTTTCTGTCGTGCTGTCTAGAATTATTTGAAAACCAACTATGATAGTTTTACAGTTTAAAGGCATTTTTATTTTCTTAATTCATTAATTCTTACATGCTAGATAAAAAAACGCTTAAAAATTAGCTTAAATTACTTAAAAAAAATTATCTTATTCTAACTTACTGGCCCTATGCGGACACTCTAAGTTAAACCTAACAATTATATTTTGTCTTTTGACGTGCAGTACAATATTAATTTTTTGCATTAAATGTAATTAAAAACTAAGAAAATATATTTTTTTAGTTTAAAAACTTAGTAAACTAACATTTTTTTTTATTATATTATAAAACTTAAAGCTAAAAATTAAAACTAACTAAAATAAACATCAGCTTAGCCTACTTAAATTATCTTATTCTAGGTATTATTCCTTTTTTTTGTAGGTTACCCACTTCTGTTTTTAATTTTTTGTTCTTAACTACTATCTTAAACCTACCTAAAGCTATGTAAGCCGGCCACGGCTAAAAAATTAGGCTGACCAACTCTGCTCGTAATTGGAGCTATCCTGCACTAGAGGAATTCGACGACGTAGATTCCCCTCCTTCAACAAGCCACCAAAATTGTTGGTGCTGCTGAGCAACATTCCTAATGTCGCGACTCCCTACCGACCTACTGAACCGGAGACGTTACGCACTGCCGTGTACGACGTCTCTATCGTAGTTGAGTCGCCTGTCCGCAGCTGTTCGAGCGATGTGGAAGATTAACGGCACCGCTAATCTATCCTGGATCAGACCTTTTTTATCTAGGTAGAGGAATGCCTCTGGAGGAATAAAGCCGTCAAAGCGTACTCTCTCGTGATACATATAATTGGGGTAGTAAGCCCCGGAGATCAGGTTATTCGACGAGGTTATTGCTCTTGCAATGTGCCTTCGAATCAACTTAATAACAAAATTGTATACTCTTATTAGGTTCGCCCTATTGTACAAGAGCTCATTAGGATAGAATTTTATGTACTCAGACTCTGGTGTTCTGTATAAGCGAAGACAAGTCTTAAGACAAGCCCTCTCAAACACCCGAATCTTTTCCAATAAACTTGCTCTCACGTTAAACCACACGGGACATCCAAATACAAGCATGGGCCTGATAATGGCCATGTAGCAGATCAACTTCACCCCCGCATCGAGTTGGCTGTTATAAAACAGTCTCTTTGTAAGAGCAAAAGCACCTATGGCTCTGGCCAGAGCAACATCTATATGTTTGTTAAAATACAGATATTGATCTAGCCAGATCCCAAGGTATCTGACTACATTTCGACAAGCAAGTGGCAGTCCGTGCTGCCCAATGATCGAAAACTTTCGCCAATTCTTTCTGGTATCCCTAGAGGCCCCAGACAAAAGCGTCCTAAACAAAATGGTTTCTGACTTCTGAAAGTTGATTTTCAACTTCCAGTCATAGCAATATCGCTTAGTTTTGTCGAAGTCACGTTGCAAGAGTATATTAATGACCTCAATCTTTGGACCTGATCTGTACGCGAATAAGTCGTCTGCGTACACTATGGCATGGTGAAGTAAACCTATCAGATCACTTTTGTAAATGTTGAATAGGATCGGCGAATTTACCGCACCTTGTTGCAGACTGTTTTCAATGTAAAATGTTCTAGCAGAAGTCACATCGCCATTTTTCACGATGAACTGTCTATCTGTTAACATGGTGTCAAGAATATAAAGAAGTGGTTTACTAATGCCCAGCCTGTTCAGCTTGAAGAAGAGTCCTTCTAACCATACGGTATCGAAGGCTTTTTCCAAGTCAATCAGGCAGGCACCAGTACATTGGTTCTTGGCTTTGTTCCATTGGATATCAGAAACCAGTTTAGACGCGGCATGAATGACATCATGCCCCGCGTTGAAACCGAATTGATTATCCAGAACTATATTTTTGTCCTCAACATATTTTTGTCCTCCACATAGTCAGGGCTCTATTGATCACCTTCTCGAAAACCTTACTGATATTTGGAAGAAAACTGATCGACCTGAGATTCGCTGGATTGGATGTATCTTTATCCCTTTTAGGGATTGGATGTACCACCGCAGTTAATGGGCATTATTCATCGCATTGTTAAAGAGGGTGGTATAAATGTTCACCGCTTCTAGTGGGAGATGTCTAAGCATAATGTTCGGTATTTCATCGGTTCCCACTGATTTCTTACTTCTAAGTTAATTTGAAGATCGTTTGGAACTCTTCCTTTGAAATGAACGGGGGTTATACCCTATCGTCGGCGATAACAGTATTTTCCATATTCTCGTCATTGAACTGAGTGAAACCCGAGCTCTCGAATCGCCAGTTCACTATTTCATTTCGACTTTCCAGGTTTTAAGACATGGAAGGTCATGTCTTCGTACAAAAGTACGAAGATAGTTCACAGTTTGTTGGTTAGCGCAAGTCAGATGTATTCGTGAGTCGAACAGCAGGAGATCCAAATAGGACCCATGTCTAGGAAACGACTGACTATCCGTCGCTTTAAGGCCGAGTCGATACATTATACTGTGCTGACCCCACCAATTGAATAGCAGGTTCCCTCTATAATTTGGTGTATTATTTCCCCAATCACTATGTTTGGCGTTGAAATCTCCGCCGATAATAAAATAGTTTTCCTCCAATTCCAGTCTCAGAAATCGAAAAAGTGTCTCGAGCTCTGAGATGAATAGGGTGGATTGAGTAGCCTTAGGTCCATAAACAGACACCATGTACAACCGTTACCACTACGGAGAGGGATAAACACGATGCATGCTTCAAGCACCTGAAACCTACGCACTACACGACTATATATTCTTTTAAAACGTATACCTTTTCTTACGAAGATCGCAACTCCTCCTCCTTTTATGGAGTTGGGTCGATTTCTTCGTATTATTTTATACCTTTTGTGCCCCATTTTGTGTCTTTTGGCAAGCTTAGTTTCGCTAACCAAAAGTACATCAGGGGATTGGTCTTTAAGCAACTTGAATAGTGCAGCTCTTCGCTCAATCCTTATCAGTGAATTAACAATTACTGCAAGGATCTTTAGGGTTTGCTCCGCCATGTACGTACCCATTAAGACTGGCGGTGCGTTAGTCCCGGCAGCAATGCGTAGATTTGATCCACGCGCGTAGCTTGTTCGGTTATTTGACGTTGAAGCTGAGCCATCTGCCCCTGGATAGAGAGCAAGATAGCTAGCATGTCAGTTCCGGGTTTCGGTGCTTTAGGCGCTGGGCTTGCTGTGCCATGTTCCCCCTACCTGCCACCATTTGGGCGTAGGTAACTTGGGAAGTAACGGCTGGTGTTTGAATTTGAACTGGTAGACGCTTAACTTCCACCTTTTGCTGCCGAGCCAGATTTTTTCTTTTTATGTACTGGAATTTGGGACAACCCCGATAGTTTGCGGTGTGTCCCGTATTCTTACATAAAACGCAAGAGAGTTGGCTTTTTCTGACGCTCCATCCCTACCCAGAGTGCATTCTTCTGATTTGTGGTTCTTACCGCACTTGACGTATCGAGGCTGCATTTCGCAGTTTGACGCGGCGTGCCCGAACCTTTGACAATGAACACATTGCAACATGTTATCGCTCCGTTTTACTTTTTCCCAGTGTACAATCTGGTAGTATAGGACTTTAGTACTCCTTAGACCATCCAGTTTGCTATCGGGAGTTAGCTGAACCAGAAAGAACGGTAGTTTCCGTTTCTCCCTTTTGGCTCTAGCTGTAGTGAATGGCTTGACTCCTACGAATTTGAGTCCGTCGCACTCTTTCTCTTTGAGTAGCTTTAAGAGTTCCTCCGGATTAGTAGACAGTTCTAATCCTCTCAGCAGCATTGTTTGCAGCTTTTGCCCCTTCGGGGTGAAGGAGAAGAACTCCGTTGTCGAATCCTTTAACAAGGTTTTAATTTGATTATAGCGCTCCACTGTATTGCAGTGGATCGCATGCCTATCTACACTAAGCCTTTTGATAAAAAAAATTGGAGCCTATGGCCGACTTACACAGGTGGAACCCTTTGTTTTTGCTGCTGTTTTTGTTGCTGTTTCTGCTGTTGCTGTTGTTGTTTCTGCTTCTGCTGCTGTTGTTTGTTCGTTAGAACTTGTTCTATTTTTTGTATTTTTGGTTGTTGTATATTTTGTTTTGTTTTCTTAGCTTTAATTGATTTGTTGTAGCTCTTTGATGCTATCGTTAAGAGCTTGAACTTCCTCTTCTTCGTCCTCTGACTCAGAAGAAACCAGAGATGCGAAGCTATTTTCTCCTCCCATATAGCGGCCTTCCCCACCATCCGACACGTATGGGTATTTATAGTGTTCCGCTGCTGCCATTCTTGAAGTTGTTGGCGCCTCTTCCCTTACTTTACCAGGCAGCTTTTCGGTAGAAGTAGAAAGGAAAGTTTGGAGTTGATCTTAGCTTCCTCCTCCTTTTTGTTGTAGCTGCTATTGTTGTTGTTGTTTTCTTTGGGCCTGGTTTTTCGGTTTGATCGTTCGATGACAACATGCTACCTTCTGATCCCGCTATAGGAATAGCGGACCGCCCACTACCACTCATGTTCCGAAAAACACTTTTGTGGTATATGTTTATTTATTTATTTTTTATTTTTTTGATTTTTTTAAAATAAAAGCACTCTACTTTCTCAGGGATCGAACCCACGACCTCTGGTTTTTAGGTAACAACCACTTCGATGCGAGGTTCTCTACCACCACGGTTACCGAAATCTTTGGAAATTATTATTTTTTTGCACACTTATTCGTTTTTTACACTTGTAAAGCCGAAACACGAAATACGTTTGATCTCCGCGGAGGTCTATGAACGACTGACCAACTATGACAGTTTATGATGTGCTGTGCAAAATAATTGCTTTCCTTTTCTTAAAAAAACGCGTTGTCTCTTTTCTGCAAAGCTGACATCTATACGTTATTTAATGTATTAAAAATACGGAAGGAATTCATAGTTTGATTTTAATCATCTTGTTTTTGTATTTTCTTTGCTTTGTCGTCACGGAGCTCTTTTACTTTATCGTCAATTACGAATTAAATGCTTTTAAACGTTGAAGTTGAAAAAGAATTTTCTTATAAATATTTCTAACGATTTACGGTATTATCCAGCCAGCCACTATCCATAGCCAGTTCGGTCAAATCTGCTTTGTACTACCCAAACTTGGTTTAAAAATCGGCCAAACCAGTTCGCAAAAAAACATCTTACAGCGTTTCACCGGTAGCACTGAAAGAGTTCTTCCGCCTAGAATTTAGAATTGAGGTGATGAAGTCGCATAGAAAAGCGTTTAGAATCTGAAAATAAGAGAAAGAAGGAGGACAGAGACCATTGGTTGTAGACAGACAGACACATGTATAACTATTTTTGTCGAAATATTTTCAGTTATCCTGTAGTTTATTTTAGGTTTATTAAGAAAGTTAATTGAAATAATTGATAGGGAATCCTTGTTACAATCGTTTAATGGGGCCCTGTGGTCAAATGTGTAAAACAAAATTTTTTTCTTAGCAGGCCTTGAGGCGATGTTTAAAAACCTTAGAGCTCTGCGACTTGAGTTTAAGTGAATTGTGTTTTAGAAAATATAAAATTAATGCCATTAAGTGACCAGGAAATACCATACACAGCTTCAATTTTTAATGGAAAAATACGGCTCCAGTCTGAATATTTGTGTACCGGTTTATTCCTTAATCTTTATATTATGCATCGACTACACAACCTTTTCAAATTCAATACCTAACTCAACTGTCCAAAATGTCACAGTTGCATTTGGTAAACTTTTCTGTTTGACATTTTAAATTATATCCACCGCCATATTAAAATCAGCCCTCCATCACTTCTACGGAGTAGAACTTAAGTTTTAAAATGCCATGTCTCCCATTAGTCTCAAGTGCATGCCAAAACGACATTCACTTAGTCTTTTGCTCCAGCGTTCCTGTGTTACTATGTTCCTTTGCTTCTTAAATGTCCCCATTCATGCATATTCATTTCTCCTCCAACAGAACCCGACAGACTCTTGCAATTTTGTTCATCCTCCTGAAAGCAAAACTTCTTCAATACGTTTTTTCAACTTTCACCCCTTCATGCACTTATAACCAGAAGGACTTTCCCTTACACTCTTTGCAAATAGAGCAATTTAGAGAAAAGTCCTCCAATAGAGTTTTCGTATCCAGTTGGATACACCATCAGCTGGAGCACGTATGCAGATGCTGATGCAGTATCCTTAGATTCAAATGATGGCCTTCCAGAAGTTATTGTGGTGATGTGTTGGTCCTTCTGGTCTTGTCTGGTCAAATTGGTGTTTTTCCCAAAATCCTTGACGTATCTTCACCAAAGGGCAAGTTTGTTGTTTGAAACATTGAATTCATTCAAAACGGATGAACGTGATGGATTATAATTAATTGAATTGGACAATGGACAGTGGGCAGTGGACAATGGCGTACAATTCCAATCGGAAGTAGAGCATGTCCATCCATTTCGTATGTGACCAATTTATTTGCATCCCTTTTTGGAATGCGAATTTTATGTAGCGAAACTTTCAACCGAATGACGATAGTCTGAACAAAAGATTCCAGATTAATGGCGAAGAAAGTACACTGTATACTTTGTGAAACGTAAACTCTCGGAGATTACAACTCTTTCTATGTTGGGGGTGGGCGACGTCACATAGTTTTATTGGTCCATAAAAATCACAAGTAATCATAAAAACCACACAAAAGGTGCTCACAACGCACAAAGATACACAAATATCAAAGCGCGTCATTTTGGCAAACAAAGAAAACACACTTTTATTACCGACCGCCCATACCCTGATCACAGGGTTGCAAAACAGCTTTCATTTGTTAACCACAAAAGTCCGGGCCTTGACAAAAGACTTTTCCATCATCATCATGTCCTGACAATGACCTCACACTATCGACAGTTCCTGAAATTTCCCGGAGTCGTAATAAAAGTGATTTGCTCCAGTGTAGCTGAGTTGTTAGGTTGGATAAGGGGCTGCTTCTTGGATTCTGTTTTTTTTGTTTTTTTTTTTTTTTTTTTTTTTTTTTCATTTTCATCCTTTACGGATGCCTTCAATAAGCAGAAACACCAAACAATGTCGAGATTAAATTCCTTAGGCTTTGTGTCGATTCTTACTACAACAACAAGATACTCCTGGAGCTGTCGTAATATAGTTCTGACGGTGATGATGGAAACAGAATTTCTTTGTTCCTTCGTTGGGTCATCGGTTCAGGTGAGAAATCTTTCGGAAACGCATTACTATTGATGGGAACAACTTAAACGCGGGTAGATGGTGATAGCGATAGTGATGTTGATGGTGAGGGTTTGCCTTTAATCAATGCCGAAGTGCAGGTACATAAAGCTTAAGGGTAAGTAAAAGAACTTCAGTTTTTTTTAATGAGAACCTCAGGCGGAAGTTTTACTTTGCAAATTTTAGTTTTGGAGCACGCAGGGCATGGGAATGGTATTTCCTCATTTTTTTATTTTTTCTGAAAACTTTGGGATAAAACTTTTAAATGTCTTTCAAAAGAATGCAGCAGTAGATTGAAAGGGAAAAGTTTTGGATGAAAGATAGTTGAGATGGGTATGGGATGGGAAGTTTGTGAGTTACGAGTCAAAGGAAGAACTTTCCTATTTACATACGCACGAGTATATGCTAAAGGGATAATAGCAATAAACATTTAAAGCTATTAAATGATTTTCATTTCTTAAAGATTTTTTTTTTTTTTTTTATTTAACTGCTCATCGATTAGACGGTAGAAAATATATTAGAATCGGCATTCAGATACCTTGACGATGGTGGAAACATTGACATTGAAATGACAATGAAAGCAAAGGACAATGCAACATAATGTTGAGTAGGTCCTTGATGAGATACAGCAATGTATATGTAACTTGTCACTTGTACACATAGTGTGGTTTGCAGGGCTATGTTCTAATGGACGAATAGTTCCAGCAGCATCCCTGAAGTTCACATGATCAAATAAAGGGACGCAAAAATAAAGAATCTAATGAACAGGGTACAGATGCATTATCGCTTTGATATAGCTTCGCGTCGTGCTATATATATATATTTCTTTAATTTTTTGGCTTAATACGAGCTTAATCTAACCTAACAACTAGCAGAAAGGCTTAAAAGCTGGGAACCAGGGAAATGATAGAGGAGATCTTGGTTTAGACGAGGAGTGCTCAGGTTGATGTCAAAAACGGAAAGGAGCATACGGGAGATTGGTTCGTTGGAGCTATAAGAGGTGGAAGGGTAGAAAGAAGAGACAAGCGCAACATAGATTACGTCTGTTGATGGTGAAGGAAATAGTGTTCAAAAGCGATGCGCAGTCGACGGAACCTGAGAGCAGTCGATAAATAAAAAGAATGACAGCAATATTCCTACATTCTTCTAAAGAATTCATATTGAGTAGTTGGAGGTGGTTCTGATAGGGAGGTAAGATTAAACGGTCGTTCCAGGACAGACCGCAGAAAGCACGTTGGAGGAACCGACGTTAAATACCCTCGATTCGGGAAATATGAACTCGGTAAAAGAAGAAGGACTACGCTTGACTCGCATTCTCAGGCAGAGAGCGAACAATCGTAATATAGGGATGAGTTGGCTTTAAGGATAATCTTATCGATTTGAGAACGGAAGTTAAGCTAACACACGAATAATATGCCAATGTCTTGAAAAAAATGAACCAGGGGAACTGGTTGACCATAGTAAATAAAAATATGGGGAGGAGACGGGTTGCATTTACGTAAGAACATTTTAGATTGACATTTGGCTATATTAAGTTCGAAGCAGTTTTTGGGGCACCAGATTGAAAACCAATCAAGATCTTCTTAAAGAAGAATGTAGCAATGATATTTTTTCAAATCATTATGTTTCAGCAGATGTCAGAGCTGTCAAAATATTTAGTTAGGTTTGCCGTAAGTGTGCAGGCAATTCGTCGCACAGTGGAAAAGTTTGAGCGTGAGTACATTCTTTTGGATCTTAAGCCACCAACCAGATAGATATTGGTACGAAGAAGACCCAGAAATGCCGTTTAGCCGATAATTAGCTGAATTGGGCATCGTCAGAGAGTGAACCTGGCGTATTTTGCGATTGGATTTGGGGCTACATCCATATAAAATTGCGCTGACGCAAGAAATGGTGCTGTATAATCAAGGGCAACGCCATGAGTTCGTTAATTGGGCGCTAGAACTGTTGGCCGAAGATCAGGATTTTTTCGTAAAAATCATCAACAAAACCCATTTTTGGCTCAGCGGCTATGACAACAATCAAAATTGCCATTAATGGAGCAAACAAAATCCAGAGGTTTTCGGTCATGGTTTTGAAAGCGAGGGAGGAAGGATAACCATCGACCTAACTTTAATTGACAAATTGAAAATCGGACCTGGGGTCATTTGATAAAGAGAGTTGTAGAGTTCAATGAATTGAAGATTTGCACTGCTAAACCCCTCTGTCTGTTCAGAACGACAATAGAGAAAAAACGCTGCTCCGTCAAGATCGGTAACAATTTAAAGGACTGTTTCCTTGGGCTAAGAAGTCTAATGAGTAGTAAGGATATATCCCAAAAAACTAAAGAGACTCTTTAAAAGACATTGATCATCCCAGTTTAACTTTATAGCGCTGGACTCTATCCTCAATCGTTTCGAGTAAAAAATCCTTCATACGATATTCGGTCCCATGTGCGTTGAGGCTTTGAATGAAAAGACTCAGCTACGAGTTATACAGCGACATCGACCTAATGAGAAAACTGCGCATAAGTCACCTGAGATGGAGGCAGCTAGCTAAAAACCGGACTAACTGGATCGGCTTGTTATTTGAGGCCCACGTAAAATAAATTAGTTCTTCAGTTGTTTTGAAAGTATAACTTTGAAGTTGTAAATGAAGTTGTATCAGACTGTTGATAATAACGGTTTTCCAATAGGGGCTGGACAACTTTGAATTTAATTTGTGAACGCACTCTTTCACTTATCATCAAACTGTCACTGCCAATTTATTCAATAAACTCAACATTTTCATCATGGTAAAGAACACTAACGAACAACGTCTGCAAATTATAAAAAATTTTCTACAGATATTCGGAGCCGGTGACTGCAACTTTAAGAGCGTTAACTCCAATTTTCGGTCGTAATTCTCGCCATAGTAGACAGGCAATTACAAGTTTAGTGCAAAAATTTGAGTCCACATATTCGTTGTGTAACGTTGCGGTGTCAGTGAGACAACGGGTTGGTCGAAGTGTCGAAAATATCGCTGCCGTTCAGACGTCCGTAGCAAACGATCCAAATCAGTCAATTCCACGGCGTTCTCAAGAATTGGGCATCGCTCAGACCACATTATGGCGTATTTTGCGTAAGGATCTTGGTTTACACCAATACAAGATCAAACTTCAGTGACGAAGCTCATTTTTTTCTCAATGGGTGAAAACCCACATGTACTTCATGAATCACCACTTCATCCACAAAAAATAACTGTTTGGTGCGGTTTGCATGCTGGCGGCATTATTGGGCCATATTTTTTCGTCGACGATAACGATCGTCACGTGAATGGTCAGCGTTATCGCGTCATGATCACCGATTATTTTTGGCCCGAATCGGAAGATATGGACTTGGACTTGGAAAAAATTGTCCAGTCGTTATTGGAGAACCCGACATAAGTGATTTATAGCAGATCACTTACTTCGATTTTCTTTACGAGATCCGAATGAACTAGTTTGCAATAGATCTTCACTGAGAGGAGCATGTAAAAGTAGGGCACGGCTTTAACTGAATGTGATAGAAAAGGGAAGATAGACATTTTATCGCTACCAATGTACAAAAAAGCAAGATTTTATATTATAATTCATTGGGTCCAACCTATAAAGAGGTTTATATTGTATTATGCAACCCATATGGGTGAAGCATAGGTGACTAAACGTGTCAAGTAGGCTTTTTCCAGTCCATAGTGAGATCCTATTGTTGTCTATTAATTTTTAAAGACGAGTATGAGTGTTAGGGTAAAGTTTTGGTCCATAATGATTTTACCTTCTTGGACATTGTATAGTTCCACCAAGGAGCGTTGAATTTTGTAGATAACTCAGGTATCTGGCTTTGGTATTGGCCTTTTTTTAGAGTTAACATTAAGATCAATCTATTTTCACCAGTTAGCTACGAAGAACCCTCTACAGTCTGAGATTTATGTTTCCTCAAACTAATCTCCGATTAGGATAGCATTATAGTTGGCGTACCCTGGAGCATAGAAACCATGGCTATATAAATCGTTTACACTTACTAGTGTTTGTACTTTATCTGTTTATGTTGTCCTGTCTACTATTACGGTTCTGTCCAAAGCACTTTCGAGGGCAAGAAGTCAGCCCACGACTCATTTTTAAAAGTTAATGTTGAGGCCTACCTGGTAGGTAGGCATATTGGTTTTCATTGAGGAGAAATGAGCAGAGTTTTTATTTAGCTACTTGAGACTACCTTCTATTTGAGTTATGTATCTTACGGTATCTACTCGTATGCAGCTATTAGGATTGCGTACCCATGCTCAACTGGTTGTAAGAATGATGATAAGATAAGGGTCTCCTGGGTCTTTGCATTGTTTTAATGAGCTGATGGCTTATTTTATTTTGACTTTTTCCCTTTCGGCCAGAACTTGCGATTTTATTTTAAGGAATTTTAATCTACTCTAGCTTGACCGTTAAAATTATGAATAAATTGTTTTTATAAGAAAAAAAAACTCGTACTACGAGAAATTTAGTTGAAACTGGCTATATGCTGGGTTGTCTGTAAAGTGCACCATAGTGGGAACCCAGGCTGATACGCCGCCGGTGGGTAATGTTTTCATATGTTGGTTGTACGCCCGCACACCACTGTTGCTCCTTTTGGTGGTCGAACTATGGAAGAAATCGTCGTCTCTTTATCTATCGATCGTTTCGATTCGCTGATATCTCATTGCTGGCTGCATACTCGTACTCACCGGTCTGCACCACTTTTCATCATCTTATTGGGTTATCTGGCCTTAAAGGATCATCTATCCTTACCCGCCGATGACGGTGTTCTTGGGACCGAAAGGGTATCCAATGGATTCATAGGGCTTATTTCCCTGGCTAGTATAGATTGAGGCCCAGGTCAATCCTGGAGAGTTTATTTAAATGTTGAATACAAACATATAACTTAGCAAGCAAAACGTAAAACTATGACTTATAACTAAAAACTATTTTCAATTAAACTAAGGTCTAATGACGAGAAAAATGGTTGTTCAGGGAAGGCTAAACTACTGCAGTAGAAATCGAACACTTGATGTATCCGATCATTAAGATCATAAGTTGTCCTATGAATATTCGGGCGAAAAAGTTGGATGGATCTTAAATGACACGGGTTGGTATTGAGTGGGATTTGAGAGACTTTTGTGGGATAGTTGATGATGCTAGTTAAGACCTTCTAAAAGAAGAGAATATCGGCGTACTCCCGAAGTTTTATCAAAGTTAGGAGACCAAATAGATTGAGCGGATTAACATAGGGGGGTAAGATATTGTGGTCATCCCATGGTAGCTCGCGTAATGCGAAAAATAGAAATCTACTTTGGACAGCTTTAATGCGCAAAATATGTAAATCGTAGTAAGCAGACAATATCTCGCTGGCATACTCGAGAAGTATTATGGATTCAAATGTGTGCTGTTAAGATCTTCTTGTAAAGGTTGAGAGTCAGATAGGCTTGAAAGCCGTCCGTAGATTTTCATATCATTGCCATAGATATATACATATGTGGAGGTGGGAGTTAACAACATCGTTGATAGTCAAGATAAAAATTAATGGACCAAGATAACTGCCTTGTGGAACACCCGAGGTGGCAAGAAGTGAGTCATAAAAAAGGGAACGAACTTGGCCAAAATAGTAGCGTTTTTGATGTAGGATTTAATTCAAGAGGTCAGCCTAGGTTCGAAACCCAGAGCTTTGAGTTTAAATAGAATTAACTTGTGCGAGATTTTATCAAAGTTCTTACTGAAGTACGTGGTGATGACATTAATTTTTTTCCCTAGCTCTACGGCGCACGGTGTACTAGAAACAAACTCAAATAGGTTGGTTTTAGTTGATATGCAAATAGAAAAAATCATTGGGATGCAGGATAATTTAGCTATGGGGCGATGGTTGGTCCTTGGCCCTTTTTTGTGAATGGGTTTAATAAAAGTGCTTTTCCAGAGATGAGGTAGTGCCCTTCAGACAAAGATGGTTTGAAAATACTAGTGAGAGAATGAATTAGATTATAAGCACATTTTTTAAAGACAACTAGGCTTAATCCATTAGGAACTAAGGAAAAATATTCTTTCATCTTATGTATTTTGTCTTGCAACTGCGCTGAAATAATTTCAACTGACGAGGGAGAGATTTGACAGTAGTTGTTTAGGTAACAAAAGTTTTCAGGATCGGGGTCATCATATTGGGCCGAAAACGATTGACTTAAAAAGTTGTTGAGTCATCCGAAGACATATAGGGTTTTCTAATAACGACTTGACAACTTTTTTTTTAAATAAAAGGCAAACTATTTGAGATATTTCAAAAACTTTATTATTGGCTTGAAGTACAAACAAAACATTTATGAATGGAACTCGACTTCGTTCATATGGCCACCGTGGGCACGTTTGCAGCGGTCGATTCGTTGGACCCAATTTTCAACGACTCGGCCACACATTTCGGCCGAAACGGCCGCTATTTCGCGTTTAATGTTGGCTCTGAGCTCTTCCAACGTCGTCGGCGTGTTGGTATAAACCAATGACTTAACGTAGCCCCACAGAAAATAGTCAAGCGGCGTTAAGTCGCCCGAACGAGGCGGCCAATCGACTGGCCCATGTCTTGAGATAACACGCTCATCATACTTACTCTTCAATAAATCGATTGTAGCGTGTGCTGTATGGCTTGTGGCAACATCCTGTTGAGACTACATGTCGTCCAAGTCCATATCTTCCAATTCAGGCCAAAAATATTCGGTGATCATGGCGCGATAACGCCGACCATTCACAGTAACGTGACTACCGTTATTGTCGACGAAAAATGGCCCAATAACGCCGCCGGCATGCAAACCGCACCAAACAGTTATTCTTTGTGGATGAAGTGGTGAATCAAGAAGCACATGTGGGTTTTCACTCGACCAATAACGCATATTTTGCTTATTGACGAACCCATTGAACCAAAAATGAGCTTCGTCACTGAAGATGATCTTGCGATGAAATTCATCATCTTGACGCATCTTCTCCAGAACCCAATCGGAGAACGTACGTCACTTCAAATGGTCCATCGGCTTCAATTTTGAGTCAGCTTGATCTTGTATGGGGTCTGAGCGATGCCCAATTCTTGAGAACGCCGTGGAATTGACTGATTTGGATCGTTTGCTACGGACGTCTGAACGGCAGCGATACTTTCGACACTTCGACCAACCCGTTGTCTCACTGACACGGCCACATCACACAACGAATATGTAGACTCAAATTTTTGCACTAAACTTGTTATTGTCTGTCTAATAGGGCGAGAATTACGACCGAAAATTGGAGTTAACGCTCTTACCATTGCAGTCACCGACTCCGAATATCAGTAGAATTTTTTTATAATTTGCAGACGTTGGTCGTTAGTTTACTTTACTATGATAAAAATGTTGAGCTTACTGAATAAATTGACAGTGACAGTTTGATGATTAGTGAAAGAGTGCGTTCACAAATTAAATTCAAAGTTGTGAAGTTGATGGATAGTAAACGGACTTTTTTTTGTGTGTTTTGTGTTTGGTAAACTGACTCAGAAACTAGGGAAAAGTGATTGAAAGCTAGGAGGTGGTTTTGTTGATCAAAGTCCGAACCAAATTTAACATATTGGTGCCATAACCTGTTTCTTTCAATACGAAGTTCACAAAGTTCTTTGTTATACCAGGGAGGGTATGACGAAGAATTTTTGCGTCACTTACCTGTACAGTGGAAGATCTAATCGTAGAAGATAACTACAGCAGGATCAGGGGTCATGTTACTATTGTGTAGAAAACTAGAGTCAACATTTGGTTTTACGGAAATCAAAGTGAAAGAAGGTTCCTGAAAGCCTCTAGGAATTATTTTTATCATATAAAAAAAGAACGACCAAAGATGAGTTGAGACGGTCTAATTTCGAAGAAAAGGTTTGCACTCTAGAGCAAGACAGTTCATACAGCTCATACAGTAGTATAAGATGATAAATAGAAATTTTCTGGTGATACACTCTAAATTTGAATGAAATATTTCATCATTGGAATTTAGAAGGAGATATCTTATCTGCCTAGTTATCTAGGAAGACTTTCTAGATAAATATTTTGGGCCTGCTATCGCTCAGAACTTTGCTGAGATCCCAAATGATCGATACTTAATTTTGGTCGCCGCCGAGATGCGCCAATTCTCCCTTTATATACCATGGTATGTAAGAGTCAGCTGTCTTTTGCCGAGTTGGTAACAAATTTTTGGTGGAGAGCTAATAGATTTTCTTTGGATATATTGCGTGAATCATGGAAAGTTTACACTTAACACAATCCTGATGTAACGGACAGCGCTAGAGAATTGTTTTCAGTTATAAGACAGCCACTTCATTATTACAGCACAGATTTTATTGGCATTCGATTATAACGTTTTGGTCTCCTTAACAATTTTCAGAATAGATCTGATTTTGCTTTTATTTTTGTTCAAACGTTGAAGCGATCTAAGCAATTTTTTCAACACTTGTGCCTTTTGTTGACTCTGAGTGTGATTTTTTATTGTCTGATTCTTGTGTCTTCCCCGAGTAGATTAACTGTCGTAACACATATACATATGTGAAGACTGGGATTACATATGATCCTATATGCCGTATTATTTATTTAAAAGTCACTTCCTATCGTGATCGAAGAACGTCCGAAAACGTATTCGGTGACTATTTGACTATAGTATCCGCTCCTTTTTTCATTGTTCTCTCATTCTTCCATCTTTAATCCTTTAAACCATTTGTTCTTCTAATGTCTCTGTAATAGCTTTAGACGGCTGGAGGGTAGCTTCACTACATTTTTCCGTAGATGTTCCAAATTAGTCATGCAATTTTTTCCTCTCGATTTCGTCCAAGAATGTCTTTCGATTACTATGTCTTGAAGAATTTAAAATCGCCTTCGCATTTATGTACAGCTCTTCAATTTTTTTCCAACTGACTTCTAAGAGCATCCACAAGGGTATTCAGTTCCAGGACAAAGGAACTTTAACATAAAACGAGGTATCGTCATGCAGCATTGACTACACGATGTGCCGTAAAACATGTGCGGTTAAGAGCACTCCAAGAGTAGATCCTCTTTTTACATCCCATTGTCTCTAAAGTATCTAATAACGTCAACCAAATGAATGCGTTTGAAAATTTGTCTTCATGTGGCATACGTACTCTTACTCGTCCCCATATCCCTACATCCTACCTTCAGATCGTGTTCTTGAGCAAAGCAAAAAACGATACCTTAGAACTTTTCAACTGCAACTCACGTATCTACACATCAGCACACCTCAGCACATAAATCTTCTGTAAAATGAGGTTCTACACTTAAGAAAACTTTATAATGCGCCCCCTTCAGGGTAGCGGTGGAATAGGATAAATTTAGTGAAGGGTATACCATCTTTGCTTCAGAAAGACGGCCTCTCGCCCCATTCTCTGAAAATCTTTCATTCGTTCGAAGTAAAGTATCTTACCCCAGATGCATCCTCTTCAAACTTTTGCATTCTATTCAAGGATATGAACTTTTACCACTCCACCTCGTATTTGTACCCCCCGCCATTGGAGTGTTTCTCTTCTTTTTACGCTCGAAATTAGTAGCAACTTGCAACGTAATCCTCTCAACGATACACACCCTCATACATATACTGATTGTCAGAGAGGATTGAAAAAAAAAAAAGGAACAACGCACGCGATCTTCGAAAGGGTTTTGATAATTTTCAAAGAAACCATGAGGTGGTTACTACCTACCTACATACCGCCAAGCTCCACAGGTCTTACTTAGTCTTGTGTTTCCAGCTGAACTGCAATAATAATTAGTTCCCGCTGATGAGCCTTTTTTCGGATGCCTGAACAAGTCAAGTCAAAAATGGGATGGCTGCTGACTTGTGTAATAGAATCCACTCGTGCTAGTGAATTATTTGCCTCGTCCCTGTTGAGTACTACGATTGAAGTCAAATTCACTTATTGTAAATCATGGAATGGGAAGGGTGGTAATTGCCATGAATTTTCGAATGCAAGTCGAAAATGGAATGCAAGACTCTGTTCTGGAGGTGAGGGTTTTTTGTCTGGGAATTTTCAAAAACGAGACTTTTCTTAAGAATTGGATGTCGTTACAAGGATATTGTGTTGTGTTCAAGACGAAGTGTGGAAGAACAATTTGATGAAAGTGAGCGGGTTATGAGGGTGTAGGAGTATGCTGCTGCTTATGTTAATGACTTTATGGGAGTGCTTCTTTGACAGAGGATTCGTTCTTTATGCGTGACAAGTTTATTACCTTGTATACGCTTCGTGACACATTGCACGACTTTACTTGGCATTTTGTCAGCGCGATATTTTATTTTAAGTCTCACCAAATAGAATGGAAATGAAGCACACTCGGTCTTCCTCTATTAAGTGGGTTCTTGTTTTTGTTTTTTGCAAAACATACACCAAGGGAGGATGAAAGTTGTGAATGAGGGTGGAATGAAATAGTAAAAGAATTGCTTTGCTTTACATCTTTACATCGTGATGTCTGCTTGGTATGGAGGAAATTTAAATTATTGAGGAATCCTTTGAGTGAATATGATGTAAAAAATAAAAATATTGACACTAGGGTTCAAGGAAACGTTTTGGTGCATCAACATTCCATTGAAATCATTGGAAGAGTTAATATCATCCTTTCGGTAAGATAAAAACAAAAACTTATTCTAAGGATGTGTTGTAAACGCCCATGAAGCTTTTTGAGGTAGTTACAACATGAAGTTCTGAAGCAATATCACCGAGACCTTTGATTTAAAAAAAGAATTTAGTCAAAGTCATGTGCTTCCAGGTGGCTTCTTTAGCTTCATATTTAGGAAAATTGTGCGAAACTCGCAAGGCAATACCAGGGGCACAATTTTTAAAAAAATTTATGCAACTACTTGCATATGCTAATGGCATTAATGTTTTTGCTGTCACCGAATGTAAGTCATAGGCATTACCTGTATTTTCAACTAAGAGGAGAATATCTGGCAGGGATGTTCTAACCTTACCATCGTTGGATTCTTTCAACTTTCAACTTCAAGAAACTGGCAGAAGGAATTTCAGACATCCACTTACGGCCAGTTGACAAAAATTTGCAAGTGAATTTAAAAAAAAAAAGGCGCTGTCAAACTAAGAGGCTCATTTCAGTTAAAGCAGTTGGCTGGATATAATTTAATAACTCAACAGTGCTATAACGAAATCATTTAAAAAAATTTGTATCTGCGGCTTTGAAATGCTGCCCATATCCGGGACGTCTAATTTTCGATGACTCGAGCGTATAAATCCAGTCATTGATGTCATTGGTTATGTTGATTTTGAAGGCATCAATTGCCTGTGGCTTATTCGCATATTCCAGTTGTCGTCGCTGAAACGCGAGATAACCATGCCATCGAATTTGTCGCCCAGAAGATACATTGTTGCATGCGCAGCGTGAAACGTAGCGCCGCTTTATTAGAGCCACATATCATTGAGATCCATATTTTCTAATAAGGTCCCTCAAAAATTGGTTATGTTAGACCTGTACCCTTACTAGGGATAGTTATGGGGGTCCCAGCTGTCAGGTGCTCGCCGGACATGGGTCTCATGTGGATTGTTATCTTTTCATATTTGACAATTTTGCTTGAATTGAGTTTCATCTCCGTCCAAGATCGGATTCCACTTCCAACTGCTCCAGAATGAAGTAAGCGAATTCTCACGGCTGCCTATCGTCGTATACTTTTATTTCTTGGGCCCCAATGAAAACTCGGCAAGTTTATATCTGTGAAAAGTCAAGTTCTTGGGTGAGAAAAGGAATTGAATGCCTTGGATTTTCCTGCACACTTTCGTTCATTGCAGCAATATTTTCTGCAGACCTGACAACGTATGTTGATTGATCGACCATAAAAATCACCTAGCGCACGGAAGATACGTCTTCAAGAATTTGAATTTTGAAGTAGGACCCTTTATTTTATTTTTATTTACAAAATTATTCACGCACACCTAAAGGATATCTAAAGTGTGTCATCTTTTCCGATCAAAAAATTAGAACGCATATTAGGAATGTCGACCATCCAACTGGATCACACTACGACGACATAAAAATGGATTAAGATACGAAAAAAGTCTCTAACAACTTAAGTTCTGCTAGCCATTATACAAGTAAGCAGTCTTAATGGAATTCAATCGGTGTAATTGAAAGGTTACTTAACAGAATGTTTTGAGACGTGAGTTACAGAATAATAGTCAACAGAAACGGCTGTATAGGTGGTTTGAAATCAGCCATAGTACACTGGCTAAGGCGGATACTGTAAATGCATCTTAACAAAATGTCTTGAAAGTCTGGTAGAAGGCACTCGATAAGAAATAACCCCACACAATTTGAAAAAAATAGCCTGTATCAGGATTGTTTTTGTTTACAAAAAAAGCGTTAGCGTGGTCTAAATCGTGGTTTCTCGTTCTTTTGTTGACTTTTAACTAACTCATCCACCAACTACCGTTGCGGGTGGCCGTGGTATAGTGGTATATGCATAGACTCCTCAAGCAGAGGGTCGCGGGTTCTCTGAAAAAGTCTTTTTATGGAATATGTATGTAGTTATATGAAAATCCCGTCGGCGTTAACTCTGACATAAAGGCATAACACTGATGTTGGAGAGCGGTTGCTGGTTGGGCTAAATTTTGTAACGAACTAACAACTAGCATGTACTAAGACCCATTGGTTGAGGATGCACTTGCTCGTCCCGTCCGATTTGACAACCACCTCTGGGAAAAATATCGAAACCAAACTCACCTGAGTTTCAAACTACTACAAGTAAAAGGGTATTCATATCCCCTTGGTGCGCACGCAGTATTAGAAAAAAAAGAAAAAATGGTTTAAACTAAGTATTTTACCACTAAATGCACAGTAAGTTACAAGAGAAATAAATTGCAACTATCTGCTATTCTGTTTTTTTTCAATACCTAATACCTAATCATGTCGATTTCCAAAAGGGAGCTTTTCGAAGTTTGGCGAAGAGAAGGTGCTCCAAAAAAAAAAACTAGTGCGTCTGTTATAGGCTATGTTTTTTAACAAAACTGGGTTAGGTAATAATGAAAATGAAGAGCAGTGTAGGAAGACAAAACAAATTTTGCAAAATTTTACCTCTAAGCTTAATGAAAGGTTGATTAGGGCTAGGCGAAGATAGGATTTTTTTAAGTCTAGTAATAAAAAGTGGTTAGATACTGATATTGTGCTACCGCAATTTGAAATAGCCCCTCGTAGTACAGAAGCTAAACCATCAGGACTTGGACGTCCTGTAGAACTAAGCGATAGTGCGAAACGCTTAAAAGTGTCCACGCTTGTAGAAACCGAAAGTTGAGAAGTTGACGTTTGCTGCGCGACTGTGTCTCCAAAAGGCCGGTAAACGGGATGCTGCTAAACTAATTAACTTGTTGGAAGTTTCCCCAAATAGAGCCACGAAGATAAAAAAGGCATTATCTGCTCCATCTATAGCTGTTACTAAATATACGATTGAGGAAGCACTGGCTTTATATGTAGATGGGCATTTTACGAAAAAATCGTACATTTTAATGCAAACGGGTGCTAAATATCGTAATGCAAATATCTATATACCATACAATGTTTTGCAAGTGGCGAATACAAAGTGTTACCCGAACGAAGCCTTTATAAGCGTACCCGATATTTCGGCAGAAGTCACCCTGCAAGGGCTTGTCGATTGCAGTGCGCAGCGACTTTTGGAGTCTCAGAAATTGGTCCTTCAAACAGATATTTCAAGTCGAAATATATCGATCATATATAAGTGGGGCTGTGATGGAAGTGCAAACCATTCAACATATAAGCAAGCCTTTAGAGAAGAAGATACCAGTGAAAACAGATGCTTTTTTATATGCTGTGTGTATTTTTCCACTCCAGGCCAATATGAACGGTAACATTATATGGCAAAATTCACGGCCATCATCAACTAGGTTTTGCCAGCCGATCAAACTCATTTTTCAAAAAGAAAGCTCTGCATTGATCCAAAGAGAAATTGAAACGGTCAAAAATCAAATTAATTCATTAACTTCGACACAGGCGTGGAATATATTTTACCATTTCCCATGTTTTTAGTTTGACAATGATAAACGGAAAAGCCTTTAGTGTTATTGCAGAATCCTCAACGCAAAAGTGTGAAATTTGCGAGGCTACACCGAAAATAATGAACGATCTAGCTAAAATAACCCAGTTGAGACCCAAAGAAAACTTATATGAATTCGGTTTGTCTACTTTACACGCTTGGATAAGATGCTTCGAGTGCCTATTGCATATCGACTTCCTACAAAAAAATCGAAAATTTCAAGTTTAGAAGACAAGCAGTTAACAGAAAACACAAAAAAGGACATCATTGACAGACGTAAGGCTGAAATGAATTTATTAGTCGACATACCTAAACCAGGCTAAGGTACCACGAACGATGGTAACATTGCGAGGAGATTTTTCCAACAGCCTTTTCTTTTCCTTCCTCAATAACTGGAATCGACCTTTATCTTATTAAACGCTTAGATATTATTTTAAAAACAATGGCTTGTGGTTACGCAGTAAACGTAGGGAGTATAAAATGGAGCCCGCCAAGTTGTAAGTAGAATTGTATCCATGGTACTACATGCCTTCTAGCGTTCACAAAATACTCATCCATGGTGCAGACATTATAAAATCTGCTCTGCTTCCAATTGGAATGCTCTCAGAAGAAGCTCTAGAATCGAGAAATAAAGATTTCAGATACTTCAGAGAATTCCACACAAGAAAAATGTCTCGAGAGGAAACTATGGGGGATCTCCGGAATGCACTATTTGTTTCTTCCGATCCCATTATTTCTTCAATTTCAAGAGCTGTTTCTCTTAAAAAAAAAAAAAAAAAATAATAAACATCCTCTTAGCGAAGATGTTCTTCGTTTATTGTCAGATCCGGCAATAAAACCTGCAAGGCAAGGCTCTAATGAAGAAGAGGAAGAAGAAGATGGTGATGAGGAGATTATGATGAAGAAGAAGAGGAAGCAGACGATTATGATGAAGAAGATGATGAAGACGACGAATTTTAGATTCAGATTGGCCATTTAACCTACTGTGAAGAGGGCCTCTATTTCATGCAATATCTCTCTCCAATTACCAACTTTGGCAAGGGATTCATTATCAAAAGTGGGCACCACCGAAAAGGAATTTGCTTTCTACAGCGAAGACCTTAAGATGGAAATCGGCAAGGCACCGGAATTCACTCTGAAACACTGCAAGCCAATCGTTCTTTCTGGCATAAGAAACGACTCTAGTAATTTAGGAGCTGAGTTCCCAACCTTTTTTCATGCTATAAAGACGGTTACAGATAACATTATTGTCGGAAAGTGACTACTGTGCCAAACTGCCGCTAAACATTTGAAATCCGAATCAGTTTGATCAAGTTTAGTGAGTTAATGTAGAAAAAATTTTTATGTCACATACAATTCGGTGACCGTATGCTCTTTTTTTATTGTTGCACTTCTACGCTTTTTCATGATGAGGTATTCGTATAAATTCCTGTATGTTTACCTCCCTTGTTTGTGTTGTTGTGTTCTGGTGTTCTGGGGCATGTGTCACCTCGCATTTGCTGCGCTGTTTTGTGCTTTTTCCTCGCTTGATTTCCTTTCTTGCCCTAGCATGTATTCGCCGTGTTGTATTTATCTTCCGATCTTAGTATGTAGGAAAAGTTTATGCTCATGGCTTCAGGAGAATTACTAAACAACTGGACAACTCCACATCTTTAAAACAGTGTAGACCTACCCGGAAACAGCCGTGTTCCGTTAGCAATTGTGTTATGTAAAAATTAGCTTATTCATGTTTGCGGTTTATTCAAGCTTTAATAGTCGGGACAAAACGAAACGTTCATCGGCCTTTTGACAAAAAAATCCAGCGTTGTTGCCACTGTCTTTCCGTTGCATCGGTATCACTATGCAGAAACCCCAATTTTTTTCTGTCTGTCTATAAACTTTCTCTGCACCTCTTCTGCAATTATATCAGTTCCTGCGATAACACATGCAGCTATTCAGTTTCATGGTTTCGGCAAAGATTGGTGGAGAAGTCTCCTGATATACCTGGATCCTCGTACATTTGGCATTATTCGCATTATGGAGGCACTCATCAACGAAGATTTGCAACTCACAAATTCCTTAAAAGACAAAAACGGCAGTCAGTAAGTCAATCCCGATGTTGCGAGCTCCTATATGGGTAGTAGGACAGAACCTTATATGAAGGATAACTCTTATACATAAAAGGGCGCCTATCGAATTGTGTCGGAAGATGGCTGGGCGAACGCCAAGGAGGTCTTATTACCGGCATCAATATTTGACAATAAAAGGGCAGAAAGGACGGCCAGAATTGCAATCAGCGAAAAATTCTGTTCACGCAGAGAGCTAAACTTCAAAATATACCAACAAATCGCACTATTTGCCACACTAGGTGATGCTTTTCACGGGTTGAGTTGTGAAAATGTGGATGGCATCAAAAATACAATACAACTATCAACTCGCCTTACGTACACACACGCAGACAGAGTCTCTTCCACTAACAAATAAATATTGTGCAGCAACAACTCGACGAACTGGTTGTATATTGAAAGAATCTTGGCTAGAATGGATACACCTTACAACCTACTGAAGATAGTTGGATTAGGGATTTATTGGAGTCTGAAATTGTAGCTGATCTGGAACATGAAGACTATAAGACAGAGGGCGTTCTAATAGTAAGCCACAGGACCGTGGAATGTCCGAACTTTGAGAAGGGGACCAAACAATTAGGTCAAAGAAATACCGCAAAGTGACGATTGATTACAAGATCAACGTCGAGAATACTAGCAAAAAGTTATCGTTGACGCAGGCAGCGAAAACGCTTGCAGAATCAAACTGATCAGCTTGGTCCTCCTATAACCTGCTCGAATAATCTTAAAAAAACAAACAGAAGGAAGTAGCTTGTATGCTAGCCGTAATAGTCCCCGCTGATATCCTCGTATAAAAGATAGAGATGGTGTTCCGTAGCCGATCCTTGACTAGGCAAGAGGCTTAAATTTTGAAAAGAGAAAAATTGACAGCGTCGGTTGCGATATATATTAGGCCACGTGAGGCAGCTCCACAAAAGGCAAGTGGACCCACAAGGTGATTCCTGTCATCGAATCGAAGACAACGAGGGCAAAGGAGGACCTGAACTTCCAATGTACACAGCTACTGTCCGGTCACGATGGCTTTCTGAAATATTTCAAGAGCTTAAAGCACGACGGCTCTCCTCTATATTTGCAATGCCAAAATGAGAAGTAGAATGCAGTATTTTAATCCCGACTTTTCGTAGAGGACAAAAGAAATCTGCCAAGTCAGAGTCAAGTCAATGTATAGAACGAGCTTCGAACAGCTGAAACCTTACCAGGAGCACAGGAACCTTACCAGACTTATATGGACCCATAGGGTGAGTGATTGACGAGCGCAGAGGACGGGTTTCATACTCAAAGTTTACCATACTACCTTTTACAATCCTTCAGAAGCGCGACCATTACGCCGTATAGTACTCATATGGTGGAACATATAATCGTGCTGCTCCAGATTCGCATACATACTTGCTTAGGATCCGGATTGTGGGCGGAGTACAAAGAAATCACTATCGTACTCGGAACACTCACAAAATCCCCTACTCCTTCGTGTGGGTTTATCCTGTACATATAAGTTCTAGCTAGCCAATTTTGTGATTCTGTTAAAACTTAGTTTCCTTTACCAATATCTGGACTTTCAAGTTGCTAAGGCTGAGTTTTCTCTCGATATTGATGAGTTGCCAAGTCAGACTTATAAAATAGTTCTTTTAGCTTCTAGAATCCAGGACATTTGCAGAGCTTAATGCTCCTATTGTACCTACTGCTTTAGTAGTTTTTTTTATATTTGCTTTTGTTTCTGTTTTTGTTATAACGATATTGTGACTCCTTATTATGTTGTTTCTGTTGTTTTTCTTGTGGCAACTCTCTTTCATTGGATGTGAATGTTGGCTGTCAATAACTGAATTCAATGAGGTTGATCTTTTTGACAGATATGACACTATCTTTGGCAATTTACGTTATGGAGTCGTTTACCAAGCAACAATGCATTTTTGTTATTCAAACTTATTACGGAAATGGGCGATCTGTAAAAGTTACATTTCGTAAAATTTCTGACGTTTTTGGTCGACATAATTTGTGCAATGGTGAAGCGTTTTCAGGAAACTGATTCGATATCGGATCAAACTCAACATAAGCATTCTCTTCCAGCATGTACACGCTAAAACATCACTACTCTGAGCAAAAGTGTTCAAAACTACCTAGACACCTTAATTCGTCTCCGAAGTTAACAATTGGGCCTCACTTATGGTATTTTACGGCGAATTTTTAAAGTTGATCTTGAAATCCAAATTACACAATAATTCAAGCCTTTGGACCATCTACGACGTCGCCGATTTATTAATGTAAGATCGTCAGGACAATTTGTTTTCGAATTTAATAAATAAAATTGTAGTTTCTGGGGACTGGAAAATCCATACGAGGTTTACGAAAAACCAATGCATCCCAACAAAGTCACTGCATGGTGTGGATTATAAGTTGGCGGCATCATTGGCCCTTACTTTTACAAAAATGAGGCTAGAGAGACAGTTACAGTGAATGGAGAACGTTACCGCAACATGTTGACTGGCTTTTTTTATGAATTCGGTGTGGACGAATTCCGGTTTCAAGCCATCAATCAATCTATTGGTCTATGCCAATAACCAAGCGACAATTGATTTTAAACAAAACATCCAAACTGAAATTGCGGACATTCTTCCACTTATTCTTCAAAAAGTCATCGATAATTTTGACTTTCGCATGGTCGCTGGCAACAGAAGCCATGGTGGTCAGTTGAACGAACGAACGAACGAACGAACGAACTTTATTATTCATTTGACTCTATATTGGTTTCGCAATACTAAATGTGTGTTTAATTTAATTAAAACTTCTACACTAGCTGTCGGCTCATGCTTTGGAAGGTTCTTTATCAGTTTATCGAGCTAATATTCATAGTCTTCTTCTTGTTGTTATGATAAATCGCCTTCATGTCGTTAGTACCTGACACCCAATTGCTAGCGAGACCTAGGTAAGAACCTGACTTACTACAAACACTATCAAACTTAGGACCTTCCTGGATTGCAAGAGAATATTTTCTTCGGCAATGAATTTGTTCGTCTTTTGCAACATCAAGTGAGAACACCTCGTAAAGCAATAACCATAGAAAGTTTTTAAGCCATTGTGATTCACACAAAAGTTTCCACAAAGTGTTACAAATTTAAAGTTCGAAATCACCCTTTACCACCTTCACAGTTTAATTTGCCAATAATCATCAATCTATGTACACAATCTTACCCATCTGTGCCAATATCGCTTAGAGCGAATCAAAAAGGAAAAATTTCCATCTTCTCTCATCTTCTGCTCCACTATGCTCATCGTCTGTAAATAATATCAAAGGAAAGATGAGCAAAAATAAGAGAAAAATAAATAAAAAGACGAGAAAAAAAGTTTGCTTCGTCTGCATACCAAACAGGAGAAGCTGCTGAAAACAACTCTCACATGTTTGTTTGGCAACTTTATCTGCCACCGTAAAGGGACCTATCCATCATTCAATACATATACTCTACTTCTACTCACACTCATCGTCGTTCTGCTTCTTGGTTCCCTAATTCGTACATATCCATGCAAACATATACACAAAACTCGTCTACTCTAGGATAAAGTCGTCCTTTGATTTTTCTCTCCATTCGACGAGGCGCACTCAAATGTGAGCGAAATTCTACGTGTTCGGAATCCGAGGGTATCCTGATTGAGTATTTGCTCATGGATTAAACCATCCCGACCGATGTTGTATATGAGAATGAATTCGAGAATATATCCAGCACCTCATCACCTCAACACTCATTCCCATATGCCAATCAATACGTCAGCCAAGTGGAACGATGCACTGAAGAGCAAGTGTGGAAAATTCATAGTTTGCAAAAAAAAGGACATGCTCGTACGGAGGCCTCCTGAAACCACCATCACTTCCTCCCGTGTTCTTGTGTTTTGTCGCTTTACGCTACGCTCCTTCGATTTTCTGCTTACCTGTCAACTTCTATGAGAACGATTGTGTTGGGCACTAAATGGTTTTTGCAATGTAACAGATTGTCTTTGTATACAGGCACCTGCCCAGACAGGGCCACTCAACGGGAAAATTAGGCTTTCGTGCCCAACAGAATTGAGTACAGATGTAAAGTGGCCAAGAGCATAGATATCCTTTCCAGACGATGAGTCCATTTTTCCCTTGAACTCCGATGACAGATAAATTTGTCCAATAAATTGATTCGAGGTACACCTTTTGTTTTGGACCGATTTTTGTTGAGGCAATTTGTAAACACTTATGAAGACATTTATACCTGAGGCAGCAATTTATTCAACATATTGTTACAACTTAAGTTTAATACATGTACGTGTGTAGACATATATTAACAAATTCGAATCCTTTCTAATTTTAAGAAGAAAAGAAATTTTAAGATAGAATGAGTAACTTAAAAAGGTTTTGCGAAAAGATCGAGACACCCAGTGAGACCTCAGGATAATAAAAGTTTTCAAAAAGGACAAAACATCGGGCTGGAAATACTTAAAAGATATGATTGTATACATGCAGATACTCTCTGTGTAGCGACGAACTTCACAGGTAACCTGACCAGATCCGGCTTATGATCATCTTCTATCACCAAATCCGAAAGGGAGTTGAGTAATATAACACGCTGTAACTGGCATATGTGAACGGTTGTTGTGACAGATGAGGCCATCAAATATGCTCCTGCCGAGCAGTAAAATACGTCTCTAAACCAAAAAATTTATGGCTTGACAAGCGATCTAACTTATAAGTCGGAATCCCTTCATGCTGAAAAGTATGGAACATAATGATTGAGCAATATGCCTATAAATGGAAAATATCATACAAAACTGCGGTCTAAAATCTGGTGCGGAAAATTGTATCCACACTCGAAAAGAAGTACACGCTGGGCGTTTTCATCGGTGTTGAACTCGCCTTCGACAACTCAAGCTTTGAGACGTGACAATATGTGAAACTCGGCTAAAAAACGCGGCGTAGACGAATCACTTATCTTGTAGATAAGAGCAATTCTGGTGAACGAGACCCTGATTGGTAATGCTGCCAGCAGCCAATATGTGGTGGCGGAAGTAAACAGAGGTTATTCGACGTTAGGCGACGTCTTGCCTAACTCGACTTACTGTTTCCATTACCATTTGAAGTCATGCTGAGACATATGCGGGTGATGTAATTGTACTGTCTATTGGATTTTGCCTAGCGACTGCCTGCTCTAAAGTGCGGACTAGCTTAGACGTGGTCGATGACTATAATACAAAAAATAGGCTTTCAACTAGTCCTCTCAAAACTAAAATTTGCAAAACTTGCTTGACACACTTACTACTGAAAAAAATCACAATCTGGTCCTCTAAGACAACAAACTATTTTGGACTAAAGGGAGTTTTTTTTATATCAGGACTCGAAATTGCCTGAACACTGAAGTGTCATTTTCCAGGCATATTTTAACTTAACAGTATAATACAAGAGCAGAGCCCTGCGTCTATCTCCACATATTATTGATTGACAACTGTAAAGGGACCTGGTTAACTCTTAATCAACAGCAACAAATAATCAAACAAATTGATCATATTGCGTTTGACGCTACGCGGTCCTTCAGTGCATTGGATCTGCGAAACTTTCGAGCCGCGAACATCGCCTTGGATAATTATCAGGCTGTAATCAAGATACAGATGCGGATATCCTTTTCAGCCCGATGCAGTAAATCATTGTAAAAAAGATCAACGTCGAACAGTTATAATCGCTGGCGGTCACTTTTACGATAAAGTTTTTATTAACTTCTCACCAACATCGAATGTGGCACAACTGCAAAAGAGACGCCACCTCTGATGTATTGGGTTTTAACTTGCTCCGGCGAAGAAAGCCTTGGTTCGATGAAGAATGCAAACAGAATAACAACGGATGTACAGAGCAGCCCTGCAGAAAAGAACGAAAAAGGACCACGAGCTCTATAGTAGGAGCAAAAAAAAATTCAGAAGTTTTACTAAAAAATGAAACGAACATGCCAAAGATGTAAAATCCGAACAGAAATCTGGATGATGGAGAAGGAAACCTCATGGTAAAACCACAATCACTTGTCTCACTCGAGAATCTGGAAAAATTATTTCTTCAGACTGTAAACCGGTGATGACAAACCACATCCCATCGGAGAGAATGAACTATTCACTTTGGACGAAGACAGACGGCATTTACGAGGAAGAACCAGGACAGTTATTTCAAAAAATTATTCTAACAAAACAACTGGATCCAATGGCTTAAATATCGAGCTGTCTAAACCAGCAGGTGATTATTGGATTCGGAACATCCATCAACTTATCCCTCATCTAGGTCGACGAAAGTACATATGCCCGACGAATGGCGATCCTAAAATATGGAGACAGCCTAAATTGCCTCAGAAACATCGCATATAAAATTTTGCCAGATGTCTTAACCCGTCCCCTATCAAGAAAGACTGCCATAAATTGAATTTTCATATAACGACAGATACCGATACACACCACCTCTTCATCGCTAAAGAATTTATAACGATGACGATATACAGGGTGACTGACTCGAACTGCAACTTTTTAAAATGCTATATTTTTTTTATTTTTTGTTAAATTTTATTGTGCCAAAGCAAGAAATGTTGGAAATTACATCAATTTTCCAATTGTATTAGTAGTTTTCAATATGTCTACATTTGGAGCGAATAATGACCTTGAGACGGCCGAAGAAAGCATCGCACGCTGCACGCAAGTGGCTCTGCGGTATTTTGGCCCATTACCGGCGAAGTGCTTGTTTGAGGTGGTCCAAGCTTTGGTATTTTTTAGTGCCAACCTTCGCCTTCAAAATACCCCAGACAGAGAAAACCAACTTATTTGCATCCGGAGAATTTACAATGCATTGTGTCAAAGAAATGAAGTGCGGAACATTGTTTTTTAACCAATCTTGGTTGACGCGGGCTTTGTGAGACGGTGCCGAGTCTTGTTGAAATGTCCACTGTCTCCGACCGAAACGATTATTTGCCCAAGGCTTCAATACTGCCTCTAAGACGGTTTCACGGTATACGATCCAATTAATTTTGACGCCACGGTTCAAAAATACGAGCGGAGAGCGACCATAGGCGATTATGGCGGCCCAAACCATCACTATCGGTGCTGCCTGCTTTCTGGTGACCGTCTGAAGGTGTAAATTTTCGAAGAACCTCTCTGGCAAGTAAACTCGGTCATTTTGTTTGTTGACATATTGCTCGATAACAAATGACGACTCATCGGAAAAAACCAAATTCGGCAACTCACCACTTTCGTGCAAGCATAGCAACTCCTTCGCTCTTTCGACTCTAACTTTTTTCTGTTGCGGTGTAAGATCGTGTGCTTTTTGGAACTTGCTTTTGGGCTTGAGCCCAAGTTAATTTTTCAGTATGTGTTGCATCCGTTCCAACGATATGTTGAGCTCACGAGCCATTTTTCTTCCACTTCGACGCAGATTTCGCTCAATTCGAGCCTTCACTTTCCGAACCATTTCTGCAGGTGTTGCTGTTTTTTATAGCCAGTATCATGGTTATGAGCTATGGTTCGAGACACAAATGATTTATTCGCGTTGAGGTGCTGGAGGGCTCTAACGATAGCTACTTGTAGTTTTCTAGCCAAATATAAAGCAATCACACTATCACGTTTGAATTCCATCGCGGATAAAAAATTTTCAACAAAACTGAGACATAAATCGTTTAAAAAGATAATAAAATTATCTGTCATGTGTCAAAGTTTGAGCTAACAGTAATGAACGGTTTGGAAATTATAGCAGTCTGAAGTTGGTTGCAGTTCGAGTCAGTCAGGATGTAGAATGCACGCTGCTCTATCAAGGAAGAAAGGAATCTCAATGTCAGAAAAGGAATTAAACAGGACGATGCCTTGTCAAGTGATTTTTTTTAAAAATCCTCCTTAAAAGAATTGTGCGAAACTCACAAGTCAACTGCAGAGACACCATCTTTGAAAATGCTATTCAATTTGCAGACAACACTATCTAGCTCAGGTCCGCTATCAACTCCGATAGCAACACCATCACTGAAATTATGCAAAGGATCACTCTTGATAATCTCTGCTTCATAGGGACTAAAATTTAATTGAGTAGTAGAGCTGTAATTCGACACAAAAAGACTGTATACATGAGCCTTTCTATGTTGATGAAAGTGGATGGAAATTCTCTGCAGTAATTTCGGTCCCATTTGCATGAATGGAAAATGGAGGAGCCATTTCAACAGGGGAGATTACGGGCTATTCAGCAATGCCAAAAACTGGGATAACACGTCCTTGATGGCAAGGCCACCTTGACACCAGGGACCGGGCCCGAGAACTTTTCGGCTCCAACCGCAAATTAAGGTGGCGCACACAAGTGGAAAGGGACTTCATCTGAGTTAATGTACACAACTGGTTGCAACTGGTAAAAGATTGTGCTAGCTGGAGAGGCATGTTGGTTAAAGCCCTGGTCCGCTTCAGACCATTTTCTCGTAGAAAATGAATTAGTTAAAGTCCGATACCTAGTGCAGTGTCATGTAATCTATACTCTTCGGCTGTATAGTCTATTGTTGTTTATTTTATTTCCCTATTTTGGTATGGAACAAATTGAACGACGTACTTAGGAAAGCGCGCAGTTGCTTTGTCGAGAAGCTCATAGACATATCCTTTCGTAGCATCTACTATGAGAGTAGATTTTTGAAACGGCCAGGTCGTTTATCCCACATACATCCCTTAACCTGAGGAAAATTGATCCTTTTCATCGATGCACCTCTAGGGGGCTGTTTCCGAGTAGATCGAAAACAGCGTTTGTCAGCCTGTTCCTAAAAAAATACGAATCTTCTTCTCTCTCCTCTTACTTTCTTAAATTCTTTCCAAGGTTATGAAAACGTTAATAAACCGTCAGCTCATGAAATTTATCGAAACATGAAAACTTCTCAATTGCTGGCAGTATGGTTTTCGTAGCAATAAGTTCACTCGTGATTTGATGGCATGTCTCACTGAAAAGTGGAACAAAAACGTATATCAATCTGGCAAAAGCAAGGCAGTTGCATTTAATATTTCTAAGGCATATGACACAGTGTTTTTGGAATCGATGACTCTCTTCTTCAACGGATTAGAAATTACCTTTCTGAACGTTAAATTCAAATTGCTGATGACAGCACCTTCTGCTTTTTAAACTTGCTTCCGAATTCACGTCCCTGATCTTAGGCTGTGAACGGCTACGAAAGCGTTGTTAAGCCGAATTCCAATATTAACAGCGTAACCAATTGGGGAACTATGCACAGAGTAGATTTTAATGCTTCCAAAATACAATGCTATCTGCTGTAGTTAAAACGAAATCCCAACACACAGTCATTATCGATGAATGACCCATACTTTCCATTCTCGGTATGTGTGCCAATGCTGCGAATTGTCTAGGTTTCCTGAATCGATGTAAAAAATATTTCACCCCCTTTGATATGGCCTCCATATATAAAGTATTCATCCGCCAAAAATTGGAGTACAATGCCCATATCTGGTCAGGTGCTCCTAAAGTATCTCTGCACCTACTAGATAGGATTCAAAACCGTAATCGCCCCGTCAGTCACTTGAGCACCGAGTTAACGTCTCCTGTCTCTTGCTTTATCATTATTTCAACCACCAGTGCTCCACTTCATACCCTTAACCGTAACATCCGTCTCGCTACGAATACTCATTAGTATACCCTCAAGTCAACTTGAAGGCTGATTCATTCCTAGGCCGTACAACTCGCTTATGGAATGCCCTGAAGAGCTCTTTATTTCCTGATCATTATAACGTTCAAACAGTTAAAACCAACGTTCACGTGCAAGCATTTTAAGGGGACTCAAACTCCTTGAGCGTGCACTAATAATAAAAAAAAAATCTGAGCTCCTACTAGAGCACCACCTATCCAAGGATGAAAATGCTGTCCGATATTTCCGATCCCCATCATTGAAACAATGACCTAAAGTCAGACTGATTCCGGAAGTGATCGGAGAATCTTGGTATGGAACTTAGAAAGATACGACGAATTGTGGTACAAACAGTTAATGTCCTGACAAAAAAAAAAAAAGAAAAAAAAAAACTGGAACATCATAGTAACACATTGTCAAATCTGACTTTGTTGAGATTATAACTACTTAATCGATTCTAAAAGCATATTCTACAGTCGATCGACAATCACCAATGACAAAAGAAATATGAAAACCTTTACCGAGACGTTTATTGTGGTTACCATACCAAACTCAAGCTGTACTTCTAAAAAATATTATGATGATTGCCGAATCACAATCAACTTATAAACAGAATAAACAAAAATCCTTAACATGGGTAGTTTTGTCTTAAATCGCGCAATTTATGAGAATTTCCAAATTATTAGGAATGCACTACTCATAAGCTCAATGAAGACCTAAGGACTAAAACGTGCAAAGCATACTCATATAACATAAACAGGGAGGCAAAGCAACGAAATTCGATAACCAGAGTTTATAATGTTTAATGAGAAACCTATGCAAAGTGTGACTATCCTCATCACACGATATACTCGTACACTTTCATCTACCGAAATGTTCGTTCTAAGTGGTGAAGGGCAAACCAGACTACAGCTTAACTTTATGTTTGTCGACAAGTGTAACCTTCACTTTTTAATCTAAACGTGAAGTGAATTCATTTCCCACCATCAGAACAAAACCTTAGAACAAATCGATGCCAAGTGAAGTCACACAAAGGCGCAAGGCAATAAATATCCTTTTTATTTTCAGGTCTTCTCCTCTAGGATGTGTGTTCCAGGCTTAAGACTTTCGTGTACGAGTTCATGTTATTTCCAATTGTCTCTTCCGATTGTCATCGCTTTCTGTTGCTATACCATACCATACCATGCCACGCCTTACAAATCAAAATCAAATCAGGCCTCTATGAAATTTCCTACGCCCGGAAGGATAATCCCACAAACGGAAGCTCCTCACAAATCGACGATGTAAACAAAATATTTTACCCCGCCACAAAACTGGAAGCAGTCTAGATACTATATATCAGTAAGTAATGTGTGTAAGTACTAACACAGCAAGAGTACGCCTAGTTCCGTTTAAGATTCTGGGAAGGATTTAAAGTGATTACAGAAAAAAATCTGATTTAAAAGGATGTACATACGTATATCCTTACCCTCATCCTAACACTACGACTACATATATACGAGTAAACATAAGATCTTACATAGTATCCTCGTCTTATGACAGAGCGACAGCGAGGTTATTGTCAATAAAAAAAAAAAGGAAAATCAAGCAAAGATATGCTTCCGTCGCCTCTGTTGATTGACTTTCAAGGATAATCGATTTTCGATTTTACGCTTACTTAGGTCGGTTGATTGCAATCAAAAGTTTTTGAAGGGGTCCCTTCATATGCTCCCAAAGCAGAATAGGTATCATACTCCCGAATCGTTGTCTGTGGTGCGGTCTGCATTTGGTTGCTCGTGAACTGTCAGTAAAGGCAGTAGCTTTTGAATTTGAGTTTGGGTTTCAAGATTAATTTTTATATAGCTGACGATGGCGGAAAGGATACTAAATTTGAGCACTGAAAGATTGATTCCTCCTCGAAAGGAAGGCCAATATCGTGAATAACGTTTCATTGAAGCTTATTGGATTATCCTGACGGGGTAATGAGGGATAATCTGTGGTAGGTAAAACGGATCGAATTGGGACTGGATGAGTGTAATTTTATTGTAGCAGATTTTAAGAGACAATGCATCGTCTGTCATTTTTAGTGTTAGTGAATTTTGAATTCTGAATTGCTCTGCCCAGAAGGTGGATTTAAGAAGTATAAGCGGCTTCCAAGCTTATTAATGTTAGGTAATCAGCAAAAATTACAATGCAAATGATTTGTCGATTTCCATACGCCTACATCTATCGTCTTATCTTTGAGTGATATCACGATTGTTCACAAAGGCATCATGCATTATACATACAAAACCTCACATAACGTCCATACAGTATCTATGGATGAAGAATAAACACGTCTGTGGTTTGGAATGTTTCAAATAGTTCCGTACTATTTAGACGAGCAACTAAAAAACACCGAAAACTTGTTCTTTTGTGCCAGATTAACTCAAACCATCTCAATACCGACAATTCTGCAAGGAAAAGAAAATGAGAGGTAGTAACCGAACTCATTGATTACTCTTGTTTCGTGATGGTATGTAGGTTTTATGCTGACGCTCATTATACTTTCTAGGGTCGTAGCAAATGCAACATTAGAGACAACCATCTCCTTTCTTTCACAGTATCGTCATGATTGTCAAAAATGTTGGTTGCCTGCAACGATTTGTTACGAAAGTAAGGCAGAAAATGATCGATTAATACCATCCATCAGATAAGCAAAGGAGTTAACAAATGGGAAAGAACTATCAGACATTTCCTTGTCAGAAGTTTATTATTTCTGATATTTAGAACAGAATATTCAAAACAAAACGAAATCTAAACGAAGCTGTTTAGAAACCCTCACCGAGTTGTTAGAACTGAAATGTCCAGTCAGAGAGCAATCCTACAGATGGCTCACTCTTTAGTGAAACGCAGATCAGCAGCGACTGCGTAATGAAATGAGGAACCTTCTACATAAGTCACTTAGGAATAATTTGAAGAGAGACTGAAGTCAAATCAAAGTTGATTTCCAGTCAACTACTCATCTTCCGATTTGGCAGCCTGTCCACTATCACTTGGGCCACGGCCACCCATAGAAAAGTCTTATGAAAAAAAGTTAAACACTCGTGGAAACCAACAGGATTGTCAAAGTCCTCTAAAGGAGGAAATCAGGCATACTGAAATCGCTCAGAAAACCTGATGGCAACTATTTTGAGTCGAAAGTAGAGACATTCTCATGCTTGATACTCACTTCCCGAGTAATCTAAGCAGAAAACTTACCACAAAACTCTGAGGGGAACCCTCACTGATATGTTGCCACTGGTACATACGAGTATATTTGAACTTTAAAAGTTGACTACGCTTTAGAAAGATTAGTCCACCTTGCTATATGTTGAGAAGCATGGAGAGAATGACCAAACTTCAATTGCCTTGCGAAATTATCCTCTGCTTAAGAAACAGCATGCCCACCAATACGAATATTCGAGAGGAAGCAGCATGCACTGGGCATTTTCATCATCAATGACGTTATCTAATAAAAAGCGGTGCAGAGCAAGTTAGGTTTTATTGCAACGGTTTTCTGAACTTAACGTCTCTGAAGGTTGCTTCGATTTCACTAGCTACAAGCTACTAGTCACAGGTCCTGTTTGTAATAGGACTACCGATAGTCCATACAAGGATTTAAATTACAGTGTAATGTCGTGTAAGAGACGCGTGTTTCGCGTAAATGCTAAGCACTTGCTACCTCTACCTGAGCATCGAATCTGTCGAGTTTTTGAGGCTGAGTAAGGTCAATGAATCTCACAAAGTTCTCCTTCTCCACACTCTCTTCCACGCCCTTTTCCTATGGGCTTGATCAAGTAGTCATGCGACCCGTTGCTAGATCAGCCTGGCTGAGGGGCCTGCATCTCCAAAAATAGCTCAGACGTGAACAGAGTATCTACAGGGTGACTGACTCGAACTGCAACTTTTTAAAATACTATAATTTTTTTATTTTTGAATAAATTTTATTGTGCCAAAGCAAAAAATGTTAGAAAATACATCAATTTTCAAATTGTATCAGCAGTTTTAAATATGTCTACCTTTGGTGCGAATAATGGCCTTGAGCCGAAGAAAGCATCGCACGCTGTTTAAGTGTTGTTTAAGTGCTTATTTAAGGTGGTCCAAACTTAGGTATTTTTTAGTGCCAACCTTCACCTTCAAAATACCCTAGACAGAGAAATCCAACGGATTTGCATCCGGAGAATTTGCAATCCATTGTGTCAAATTCACGTCTTTGTGTGGAACATTGTTTTTAACCAATCTTGATTGACGCGCGTTTTGTGAGACGGTGCCGAGTCTTGTTGAAATGTCCACTGTCTCCGACCGAAATGATTATTTGCCCAAGGCTTCAATACTGCCTCTAAGACAGTTTCACGGTATACGATTGCATTCACTTTGACGCCACGGTCCAAAAATACGAGCGGAGAGCGACCATCGGCGGTTATGGCGGCCCAAACCATCACTATCGGTGCTGCCTGCTTTCTGGTGGCTGTCTAAAGGTGTACATTTTCGAAGAATCTCTCTGGCAAGTAAACTCGGTCATTTTCTTTTTTTTGTTTACATATTGCTCGATAACAAATGGAGACTCATCGGAAAAAACCAAATTCGGCAACTCACCACTTTCGTGCAAGCATAGCAACTCCTTCGCTCTTGCGACTCTAACTTTTTTCTGTTGCGGTGTAAGATCGTGTGCTTTTTGGAACTTGCTTTTAGGCTTGAGCCCAAGTTAATTTTTCAGTATATGTTGCATCCGTTCCAACGATATGTTGAGCTCACGAGCCATTTTTCTTCCACTTCGACGCAGATTTCGCTCAATTCGAGCCTTCACTTTCCGAACCATTTCTGCCAATGCTGCTGCTTTTTTTATGACCACCTCCATGGCGTTTTGCAACGCTGCCAGAATCACGGTAACGAGCTATGGTTCGAGACACAAATGATTTATCCACGTTGAGGTACTGGGGGGCTCTAACGATAGCTACTTGTGGTTTTCCAGCGAAACATAAAGCAATCACACACGTTTGAATTCCATAGCGGATAAAAACATTTCAACACAACTGAGACCCAAATCGTTTAAAAGGTTTGTAAATAATGAAATTATCTGTCATGTGTCAAAATTTGAGCTCACTGTCATGAACGATTTGGAAACTATAGCAGTCTGAAGTTGGTTGCACTTCGAGTCAGTCAGGGTGTAGATACCTGACGACCTTCGGATTAGCTAGCCTTATCTACATACAGCAGATCACTATAAGGACCATCCACATGGACCATCCTCTCTCTACTACTCGTGGGATATCAATGTATATTCCACACTCAAAAGAAAAAAAACCCGAGACTGGTACTCTTCTAATAACGGGTGGTAAAACAACCGGTTGCATCGAGCGAAGGTAACTCTATCAGGGCATGGTGCACAGCCTTTTAAGGGTAAACGCAACGACCCAAAATCCAAATCTTCAAGGAGTGGTAAGACTGTGGCAAGCCATGGGACTATCACGTCCTCCACCCCTTGTGGAAGTTCGCGGAGGAATCAGGGGGTCAGCCGCGTCGGGATCCAAGGCACTCTATATTAGACTCTGAAATGCTTTCAGCATTTTTAAAACCTTGGAGTAAAAACTTAAAGAGTAAAATTCAGTGGGCTAACAAAATCCTTGGCTATCATGCGGGCTATCTCAGTGACGCTGACTGGAATCAAGGACAAGTCAAACTCATTACTTGCGACCAAAATCTATCGGTCTTTACAACAAAGCCATAAGTGAACTAGGAGAGGTTTGGTCGGTTTCAAATCTCGAGATCGTATCTAATTAGGATATCCCTAGCAGATATAGAACCCGCACCTGCATCTCAGCTGAACCTTCCTCCCCAATAAGCATTCCGGAAATCATCAGCCTCAGCAACTCGTCCCTTCCTTCTCATGACTGGAAAGTCACAAAACTGAAAGAATTAAGGGCCTTCTATAGATGCGCGTTAATAAGGAATCCTCTAACGCAGACTAGAGGCATAATCCGGTTTAGCTTCTAGTAAATACACCTAACGGTTTATTAAAAGGATGAACTGGATGCTAAAATATATGTATAACCACCTTCTCCTTTAACCGAATTAGTTACAATAATTCAGCCCCAGATTTTTGAGCGTCAATATCTTTATCTAAAATGGATAGTGATGACTCCAATCTATCAGAGGCGACAACTAAGCCGTCGGTCTCCTCCACTGACACCTTTTGGAAATGGAAGCCGACGACGAATTAAAAAGATCAGAGGATGAAGATGAGTTCTCAGGCACATCAGAATCAGAGGATTTGAACAGCACTGTGGTGGAGGCTCCTCTGGTAGATTGTTGCAATGACGTTACGATTTTTTAAGAATATTCATCATCACTCCAAAAAGGCTTCGGCCGCACTCACTATGCGTCTTTCCAAAAACGCAAAAGTCATTTTCCTAAGCCAACAAGTATGGATCGCAGAAATCGTTTTTCATGAACTTGGGATACCTGTATACGAGAGAAAAATGAAAGACTAGAACTTATATATAAGTGAAACGTAGCCTTAATGTATTCTTACTTTTTATCCTCACCGACCTCGAAATGTAACCGTTGCCAGACTGGAGACTGCCAAAGCACGTACTGGCTGACATCGGCATATTTTGGGCACGATGATATGGGCTTTCTACCTGGTGATAACCTAGAGAGTGTGGTATTAGAAGCTGGAATGCCGAATGTATGAGACAGTTTTGACACAAACGATAGAGGTGAATCTAACCTTATTGCTTGCAACATTGGCAATGAGCTTACTTTCATAACAAAAAAACCGACAGGAAGTAATAGACAAGAGTCTCCGACAACATCACTCAAACGCTAACAAACTGGATGGTATCGCCTGAACACTCATTTTCAGATCACGGAAATTGATTTGTTAAAATACAGAGAAATATTGTTAAGTACACTATCCACTGAACTCTTAAGTCCCCCGCATAACACCTACGAGCTTAACATGAAAGTCAAGGATTTCACCCTGGCTCTCAATCATCTTATTGCTGCTTTCTGCCGTCTTATTCAACTAAGAGGCAAGAAAAACCCGCACTGGTAGACATAAGCATTGTTATCGCTACCAAAAAACACAAGAAAAGTGACTGACTGAAGCTCATACAAGGAATTCCTCAAAATATATAAAAAAGAACTGGAGAAGGCAAAGCGACAATCCTGGGGGTAATTCTGTGACAAAATAATAGAAACCTCTGTGGCATTTCAGCTTAGAAAAATCCTCTATAATGGCTAGCTGTTTGAAAAAGACTGATGGCTCTTCGCCAACCTCAACTAAAGAATCACTCAACCTGCTACTGGACACCCACTTTCCAGGTAGTTCCCTATTACTAATATTCAACACATAACTCTGGTCAATGAACTGCTGATATACCTGTAAGCAGGGTGGTAACAGGGAGATTGCCTATGCGGATGACATTGTTATAGCCATGTCAGATAAGCTTCTTAATACCATCAAAGAACTCCTTCAGCTAAATCTTAACAGATTAGCCCGTTGAGCGGATCGCTGTGGATTGGGAATAAGCCCCAAATTATCTTGTCCTCTTTGCCAGGAAATATAAAATTCCTATCGTAGAATGGTACCAGTGTAGTCTTCCCCGATACAAAATATCTAGATAGATCCAAGCCTGATACCGAATGTTTTCTCAGATAAGCTTAATCTCGTCTTCCAAATATGTTAACTAGAGCATGTTTCAGGCGAAAATTTCGGCTTTAAAAAAAGTCTTGTCTGGGCTGCAGGAAAACGTGATATTTGCAAGGGATATCCGCATCTTTTCGAACAGTCAGGCCGCTATCAAATTCCTGGATTTAGTCTCACAAAAATCTAAAACCGCCCTTGACTGCCGATAATATCTTAGGGAGATGACAGAGCAGTTCAAATGGAATTTCAATATTGTTTGTCCGATTTTCAAGAAAAAAGACACCCTGAACTGCCCCAACTATAGGTGCATCAGTCTTCTTAACAGAGCCTAGAAGATACTATTGCCGTATTGTGACCTGAAAACCTTAAGCCGTTCGTCAACAACGTGATTGGCCGATATCTGTTTGATTTTAGTCCAGGAAATTCCATCAACGACCAAACATTCACACTACGGTAGATCTTGAAAAAAAAAAAAAAAAAAAAACTGAAGAAGTCCAAATTGATACACACCACAATATTCGTCGATTTTAAGACAGCGTATGACAGCATCTATAGAGATGAGCTACACAGAGCAATGTCTAGTGTTGGCATTCCTGCCAAAACCGTCCATTTTTGCTGAATGACGATGGAGAACGCATGCTGCTCCATTAACTTCGGTAAAGAAGTCACCGAGACCTTTGATGTCACAAAAAGATTAAGACAGGCGTTGCCCTGTCATACCATTTCCTTAATAAATAGTGCAAAATTCACGTGCAAAGACAAGGGCCACAATCTTTCAAAAGTCCATTCAGTTATTCGCATACGTCGATGATATTGGTACATAATCGGAAGAAAGAAGCATGATGTCAGCAGCGCTTTCGCTAGTATTGAGACGAAAGCGTCGAAGATGGGTTTAACGGTCAAATAGGGTATGGTCAAGTAAATTCGTATGATATCAATAGGAAAGGATACCTAACACCGACGTCTTCGACAGAACGTCAAACTCGACAGATATAACTATGAAGTAGTTAAGGACTTTGTCTGCCGAAGCTCCGCTATTAATACAGACAACGTCATCAGCGCTGATACCAAACAAAGAATAACTCTTGCCAATCACTGCTTTTGTAACGTAAGAAGGCAATTGACTAGCAAAGCCTTAAGTGACCTTATACCAAATCTTATGAACCCCAGTTTGGCTCCTTGACGCGGAGTCATAAACTTTATCGAAAATAGATGAGCGTGCTCTTGGTTGCTTTGCGAGAAAAATTCTTTTGAAAATGTTTGGTTCCGTCTGAATAGACGGTGACTGGAGAAAGAAAAGCGATCTCTTCGAAAAAATTGATGGTTCAACGACTGAAATGGCTGGGCCATGTAGAGCGGACGGACATCAATGCTTCAGTCTGTAAAGTCTTCGAATCCACCCCTAAGAGACATCGTATTAGAGGAAGACCGCGACTCAGGTGGCGTATGCAAGTGGAAAGGAACCTCCACCGACTTAGCGTACGAAAAAGGAGGCAATGGGCTAAAGAACGAGGTAGCTGGAGATGCATGTTGGTTGAGGCCCAGGTCCATCCTGGACTGTAGCGTCACCTTAAGTAGGAAACGCTCCACTGTGGAGGGTAATCCAAGCATTTAGTTGGCATAGTCGTTATATTCGATAATTTGTTTCAATTTTCCTCCACATTACCATATATCAATAGTCTCCCAGCCTGTAAGACGTATTTTTTGATCCACCAGACTGTTCTTTATGTAAGTTGCTCTATTTTTCTCGATTTTTAATTCGCTGTTACATGGGTTAATTGTAGCATTAACGACTAGGTAGTGGTCAGAGATGTCGCTCTCGATGACTTCTGAAATAATTTGTCTGTTTCTTAGATTGACTGCGATATGATTAATCAACGTTAAGGTTTCTCAGCTGAGATCAACTTTTGTATTGTATCATCTGACGCAAGGGCGTTTCAGATTTAGTTAAGGAAAAATAGCCCTGGCCAGACACAAATCGGTACTTCTACAACCCGCTAATACAGAATCAAATTTTCTATGTTAAAGGACTACAAAGGCAAAAAGAAGATACGACAACAAACAATGTACAAGAAGACCGTCTACAATAGAACTGTTCAGAGAAGGATTGTTTATGAACTTTTGAGTAGAACTTCAGAATGGCCTAAAAGGTCGTTCTCCAGGACTAGTGTCTACAGTAGAAAATGATTGTTGATATCAAGACTTTAACTAGCAGGACCGTCCAAGGCAGAGCTGTCTAAATTGGCAGTATCACCATTTGCAGAAAAATTGCCTACAGCTTTACTTAGGAACTTTTTGACCTCCAAAATTGACTAAAAGTAGCACAGGAAGAACTATTTTGCAGATTGCCTGAAAGCCAAGTCCCAAATTTAAATACATACATTAAATTGTGCCGAAATTAAATTTAAAAACTATTTCGTTCTCTATTTCAGTCGGTCGATGTCCTAGTGTCTGGGATGGTTGGAGCTGTTTTCAGTCCATACCAAGTCGGCAAAATTACAAAAATCTCTGTTTACGCTTAGCTTATGGATATGAACCACAAAGATGTCATCGTTAGTAGATATGGTACATAAATGAAACTTCTAAGCGAGTTGTTTTAGACTTTAGCTACAAAAGATGCCATAATAATGGAACATGGAATCAGCATACCGACTACTCGCCCTGTGATGTTACACTTCCACTAATCGCACGAAATAAGTACTATATCGGCCTAGTGTTTTTTGCGACCATGAAAAAAGAGCAGTATCGCTCCGTGATCCGAGTCTTGTTTTTGAGTGGGAAAACCTGCAAGGAAATCAAGCCCATTATCGATGGTATGTATGGGACCTAATCATGAGCATTGGAAAGCTGTTCGGGCGACAGCCCGCGTGCCTCGTTTGCTTTCACGGGAGAAAAATCGCAATCTTGCGCAAGACGTGCTTGGCCTTGTTTAATTGAAATCCGAAAGAGTTTAAGCGTCGTTTCGTGACCGTCGATGTGACACGGATTCATTGTTACACACCAAAGACCAACGAGTAATTAAAACAATCGGTTCTAACCGGTTAACATGCTCCAAAGAAGGCAAAGAACGTGACTTCGGTCGGAAAGGTGACTGCCACCGTTTTTTTGGATGCAGAAAGTGTAATCTACGTTGACTATTTGGAGAAGGGAAAAACAATCACAGGAGCATACTACGTCAATCTATTGAGCCGATTTGAGGAAAAGACGAACAAATTTGATGAAGAAAAAAATGCTATTCCACCACTATAACGCACCGGCTCACACCTCTGCATTCCCATTCTCCGTATTCTCCGGATTTGGTACTCTGCGAATTCTTTTTATTCCCAAACATTAAACAATCGCTCGCCGGAAAGTAGTACGGCTTGAACGATGAATTTAATGCCGTCGTGGAAAAGTATTTTGCAGGCCAAAAAAAGTCATGGTGGAGTTAAAAAAGTTGTAACACCGCTGGGAAAAGTGTATCAAGTTGAAAGGGAATTATATTGAAAAATAAATTGTCAAAACCTAAAAATGTTGCGTTTTCATTTCTAATCCGGGTATTCATCAAACAGTCCTCGTAAGCAATATATGTAGACGTTAACAGTCTCTTACACATCATAAGCTCAAATTGATTCCGAGAGTAGAAGGATCACAGATCCTCGTGGCATCACAGGTTGGTCTCTCCAACAGCCACTCTTACCTTACCTAACTGAAGCAGTTGCTAGGAGAATAGTTGGCAAATTTGATTGTAATTGATATGATGAAACTGAAACTCGGAGGACTAACCAAACGTATTTAAACAGATGTACAACGAGTATACCACAAATATATATTTGAAACCTCTTTTACCGTAGATCACTTACTGGAGCTCTAAAAAAAGAAAACAGCTTCCGAAGGATTATTTTATTTTTTTTTTTTTTTTCCAATGCTTTATACATTTTTTGACTAACGTCCCAATTTCCACTTTTCCTTTCTAACGTTCTAATGTTCTAACTAAAAACGTTCACCGACCGGTTTAATGATCATCTCATGTATTTGTACATGAGGTGGTGTAGCTAAAGCATAAACCACTGCACTCGATACATCTTGAGGTTTCAGAATCTTATTAATGAGATGCTTACGAATATTTGGACTTAACATATTCGTGTCTGTCAATCCTGGGGAGATGCTCTATAAAGTAGAGAGTTTTCGTGTTCAAGAGGTAAAAAAAATTAGAGTTTTGTATGAACTTACTGTGATCTTAATTTTGGTCCCAAGTGTCATGAACTCCTGCCTGTAGATTTCTGTCATTGCAGTGAGAGCGAATTTTGTCGGTGGATAAATGTTAAGATCAGCCTCCGGTATCAATGGAATATAATGTCCTGCCACACTGTTTATTATGATGACATGTCCATGGAAATCTCTCTGCTTCATGCTCTTATATGCACGCTGTATACATATTACTGCACCCATTATATTCACATCTATAGCTTGCCGCACATCTGACAACTTCAGTGTGCTCAATTTTCCCGGAAGGATTATTGCAGCATTGTTAATTAAAATATCAACTGAACCAAGAGTATTGATAATCCAATCGAATGCCATATTGATGGAGACTTCATTTGTTAAATCACACTTAAACGGGTAAACACGCTCTTGCTGTTTTATGGGAAAGCTAGCTTTGATTTCTTGAAGTTTTTCCATTCTACGTGCCAATGCCACGACAATAACACCTGCATTGATCAAATCCTTTACGATCGCAGCACCAATTCCAGAGCTAGCTCCTGTCACAACGGCGACGCAGTTTTCCCAACGTTCCATTGCTGATTGTTAACTGAATGCTCTTGATTCTCTGCTTCGGATTAAGTAGTCTCTCAAGAGGTCACACAGCGATAGTAATTTATTCCGATTAGCAAAAACCAAGCCATGATTTACATTTCGCATGCATCTTTGTTTCAATTTACATACACAGTGACTACCGATTTTAAACGAACTTTCTACTTTGAAAGTTCCACAGTACAAAGGGGGGAAAAAATGTTACAAATACATAAATTGTTTCGACGAAGTTTTCAATCGAGGGGCATGAGGCAAACTTAAGCCATTTGTAAGGGGAATAATATGAAATTCATCCAATATGGATACGCCAGGCCTGTATTTCAATCAGAATGAGTACTTACACAGGAATGCAATCTGGTAGATTAAATTTTACTGAACAAATATGTACGCCGCTCGGAATACCTGCAACAAGACCTTTGTATTAGTTGGATTGCTAGTCGCATACCTTCCGATTGAAATAGTTTTCGAAAACGTTCCAGGTGAAATAGACAGAAGGAGCAATTTATAATAACTCTCTCAAAAAAGAACAAAATCTCACCTTTAGGTGGTGAAGCCTGCGAGCCTAAAAGCTTTGATTACCACCCAACCCCTATGGGATGTAATAAGCCTGTAGACAAGAGAGTGTTCGTAATAGGAGACTTCAGGACGGCGACCAAAAATTCCCATATATATGTATGTATCAACGCTATCATCCATGCCTGATGAACTCCATATTTGGAGTTCAAGTCCGAAAAGAGCTGAGGCTATAGATTACTATCGTATAAAGCAAATCAGATGCAAGTGGATGGTATGGTTGGGTGGAAAGCAGATGGCAAACTACGACATCTACTACGAAGACTACCACAAGAAAGAAGACGACGCTCGTTGGAATGTCAATTTGCTATTCTAGAGAGATTCATGCAAAAAGTCGTGGGGTTTCTGTATGTGAACCTCATTGCAATTGGCAACAAATTCTCTTATCTCCTGCACCGCCCCAGTTAAGACACCAAAATTGTACTAAGAGTCTAAATGCAAGCCTAAGTAAAGAAGCCGTATTAGAGCATAACACCACGCCCGGCAATTGTTCTGTTTAATAGAGTTCGTAACGTACTGAAATCCATAAACAAATTTTGCTATCTATCTATCTATTGCTATCGGTGCCAGATACACCACTAGCATTCTGGATGTCAGGACTTTACGATTAACCAACATCGACTCGAATAAGGTAATGATCCGCCATGGTACGAATGCGTATATCGGAGTCACAATTAAGATCACTACGAAAGCTCGACGTCGAAAAGTTACAATCGCAAAAGACTATTGCCGATTGCGTTCCCACCCAACTCTCTAAAATTCTAAGCCTTCATACACAAACCAAGAACACCAGTGTCAGCGCACCATCAGAGAGGCTGTTTCTGACGTGAATAATACCAGAGAAGCCTCTGGTTTGATGATGAATGTGGGCACGTGAGTTCAGCTAGACAAGGAGCATATTAAGAATAGGAGCTGTTCGTGTGCTCAAGAATTAGAGAGAAGTGGAAGCGCACAGGCGTCTTGGAAGTCACGAGAAGTCCGCGACCGGAGAAATAGAGATATGGTCCTCTAGGAACGATTTTCAAAAATTTTTGTAGATAATAAATGAAAGATGTCAGGGCTACAGAGCCAGAATGGAAGCCGGCAAAGGTGATCATGAGCAAGTAATAGTAGAATTGCAATATCTGGGAATATGAAAAAGCTGCAGACTGTATACCGGCCATGATGGTCACACTATCACTGCCAGGCAGAGTGAACCATTCACACTGTACAAAGACAGAGAATTCTGGCCTCTTGACCTGGACAAAGGTAGCAATTTTGTAGCTTGAGACTAATAAATTTTCTGTCGTTTAAGGGTTACCTGCTGAGTTATATAAGCCAGCCGGAGATGATCTCGAGCATGCATTATTTGTAAGCTATGGCCAAAGAAAAACATGACCTAAGGATAGGAACTCAGCGTCGTTTATCCGATCCACAAGAAAGGTGACCCTCATGTCATGTGACATGTATTTATGTCTCATGAATAAGCCTCCTAAAGGCGCCTATCAAAACTTTTCTGAGTCCATTCTGAGTGATCTTACTATTTTAAATCTTCTGTAAGTTTAGTTTTTTCAGATCGAATACGCCATCTACTTGTTTGCTTCAAAGGCAGTGTGCATACGCACTAATTTTACTACGTCAAGCCTAGCTTTGACATCCCTGCCAAACTCGTCAGGTTATGCAACATGACTATGGAGAAGTTTCACCGCTTCATCAAGGTCGGTAATGAATTGACTGAAACCTTTAATGTCAAGAAAGTTTTAGACCAACTTACGTGCTATCTTATGACGTTTTTACTAGGTAGAGTGAAAAGTAACCTCGTTGACCGCCAGAATGCGCTGCTACTGCAAAAAAGGTTATGGTGCCTTGAAGTCCGTTCATATTTATGCAGACATGCCAAATTTCAGTGCGATACTGTCTTTAGTTTTGTTTTGACAGCTGATTGTTGTTGACGTGTTTGACATCAGGTTGAGTATGGACAAAAACGATTTTCGTTCTCTCATAAAACATTAGTTTTTGAGAGGCAAAAACGTCGAAGGAAACAAAAGAAAAGTTGGATAAATATTATGGGGCTAATGCTTCGTCAGTTTCAGTTGGTTTCGAGAGTTTCGTGGTGGCCGCAACTCCACTACCGATCAAATCCGCAGCGGCAGGCCCTCCGATGCGGTTGCAGAGGACAATGTCAAAAAAATACATGAAATGGTGTTGGCTGACCGAAAAGTGAAGGTGCGCGAGCTAGCAGATACCACAAAGATAAGTACTGAGCGCACACGCCATATTTTGGGCAATATTCTGCATATGAAAAAGTTATCCTGCCGCTGGGTGCCGCGCATACTCACTCCTGACCAAAAACACGAACGCGAGAGCACTTCGAAAGAGTGTTTGGACTTGCTGATGCGGAATCGGGCGGACTTTTGGCATCGATTGGTAACTGTTGAATACCAGAAAACAGAATGATTGCCCGGCAATGGACTAAAGCCACCACGAGTGCTCCGAAGCGGCCGAGGGAGGCTCGATCGGTCGGAAATGTTATGGCGTTGGTTTTCTGGGATTGTCATGGCATACTATTCGTGGTCATTGTTCATACAGCAATTACCTTTGAAAAAAAAAAAAAAAATACCTCCGATGTGCCCACTGGCTTCAATTGGGGACAGCGTTATAAAACTTAACCTTTGTTACCAATGCTATATTTTGACAAATGAAATTGGCAATATTAATGTAATTTTTGCAAAAAAATTAACGAACTATGAAAATCTTGTAAATAAAAAAAGTTTTACTGAATATATTTCGTGATCACTGAAATAACTCCACCAGATGCGTGGCAAAATCACTTTTAACTGCAATAATTCTGATTATTCCTTTGTCCAATAACACATCAACATGTATCCTTATCATCAAATGCCAACAAAAGGAAGAAAAAAAACAGAAATAATAAAGAGCTAACGGTAATTCTTTAAGTGTCCCCGTTTTGGCACGGCTGTCGTGTATGGATTAAATGGATATTCAACAAGATGATGTACTTGTTCATACTTCATACTTAGCATTCTAGTCGATTATTGATGGCTTTTTTTAGGGATATAACCCAATCACCCTTTTAATATACACAATGCCTGACTCGAACTGCAACAATTTTATTGTGCCAAAGCAAAAAATGTTGGTAAATACATCAATTTTCAAATTGTATCAGTAGTTTTCAATATGTTCACCTTTGGCGCGAATACTGGCCTTGAGACGGCCGAAGAAAGCATCGCACGCTGCACACAAGTAGCTCTGCGGTATTTTGGCCCATTCCTGGCGAAGTGCTTGTTTGATTTGGTCCAAACTTTAGTATTTTATAGTGCCAACCTTCACTTTCAAAATACCCTAGACAGAGAAATCCAACGGATTTGAATTTGAATCCATTGTATCAAAGAAATGAAGTATGGGACATTGTTTTTTAACCAATTTTGGTTGACGCGCGCTTTGTGAGACGGTGCCGAGTTCTGTTGAAATGTAAACGGTCTCCGACCGAAATGATTATTTGCCCAAAGCTTCAATATTGAATCTAAAACAGTTTCACGGTATGCGATCCCATTAATTTTGACGCCACGGTTCAAAAATACGAGCGGAGAGCGACCATCGGTGTTTATGGCGGCCAAACCATCACCATCGGTGCTGCCTGCTTTCTGGTGGCCGTCCGAAGGTGTAAATTTTCGAATGACTGGCAAGTAAGCTCGGTCATTTTGTTTGTTGACATATTGCTTGATAACAAATGACGACTCATCGGAAAAAACTAAATTCGGCAACTCACCACTTTCGTGCAAGCGTAGCAACTCCTTCGCTCTTTAGACTCTAACTTTGCTCTTTGTGTGCTTTTTGGCACTTCAATGGTTTGAGCCCAAGCTCATTTTTCAGTATGTGTTGCATCCGTTCCAACGATATGTTGAGCTCACGAGCCATTTTTCTACCACTTTGACGCAGATTTCGCTCAATTCGAGCCTTCACTTTCCGAAGCATTTCAGCCGATGCTGCAGCTTTCTTATGACCACCTCTATTGCTTTTTGCAACGCTGCCGGTATCGCGATAACGAGCTATGGTTCGAAACACAAATGATTTATTCACGTTGAGATGCTGGAGGGCTCTAACGATAGTTACTTGTGGCTTGTAAATAAGAAAATTATCTGTCATGTGTCAAAATTTGAGCTCACTGTCATGAATGGTTTGGGAATTATAGGAATCTGAAGTTGGTTGCAGTTCGAGTTAGTCAGGGTTCACATTGTGACTGTGGGATCAATTCTTGCATACAGATAAATTGTTACATTCAAGCCGAAATGTATGCCATAAACAGTTTTATTCTGATTAATTAATTGTTTTGAATCACACAACATACATTACGGGTGGAGCTGATGAAACTGGAGAAAAAGTACGCTAGAAACATTTACAGTCTCCAAGGTCCAAGAGCTGTAACTTATTTTTTATTTTTCATTTTTTTATTTCTTAAATGAATACAATATTGATAAGATCACATACATGATATTAATAGATACAAAGATATTATAAGAAATATAGTGTGGTGACATTCTATATTCTAAAACAATTATGCAGTTTTGAAACTTCGATTGTTGGATATACAAAGATTACAAGTGTGGCCAAATTATAAGTTTAAAGTTAACAATACAATCAATTTGTTTCAAAAATGCAGTATCAAACATTATTAAAACAGAAAAATAATAAGTTTCAAGGTAAAAATAGTGGATGAAAACTATGTAAAAATATATATATAAAAAAGGAAAAACTAAAAAAAAAAAAATTGAAATCAGAATGCCTGAAGTAATTGCTTCTGCACCAACATAGTTGTAGTTAAAAAGCCAATTTTGAAGATATCTTGTGAAAATTCCGGGTGATGAAATTGTTCTGATAAGGTACGGGAGCTTATTAAATATACGAAATATGGACACAGAAAAGAAATTACAAAAGGTCGGAGTACGGGATGGGGGTATAGATACTAGGTAGGCATAGTTTCCTCGTAAATTAAAATTCGAGATTAAACGAAAATTCCTATAACCTGAATTCATAAAGAAAATTTTCAATACCTTAAAACAATAAAGGTGACGCACAAGAAGAATTTTCAGGTCAACAAGTAAGGGAAAACTAGGGTATTTGACAGTTTTTCGGCATTATATACGAATAGCTCTTTTCTGAAGTACCAAAAGAGGATTCCGCCCCAACAGGCAATCCCATACTATAATTTAGAGTCAAATATGGCGTAATAAATAGTTGTTAAGAGGAAAGAAGAGCATACAATTCGTAAGTAGTAAAAGTGTTTATGTGAAGAAAGAAGATATTTCGTCAAAGATTCGGTGTGGGTGGTAAAACTCATATTAGAATCAATAAGAAGGCCAAGTATTAAAAATTATCTATTTTCTCTATTAGAAAGCACCCATTGCTGTAGCTCTGAATACTATTAAACGTTGAAGAAGAACTTCTATGGACGCAGTCGATATTATTCAGTAAGTATCTTTGACACTCTGGTGCATGAAAGAAAACCTTTGGTTCAAAATTGTTCACTGCTGCCAATCTAAAAAACATAATTTTGGTCTTGGCGCTTATAATTAATTTATGCATTTCAAACCAGCTTCTCAACAATTCTAAGTCACAATTGACATTGACAAGATCCAAAGGGTTGCTTGCACCATAAGAAAAGCCTATATCATCAGCAAAAGCAATATGATTCCCTTTGAACTCAATTGATTAGAACGAGTTTATGTATTGGGTATATAACTTAATTCGTGCGGTTTGCTAAGAGATGCCGTAACTTGTATTATTCCATTGGAACATGCGTTGGAAAGCTACTGTCATTGTACGTCATTTCAGTATATGTCATTTATTTGAAACGTAAACAACAATAATTTTTTTTTCACTCAAATATGTCGAACTTTGTGCCTGAAAAAGTGTTTTTGCAGGGAGTTCTTCATCACTGAAAACTGCTCCCGAAAGTCATCGTATTTTGGTGGAAGTTTATGGTGAACATGCGCTAGCTAAGCGAACGTGCCAAAAGTGGTTTGCACAATTTAAAAGTGGTGATTTTGGCTTGTAAGATGATGAACGTCCTGGGCAGCCAAAAAAAGTTTAAAAATGAAGAACTGGAAGCACTACTCTATAAAGATTGTTGCCAAACACAAGAAGAGCTCACAGAATCTGTGAGTGTCACTCGAGCAGCCATTTCAAAACGTTTAAGAGCAGCTGGATATATTCAAAAGCAAGGAAATTGGGTTCCATATGAACTCAAGCCGAGAGACGTCGAAAGTCGGCTTTGCTTGTCCGAAATGTTGCTGGAACGCCACAAAAGAAAGTCATTTTTTCATCGGATTGTTACTGGTAATGAAAAATAAATCCATTAGGATAACCCCAAGCTCAAAAGATCATATGTGAAACCCGGCCAACCAGCCAAATCAACGGCAAAGCCGAATATCCATGGCGCGAAGGTAATGCTCTGTATTTGGTGAGATCAGATGGGTGTGCTGTACTATGAGCTGCTAAAACTGGGTAAAACCATCAAAACACAACGCTACGAAACACAATTAATCCATTTAAAGAGATCAGTAGCCGAAAAACGCCCGGAATATGCGACCAGACACGAGGCAATAATTTTCCATCATGACAACGCTCGGCCCCACGTTGCTATTCAGGTTAAGAACTATTTAGAAAACAGTGGATGGGAAGTCTTACCCCACCCACTTTATAGCCCAGACCTTGCCCCTGCTCTACCATTTATTCCGGTCGATGCAGAACGCCCTCATCATCAGAGCAGAATATCAAAAATTGGCTTGATTTATTCTTGGCTACCAAGCCGGCGCAGTTCTTTTGGGATGGGATCCACAAATTGACAAAAAGATGGGAAGAAGTCAAAGCTTCAGATGGGTAATACTTTGAATAATACTATTGTACATGTTTTTCTTAAATAAACGTTCAAATTTTGAAGAAAAAAAAAACCACGTTGCAAACGGTAATACAACGATCATCGGATCTGTACCTAGAATTTTTAGATCCTTAACAGATCACGTTCAGCCAAGCAGTTAGCAGAAGCCCTCTGCAAATATCACTGCCATCCAGTAAATGCGATGGGATGGCGCCCGACATAAGAAGGATGCGCTTATTCGATTGCTGATTTACCATATGCGGCACAAGTGGCAAAAAGTGTTTACCTTCGGACATGCGAGCGATTGCCTTATGACGATGAGCAGCAAGGCTAAATCCGGAAATTCTTTAAAAAAGACATGCAAGTAATCTCCGAAATAAGACGTTAAGGTTGTACTAGGCAATTTTACCTGTAGGATAGAAAAGCATAGCCTACACAACACTACGTCTTACAACGGACTTAGGCTTATAGACTTTGCGGAGGAACGAAAAATGGCTATACCAAGCACACGGTTTCCTCATCTCAATATACACAAGAGGATATTACGGTCTCCAAATCATAAAACACGAAATCAAATTGATTAAATTGCGGTGAGCGAAAAACATACTTCCCGTATGCCGGATGTGCAAACGCTCCGGGAGGAAAACACTGACTCGGAACACCTCTTGTTGCTGCCAAGGTATATCGCCACAATAAAGAAGAATTACTGTGAGAAGGTATATCATAGAAAAGCTACAATTCCAAGTGTCCTCCAGAATTTTCGTCGAACGTGTATGTAGAAATCGCTGCCAACGTGCCATCAGTGACGCTGGAACTGCTGTGCTGGGTTTCACATGACCACCACTAATAAATCTCTCGTTTGATGAAGAATACTTGTAGAAGAAAAGAATATAAATTGGCGCTGCAACGCCTCCTGAGCACTGCGTGAAGAACATCGGCTTCCCCGAAAGAAGAAAAAAGTGATGCAAACGCACGATCAAATATATTCAGGGGATTTACTCCAGGAATAACATATAAAAGTTTAACCAACACGTAAATAGAACTTGTCAAGGTAAGAAAACCCGCACAGAAGCCTTTAGAGATGAAGAAATAGACCTTGTACTAGAGTCACAGTTGATGCTGAAAACTTTTTCTGCAGACTGTATAATGGCGGAGAAGTACTCTGTCAAGCAGAATAGACCATTGACTTTAGATAGTGACAGCTAAAACTTGTGTTCATCTTACTTGAATGAATTAAGGATAGCTATATCTAAAAGGAAATTCAACAAAGCAGCTTTGTAAAGAGCATACACCAGCTGATTTCTCAGATCTGGTTAGAAGAGCGGATGCCCGTGTCCAGTGCCAGAAAGGTGCACAAACGACCAAATCTTCACAATCCGGCCGATCCCGGAAAAAAACTCAAAGAAGTCCACATCAATATCCCCACGGAAATTATTTAAGGTCGAATATCACAGCATTTATAAAGACGAGCTATATAAAGCCTTTTCTAGTTTTAATATCCCTTCCAAGCTCATTTGCTATGCTCTATCGAAGTAGATAGATAGTGCAAGCTGCACAGTGACATTGATCTAGTCAGGAAACTGAGCACCAGTCCCATGAGAGCATGTAGAGCGAATGGACACAATGCTCCGGCCCGCAGGTTAAGGCAGTATAAAAGTATAAAGCCCGTAGGTTAAAGCAGTATAAAAAGTCCTCGGGAAAACAACTCAGCCGACTTAGAGTGCACAATCGGATTTAGCTAAAGACCGCTAAAGTATCTTTAAGACAAAATAGAATAAGCCGAGGAACTATAATTTTCAAAGTACTTACACCTGCTCTTAAGACTCGTATTTAAAACTGTTATAAGTTGTAAAGGATGATTCATCGTGAGGTTTGATTTATAATGTAAAACAAAATACATAAATTTGAAATAAAACTTTAAATTTTTATTATCGTTTAAAATAACAATTCATGACATTAATTCTTTGAAAATGATATCATGTAAATGTTGGCCATAACTACATCTGAAGTGCTCCATTCGGAAAGTCTAATTTTGAGCGACTCGTTCGAGCATAGCGACTATTATCTCGCGGATAAAACGAGTAATGTTGGCTTCCAAAGCGTCAATCGTAGACGGCTTATTCCTGAAAACTTAAAACTTTACATATCCCCAGAGAAAATAGTCCAAAGGTGTGATATCGCACGATCTAGGCGGTCAATTTACCCTAGCAAAACCTGAAATTAAGTGCTCCCTAAAATAATTTTTTAACAAGTTTATTGTTTCAAGCACTGTGTGGCTCGTAGCGCCATCTTGTTGAAACCAGAGCTCACCGAGACCATGTGTTTGAATTTCAGGAAGCACATAGTCCGTTAACATGGCGCGATAACGGTAACCATTGACGGTAACATTCTGCCTCATTTTTGAAGAAATATGGATCAATGATTCCACCTGCCCATAAACCTTACCATACCGCTATTTTTAATGGATATAATGAAAGCTCTTGGTACTCTTCCGGCTGCTCATCAGCCCAAATATGGCAATTTTGTTTATTAACGTAGAAATTGAGCTGGAAATGGGAATGGAAATGGCTGAAGCAAATTCAAGTCGCCCGGCTTCAATTTTTACACAAGTTGAATTTTGTACGCTTTAAGGCCGAGATTCTCACGTAAAATACGCCAAACTGCTGAGAACGACGACGAATCGATTCGTAACGGTCTTCGCGTACACTCTGAGCTAAAGCTGCTATAGTCTCTTCATTACGTGCTCAATGTGGTCTAAGCGGTCGAATATCATCCACATATGTAAACTGGGACTCAAATTTTCGAATGGTATTGGCAATAGTGGTTTCAGTAAGTCGATTATGCGCACCGTAAGTTTCTCACAGAACGCTAATTTTCGTAATACAGCTGAAAAATTTGGAGATGCTGTCGTGGTGTGAGTCTTTTCAAGTTGACTTGCCAAACGATACCGAACAAAAATGACAAAGCAATTTAATAGAAGTCGTGCGTGATCTGTCAAAGAAAGCCTATTGAAAATCAAACCTCACGATGAATCACCCCTTACATAGTTGGTTTTCTGTTTTGTGAAAAAGTGCTCAAAGTCAGGCTTCTTTACAAGCAGATGGCGTAAGATCAGTTTTACCATACAATGATCCTTAATTTGATGATCACAAGCTTAACAGGATGTTGTAAAAGAAGAATAAGGATAGAGAACCGTAAAAATAGGATCTAAGCACGATTGAGATTCGTCGACAATGCGAGTTGGTTCATTTACAAGAGATCTTAGTCCATATGATGAATTAAGAAGAAAACCATTGTCACAATTATTTCCAGATTTTAGCATGCCAACTTAAAGGTCTCAGAGATCCACAAGATTTTTCGACTTATGGCATTCTGCAAACGTTTTTTTTTTTTTTCGCATCCTTTTCTAATAAATAACAATCTTCAAACTCACCAATATAGAGAATTCTTTTATATAATGTCCTTTGTAAGGACCCTGCAAAGGTGGGCTAAAATCCTTCTTTATATTTCCGCTCCTACTTCCATCTCGTCGTTTGTTCTAATTTTGAGATCATTTCAGATGCTGTGTCTTCTGTCTATCTTCGGAGAAAAATGTTCCCATTTAGTGCTATTTGGATGTATCCTTGACAATAAATTTAATGAATCCTTCATCAATGGATACCCCAAATGCTAACATACACAGTGTTAGAGCTACTGTGCATCGTAATATCTAGCACCCCCAATCGGCGGAAATTTTGTGCAGCTGAAATAGATGGAAGTTCAAATGAGCAAGCAACCCTCAAATAAACCGAGCACGATCCTTTGAACAAACAGATACCTACCAACAAGATATTGTCAAAAACAATTTAAATTAAAAATTGGTTTAGAAGTAGACAAAAGTTCTACTGACTGAGCAGTTTTTTTTCGAATAGTATTACTTTGGAAAGTTTTTCAAAGTTCAAGATACAAAAATCTGTGAACAAGGAAATTTTATTTAAATACAAAAGCAGAATATCTCTCACTACATATAGAAAGTTCAACTAAAACATCTCACCAATCGGCTTAATAACAATTTCATGAACTTGAACATGTGCTGGAGTTCCAATTGCATAAATAACAGCATCAGCTACATCTTCTGGATTCAGAATAGCCTCCTTCAGCATTTCCTTTATGTCATCACCAATGATTGCCGTATCCACTACCCCTGGACTGATACTCTGTAAAAGAACTCATACTACATGATGTTCCTCTAAGTCGATTACTGATACTCACAGTTACTTTAATTTTGGTATCCAAACCAGCGAACTCCTGACGATAAATCTCAGTAACTGCACTCAAGGCGAACTTTGAAGCTGGGTAAATATTAAAGTCTGGAAGAACATTCGGAAAACACGGTACCTTACGACCCAATGCACTGTTTATGATTATTACATGGCCAGCAAAGTTGCGTTCCCTCATGCTTTCAAATGCTCTTTGGGTGCACGAAACAACCCCCATGACATTTGTGTCTACCATTTCACGGATTTCAGCAGTACTCATAGTGCATAATTGTCCTGGACGCATGCAACCGGCATTATTGACTAAAATATCCACATGTCCGATGTTCTTTATAATCCAATCGAATGATTCGTTTACTGAGTATTCTTTAGATACATCACACTGGAGAGCATAGAATTTTTGTTGCAACTGAATGGCCAAAGATGTCTTCATCTCTTCGATAAGCTCAACACGCCGGGCTAAAGCAACAACTATCAGTCCAGCTTTGATTAATTTTCTAGCTATAACCGCTCCAATGCCAGAACTTGCACCAGTAACTACAGCTACACAGTCCTGCCAACGTTCCATTACTTATGCCGACAGCTAGTAATTTTAGACAGCCTAGAGGTGTCAAAACAGTAAACCACATCATTGAATTCTGTCACTAATCCAATTTGCCTCCGGACAATCTAATTAGTTTCGATAGCTTGCGATTTATTTTCTATGGGGCTTTGGGAGGGATCAGATTACGAGAGCGTCAAATCCGGATTTGGTTGTAATTAAACGTGGAGCGATGATAGTCAGTGTGCCACCTAATCATCAAAAATCCTTTTTCTTGGAGTAAAACATACACGTACAAACAAACACACACAAATTTTATTTTCCTGCGAATATAAAACCAAAGTAATCCCTGTAATGGAAAGGAAACACTTTTCCTGTAATTGAAAAGCAACACATTCGAACGGTTTACACAAAATAATCATTCCGTTGAAGATAATCATACAGTGACTACAAAGACGAAAAACGGAAACGACTAGGAATAGGAATACGAAGACCATTGTCCATTGTTCACTAAAAGAGCTGGTAGTAGTACCATGCCTTGAGTGAATTCTTTGAGGAAATCCCTTTGGTCTTGTCCGCATTGTTGTGCAAGTTTTATACTATTACTCGTTAGCTTTTGTTACAATTGCCTGTTGTGTGTTCAACAATGTCCTTGGTCGATACTTTAAAGATAACCTGCACGCCAACGCACCACCTTCCTTAAAAAGTCTGGAAAAAAGAGTACGTGAAATGGGTGAAAAAACTTGCAGACATAGCATTCGACAATTTCTTTCGAAGAGAACCATAACTATCCAGTACAGCATTACCACTGCGATACTCAGCGTTGTCGTTTTCATCACTATGGTACTGTTTGTACTACTTAGTATCTCATCGTGTCACTGCTGTTTTCTTTTTGGATTGACTTGCATTTGACTTGATTTTTCACTTTACATAAAAAGAACGCTGATGAAATATCGGGCAAAGTCTTCGTTTTTACCATAAGTCTTGCCATTTGAAGCACCATCTTTCAGAGTGGGCTCAGGAAGAAAGGAGAGGTACCGATGTACATTGGTCTTAAGTGTTTGAAAGTTGTAACGGCTAGGAAATAGAGAGCTCGGCAGGAGATTGCATAAGCGAGTTATGCGGCTAACGAACGAATCACGATATTTTATACTGATGAGAATTAATAGATAAATGGGTGTTATGGTAGAAGGTCTGAAGGGGCGGAATGCTGCTAGCGATTTCTATGGACCACTGGTAATGGAAATAGCGACAAAACAGAGTGAGACACATGATATTACGCCGGTGTTCGAGGGTTTCAATTGACTGACTTATATTGGTATCACCTATGAGTTTTATTGCACGGTTTTGAAACCTATCTAGCAGGTGCAGAGATAGGTGCACCTTACCACATGTGGGCATTGTACTACAATTTTGGGCGGATGAATGCCTTATATATTAACTCCAGATGAGAGGAGGTCAAGTATTTCCAACATCTTTTGTAGGAATGACATCAAATATGTGGTCATTTCAACTTAAGTTGTCATTGACACACATACCGAGAATGGAAAGTTTTTCGCTTTCAACGATGTATTCATGGCTAATGGCTGGGTGTTTAAAATTTTGCTTTAGCAACAACAGACAGCATTGCAATTTGAAAGCATTAAATTCCACTCTGTTGATTGCTCCCCAATTGTTGTTAAGCATTTAACACCCGAAGAGCACGGACGTGAGTTAGAGCCCGAATATAAAAAGAAAAGAGTACTACCGTCAGCAAGGGAATATATAGGATTAGAAGTGGCAAACTAGAGGTCGTTGATGAAAATTTAAAAGAATGTCAGAGAACGGAGTGCTGGGGCGCACCAGCTTTTATTTTGTAAATATCAGACTTAAAACCATCCAAGACAACTTGAATTGAACGTTTCGAAAGATAGTCCATTGAAGAACAGAGTCGTCGATCTCAAACGCACTCATTTTTGACAAAAGAGCCTAATGCCAAACTTTGTCAAATACTTTACAATACTTGATGTGTGCTGTGGTTCCATTTTTCAGTGAGACATGCCATCAAATCACCAGTGAACCCGTTGCTATGAAAATCTTACCGCCAGTTGTGTTTTGAAATATTTCATGAGCGTTTCCATAACCTTGGACAGAAAGGACGTAAGTGCAATGGGTCTGTAGGAGGAGAGATAAAAATATTCGCCTTTTTTGGTGTTGTTTTCTTCTTGGAAAGAGTTACAAGGAGTAGGATTAATAAAATTGCCAGCGTGGAAGAATACTCCTCTTTAGAAGAAGAGGAGATATACCATCTGGACCAATGGATTTACAAATGTTAAGATCTTTAAGTACTCTTGCTACTACTCTTGCTAGTACGAGTACGTGTACTCTACGCACTTAAATGTAGGAGAAGACGAAACATAATCTGGTAGTGTTGATCTGGCCGCAAAATGAACAGCAAACAGATTGGCCTTGTCTAAAGAGCTGACAGCTGGAATGTCATTGTAAGTGAGCGTTGGAATGGAAGATGAAGCAAAATTTCTGATATTTTTGACAAAAGACCAAAAGAATTGTAGTATTATTGAAATATTGAAATTGCACAAGCTTAAGTAAGACGTTACAGTCATTCCTGGCTGGTTTGAACTTTTTCCGGTTTTTCTCTCTAGGTTCGGTTTTGCAGGACCGAAAATATGTGTCTCTAACCATGATAGTCTCTTTACAGCTCGAATAGTACCACGTCTTTTCTTTTAGTTTGATATTCTTCATCCAATGAAGGACAAAGCATCTCATTCCAAAGAGAATGAGTCGTTATCGGGGAAACGTAAAAACCAGTCAAAATTCCTAAAGAAGCTGTTAAGTCCGTTCCAATTGGCTTTCTCGTATTGGCATATGGTTCTTTTAGGATATTTTTTTTTTTTTTTTTTTTTCTAGCTGTATGGTCAGTGTACAAGAAATTAGTTGAAATGACGCAGTGAATAGAGGGAATGATACAGACAAGTTCAGGATGCTGGCGGAATTAAACATCTGGTATTCATGTGGGCTTATTTACAAGTTGGGAAAAAATTTAAGATTCATCGGAGTCACAGTGTTAATAAATATAATTCCGAATAAGTCTTTTCTGTTCAAGTAGACATCGCTTTACAGCTCATAGATTTCGATGTTATATTATTATCTTCTTCAAAAAAGTCTGTCAACGCAAAATCACTCGGAGAATCAAAGCAAAAAACGACATCTTAACTCGGCTTACTTAACTCACTTACCTACTTAGGAAGCCCTGCAGTTCAGTGTGAACTTGGCCATCGACCTACAGTTAGCCCGTATTTCAGCTAACTGGCTTCAGTTGCGTACACCAAGTTGGTTGAGGTCCCCTTCTACGTGTGCCCGCCCTCTAAGGTTAGGTTTTTCTGGGTTAGATTCGAAAACGGTGCCATCGTAGCATTAGTGTCCATATGCTCTACATGTCCTAGCCATCTCAGGACATGACCATCTCCTCTCCTAAGCCTGTCAATGCAAATGGGACCGAATATTTTTCGAAGGTTTTTTCTCCTAAAACCACCAAATATATCCTCATTCGTCTTCAATAGCCTCCATGTTTCCGCCACAAAAAGGAACTGTAATAATCAAATTCTTATATATACATGGGCTGAAAAGTCCATGATAAGTGTTACCCGGACTCTGCACCAGCCGAACAAACCATTCGGTGAAAAATTTAAAAGTGGTCATACAAGCACCGAAGATGATGCACGCAGTGGACGTCCAAAAGAGGCTGTTTCAGATGAAAACATCAAAAAAGTCCACAAAATGATTACGAATGACCGTAAAGTGAAGTTGATCGAGATAGCTGAGGCTCTGAAAATATCAAAAGAGCGTGTTGGATATATCATACACGAATATTTGGACATGCGAAACCTCTGTTCAAAGTGGGTGCCGCGTTTGCTCACAGTCGACTAAAAACAACAACGTGTTGATGATTCAGAGGAGTGTTTAAAGCTGTTCAACCGCAATAAAGCCGAATTTTTGCATCGGTATGTGACAATGGATGAAACTTGGCTCCATCACTTCACACCAGAGTCAAGTCGGCAGTCAGCTGAGTCCAAATCGTCCAAAAACTCAAAGGTCGGCTGGCATGGAATAATTTTCATCGACTATCTCCAAAAGGAGCAGACTATCAATAGCGACTATTACATTGCGTTGTTGGAGCGTTTGAAGGACGAAATCGTAAAAAAACGGCCGCATTTGAAGAACAAGAAAGTGCTATTTCATCAAGACAATGCACCCTGTCACAAGTCGATGAAAACGATGGCAAAATTGAATGAATTCGGCTACGAATTGCTTCCCCACCCACCGTATTCGCCAGATTTGGCTCCCAGCGACTATTTCCTGTTCACATGGACTATAAAAGTCTCATAGAAGCATTTATTATATATCTCGTATCTCAGAGCCTTATTACCATATTTCTCAAGTTTGCTTTTTTTTTGGTATAGTTGTTGTATAGTTGTCGGAACTTGTATTGACATTAAGTTCTTTGGCGAATTGTTGTTCTTCGAACAGTTTAAATTACAAGCGTTCGGCAAATAACTTCACTTTTTCTTTGTGGTTTCTGTGTGGAAGGGTTTTCGACTTCGAGCGGGTATATTAGTTTTTGTTTCGTACGCAGCTTAGATGGCTTCCACAAATTCATCAACTTCTTCTTCTATGTTCTAAAGGCGCCGTGAGTGGGACAATATTTTCTTTGCAATATCCTCTGAAGGTGTCCCATTTTGTTTTGTCATTGGCAAATCTAGGAACTCTTTCGATGTTCGTTATGCTCCTGTCGATTTTGAGAAACACTGCGGAGTGATCTGAGCAGTGGTCATAGCACTCTTCTGCTTTCGTGAGGTATCTAGAAATCTCTTTTGCGACGTGGTCAAAACGCCCATTTGTTTCACGTTAAAATCACCATCAAGGATAAAACTTGATCTAAGTGAGCAAAAAAGTAGATCAAGGTCGTCTTCTGTCATCCTATATCTCGGAGGGAAATAACAAGACGCTATCTTGTTGTCAAGATGACTTATCTCTACGTAGGCTGAACATATTTGCATAGATTCAAGGCCTAGAAATTGAGATTCTTGGCATGCTTAGTGCAGTCTTTAATATAAAGAAAGAAACCGCTTCTCGCGTTTTTCGAAGGTACACTATCCTTTTCTTATGTTGTGACCCAACTTTTCCCTCCCTTTTTTAAAAAGTTTTTCCATAGAAAAATTTCCAGTACATCGATTTGTTTCAGAAGACCGTTTGCGTTCTATGTTTTAATCTTAAGCAATTGTTTCATAATCCTGTTTTGTTAAATTTCTTTCAGAGTTTGAACTCGAGCTTGCTTAGTTTATCAAACAAAAGTTGTTTAACTTTAGTTTTCTCTTCTAGTTTTTCTAAAATTATCACGAGAACTTGAGACATCGGTCTGTAGACAGGTTTGCAGTGGCCGAATTTAATTGACGTTCGTATGACGCGACATCAACCAACGAGGGCTGCTTGACAATTTATTTTTCAATTTAATCCCCCTTCAACTCGATAAACTCTTCCCAGCGGTGCTGCAACTTTTTTAACCCCTCCGTATAGTACGACTTTTGTTGGCCTGCCTTTGCGGCGGCGATGACTTCTTCGTTCGACCCGTTCTTCTTTCCGGTTAACGATCTTTTAAAGTTTTGGAACAAAAAAAAGTCGCAGGTAGTCAAATCAGAAGAATGGTGGAGCAATTCGTAGTTGAATTCGAATGAATGAATTGAATGAATCCAATGGTCGCGAAAACACTAACACGATGTTTAAAAATGAAAAGTTGGAAAGAAAAGTATTTGTCGGTTTCTCACTAAATTTTGACAAGCGAGCTAAAAAAGGTTATACTTTATGACGGTATGCCAATTTTGGCTCAGTAGCTCAACAGCTCTCGTATGATCTCGTCTATTTTACAATTTTTTTATTTCCCGTTTTCGTCATTCTGGCTGTTTGAGCAGTCTTGGGCTCATCGGTTTGAAGATGACTCAGCATTCGGTCAGGCTGAACAGGTTTCATGAGAGTTTTCCGTCTCTATTGAAGTTTTGTGGCCATGGTTGCTTGTGTTGCACTCTCCAGAGAAGTGTTTGCCACCACATTTAACGTATCGAGGACCTTTACGACAATACACCTCGGCAGTGTTTGCATTGAGGTATCGTGCGTTTGCCCTTACACATGAACTCAATTAGATACATAAGATAGATTTGATTTTATAAATATCATCGACTTTCTCGCTTTTATCGAAAGTAAGCATAAAAATGCGAAGTCCGCTTTTGACTACAGTATCTTTGTCACTGTCTGTTTGCTACTTTTGTTTGTTTATAATATTGATGGCGTCAAGGAGCTTAAAGTACTGGATCTTGTACTGGCGCGTCTTTTCTTATGTCTCCTTTTTTGCACGACGGGTGAAGTCCCGTAACGAAGACTCGCAAGCGGTATTTCGAACTTGGGTTTTCTCGGTGTTAAGCTTAAAGACAACGCAGTAGGCGTTCATTTTTCACATGTTGTTACGGAGTGAAACTATTTTGTACTCCCTTTCCAGTGTAATTTGGAGAAGGTTACATAGCATTCCGTAGTCCGCGATCCCGATCACGTGTATTGCCGGCAAAGGGGTAAGTTTAGCTTGAACACCTTGTATGTTACGGTGGACTTGTCTCCATCTTTTGATTGTAAGACTTCGGAAGAAAAACCTGCCTTAGGTTTTTTGCTTTATCTTTTTTTGGCAACAAGATCAGTTTCGCGAATAAATTCTTCTTCGTCCATGAGGTGTTCTACTGAACATTTCTGCGTTTTCTTGTATTTTATCGTTACACCAGTTCTTTGAGTGCTTAGAGTTCGTTTTTCGCTATTTCGAAGCATTTATCTTTCCCTAAATCCTGATTAACTGGCGAACTTTCTTTCCGGGAGATACTCGATCTGGATGGTGAAGATCTTGGTACCCTTGATGCTTTCGCGGGGGATTTGATAGCAATAAATAGCTCTCTACAGAATCCGTAGAGTGTACATCCAAAGAGAGCAGAATTGCCAGTTAAACTGGATTGCCACCTAGGGTATTATAGTACTTTCCTTTATTTGTTTCATTGCATTTCTGTATACACTACCCACTCGGCATATGGAGGGTGCATTTTGTTCGCCTTCCTCAGGTATATTGCACTACCCCTACTCGAAAGGGTAAACCAAGACTTTGCGATGTCTCTTTTATTACAATAGCCATCCTAACACTGATTGTAGAATCTTCTTCCCTTTATATTAGGAATTAACAAAACCCTTACACTTAGAAAAATCCATGACAAGCACTCGTATGTGGTGTCAACAAATTGTAAAGTATTATTCCACGGTCTTGGAAAAAGCGTCCTTTTTAACAAAATTGACTTCGTTGTAGGAAGTAAGGGTTCACCTAACTAAAACAAATGTTTGCCATTAAAGCTAAGACGACAGAGAAAATTGAGCGTCGGTTTTGAGGATTAAGGCATTTCTGCTTCCAGACTATTTGGTGTGGCGGTCATCGACATTGCTATTATTTGATTTTCAACAGATTTAAATCCACCTCACCTCTTATACCACTAAGTAAGTACATTTGTGTCGCCTCTAATACTAAATACTTTCATGCCCATGTCCACGACAACACTGCAACATATCTCGAAGTGACGGCAAATTGAAATCGAACCCTGGATTAAGTAAGGAGGTGCTGATACCTACTTAGCACGTAGATTTCAACAGTGTCGAAATGGGGAATCTAACTTCAGTGCATACCGAGACATGGAAGATTTTAGTCCAAGTTCCATGACAACAAAGGCACGTACATCGTTTGGTTGGTTGTAAAAACTCTCCGAACCTAATAAAGTGGAAGGCACACTGCACACACTCCCTACATTTGATGTTTTCCACTAGGAAAATGAAAAGGCAAAATGTTTCCCATTTTCATTTCCTTAGTTCTTTTTTCTGTTTTGGTTCATTCTCTCTTTGTAATCTTTTCCTGAAATTCCCATAGCAAAGTGCGAAGCATAAAATTTTGATGACCATAAACTTTTGGTTGTTAGCTGGTTTGGTGTGTTAGTGGCTTTACTTCTGAAGACCTGACCATGATGCTGTGATGGCTGACTTTGTCTGGCTGGTGGCAAATGTGATCCAACTTTTGAGCTCGTTGTAAAATTGTTTTTAACAAGGATAATGGAACCGGAAGAGGCTAACAAAAATTCAATTATTGAAACAATGTTGGTAAGCTGGTATCTTGGGTATTCGCTTTTCAATGTGTAGGAGTTGGCGCAACGAATTGAGGCAATTCCATTTGGTATTTTGGTTGATTTTAAAGGCTTTTTGGATTCGAAGGCTTAATAAAGTTTCCCCAAGAAGTCATGAACGTTTTATGTACGTAATGATATAATAAAATCAAATCTTGTCCATTTGATGGTGGTTAAGAGGTTTGTTTTAAAATTTTTGACGAGTTCTCAGTAGATGCTCTTCGGAGTTAGTAATTTTAAGTTAATTTTCGAGGGTGTTTTTGAATGTGGGAACATCAGTTGATTTGATTTCATCTTCACTCCTGCCGCATGGTACTTTATCTTGAGATACAAGTTAAAAAAGAATATTTTGGAGAAGTGATTCGCTTTACTTACAAGCGTTACGATGACGTACTGCTTTATGTGCTCGCAAGACTCAAAATTACGGTTTTTTCTTCAACATTAGCACAAATACTTCATAAAAAGTAAAGCTAGAGCAACTACTTCTTCCTCGTTGCTAAATTTATACCAAATCCTTCAAGTTAACACATTGGCCGTGCAATTTTTGCAAAATTCAACTTTATTTATCAATATAGTTGCCTTCGAGGGCGATACACTGATTGAAACGTATTTTCAATCTTTCGATACCAGTTTTGTAGTACGATTTCGGTTTAGCCTTAAAATAGGCCTCTGTTTCGGCGATTACTTCTTCATCGGTCTTAAATCTCTTTCCGACGAGTATTCTTTTAGGTCTGTGAACAGAAAATAGTCGCTGGAGACCAAATCTGGTGAATACGGTGGGTGGGGAAGCAATTCGTTGCCGAATTCATTCAATTTTGCCATCGTTTTCATCGACTTGTGACACGGTGCATTGTCTTGATGAAGCAACACTCTCTTTTTCTTCAAATGCGGCCGTTTTTCTGCGATTTCGTCCTTCAAACGCTCCAACAACGCAATGTAATAGTCGCTGTTGATAGTCTGCCCCTTTTGGAGATAGTCGATGTAAATTATTCCATGTGTATCCCAAAATACGGATGCCATAACCTTGCCAGCCGACTTTTGAGTTTTTGGTAGTTTTTAGACGAGGTTTGTCGCCTGCTCGCCACTCAGCTGACTGCCGACTTGACTCTGGTGTGAAGTGATGGAGCCAAGTTTCATCCATTGTCACATACCGACGCAAAAATTCGGCTTTATTGCGGTTGAACAGCTTTAAACACTCCTCTGAATCATCAACACGTTGTTGTTTTTGGTTGACTGTGAGCAAACGCGGCACCCACTTTGAATAGAGCTTTCGCATGTCCAAATATTTGTGTATGATATATCCAACACGCTCTTTTGATATCTTCAGAGTCTCAGCTATCTCGATTAACTTCACTTTACGGTCATTTGTAATCATTTTGTGGACTTTTTTGATGTTTTCATCTGAAACATCCTCTTTTGGACGTCCACTGCGTGCATCATCTTCAGTGCTTGTATGACCACTTTTAAATTTTTCAATCCACTTGCGAATGGTTCGTAAGGCTGGTGCAGAGTCCGGGTAACACTTATCAAGCCATTTATTTGCATCGGCTGCATTTTTTCCCATCAAAAAGCAATGATAAATTAACACACGAAATTGCTTTGAATCCATAGTTGAATAGTTGCTGGAGAACTAATCGTCCGACAGCTGTCAAATTTATAAACGTATCTTTTGAAGGTTGGTACTTACTGAAAATGGTATGGATTTAATTCAATTGGTGCCCTCTCTTAGAAACGGCAAATGAGACCAAAAGTACAATATGGGTCGGATATTCCGGAGCCGTTAATCCGTTTCGGGGATAGTCCTAATACGTTGAAGTAGCTCTAATAATGTATCTGTCATGTTGCGAGTTAGTCAGTTAGTTAAGACTTTTATTTCATTTCATAAATAGGTAGGTTGATACACTATCATACATTATTTTCAAGTCTAATTAAGGTTTGGTCAATGGTTTACCGTCTACCGGATTGACATTTAAAAATAAAATAAATAATAAAATATAAATTAACTTACATAGTAAATTATAAACTTTATTTAAGATTTGCATAGAGAAAACTACCTATCAAGTTATAATCACTTGGTGCCAAATAAGGACTGTAGGGAGGGTGATCAAAAATATCCCAATTGAACTCTTCCACTAAAGTTTTTGTGCATGCTGCAGTGTGTGGTCGTGCGTTGTCATGCAGAAGCACCACAACTTTGGTAAGCATTCTTCGTCAGTTGTTCTGGATTGCTCTTCTCAACTTACACTTCTTACTTCTCTACGGGGTGGCCGTGGAGTAGTGGTATATGCACAGACTCCTCAAGCAAAGGGTCGCGGGTTCGAATCCCGTGTAAGGCAATTCTTTGAAAAAGTATTTTCGTAGAATTTGTATGTAGTTATATGAAAATCCCGTCGGCATCAAATCTGACATGAAGGCATAACACTGATGTTGGAGTGATTGCTGGCTGTGCTAAATGTAACGAACTAACAACTAGCACGTACTGAGACCCACTGGTTGAGGATGCACTGGTTCGTCCCGTCCAGTTTGACAACCATATCTGGAAAAAATATCGAAACCAACCACACCTGAGTTTCAAACTACTACACCACCCGCCCGTGCCCTGGAGAAAAGCCAGTAAAAGGGTATTCATATTCCCTTGGTGAGCGTGCGGTATTATATAAAAAAAAGGAAACATAGTGTTTCACAGTAAATCGCTGCATTTATTGTGTTTCCAGGTTCTAAAACTCGGTCAACAATATGCCTTTACTGTCCCAAAAATCATTTTTCGATAGGAAAAAAATTTGTTTGAATTTTTTTTTTTTTTTTTTTTTTTTGCTTGTTTGGGGAATGAGTGTGTATCTAAGTTTACATACTGGACCCAAATCTCATCTCCAGTTACAATTTGCTGTAAAAATTCTTCACCTTCCATTTCTAAATGTTCAAGTAATGCTTTTTCTGAATTGACACGTTGGGTCTTGTGGGCATCTATGAGCTGTTTTGGGTCCCAACGGGCACAGAACTTATGGTAACCCAAGCTTTCAGACACGATTCTGTATATGGTAGAGTAAATCGAGAAATTTCGGAAAATCTTGTCGCAAGATCTGAATCGTAAAACGCCTGTTTTCTCAAACAAATTAGTCAATTTAGTGAACCACGTCTTCGGTCATGATCGGTTTTCGCCCTTGGCCTCCTTCATTATTCACATCTGTGCGTCCGTTTTTAAATTGTCTACACCAATCACGTACCAAACCATCACTCATCACTGTATTGCCGTAAACAGCACATAACCAACGAAACGAATTACGAATTACACCTAGAACCTCACAGGCGGCGGGAGATAAAATTGTATTCTCCACGTTAAAACGGCAACTATTGGAAAAATACTAAACGGAAACGGTCGAAACTTGGCACATTATTAGAGAATAATATACTGGTTGCGAAATTCAGAAACACGTCACCGAAGTGCACGTATGAAATGAATTGTAACATTTTGGAATTTGATTTTGGAATAGCCCTCATATATTGGCTATTACAGACACTTTCCTTCATGATACATTTTCTATATATAGGGTGATTCATCGTAAAGTTTGATTTATAACGTAAAATAAAATAAATAAATTTGAAAGTGAACTTAAAATTTTTATTATTGGTTAAATGAATAGTTCATGGCATTTATTTTTCAAAAATGATACTATGTAAATGTTGGCCATGACTATGTGTGAGGTGGTCCATTCGGAAGGTTCAATTTTGTTTGACTCGTTTGAGCGAGACTTTACATATCTCCAGAGAAAAAAGTCCAAAGGTGTGATATCGCACGATCTAGGCGGCCAATTTACCGTAGCAAAATGTGAAATAAAGTGCTCACCAAAATGATTTCTCAACAAGTCCATTGTTTCACCCGCTGTATGGCTCGTAGCGCCGTCTTGTTGAAATCAGAGCTCACCGAGACCGTGTGTTTGAATTTCAGGAAGCACATAGTCCGTTAACATGGCGCGATAACGGTAACCATTGACGGTAACATTCTGCCTCATTTTTGAAGAAATATGGATCAATGATTCCACCAGCCCATAAACCACACCATACCGCTATTTTTAATGGATATAATGAAAGCTCTTGGTACTCTTCGTACCAATTTTGTTTATTACGTAGAAATTGAGCCAGAAATGGGAATGGAAATGGCTGAAGCAAATTCAAGTCGCCCGGATTCAATTTTTACACAAGTTGAATTTTGTACACTTTAAGGCCGAGATCCTCACGTAAAATATGCCAAGTGGTCGAATACACCAAGTCAAGCTGCTGAGAACGACGACGAATCGATTCGTCACGGTCTTCGTGTACACTCCCAGCTACAGCTGCTATAGTCTCTTCACTACGTGCTGGATGTAGTCTAACCGGTCGAGTATCATCCACTTATGTAAATTGGGACTCAAATTTGCGAATGCTGTTGGAAATAGTGGTTTCAGTAGCTCAATCTCACAGAACGCCGATTTTCGCAATACAGCTGAACAATTTGGAGACGCTGTTGTAGTGTGAATATTTCCATGATGACTAGCCAAACGATACTGAACAAAATTGACTTCACGATGACTTCACCCCTTATTAACGCCTTCGTGGTGTATAGTAGTTATACAACGCGTTCCAACCATGGTTTTCATTTAAATTATCGGTGTTCTCTCTTCAACTAACACAGCGGCCCCAAAGTATATCAAGCGGTATTCTTTCAAAATAGGGCATATCGCTATAAAGTGGAAAACATACTCTCTCACATTGTTGTTACATAAATTGCAAAGTATTGGCAATTGGACGGTACGGAATATAATTAAGTGCGATCAGCTCACCTCTTACTTTCAGTAGTAGACTTATTTTGTCGGTTGAGTTTCTGTTTAAAAAGTAAGTTTCATCTTGTAGATCATATCTCAGTTTCGATTAGTACATTCTATGTTGGGAACCCTGAGCATCGTTTGTGTATCTCTTGTATCTGTCCCGCTGGATTGATGATAGATGTCTGATGATGTCTTCAAATACAGCATATAATTAGGTATATTGTTAGGTAGGCGAAAAATTCGTTTAAAGAAATATCGAAGAAAACTTTCACCTCATTAAAAGGGTAAAAACCCCATACTTGGTCCCGATTTTGCTGTTGCACAAAATATATTTTTTTGTTTCAAACAGTGAGTTGTGCTTTTGTTAACAATACAACTGAAGATATTTCGCGTTTTGCTTCCGAAAGTTTTACAGAAAGACACTTTTTCATATTGCGATTTGCTTATATCAAAACTCCTAGATATTTTTATTCTCTCACTATTTCAATACGTTCACCTTGAAGGGTCCATTTTTCGTTACGCGAGTACCTACCGCTTCCCCCTCTAAATAACTGTCAGGTTGCATAGCTTACAGTACTCAGCTAGTCTGTTTATCATCAACTGCATCGCGTTGATTGTATCAGAGAGGAAGACTATGTCGTCTGCATACATAAGCGCAGGGATTTTTACTTGGTTGATTTCAATTCCTCTCCTCACAAAATCGGTTATGTCATTGACGAATAAAATAAAAAGAAGCGCGCTCAGAATGCAACCTTGCTTCACTCCCACAGATGTTCCAAACTCATCAGAGATAAGTTCACCATCCCAGACTTATGTTAAATTGCTGTCATACGCAATGTCAAGATCGTCTCCCGGATCTTTTCGAACTTTCGATTCTTTGATGACTTGTATCAGCTCAGAAAGAGTAAACGGGGCATCTAGAAATACATCGACAACCAGCGGAGCCGCATAATGAAAAGCTGGCGAAATTTGGACGAGATTTAGGAATCTGCTGAAGTGTTCCCTTAACTGTTGTGCTTGCAATTTAGATGCAATGATAAAAGCTTTCCCGTTAACATATTTTACAGCCTTCCAAGACTCTGCTGAGGATTTCGATCTGTTGATTACCTCAATTGTCTGTTCATCAAAGGAAAATTTCTTTTTGTAACAGATGCGCTTGAAATCTTTAATAACTTCGCCATAAATGGTTTTGAACACATTTTCGTTGTGTTTCCGCAAAAGTCCAAGAGCTGCAAAAGACCTCTCTCTTGCTTTGAGACATTCAAAATCAAACCACTTCTGTTTGCTTAGAACGTTTCTTCTTGTTGACTTATTCGGTGTAGCTTGCTTGATTACTTCTGTGAGGTTGGCAATGTTTAGTGGCGTGTTTGATAATTTCAGACTCATAAGTGCATCGTTTAGGTTTTTTCTAGAATAGTGGGGCTAGGCTGTCTTTACAACGTAGTTTTGGCTAGTTTGGCTAATAAATATGTGCGTACTTTTTTCAACCAATGCTGTACTTGATACCTGAACTTTACATGCAATTTGAAGAGGCATGTGATCGGAAAATGTCATCGCTGCTACCCTGAAGTCAGAAACTAGATAATTCCAATCCCCAGAAAGAAGACAATAATCTATTACAGAGCAAGCTGTTCCTCGAATAAACGTGCAATCTCTTTTAGAGTCGCCTTCACAGCTTCCGTTTAAAATACGATAATGGAACGCATCCGCGAGATCAAGTATCTTATTACAATTTGCATCGCAAGTAATATCTTTGGAGAAACGTGTTACATTTAATAGTCGAACTGTTAAACCGCTTACCAATTTTTTTATGAGAGCCCAATTCTTCCATTGAAATCTCCAGCAAGCAGATGAGCCGAGTTTAAACAAAGTATCTACAATTTTATCATAATTACTTTTCTATAATAGTTGTTACCGTTGAGGTAAATGGGCATTATGAATAGGAGTTTGTTGTTAATTCTTAAATTTAATAAATTTTTGTCTTCAAGCTTCTCGAATCTTGCATCTACACATTTCAGAGACCTGCGGTATCCAAAAAATTCACCACTGCTTCCTCTTCCATATGTGTGTTGCTTTACTGCGTAAGTCCACTTTAATTCATAGTAAGCTTCCCCACACATTAACACTGTTGTTGAAATGAACAGCATGTCAGCGAATAAGTCGCATCACCTGTACTAGTTTCGATCTTTTAGGGCAAATCGTTATGTACCTTGTACCTCTGAGCTTTCTCGAGTTGAGAAATACTTTCCAGGCAGCCTCCTTTGACTTCAGCTTGACCACTACTATTGCTGATCGTACGTCTCTGCCTGTTGAAAGTCTGATTTGGTGGCAAGCTCTTTCACGAGATCTTTGTTCTTTTCATCAAGGAGATTCTTTAGCTGTTAAATACTTATTCCAGTGATGTTTTCCATATGTGAATTCTGCGATTTCGTACTGGGATGGCGCTTCTCGTCTTTAGGTGGATCAGAGGAGGTCTCTATCAGTCCTCTTTTGTGCATTTGTTGAGGTTAGATTTATTGCAGGTTTTGAAACTATTCAAAAAGCCGTCTTTTTTTACTTTAGAAGAATTTTAGCAACTTTTTAATATGAGCTCAGTTGTGTAAATAATTACTTTGACATTAGACCAAATGTCAAGGTTGAGGATATCGGATATCGGCTTGATGTCCTACTTCTGAGATTTTATGACAGCACTTTTTATTTTGGCTAATTTCTCTTACTCGACACTTTCGCCCATAAATAGCCCGATGCATTATGGTAATACGCTTTTGGGGATGTCATTTCGACGGCGTATCAGCACACTCCTCGACCTTGTAGGACAATGTAAAATCGGTAGCCGACGCTAATAACCTTCTTTTACTCTCGTTGAATGTTATATTTGAGTATCATGAGCCAAATCACAATCCGAGGTAGAAAATAACCAGACTCGTGCAACCACTGCACCGGTAATATTCAGAGGGAAGTCACTCCCGAACTATTGTTGGCTGGGAAGGATAACCATCTCCGTTTTCTGGGCCACCAGCTCAAAACTGAGACCCTACAGATATTCAGCCAATCTTGTGACCACTCAGCATATACTGCACTTAGCCTGCTAACGGTATCTCGACGTCACGACAAGTGCGAACTCGTCCGTAAAACAAATCAGCCTAACCCCCATTGGCATTTCTATCCGCAGGAGCCCATCGTACTTAGTGTTCAAGGACCGCCGATTCCTGAACTGGTTCCGAAGTAGCCCATTTTTCCCTCCGATCAGGACACCAGCACTTGTTGTCTGATAGGGACCTGCCTGCTTCAGGGTAACAAGATCTTTGCAATAACCATACACGTCGAACGGCCCGTGTGGAACCCATACTGTTTTCCGGAAATATTGCACTACTCTCTTGTTCGAGACCAGAGCATCTTCTATGAAATTTTTCTGGTGTTGTCGTGTTGCTGGACAGGCGTTTCCAATGCCTACTGAACAGTCAGGCATGTAAACACGCATTGGATATATACAGGAGCATATGTGACTTTTCTTCAGAACCTTATTCGTTACCCCGTCTGAGCCAAGGGCCTCGCCTTGCCAAATTTTACCCCCTTCAGTTCTGATCGTTCTGATTTCTCTTAAAATTGACTGAGCCCACCTCCTCCTCCTATCGGCCCGATCAGATCGGAGCTTCGCAATTTACGGAGCACGATTCGATACCTATCGCTTCGCGTGTGCTTTTCCATCCTGCTCAGGGTTGGCATTTTTTTGGTCCACCAGTAGCTCGGGTTTCTTTAACCTAGATGGTCTCCAAGACAATAAACTGGTGGTTACTCACAGTGTAGGCTCACACTCATTCCAATTAACGTCCGAACGTCCTCTGATGTCGGAGATGTAGAGCTTCCCGATACTGCGGATCACAACGTCCGCCTCTTTCTTTAGCTGATCGCTTTGGTCTGTAAACGGTAATCGAAGATCCTCTTAGCTGGAGCATTATTGTTTATTCGCTCGATATGGCCGAACCAATGTAGTCAACTTTTCGTCCTTTAAGTTAGGAGTTTTGAGCTCAATTGTTTTGCCAGACTAAAGTAGCAACGGTTTCCTATGGTAATTCTTCGTCGCATCTCCACTAGGGTTTCCTTCATGGAGTTTACGTTTACTCCGAGGGCTGAGTTAGGTGAATTCCATAACTGCCCCGAAATTGTTGCTATCAATATTGACGTTTTGTCTTAGGTGGTGGACAGATTCTGATTTGTTTGTTAATAGAATGTACTTAGTCTTGTCCTCGTTTACTTCTGTTTACTCCGGGTGTTGTTTCGATCACGGGACTCTTCAATCTCCTTGAGATGGGAGGTTGCGTAGGCCTACTTCTTTTTACGCAGGATCATTTTCTCCTCTCTTCTCTTGGATCAATACTCTTTTGTTGATGCCCTTGTTTTCTACTGCAGCACTTTCTTATGTGCATTTTCTATCACCCTTTTCCGGAATACCCATTCATTACCATACCATGAGATCTTTCTCTGGGGTGGCTTGTTTTGACTACCTCCTTAACGATTTTGCGCTACTGGCAAACCTGATTGTAAGCATTGGTGGTGGGTGACTGCACAATAGGATTTTCTTACTGAGACGCTCTCTGTAGACTCTGGCCTTTGCTTCTAAGCAGTTTGCAGCTTCTTCTCATTGGAAAGTCGAGCTCTAAATTAAGCCACAACAATAAAATGGTCAGAGTCGACTTTTGCCCCTCGGAATGTGTGCCCGTCGAGGATGTTGAAAGTTTGCCTCGCATCGATTAGCACAAGGACTATCAAGGTCTGCGCCTATCAGCTTTTGAAAGGAAAACCACTTTAGATCGTCTTCCCTAGTATGTGACGTATATCAGCACTACGAGCTTCTAAAATCGTTCATAAACAATGGGAAACGATTCCAAAGACTTTTTGCAGCAAGACGGGCAGGACTATACTGGGGGCTTATTAATCTTAATTCGCGACGATTCTAAGGGCTTGTTAATAGGATTGTCATTTGTGTTCTGCTCTTGCTGTTGCTACTGAGGGACTTCTCACTATGTCAAGAAAAACTCAATCTTACATCATACTTGTCTCTGTTTTCTAAGCCTTCGAACATATAAAAACTTGGATGGGTGAGAGTTTAATCAGTCGATTACTAAATTGGCACACCACTATAGCGATTCATCCTCCTTATGAATTTCTTTATACAGTTCATACATTTTATATAATCTATTTGCTATTCTCATGCAAAAGGGTACTTCTTTCTTACGGTTGCTTGGAAGTTCCGCTGATCTCTCTTCAGCCACTGCAAAAGCTATTTCGACGACCATCAGACGATCTAAAACTACCATCCAACTGCTCCTGTGCATTAAAAGGCACCATAACCATTTGAATTAATTTTCGTCAACAGTGTTGCTCGCTATGGTATAATAATTTATCTAAGAGCCATCTACCAACAACTACTGCGGGACAGGATCCTTTCATCTAGATACTTAAACCTGAAATGGTTTCTCTTCCTCATCGACCATGAGGGATACCAGTATCCATTCGAACAACCATTGAATAGCATAGGAAGCCAAACTGCATCTGATGCAGCAGCATTCGCATATAAATGCATCCGAACGCGCGTTTTATTTGCTGAATCCAAATGAGCACATTCAAAAGCACGGCTTCTGGTAGATTGTAAGTACTGGTGTTTGTGCATCATAACAAGTCGAAGACAAACGAACTCGTAGTCTCCACCATTAGAGAATAACAAATCCACAGCAATTACAATGTGGTAGAGGGTGAGTTTTTGGGTATGGTGGAAACCTACCCCTGTCGCGTTATGACCATTGCCCGATTTGATATCCAACGATAGTGCTAAATTGTATCAGCACGTTGAAGGGTTATACAACAAGCTTGAAGCTAGTGGTAGTATGCCGGCTTGAGGTGCTGCTATAAGGGACCATAACATACCGCACAAGTAACCCCCGGGGTAAGATGTTTCTATTTAATAAAGCAAACGACAGCTCTTCTGTGTTTACTGCACTTGGGTTGTGTTTATTTTGCCGCTGGTCTTATAGTACTTTCCGCCAGGCTCTAGTTGTTGTTACTACTCATACTTAAACGCAAGAGTATTACACTTCTACGATGGACTTGAAATGGGGAATGCAATCGAAGAGATACAACGACGATGTACGATTGCTTTCCTTTGGGATGATTTGCACTTATTCTGTGTCGTTTCGTTGGTTGTTGCTTTTGTTAAGATGTCAAGCCAAGTGAATTTGCTTTATTTACACTCAAATTGAGAACTTTACTCGCATCAACAAGAAGAGAAGATACATTCGGAGATATCGTATTTGGTTTAGCGGTTGCTGCATTGTCTGACTTGCAACTGTGCGACTGGGTGTAATGCATAACTAAAGTCGCTTTAGTAAGTGTTAGAATTGAGAAAATCTATTTACTGCATTTAGTGGTGGAAGCTACTTTATAAATCCTTGTACCGGTGCTGCAAGCAACACTTTAATAATCGAACAGATAACTTTTCGTTTAGAGGAAACTTAGGTGTAACGACATGTGCTCAACAAGGATGAGGCTTCAAAAGCTCCCTTGCCTTATCCGTCTTGAATTAAAAACACAAAAAAATGTTCTGTTAAGCAAGTAATCGGAATGGCCATTTCATGCTCTTTTACAGACGTTGGATAGCTAGACTTTTTGACTATGTCGAGCCCGATACTAAGAGAGGTTCCCTAGACATCTTCTATTCTTACACTTTACAGCGCGAGGACACTTCCGATTCGAAACGCGCTAACCAATCAGACACTCAATCAGGCAGAAGAACGGTTTTAATCAGAATGAGTTTGCAAGAGTTTCAATGAGTTCCTGAACCCTAAACAAGATAGCGGGTAGGCATTGTAAGTCCTCTCAATACCTTCTGAAAGGTGACAAATGAATGAAAGCTCTGACATCTCGTTAGACACTTTGGATTATGTCAATATACAACATCTAGTGTTTACTTTCGACCAATTTCAAATTCAAATTCTTTGAGGGCTCTTTCGGCATAAAAGTAGAGGGTGAAGTTTCTGCACACTATGCCCGAATGTGAAGATTTCCCGGAGAAAATTTAAAGAACGGGTAGGTGCATGTTCTTTATCAATATTTTCCCCCACTACAATGTAGGGTATATGACTCGTATTGGTCTCGTAGAAGTTAAAGAAAATCAACACTATGACCCCAAAATAAAATCACTAATGTGTCAAAACGGTTTGTTTACCATATGTCTCAGCTTGGATATGTCAAAATTGACCTACTGGTGGAGCCATCTATTGACAAACAGCGGGAACATACGAGCGTCCCAACCTTCCTGAACCTAGTGATACTGTTGCTTGGACTACGTCGCTGCAGTTACTGTATAACATTGTCATACAGCGTGGGCAGTGACTGAGTGTATGTAACAACTGATGGATAGCGGGTTGTGGGCATAATTTTTGTTGGTGTGATGATTCCTTTGTCTCAAGGGCATAACCCCTACAACAATTTGATTCGGTAAACAAATTTTTAATTTTTACTTTACAGCTGTCCTTAGTATCGTCATTGTTAATGTTTATGACACAGGAATTCAGAGCGAACGTAGCCAATATACACAAGCCAAAAAGTGATAAATTTTCTGCGTACGTCCACGTCTGTAGATACAGATCAGCTGTTTTGGCACTTAGTGTAACACAGGGTAATCCCCACTCACACCTCTCCGATCACGCTGATCTGAAACTAGTGCGATTATTCCCTTCTCACAACGGACTTACCATTTACGTGCCTAGTATAACGTCCCTGTTCCAATGGAATTTAAAATTCCACCTTCGTTAGCGGACTCCATACAAAGAATTGTATCTCTTTATCTTCAAACTGAAATCGTCATTCTGGACAGACAACACCCAAGGGACGGTGTGTTGAGATCTTCGCTGCAGAAAACAACTTGACCATTTTTGTAAATGAGCCCACGCGATCCCCTCTAGACTGGTCGGACCACTTTGTAAAATTAGCTAGTTTCTCGTACATCGACCACATAGTTAGAGAAAAGACTCCAAAAAGAACCATAATACGAGAAAACCGATTGGATGGTTCTTCAGAAATTTTAACTGTCATTATAATTCCTCGATATAGACGTGAATGTCGCTGCTGATATGACCACACTATTCTCCTTGGAATGAGATTCTTTATCCCTCATCGGATGAAGAGTATCAAACCAAAGGAAAAGGATTGGTATGAATCGAGCTATAAAGAGGCTGTCAGAGTCAGAGAATTTTTTTCCCGGTCCTTCAAGACCAACCGGACAGAGGAAAACTGAAAAATATAAAACGAGCCAGAATTGACTGTAACGTCATTTACCATTGACCAAAATGACCAAAAACTGAAGCAATAAATACTAGAACGTCCCAAAGGTATTAAAAGTTCTTGGTCTATCATCAGAAACATTAGAAATTCTGCCTCATCCTCCATTCCAACTCTCACTTATAATGACATTCCAGCTGTCAGTTTTTAATATAAAGCCAATCTGCTTCCTGAAAACTTTGCGGCAAGCTCAATACTTTCACATTGTGGTTTGACTTCCCCTACACTTGAGTGCCTTGAATCTCCAATGAGACGAATTCACTTTCTTACTCGTGTAGTAGCAACATTCACAAATCCGCTGGTTCAGATGGTATATCTTTTCTTCTCATGTTTTTCCAGGTCTGCAGAACTACTGCTTAAGGTCTATTGCAATTCTGCTACAGTTTCACTAGTAATTTGAAGGCATATCTCACCGAAAAGTGGAACCAAACCGTGCTTTTGGAATCGATGACTCTCTTCTTTAATGGATTAGAAATTATCTTTCGGAACGTTAAATTCAACTTGTCTTGGATGGTTTCATGTCTGATGGGACTGGTGTATCCCAATGCTCTGTTCTACCCCCGATACTCATTTTAATTTTCATTAATGAACTCTTGTCTACTGCTTCTAGAAAAATATATTCCTTTGCTGACTACAGCACTCACGTCCCTGCTCTTCAAATGTAAGACGGGAACGGAAGCGTTAAGCTTATTAAATTCCGGTGTTAACGGCGTAACCAATTGGGAAACAATCAACAGTGTGGAATTGAATGCTTCCAAAAAACAATGCTGCCTGCTCTCGTTAAAGCGAAATTTAAACACCCAGTCACTATTGTGTCGAACAGACAACGCCTCGCCTTGTTAAACTCATTTTTTTGAGATAGGAGGTGTAGGCTTTGTCATTACCTACCAGGGTACATCCTTTTTTGTCATCATACACAGTCGATTGAACTTGACTGTGACGATAACTATGGCTCTGTTAAGTTTATTGCAACAGATGCTGTCATATGTGGCTTTGAAATCAATAAATAAGTGGATTTTCCGAGATCGGACTCTTTACGAATGGTCTCAGGCGTTTACATACATAGTATGGTAGACAGGATTCTATTTCTCTTCTCTGTGGTTCCGGATCCATTCGGCGGGCATACTTACATCGCTGCAGATTTTAGAGGTATGCTTATGAATGTTCCCCATTCAATCATCACCTGATGATCCATAAAGCTTAGCAGTTAGGTCATATGAAATGTTTCCTCTCTTCGTCGAAGTTTGTCATCAGCGTTTAATGGTCTATAGGAACAATTTCAACAGATTCCCTGTATCGACTATGGTTCTATAAAAATATGGGGTTTCCTTCTCCATCCGTACAGATCTCTGTTCCGGCTCTACGGCTTCGTTTTATTTTTTTTGGTAAAACGTATGAACTTCATTTTTCTGATAGCACTTCTCTAATTCTTCGGTCGAGAGCTTCTCGTACTCTTTTCATTTTCTTCTGAGTAGCCAATGTTCTACCCTGCCTCCATACTAGTAGAACTAGCGAGCCTCTTTCGTGCTTTTGTGCACGGGCTTTCTGATTACCCATTAGTTTCCTCCGTTTAATGCAGGCGCTTTCTTGTGAGTGTATCTGTTCGACGCTAAATTTCCTCACAATGATCAGCTGGGATTTAACTTTAACTGATATTCGCATCCGTATCTTGTTTACACAAGATAATGAAACCAAAATACTGAAGGAATATCCTGCATCGATCGTTATATGATCAGCTTAGTTGACGGTTTGTTGATCAGAAGTAAGCGAGATCTTTTTATGGATACCAAGGTGTGAAAACCATTTACTGGGTAGAGCTTCATTACGTCCTCCAATCTTGTTGATTGTGGAGGTCATGGCAGCTGTACTTTCCCACTCTTTTTTCCTTCTTAACATTAAAATAAGTGAGGATAATTTTCACAACATATTTAGGGCAGGTTTTGTCGAGGAGCTCGAAGAAGCAAACTTTGGGGAGATCGCCCTTCTACTCTGTCTGGGCAAAGGCGTTTATGTTGGCGATTTTATCTTTTACGTGAATTGTAGTCTGGCTAAACGAACGCCAGACTTGAGCTAAAGTTTTTTTGTCTTATTCATAATCCGCATCTTAATAAGTACTGAGACTGTTATTCTTCTATCGCCGGTTGTATGTAACATTCTCCATAGTAGGTAGCACAATTTGTGTCCATTTCGTCCCATCTCACTTCGTGGAGTCAAGAATATTCGAGAGTTGGTCGCCTGTAAGCGGGCTTTTAAGGGTCCGAGCATTCTAAGTGCAGTCCCAGATATCGGTATCTATTAGTGGTTAGCTGGTTCGTCACATTTTTATTGGGCTCCTTCGCATAATGTTGTGAGCCCTATAATGGCACAAGCTAGTACTTGCCATTTTAGCCTGCTTGGGTAAAGATGTACTCATACTGTTTCCGGAGATTACTATTGGGAGGTAAGGTAAACACTACACCACGAACTTGGCTATTACGCTGTTGCCCAATTCCCGGTTATAATACAGTTTGCAGTTTCACGGCTAATCGTAGCGCACATGTAAAGAGTACATGAAACCTCCTGTGAAAGGGCGAAACCTCACGCGGAAAGTGAGCGATTTAGAAAAAAGTTTAAGAACAAAGGTTGTATGTTTTACTTAAGGTAAAAATAACGTGGTCTGACACAAGACCCGAAAAGAAGCAGACTAGGTTGAAAAAGAAAATTTAAAATTGGCGTAACACTCGGTATTGAGGTTATAGGTAGAAGAACTACTTCCGCAGGTGGCGAACCATTCAACTTATGCCATAAAAGCCAAGATTTTCCCACCCGGCCAAAATGAAGAAGTGGAAGAACTGTCTAAATCTAAGCATAACGAAGCCCTTTGACGTCAAAACAGGATTAAGAAAATGCGATGTGCTGTTATGTGAATGTTTTTATTGCAGAAAATCGTGTAGAGCTCGCAGGTTCACGATTATCATTGCTAGAACTATTTGAAACAGAAAGCCAAACACGATATGATTACAAGCAAAATCAAGTACATGCTATCAACAAGAACGGATGCGGAAAATTGACGCATTTTACAGTATAGGCAGTAAATACTTACTTTGAGGAACCTAGTCAGAGATTTAGCTTACCTTGGATCTACTATTATCTTTAACACAGAGTTACTCTTGCGAGTCGTTCTTTCCTGACCTAAGAAACCCATTATCTTTGTCAGGAAACATTCACGATAAATGTACATACCATTTTGGGGTGCATAGCTTTAGGTAGTTTACCAAAAACCGCAGGTCCGCCCCAGATTGTAGCGGCATCTAAATTAGTAAGTAATTTGTTTTCAAAACACTCTTTGCACCAAAAAATATCTCTTTCTTGACTTGGCAATGACAGAATAGACATTGGAGAATAATCAGAACCACTTTGGTTTCCGATATAGTCATTTGGGTAACTAAGTGCAACATAAGTAGTGACCTAGAATACAATGTAAAGTTAAACCACACGAATGACTTTTACTGAATACTACACGTTAAATGCTACACACCTGCATCAACCGGCTTTCTCGTCTCGGCATCCAAGCAAATGCTTAGGAGTTTTAAATTCGCACTCCGAAAGCTCTTACATAAATCTTAATAAAACACTGTGCAACACCCTGACCTATTCATTCATCCAAACTCCCCCAAAAACAGCTTCAAAGGGCCATATTTTGTTTGTTTAAAGTCTAATGAATCACAACACAATCATGGATTGCCTTCCTTCGAAGGAACTCTAATCTTCACACAACAAGAAAAAATAAGAAACTATATTCCCTTAGTCCTTTGCATAAACATTTGCTTTGGAATCCCCATCATATCCTATCCTAATCCAGAATGTAAACATCCGCGACTACTTCAATTGACACAGAATCTCGTCGTGTTAAATCCAATTCAAAGGCTCACTCGAACCGCTTCCTATCATACCCTGATCACTTTAATTAATGTAAGTGGTACACAGAATTCAGCCCTAAACGGAGATTCCCACCAAATTCCTTGTCAATCGATGTCGTCAAAACTTTGCTTCTCCCAGGACGACTATATTAGGGGGGTAGAGATGGCAAATAGAAATATTTCCGATATCCTGTCTCATAACATATTTGTTCCGACAAAACTTCCTACGACAGTTACCATAGCACATCACATCCTGTGCTATAAGTAAGGATTCCGCGGGGTTTCTACATTCTACCCCCAGCCAAGCTATGCCCGTACGAAGCGCTCGCCTATTTGTTGAGTCAATCAAATAAAGTACTCTTCCGTCTGTCGTCGTTGCCGTCGTAGTGAGTCAGAGAGGACCAAGCACAGGCTTAAATTCATCGCTAGACATTCCATTTAATTTTCTACGAGAACGACAACTATAAAAGCAAAGAAATTGCGCGCAAGCAATGGTTGAGTGGGGGGGGGGGGTAAAACTAAAAAATACGATGTCACTGATTGATCCTTGGATAACCTACTACTGCAAGTGCTCCTTTGAATAAATCCTGGTACTCTGTTTATTTCATCATGCCCCCCTTCATTTGCTCTTCACCGTCTTATTTGTGACATCCTTTTAGCTGCTTAGATGAAACGACTTGTCGTCGGAACGTTTTCGTTTATTTTTTATTACTTTTTTTTTTTCTCTCTCTCTCTCTCTCTCTGTTTTTGGAGTCGCAGAGCAGTGAAGTGGAGAAGACCGCTACTACTCCGAAAACGAAGCAATCAGTTTGGATTAAGATGAATGACTACTATACCACTGCTGCTGCCATTACCACCACCGGGAGGAAGGATTTTAATTTTCAGTTCCTTAAATACGACTCTGAGTGCAGATATGCCACTGTGTGGATCTACTATATTATATTCGGTGGAGCTTCTGAACCCTCCCTACAATTGGGCTTTGAAAATAATATCGGATTGGTGTTATCGTAAAAACTAACGAGCTTCACGTTATCGCCGCCAATGTAATTGACTTGGCCCGAAGAGTGTGTGTTATACAATTTAAGACGCGCACGCCCAAGGTTATTCGGAATAAATTAGTTTGCGCGCACGATAACGCGTTTTTGTCGATTTTTATCGGCGCACGGGATGAATAAAATTGTATTTCTACGTTTGAAGTTTAGACGGAGGGATACAAGCCCTGCCAGGTAGACTAAATAAGACATAAGTTTGATAAACGTGTTTAATTGTGGAGATTAGGAAGTAATAAATAAGTTAATCCTGCGAAATTGGAAGAAAACTTTCTCAATTTCCTGGTAGAGATGATTATAAATTTAAAGTATTTGAACAGGGTGTGGTGCAAATTTAATTTCTTATAAAATGTTCGCGGTATTAAGGGATGACAGATGCTCGTGATAAAGAAGCAACAATAAAAATTAACGTTTACGGAGCCAGATTTTAGATGTGCTGTTACAATTCTGTGAAAGATAAGGACTTACAATGTTCTACAGCGGCATCGACACTAGCGGCTTCTTGGATTCATGGCGTGACAATAAGTTCGGGAAAAATTCAGCAAGACCTCAAAGTCTTTATATGTTTGTACGTAAAGTTGTCACACTTAAAATAATCTAAAGCGATTGAGTTAAACCAATGATCACCTACGTTACATTATGAGTTATCTAGAAACGTCAGACAAATTTTCACTTGCAGTACATGCTGACGACACTATTATATTTTCGTGGCCTAAACTCGCTTTTAATATTGAGATGAAATCGACAGTTTTGAAAGAAAAACTTGCTATTTTCCCTCAAATCATTTACGAGTAAATGATATTTTGATTCTAAGCTGCTCTTTAACTTTTTTACAAAAAATAAAAGAAAATGCTAATGCACTTAGAACAAAAGAAAAATTTTAAAGTTTACAATATTTTTTAAGTCTTGAGCTCGTCTTCTTGTATTATGGAAATCCACGAGCATGACCCTTTTAAAACGCACGTCGTCGTAATATTCCAGTAACATTGTCATCTTGAAAATTGCTTCGACACTAAGCACTTTAAAAAGTCTTCCTTAATGCACGGTGTCTATTTTTTTAAGAGCAGCATTTTGCGATCTTTGTAGTTTCTGTAATAGTGCCGTGCATTCAATGCCATATTCAAGGATCCCATACCTCAGTTTCCACTCAACCAGGGCATAGTAAATTTGCTTAGAACCTGTGAATGCGAGTAATAGGATTATTAGAAGCTCGGCAGTACATTTCATAAGCGAGTTGTACGGTTTAGGAACGAGTCATGATAATTCAAAATACGCCCCAAAGTGTGGCGTTACGGTTTGAAGGGCCGGAATGCTACTGTCGATTTCAAGGGTGTCACTTGACTGACTAATATTAGTATCACCTACGAGTTTTATTGCAAGGGTTTGAATCCTATCCAGCAGGTGCAGAGACGTTATAGGAACACCTGACCAGATGTGGGCATTGTACACACATCCATTGCGGATGGATGCCTTATATATTGAGGTCAGATCAGAGGGAGTGAAATAGTTTTTACATCGCTTGAGGAAACCTGGATGCTTCGCGGCATTTTTGACGACATCGAATACGTGGTCATTCCAACGTAGGTGGTCACTGATGCACATACTGAGAAAGTTTTTCGGTTTCAACGATGCAAGTGCCATTCATGGATAATGGCTGGGTTGTTGGATTTCGCTTTAATGACTACAGGCAGCATTGAGTTTTGTAAGTATTTTATTCCACTCTGTTGATTGTTGCCCAATTGGTTACGCTGTTAATATCGGAATTTAATAAGCCTTACGTACGCTGCCATTCCGGTTCTACAGCCGAAGAGCAGGGAGTACTGTCATTAGCAAAGAAAGTTGTTGGAAACAGAACGGAGCCCTGAGCCACATCAGAATTTATTTTGTGAATATCACACTTGAAACTATCCAAGACAGCTTGAATTAAAAGTTTCGAAAGGTAATTTCCAATTCATTGAAGAACAGAATCCTAGATCCCAAAAGCACGCATTTTCGACAAAAGAGCTTAATGCCAAACTTTGTCAAATGCCTTACAAATATCAAGTGCAACTATCTTGCGTTCGCCAAATTGATGTCTGGTTGATGCTGTGGTTCACCTTTTCAGTGAGACATGCCATCAAATCACCGGTGAACATGTTGCTACAAAAACCGGTCATTGAGAAGTTTTCGCGTTGCGAGATATTTCATGAGCTGACGGCTTATCAGCATTTCTATGATCTTGGAAAGCTTAGCTCAATGGGTCAGCAGGAAGAGGGAGAAAAATATTCGTTTTTTTTTTAGGGGTCTGCTTGTCAAATGCGGTTTGCCATCTGCTCCGCAAGAGTCCTTTAGAGTAGGATATATGAAAAAGCTTACGCAGTGGTTTCTCCAACGAGGAAGAACACCTATTCAGAAGAAGGGGAGATATACCATCGAGACCAGCAGATTTGTGTATTCGTGTATACCACCAACGAAATAACCACCGTGTGGCGTTCCTTTTTTTTTTGTTAAGTTGTTACATCTATTGTTGATATTCTCTCTAAATCTTAGCGCCATAGCTTAACATTTTCAAAAGTTAAGTAGAAAAGAGTACATCTAACTCCGTGTGTGTTGTCGATTTTTTACAATTTTAGAAATGGATTTAAATTTGCAACAACGAACTTGTATTAAATTTTGCGCAAAAAAAAACGGATTTAATAGTGCGCGAACGTTGGAAATGTTGGAAAAGTGTTTCGGAAACGATTCTCTCAAGAAAACGATCGTTTACCAGTGGCACAAGCGGTTCAAAAATGGTAGTAAGTCAATCGGAGATGATGAACACAGCGACAGACCATCGACATCGAAAACTAACGAAAACATTGATGAAATAAAAGAAATGTTGGTCAATAACCGCAAATTAACCATCAGAGAGATAGCGGAGAACTTGAACATTGCCTATGGATCCGTCCAAGTCATTTTGGTTCATGATATGGGTTTCCATCGTGTAGCAGCAAAAAAGAGACCGTGTTGATGCCGCAAAAGAGATGATTTGCGAGGCTGAATCCAATCCCACATTTATCAAAGTGACCATTACTGGAGACGAAACGTGGGTTTATGAGTACAACACGCAATCCAGACATCAGGAGAGTGAATGGTGTTCACCAAATGAGCCGAAACCAAACAAAAACACATCGTTTTCAGTCAAAAAAGAAGGCAATGCTCACGGTTTTCATGGATTATAACGGTGTAGTGCATCATGAATTTTTGCCAGAAGGCAAGACAGTAAACAAAGAGTATTATTTGGGCGTTATGAGACGTTTGCGTGAAACAATTCTCCGAAAGAGACCAGAATTGTGGGCCGAAAACTCGTGGATTTTGCACCATGATAACGCACCGTCGCAAATTGCCATCATTATTCGTAATTTTTAGAAGAAAAATGCAAAAAATACCATCCAATAGCCACCGAATTTACCTGATTTGGCTCCCTGTGATTTCTTTCTGTTCAATCGAGTTAAAAACCACTACTTGGAACGAGTTTCAGCAGCAGGAAGCACATACCGAAAACCGAATAAAAAAATGTTTCGAGGATTGGATCAAGCGCTGGCATAAGTGTGTTGTAGTCGATTTGGATAACTTTAAAGGGGACAAGATACATAGATTTAGATGAATAAACTTGTGTTTTTAATTTTCTGAATTAATTCAAAATGATCAAGGTAGTATTGAGATTTTTAAGTACTCTTGCTGCTACTCAAGTGTAGGCGTCGACAAAGCACAATCTGGAGGTGTTGAACTAGTCGCAAAATGTGAAACAAGCAGATTGGCCTTGTCCAAAGAGCTGACAGCTGGAATGTCATTGTAAATGAGCGTTGGGACTAAGAATGAAGCAGAATTTCTAAAGTTTTTGACAAATAACCAAAATCTTGTACTGGCTTTAGGACATTTTAGTATTTTTCGTTCTAGCTTTTGGTTTGATACTATTCATCCGATGTTGGATATATGATATCCTTCCAAAGAGAATAGGGTCTGTGATCATATCTGCAGCAGCATCTACATCGCTACTTAAAATTCATAAAGAAGCTATTAAGTCCGCTTAAATTGGCTTTCTCATATGGTTCCTTTAGGAAACTTGTCCCTAACTGTGTGGTCGGTGTACAAGAAATTAGCTGATATGACACAATGGTTCGATGAGTCTAGAGGGGATAGCACATTGACCTTGTACCTATCAGGGTGAGCAGTTAAAAACAAGTCCAAGGTGTTGGCGGTATGACTATCAACATCCGGTATTCACGTGGGCTCATTTATGAGCAGCGTCAAGTTATTTTCCGCAGCGAAGATCTCAACACACCGGCCTTGTCTGTCCAGAATGTCGAATACACCCAGAATTGTGTATATTGAAATCGTCTAGCTAGCTTCGTTAAGAATTTTAACTGGTCGTTATGTTCCTTCGATAACAAGGTGATTGCCGCTGCTGATATGACCACAGACACCAGTCTCATTGGAATGAGATCCTTTATTGGATGAAGGGTATCAAACCAAAAGAAAGGGCATGATACAACCCGAACTATTAAGAGACCGTCAGGGTAAGAGCAATGTTTTGTCGGTCCTTCAAGACCAATTTGACAGAGGAAAACCCAAAAAAGTTTAAATAAGCCAAGAATCACTGCAACGTATTTCTTAAGCATGTGAAATTTCAAAATGATCAAAAGCTGACGCAAACAATACTACAATGTCTCAAAGGTAGTAAAATTGTTCAGTCGTTCATCAAAAATATAAGAAATTCTGCTTCATCTTCCATTCCAGCAGCCAGTTCAATACCCTCAGATTGTACTTGAGTGAGTCGAATCTTCAATGGAACGAATCCAATCCAGCAAGAGTATTTAAAATTCTCAACATACATTAAGTCGCTGGTCCAGATGGTATACCTCCCCTTTATCTGAAGAGGTGTTCTTCTTCGCTGACAAAACCACTTTGTAACTTCTTCATTAATCCTACTCTTTAGGACCCTTTCCAAGCAGATAGAAATCACTATTTGCCGAGACTGTCCCAAAAAAAGTGAATCTTCTCCTCTCTCTTCCTACCGTCCTATTACACTTACATCCCTACTTGAAAACGCAGATAAATCATCAATTCATGAAATATTTCGAAACGGAAAGTTTAATTCAAGTTGTCTTGGATAGTTTCAAGTTTGATAATCAGAAAATAAATATGGTGTGCCCCAGGGCTCCATTTTGTCTCCGACACTCTTTCTTATTCTCATTATTGATCTAATATCTGCTACTTCTAACTCAATCTATTCCTTTGTTGATGACAGAACTCGCTGCCTTTTCATATTCGTTCTTAGGATAATGTCCTTGCTCTTCGACTGCAAAACGACAACGTATGCCAAGCTCATTAAATTCTGATATTAACAGCATAGTCGATTGGGGAACCACTAAAAGAGCTGAATTTAATGCTTCGCAAATTCAATGTTGTCTGCTGTCATTAGAGAGAAATGTGTATACCCAGTCATTTTTCATAAATGGCACTTACATCGACGAAACCGAAAAACTTTCCATTCTCTGTGTGTATTTTAGTGACAATATACGTTCGAATGACCACAAATTCGATGTCGCCAAAAATGCTGTGAAATGAAGTAAGAAATATTTCACCCCCTCTGATCCATCTGGCCAGGTGCTTCCAAAACACCTATGCACCTACTAGATAGGATTCAAAACCATGCCATATAACTCTTGTGTCTGACTTTGTTTTGTCGCTATTTCCACCACCAGTGCCCATAGAAATCGCCAGTAGCATTCCGCCCTTTCAAACCTTCAGCCGTATCACCCTCAAGCCCACTTTCGGGCGTTCTCTAAAATATAATGATTCGTTCCTAAGCCGTACAACTCGCTTATGGAATGCCCTGACGTGCTCTGTATTTCCTATTCACTATAACTTGCAAACATTTAAGACCAATGTACATCGGTATTTCTCTTCTCTTCCTCCCTGGTTCTTCTTCGCCAAGGGTTCAAAATTTTAAGGGTACTCAAATCCCTTGGGCGCGCTTATAATAAAAAAAAAAAAGATTATTGGCACCATGCAGTGACTTTTTTGGATGCATTAGTTTTTCGTGTATCTCGTATCTCCCCTGAAACGACGCTTTTGTTTATTTAAGTAACCATCCATCCAAAAGTGGACTTCATCGGAAAAGTTCAAATTCGATGACAAATTGTCTTTGCGATCCAACATCCAGTTAACACATTGGCGACGTCGTAGTTGGTCTAAAGGTTTTAAGTGTGTGTAATTTGGATTTTATAGGCGTGCAATTGAAAATCAACTTTTAAAATTCGCCGTAGAGAACCATATTTTAGGCCTAATTGTTGACTTTGGCAACAAATTGAGGTGTCTGGTTGGCTTTGAACACTTTCGCTCACAGTGGTGATATTTTGGCATGTAGGTGCTAGCCGAGCATGCTGATATGAAGTTTGACCCATTATCGAACAAGTTTCTTCAAAACATTTCACTATTGCCCATATTCCGGACACACTAGAGAGATTATGTTGACCGAAAAATAAATGAATTTTACGAAATGTTGTATGACATCTGTCAAAAAGATTAACCACATCGAATTCAGTAAATGAATTGACAGCCAACATGCACACAATCTGTTAGCAAACCCTTTAGTTCTTTCCTGGTACTAGGCTTCCATCTCCACAACGTGGTAGTGAGATTACGAGTTTTCATTCACTGTTTCGATAAATGGCAAAATTAACAACATAGTGGAAGCACTGCCTTTACAGCTCGGAACAGAAACAGTCAAGGTTGCATTTAATTTGCTACTTAACTTCCATTCATAATCCTTGAGCAAACATATATGTAGGTACCACTCCTCAGGGTACTTTTTTTATTATAAAATACCTCACTCTGCACACAGATCTGTGCAAGCCACATACAAGTAGCGCAAATGTAAAACAAAAATATTACATTCAAATTATCATTCAACGAATGCCATTCCTTTCTTTATTATCCTTTTTCCATAGCGTCATACCATCAAGGTATCCTGCAAATTATTATAATACTACCATAAAAATTTACATTTTTTCCTTTCCGTGACTTTGTTGCTCCCTTTTGGGGCCAAAGAGAGGCCTCATTCTCCTTGCCAAATATATTTCACATCCATAAATCCTTAAAAAAGGCAAAGATACATAACAAACTCTACATAAAAATGAAGAAGTAGTCGTTCTCGGCATAAGGATGCAAATAAATTTCCTTGTTCAACGCTAATTTGAAGTAAAAAAGGCAGAAAAGAAGAATAACCAGCTGGCGTTTTGTTTCGACTATAGACTACAAGCGTCTTCGTACGGTCCTGAGGCGCCTCCTACCAACCCAACTGCGACTCTGTGATATAAGAAGTCTAACCGCGCCTGACAGGGATATTAAATTATCGTGGACAAATGATAACCGGAAGGGTGGAGGAAGATGGTTAACCACAACATTTGCAATGTGCATGGGCATGCACAGAAAACTACACAAAAGTGCTGAACCCAAACCAGTCCGCTCTGCAATACAGTCCTTAATGTGGTGGGCTGTAATTTTATTTTTAAGCTCTCAAACATGTGCGTGTGGTGCTATTCTGCTGTTCGTGCTCCTTTAGTTGGGTGCAATTTAGGGTCAATCTTTTATCCCATGGAGAGGTTAAGGAATGCAGTGCACTTACCACATATGCGGTGAGAATATTTTGAATTAAAATGAAATAACTCCTTTCCAACAGCTGTAAGAAATTGCCTTCAGGTGTGATTTAAGGGAGGATAGTAGGGAGTAGTAAGAAAATATTTTTTTTCCTTCTGTATTGCATCTGCATCTGCATAATTCCTTTTGTCTGGTATTTATGTACACACAATGCGCATATTCCCTATAAACCCACATAAGTCTTTGGTTACAATTCGTATCTTTTGGTGCAAAAGTGTGTAGAGATGAGTCATTTCCGAATCATATGGAACATAATAAGACTTTAAAGCTTCAAAATCAAAGATTTATATTTTAAGCTCCCTTATTTAAGCTTTTATCGAGGCCGCTAATCGCATCTGTTAACTTTAGCAATCAGAACAAAACCAAGGAGAGTTGCCATGTTAAATTATTTATGGTAAATCCCTTTCTTCTTCATATTTTACCTAACACTCCCACTTTCAGATAATTCAATCTATTCCTTACATTCGTTCAAATATTTATTAAATAACGAAACTAAATTGAAATTATAATTTTTTATTTTTTATTCCAATAAGTCTTACATTTAAATTTTTTTTATTCAGAACGTTTATTAGAATATCTTTAACAAATATATTAGGTCCGCAACTAATCTATCGCGGTGACAAATGAATCATTCAAAGTATTGCTCATCCCTATCTACAGCGCTTGAACACTTTTACGGTAAAAGTGTTAATTTTTTGAGGCTATCCACGAATCAAATTTTGATGTCTTCATATGAGCGGAACTCCTGATCAGCCAGACCGTCCTTTGGCTTCAAATCATAAGGATCCCAAGCATGCAATCGCTTGGAAATGGCCTCGCTTCTAAGACCAAAGCAAGCTCTTTCGTTTTTGGCACAGATCCTCATCGAGCAACGCATCTTATCCACCGTCTTCAAAGGATTTTGGCCTTCCTTTATGCGGACGGTCATCAACATCGAAATCACCAACTTTGAAGCGATGGAACCAATCACGGCACGTTGTTTCACATAGAGCTGCATCTCCGTAAACATTTAGGAACTCTCGATGCGCTTCAACCGCCGATTGAAAGAAGAAAATCGACACTTTCAGCAAATAACGATTATTTGGCACAAGATCAAATATTTTCATACAACCAAAAGTATATGACGCCGTATATGTTGCGGACCTAGTATACCACCTTGATCAAAAAAATTTCGGAATTTATTCAGAAAATTAAAGATACAAGTTTATTCATCTAAATCTATATTGTCCCCTTCAAGGTAATCCCTATCGCCTGCAACACACTTATGCCAGCGCTTAATCCAATCCTCGAAACATTTTTTATATTCGGTTTCCGGTATGTCCTACAGTGCCTAATGCGATTTTTCCATTACTTCCTCTCGGCTGCTGAAACTCGTTCCCCGTAGTGTGTTTTTAACTCGATTGAACAGAAAGAAGTCACAGGGAGCCAAATCAGGTGAATTCGGTGGCTGTTGTATGGTATTTTTTGCATTTTTCGTCAAAAAATTACCAATAATGATGGCACTGTGCGACGGTGCGTTATCATGATGCAAAATCCACGAGTTTTCGGCCTACAACTCTAGTCTCTTTCGGTGAATTGCTTCATGCAAACGTTTTATAACGCCCAAATAATACTCTTTGTTTACTGTCTGGCCTTCTGGCAAAAATTCATGATGCACTACACCGTTATAATCCATGTAAACCGTGAGCATTGCCTTCTTTTTTGACTGAAAACGACGTGCCTTATGTTTGGATTGCGTGTCGTGGGATCGGATTCAGCCTCGCAAATCGTCTCTTTTGCGACGTCAACACGGTCATTTTTTTGCATGAAATTGAGGTTTTTTGGCACAAACTTTGCTGCTACATAAAGGAAACACAAATCATTAACCAAAATATATTGGAGGGATCCATAGGCAATGTTTAAGTCCTCCGCTATCTCTCTGATGGTTAATTTGCGAATGTCAACAACAGATGTACCAACTTAACAAAAAGAACAGAACTCAAATCGGAAAAATAGGAGCTCCACACGGTGGTTATTCCGTTTTTTTGATCAATCATTCTCTATCAGAAGCAACATGCAAAAGATGGATTCAACGGTTCAAGGGTAACGATTTTGATGTAAGAAATGAAGAACGTGAAAGACCACCAAAAAAATTTGAAGACGCCGAATTGCAAACAATATTGGATGAAGATGACACTTCGAGTCAGAAACAAATGGCAGAAATGTTAAATGTTGCACAACAAACAGTTTTTAACGGCTTAAAAGCTATGGGAAAGATCCAAAAGTCTGGAAAATGGGCGCCACATAAATTGAATGAAAGACAGATGGAAAACGAAAAACCATTTGTGAAATTTTGTTTCAAAGACACGATAAAAAATCAGTTTTGCAATCGATATATTTTCAGAATCCTAAACGGAAAAAAAAGCATGGGTTAATCTGGGACAACCATCAACTTCGACTGCAAAACCAGATCGATTCGGCAAGAAAACAATGCTGTGTGTCTAATGGGACCAGAAAGGTGTGGTGTACCACGAGCTCCTAAATTCCGATGAAACCATTAATACAGATCGCTGCCGACAACAAATGATCAATTTGAATCATGCATTGATCGAAAAAATATCAGAATGGGCCATAAGGCACGGCAAGGTAATTTTGCTCCATGACAATGCACCTGCACACAAAACAAAACTGGTTCAGGGTACAACCAAAGCACTTGGCTGGGAGCTGATAACCTACCCGCCGTATTCACCAGACTTGGCTCCTTCCGTAAATCATTTGTTGTCATCGATTAGCTGAGCAGCACTACGAATCCTACGCGGAAGTCGAATTTTGGGTGACTTTTTGGTTTGCTTCAAAAGACGAACATAATCCATAAACTGCCTGAAATATTTTACTTTCGCATTAAAAATTAGTGTTTTATTTTCACAAAAATGTCTTCATATAAGCGGAACTCCTGATCAGCCAGACCATGTACCACCGAACGGAACAAGTAATAATCGGATGGCGCTTAATCTGGGGATTATAACGGGTGAGGTAGGACCTCCCATTTGAACGTTTTCAGGAAGGTTTTAACGGGTTTGTAAGCCTGAAGCCGAGTGTTGTCATGCGGTTTTTCGTGCAGTGATCGGCTCAATCACATCAATTGAAGTCGATACGGTTCCCCAGTGATGGTTTCGTTGGGGTTCAACAAATATCATAAATAAGACTGACCTGGTCCCATCAAATATCCAGCATAACCTTCGCAGCGTAAATATTCGGTCGAGCCGACGACGAAGAAACATGACCTGGGATGACCATGACCATGACTTTCTTCTCTTTGGGTTGTTGAAATGAATCCATTTTTTTCACCCGACACGATGCGATGAAGAAAACCTTTCCTTTTTTGCCGCTGTAGCAGTTGTTCAAAGGCAAAAAAACGACGCCCAACGTCCTTTGGCTTCAAATCATAAGGATCGCAAGCATGCAATCGCTTGGAAATGGCTTGGCGGGTAACTTCTAAGACTGAAGCAAACTCTTTTTGTGTTTGGCACAGATCCTCATCGAGCAACGCCTCTTATTCAGCGTCTTCAAAGAATTTTGGCCTTTCTTCACGCGGACAGTCATCAACATCGAAATCACCATATTTGAAGCGATGGAACCAATCACGGTACGTTGTTTCACATAGAGCTGCATCTCCGTAAACATTTTGGAACTCTCGATGAGTATCAACCGCCGAATCAAAGAAGAAAATCGACACTTTCAGCAAATAACGATTATTTGGCACAAGATCAAATATTTTCATACAACCAAAAGTATATGTTTCGTTCGTTTGTCAAACTTGGGGATTTTGATATTTTGAATCGCTACTTAGTTGTCCATGTTCAGCACCGAATTGTCAGTACCAACTGGAACCATCTCAGAGAATAGTTGTTGTAGTAAGATCATGTCTTTTATTGCTTGTGAAGCATCTACATACTAAAGAAAAATATTGAGCCTGGTCCTACTAATGTGCTTAAGAATTCTTTTGATAGCACTGACATGATCATTATTTGGTGCATCCAAATATCGGGAGACTACTCCTACTACAAATGCAATATCAGGGAGAGTAGCTACAGGTAAGTATATTAGAGAACCAATTGCTTCCCTGTAAGGATATTTTACTACTCCCGAAGAAACAGAAAAGGTTTCTGCTAGTGTTAGCACTGGCTTGCAATTAGTCATGTTAAATTGTTTTTATAACAGTTCAATGTAATATGATTGGCCTACATGAATTTCGCCTCCGACTTTTACTGAGATTTCTATCCCAAGAAAGTTACCAGCTTCCAACAGTACGACTTCAAAACTTTTCTGCAGGAAATTTATTAACTGACGGACGCCTGCTTGAGTCCGTATAATCTCTTTCGCAGCTTATAAACTCTGTTTGTGTCATCATCAAAACCATCTGGCTGGCGCATGTATCATAGATATCCTCGGTGAGATCGCCATGTAGGAATGCAGTTTTAATATCAAACTGGACCAAAATAAATCTTTCATTCGCCGCAATAGCAAGAACCGATTGAATCCAAGTGAACTTCGCGAAAGGACTGTATGTTTCTCCATAATCGGTTTCATATTCCTGCGAGTAACCTTGTGCAACTAGTCTTGCTTTATATCCGTGTTTTCTGATGCTTGGATCCTTCTTCTCCTCAGAGGAAGGTACTAGATCCCACGTTTGATCATTATAAAGGCTTTTTTATTATATCAGTCATTGATTCCTTCCACTGCACCTTCTCCTTGGAAGAAATAGCATCTTTGTAGCCTTGTGGTTCTTCTTGCATAAGGAGTGCATGTTTTTCTGAAAATTTACAAGCCGCTGGTGAAGCCGCCTTCCATTTTCGTACTCAATACCTTAGAGAAATACCAATTTCTGTGTCTGGTATCCAGATCTTATAACCTTTGAACACGTCAGAGTACCCCATAAATAATGTTTGCCTTTCTGTCCCATTTCTTGCGTTTTTACCCCGGCACGTGTATGAACGCCTTAATGCCAAAAGTTTTGAACTGCTTGACCTTAAACTTACCTCCACATCAGGGGCTTTACCTCCCAAGGCGCTATCTGCGGTGTGTTTTTATACATACGAGTACATGCTGGGCAACTTCAGAAAGGGTTTCAGAGTACATTCACATCGACTTCGCTGGGCTTCAGAAATCTATGTGGTTGATTGTCGTGGGCTCGAAATAAAAATTTCCTTTTATTATTCTACTACGTATCAAGCCACGATCCAGGCATAGCAGTAAATATTTGCCCTAGAGGGACTGGCAAAAACGATAGTATGTCACTCAATTCACATCAAGAGAGTTCTAGTAGTTTTGCCGAAGTCACTCAATTCGCCATATGACTTGAGCACTCTTTATTCCAAAGGTGAACAGTGTAGCAGAGAGAATGGTTTGAACTTTCAAGATGTCCTTTTTCAAAATTATGGAACGCGATAAGCAAGACTTTATTACCAACTTATCATTCGACACCAAATGGATGTGGCATATATCCGGCAGCGAGATTGCATGGTAGGCGGCACCGAACCTTACTCTCAGCTATTTTAAGAAGACTCTTCGAAGACGTTTCTGGTCAATCGATTGAAACCGATCTTGATCTCTGGTGTCGTCATCAAAACCAGATCAAGCCCCGATAGGCAATGGATGACAGAACAAACACTGTTTCTGTAGATGACATCATAGGCCTAGAGCGGACAAGTAGTCAACATTGCAATTCTAATCGTGTTTCACTTCACAGAGATTCATTATTAAGCAACCAGACATATGTTTGGAATTTGTATTACAACACAACAAAAAAAAAAAAAAATCGATAATACAATGCACGTTGCCCGCGAGATTTCAAAAGTCACCTCATTTTTTGAACACATCTCGTACACAGTCGAATGCACGAGATTTGGGCAAGAAATTTTGGGCTGAAGCTGTGAATACATCATCGTTCAGGCCTCTTCGACCACCGTACGATTTTCTCGTTCAATTCACCCGTTTTGCTCTGGATTGTATGGAACACTGGTTTCATGATGAATAGCGCGTTTCATGAGCAGCAGTTTGACAGATTCGTTGATTATCAGTGCAAAATACATAAACTGGGTAATGAGATTCACACAAAATAAGATCTATGGTCGAGCAGACATCAAATTTTTTTAAATGTCCTGAATCGTCCCTGAATCGTGAGAAATGATCTTTGAACACAACAAAATACTTTGCCTTACGATGATTCTTTTATGGGACCACATACATTGGCATGCACAAGTTTACCTGTTTTCTTTCAGATGAGTACGTACCTTTTTTATATTCTGGTGAGCCATTCTTTCACGCCAAACCTTAACAAATTCACTATCGATCCCTTTGTAGTCTGGACACGAAAATAGATTCGGGAAAGTTGTGATTCACGTTTTCCCACTGCAACGACAGCTCCGTCCTCCTTAATAAATTAGTATCTTATCTTGTCAAAAATAAACAAACAAACAAACAATATCGAAGCCTCGACTTTGGGAAAAAGATGAACGGAGATCTTCAATACATATACAACATTTGATAAGTATTTTTCACACTAGTTTTCTCCATTAAATTAAAAAAATATTAACATCACCCATGCCTAACGCATATATTTTCTGACCGTTTTCAACTTTTGTACCAGTTGGAACTGAAGTTCGACACTTCTAAGTCAATCCTTTCGTAAAGTCATATGGCTACTGGTCCCTGAATCACGGTACCAGATGGCACAAGGACCAGTTATCTTTTACACTTAATATTCCTGCTCTTGCCTCGCCCATATCTTTAGTCCACACACGACTTTTATCTGTTCAAACCCTGCTGTTGATTTCCCTCTTTTCGCTTGTACCTTGGACCAGGACTGGACCCGTCCTCACACGCTCATCATAGTTTTAAGTAGTGCATCTCCAATTGCTCCACCCTTGTTAACAGCCTTTTTATGATCAGCAAACTTTTTGGAACACTCTCTCCTCCAAAGTCCAATTTCTTTACACCTTTAGCACCTTCCAGGTTTGAAAGTGATAGTCTTTTGCTGCTTCCAATCTCTTCGTTTGGCAATTAAAGCTGAAGTTTGTCCAATGTTTGCTAGTCTTTGGTAGTCGATTTCCAATCAGAAAAGGAAACGTTTAAAGAGTATGACCATGTTTTTTGTAGCCCCTTCCCCAATATCTTGCACCTGCCTAGAATTGTTCTCCAACTTCGAGATATGCGTTGCTACATCATAGAACCGCTGCAACAGCATATGCACATTCGCATTTGATGATTTTTCATACACTGGTTGAAGTTTTGCCCACATTATCTTGCAGTGGTGCAGTCCACTATATGACAAAACAGTATCGGGCCAACAATCATTGCAATAATGCGCTGAGCCTTACAATCATATTTAACCCAGACATCTATGGAAAACGATTATCATAGACAGCCTCCGCTTCAGATTCAGCCTTCAGATTCTTATGGTTCTAAAGCATTTAATAATATTCCCAAGTTAAATTAGTAAAATCTTATTCATTTTCATATTTTACTTAACAGCATCATCACTTCCTTGCTTTGCTGACTGGATAGTGATCTTACGAAGGGCATGTATCAAGCCTGGCCGCGTCCGTACGTAGTTAAACACTCGAAACTGCTCTTGCGTTTGCTTGGATAAATCTTGTCGGTTAGGTAAAAGAAAGCCGCCTTACCTCTTGCAAGCATATAAATATATATAACCGAGAAATAGCTTTGAATACCAATACCTTTACTGTTGAGGAAGGACCCATGCGAACGGGTAGTTGTTTGGACAGTGAGTACTCATAATAGGTCAAGCGCTCCTGAATACCTAGTGAAGGCATTGACTACTTACTTAGTTGGAGCGACAGTTTGAGGTGAACCTGGGTTTCAACTAACAAGCACCTTCCGTTAGTCCGGTGATTAGCTAATTCATTTGAGGTCCGCTTCTGCTTGTACGGGCGTTGTTCCTCCAGGTTAGATTCGAAGACTGGGTCAAAAGATTGGTGTCCATTCCTTCTACTTGTGATCGTTATCTCAGGCGACTGATGCGCAGTGTAATTTGTTGTTGAATCTTCTCCTCCAAAGCCCGTCAACGCAAATGGGACCTACTCTTTTTCAAACGATTTTTCTCTCGAAATGACTGAGGATATCGTCATCCGCTTTCGATAGAGTCCACGCTTCAGGGCCGTTTCTTTTTACCTATTGATCAAATTTGTACACTGTCTTAGAAAAGCAAACAGGTAAAATAATTAATTAGGACAACGTCAGCAAGCCGACCCCTAGAAGTGAGGCCTAATGACGGTACCACAAAGGACACAAATTGGTCTGTACATGTGGAGGTGGTTTATGCCAGAAAGAATCTGGCACTACCAATGGGAATCGATCAATTGGTGCATCATGAAAGGTTTCCATCTTCTAGCGCTAAAAAAAGTGCATTATACTAGAGCATATAGTAACTTCTTAGTACCAACTTCATCGCTGTATCCAAACGCCAATCAGTGATGGATTCAGTGTTACAAAAGTTCCGTGCCTTGCAAAGTGTCGCGTTAAAATAAGACTAGAGCAGCTTGAAAAAAACGCTGTGCCAGAATATATCCTCCCAAAAAATGTGTTCTACAAAATATCTCACGTCTAGCAGGTGGAAGTTGACAAAAAGTGTTATCACTTCCCTTCTGTTAATAGTAATTGCTCCCGAATAGTCCGTGCATAAGTCAGTTCGAGTCATTTCTTTTTCATTTGTACATGAATGCTGTAGAACTGGTGCCATCGATGCTATCGAAAATAGACACCAAATAAAATCTTTTGATACAAAGAAATGCTCTATGTGCAACTACTCAAAGTTTTCATCCACTTTGGACGTTGCGAGCAAATAAAAATCAACATCATCACTTCTATTCACTGTTGCTCCTATGCCCGTAAGTAACTTCCTCACATTTATCCATCATCCTGTACACACACATACCAACAAAGTGTGTGTTTATTGTAATTTAATGCGCCCCTCAACAATAGTTTACTCTGTTGCCTCGGCGTTTGTTGGGCCATAAAAACGCTATTTGGTGTGGTGGACCGACTACCAAAGGCACATCTCTTCCCGACTATATTTAGGTACATTGCCACCGTCAAACCCAAGGAACGAGAAGTCCTTCTTACCAACGAAGTAGCACTGATCGTCTGGAATCCATCAACATGGAAAATTTATTCTCACATTTTTCTGCCATTGAAGGCGCCCCAACAAATGGCCTCCTCATTATTTTTTGTAGTTTATTCCCAAGAATTTAGGCAATAGAAAGATAGACCCTATTTTTGTCCTCGTCTTCCATAAGCCAGTCATAAATTGTGGTGGGTTAGCATCAGGCATTAGCATTATGACGATAAATCAATGAACTTGACAATGCAAAGTGTATGCCAAGTGAACGCACTCACCCGACAAATCTGCTGAATGTACTCATTCAATTTGATAAAAGCTCTGTTCGTTTGGTTTATTTTTCTTTAACGTTCCCTCTATGGGACTGAAATTGTAATTACTTTTTGTTGGACCACTAAATACTAGATCGCGTGAATGGGGTGTCCCATGGGAACAGAACTTGTAGTAGAGTTGAAGTTTAATTATTTTTCAAATTGATTTTATTTTAAGGCAACAAATTAGAGAGAAAACTCGTGTGAGGGTGAAAAGTTTATCGGATGTGGATGTGGTAGATTTGAGGAAACTCAAAACCCAAGGGTCCGTTTATTTCGAACAGCGGAAGAGGTGTTTTTTGAGTTTTCATTTAAAAAAGTTTCCGGTTTTGGTTTACCAGTTGAGAATCGATGCAATTTTAAATTAGAGAAGTTAAGTAAATGAAATTGTCTGTAGTTGATGTATGGCTGTGTTGAAAAGTATGTCCAAGTTTTTACTTCTAAGAGGAAATAGCTTTTTATTTCCTTAATCTGATGCAATTTACTTGAAGGTTTCCAAATCAAAATAAACTAAAACGACAACTGAGTCATAAATCACATGACATGAATCACATTCCCTTAGCTTCCTGCCAACTTTTGATGGTTTAGTGTTGTTTTCAAGTGAGTAAGCTTTCACCGACAATGCATCTACTTCTCATTCATCAAGTTACATATGAATCCTTTTCATCATCTATCTTGCATCAGTGACTTTTCGAAATCAAAGAGCTGTTTGGTAAGTGCCTCACTATGCACTCTCGCAATTAACGATTTATTACTAAGACGAATCGATTCTTTTATTCAAATCTTTTAGTACAACAAGTTCGGAGCCATTCACCTGAATCACCAATCCAAATGCAACAGGAAGTTCGCTGACGTTGATCTGACAACGATAGGCCAAAGCTGATTCATTCAACAACCCTAAATTTGGCTTCCTGAGCTCCAATTGTTGTCTACAATGGCCACCACAAGCCATCCTATTGCAACTTTGTGCAATGTCATCACTCGTTTCATCGAAGTCATCAACTCGGAAGCGTACCTTCATCCAAAATCTATGCAATTCCCATGCCCTCGGAGTGGGCAGGAATCCACTGGACATACAGATAATTGGATTGTTTGCTTCCTTGGGGTAGCAGCACATTGATGTACAGAATACACTGTTACTAATCAAATCTCCTCATCGAATGCATTAGGCGAGGATGATTTCAATTCACAATTCGCATTAATTTTATATGTATTCGAGTGTATCATGTAGGGCACAGGATTCATGGGTGAATAATAGAACCCAGTTGCTAACTTGTGTCCATCGACCAGAACATCACAATGACCACACGATCTAGACTCAGATCCATGACTTTGGCCTCAGCCATGGGCAAAACAATAGGGATGCACTTCGGTTGCACCTACAAGGACTAAAAACATTTTGCTTTTGTCTCACCCACACACTTCGTTTTGGTCATGTTTTCAAATTTTTAACTCTCCTAGACATACTACAATACATAGACACTATACAGACAAAACACACTCCCTGGCTAAGACACAATATAATTCAAAAGGGACTTTTGTAATCCTTTGTGTCTTGAAGCCGGGCTTAGTGGTTAGGGCTTGGCTCCTTCCCTATCCGAATGATAAATTGCTGAAATTGCTGGAGAATTAAAGGAATGAAGATGAAAAATCTGTGCGGCTGATGTACGTATGTATGTAACTATACCCATACTATACCAACTATACCCCATGTCTTCCTCTTGATATAGTGATATCCACTTTTTTGTCCTTTTAAGGAAGAAAATTTAAGTAGTTGGGACAGAGACATTTTTGAAAGGAACTATGGGAAAAGTTTCGAGTTTCCTTTGATAGGAAGCGGGAATATGAGTTTTTGAGTTGAAAGATTGAGTACGCTTGGACTGAATTATGGGATTGGATACGACATGGATGCACTGTCTGGCAGCTATACAGACAGACCACTGATGGATGGGTTCATTTAACTTTAAGTTAAGGTACTGTAACCGGGTTGGGTTTGATGGCGACTTTAGCTAAAAGAGAAGACAGTTTGATGTGATGTTAATGAACAGTCGACTGTTCTGGAATATTGTTTCCTAAATTTTGATACTTGAGGAAAACTCCAAACATTAGAATGCAATTATTTGGAAAAAATTTGTTGGACTTAGGTCAGATCATCTCACTCGATCTTCTTAACAAGCCTCTAGGTCACTTGAAATTGGCGGAATACCTAAAGAGAATTTCGATATTGCTAGAATTAAATAGGCCATAAGTGGAATAGATATGGCACTATCGCCAGTGATCTAAATGACGTTGTAAGTGATGACTAATCACTTAAGAGCGAGAGTCTACGGCAATGTCTTCACACTTCTACTAAATCAGGTGTGGAAACAGTAGAGATGATTTTTTCATCAGCAGGAATAAGTGGAAATGAACTTCTTTTGTCGATTTAAACTCAATAATGCAGCACTTGAATTAGAACCTATTTTTGCCTCTCCCCATTGTTGGCCGAATCCATAGTAGGTTAAAGCTTCTACATACAATGAACAGAGGTGTCATTATCAGGTCAGCAGGACCTAAGGAAAGATAAATCATCAGTTCTTTTTAGCACGAAAGGATACAATAACTATTTCTTCGACTCTGATTGTATTACTCTGAAAGTCGGAAGGCAAATATTAATTTTGTCATTATTAGGGCCTCTTCTTTGCAGCAATTGAGCTGTTTATCATTTGCTGCTTGGTCTCTTTTGTACGTTGCAGGTACTTAGATTGACAAAAATTTTGTCGGTTATTTTCATTCAAGTTTCAGATTAGCAATCAGCAGTTTCATGGCATACCCATATACTATATAAGGAAACTACTTTTCAAAACCTTTCATATCTTTTCAGGTTCTAGGATTCGGAGTCTGGTTCCTTTGTTTTGTGAATCACGTTCGATTCGTAAATTTAGGCAGCCTGCATTTCAAGAAATTCCCCAACATTTATTTAGCAGTGCTTAATCGAAATTTCAATATCTGCTGGAACTATTTTCAGTATCTTCAGTATCTACAACACCGCTTACTATGCTAAAATGTCCAGGGAACTCATCATTCACCAATATACATGTTTCGTCCCTCCACAGAGTGACCTACTTGCTTACTTAGATTGCACTACAGTCCGGATCAACCAGTCCCTAAGCTAATATTCCTCTCCAGCTGCGCACACGAAGTTGGTTGAAGATGCAATCCACCTAAAAGCGCCACCTCAAATAAGATCATCCTCATATTTTCCATGCCGGGACACAGGTGTCCATGCGCTCAATATAACGTAACCATCGACACTAAATTATCAGATATTTTCTTATGAAGTTGGCAATTTTGTAAAGGCCTTACAGTTCCCTGTTGAACTCTGTTCTCCATTGATGCTAACGAGACCGAAATCCTCTTAAATGGGGCAAAAGTAATGTTCTAATGTGAATGTACATTAATTGTGATTGTAAACGCCATTGTGCTTTGAAATTTACAATGGCTGTTTAATAAATACCCGGATGAGAAATGACAACGCATCTTTTTTAGGTTTTAACAATTTATTTTTCAATATAATCCTCTTTCAACTCGATAGACTTTTCCCAGCGGTGCTGCAACTTTTTTAACCCCTCCGTACGAGTATAGTACGACTTTTGTTGGTCTGGAAAATACTCCTCTGCGGCGGCGATGACTTTCTCATTCTTTCCGGCGAGCGATCTTTTAAGGTTTGTAAACAAAAAGAAGTCGCAGGAAGCCAAATCCGGAGAATACGTAGTGCAATTCAACCAATTTGGCTGTGGCGACTGCGGAGGTATGAGCCGGTGCGTTTTCGTGGTGGAAGAGCGCTTTTTTTTTTGCCAAATGTAGTAGCTTTTTCTTAAAATAGGCGTTGAATCATCCTAATAAATCAACGTAGTATGCTCCTGTGATTGTTTTTCTCTTCTCGAAATAGTCAAAGTGGATCGAGGCATGCGTCTCAAAAACCGTGGGCATCACCTTTCCTGCCGAAGTCACGTTCTTCTAATGTGTACCAATGAATCCATATCTCATCGAACCTTTCTATTTAAAAATGCGGCTGATCGGGCAATGACAGTTAATGGAACTCGCTATCACGAAAAGATAATCCAGTTCGATGTGCCTAAATTGCACGATATGTATCCGTATGATAGTTAATTTCAAAAAGATGGTGGCACATACTATGCAGCCCAAGGAACAATTTTATAACATTTCCTGGTCATGGAATTTCCCATTTTAATGATCAGTATTGGCCACCTGGATTGTGGGACTTAACGCCACCGGACTTTTTTCTTTGCGGTTCTAAAGTTTATGCCAGGAAGCCCACGATCATTAACGCCTTGCAGGAGCAAATTGAGACCTGTATCAACGAAATTCAGCCACATTCATGCAAAGCTGTTAATGGAAAATTTCGACAAAATGTATTCCGTACATCCTCTACTGTATACTCTTCAATCTTTAAATAAAAACCTGTGTTTTTTGCCGAAATTACTTCGGTGAATTTTGGGACTCCATTTCTTCTCCATCCTTGCAAACTTATGTGGTATTCGAGTTTCACAGCCTTGGCATGTGTACATGTGTACGCATTTTTCCTAGAATTGCTTGCTTGCATTCGCCATCGAACCAAGACAAGTTGTATGGACAAGTTGAAACTCAGTACATCAAAAGGCCTCTCTGATTGATCTTTGGCAGTGATAGTCTCCTACGCTGACGGTATCATACTTCTCGAGAGGCTAACGGAAATGCCTCTCGACATTGAACATCTGTTACGGATATCTGCGTTTGTATCATAAATATAGTCTCTCGAACTTTCGGACATCCATTTAGAGGATTGTCCTGTGTCTACTGCTTTGTTGAGTTTGTTGATCGTAAATCAGCTAGGCCTTTCCATAAATACCACAAGGGAACCATGTGTTAGCTTCATTAACATAGGCCTGCGTCCGTTTACACAGGTGATGTCGTGGAGGCTGTCCTTTCCAGCATTACTAACGAAGATGCCTTCTTTACCCAGCTTGCCAATGCCAATGACGATTTTCGTGTCATATTAGGAGATTAATTGTAATAGAATTCGTGTATGAATTCTTTACATCCTTTACATGCCTGAACCTCAATACTTATTCCCTTAGTCTTCTAGCTTCGACAAAACAACTTAAGTAAGGGAATAACTATCTTCAAAAGATTCATTCCCTAAAGTTCATTAACAATGCTCAAGGCAAGCTTCTTTTAGAAGACGACAAAATTCTCCACAACATTGCGAAAGGCTTCTGGATCTACAGTTACTTTGGGTATATTTTCCAAGAGCCGCTCCCAACCACGGCTTAGTATCCAACATTATTACCGAAGAATTTCGGAGTGAGGACAAATATTCCAAAAAAAGAAAAGCGGTTGGGCCAGACGAGATACCTTCTAAGTCCTAGAAGAAGATCTAAAACATTGGATCCAGATGGCTCATGATTCTTATCCCCAAACTTCTTCCTTTGCACAAAGGAGAGGACGATACTCAAAACAACGATAACTACCGTTCTGTCAAGCTGATGTCACACGCTAAGCGATAATGTGGCTAGAAAAACATTGTGATCCCTTAAAGGAATAACATATTTTGCTGTTGATTTTTAAAAAGCTTTTGATAGATAACCAAGAAATCTCTTATGGGAGGCGCTAAGACAACGAGGAGTTCCAGAACCCTACGTGCGCATGATTATGGACATGTATGAGGGCTCAAAGCAAAAGTATGATGTGCGGCAGAAGTCACCGAAGAATTCCCAATCAAAGTCGGTATGGACCAAAGAAGCGTCCTCATTCCTTTGCTATTTATTGCAGTCCTTGATTATCTGCTTCAAGGAAAAGTGACGGACCTCAAAGTGCATCAGTTATTTTTTACTGACGATGGAGCTGTCACAAGTGAAGATCAATTCTCCCTGCAACGAGCACCTGATGTATGAGTAGATGTTTTGGGAGGAAATCGTCCCGTATTAGCTGAAAATAGACGGAGTATCTGTGCTGCCCGTTCCCTGATCCACACTGGCCTGTTTCAGACATCTTCTTGAATGAAAAAGTGCTTTCCAAGTACGAAAATCTCCAAAATCTGGGATCTATGATCAATAGCGATATACCTGATTCTTCCAGTATATCTCGAGTATAGAGTAAAAATAATACCGGACCAAGTACGCTTCCTTGCGGAACTCCAGCACTATTTTCTTTAAATTCTGAGTATTCGGTGTCATGTTTAACATGAAAAATTCTGTTTTCCAGGAACGATTCCTGAAGCTTATGCAGCTCTCTCGGTAGAACCTGACTTAGATTAAAATTCAACTCTTCGTGCCGTACCTTATCGACGGCTTGAGACATGTCAAGAAAAACGCTAGAACATATTTTTTTCCATTCTAATTCATTCTGTAATTTGTAGAGTGCTTAGTTCTAACACCGAATTGATGCTCAGAAAATATTCGTCTCTCTTCAATTATCGGTTGCAAGCGCTTCAATAGGGGTTTTTCAAATATTTGAGATATTATCGGAAGAAGCGATATGGGTTTGTAAGACTTTTTTTCGTTTAGAGATATGCCTGGTTTAGGGACCATTACAACTTTCCATTGGTTTGGAACTTTAAATAATCATAGCGCGGCATTTAGAACATGTTAACATAATTAAATTTGCAGAGTGAATGAGCAATATACTGACTGACTCGAATTGCAACTTTTTAAAATCCTATAATTTTCAAACTGTATCAGTAGTTTTCAATATGTCAACCTTTGGCGCGAATAATGGCCTTGAGACGGCCGAAAAAAGCATCGCTCGCTGCACGCAAGTGGCTCTGTGGTATTTTGGCCCATTCCCGGCGAAGTGCTTATTTGAGGTGTTCCAAACTTTGGTATTTTTTAGCGCCAACCTTCGCCTTCAAAATACCTCAGACAGAGAAATCCAACGGATTTTTATCCGGAGAATTTGCAATCCATTGTATCGAAGAAATGAAGTGTGGAACATTGTTCTTTAATCAAACTTGGTTGACGCGCGCTTTATGAGACGGTGCCGAGTCTTGTTGAAATGTTCACGGTCTTCGAACGAAATGATTGTTTGCTCAAGGCTTCAATACTGCCTCTAAGACAGTTTCACGGTATACGATCGCATTAATTTTGACGCCACGGCGGTTATGGCGGCCCAAACCATCACCATCGGTGCTGCCTGCTTTCTGGTGGCCGTCCCAAGGTGTAAATTTTCGAGGAACCTCTCTGGCAAGTAAACTCGGTCATTTTGTTTGTTGACATATTGGTCTATAACAAATGGAGACTCATCGGAAAAAACCAAATCCGGCAACTCACCACTTTCGTGCAAGCGTAGCAACTCCTTCGCTCTTTCGCCTCTAAGGTGTAAGATTGTGTACTTTTTAGAACTTCAATGAATTGAGCCCAAGCTCATTTTTCAGTATGTGTTGCATCCGTTCCAATGATATGTTGAGCTCACGAGCCATTTTACTTCCACTTCGAAGCGGATTTCGATCAATTCGAGCCTTTACTTTCCGAACCATTTCTGCCGATGTTTCTGTTTTTTTATGACCACCCCATGGCGTTTTGCAACGCTGCCAGTATCACGGTAACGAGCTATGGTTCGAGACACAAATGATTTATTCACGTTGAGGTGCTGGAGGGCTCTAACGATAGCTACTTGTGGTTTTCCAGCCAAATATAAAGCATTCATACTATCACGTTTGAATTGATGGCGTTACTTGCATTATTCCATTGGAACATGCGTTGGAAAGCTACTGTCATTGTACGTCATTTCAGTATGTCATTCATTTTTTATTTTAATTTTTTTTTTTTTCACTTAAATATGTCAAACTTTGTGGCTGAAAAAGTAATTTTGCGGGGAATTCTTCTTCATTTCTTTAATATGAAGAAAACTGCCGCCGAAAGTCATCGTATTTTGGTGGAAGTCTATGGTGAACATGCGCTTGCTGAGCGAACGGCCAAAAGTGGTTTGCACGATTTAAAAGTGGTTATTTTGGCTTGGATTTACTCTATAAAGATTGTTGCCAAACACAAGAAGAGCTCGCAGAATCTTTGGGTGTCACTCAAGCAGCCATTTCAAAACATTTAAAAGCAGCTGGATATATTCAAAAGCAAGGAAATTGGGTTCCACATGAACTCAAGCCGAGAGACGTCGAAAGGCGGTTTTGCATGTCCGAAATGCTGGAACGCCACAAAAGAAAGTCATTTTTGCATCGGATTGTTACTGGTGATGAAAAATGGATCCATTACGACAACCCCAAGCGCAAAAAATCATATGTGAAACCCGGCCAACCAGCCAAATCAACGGCAAAGCCGAATATCCATGGCGCGAAGGTAATGCTCTGTATTTGGTGGGATCAGATGGGTGTGCTGTATTATGAGCTGCTAAAACCGTATGAAACCATCAACGGATAACGCTACCGAACACAATTAATCCGTTTGAAGAGAGCAGTAGCCGAAAAACGCCCGGAATATGCGACCAGACTCGAGGCAATAATTTTCCATCATGACAACGCTCGGCCCCACGTTACTATTCCGGTTTAAAACTATTAGGAAAACAGTGGATGGAAAGTCTTACCCCACCCGCCCTATAGCCCAGACCTTGCCCCTTCTGACTACCATTTTTTTCGGTCTATGCAGAACGCCCTCACTGAAATATGGTTCACATCAGAGCAGAATATCAAAAATTGGCTTGATTCATTCTTGGCTGCCAAACCGGCGCAGTTCTTTTGGGATGGGATCCACAAATTGCCAGAAAAATGGGAAAAAGTCATAGCTTCAGATGGGCAATACTTTGAATAATACTATTGTTCACACAAAATTATCTGTCATGTGTCAAAATTTGAGCTGACAGTAATGAACGGATTGGAAATTATAGCAGTCTGAAGTGGGTTGTAGTTCGAGGCAGTCAGGGTGTATTTCAAAGAATAATTTCAATAACGGTTTTGGCACTAAATTGGTTTTGTGCATTTTATAACAACTGAAAAAAAAACCCGGAATATTTATATTAAACCTAAATACAACTTTGTAGACAATTTATTAACAGTGACGTAACTTTAACTACACAAAGCTGATGGAGTTTCGTAGGGTACATCACACCGATTCAAATAAGGCTTCAGGTGGAAGTGATATGAGCTATTATAATTATTATAATTTTTTTATAGAGTTAGTTAGCACTTAGAATACCAAACATCGGCGATGTATTGTATGTTAACAAGTATCTGCCCACATTGTACATACTTATACTTCAAAAAAATTTTTTTCTCACAGACCAACCGACACTTTTGGGTTATCCTGTTTTGTGGTGATAGGCACAAGTCTTCCTGAAAGGCTGTAATTACTTTCTCTAATTATTAAATAATTTAACAGCTTTAGGACATTACTCCGAAGCTTATCCACCTACATAATTGCATATATAAATCGACAGTGAATCATTTCCCCAACTAGTCACACACATTCGTCTTTGTAACTGAGATATTAACTTGTAACCACGTATCGAATCCCTATACAACAAAGTCCTAATCCAGCAGATAAAATCTCACTAAATCACAGTTCCTCAGTTGACTAGGGTGTTTTAAATCACTAAATTCCCACCACCCTATCTTTTAACCATGTTCCCTTGGCCACAATGACAATCAAAAGTCCTCCCAAAAAAAAAAAGACACCCTTAATCCTCTCGATAAATGTCCGGATCAGAGCTTAATCAGATTTTATGTGAGGAAACAATTTGCCTAGAAAACTAGGAGAAGGTATCAGAATAAGAATCAATCAACCCCATGTCAGTTGTTTATTGGATTGGGCTGTTTACTATTTGCTTGGAGGATAAAGAATAAAACAAACTCTCCCTTGACTGCCGCACATAAAATATGCAGGTGTTAGTGTGAATCCTTCAAAATCAGTTGATTTGTTGCCGAAAGGGATTTCCAATGACACGAATTGGTAAGTTGTAAATTGTTGTCGGCAGCCTGTCCGTCTTTTTTTTTTCAATTTCGCTTTTAATTTTTTTTTTTTTTCCTTATTCCGAAGAGACTAACCCAAGACTTACACGTGTCACAAATTCTATTAGTGACAGTTTCGGAAAGGTGTTCCTTGCAAAGGGATTTCGACAATACAACAATGAAATGTTGGTGAAAGGATTTTTTTTTTTTTTTCGAGAAATTTGACTCCAACATAAAAAGGTTGTGGATATGGTATATCTTAACTAACGTTATAGCAAAATTGCTGCAAAAGCCTAAATAAAATCCTCTAACAATCCCCTTATCCTTCCCTTTATTAACAAAACCTTCTGAGAATGTATATGGAAGCATACAAAGCATTTGAATCAATTCTGATGGAGGTGCTAAAGGATAAGGTATGGGTCGTGGAGCTCAAAGACCTACGCATAATATATTTAATGTGTCGAGAGCTACATTACAGAGGAATCTGCTCTTAGAAAACATATACCCCTCCCTACCCAAAATTCACGACTCACCAAACGCTCCGAACAAGGACAGCCTTCACCGGCTACTTGGAGGGCTTGCACAAATAATATCAAAGGCTATATCTACTATTGTATAATATGATAGTTATCCATCTGGTTCCTATAAAAATAGAGATTAGCCATCTCCAGCATTAGACACTGCAAAAGCGAGATGTTATAGATCTTTACGATGAACGTTTATTCGTCAGTTAGCATCCAGCGATGTATTAAAGTTGATCGACTCCACTGTTGAAGAAATATAAACTAATGCACGAGATAGATTTAACACCAAATAAAAAGTAGTTTTCATATATTGTAAACTACAACTGTGAAATGCGTAGGCTTACATGTGTCATCTACATTCCCGCCTTTAGTCGAAAAGATCTATACTTGGAGCTACTCAAACATACTTATTTGTGCCGGAGTTTAAGGCTTTAACCGTATAATTAGAAAGCCCTATTTCGCTGATTTGAGATTAAAACTAGTCTCGTATACTGGGAAGCAATATAAAAAATCCCTCGGCTAACTTTTATTGATTGGGCGGGTCAGCACAGGAGATGAAAAGATTTTGTTTAAAGCGGCTGATGCACCTTCGCAATGAACAAGGCATTTCGAAGATCATAAAAGGAAAATTTTAGATTTTCTGTAATTGGTGCAAGATACTCTCTTATTCCCTCAAATCGCAATTACTCTAAACGTCTTATGATTTCCTGTGCATGAAAGAAATTAGCGTACCGGCAGGCATAAATCCAGATAACGCCGTTGATTCTAAATTTGTTTTTGATCAAAATTCGCGTAGAAAGGGAAATTAAATAAAAAAAAAAAAGCCATCGTTCATCAAAGATCCCATAGACGGTAGTTCTTGAGAATGTGCCTCTTCTGGAGCCCGTTCGACCTCTTTAGTTTCCAGGGACAAGTCAACAAGATAGATTTACCACTTGTTTGACGGAGTTCAACCATAACAGAATGATAGCTTATGGTATTCCCTCCACTGTAGAAAAATCTGGAAGAGTGATCAACCTAAATTGGCGGAGGATTTCTTAAATATTGTATACTGATCGTATACTTTCGCCCCTGTCGAAAAGCCTCAAGTGGATTGTTTCTTTTGCAAGCACTACCTAGATTATAGTTCTGAGGGGGTACCTAAAAACTTTTTAACTATTTAGCGTCTATATGTCGTTGGTGCTTAGATCACGCAGATCCTTTTCAGAACCCTAGGACGTTTTACTCCCAAGCCTACAACGAAAAGGTACCTAAAGAAAGGAAGGATTGTCGTAGTTAGTGCAGAGTTAATTCTCTTCAACATTCACAAAGAGAATTTTTCAGTGCTTTGATCAAAAAATTGTTAATCGTATCAAATTGTTCGAGGAGCCAACATATATTTAGACTTTGTAACAACTGAGTTGCAAATGGGAACAATATCTTATATACTAGGACACCGAAGAAGTACTGTGAAGAAAGACTCTGATCATGTCTTCGAAAACATCTCGAGAAGTCAATACAGCCAGAATCAAGTGCAGAAGACCATCAGTGAAACTAAATCTGTTGTACTAGGTTTAGCCCCGGCCATCACAACAAAACTCCTGGTTTGTTTAAGTTGACGGCAAACGCATACGCCGAACTAATGGAACTGAATCTTTACTCCTAGCCTGATACCGGCATACGAGTATTAACCGAAACTCTGACGAAGTTTTAAAGAAGCCTTTGAATCTAAAACCGATAAAGATAACTACCTTCAGAACCATTAGTCTAACTTCCTAAATGTTAAAGACTATAGATAGTATAGTCAAACTTCATGTGCTTAAAATTGCTTTACACCCCCTGTTTGAATTGCAACATGCCTACCAGAATGAAAAATCATGCGAAAACGTGCTTGAAAATTTGGAAGGCAGAATTAAAGGCGCACTCGACGAGAAGGAATACGCGCGAATTTGCATTAGGATTGAGGGTGGCATGGACACCAGAACTCCTCTTGGGGAAAAAAATACAAAATCGGCTTGTAGTCGGGTGTATACAGATAGCTCTTTAACTGATTTAGGATCCTGCTCTGGTGCCTTTTTGAGCCTGTCTTTCAAACGGAGATATAAGCAATCCTCATGGCAAACGGATTGGTGATGAATTAAATATTTACGTCTGCGCTTAAATATTTGCCGAAGCCTTTCACGATTTCCAAACTAGTCCGAAAACGCATGACTTCACTGATTGCAGTCGTAAGGCTAAATTCACTGAGTCTTGTCTTGTCTGGGTCCCAGGTCACAATACGATGGAATCACAGGAAATGAATGATGAATATTCTAGACAAAGTTCAGAGGAACGTTTTTTTAGGACTTAAATCTGCGCTAAGACTATTGTATGTGGGTCCTCAGATAGGGCTTCCATTAACAATGTGAACATAACTACAAACAGCATGACTCTCCAAGTTGCCAGCGGACCAAACGAATGCTCCCTGATTTCTGTAAAAGGTTGTTGTTCCTCAGAAGGAAAAACTGCAGACTGCTTACAGGAGTCCTGCCAGTGAACTACGCTTTTACTGAGTGCTGGGCATGAATAATACAAAATCTTGCGACGTTTGCTGTGAAAGGGATAGCGGCACCGAGGAATACTACCTCTTTGAATGTCCGGCCCATGCTCGCATCAGGCTGCAAGAAGTCGGCGATGACGTGCTGCGCTACAGGCACTTCATCATTGAAGCGCCTACTCATCTTTCTTCGGCAGACTGAGAAACTAATTAAAATTACGTATAAGGAGTACATTTTACAAGTTATTTGCCTGAATGCTTTGTTCCGACAGAAAAGAAAGAGGCATGCAAGACAGCGATGCAAAAGTAGACAAGAGCTGCTCGGTAACTCTGTGAGTCAAAGAGATGAAAGGAACAGCATCTTTTCAAAGAAAATGGTATGAATTATGGAAACGCTTGATGGAAGCCATAGGTGCTATTGCAAAATTGATATTCGGATGTTCGACGAGAAAGTAAAAAGGACTTATCCAGAACACAAATACCGAACAGAAGCATGAGAAATATTATACCACTTTAGCAACGTTAGCAAACGCATTTAAGATGAGTTAAGTAGTACAGGAGAGTAAGTCAAAACATATATATGCTGTAAACAAAGAAGAACTACAGCATGTTGGAATGTACAGCGAGTAACTTAAATAACCAGAAAACTTCCAAGCAGGTCTTCTAAGACTAGTTTGAAGGACATCCAGAGTATATACAGCTCCAAAATAAATTTAAGAGCCTTATTCGGATTTCATAGTGAGCTTCTTACTGCTGCTTTTTGGAAAGTAAGAAGTCAACCAGCAGCAAATGAACATATTATGTACACGATGTACATAGCTGTCTGTCGAATAAGGCTTACCTACCGGCTTCTCTAAAGAGAAAAACCGTAAATGGCAAAAGAAGAAAGAAGCAGATAAGCGCAACTCATCTAATGTTACCATCTGTTTCGCCACCGAGCTAGGTGTCTCTATAATCAATACATGTCGCGTCGCATATCTACTAGGCTTTGCGAGTTTTCTGGCAAAATAAGATAACTTTAAATCATCTGGATTAACTGAGCTATGATGAGACAAACTCTTTCCAATGCATTGTTTGTAAGACCGATGCTTTGGTCAAGCACTGGTCAATCTCTCTCGCATTGAAATTTATGTGATGGGCTAATCTCTTACGACCATCTTCCTGTCTTGAGTTTCGATGACCCTGTTCACCAACTATATCGATTGTATAGACATGCAAAGTCGATTTTCCCTCAACTCAATTCAGGACTGGATTCAGCTTAAATCAAAGCCAGAAAAGAAGTTGATTCGGATCTTCGCTGATGGGCCACAAATCGAATTAGGCTGTGGCGATCACTTCTTTGTGAAGGACGACAATCTTATTCAACGAGATTGCAAGTACATATTGATAAAATTGAATAACAGTACGTGGTACGCATTAAATCACATGTATGGATCCAAGGTCACAATGGGTTCGTAAGGCATAGGTATAGAGGACTAGGACTTTTCATGACCAGAGTTTTCAGTTTTCAATTTCTTTGACAACTGGGCTTAATATGGCAAAAAAAAGGCAGCATGGATTTTTCGGTTGCAGTCAGACCAAACAATAGTTCTGGATGCTTCTATAAAATCAGCGGCTTCTTCTGGTAAATTTATAGACTGCTTAGTACCTTCATTCCGAGGGACCACGCTTTGGTTAAGCACTTACATAAGTGTGATAAGCTTGAGTGCGACATCTGAGAGCGTTGCTCACTATGTGGTTGATAACGATACATCGGAACGCTTCCGTTGGATAAGATACATGTCATGGGTTTGTAACTTGAACTGAACACACTCTAAAACTGAAGCAGTTACTCATCTTTCTTCGAAAGACTGAGCAATTGCATTCATAGTAACACGTAGCTCCTATTTTTGACAGAAACAAAAAAATAAAAAATTTAACGAACATCAGCCAAGTACTTATGCGCAGCCGGTGGCAACTAACGAAAGTTTCCGATGAACTAATAGAGTTATTGGTTAAAGCCCTGTGCTAGTATTGCCACCCAATCTAAGGTAAAAATAATCCATTAAATTATGATTAATACAAGACACATCGCAGATTCAGTTCCCAGACAATACACCGCGAAAGTGATAAAATCATTTCTGACACTAAAGTCCAAGATGTGGTGCTGTTATTAGTGTCCTTATATATCAGATGGAAATGGTAGATATTATTAAGAACGGACTAAGTATTCTCTAATTCGTGATATTCCCAATACTTATGATGAATTTATGTTATAGTTTGTGCGGAGTTCACCAACCCTGTTCTTTTGTCAACGGATCGACCTTCAGGAGAATTACCATATTCATTTCACGTACCCTTATCACTTCGTCCATGTACCCGATACAATGGTCAATTTAAATTCCATTCAAAATCAATTGCCTCACAAACTTATCTGTCACATTAAACGCGCACAGTAACTTTGCTCGATAAATGATCAACGGTTTTGTTGTTTTATAGTGTTATTATGTGCTTATCTCGTTTAATAAACAAAAATAAAAATAAAAATACAGCCAATTGTGATAATGGAAATATTTTTTTCTTATTGTACATCGAACTTATTTGAGAATATTTATTGCGAAAACACATTCCGACAGACACACTTATGCACAAAATCACCTACTACAAGTCAAAGAATCTCTCCCACGGGTTTGATAATCATCTCAAGGACTTGGGCATGCGGTGGAGTCGCTATGGTAAATATGAAGAACAGCTTGGGATACATCTTCAAGCATCAGCAACGCATCAAACATGTCATACATCTCTTTTGAAGCGATTTTGGTCTGTATTACAGACCGGGGCTGATACTCTGAAATGGTATGAGAGGGATTAGTTTTGGTTTCACCAGAAATCCTCAAATTCACCGGAAGTTGGGATCGGTTCTCCTTCATCCGTTCGTATCGACGAGCTATAGTAATCCAACAACCCGCACTCCAGCTTTGACAAGATCATCTGCGATTGCTTTACCTATGCCACTGCTGGCGCCGGTAACAACAGCAACTCGATTTTGCCAACGTTCCATTTTCTCTGTCTTTTGATTGACAGACGCTTTCATAACCTATTCGGCTGATGTGAAGAAATTTCCGATTGTCATTGTGTTCTAGATTGGGGTTCATTATCAATGTTTTTAGTTTGCGTGGATAGAGAACGGATCCGAAGACTGTCTTACTACTGCAACTGATAACAGGTACAGAATAGTTGTGCTGACCAAGCATATTTTGTAACAATGGGACTTGAGGCTGATAGCAGATGAACTCGCATGCTACAGTGGTCAATAAAATGACATTTTTGAATTTTGTAGAGTGTTTCATATCGAGATTATGTGCGCGGTACTATACACATATGTATTAGGTGAAGGGCGAGACTTTCAATTAGTATCCGCCGAGGGATGGGACATAATTATGAAATTGTTTATCACTTCGACCGATCCTCTCTGCCGCCCGAAACTATGTACCATTTAAGAGAAAATTCATTTGAGCTCCTAAAATTAGGTTCACTTTCTGCATAAAAACAGAAATTAATACGGGGACAGGTTTTTGTGGGTACAGATTATAGAACTTATTCCTTTCGATACAATCGATTTATTCAATGCAATTATAAATTACAATGTAATCGCTTATCTCAATTCTCTTACTTTTCTTTATCTTTTACTTAAGCCCGTCCATAACTGTCTTAATTTACACTTTAAATTCAACTGATGAACTTGCTTGCATACCCTGGGGATGTCGATATTTATAAGCTCCATTCATCAATGGTTGTTGTTTCTGCTATCCTCAATCACCACGCTGGTTACGGTAGAAAACGTCATTAGTGTGGGTTATCATTTTGTATGGACCTTCTCAATCCTGTTGCAATTTTAGTGATTTTTCTTTCTTACGCAGACGATTATACAGCCACACCAGATCACTTTTGTTGAAGGCGGAAGATTTCGCTTTGATGCCTTACCTAGTCTTTATGAGGTTGCCCGTTAGCTTCATCTTTTCTCAGGTGTTTTCTTGCAATTTACGAATCCTGATACGTAAGTCATCCACGTAGTCATGGGCTCTGTAGGTGGGGATCCGTATTTTGTTTCACTTGGTAACCGAACTGCCTGATCAAATAAGATCTCCGATAGTGTGTATCCTGTTAAACTTATGACCGCGTTTCGGTCCGTTGGCACTTCCTGATGAACTTAGACAGGTGCTCATTCAAGCTTCCATCAGATTGTAGTAGCTGTAGTGGCGTTATTCTTGTCTTACTTATTCCCGGATATTGGCACACATCCTAGGAGAATTTAATGGGAGTGTAGCTTCATTGGGACCCCAAATATGCTCACCCAGTTTTTGACTATCTCTTCTTCTACGATCTTAGCCTCTTAAATTGGGGATGGCATATACATCCGGCCACTTTCTAAAGTAATCCATGACCACAAGTGTATATCGGTTGCCATTAAAGGTTTCAGGAAACGGCCCAACGATCTTGATGGCTATTCGTCCGAATGGTGTTCTGACATTGTATTGTTGCATTCGTGCCTGTGACTTAACTTTTGGGCCACTGGTGGCCCCAGACCTTATGCACTTTTTGCACCAATCCTCGACATCTTGTTTAGAACTTAGTCAAATAGAAACGTTTCCTTACCTTTTCCAACGTCTTGTTTATTCCCGAATGGCCCCCTGAAATTCCGTCGTGTATTTTATGGAGTACTTGGCTGACACTGGACCGTAGCACGATTAGCTGCATACGAGATATTGTTCCATCTGCACGTTCCCATTTTCTTTTCAACAAACATCTTGCACACAAATCGAGTCCCACCGTGCCCAGTATCCTCCCAAGTCTGCTGATATCCGCAGCCAGCTTAGTCTTTTTGCATGTTCTTCTAATCCAACATTGGTCCAATACCATTATCTGCCTGTTGGAAGGAACGGATGACATCTGTACTCCAACCCTCTAATAGTTTGGAATGTGGTCTCGTCCTTCGCTTACTTACGGTTGCAGTTTTCAGTGTTCTTAAATTGGAGCAGCCATTTCAGAGCTGTGTGGTCTGTCCGAAGAATGAACTTTTGCCAGAATTAGAGCCAGAAGCCGATTCCTTTCATTTCTGGAGAGTACCTTGATGTAATAAGCAACCACTTTCTCTTGACCATCATGAAGTTGAGAGATCACAGTTCCAACTCCAACATTGTTATCGTTATCGTCATTGCACGGCTGTCGCTTGATTTCTTCAAATGTTTTTTCCCCAGACCAACTGAACTGTCGGCCTTTTTCGATATGTTGGTGCAGGCTCTTTACAATATCAGCAAAGTCCTTTATGAAGCTTCTGTAGTACATGGCAAATCCCAAGAAGCTTTTGAGACAGGCCAGCCTTCCTTACTCATTTTACATTGCTGTTAAAATTTGAATAGGACTTATTGTGTGTAAATAGAAAAAAGTATTTTGTATAATGGATAGAAAATTATTGCAGTTGAAACTCGTCTAACTCAGATCTGAGTTGAACAAGAGAACAATGAAGTCATTGCCAGCGAAGGAAAGAGTCACTTAATGATCCGACTTCAGGATGCTTTGGACAACGAGGCGCATGATCCTTTGACGTCGACGAGGAAGAACAAATAAGTACCGGCATTCACATGGTTACGATGATGCAACTCCTCTTATTAAAAATGGACGACGAGAAGAACAGTCTCGAAAGACGAAGAATGCGCTCCTGGAACTGTAAAAAAAAGTAAATCTTCAAAGGCAGTGTAGAAAACCGGTACTATCCGAAGCCATCATTCATGACGCCCTGTGAAGTTGGGAGCATGAGTTGACGGCCCCAAGAACATCATCCAAGTCTCGCTGGCTAAACAACGCAACAAAAGCCTTCTGGTAGGAGTAGTCAGCGGTAAAGAGAAGTGGATGTCAACAGACACCAGTTCCACGGCATCAATCATCAGAACGGTTCTTGTGCAAAAGTATTGGTTGCATAACACCCGTACGAGAATTGCAGTTTTCGAACAGCTACGGAAGCAACAGTTTATGCATTCACCTGGGCGGAATAGTCTTCTTTCACGTTTTGCTCGTGGTCGACATATACAACGACTGTACCATTGTTACAGATTTCATGAAAGAACGAACTTTGTGGCACAAACCCAAAACATGGATATACCAATGATATACGGAGACGCCAAAACTTCCATCTTAAAAGTCTCTATCTGCAGGTATCAGATTCTAGAGCCTTCGTCAGAAGAAATTGTTTAGGTAAAAGGGGAATGTAGCCACCGATTCTATTTGATGAATCCAGAATATAGGAGAGACTCCATTGTCTAATGACATTTAGCGTTAAGATGAAAAAGGGAGAAAAAGTGGGAAAATCTGCACCTATCGAGGCTAATTCGATCACAAGGGAAACAAGTCGTAATTTCTGTAATTTGGATCAAGACAGACAGTTTGGCAGACACACTAATCGGTGAGTACGCTGATATATTTGCTACACAAGACGGAGAATATGGACGTACGCAACTCGTTTAATACCACATGGCAAAGCAAAGAGAAGTTGGGCAAAAAGATCGTGATCACTTCAAGAAGCGGTCGTTAGCAGTTTACCATGATGACATTTAAACTATGCAACGCTCCGGCTTCCTTCGAGCAACTAATGGAGCGAAAATTGCAAGGACTCACATGGAAAACCTGCCTAGTGTAGTTGGACTACATCATCGTTATAGGCAAGACGTTCGAGAAGGAGCAATTTTTAAAGTGTTTGAGAGTTGCGAAATGCTTATTTGAAGCTGAACCCGAAAAAGTGTGCCTTGCTCCGTCCGGAAGTAAAATATCTGGGTCACATTATATCAGCAGAAGTAAAAAGAAAGGATTGACCAACCAACTGAGAAGCTTTTTGGGACTTGTTACGTACTACAGGAGGTTCGTAAGGGACTTTGGTGGTATTGTGAAAAGCCTGCACCAACTCACGGAAAAAAACCGAAAGTTAAGGTGGTCTGGAGAGTGTGAAAAAGCATTCCAAGAATTCAAGCGGCTGCTGCGCAATGCTCTCATCTAGAGTTACCCCACACCCGGAAAAACGTTAATCGTGGACGCATACGCTAACAGTGTTTGGATCGGAGTTGTGATCTCTGAAGTTCAAGAGAAAGTGTTTGCATATTACAGCAATGTACCCTTCACACCTGAAAGGAACTACTGCGTAACTCGGCTTTAATCGGCTTCTGGATCTTGTTATGGCAAAAGTTCATTCCACGAAGTTTTGAAATAGCTGCTGCTGCTACAATTTAAGAAACCTGAAGGCCAAGTTGCGAGATGGATCGAGCAGTTAATATACAGGGGTATGGCTTTGAAATGCAACACAGGAAGGGTAAACTCCACTTAAATGCTGATGATCTCTCTCGTTGACCGTACAGAGTTAAATTTGAACACTGCAACCGTAATGAAGTGAATGAACAGCTTATAGAGCTTATAGAGTGAGAAATAATTGTTCATTCCCGCGACATGCTTTATGTTACGGCAACTTACATTGAGTGGTGTAATGCAGTGTCCGCAATTGCATTTTTAAAGTAAATACAGCGATATTCAATCAAAAGCTTTAGCAACTCACCACAATCACTGCCTTTGACATAATCATCTGTCCAATACAGCATTATCTTTCTACAGATTAAGCATTATCTTTTCTTTTTTTTTATTTTGAAAACAAAGTAAATAACTGATTATGATGGGACCATCTAGAACGGATCCCCCACTGCCTTAATAGTCAACTCATGAATCTGAACATGCTCTGGAGTAGAAATCGCAAACAGCACAGCTTGCGATACATCTTTGGCTTCCAGTATGGGAGTTGGAATTGCATCAAAGGCTTCACTTGAAACGATTTCTGTCCTAACACCTCCTGGACTGATGCTCTATTCAAAGAAAACACTCTATAACTGCAACCACTTGGAAGAATAACTTTCAAAATACTCACTGTAGTCTTAATGTTGGTTCCCAATGACCGCAACTCATGCCGCAAGGTCTCATTTATCGCTGTAACAGCGAACTTCGTCGGTGGATAAACATTCAGTGAAAAACTACCAAGTACATGGTGTCCTAACCAACTGTTTATATTCAAAATATGACCGTTGAAATTGCGAGCCTTCATGCTCCGGAATGCCGCTTGAGTGGCGTAGATCAATCCTCTGATATTAGTATCGATGACTTCATCAAGAATACTAGTGTCAGTCTCGACTAGATTTCCTAATCTTACAATACCAGCGTTGTTCACAAGAATATCAGTTCCACCGAGAGTCTTCTCTATCCAATCGAAGGCTTCCTTAACATCAGCTACTTTGGTTATATCAGCCTTACAAGGGTAGTACCAAGGTTGAAATTCCTGAGGAAGTTCTGAACGATTTTGCTCTAGACGATGGATGCGACGTGCCAATGCTACTACTCTAAGTCCAGCCTTAACCAAGTCATCTGCGATAACTTTGCCGATTCCAGAACTAGCCCCAGTAACAACAGCCACTCGATTTTGCCAGCGTTCCATGTTATCGTGTTCTTCCGCCGATGGCAACCAATGAAATGCCTAAAGCTCGCAGATGACTGTCTACGAGTACATAAGATCCGTATTGTTGAATAATGTCTCTGAGATAGCTCTTCTTCTATCTTTAACATAGCAAATTGCTCTCTTAATGCCAATCAAGGTCATATTTAATAGCTCCTCTCAAGTTGAATATATATACAAACACAGTGACGAAATGAATTTCATTTTTTTCATAGCAAGATGCACCTTGAGATAGTGAGAGCTTCATAGTCATCGTCAATTTATTGGGCATAAGACAACTCCTCCGATCGTGGCTCATCGAAATACTGATAGAGACTTCACGCAATTGAAGATCTTAGTGAAAAGCTTGCAAGGGAACGCTTCAATGACTGATCGTTTCAATTTGAAAAGCCAGGAACTTCAACGAATAAGTTGCAGCGGACATAAGTGAGGGGCGATTATGTACAAAAATTTTTAATTTGTTGGTATTAGACCCATGCAATATGAATATTTGATATTGTAACGCATTTGTTATACAAATACAATATAAACGGTGAAGGGATGGGGAGAAGAGTAGAGATTACTGGGAAAAAGAAAGAACACAACCTGGGCTCTATTCTTACCGAAAAATCCTTTTTAGTGACAAAGCACATTCAAAGCTGAGCTTTGACCACAGAAAGTCAATTAACATCGCTCTGTACCTGAGACTATTGACGATAACGATTTTTTCCTCTGCATTTCGAAAGAAATTATGCCCGATGATACCGCCATGCTATAAACGGCACCAAACAGTCAATCTTTGTGGATGCATTGATGTTTGGGCGAACACTTGTGGATTATGTTCGCTCCAATAATGGCAATTTTGCTTGTTGACATAGCCGCTGAGCCAAAAATGGGCCTCGTCGGAGAAGATGATTTTTTGCCCAAAATACATCAACCTATGAGAGACACAATTGAAAGCATTAGATCCCTATATGAGCTTTCTGCTATTCAACTGCAGGACGAAAAAGTAAAAGAGTTGATAAGGAAACAGTAATCCTCACAAACCTCTCCCTGGCTGTGAAACGCACAAGAACCCAAGAAAAGGCAGGGTCAAAATGGCGAAACCCCGGAACCAAAGAGAAAAAAAAAACCCAGGCAGTGGAGTCGAAGCAAAAAGAAAACAATATTGGAGGCATAACTCCAAGGATCAAGGAGAAGAACACCGCCATTCCGACAAAACAGAAGTCAAACGATGGCAAACAGTTGAGAAAAACTAAGAAGGAGACTAGCAAAGAGAAGCAAGTGAAGGACTATTTTACGCGGAGATTCTTCGTAGCATAAAAGCAGACCCTAAACTAGAAGCTATTGGAAAAGCGGTATCCAGGATAAGAAGGACCCAGAAAGGAGAACTCCTAATACAGCTCAAGGAAACTGGAAATATGACAGAAGAATTTAAAAGTGTCATTGGCGAGATTTTAGGAGAGCGAGCGAGTGTAAGGACACTCACACATCGCACTACCATCGAGCTGAAAGACATCGACGAAGTCAACGGAAAGGAGGACATTTACGAGGCAATAAGGACTCAACTCGGGGTGGGACTACGACCAGCAGACATATTATCCTTGCGAAAAGCATACGGTGGAACCCAAACAGCAACAAATGGTCTTCCCGTCGGATTGGCAAAGAAACTTTTAGATGCAGGAAAGGTAAAAATTGGATGGGCTATTTGTCGCATTCGGGAGCGAACGCTTCTCCAAAAATTCTTCAAATGTCTTGAATTTGGGCATATAGCCAAGCATTGCAAAAGCAATGAGGACCGCTCCAAGTTATGTAGAAGGTGTAGAACAGAAGGCCCCATAGCAAAAAACTGCGATAAGGAGCCATCATGCATGTTCTGCATGATGTTCTGAAAAGAACACCCAAACGATTCGAAGCATGTAGCCGGAAGCAGCAAGTGTATGGTTTTTAGGAAGGCCATCACCAACAAGAAAACATGAAACATGACATGAAACATGACGCAAAAGGCTAGAGAAGAAAAAGCGGACGTTATTTTGGTTAGTGAACCGTATAAAACTCTGGACAGCAATATATGGATCTGCGATAGGACAAAGCATGCTGCTATATGGATATGTGGAAGGCATGCCTTTCAATAAACTAACGGCGGCGACTTTAATGCATGGGCAACGGAGTGGGGTAGCAGACTTACAAACACCAGAGGCCGTAGTCTGCTAGAAAGGTTTGCAACACTTAACATAGACATTGCAAGCCAAGTTCGTGCAAACACATATCGTAAGGCAGGAACGGGCTCGATTATTGACATTACGTTCGCTAGCAACTCCTTCTTGCGAAATATAAAATAGCGAGTCAGCGAAGAATATACGCACAGTGAACACCAAGCAATAGTTTTTGAGACGAAGGAGAAGAGTACCGTGAAACGCGCTAAACGAACGGATCCACGATGGAAGGACACACATTTCGACCTGGACGCGTTCGAAGAAATGATAAATACCGGAAACATAATTCAAAGCGGAACAGCTGAAGCCTGTATACAACAACTCGTCCGCATTCTCACTACTGCGTGCGATGCATCAATGCCCAGAAGAACGGGTACTAGAGGAGGAACACCACGCTACTGGTGGAATGAGGAAATAAAAAAGCTTAGAACAAAGTGCTTTAAAGCCCGACGCAAAGTCCAAATATCAAGGGGAAGAGATCGCTTTGAAGGACACCTTATTGGTTTTAAAAAAGGTAATCAAGAAGAGCAAGACAAGCTGTTTTAAAAAACTTAGTGAAGAAACCGACATAAACCCTTGGGATACAGCATACAGGACCATCATGACTAAGATAAAGGGCAGCAGTTCGCCGCAAATAACATGTCCAGCAATCCTAAGCTCCATAGTAGAACACCTTTTCCCCCGAAGTGCATCTACTATGTATCATATCATTAGGGAGACCAACACGGAGGACATCCCAATAGTCACAGCGGATGAACTCATAATCGCATGCAGAAAGATAGGCGACAGTAAAGCGCCCGGATCTGATAGCATACCAAATAAGGCACTAAAAGCAGCTATTCATAAGCGGCCAGACATGGAAACAATTCAAAAATGTCTTGAAGAAGTAATTTTACCGGATACTTGGAAACTACAACACCTAGTCCTGCTTCAAAAGGGAAACAAGCCACCTGGGGAACTGTCCTCGAATCGTCCAATATGCCTTCTAGATACAATGGGAAAGATACTGGAACGGATAATATATGCTAGACTGTTTGCGCTAGCAGACGAGAGAGGAGCATTATCAGACTTTCAGTTTGGTTTCAGAAAATCGCGGTCTACTGTTCAAGCCCTAAAAACTGTGGTCGACATTGCAGCCGAAGCGATACAAGGAGAAAGATGGCGGTATGGTTATGGCTTATGTTGCCGAGAGGAGTTCAAATAATCGGATTTGCAGACGACATTGCCGTCGTTACGGTGGCAAAAGCAATAAAGGAGATAGAGTCAGCTTATGTTGCCGAAAGGAACTCAAGTAATCGGATCTGCAGACGACATTGCTGTCGTTACGGTGATAAAAGAAATAAAGGGATAGAGTCAGCCACAAATGTAGCGACTTTTCGCATCAAAGACTGGCTAGTATCCGCCGGTCTAGAATTAGCGGACCATAAAACGGAAGCCGTCTTAATTACCAGTAGAAGAATTGTGGAATACGCCAATATACGGGTGGGACATCAAATAGTCCGATCGAAAGAATCAATCAAATACCTGGGAGTAATACTTGATAACAGATTATAGTTCAATGGACATGTAGAGTACTCCAGTAACAAGGCTTTATTGCTGCAAGGAGCACTTTCTAGAATACTACCAAACATTGGTAGACCTGGATATGCTAGGAGGATTCTCCTATCTAGAGTAGTCAGCTCAGTCCTCTTATACGCTGCTCCGGTCTTGGCGGAGGCACTCACCATAAAAGCAAACAAGAGAAAACTGTTGTCCGAATACAGGCTCAGTGCATTAAGAGCGATCTGTGGATTTCGAACAATCTAGGATGAAGCAACGTTCGTGATAGCAGGAATGGTTCCGATCGACATTCTCGCTGACGAGATGTTGAGAATTTATAATAGAAGAACCCCAGGGCGACAAATTGCAGTTGAAATTGCAAGAATAAGAGGAGAAGAGCGAGCGGCTACAGCAGTCCTCTAGCAAGCCAGGTGGGATAATAATACAAAAGGCAGATGGACCTACAAGTTGATCCCGAACATCGAGACCTGGACAAAACGAGCACATGGGGATAACAACTACCACCTTAAGCAGTTCCTATCTGATCACGGCGGCTATCGCAAATACTTGCACCGATTCGGACACGAATGCTCCCCTTTGTGCTCAGAATGCTCAAACGAGGAGGAAGATACGGAGCACGCCATATTTCATTGCCGGCGTTTTTCGCAGTGGAGAATTAATCTGCCCAGTCCAATACTACTCATAGACCAAATGTTGCAGTCGAAGGAAAATTGGATGGAAACGAGCTAAGAAAAATAGAAAAAATTAGAAGAGCTGAAGAAGCAAATACAAGAAGACTAGCATGATCAGCTAACCAGCCCCATGAAGTAGTGGCGTGGATTAGTACGTAGGCGCACTCCTGGCATCGAATATTCGGGTGTTGCGAATCGTGCATGTTGGTGGCACGGGCTACAGCATCTTTAGAAGATTACCACATCCATTGGCGTAATGACTTCGCGACGAAATCCGCGTTGTCACTTTTTTAATTAATCCCACGTTCGGCAAACGTAAAACGATGCATGATTGACAGCTGGATTTCATCGGTAACTTCGACAGCTGCTGAAACATAAAAATTACAAAGACTATCATTGCTATTTCGCCCCCATCTCTACCTTTCACTGCTTTTATAGCTACTACCGCTTTTATGGCATAGAAGACAGAACGCGATTTGCTTAATCATTACTGATAGTCTGACAGAGTTCTGTTTTCTTCCGACGTTGCAAATAGTTTGCCATATATGATGCGTTCCGGAATCTTTTCTATGGTCTCAAGCAGACATATCGCCAAAGGTTGGAGTTTCCACAGTGAGGAGAAGACACCGGTTATAGGCGTTACTTGCGTTTAACGAGGAGGCTTGCTAAGAAGGCTGAAGGCAACATTGTGCCACCGTGCGTGGAATTAAAGAGTTAATCAAGGCTATAAGGGTGGCTCAACCACTTCTATAAGTACCAATGTGTATTCATATGAAAGGCATAAACTTCCCTTTTGTGTGTTTGAGCAATTACGGCGCTACCACAAGGGTCTACCCTGTTATAATGAAACCGGAATTTAAGGACTTCTAACCTTCTTGTTAGAAGAACTTAGCCTTGCAGAAGGTTTTCATAACCTAACGATCCTTTCGTCAAATACGTATAACTCTGGTGGCATTTAGTTATGAGTCCCATTGTGCAAATTCAACTACAGATCTACCTTCAATCACTACCGCTTGAAAGGCCTTACAATATGTCCGAGAACGGGTCCCATATAGCAATGGGATATTGGAGAATAAAATCTCCAACGAAATTGTCCGAGGAGAACTTATCAAGACGTCAATTAACTGCAAATTCCGATAAGGCTTCCATTGAAGGCTGGGTTTCTTATGGGAATAATTGAATGTGGCATAACTTCAAACGAACTTAACGGCTTTTAAGTATCCCTCAGCAAGAATGATCGCACCGGGCTAGAAATAATACAATCTAACATGGTGGATGCTTGTTCTGATAACAACTTAACCTTATTTAAAAAGTGTTACAGGGCTTACAATGTCTAACTACTCATATCCGACATAAAACATTTATAAAAAAAATTTCAAAGAATGCTGCAGTGTGTCTGTTTCTTTTAACTACCTCAGGTACTTCTCTGCGTTCTGCATTTACTTGTTGCCCACAAATCTATCTTAGAAAGAGCAAGGTCTCTTTAACGAGTGACCTAATTATTAGTTTTAAGCACGTCTGTCAATTATACTCATTTTAGCCCAACCTGACCCCTTGAATACATGTGCTGAAAAGTCAGTGCCGTTTTATATTAAAACTAAAAAATGTTTGCAGAATTCAACTTTATTTATCAATATAGTTGCCTTCGAGGGCGATACACTGATTGAAACGATTTTTCAATTTTTCGATACCAGTTCTGTAGTACGACTTCGGTTTAGCCTCAAAATTGGCCTCTATTTCGGCGATTACTTCTTTAACGGTCTGAATCTCTTTCCGGCGAGCATTCTTTTGAGGTCTGCGAACAGAAAATAGTCGCTGGGAGCCAAATCTGGAGAATACGGTGGGTGGAGAAGCAATTCGGAGCCGAATTCATTCAATTTTTCCATCGTTTTCATCGACTTGTGACACGGTGCATTGTCTTGATAAAACAGCACTTTTTTTTCTTCAAATGCGGCCGTTTTTTTGCGATTTCGTCCTTCAAACGCTCCAACAACGCAATGTAATAGTCGCTGTTGATAGTCTGTCCCTTTTGGAGATAGTCGATGAAAATTATTCATCGTATCATGTGTATCCCAGAATACGGATGCCATAACCTTGCCAGCCGTCTGTTGAATTTTTGTTCGTTTTGGACGAGGTTCGTCGACTGCTCGCCACTCAGCTGACTGCCGACTTGACTCTGGTGTGAAGTGATGGAGATCCATTGTCACATACCGACGCAAAAATTCGGCTTTATTGCGGTTGAACAGCTTCAAACACTCCTCTGAATCATCGACACGTTGTTGTTTTTAGTCGACTGTGAGCAAAGGCGAAACCCACTTTGAACAGAGCTTTCGCATGTCCAAATATTCGTATTCGTGTATGATATATCCAACATGCTCTTTTGATATCTTCAGATCCTCAGCTATCTCGATCAACTTCACTTTACGGTCATTCGTAATCATTTTGTGGACTTTTTTGATGTTTTCATCTGAAACAGGCTCTTTTGGACGTCAACTGCGTGCATTAGCTTCGGTGCTTGTATGACCACTTTTAAATTTTTCAATCCACTTGCGGCTGGTGCAGAGTCCGGGTAATACTTATCAAGCCATTTCTCTGCATCGGCTGCATTTTTTCCCATCAAAAAGCAATGATAAATCAACACACGAAATTGCTTTGAATCCATTTTTTTTTCACAATAACAAAAGTTGCTTCACTCACAACGCTATATCTCTAGAACTAATCGTCCGACAGCTGTCAAATTTATACACGTATCTTTTGAAGGTTGGTATTAACTGAAAATGGTATGAATTTAATTCAAGTGGTGCCCTCTCTTAGAAACGGCACGAATTTTCAGCCCATGTATTATATGCCTTACTTGACGCTAAATTTATCTGCAACAAAGGCAAATCTTTTCTTTGCTTCAAAAGTCTCGAATGGAGGTTTAACTGCGAAGAAAAACGAAATCCCTTAAAAGACCATCATTCATTTCCCATCATTATGACAGCTACCCCTTCCAACTGGTAGGCCTATGTTTCATCGGATTGTAAAAATTTCACAAGTAATACTTTTATCTCGGTGGCCAAGTCATGTTGACCGAAGCCAACCACATGAAATGTGCATTTTTCCAACCAAAAAAAGTCGTTTAAGCCTCTGACAATGCAACCTTTAAGACGTCGATCCAATAACTCATTAATCTGTCTGAAGACTGACCCTTTAAGTGTTTCCCATAATTTATTTGTGGATCCTTAGCTGATTCTTCGAATTCCTGTTCTCATTAAAAGCACAATCTATCGATGTCTGGCTTAGATGAAGACGAGAACACTCACACACTATAGGCAGCGTCCACTGTCAAGAGTCAGTACTGGAGGATATCGACTAGATACATCCTTAAGATTGTTTTTCTTAATTATTTAATCCAACACCGTGATCTATCACCATATAATCTGAGGCACTCTCACAAACATTCTTTTTCTCAAAAGAACGTCAGAGAGGAATTTTTTCTTTTCTTAGAAAAGTATATCCAAATCTCAAGACCTGTCCTTGAACTTTCAGTTGAAAGTAGAACATAAAGAAGAGAAAGAGCTCATTAAATAACCATCGAGGCCAACATCAACAAAACAATGCTGTCTGACATGCGAGGGGCGCCCGACCGAAGGCAAAAGCCTTCGTCTCAAGTCCAATGTCATTCAATAACTCTTGTGGAGGCTATGTCACCCTACACCATGAACAAAGGCAACTGGTACAGTGTTCATGTTTACTTGTCAAACACTTCATTCAGTCTGTCAACGTCAATGATAGAAAAGTTTATCTCATTTCGTCCGCGGCCCCTTTACCATGTTGGCATTGCATTTGTCCTCTTGTCTCCACATACAAACGAGATACTCCCTATGTTGGCTTTTCATTAGTTTTAGAGAGCTTTGGGATGTGGATCCTCAAATAGCTGACCACCATCCGTGGTGGTGCATTTAAAAACTTATGACAGCATACGAGAAGTGGGATTGCAGAAACAAGTACCCGAATATGTATTCCCTTTCGACCAGGCACTTGTAAAGGCAAGGATAACAAAAAACTCCATCAAGGTCTAATTAGGGTACTTGGACAGTTAAGAATTTGATATTTTCGTATAACCACCAGGTAACTTGAAAAAGTTTTGTCATATTAGTTTGTAAACACCCGGAAGGCAGTGTGAAAGGATGTTGGTGCAGCATTTCTGACTTAAGTGGAACGAACATACATGAGCATGGAACCCAAATGAGCACACTTTGCACAACAGAAGCAGAAAAACAGCTTTGGGGCAATATTAAGGATTACACGAGGTAATGGTAATGGCTGTTTCCAGAAACGTAGTAGGAGACTACAAACTAATGAATACGTGAAAGGATGTTTGCCTAAATGGCTTTGAATGGGGTTTACTTTGTAAGTTGAATGAGGAGGAAAATCTGGTGAATGATTTTCTGGGATGCATTACCATGACCTTGAACTTTTATCATTGCTTTTTGAAGGTGAATGCTATCCTCATTAGTTAGAGGGGCTTTGAAGTGCGCGTATGCTTACTTTACGGGAGAAATATGAACACATGAGCCACGTTCTGGTATGCATCTATTGGAACTTCAAAGTTGAAAACACTATGGGCCGTTTCCACTATTTGGATGATTTTTTGATATTGACAATGGGTAAACTATGTTGTAGGTGTATTAAAGCTTATAAACTAGGTTGGTCAGGCATGCTATGAATCAAGTAGCGATATTAAGCAATATCTGAGAGAGTCTGTAAAGTCAAAGATTTTCGGAGACCACATTGAGTAAATCGAAATCGAACAGCTGCACAGCTTTCATTATTAGCGTCCACAGTCTTGCATAAAAACATACTCACTGTTGACGACTTTTGCAATCTTGAAAACGTTTAAAGGACAAAGACCTTTGGGTTTACACGTGGAATGTTTATCATGCTATGCAGGAAGTGTGATATTAACTATGGTGATAGGTACATATAGTGAAAAGTAACAGATGTCTTGAGCTTCCAACACTTGAGCGAGCATCTTATAACAATCCGCATCAAGGCTAAATTCTTCAACATAATCTTAATATGCGCCCATGCCCCTACGAAAGACAAGGACGATGTCGCCAAAGATTGTTTCTACGACCTCCTCGACAAGACATACGAACAAAGTTTGAAGTATGAAGTATAGGAAAGAAGGACTATCTGTGGTATTTGGTAAGGCTGTTGGTAAGCATAGCCTACACGGTACTGTATCTAGCAATGATCTTAAGCTTATTGACTTGGCCTATTGGCCAGTTGTGCTGACGCTCAAGGTAATTTGATGCGAAACGTTCGGAGTGAGTAAAGTATTCGACTCATTTAATATTAATTACGCGATTAATCTCAAAAATAATTAATAATGATTGTTTAATATTGCCATCACCTATAAGTTTTATTGCACGATTTTGGATCCTATCTAGCAACTGCAAAGAAACCTTAGGGGCACCCAACTAGATGTGAGCATCGTACTCCAATTCTAGGCGGATGAATGCCTTATACATTGAGGCCATATCAGAGGAGGGAAAGTAATTTTTACATCGTGTGATGAAACCTAGACATTTCGCAGCATTCTTGACGATATCGATTATGGACTCATTGGCACACATACAGAGAATTAAAAGTTTTTAAGTATCCACCAGTGCCGTTCGAGGATAATGGCTGAGTGTTAAAATTTTGGTTTAACGGGATCAGACAGCATTGTGTTTTGGAAGCATTAAATTCCACTCTGTTGTCAAGTCCACAATTGGTTACGCTGTTGATGTTGGAATTTAATGAGCTTTACATACGCTGCCGTTTCCATTCTACAGATGAAAAGCATGAACGTTATGGGGACGAATATAAAGATCAGACAGTTCTGTCGTCATCAAAACAATATATTGGATTAGAAGTAGCAGAAAAGAGATCGTTGATGAAAATTAAAAAGAATGTTGGAGACATAACGGAGCCTTGTGGCACACCACATTCACCACCTTGTGAATGACAGACTTAAAACCATTCAAGACAACTTGAATTGGACGTTCCAAAGGTAATTTGTAATCCATTGAAGAAGAGGGTCGTCGATCACAAAAGCGCGCATTCTCGACAAAAGAGCCTGGTGCGAAACTCTGTAAAATGCCTGTTGCTACGAAAAGAGAAGCTGACTGTTAATCAGCGCTTCCATGACATTAGAAAAAAGGGATGTAAGTGCAATGGGTCTGTACGAAGAAAGAAGAAAATTCGCATTTTTAGGGACGGGCTGCACAAATAGCGATTTCTATCTTGTCGAAAAGACCCGTAAAGATGATGAAAAAGCTTACGCAGTGGTTCTTAAGTCCACTACAATTGGTTTTCTCGTATTACCGTACGTTCCTTTAGGAATCTCTTCTCTAACTGTGTGATCGGTGTACGAGAAATGAACTGACAAGACACAGTGGTCCGACGAGCATATTGACCTTGTATTTGTCAGCGGGGCAGAGCGATATACTGGTCTTATCGTAACGGTTTTCAGATGACGCCATCGAAGGTTGCTACGTTTGACCAGTTACAAGCTGTCGGTCATAGGTCTTGTTGGTGGCAGGACCATAGGTAGTCCCCACCAGGACTTAAAAAACGATACCAGTGGTCTGACTCCCTTGTGGGAGCGTCATGGTGGCTGTGGTTTAAACCTTAAGTCGCGGGAAGTGTCTCTGACCAAATGTGGAATTGCAAAATGCTGAGTGCTGTGATTCTAAGTTCAGCAAGTGGTTTTAAGTCGGCTTCGATCCATACCAAGGGTGGAACTTGAGCCTTCAACACAAGTTTTACTTTTGTATCGAAGTGAATTGACGGAAAGCGATTGCAAGGCGTATCCTTGCTCCCATGGATGTATGGGCATTCCGTGTACTAAAGTTTACACAACAGGCGTCCACGTAAACCACTAGAAACAACTGTCCTTCGAGTGTTGTCTGTTGAATTATATATACTAGGTGGAATGAAAAGTAACCGCCAGCATGCGCTGCTACTGCAAATGGTTATGGTGCCTTGAAGTCCGTTCATATTTAGGCAGACATGCCAAATTTCAGTGCGAAACTGTTTTTAGTTTTGTTTTGACAGCTGATTGTTGTTGACGTGTTTGGCATCATGTTGAGCATGGACAAAAACGATATTCGTTCTCTCATAAAACATTTTTTTTTTTTGAGAGGCAAAACTGCGAAGGAAACATAAGAAAAGTTGGATTAACATTATGGGGCTAATGCTCCGTCAGATTACACCGTCAAATATTGGTTTCGAGAGTTTCGTGGTGGCCGCAGCTCTACTACCGAGCTGCAGGCCCTCCGATGCGGTTACAGAGGACAATGTCAAGAAAATATGGTGTTGGCTGAACGGAAAGTGGAGTTGCGCGAGCAAGCAGATACCACAAAGATTAATACTGAGCACACATGCCATATTTTGTGCAATGTTCTGCATATGAAAAAGTTATCCTTTCTCTGGGTGCCGCGCATACTCACTCCTGACCAAAAACATGAACGCGAGAGCACTTTGGACTTGCTGATGCGGAATCGGGCTGACTTTTGGCGTCGATTGGTAGCTGTTGATGAAACTTAGATCCACTATTACACACCAGAGAACAGAATGAGTGCCCGTCAATGGACTGTAGCCGGCACGAGTGTTCCGAAGCGGCCAAGGGAGGCTCGATGTATCGGAAAGGTTATGGCGTCGGTCTTCTTGGACTGTCATCGCATACTCTTCGTCGGCTCGTTGTATTTGTCCAATTGCTTCAACGGTTTGTTGTTTTTTTTTTGTTTGTTTGTTTGAAAGTGAGTTTTAAACGATTCTTCCTACGGCAGTGTTTAAAAAGTCCCATGTTACCCGGACGCCTTGTGTTAAACCTTTCTGGCCTCCGTTAATTCATTACCGACCTTGATGGAGCAACGAAAATTCTTCATAGTCATCCCGTACAACTTAACCTGTTTGGCAATTGTGTCAGAACTAGACATGGTGTTGTAGAGCTCTTTCCCATCCATACTCTTACATATACGAGTATGTGGCTTTGAAGATAATAAATAAATGATGAATATCGACCTGAAATTTCCGTGTTTTTTCCAAGATCCATTTTGACTTTGCTGGTGTGAAACTGCACTATTATGGAACAACCAGATTGTTCATGAATACATTCATACTCTCGCATAATACGGCAGAAAGATCTAAAATGCGATGTGTAGGAGACATATTTTACCATTGTTGGCGAAGTCATAAGAGTCTTCTTTCTTATGGATCAGACAAACGATGCTAAGATACTATGCTCTCCTCCCATTACATCTTACAGATTGTCAGGTCATCTCCTGCTGCTAAAGATAGTTCAGGAGGTAGTCAGTTTGCGCCTGTAGCTTTATTAGACTTGAGTATCTATAAATTCAGTTGGTGGCGTGACAGGAGCTAACCCATGCGGTTATCAAAAAATCATCTTTGAGGTCACTCCTTTATACATCATCAACCAGTCATAAACGAAAACGCAGATATATAAGAGTAGATGTATGTAAATGTCCTATGGAGACTGGCAGACTGGCACTATATAAAGGATACGAGATCAGACACAATGAAGCAGAATTGGGCCAGAATATGCAGCATGAATTCAGGTTGTATATCTAAATCTCGCCGTTTTCCTACTGTTTTTCCTTGACAATATGACTCACAAAGTAAATCTCTGGCCATAAGTTTCAGCCAAATATGAAGTGAGACTCTTTCCGATTACCAAGATTAATTTTAAACAATGCTTATCCACTTAAGAAGCCATTTGTATCCCCTCCCGCAGAGTTAAGGAGAAAATCCCGAAAATCCTCAATCAAAAACTTTCCAGCAAATTTCATTTAAAATGACATAAACCGCCCGCAGAGCAACGATCCAGATCAAATTATTTTGACCAAAAATAACCCAATTAAAACATAAGCCTCGTCATACCAAGTAATTACACTTACACAGTATCTCTCTCTCTGATACCACCACGAACAGCAGTCAGGCCAGCCAACAACCTGATCTGGCGCATGAACTCAAAAAGCTGCTGCTTCGCTTCCATCCTGCCCGAGAAAGGACATTTTCATTTAACATCCCAAAGCATCAAGTCTAATAAACCATAATTTACGGCAAATTTCATCGCATCCTACCGCAATCAACTATAGTCCTATGGATAACTCCTGCGCCCAAACTGCCTCGACCACCATCACCGTTCCGACCACCAAACCTCGCTTCATAAATCAACTAGTTTGACTTCGTCGAGGAATGGTTAATGCAAAAGCGTGGGTGGTTAGCATTGCTTACTGGGCCTCAAGCCACAAGTCCCACCACAGACCCCCGTGTGCACTCATGAATACCATATGAGCGGATACAAAATGGCAAAATGTGAGAACCCCATCCGTGGGTTGTTACTCCTATCTCTGGTCATGACTTTAACGCGTTCGCGTTTAAATACCACATTGCTGCTGGCAAGACGAAGACTAAGAGTGGGAGGACTTCGTCCTGGTCCATCATGTGCCGCACGTGTGTACGTGAGAACCACTCTGAAGTTCGCAATTGGGATAGATGGAGGAGAAATGCGTCTTCAACGCAGTATCATGTCTTCGTGTCCATTAATTGCCAAAAGGAAACTCCATCAACGTTGAATAATTGCTCAGGAAATAATTTCGAAATCTGAGGATTACAGACGACGAACGAGCCCTTCAGATTTCTAAGACTTCATAGAAAGAGCCTGGGGTGGAATGGGTTCCGCTGGAAGATCAAAACTTGTTATCGCATTGTGGCTGCTGAGGATAGCTTAAAATTTAATGGCTGCGCGTGTATGATACGAACAGCCTGTCTGTCTGAATATGCGGAGGGTATTCCAGAGTGCATGGCGGTGATTTCATCTCCCGCATGATGGAGTCTTTAGGGCTCGTTAAAAGTGTATAATGTGTTTTCTGGCACTTTTTGCGATGTCGATTCTTGAGAATTCGCCTGCTGCTTACAGCTTTGGGTTTTCAAAAGAGGATTACACTGGTCGACAAAGTGAGTAGGTGTGTTAGTTTGGCGGTACACTGTGTATGGTTTCATTAAGACATTTTATGTCCGGGTTCAGGAATTTGATTGTTTTTTTCTTTTTCTCTCTTTCAAAGATAGCGAAATTAATGGGTGGAAGTTTCAGAAGTAAAACGTGTGTAGGTTGAACGATAAATAATTTAAGGTCCCGAGATGAAGACATTATTACTTAATCTAGAAAGTGACCACATTAGGTTTAAAATAAGGAAGCAATAACATGGTGTTAGTCCACCAAAATGGAGATTAAATTGAAGCTTTTAAAGACGTGTACTTGATTAAAAAATGCCCTTCATAAGGATATACACATAAGTGAACTTACGCGAAGTATTTTTTAAGAAAAAACAAAATGTTGCACGGTGTGTAAAATTTGTGAAAATGAAAGAAAATAAAGTGTGTTTATTTATCTTTTTTTTTTTGTGCTACTCCAAGAGACACTTGGAGTGCCACCGTTATCTTTTCGACATAGTCTCTTTGGCGATTTAGACGCCGAAAGTTATGCTCTTGATGTCGGAATTTAGTGAGCTTAACACACGCTTTCGTATCCGTTCTACAGCCAAAGAATACGGACGTGAGTCCGGGAATGCAAATGAAAAGCAGAGAGTACTGTCGTCAGCAAAGGAATATATTGGCTTAGAAGTGGCACACAACAGGTCGTTGATGAAAATTAAAAAGAGCGTTGGAGATAGAACGGAGCCCTGTGGCACACCAGCATTTATTTAGTGAATATTAGACTTGAAACTATCTAAGACAGGTTGAATTGAACGTACCTCATGCCTTAATCCCTCAGAAATATCAAGTGTAACTATTTCAACAGATTAATGTACGCTTTGGTTTCACTTTTCGGCGAAACAAATCACCAGTGAATCTGTTGATACGAAAACCCTACTGCCGGTTATTGAGAAGTTTTTGGTTTCGAGATATTTGATTAGCTGAAGGTTTATCAGCCTTTCCATGACCTTGGAAAGAAGAGACGTAAGTAGAATGGCAGGGACAAAACACAATCTGGAAGTGCTGAGCTGGCCGCAAAATGTGAAATAAGCAGATTGGACTTGTCCAAGGAGCCGACAGCTTGAATGTCATTGTAAATGAGCGTTGGGATGGAGGTTGAGGTAGAATATCTAATGTTTTTGACGAACGACCAAAAATTTTGACTACCTTTGGGACACTGTAGTATATTTCGCCTCAGATTTCAAAGTGGTCGAAGTGGAATTTCAAACGCTTAAGACATTGCAGTCATGCCTGGCTCGTTTGATTTTTTTTTTTTGGAGGTTTCTCCACTCGGGTTGGTCTATTTCACTATTTTTTCGGCTTAATACTTTTCATCCGATGAAGGATAAAGCATTTCATTCCAAAGAGAAGAGTGACTGTGATCATATCAGAAGCGATATCCACCTCGCTATAGAGGAAATATAACGACCAGTTAAAATTCCTAAGGAAGCTGTTAAGCCCGCTCCATTTGGCTTTCTCGTATTGCTATACGGTTCTTTTAGGAATCTTTTCCCTAACTGTGTGTTGGGAGTACGAGAAATTAGCTGATATGACACAATGCAGAGCACATCAACGGTGTACTTATCAGAAAAAGAAGTTAGAAACAGGTCCAAGGTGTTGGCGGCATGACTATTAACGTCTTGTATTCGTGTGGGCTTATTAACAAGCTGGTTCAAGTTGGAAACCGCAGCGAAAATCTCAACACACCGTCCTTCGGGTATTGTCTCTCAAAAGCGTCGAAGCCACCCAAAATTGTGTACATTCGGAAATAACGATTTCAGTATGGGGATCATCAAACATCAAACTCGTTAAAGATAGAATGGCTGTCCTGTTTGGGGCTTCCGTAAATAACGCAATAGTGGCTAATTTGCTTACGAAAATGGAATTTTAACCACAGGATATTGAATTCCAGATGGAAATAGGGACTACATTGTTGCCAGAAAAGTAGATTACTTTTTGGCCCTCATATGTTAGTTGCCTCAACCCTGAATTTCCTAGTCATAATCACAAACAAACACAAAAAACACAAATACCGACTATTCTAAGCAAGGCTGCGAACTTGCACATCAAGGAAATGAAGGAAATCCTGAAAGCATATGCAACACCTCTGTATTTTACAAGTGCTAAATATACCTAGTATGATGAGCTGAACAGCGCTCTCGCAAAGAACATCATGTTCAAAATGTTGCAAAATGGAATCATTGGTCGAAATCGAATCCGCTTTTGACATAGAAAAAATTGTTCACCAGAATTTTCGATATCAATATGTTACACTTTAAGATCTAGCTGGAATCACTTTATAGTATTGGGTCTATAGCTTAATTCGTTTCGCGGTTTGCTAAGAGATGGCGTAACTTGTATTATTCCATTGGAACATGCGTTAGAAAGCTTCTGTCATTGTACGTCATTTCAGTATATGTCAGTCATTTGAAGCGAAAACAACAAAAATTTTTTTTCACGAAAAAAACTGCTGCCGAAAGTCATCGTATTTTGGTGGAAGTTTATGGTGAACATGCGCTAGCTGAGCGAACGTGCCAAAAGTGTTTTGCACGATTTAAAAGTGGTGATTTTGGCTTGGAAGACGATGAACGTCCCGGGCAGCCAAAAAAGTTTGAAGATGAAGAACTGGAAGCATTACTCTATAAAGATTGTTGCCAAACACAAGAAGAGCTCGCAGAATCTTTGGATGTCACTCAAGCAGCCATTTCGAAACGATTTAAAGCAGCTGGATATATTCAAAAGCAAGGAAATTGGGATCCACATGAACTCAAGCCGAGAGACGTCGAAAGGCGTTTTGCAAGTCCGAAATGCTGCTGGAACGCCACAAAAGGAAGTCATTTTTGCATCGTATTGCTACTGATGATGAAAAATGGATCCATTACGACAACTCCAAGCGCAAAAAATCATATGTGAAACCAACCAATATTTGGCGAACCAGCCAAATCAACGGCAAAGCCGAATATCCATGGCGCGGAGGTAGTGCTCTGTATTTGGTGGGATCAGATGGGTGTGCTGTATTATGAGCTGCTAAAACTGGGTGAAATCATCAATGGACAACGCTACCGAACACAATTAATCCGTTTGAAGAGAGCAGTAGCCGAAAAACGCCCGGAATATGCGACCAGACACGAGGCAATAATTTTCCATCATGACAACGCTCGGCCCCACGTGGCTATTCTGGTTAAAGACTATTTGGAAAACAGTGGATGGGAAGTCTTACCCCACCCGCCTTATAGCCCAGACCTTGTCCCTTCTGACTACCATTTGTTCCGGTCGATGCAGAACGCCCTCACTGAAATACGGTTCACATCAGAGCAGTATATCAAAAATTGGCTTGATTCATTCTTGGCTGCCAAGCCGGAGCAGTTTTTTTGGGATGGGATCCACAAATTGCCAGAAAGATGGGAAAAAGTCATAGCTTCAGATGGGCAATACTTATAATAATAGTATTGTATATGTTTTTCTTAAATAAACGTTCAAATTTTGAAAAAAAAACCCCACGAATTAATATATATACCCGTTCCATACTATCAATAAAATTCTGTGGGAAAACCAGAAAATTACAATGTTTCTCTAATCTAATCGTCCTAATCACTTAATTATTGCTGAGTGATTTTTCTATTTGTTTTTTTTTTTTTTTTTTAATTACACGAGTCACTTCTTATCTTCAAGAGAATCAAGTTATAAACTTTGTACACAAGATGATGTAACTCACATTTATCGTTTGTTTCAAGTTCGATCCGAATGCCAAGGCTAATGCATTTTTGATCAGGAATTTTACGTCAGCATTTGACATTGACATTCGATCATAACAGATTATGAAAAAAGGCACATCTTGAAGTATTTATGGCGTTTACTTTAGAATTGAAGTGTAAGGGATTTTTTATCATTGGCCCCCCATAGCTCATACGATGAAAGGGTTTCAGGGGACTATAGCATTTTCATATGATAAGATCCTCTGATCCAATATGATTTACGGTTGGGGTCAATCTCGTCTTTAATAAATGAGCCTCTCCAATTAGCATGGGCTTTGGTCGGCTGCCCCTAATTGTGCACTCCAAGATGGCTTTTTTCCCGACTGCTATGTCATCCGTTGGAATAAGCCTCATGTCGATGTGGCTTTACAGCTCCCTAGAGTTCGCCTACGATATCCTCATCCGCATTTGCTTACGTCAATGCTTCTGCCTCAATGAGAATGCTATATTAAATCTGTCTAGAGAAACAGTGATTGTTAAGTTAATTCTTTTCAGAAAGCGAGCGTACTCGTTTCATTGGTGCAAATAGTCACTTTGAAATTCAATTGTTGCCCCCTGGCGCGGTGTCAAAAGGAAAAGTCCCCGATAAGGCAAAATATCTTCGAATAGCATCTACTGGGGCGTTGTTCACACAGTGAATGAAAGTTATACTCCACAATTAACACATATTTCGGTGACGATGACCTCAGACACCACTTACCACATGTAGGCGGTTCTGCGTCTGAAATAGAAATGGACGGGGTAATTCTCTCTTCTAAGGGTCTTGAAGAGACCGAACAGATCTTGTTCTGAGGTTCCAAGCTATAAGCGTTAGTAAAACTTGTTGTGCTTATTAACATTAGCTTCCCTTTCTCGAACAATGTTGCATGTAAGTAATCAGTTAATTGAACTGTTAACTCCCCAATAATAGAGTCTAATAACCTAATGAAGTGTAAGCATGTTTTATTTAATATCATTGTCGTTGATTACCTGTGAATTCAGATCCCCCCATCATGATGACGATATCTCCGTCCAGCGTTGCATTAAATGTGACGCTTTTCTGAATGTGAAAATTGTCCTTTTCATCTTCAGTCGCGGAATTTGTGCAGGCGTAACACTGTAACATACTATTGTGACACGCAGTACTCTGGTCCGGTATATGACCGATAAGATCCTATGTTATGCAGTTGTTAGTAGTAGACCCACTATGGAGTCACAGCGACTACCTGTGGGCTTGCCTGAGTAGAGAAGCACGGTGTTACACGTTGGGGTTTGGTACTCCTCCAAATCGAACGATCCTACTTCTTTTACTTCTTATATGTGCAAGTCAAAGCAAAGAAAATAACGTCCTTATTGGAGAAAATTGGCATTCTGAGGTCCTCTGTGAATAGAGGAACTTGTTTAAATTTCAGATACTAATCTTAGTCCGGGTACAATAGACAAAAGTTTCTTATCCGAGGATATAATGTCCGTTTTTGTAACACACATTTTTTGGTAACGCAGGATACTAAACCAGTTTCCTGCTCTACTACTACGGTTGAATACACTCTATCTTCCCAACTTTTATGGTAGCTAGAATAGAATATCAGATTAACATCCTTGCTTTAGAAATATGGTAGATGATGGTGGGGACAATAGTTAGTCTACGTGGGATGAATTATCAAACTTTTCTGTTAGAGCGATAACAGCAGATAAGGATGGTGTCAAAAATTTCTTAGCCTCATTCAATAACAAGAGTATGACTATACCCTATGCTACAGACTTCTACAAAAAGAGGCAGTGATTCGTACATATATAGTATTTACTCGTTAGTGCAGATGACTTCATCCAACAGCTTCCTATTCTCAATGAATATCGCTAACACAAGTTTCATCCTGTATAGCATGGATATCCTGAATACTTAAAGTTTACAGTGAATCACGGTAACGGCGTCTGACGGTCTGCCCTAGACGGCATACAGCATACGGCATACAGCTTTAGAAAAACTCTGAAGTAGACTTAGAGACATTCAACAATGTAAAGAGTTAAAAGCATTTCGTATAACCTGGAGGCTTTCTTTTAACCCATTAATCTTCAATTTACTAAAAAAGGTATAGACTCCAACCACCTGATTTCGGAAAAATCTCTCAGCAATTTAAACTCCATTCATACAGGCGAAGACATTGGTGAATAAACTCTCTTTGAAGACCTCTGCATACGATAACAATTCAGACTACCCATGCACTGTAGCATCTTACAAGCAGAAGGCCTGGCTATATACCATGCCTCTACTATGCTCTGTCCATAGTCCCATAAGTACGGCTGATATTACAATTCACTAACATAAGTCTCTGATACCCTAGGGTAAACATGTAACATACTCTTGGGTCAGTCATAGCCGGGTTCACCAGGATAATTGTAAGACATCTAAATTCATTTGGCACATAGTCGACCTCGATCGATGGGTAGGGCTAACGAGTTATTACAGAATAGGAAGATAGAATCTATTGCGCCTTAACAGTGCTTCTGCGCTTCTTTGGCATGTATCAGAATACAATTCCTAGATATTTACCACTTCCAAGATCTTGATCTCGCCCCTGTAAATTCGTCAACAAATCTCTATGGTTACATCAGACTCCAGGCTTTTACCCTTTCTCGCTCTACCAGTGATCCCGAACTGATTATTTCATTCCTGATAAGTTAATTTCTTCGATATGTCACGAAGTTCAGATATGTGTTAGAGCAGAACTAAGTCTGCTGCATCAAAGATTGATATAAGGAATTCTCGAATGCATACATTACAAATCTTATCTTATCTTTCTTTTATAGTTATATGGCATTACCTGAGTACTCAAATCAAGTATAGGCACCTTTTCAACAAGTTCGCACTCCAAATATTCCTTTCCATTCGAACATTTTCTAAATAAACGCAATTTTATTGTTTTCTTTGAATTTTTTCAGCTTACATATTATTGTTTGGCAATAGATACTGGTCTAAATTTCTACAAGAAATTACCAACATTTTGAAACCACGCAATCCCAACTCTAGAAACCCACAACACAACTATCGATGATGAAGATGCTATAGTATTCTTGAATGGAATAAGCTCATTATAAGTCCTTAATTAACTTATCTTAACTTCCACTTACCATGGGATGTACTCTGTGTAAACTACCTACCCAGTGCGTTATCTGTTAATTTCGAGGAGACTTTAAAAATCCTTGCGGATCACCGAGAACACTTACGTTCATTTATTAAAAAGCAATCAATTCCTATTGTTAACAAAAATCTTAAAAACTTCTAGAACATCTCTCCCACCGGTTTAATTGTGATCTCATGGATTTGCACATGCGGTGGAGTCGAAATTGCAAAGAGAACAGCCTGCGATATATCTTCTGAATTTAGGCAATTACCAAGAGCATCAAAGGCATCCTGTGATATGATTTCAGTCCGAACAGCTCCAGGACTTATACTCTGCAAAGAGAGTCAATCAACCAATATTTCCATAAATTTCAGTTGAACTTACCGTGGTTTTAATTTTTGTTTCCAGATCCCTCAACTCATTACGAAATGTTTCATTAATAGCAGTAACCGCAAATTTCGACGGAGGATAAATATTTCCACTCTGATTGGGTGCAACTTGGAAAACACTATGCCCTGCAATGCTGTTGATATGAATAATATGTCCGGCGAAGTTCCTCTCCTTCATGCTCTTAAAAGCAGCCTGTGTGCAGTAAATCAAGCCTTTCACATTTGTATTGAGGACTTCATCAATAACTTGAGTATCCATTTCGATAAGTTTTCCAATACGTAATATCCCAGCATTATTTACAAGAATATCAACACCACCCAGAGTCTTCACAATCCACTCAAAAGTAGCCTTGACTTCAGCTTCCTTCGATACATCACACTTTCGGGCGTAGAAATTCTTTTGAAGCTTTACTGGAATTTTGGAGCGGTTTTGATCGAGACGTTCTTGTCGTCTACCCAAAGCTACTACTCGTAGACCAGCTATAGCAAGATCTTTAGCGATAGCTTCACCGATTCCACTACTAGCACCGGTTACAACTGCGACACAATTTTGCCAACGTTCCATGTTTTCGTTCAACAGATGAATAGTGACTAAACTATTTTTATGGGATACAAATGGATTTATAGATTGCACAGAGTGTACAGCTGAAGTATACAGCTGAAGTTGTCTATTATGGAGATAAGATAGAAGCTAGCGGGTGCTTGAAAATTGTAACTAGCAATTTGGTTAAGAAACTAAAGCACCTCGCACACGGACAGTTTGGTGATTGTTCTATTGTTTTAGTGAGTAAGCAATTTGAAGTGATTTTCTATTCAACATTTTGTTGAAGAGGTCTTGCTTAAGTTGCGACCACATATAAATGTAGTGAGATTCAAGAAGTAGTAGGTACCTACCTATCTGATGCAGCTCACCGAAAACCTTGAACTTAGCGTATAGTGCCTGGAAGGCGAGCGCCATTTTAAAAACCTAGCAAAAGTCCTCTAGGCTAAAGTCGCAAAAAGATGATATCCAATGTCGCTCAACATTTCTGACTGAGGCACTATATACAGATTTAATTGTAAAGCAATTAGGGACTTAGATCAACCATGAAGTGCAAAAGCAATAATCAATTCTTGTTATTACAATTACTTTTTACAAATGAGATGCGAAAAATTTTAAACACGGAAGGCAAGCAACATTGATATTGAGTTTGAAGGTCTAATAGTATGGACAAAATATAAAAACGTTGAGTGTTCAAAAAGTTGGAATTGGTGATGTCAATATTTGGCCAAGCTTAATTTTATTAGAGACATGTTGGTGGTTTTGTTAGTTTAATTAATAATTTGTACATAAAGATGTAGCTTAGATTATTAATGTGTTGTCTAAGGGTACATCCGGTGACTTGTTGATAAAATCTTGAAATATATATGTTTAACGAATAGTTGAATTGAATGCTAACTCTAATTTTCTAAACGACAATGCGTAAACGTCACAACAAACTAGATGATCCAAAGTCAAGTTGTTTAAAACACAACACACATGACACAACGCTTTACCATGCCTCTTCCAAAACAAAGGTTCAAAACAGTCCACACCTATGGAAAGCTAAACGATCTTCAACGAGTTGTGCGATTATCAGCACCTCCGGTTTCGCCTTACGAGGTCTCCACAAGTCAAAATTGTATCTACCTATCTCTATTGTAACTCTAACGCTGATGATCTACACCCGTTTTCGTGAGGAAGGTTTTTCTCATGGTGGTGGTTGGAAAATATACAGATCGACTAAGTGATGAATCTTGGGCAGAATTGCCGAATTATGTGGCTCGTAAGAGATTATTGACTTTTGCCCACTATAATACATTCCCCATCATAGAGGGAAGGTAAAATGTTGGCCAGCCGACTGAAGGCGTTGATTTCTTTTTTTTTCATAAAGTGCAACAAAGTCTTCTGGAAAGGCATCCAATTTTTGGTTCTCGAGTATTCACGACAAATCACCCCATCCCATTCGCACTTAAAGAGTATTTCAAAGGGTCACCAACTAAGTGGTACACTTCATTTTTTAATGCTTTTCGCAAATAAGAGATTCTTTCCTTGGCCCTGTACCTGACTCGAATAGTTGCAGATCTAAAGACTTTTTCAAAATACGGCAACTAGCGCTTGAGCACTTTCTAATCTCTACTTCAGGACCGGATAATCCTATGACCAGGTAGGCCTTGGTTAACTTCAACTTGAGATCATCCACCTCCTGAGACTTGTCCCACCAATGCAGTTTCTATCAGCAAGTCAATCGATGTACTATCTTCGACTTCTTCGTTTCAAGGTCGGAATACGAGGGAAAGGACGGATATTTGCAACGATTGAGGAAATAAAAATGACATCGCTGGAAGAGCTCAAAGCTACAACAAAAAGTGATTATGAGAAGTACTTCGAAGATTGGAAAAAACGTTGGCACAAGTGTATTATATCTGAGGGGGATTCAACTTAATTAGGCCTCTATTGATTACTTTTTAGAATAACTTACTGATATTTCGGAGGAGGCTTGTCGATCGAAGATTCACCATATTGAATGTGTCCTTATACCTTTGCATTCGTTTGGATGCACAATGGCTGTCCTCCAATGGGATGGATAATGGACATTATTCAAAGGATTCTCAAACAGTGTGGTGTATTGATTAACCCTTATTACTTACTTCTCAGTGTTCGAAGATCGATTGAAGGTTTTCCTTCGAAATGAAGCAGGGTAGTTCTCTCTCGTCGGGGATGACATTATTTGCTATGTGTTCAACATTGCACTCAGTGAATCCTGACTTCTCGAATCGCCAGTTTTGCATACAATTTCAAAGGCAGGAACTATGCAAAAGGACCCGATTCTTCTGTTTGTTGTTCGGGCTTATGACATAATTCGCTTTGTACATTTCCTGGAAAAGCGCTCCTATGTCCTCTACCTTCTCCTGAGGATTTTTAATCACAAAGAACTTGTCCTTATCGACAGCTTCTCCTGGATCTAGGTCTGCTGTAAACAGTAGTTGTTCATTGTTCGTTGCTTATGGAAGCCCGTTTTGATCTTTGCTGCGAAATATATAAATATATTTGCGGGAAGATTTGAGTATTCGGGTTGCAGGTGCTTACAAGCCGAATTTCATTGTTCCAATACTAATTTTATTTTACTAAAACTGGGAGGTGTTCGATCGATGGCTTCAGTGTCATGACCTCCGAGTAACGTCTATCAGTGAACTGCGTGTACAAGGTTTTTAATCTTGACAGCACTCTACTGCTGTCTAAGTGGAGTGCGTCAATAGAAGCGTTGCGGATTTTGCTTACTCTGTCTGTGGCCGTATACCGAGGTATCATAGTGTTCATTATTCGTTTAATGTTCTTGTCCATTTGCTTAAGGTATCTATCGATCCCCTTATTTGGCAGATAAATGTTGGAAGGTAGGAGAGTGCTCATTGTGACATAAACCTAGTCAGTAAAGTGAGCTTCAATCGCCTGAAATTTATAGAACATGTAAACTGAATCAATATTTGTGATCCGATCCTTAGATCTTTAATATCTCATGCTTACGCATATCTACTTAGTTTAGCCGAACACAATGTATAAGGAATTATTCCTGAATCTAATAAATAAACACTTGTGTCGATAATCTCCAAGTGTATGTAACTGGCACACCACGATGTCAACAGAATAATCAGAAAACCACTTCTTCATGGTTTTAGTTATTTACTTATTGTTAAGTTACTTAGTGTTTTGCTGTCTCAGATACTCGCAGAATGAACCTTATCTTTAAGTGCATACAGTTTCTATATTTACTAAGACAATAGTGTAACACATAGTCGTCGTCTCAAGTTCAGCGAAAACGCCAAGGTATGAGGTATTTGGTAAGAAGTCAGAGATTTTTTTTTTTGATTTTAACTGAGTTTTATGGATGACATAAAATAGAGTATGCCGTTGAGCACTAATTTTTAGCCACGTAAGGATAGCAATATGAGGTGAGGGTTTTCAAAAAATGTCAGAGTTGCAGAGACATTTTTAGACTTTTATAGCAGATACCATTGGAATGTTTTTCGCTACAGGATTGTTATTTGGCACAAATACTTGTATAAGAAGGGTCTTCAAGCAATGGATTAGGTCTTCCTCGACTTTATTTTAAGCTTAAAAATTTTCTGAAAAAAAATCACAATAATTCTGCGGGACTTAGAACTTTTCTCCAACGGGCTTAGTAGTGAACTTATGAATCCGTAGATGTGGCGGAGTTGAAATGGCAAAAAGCACCGCCTGCGATAAGTGCATCAAAAAGCTCTGGAGTTGCTATTTCAGTTTGAACTATTCCTGGGCTTACGCTCTATAAAGACAAAGACATCAGAAAAGATTAAACTCATTTGGCTTACTGCGGTCTTAATTTTTGTACCCAGATCCCTCAACTCATTCCAGAAAGTTTCATTTATTGCCTTTACGGCAAATTTTAATGTTTGAACTGTGATTGAGAGAAAAATGATTGACTCTATGTCCTGCAATGCTGTTGATATATACAATATGCCCAGAAAAATTCCTCTCCTTCGTGTTCCTGAAGGCAGCTTGAGAGCAGAAGGTAATTCCCTTGACATTTGTACTAAGGATTTCATCAATTTGTGTAATATTCATCTCAATAAGTTTTCCTTCACGTGATATTCCAGCATTGTTTACCAAAATGTCAATACCACCTAGAGTCTTCACAATCCATTCGAAAGTATCCTTCACTTCAGCCTCGTTTGACAAATAGCACTTTCGGGCGTGGAAATTTTTCTGAAACTTCACTTGAATTTTGGATCGGTTTTGATTAAGACATTCTTGACGTCGACCTAAAGCGATAACTTGAAGACCGGCTCTGACTAGATCTTTACCGATAGCTTCACCGATTCTGCCAACGTTCCATGTTTTAAGTTAATGTCAATGGTCAATAGCTAGTTGATGACTGGGGTGCACTCAAACTGTTTCAGATAGCAGATAGCAACCAGATGGGCTCGGTAATGCAGCCAACAACACCGTTGTTGTTTTATTTAAATTTTTTTCCTATTGTTCTCATCTGGTCACCTTTTATAAAATAGATTCTGGTCTTATGGCTTCGCTGGCAGTGCTTTAAGTGGGCCGTCCAATTTTTTCTGAACCGGTCTAATATGTGTAGCCTTCGGGAATAGCGTGTAGAATATTGGCTTCGAGCTCGTCGAAAGTCGTTAGCTTGTTAGGGTATACAAAGGACTTGACGTAGCCATAGAGAAAATAATCGAATGTCAATGGACGCAAACTCAGTTTGGATATTAGGTTTGAGATCCTGAATTGTCGCTGGGTTATTAGCATAGACCTTACACTTCAAACAATCCCACAGGAAGAAGTCTAAAGGTGGAAGCCAATCAACTTCTCCTCTAACCGAAATTATGCGATCTACAAATTTCGTACGCAATAAATTGATTGATGAATGGGTTGTGTGAGAGAAAGTTGAAACCACCTAATTTAATCAATTTAAGAAAAGATGATCCGGTCAACATGTTGTAGTAACGTTCTCCATTACCTGTAACTGGGTATTTACGTACCCATCCATCCAAAAAAGGGCTTCAGCGAAAAAGATCAGATTCGATGACAAATTGTCCTAGCGATCCAACATCCAGTTAATAAATCGGCGAGGTCATAAATGGTCCAAAGCTTCAATTGTGTGTTATTTGGATTTTTTAGGCGTGTAACTGAAAATCAACTTTTAAAATTCGCCTTAAGTGCCATAAGTAAGGCCCAATTGAGAGACTTCGGCAACAAATTGAGGTGCCTGGCTGGCTTTGAATACTTTCGCTTACAGTGATGATGCTTTGGCATTTACTCGTACATGCTGGGTGAGCATTCTGATATGGAGTTCGACCCGATACCGAACCAATTTCTTTAAAAGGCTTCACCATTGCACAAATTCTGAACTCACTAGGGCGATTATGTTGACTGAAAAATTAACGAATTTTGCAAAATGTAAAACTACAGACCGCCCATTTTCATAATAATCGACTTCATGACTAAAATTGCCAAACATTGTATCTCTGTCAGAAAGATGAACCACGTTGAACTAAAGTAATGACAGTAATTGACAGACAACCGCCATACCACCCTTTTTCACTTAATTGCCTTGTAACTGTGTCATTTCCTATTCTCTTCTTGACTCCTTCTTTTTAATGTACGCTTCACGTACGATATATCCTTAGTATCTACAGCTTCGCCCGAAAGCACAGAAGGCCCTTCCGACAACGTGTTTTTGCAGGAAGATATTGAGCCTGATATACTCAAGGAATCCAGCTTCTCCTCATCATACTGTCAAATAGTGCGGAAAAAGTCGGATACGGAATGCGGGTACGTCTCTGGAATTTAAAGCTGTGATGTAACCGTTAATTTCAATTAACATTTTTTTTCAAAAGATCTACAGATCAACTAGTAAACGAGATGCTTTTCCAATTCGAAGGCCGTGATTTAAGGTGAATGTAGCTCAACTGACCTTGACAGACAAAAAATTGCGTAAACTCTCTCCTAGTTATCCAATGAGTATTCTTTGAGTACGTAGCAGTGTTCGGTGAGGTGGATGATTAGAGCTAGAAATAGTGATAAATTGGAATCAGTCTGTCGAATAAAAAGAAGCTGTTGTCTGATGTATTCTCTAGTAAGCGCCTAAAGTAACTTATCATAAGCAGCTGTCCCATACTTACCCGTGATAGCTCTGTTCGGCCCCTTCATAATTTTTATTCTGGAGAACCAAGTTTTTGGAGTTAGCGTGATCTAGCGTATGATCTACATATCTTAGGGTTGCCTTTGTAAGGTGAACTAAGTAGTTTGATTAACTAAACTAGTAAACGACAACGACGGCTCTATCTGGCTCATCTTTAGGTGAGGTGTAGGTAAATATTGGACATACCCTTTAATTATCTGCTGTCGAAAACGAACCAAAAGGAATGATTACCAGGTATATTGATGAAGACTCAAATATCTCCAGGTATGTACTTGTGTATTGGCGTTCCATACTATCAATAAAATTCTGTGGCAAAATCAGAAAATTACAATGTTTCTCTAATCTAATCGCTCTAATCACTTAAATATTGCTGAGTCATTTATCTATTTTTTTTTTTTTAATTACACAAGTCACTTATGCTACGTCAAGTAAAGGAACGTTCTTATCTCCAATAGAATCTAGTTACAAGCTTTGTACACAAGATAATATAACTCACAATCATCGTTTGTTTCAAGTTCGATCCGAATGCCAAGGCTAATGCATTTTTGATCAGGAATTTGACGTCAGCATTTGACCATGACATTCGATCATAACAGATTATGAAAAAACGCACATCTTGAAGTATTTATGGCGTTTACCTTAGAATTGATGTGTAAGGGATTTTTGATCATTGGCCTCCCATAGCTCATACGATGAAAGGGTTTCAGGGGACTATAGAAGAGAAGCATTTTCATATGATGAAATTAAGAAATGAACCTCTCCAAGCAGCGTGGGCCTTGGTTAGATGCCTCTAATTGCGCACTCCAAGATGGCTGATGTCCCGACTGCTATGTCATCTGTTGTATATCTAAACATTCCCGGCGACTAGCATATTTCTGGAACAGGTCGATGTGGCATTTGCTTACGTAAATGCTTCTGCCCCACTGAGTATGCGACAGTGAAGCTCGAGTGTAAAGTCTCCCAAGTGTTTCTTTAGATTCTCAACTTCCTTTGATAGATTAGTTTCATTCTTTTCAGAATGCGTATGAGTATGCTTTCTCTGGTACAGTTAGTCACCCTGAAAGTTTTCTGTATTATATGGAAAGTGAAGCATACAATACGATCTTGATAAAATTGCTCTGAAGAAGCCTTTAATCAAGTCATATGATGAAATTGTTTCAACGTTAACGTCGTTTTATGATTAGAGAACTACCGTTTTCATCTGCAACCGAAAGAAGTGACGCGTGAAGAATTTCTAAAGGCATTAAGGCGGTAATCAATTGATTGCAATTTTGAAGCTCTACGAAACCAGTTTGTATTTAGCCTCATTAAATCGAAATTTTAATACTCAGCCATTTTCCACAAATAGCTCTCACATCGTCTATACCGAAAAAAAACTTTCCATTCTCCGTATAAGTGTCAGAGACAACGTACTTTTAAATGAACACATATTCGGCGTCGTCAAAAATGCTGCGAAATATCTAGGTTTCCTCAAGCGATGTAAGAAATATTTCACTCCTTCTGATCTAGCCTTAATATATAAGAAATTCATCAGTCAAAAATTAGAGTACAATACCTACATCTGGTCAGGTGCCCCTAAGACCTTTTTGCACCTGCTAGATAGGATCCAAAATCGTGCGATTAAACTCATAGATGTTGTCAATATTACACAGTCTTTCCAAGCCCTCGAATACCAGGATAGCGTCTCCTGTCTCACCGTGATGTATCGCTATTTTCACTATCAGTGCTTCACCAAAATTGCCAGTAGCATATCGTAATTCGTTACTGAGCCGTACAACTCGCTTATGGAATGTCCTTCCGAGCTCCCTGTTTCGTGGTCGTGATAACTTGCAAACATTTAAAAACAATGTGCATCGATACCTCTCTTTGCTTCCTTTCTAAATTACCTTCGCTCGCGCTGTGTATGTGGTCTCACCGTGATGTATCGCTATTTTCACTATCAGTGCTTCACCAAAATTGCCAGTAGCATATCGTAATTCGTTCCTGAGCCGTACAACTCGCTTATGGAATGTCCTTCCGAGCTCCCTGTTTCGTGGTCGTGATAACTTGCAAACATTTAAAAACAATGTGCATCGATACCTCTCTTTGCTTCCTTTCTAAATTACCTTCGCTCGCGCTGTGTATGTGGTAAACATTTTAAGGGTACTAAAATTCCTTGAGCGCGCGCTCGTTGTAAAAAAAAAATAAATGTTCTGCGGAGTAAACGAAGAACTTATAAAAAGGTTTCACGTTATTCCGCAAACCGTTTCATTAGAGATGTATGTCAATGTGAAGCAATTTGGAGAAAGTGGATAAATACTGCCCAGCCTTATGTTAACAGATATAAATAGTATTCTATGCCATATTCGGTGCATAAAACACTTTTGCATGGTGAAGCCATTATTAAACAATTTGTTGACCTATAGATCAACTATCGAATGATATCCAGGAACGCGTAATAAGGATTACAAGAAAATTTTACTGCAACGAGGATGTATTTTATCGCTTATTATTTACATCAGGTCCACTTATTTTATGTTCACTTAAACAACAAATATCTGTATCCAAAGTGTTTAGTAAGAAAGCTATTTAGCTTTTGGAAAACATATAATTAACATCTCTTATGTTACACAATCGCAGATTATTTTTAAGAATTAAATTTAACTTTAAATAATTAAATAAAAATATTTCAAGAGACGAAAAAGTTACAGATTTTTGAGAGGCAAAACGTCATTTGGTCCCATAGTGTGGTATTTAGACGAAGTACTTCTGCAATTAAATCACTACAACAGGCTTGTGAGTCCCGATAGGTCTGAATTCTTGGCTGATCACTTAAAGTATTGTGGTACGTAATTGATTATAACGGCGTACATAAAGTGAAAAGTAAAATCGAGGCTATCTAAAATATGCGGCGACCAAGTTATAACGAAGGAGTACGAGCTTTTGTTCGACTCATTAACTATTATGAAAGGCTTTTCAATAGCATAAGTATGCTCTTATACCCTATTAACAATCTCCTAGAAGAAAAGATATATTTTTAATAGGACAAACGATCTGACATTACACCACGCGCTATACTAATCCATCCATGCGTCAAATCTAAATTCAAATTTTCAAAGATTTTTTTTTATTTTATTAACACATTCGTTTTAGCTTCACATTTGCTTACCCGCAAAGCAAGAGCTTATCTGCAGGTGGTTATAAAGAATTTCAGTTTTAAAGTGACTTTAAATTTAAGATTAAGTTTACTAAACAATACATAGGAAGTGCTTTTTAGCTTTTATTTTCGCTTCTCAAAATTTGGAATGACTTTAAGAAATTGAGTTTGTTAGTTTGCATTGTACATCACATTTCTCGATTTTCGTAAGTGTTGTAAATGTATGGAACATCTAGCATCTTTTTCACGGAGAGATAAGACTGTGGCAGGCCATGGTCCTATCTCTTCCGCCACCCCTAGCAGCAGCAAGTTTGTGGCAAGGCAACGAGAGAGCTGCATTACCGAGCCGCTCTACTCAAGTCGATGAAATGCATAAAAATAAAATAAGTGACGCGACAGCAAGGTGTGTGCCAAGGCCAAGCTTCTAGCACTCATTTGTGTTTCTCAATTTGTGAATTTTTATTTCACTCCTGATCAGGGCCTTCTGTTTATTGGGGGTCCCGAACGGCTCTCCTGAGAAGGTTTTTCATAGACAGAATTTGACTTTCGGGAGTTTGCCATTGCCCGCCGAAAGAGTGATGACGATTTTGTAAAAAATGGCTGTTGTGCTCCTACCGGGATTCGAACCCAGATAGGTGGCGTGGCAGCCAGTGAGTCAACCATCACACCATCGCCTAATGTTGAAATGCATCACCATCACCCTCCTTCCGGAGATGGAAGGAAGTGTTGAAATAACGAGCAAGATCAAGTAGGCCAACGAAATCCTAAGTAACGGATAGATAGATGATAGAAGCGATACCGAAGGATCGATCACACCTAAGCGGTAGCAACTGCTCAAGTTGAAACTTTCGGGAAACTTCTTGGCGATTATGCGGGAAAACCTCGGACCACCACCCATAACAAACGACGCTGGCTGGCACCAAGGCCATGTAAAGCTCATCGCATGTGCCGACCAGAGATCTATTGATCTTTTTAAGAAGGAAATAGGTGGTTTAGGAGAGATTTGGCCAAGTGCAAGACTCGAAGTCGTGCCTAGGGATGATATCCCTAGCAGACCTAGAACTCGCACCTGGATTCCAGCCGAACCCTCCTCTCCAGAATGTTTAACGGAGATCATCAGGCTCAGTAACCCGACGATTCCGACCTATAACTGTATAGTCGCGAAAGTGCTAAGTCTAGCGCAGACTTAACGCATGATCCGGTTCGGATTCGGAAACAATACACCTAAGGGTCTAAAAAAAAGGTTGAGCTGGATGCTAATAAGCAACATACTCCTCCTTTAAACGAAATTTCAAATTCTGCCTTGGATCTGGGAGCGTCGGTTTCCTTTCCTGTAATGGACAGCAACGACTCCAATTCATCCGAGGCGACTATTATTCTGACACAATGGAAACCGACGAAGAAACAAAAAGAGATCCTACACGATCAGAGGAAGAAGAAGGGCTTTTGAAGTCATTATCAGAATCGGAGAACTCCAATAAGACCGTGGTGGAGGCCACTCTGGGAAATTGTTACAATGATACAGTTTCTTCAGAATAATCTCCACCAGTCAAAAAAGGCTTCGGACGCACTCATTCTGCGTCTCTCTAAAAACGCAGACGATATAAAATACTAATCCAGGAACCATGTATCGTGGACGGCGTGGTTCGTGGACTTGGGACACCTTTATACGCTCCACTCTATACAAAAGATAAAGGTAAGATTAGAACTTGTATACTAGTGAAATGTAGCCTTAATGTGTTTTTATTTCCTTACCACAGCAACCCCGACTTAACCGTTACCGGGCTAGAGACTGGAAAAGTCTACTCCTGGATAGTATTGACGTATTTTGGCCACGATCATGTGGGCCCTCTACCTGATGATAGCCTAGAAATGGTGGTACTGAAAGCTGGAAGGCAAAAAGCTGGCCTCATCATTGGGTGCGACGCTAACGCTCATCACACGGTATGGGACAGTACCGACTTCAACGATAGAGATGGGTCATTTTTTGATTATATTTTTATTATTGTACTTACCTCACTGTTTGCAACATTGGCAATGAGCCAATATATAGCTGCGTAAGCAACTATTCGCCTAAAAGCGACTTATTTGGCCAATTAAAGAACATCGATTACACTATACCTAAACTTCGGTTTGATAAAGTCTTTTATGAGAGCTTTCCCTCCAGATCCTTCTGGGAGGAAGATGCTTTCATGGAACACAAGTCTATCCAGTTCCATACAGATGGATTTAAAACCGATAGCGGGGATGGTGGAGATGTTTTCTCAGATCAGCTAAATTTAAGCCTCTCCTTCCGTCTTCCAAATCACTGTAGCGTGTTACAGGTGGAATTTTGGCGATTAAAGAAGCTCTGTCCTGGCTGTCCCCACTTTCAAGTCCCTGGACTCGGTCTCACTAAATTCTAAAACCGCCCTTGAATGCCGATCATCGCTTATTGAGATGGCAGAGCATTTCAACCTTCACTTTTGTTGGGTGCCGGGCCACAAAAATATTCCAGCGAATTGTAGGGCCGACAAACTCGCCAAAATTGGAACCACTCTACCTATTCAAACGAAAAAGGGCAGCAAAGGTATACCAATAGCTACGTGCAAATTATTATTTAAGCTGGATGCTAATAAAAGAATAGACCTTAGATGGACCGGTGGGCCAACATGTCTAGCGAATAAACAGATCTGGCCAAAGCTGGATCTGAATCGCTCTAAAAGCCTGATTCTTCTAAATAGGAAACATCTCAGCGCTATTATATGTGTAAACACTGGACACTGCCTTATAGGCAAGCATGCAAAAAGGTTTAGCGCTTTTACAAACGATTTCTTTAGAATCTGCATGGACGAGGAGGAGGCAATCCTCCACCACAATCCTCCTTCTTCTACAGGTCCAGCTCTCTCCCAGAGAAGAAAACTCCACCTAGGAGACTTTTTTTACAAGAACTTAGACGATCTTAATAATACATACGTTAACAGTCTTCTGTGCTTCATCGTAAGCTCAAATTGGTTCCATGAGTAAGGAGATCATAGATCCACGTGGCAGCACAACGGGGCAATAGGCCTAAGTGGGTTGGTTTTCCATCCGCCATTCTAACCTAAACTTACCTAACCTACCATCACTTTGGCTCGTCTTCTTATGTTAAGCGTATGGCGTATGGGCTGCAGAAAACGCTGATCATCCATGTAATGTAGAAATGTTGTCATCTGAAAGATTGAATACAATACAATCTCCACAATTTTGGAGATTTGGAGCAGACTTACCCTAGAGAACTGTTGCTACTTCGGTTTGGCGAGACAAGTGGAACTCGGAAGTTAGTTCTTCTTCTCGTATACGGATCCGAATGTTGGATAATAAGCAGGAAAGTAGATAATCTAAACAAGTCCGGAGCATATTAAAAAAAATATATAGATGATGAAGTCTGTTCCGAAACTATCACGGCAAATTAGTTATAAATTCCCTGGTTTCAGGACTAGTAAGTACATCGTTCTCCCACTTTTTACCAACAGTATCAAAATGAACGCCAAGCTGTCCAGGAGCACCTTCAATGGGCTTCACTCATACCTAAGTCTCTCATCACAAATCACACTCATAAGAAGTCACTCTGGGAATACATAGTCTCTGTTCCATCTTTATAATCATTGTCTTTACGGCGTAGATGTTTTCATCACTGCCATGTGCGTTTTTCAAATGTTACGTTACCATCATCAATTATTTCATTGCTGTGGGGCATTGCTCTATCTACCGCTGTTAATATTTCATTTTCCATTCAGAGTCTGTTTTTATAGATACGCGCCTATTAATCGACGGATCATAATCTAATCAAATTTCCAACAATCTGCCTCTCACACGATCGGATACCTGACAAGCGTGCCGGAAAAAATTACTTAACACAAACCAATTACCAAATACGGCACAAAGTCAAGGCCATCATGACATAACACTTATGAAGTGAACCGATGATTTTACGCGCTACCTCCTCCAGTGAAACCATGATTTATCCCTAACTTACTGGCCAACTAAATCTAACGTGTCTTTATGCTGGCACGGAATCTGAGATAATGACCACGTTGTCAGGTTATATTATTTTTTGTAAAAACGAGTACTCAGATTTCTGTCAGAGTTCAGAGTGCTTATCGCCTCCAATTATCACCGCCCTTGAATGGAGTATAAAATCAAGCTAATAACCCGACTCAGTACAGAGTCGTTCTTAAAGTTTTTTAGATAATGGATCGCTGGCAAAATCGTGTCGCAGTAGTTACCGGAGCTAGCAGTGGAATTGGTGAAGCTATTGCAGCTGATCTGGTTAAGGCTGGAGTGAAGGTTGTCGCTTTGGCTAGACGAATTGAGCGAGTCGAGGAGAACCGGTCCAAGTTATCAAGGGCTCAACAGGCGATCTATTTCACACGCAAATGTGATATAAGTAAGGAAGCACAAGTTAAGGAAGTATTTGCTTGGGTCAAAAAAACTCTGGGAGGTGTTGACATTCTTGTTAACAATGCTGGAGTGGCTAGGAATGGATATTTAGTAAAAATGGACACAAGTCTTATAGACGATGTCCTTAATACAAACGTCAAGGGCTTAATCTATTGCACGCAAGCAGCTTTCCAGAGTATGGTAGAAAGAAAGTTCGATGGTCATATTGTGAATATCAGTAGCATTGCTGGACATAAGGTTATTCCTGGTACTTCAAACTTCCCTAGTTGGAATATCTACCCGCCATCGAAGTTCGCCGTAAATGCAATCAATGAGACATTCAGGAATGAAATGAGAGACCTGGGAACAAAAATTAAGACCACAGTAAGTACTCGTGATGCACCATTCAAATCGAATCTGACTGATACTTGAATATTTGTGTAGAATGTGTCACCAGGCTTTGTGCAAACGGAAATCCTTCCAGATGACATTGTTGAGATAACTAGTGGTGCAGTGCTACAGTCAGAAGATATCTCCTCGGCTGTTATGTACGCTATATCTACTCCACCCCATGTACAGATTCATGAGATTATTGTGAAACCAGTAGGAGAGGTGATATGAAAACGGTTACTTTTCAAAAACACTGTAAGATGTCGTTTGCAGAATATAAAATTTCGCAAGTTCAAGTGCTTTTTCATTCATATGTTAGTTATTGCAGTGAATTTTCCGGCAGAGTCGTTTCAATCATAACGATGCCTTATGTATTTTTTTCATGAGCCTCTAGGAAACATATTGCGCTCTTATGGTTTGTTAAAAAAGAAATAAAAAACAACAATCAGTATGAGATTAAAAAGTACGACTTCTTGCAAACAGATGTTGCTCCTGTCAGCTTACTGTGTAGAATACTTCAGAATAGTACCACTTCTTCCATGAAGACCTTTAAAATCCCATGGAAGTTGACCAGAGCGATTTTCAATGTCTGCTACAAACACAACTTACGGCAGTCTCACAAGGACAATTTAAGAGACATCCAAGAACCAGACCTGATTGGACTATTGTCATTCAATAAGAACTCTCAAGAGCTTCGCCAGACTTTGTAAAATGTTGTCCAAGGAGCATTCCAACCCTTCTTTTCTAAGATGGAGGATGAACAGAATCTCTTGCAGAGACCCTGAAAGTCCTAATAATAACACAGTTTCCCGGATGCTATCAGTACGGAACTCAAGAGGTCTCGGCAATAACAACCTGCTTTCCACAGCAATATCTATTCAATCACCTCCGAAGCTGTTAACAGATTCTCCCTGGGTGGCAGTGGCTTAAGTGATAGTGTATTGGCTTCCCAATGTCAAAGTTCGGAGTTCAGTCCCAACCGCGCCCGAGAGCATTCTTTTTTCAGGCAACTAAAATCATGTAAGACATGGAATTTAGTCTCCCCATCAAAGGTTGTATGCCACCCATGGAGTAAAATAATCACTGAGCTAAAACATTTTTCTTTCTCTTTCTGTCCTATTTTTTGAAAATGCTTTGACATCATAAGTGTAGTCATATCCATTTGAGTGGGGTGGACCTCCGGACCCTGACGGCATACTACGGTATGCTACAGCTGGAGAGAACGCAAAACCTAACAAAACTTCGACAAGCACTAATTTTCAGAAGCTGTTTTATACTGAACTACGTACCCTAATGTAGGAGACGCGCTTGAGTGGTAATTATACCGTGAATAGGTAAAGGCGGGCATGAGTCCCTAAAATATTTCAGGCCAATTAATTTACCAACCTTTGTACTTAAATCCCTACAGAGTAACTTCGACATCCACATGCGAAGCATTCCAAAAGAATTATCACTATCCAAATCACAGCACGCCTGCCTGAAGGGAATTTCCACGTAAGCGGCTCTCCACGAAGTGGTGCCTACAAAGGGGAAACCTATACACTAGAAAGTATATACCTAATTGATAGTCTCTATGCTCAAAAAAAGAATTATTCAAGCAATTTTAGGGTTTATTGTTGTTTACGGTCACTTAATCAAATTCACCCATAGAGAAATGCCACAAGGTGGTGTTAATTCTCCTGCACTCTGGCTAATGGTTTTTGTAAGACCAGACAGAAAATGAATGGAGTTGAACTTGCGAAATTTTATTTTCTGCAAATAAAACTGACAGTGTTTTTGAAGAGTGACCTTCTTCAGACAAACTCCTCTACTGGCTTCACAATGATCTCATGAATCTGTACCTGAAGTGGAGTAGATATTGCGTACATAACAGCCGAGGAGATATCTTCTGACTGTAGCACTGCACCACTAGTTATCTCACCAATGTCATCTGGAAGGATTTCCGTTTGCATAAAGCCTGGTTACACATTCTATACAAATATTCAAACATCAGTCAGATTCGATTTGAATGGTGCATCACGAGTACTTACTGTGATCTTAATTAATGGCGGGTAGATATTCCAACTAGGGAAGTTTGAAGTACCAGGAACAACCGTATGTCCAGCAATGCTACTGATATTCACAATATGACCATCGAACTTTCTCTCCACCATATTCTGGAAAGCCGCTTGCGTGTAAAAGATTAAGCCCTTAACGTTATTAGACTTGTATCCATTTTGACTAGATATCCGTTCCTAGCTACTCCAGCATTATTAACAAGAATGTCAACACCTCCCAGAGTTTTCTTGACCCAAGCAAATACCTCCTTGACTTGTGCTTCTTTACTGATATCGCATTTGCGTGTGAAAAAGATCGCCTGCTGAACCCCAGATAACTTGGACCGGTTCTCCTCGAGTCGCTCAATATGCCTAGCCAAAGCGACAACCTTCACTCCAGCTTTAATCAGATCAGCTGCAATAGCTTCACCAATTCCACAGCGAACCATTATCCAAGAAACTTTAAGGATGACTACGCGAAAACTAAACACGGAGTGATTGTCTAACAGAATTGTAAAAGACTGCAATCTTTTGATTATGCATTCTTTGAATTCATGGAAATGAATTCAATTGACTAGATTTAGGGACTTAGATTTTCATATCGAAGTCGTCATTCTTTTTGAAGTCTTTGATTATATCAGTCGCTTGGACCAATCTTTAGATTGAAGTCAACTGAATGCAAGTCTTTCGACTAACATTGCATTCATTGAAATCACTTTAAAGTCTCCACCATTCACTTCATTTGAATTCTTTGGGGCTTTGTGAATTCAACAAGCTCATTCATGTATAGTATGACGAAAATCGGCCCTAGTTTTAATTTCTGAGGGACTCCAAACTGCAGTTTCTTTTTAATACTCAACACGTCCTTAATCTTGACGCAAAATAGCCTGTTGTGTAAATAATCCTTACATCAGTCAGCCATTACTCCACGTATACCAATCCATTATAAAGATTTTAATAGGTTCCCATGGTTAAGAGTGTCGAAAGCTTTTCTGAATTCCATGTACATGACTAGGACATGATGGCTTTTATTTAGATTTTCATTGACACAATTAGCGAATTCATCTAGCAACTTTCCTGTACTTTTGGACGTATAGGAACGAATCACGATATTTTAGAGTACGTCCGAAAGTGGGCTTGAGGGTATACTGATACATTTATAACGAAGCGGATTTTACGGTTAAAAAATTGAAGGACCGGAAAATTACTGGCTCCACTGGTGGTGGAATGGTTATGTTTTCGGTAGCATTTCTTAGTATTTTTCTTTTTTGATTAACGTCGAGCACTCACTTATTGATCTCCTTTACCTTTCTCTTGATCCTTTCAGTATCGATATAGAAACAATTTTCCAGTCAGTGGAACGAGCCATTTTGATTAAAGAAACGCATTACTTGATGATAATTTTTGTTCAATTTCAGACAACTTTTCGCTGAAAAATTTTCATCGGACGGCTAGTATTCATTTTTTATGCAAGGTTCATGTGATTGCAAAAGATGGAAGACTGCAGTGTCCCAGGCAGAGACTCTTTGCGGTTTGGAAGCCCGTTAACGAAGTATGTGTTAATTAAATCCCAAACTATCCTGCACTCTGAAGGGTTCCCTCTTAGAAAATCAGAAAAAATAATTGTGTGAGGACGAACTACAACTGAAACTGAGGTTACCTAAACAAAGTGCTCACGAACCAGAGAATACGAGTACTATGACTGGAATAGGGAATTTCAACAGATTGTAATTAAATTTGATTGAAACTCTATCGATAAGATTTTTCTAAACAAAACCCTGAGGTTATATGGTTTCGTACAGATGGACAGGATTAAATAGAAGGTGACAACTGACAACTCCAAAGAATTAATTACATATGAGTACATATCACAGAATCGCAATACAAGATGAGTACAAGCATGAAACTACTTAACACCACATGTCCACGTGGAAATCTTCTTGGGTATTGCAGATTTCAATGTTCCTATTAATGGTCAAGAGCGAACTACTTATGCGATTAAATTTTTCGGCCAGATGCGGTATTTTAACGATCTATAATCTATACCGGCAAGATGATTTCAAGAGACTATATTATGAGCCTCTATAGCAAGCTTTGTCATCAATCATTGTCATCAACAAAAGATCTCCTCAAAATAGCGTACTATACCTGCAAGTCACGCACTCATATACGACACAATACGTGAGTAGATATTGTTTAAAATACAAAAGAGTTTTTTACCTTCTTATCAAAATTCACTTCAACCGAAAGTCACATATCCGTACTATCAGGGCATCCTTTGTAAAATTTCTTAAAACATTTTACCATTCATGAATGTGACCTACTTTCCAGATTATGCAATCATGAATAAGTAATAACTCTATATCAACGAAAGTTCAATCTATTCATGTTGCAGAATAAAATTCAAAAAAAAATCTGTCGGTCCCACAAAGTACACTCGTCGTTCGTAATTCATCATTTTACTTACTTAGCAATAAAAAAAAAAAAATCAAAATAAAAAGGTTAGGCACATATTCCAGGCCTAAAGCCCTATTTCCTGCATGACAATGTAAAAGGCCTAACGTTGCGTACATATACGAGTACCGTAGGTTGACTTTTTGAATTACGAGTACCTTTCCCGGAAATTGTTCTCTGGTCTCACATTGACTTAATTTTTGTTAACTTGTATCCAATTTATTATATCGACAATGTGACGGGGTTTTGTGTAGATACAGTGCAAAAAGAAAATGATCAAAAATTTATGTAAAGCAAGGAGTGCAGGACTTGAGATTTCTATGACTCTAATGGATGGATTTTCGAGTTCTTTATTCAAGAAATTATAAAGATTTCAATTGAGTCACATCAATGGAGATTATACAACGATCTTGAGCTAGTACTTAACATCACCCTGAAGGTAATAATGTAACTATTTGCAATTACGTAAATTTATGACAATTAAAGTAGAATTTATAACATAAGGTCGTGCGTTTTATGCGACCTTAAAACCTATTTCTTTTTTTGTTATACTCTGTGTTCAGCTATGCATCTAATCTGTAAGGTATTTAAATACAGGTTAATTAAGTTTTTGTAACGTTTACGAGCTGCAAACTTAAAAGATTCCAAGCATCAAAGAAAAAAGTTCATAATACTCTTGTGCATATGTTCATCAAGAGAGTGCCGTCCGTGAAGACGTATTTTTTCCGAAATAGGAGTTCTGGTATCAGTGCATGTTGTACCAAAGACCACTTTTTTTAGACGGAAGCGGGCTTTAAGAGTGCAGCTCATGATATAAATATCAAGGGGAGTGAGATTTATTGGTGCCTCTAGAGCAGAGCCAGGAGTGTTGGGGAAAGCCCCTATGCATCCAAGACAAACCGTTCTTTAAAGTCTGGTAAAAGCACAAATCACGTACGTTCGCGACAGTTTATTCCACAAGACAACCGACGCATAGGATATAATTGTACTTACCAAAGCCATGTAGATCCAAAGTACACGAACACTTCTCGGTGACAGGCCCCATGTCTTCCCGATAGATCCTCTGCACTGCCAGGAGGCTGACATCGCCTTAGATGCTTTGACGTATCATGTCAGATAACAGATAAGTTTGTTATCCAGGATGACAACCAAATACTAAGCTTCTTTAGAGAATTAGACGGTGATGCCTTTAAGCGCTAGTTGAGTTTGATGAGGCAGCTTCATCCTTCTGGTAAAGAAAATAACCTCAGTTTTAAGCATCAACATCCGCAATCAATGTCCTATTCCCCAGCATTGCTTTTATCCATGTTTTATGGCCGAGTTACGCACGCCGTTAAAAGTTGCGTTATCGAATGATATGGCAAAATATATTTGGAATCGTCTGGCATGCCAGAAATACAAGCCTAGTAATTTGAAACCAGCTGCATAAATACAAACGATTTCAGGTAATCGACTTTTCAAAATTGTAGCAACTGATCTTATTGGTCCGCTTTCAAGGACCGCAGAGAATTCCAATGCGTACTTATAGTCGAAGATGTTGCTAGTAGATGGACAGAAGTTTTTCCACTACGAGAAGCTACCTGAGAGAGCTGTTGTCTAACCTTGCTTAATGAAATTTTTCTAAGATACGAGACCCTCCGACGACTGATAAGTGAATATGGAATCCAATTTATTTCCACTATCATGAAGCAATTGAGTCATTGTCTTGGTATCCAACAGACCTTAAAACCAGTTTATCTATCCCGTTCAAAGAAGAAACAGGGATACGAAGACGTAACTGACTATTTTGGTCATGTACCGTGCTCAAGCCACCTTCCGGCTCTTAGGTTCGCCATGAATACAGCAAAATGTCAGAGCCCCGATGTATTGGGTCTATTCGTGCGGTTTGATGGTGTAACTTGTATTATTCCATTGTTATTATTCCATGTGTTGGAAAGCTACTGTCATTGTACGTCATTCCAGTATATGTCATTTATTGAAGTATAAACAACAATAATTTTTTTCCACTCAAATATGTCGAACTTTGTGCCTGAAAAAGTGTTTTTGCAGGGAGTTCTTCTTCACTACTGAAAACTGCTGCCGAAAGTCATCGTATTTTGGTGGAAGTTTATGGTGAACATGCGCTAGCTGAGCAAATGTGCCCAATGTGCCCAATGTGATTTGCACGATTTAAAAGTGGTGATTTTGGCTTGGAAGACGATGAACGTCCTGGGCAGCCAAAAAAGTTTGAAGATGAAGAACTGGAAGCATTACTCTATGAAGATTGTTTCCAAACACAAGAAGAGCTCGCAGAATCTTTGGGTATGACTCAAGCAGCCATTTCAAAACGTTTAAAAGCAACTGGATATATTCAAAAGCAAGGAAATTGGGTTCCATATGAATTCAAGCCGAGAGATGTCGAAAGGCGGTTTTGCATGTCCGAAATGCTGTTGGAACGCCACAAAAGGAAGTAATTTTTGCATCGGATTGTTACTGGTGATGAAAAATGTATCCATTACGCCAACCCAAGCGCAAGAAATCATATGTGAAACCCGGCCAACCAGCCAAATCAACGGCAAAGCCGAATATCCATGGCGCGAAGGTAATGCTCTGTATTTGGTGGGATCAGATGGGTGTGCTGTATTATGAGCTGCTAAAATTGGGTGAAATCATAAATGGACAATGCTACCGAACACAATTAATCCGATTAAAGAGAGCAGTAGCCGAAAAACGCCCGGAATATGCGACCAGACACGAGGCAATAATTTTCCATCATGACAACGCTCGGCCCCACGTTGCTATTCCGGTTAGGAACTATTTGGAAAAAAAACAGTAAATGAGAAGTCTTACCCCACCCGACTTATAGCCCAGACCTTGCCCCTTCTGACTACCATTTGAATAATACTATTGTACATGTTTTTCTTAAATAAACGTTCAAATTTTGAAGAAAAAAAAACCGCACGAATTAAAATATATACCCAATACAACAGAGAATTTTATTCATCAAATAAAACCGAGGTTGATGGAACTATGGCAAACGCTCCGGAATGCATGTGAAAATACAAATAGCAAGACTTACAATGACAAGAAAAGAAGAACTCAGCCAGAACATAAAATAGTGGATGAAGCTCTAATCACAACTGACGAATTAGCAATACTGGTGGGAACATACAATGCGTCCGCTATAATCAAGTATTCTCCATTCAACATCGCCGAAACACCAATTCAACGATTTCGTAGAAGGATGCGACACTGAATTCGTCACATTATTGTGACGTTTAATGTTCCATAGGGGGAGACTGTAACACCTTAACACTTTATAACATCGAATCACGACTTGTTGAATTATTTTGAGATATTTTTTTTTTATATTTTCTTCTGCTTTTTACCATACGTGCAGTACCGTCTTAATTTAATTTTCCAAGTCAAAGTCAAAGTAAGGTGACTTTATGTTTTTTAAAAAAAAATATTTACTTGTTCATTAATATTAATGTTGTGCCCTTTAAATAAATCCCATTCAGATATAATACACCTCTGCCAACGCTTTTTCCGATCCTAGAAGCACTTTTCATAATCACTTTTTCGTATAGCTTTAAGCTTTTCCAGCGATGTCGTTTTTATTTTCCTCAATTGTTGCAAACTGCAAATTGCATGGGAGTAAATCCGGTGAATATAGTGGCTGAGGCATGATTGTCAAGTTGTTTTTGCCAAAAAATCTCTCACAAGTAGCGATGAATGAGCAGTTGCATTATCGTGATGCAAAAGCCATGAATGGCGCATAAATTTTAGATAATACTTCTTATTGTGTTCTTAGCATAAGGAACGTCAAGAAATTATGCTGGAGATGGTGTCGCAACAAGACTAAAATTGCTTTAAGCCTTGCAAGAAACCTCGGTGGTATTATGTACCATATATACCACCTTAGCTGTAAATCATATAGTCACTGACTTTGGCCGTGAAAATGTTTGCTTTGATGTTGGTTTTATATATACTTGATTTTCTTATAACTACTACATATGTATTTGTTTATACCTTTCAGTGAGCCTGCATATGTTGCATATTGGGTCGATCTCCTTCCATCCTAATGCCCCTGATTTCCATCGTAATTAGTGTGGCTGGTTACAGCAGTGCCCTTGACAGGCAAGCGATCATCCTCGTGTGATGTGAAGAGAGCCCGATGGTGTATCGTAAATTGGTTATCGGGCACATTTGCCGGTCGATTGTTTACGGTGTCGCGTTCGATATTAATGTAAAAATTAAGGTAAAAACTCCTGATGCTAAATCAAAACTTTGACATTTGATCGAACTTGGCATGCTTTTATCAGTCTTGGCTCTAATGAGTGCTTCCATTAGGACGATTGAGCTTTAGTTTCGACTTCATAACAATATACGCATGATTCGTTACCGGTCATGATCCTTTTGAGCAAGTCATCATTGACATCATTCAAGAGCTCCTGAGCGATGTTCATGCGACATTTCTTCCAAATAAATCTAAGAAGAAATTAAGGAAAAATTCCATTACATGAGCCGACCCATATGCCAACATCTGGGTTTATAACTTCTTGCAGTTTGCTAAGGGATGGCGTAACTTGTATTATTCCATTGTTATTATTCCATGTCATTCTACGTCATTTCAGTATATATAATTCATTTGAAGCGTAAACAACAATAATTTTTTTTTTCACTTAAATATGTCGAACTTTGTGCCTGAATAAGTGTTTTTGCGGGGAGTTATTCTTCATTACTTTAATATGAAGAAAACTGCTGCGGAAAGTCATCATATATTGGTGGAAGTTTACGGTGATCATGCGCTAGCTGAGCGCACGTGCCAAAAGTGGTTTTGCACGATTTTTAAGTGGTGATTTTGGCTTGGAAGACGATGAACGTGCTGGGCAGCCGAAAAAGTTTGAAGATGAAGAACTGGAATCATTACTCTATGAAGATTGTTTCCAAACACAAGAAGAGCTCGCAGAATCTTTGGGTATGACTCAAGCAGCCATTTCAAAACGTTTAAAAGCAACTGGATATATTCAAAAGCAAGGAAATTGGGTTCCACATGAACTCAAGCCGAGAGACGTCGAAAGGCATTTTGCCTGTCCGAAATGCTGCTGGAACGCCACAAAAGGAAGACATTTTTGCATCGGATTGTTACTGGTGATGAAAAATGGATCCATTACGTCAACCCAAGCGCAAAAAATCATATGTGAAACCCGGCCAACCAGCCAAATCAACGGCAAAGCCGAATATCCATGGCGCGAAGGTAATGTTCTGTATTTGGTGGGATCAGATGGGTGTGCTGTATTATGAGTTGCTAAAACTGGGTTAAACCATCAATGGACAACGCTACCGAACACAATTAATCCGTTTGAAGAGAGCAGTAGCCGAAAAACGCTCGGAATATGCGACCAGACACGAGGCAATAATTTTCCATCATGACAACGCTCAGCCCCACGTTGTTATTCCGGTTAAGAACTATTTGCAAAACAGTGGATGGAAAGTCTTACCCCACCCGCCTTATAGCACAGACCTTGCCCCTTCTGACTACCATTTGTTCCGGTCGATGCTTTGATTCATTCTTGGCTGCCAAGCCGGCGCAGTTCTTTTGGGATGGGATCTACAAATTGCCAGAAAGATGGGAAAAAGTCATAGCTTCAGATGGGCAATACTTTGAATTATATTATTGTACATGTTTTTCTTAAATAAAAGTTCAAATTTTGAAAAAAAAAAACCGCACGAATTAAAATATATATAAAATATATATATTGTAAAATCAAACACACAAATTTAAAACCAAACTTAAAATATTTATTATCAATTAAAAGAACAATTCATAGCATTTACCGTGAATTGTGACATAATGTAAACGTTGGCCACGACTACGTCTGTAATGGTTCATTCGGAAGGTCCAATTTTCGGCGGCTCGTTCGAGCATAGCGACTGGTATCTCGCGGATAACACGAGTAATGTTGGTTTCCAAAGCGTCAATCGTAGCTGGCTTATTCTTGAAGACCTGAGACTTTACATATCCTCAGAGAAAATAGTCTAGAGGTGTGATATTGCACGATCTAGGCGGCCAATTTACCATAGGAAACCGTGAGATTAAGTGCTCACCAAAATGATTTCTCAACAAGTCTATTCTTTTACGCGCTGTATAGCTCGTAGAGTAGTTTTGTTAAAACCAGACCTCACCGAGACTTTGTGCTTGAATTTTAGGAAGCACATAGTCCATAAACATGGCGCGATAACGGATACCATCGACGGTAACATTCTGATTTTCCTCATTTTTGAATAAATATGGACCAATGATTCCGACAGCCCATAAACCACATCATACCGTTGTTTTTAATGGATGTAATAGTAGCTCTTGGTACTCTTCGGGTTGCTCATCAGTCCAAATACGGCAATTTTGTTTATTAACGTATATGAAACACCGGATTTTCATTGAGTTTTCCCATTTCCTGTAAATATGACGCAAATTTAAGTCGTCTGGCTTCAATTCTTGCACATGTTGAGTTTGGTATGCTTTTAGGCCGAAATCCTCACGTAAAATACGCCAAGTTGTCGAATACACCAAGCCAAGCTGCTGAGAACGACGACGAATCGATTCGTCACGGTCTTCGCGTATACTCTCAGCTACAGCTGCTATAGTCTCTTCACTGCGTGCTGAATGTGGTCTAACCGGTCGAGTATCATCCACTAATGTAAACTGGGACTCAAATTTACGAACGGTATAGGCAATAGTGGTTTCAGTAGGTCGATTATGCGCACGGTAAGTTCATCGAATCGCACGAAAAACGTTTCTCACAGAACGCTGATTTTCGTAATACAGCTGGAAAATTTGAAGACGCTGTTGTTGTGTGAGTCTTTTCGCGATAACTTGCCAAACGATAATGGACAAATTGACAAAGCATTTTGATAGGAGTCACGCGTGATCTGTCAAAAAAAGCCTTTTGAAAATCAAACCTCACGCTAAATCACCCGCTATTTTGAGCAAACCAAGTTTCACTTACTCAGACTACTCAACAAATAATTCGGAGAACAATTACTTTAAATAATATAATTTGACGAGTTATCTGTCATACTATCTTGATCAAAAAAAATTCGGAATTTAGTCAGAAAATTAAAAAAAAAAGTTTATTCATCCAAATCTATATTGTCCCCTTCAAAGTAATCCAAATTGACTGCAACACACTTATGCCAGCGCTTGATCCAGTCCTCGAAACATTTTCTGTATTCGATTTTCGGTATGTCCATCAGTGCTTATTGCGATTTTTCCATTATTTCCTCTCGGCTGCTGATACGCGTTCGCCATAGTGGTTTTTTAACTCGATTAAACAGAAAGAAGTCACAGAGTGCCAAATCAGGTGAATGCGGAGGCTATTGGGTGGTATTTGTGGCATTTTTCTTCAAAAAATTGGGAATAATGATGTCACTGTCCGACGGTGCGTTTTCATGGTGCAAGATCCACGAGTTTTCTGCTTAAAATTCTGGTCTCTTTCAGCGAATTGCTTCACGCAAACGTTTCATAACGCATAAATAATACTCTTTGTTTACTGCCTGGCCTTCTGGTAAAAATGATGTACTACACCGTAGTAATCCATGAAAAAGGTGAGCATTGCCTTCTTTTCTGACTGAAAACGATGTGGTGTTTTTGGTCCCGGCTCATTTGGCGAACGCCATTTACTTGCCCAATGTCTGGATTGCGTGTCGTTCTCATAAGACCACGTCTCGTCTCCAGTAATAATCCTTTTGATAAATGTGGGATCGCAAATCATCTCTTTTGCGACGTCAACACGGTCCCTTTTTTGCTTGAATTTGAGGTATTTTGGCACCAACTTTGCCGCAACAAGACGGGAACAAAAATCATTAACCAAAATTTCTTGGACAGATCCGTAGGCAATGTTCAAGTCCTCCGCTATCTCTCTGATGTTTATTTGCGGTTATTGACCAACATTTCTTTTACTTCATCAATGTATTCGTCCGTTTTCGATGTCGATGGTCTGCCACTGCGTTCACGCATCATTTAATCCGTTTTTTACGCAAAATTTAATACAAGTTCGTTGTTGCAAATTTAAATGAATTTCTAAAATTGTGAAAAATCGCCAACACACAGAGATAGATAGATAGAGGCTGCGTAACTTTTGCAAATGTCAAGCTATGACACTAAGATTTAGAGGGAATGTCAACAACAGATGTACCAACTTAACAAAAAACAGAATACTTTTTCAGGTGGTTTTTACATCTGATACATCACGTTCTTCTCTGGCGTTGCTTTTTGGTGATACTAAAACATCCTTGTTTAACAATAATTTTTTTAAAGGTTACTGCAAGTCATCCAAACTATGTGCATTTATGTAACAGATTTTCAGTCCATCGTAACTTTTGGAAAGAATAATTAACATAGTGTACGTGGATTTTTCCTTCATACTGTATTGGTTTGGAGAATCTAGAAAAACCATAAAAGAAACTGACAAAAACAACAAACAACAAAAGATAAAAGTGCATCATCCTAGTGGAGAGAAAGGAGATTTGAGAAAATATTTGTAAAGAGCAGTATACAGAGAAAATAAGTAACAACAATGCATATACGTAAACAATTTGAACAATGTTTACATTTGATTAGTTTCAGCAGCAGAAAGCAGACTTTCGGAGCTTTCACTGAGAAAGCTTTTTTCTTTCGCCGACTTCTTTACATACACATGTCCAAATTTCGTGAATAAGAAAAGCAAACAGTGGTTTTTACCGCCAGAAAACGAGATCACTATTTAGGAGGAATCGTGCTTGCCTGGTTAAGCTCTCATTTAGATGGCAGCTTCAAAGAGTCGAAGTTCGGTTGCATTTTGTTTGCCGTAGTTCGCTGAGAACTATGTTTCGTGCTTTATGAACTGATAAACTTAGACACGATCAGTGTTGCCACAATGCAACTTTTGTAGCAAAATGGCTAAATTTTTTTCAGCTTTTTCAGTTTACTAATTAGATTTTAAAATTTGCCCCATTTTGCTACTTTTTATTTTTCGAATTTATTGTATATTGCACTCATTTTACCTTTATATGTTTGGCAATAATTTCTGTTGCTTTCGATCCCAACAACGCACTTGTGGCTGAACGCTTGATTTCTCGTTCGGTGCAACCAATTCTTATTATTTTTCCAGAATTCAAAAAGTACCAAGCCAAATGTGATAAGTAAGATAAACAGAAAAAATGTTGAATGCATTTTATTTATTTTGTTTACTATTTTTATAGAAAGATAGGTACCGATGTACATTGGTTTTAAATGTCTTAATGTTACAATGACTGGGAAACAGATAGCTGGGCAGGACAATTCATAAGCAAGTAGGATGGAATAACGTTATTTCAGAGTGGACTTGGAGGTCTACTGATGAGCATTTATAGCGAGACAAGTGTTACGCTTGAAGATTTGAAGGGGTGGAATGCTGTGAGACACGAGATATTACGTTGGTGTTCAAGGATGTAAATTGACAGAGTGATTTTAGCATCACTTATGATTTTAATCACAAGGTTTTGCATCACCTGACCAGATGTAGCCATTGTACTCCAATTCCAGTCGGATAAATGCCCAGGACAGAGTGGGTAACGTATTTTTTACATCGCTTGAAGAATCCAAGACATTTCGCAGCATTTTTAACGACACCGAATATGTGGTCATTCCAACGTAAGTTGTCATTGATACACATAACGAGAATAGAAAGTTTTTCGATTTCTACGATGCAAGTGCCATTCATGGATAATGGGTTGGTGTTTAAATTTCGTTTTAACGATAGCAGTTAACATTGTGTTTTGGAATCATTAAATTCCACTCTTTTAATGGTTATGCTGTTAATATCGAAGTTTAATGAGCCTAACATACGGGATATGAATACCCTTTTACTGACTTTTCACCAGGGCGCAGGCGAGTGGTGTAGTAGTTTGAAACTCTGGTGTATTAGGTTTCGATATTTTTCCCAGAGGTGGTTGTCAAACTGGAGCCAGTGCATCCTCAACCAATGGGTCGTTACATTTAGCCCATCCAGCAACCACTCCAACATCTGTGTTATGCCTACATGTCAGAGTTGACGCCGACGGGATTTTCATATAACTACATGAAAATTTTACGAAAAGACTTTTTCAAAAAATTGCCTCGCACAGGATTCGAAGCCGTGACCCTCTGCTTGAGTCTATGCATATACCACTACACCACGGCCATCCCCATTCCAAAGCCGAAGAGGAGCGACCTGAATCGAAGAACGAATATAAAAAGCAGAGAGCACTGTCGTCAGTAATGGAATATATTGGATTTGAAGTGGCATAAAAGAGATCATTGACAGCAATTGAAAAGAGTGCTGAAGACAAGCAGTGCCCTGCGATTTATTTTATTCTGATGCCAAACTCTGTCAAATGCCTAAGAAATAGCAAGTGCGACTTTCTTGCAAGCTCTATTGATGTTTCGACGCAGTCAAGCGAAAGCGGAGACAAAGCACAATCAAAAAGTATTAAGCTGGCTGCAGTGTGCAGCAAGCAGATTGGCGTTTTCCAAAGAGCTGATAGCTGAATTGTCATTATAAATATTATTGACCAACGACCAACAATTTTTACTACCTTTGGGACATTGTATTGTACAATTGTTTGACTTAGTTTTTGGTCTTATTGAAATTTCACACGCTAAAGAAAGACCATGCAGTCGTTTTCGGATCGTTTGAACTTTTTCGGTTTCCTCTATCGGGACCAAAAAAACAATTCTTTAACCCTGACAACTTGAGCCTTAATATGCGTTTTATTTTGGTTTGATACTGATTTGTGATCATATCAGCAGCGGCATCCACGGCGTTAAAATTCTTAAAGGAACTGTTAAGTCCGCTCCAATTGGATTTCTCGTATTGCCATACGGTTCTTTTAGGAACTTTTCTCTAACTCTGTGATGTGTGTAGGTGAAAATAACTGATATGACATAATGGTCTAACGATCCTAGAACGGAGAGCACTTCAACGGTGTACTTATCAGGATGAGAGGTTAAAAACAAGTCCAGAGTGTTGACGGTACTACTATCAACATCCGGTATTCATGTGGGCTCATTTATAAGCTGTTTCAAGTTTGTTACTATGCGGAAATTTTGACATTGGCTTGCAACAACAAAATTCACTCTCACAACCCGCTAGAGTTGACTTGTAAATTCTGCGCACTTCTTTTAGTAACGATGTTTCTACAACACATCATATGACATTATTTAAGTCCTTTTCTGACATTGAAGGTCCCGGTTTTGTCATTACCTTGACGAAGCAGAGTGCATTCCATCTTCATCCTGCAATAGGCGAATGAGCTTGGCATGGATGCCAAAACTGGACATGGTTCTGTATTCGTATAGTTCATCTCTATAGATGCTATCAGAAGTGAAGTGCGTCAATTTATAACTCCTTAGATTTGTTTACAAAATCTGACACTAATATAAAGATCAGATCTACGGTGGACTTTATTGGCCTTAAACTACACTGATAGAGGCCGGTCAGACTGTTTATGACGGGTCTAAATCGTTCACATAATACAGCAGATATGATTTTCTTGGAAAAATCTTTATCTTTATGTTAATTTGCACCCCACTGTAGCTAAAATGTTTTATATATCACTTGCTCCTTTAAATCATTCGGGCTAACCGGTCGTATTCTTTCTCTGAGGTAATCCTCAGACCAACGAGTTTGATCGAACGCTTCTCGTGGTGTCTTTTTTTTTCTTTTGAGTGGCCTATATTCTTCTGCTTCTTTACTGCTCGTAGTGCTCGCGAGCACTTCTCGTTCTATTCTGCAGGGCCGATCTCTGTATCCGCTGGATTTGCATTCATCGCAGAACCATTGCATTTTTTTTTTTTTTTTTTTTTTTTTTTGTGGCTTATTCAAGATTAGTACAACAGAGACGGTCTCTCACGATTTTAGCCATTCGACATTGAACTGCCTCAGAGTGTTGTGCTAACTTTGGGCTATGATGAACGTCTGCATCCGTGCTCTGGTTAGAAAAAGGTAATGGTTCAAATCAATGTTAGCTGCCTGGAATATTCAAACATTCAAAAAACTGGAGAAGTACATTGCCTCGATTGCAATTTGCAATCGCTGTTGCTTTATGTATTGTACATACATACATATATCAAGACGTGGTAACTATGTGGAAACACATTGAATAAGCCTTCGTCTATTTCCGGTGGTGATAGTGTAGGGGATGCATTTCACTTCTGTATAACCAAAGTTGCCCTCAGTGCCTACCTTGGTACTTAAATTAATTTTCCCGTCATCTTAAGTGTATTGCTTTTATATTTTGTCGAAGAGCTCATAGAAGTAGTCTTCCTTAGGTTGTCCTTTTCCTTTTCTGGAGTATTTGAGAGCATTTGAGAGCATTTTCTTTCGTAGAGTGCGAAGTCTATGATCATACTAAGAAGGGGTTGTAGAAGAAGTTTTATGAAGGAAAAATTTAGCAAAGGACATCGACCAGAGATAAATTGACAAATTCAAAGGAAGTCAATAGGGATCTACGTATTAATTTTACGAAAATTAGCTTTTTGAAAAGTGTAACAGCTCAAACTTGCTGAGATAGTTTTGAAAAAATGAAAGAACAAGGGGAGAATGAAAGTCATTTTTATTTGAAAGTAAAAGGTGACAACACGATAATAAGAAATTAATAGGATCAAATGTAAAAATAAATTCTATTTGCCTCTCCATATACAGTTGGAAAAGCCACTAACTTGACATAAACTAGAGCCGATTAACCGATCTTAAAAGAGACATTCCTTATTAGAAATAAGATAAGAAGCGATGAAGAAAGATAGGTCTTTAGATGGAGTCTATTTCATTTGAGGTAGTTCAAAATCGCCAAAGATAATGATATTATCAAGATTGTCCGATAAGTCTATCAAACTGTCAATTGCATCAATTGCAAGTGGATAGGATTCGATAATTTGGGAGGAAGAATGAAATAACACACTTTGTACAAGGATCTACAGACAAGTCTTAGTTTAACTGAAGACGAAGTGGCATCGAGAAATGAGTCAAGGATAGGTCGTGTGCGATCGTTATTCCGAAAGCATGGGAAGGATAATAGAACAACTCCTGTTTCCTGAAAGGAAGTTTTCTGCATGACTTGTTAGGTTCGAAAAATATTATCGTGATTAAGTCGACTTCATTGGAGACTCTTTAATAGGGCATCAAGTTGCAAGACAAGATCGGCATGATCGGCAAGATTGGCTGCAACTTTTTAGGGAGGCGTATTTAAAGACTCGTAATTCTTTTTAAAAAGTTTCCGGAGACTGGTAACGTCAGTGTTGAGACCTTTCTGCTGAATTGAATGCTTGTTGGGTTGGTAGCTTATAGGTGTTATCATCTTTGAATGTTGATAGTATGTCCATTTTATACAATTGTTCTATTGTGAGGAATTGTCTTATGTCATTTCCATGATTTCGTTCTGACTTCTAAACTATTTAGAAGAAGTTATTAGTATCCGTGACGCTGGTTTTCGTTTTACCCTCGTTGCACACCGAGTAAAATTTGTCGTCAAGATGGGCCACATAAACTCGTAGACGTACATGTGGTATATTCTAGTAAATTTTTTTTTTCTGTAAGCCTAGAAAGAGGAAAAGCGATTTAACAGTGGACGATGAAAGGGGACCAACGGAACAAGAACACGACATACATAATTTGGTTGCGTTGAGTTGGCTTCGAAATGCAAGCACTACAGTCTTATGAATGAGCATTGAGATAGACCATGAGCAATAATTGCTAATATTTGTGACGAGGCTTGTGAAAATGGTGATACATCTTTGCTTCCATTCTCTACTAGAAAGATAATGTCACTTTTTCTAGGTGCACATATCTTTTTTATTTTATATTTTGTTTTTAGGAGAATGACCGAAAAAGTTGTCCATTCAAGCGACGCCACCAGACCAGGGTATAGCTTTATAAAACGTGCCCTCGTCAATGCGCCTGAGCTAGTTAGTTTTGCCCCAAAACTTGCATAATTAGGAATTGTTTATTAACTGCTTAATCCACCTCGCGAATTAAGGTATTTAAAAAAGTTTAAGTGACCCATCGTAAACTAAAGTGCGCGGTGAGTTTAAATTGTCAAAACTGCTATGATCTCATTACCTCGTAACCTTGCACTGCATCGTAATGCGAGATCCTCTTTTATGCCACTCATGAATCAACTTTCTTGACATTCACATCGATTCTCTAGAATACATAGACCTGTTCACCTGGATGGTCATCAACGCAGTAGTTTCTGTCATAATCACGACATTGTCTAGCGAGATACTAATTCTTAAGTTGATAACAACCCCCTCTTAGCTAGTTTATATGATTAATCTTATCAGACATGGAATTGCTCACAGTCTGTCATTACTTTAAAAACATATAAAACAAACAAGTCCATTAAAAACCTTAAACCTTGTCCGCCCATTCCTGATTAATCTGCGGTCGAAAACCTCGATTAATTTTATTACAAGCAATTACTTCGATACTTACAATTTTGACTTCGTCAAGCACTTGTTACTTTACCCCCTCCGTGGCATTGCTGTTCCATTTTACAAGCTGTTATATTGTCACTGGAGCAAACAGCGGTATTGGTGAAGTCATTGCAGCTGATTTCGTCAAAGCTGGACTAAAAGTTGTTGCTTTAGATCGCTTTAGATCGCTTCCAGACGCCCATCAGACCAATTTCTATCCCCGAAAATGTGATGTCAGCAACGAGATCGAAGTGGAAGAAACTTTCGATTGGATTGAAAGCACGCTTGGTGGAACAGATATCATGATCAGCAATGCAGGTATCAGCCGGAAGGGATACCTCGTCAATATGAAAACAGAATTAATGAACGAAGTGATCGATACAAATGTAAAAGGGCTGATCTACTGCACTCAGGCCGCATTCAAAAGCATGAAGGAAAGGAAGTTCAATGGACACATTGTTTACATCAACAGTGTCTGTGGTCATAGGCACATTGACATTGGAGAGGGCTTAAGTTCGAATGTATATCAGGGTTCAAAATATTCCGTAACTGGGATCAATGAAACTCTCCGATGTGAACTGAATGATTTCAGAACCAAGATCAAGACCACTGTGTGTAATTCGACCTTGATTTGAGAGAGTTGAGATAATTTGCATTTTTTTTTCAGAGCATAAGTCCTGGTGTTGTGAGGACGAAAATCAGTTTCATGGTGAACTATAATGCTCTTGAAGAAGCGATTCTTTTACCAGAGGATATGTCATCTGTGCTGTTTACAATTTCAACTCCTCCTCATGTCCAAATTCATAAGATTACCACAAAGCCCGTCGGTGAAAAATTGTTGTTATATTTGTGGTAGAAAATTAATTAAAAAAAAAAAAAGCTTTTTAAGTTGACTTTATAATGTGTCTTTTCTTTTGGGTTATTAGTACATATTTGGGCAGCAAGCTTCGTGAATGTTCAGTAATTGTTTAACTTTCAGCAATGCAACATTGGCAAAATCGTGTCGCAATAGTAACTGGAGCTAGCAGTGGAATTGGTCAAGCTATTGCCAAAGATTTAGCTATAGCGGGACTTCTAGTGGTAACTGTAGCGCGTCGATTTGAACTTTTACAAGAAAATCGCTCCAAGCTTCCACAAAATGTTCAATCTCATGTGTATCCTCGAAAATGTGACATTGCTAACGAAGCAGAAGTTAAAGATACATTCAAATGGATCAAAGATAACCTCGGAGGGGTGGACATACTTGTGAACAATGCTGGTATAGTACGATTTGGGAATCTTCTTCAAATGGACACTAGCGTAATCGGTGATGTTATCAATACGAATGTGAATGGTTTGATTTACTGTACTCAGGCGGCTTTCAAGAGTATGAAGGAGAGGAAGTTTGATGGACATATTGTTCATATCAACAGCATTCTTGGTCACAATGTGTTTCAAAAAATGCCCAACTGCAGTTTTAACATCTATCCATCGACTAAATTTGCAGTGACTGCCATCAATGAGACAATTCGCAATGAACTTCGGGATCTGGGAACCAAGATCAGGACCACGGTGAGTTAAAGAAGAAAAACAGGTTTTAGAATTTCATGGATCTGATTGTTCCTTTCAGAGTATCAGTCCAGGATTAGTTCGTACGGAAATTTCATCACCAGAAGCATACGAACGCGCAAATGCAGTTCTTGAGCCGGAAGACATATCGCAGGCGGTGTTGTTTGCAATTTCAATGCCACCTCACGTACAAATTCATGAAATCATTGTCCACCCTGTGGGCAAAAAGTACTAAGTTAAGGCTTGTTGCTACTTTACGGCGAATTAAAGTTAAATAAACTTTTAAAGGTCAAATAGTGTCTTAATTGTGATTAAAATTGTGGATTTTTATATTATGAAGAGATGCTGACCGGTGTTTCAGTTTCTGTTTACTACGAAAATATAATACGAGTATCATACTTATCAGGGATTGACCTCGAGAAATACAAAATTGCATCTAATTGTTTGTGTTTTAATTAGAAAAATCATTTTACCTTATAACAACTGAACAAAAAGTGTCGTTGAATCAGATGATAACAATATAGATGACTAGTTGAAGGAGCTTGATATTTATGACTTCTATGAGATAATAATGCCAACAATTTAGCGATGTCTTTATGAAAATTTTTTTCACTTGAGTGGTAATAAATTACAAAAGAATGTATTCATGATCATCCCATGAGCTGGAAAGCATACCATATTTCAGTTAAGACCTAAAACTTGGATCTACATACGGTTGTTGGATATTCGGTGTTTTACAACGTCTTCAAGAAGAGGTCAGCCTATATTATTCAAACACTCGTGCTTCGAATACCTTGCTGTGTACGGCACCGCTACTCATACCGAAAATTATGCTCACATGAGACCCAAGATTCAATTGAAGCCCTTATCAAGGACGCAAGCAGCTCTGATGCAGATTTGGATCCAGTGAATTTATCCTCGGATTCTGGCATTCGAATTAGGTTCGAAGGGGTAAGGGCTTCATCATTCACACACACATCCTAGATCTGTTTTAAAGCCGTCCGTGGAGACCAGACTGTTTTGCTTTATTCATATGATCATCCACGGCGACATACCCCATATTTCGCTGAAAGGTCAATGGCGATTTGAAAGATCGATAGCGCATTTGAGGTTTTCGACGGGACATGTTTAGTCCAAAGAACTTCGTTTTCCAAGAAATCATTCAGAGCCGCTTTGAAGAAACGGATATGATGCCTTTAAGACAAGTCAGACCAGTGAACTGCCTCCCTCTCGTAAAGAGACAAGCCTCAGTTCTGAGATGATTAACTGAAAGCCCATATTTACAGCTGCAATCGCTTGCTTTTGATCAGTCACATCATCTGTATATATTTCAGCGCCGACGATAGTACAATCGAACGGGGTAGGATAGGACTTTGCCTTGCAGACAATCCCTGATTTCCTCCTGAGTGCTTTGGATTCAGTTTAGGCGCCATCAGATCTTTTGAGTATTTGCCCCAATCTAGTATTCGGGGGCTTTGACCAGCCTGTTGGTTTTGATTTTTCCGCAAATGTTTTACAAGTGCACATTTTGAAGTCCAACAATGTTAGGCCGTTATGTTTTTTTTTTTTTTGCTTTGATCTGTAAAGATTGTAGTCTTATTCCAAATTTGTGTTAAACTACTTTTTTGAAAGTTTTCTGAATAAACGTGATACTATAGTTTTCATCTACAAGGAACTACCAATATTTTGAATACATGCAATCCCAGCTCGCTATCCCTACTACAGAAACCACCAACACAATAACTGATGATGAAGATTCTATACTATTCTTGTCTGGAATTATTCAAAGTAAAATTATTATCTTTCCTTCCACTTACCATGGGATGTACTCTGTGTAAACTACCTACCCAGTACGTTATCTGTTAATTTCAAGGAGACTTTAAGAATCCGTGCGGGTCACCAAGAACGCGTGCACCAAAAATCCGTACATCAACAAAAACACAGATACACATGCAATTTGAACACTTACGCTCATTTATTAAAAAGCAATCAATTCCTATTGTTAACGAAAATCTTAAAAACTTCTAGAACATCTCTCCCACCGGTTTAATTGTGATCTCATGGATTTGCACATGCGGTGGAGTCGAAATTGCAAAGAGGACAGCCTGCGATATATCTTCTGAATTTAGGCAATTACCAAGAGCATCAAAGACATCCTGTGGTATGATTTCAGTCCGAACAGCTCCCGGACTTACACTCTGCAAAGACAGCCAATCAATCAATATTTCCATAAATTTCAGTTGAACTTACCGTGGTTTTAATTTTTGTTTCCAGATCCCTCAACTCATTACGAAATGTTTCATTAATAGCAGTAACCGCAAATTTCGACGGAGGATAAATATTTGCACTCTGATTGGGTGCAATATTGAAAGAACTATGCCCTGCGACGCTGTTGATATGAATAATATGTCCGGCGAAGTTTCTCTCCTTCATGCTCTTGAAAGCAGCTTGTGTGCAGTAAATCAAGCCTTGCACATTTGTACTGAGTACTTCATCGATAAGTTGAGTATCCATTTCGATAAGTTTTCCAACACGTACTATCCCAGCATTATTCACAAGAATATCAACACCCCCAAGAGTCTTCACGATCCACTCAAAAGTAGCCTTGACTTCAGCTTCCTTCGATACATCACACTTTCGGGCGTAGAAATTCTTTTGAAGCTTTACTGGAATTTTGGAGCGGTTTTGATCGAGACGTTCTTGTCGTCTACCCAAAGCTACTACTCGTAGACCAGCTTTAGCAAGATCTTTAGCGATAGCTTCACCGATTCCACTACTAGCACCGGTTACAACTGCGACACAATTTTGCCAACGTTCCATGTTTTCGTTCAACAGATCGATAGTGACTAAACTATTTTTATGGGATACGATTGCATTTATAGATTGCACAGGGTGCACAGCTGAAGTACTACAATTAAAGTTGTCTATTATATAGATAAGATAGAAGCTAGAGGGTGCTTGAAAATTGCAGCTAGCAATTTGATTAAGAAGCTAAAGCCCCTCGCACACGGGCAGAATGGTGAATGTGTTATTGTTTTAGTGAGTCAGCAGTTTGAAGTGATTTTCTGTTTAGAAAATGTATCTTCTCAGTGTTGTAGAGTTGTAAACCATTTTGTTGAAAAAGTCTTGCTTAAGTTGCGACCGCATTAAAATGTGGTGAGATAATGCTGCTCACGAAAAACCCTGGACATGGTAATGATTTATCGAGTGGTACACGAAGGCCCTTTTTAAACCATGAAAAAGTCCTCTCGGTTAAAGTCGCACAACATTCCACAGTCATATTCCACAGTCTTTTTACTGGTTATTTGAACAGCTTCAGTTTTGTGGTCAGCTATTTCAAGGCCAGCCGAGTCAAGCCAATTTTTGATATTGGCGACTGCTTCATCCGTGGCCAACTCTATCTCGTGGATTTGCTTGGCGAAACCGATTACTTTAAGTCCTTGCGGTAGCGTGAGGCAAAAAACACCGTCGAACATGATAGTCAGTCTTAGGACTGACCCTTGCGGAACTCCCGCGGTGATATTGTAGTACTTAACTATCCTAGCTTCCTGTCGGTAAAGAAATCCGTGACTATCTTTAAAAAATACTCTGGTGCATTCATTCCGGTCAGTGATCTGCCAATGCATGTCTAGTTGGCAAAGTTAAAAGCGTTTTTAACGTTTAGCGTTAATACTGGCTGCTGTGTCTACTACAGTCTATATGTCACCGACGATAGAACGCGATTTTCGGAAGCAGTACTAGGCTTCCGACAAAGCTTCTCTATTTTCTGCTCCTGCTAGCAGGCTGCTATATATGATGCGTTTTAGGATTTTTTCCAGTCAACCTAGAAGGCATATTGGTCGATACGACGAAGATTTTCTGGTTGGTTTATTTCCCTTAGTTAACAACCAGATGCTGGAGTTTTCATGGTCCAGGGAAGATCCCCTCTTCAAGGCACCTTTGCATCGTTGCTATTAAAAGGTCCGGTACCTTATGGACCGCTGCTTTGATAGCCATTTTTGAATGCCGTCGGGTCCAGGCGCTTTATTGTCACCTTTTTTCCTGCATGCTTCGTATAGCTCATCTGTTGTGATTTACGGAATATGCTTCGGGTTTGTTGCTCGCATGTGTATGCGTTGCGTAGTTAGTCTATGAGGGAATAGATGCTCAACTACTATATTGTCTTCAGCATTGCCGGATATGACATTTGTAGGGACTTACTACTCCTTAGTTTCTTTGTCACTATCCTATACTCCACACCCCAGAGTTCAAGATCTGGTTTTGGATTTCACTTTTGCTTACTTAGGTAATGTAGAAGTTTGTAGAATGCTACAAACGTCAGCCCTCAAAGCTTCAAGTTTGAAACACTTTTTCCGGAATATCGTAATTAAGTCCTTACTGGGTTCGGCTGTAATGCCTCTGGCAATGTGAGTATGCTGGGATCGCTCTCGGCGTATGAAAACCGGTCGGTGCATGTACTCTTGTATTCAGAGTGCACTGACCCAAGTGTATATTACATACATGTACATGCGTTAGGTCGCTCACACCTTGATCTAGCCCAGGGGGAAAAGAATAGTGTGGGAGGGTTGAAGGAAAAGGATTAAGAGCATGCTTTAGTTTCAGGACACGTCTGGAAAAATTTCTCGAGATTCATTGACTTTGCTCAGCCCCTACAACTCGACAATATCGATGCTCAGGTAGGGGTTGCAGCTATGAACTGTGAAGAAAATTAAATAGATTATTACTTTGGATGGCATATGTATGTCTTTTTTTTTAATTTCCATAAAAATTCCTTTTAAGACAAAAGGGGAAACAAACTGCGGTAGTATTCTATAAGCCCTTGCTTAAATCTTACAAATACTGCCGTGTGCATCTGCCTTAATTCGATTGAATTTTAAAGCATGTTACGGTAACACATTGTGGCCACACACTAAAGAGAGCCTTAGAAAGTTGCAATCTTATTGCTAATATGGTGTCATATTCGTAAACAAAGCGAGCGAGTGTCATCATGCTAAGCAAGTGATTAGACGCCAAGGCGATACGAAAACATTCCACAGAACTGATAAAAGCTCCCGAACGAATCAAATGTTTTTTAGTCACAATCAGCCTGTTTAAAAACATGGAGCGTTGGCAAAATCGCGTTGCTGTTATAACCGAAAATGTGATGTAAGAGATGAAACTGAAGATAGAAGACTCTTGGTGGTGCTGATATTCTCGTTAACAATGCTGGATTAGGTGGGTTTGGAACCCTTCTCGATATTAATACCAAGGAAGTTGGAAACGTTCTTAATACAAACGTCATGGGTGTTACCCATTGTACTCAAGCGGCATACAATAGTATGAAGGAAAGGAATTTTAATGGACATGTGGCACCAAAACAGAGTGCGATGTCTGAACTTTACAAAAAGAAAACAATGACTTTTCTATCACTACTTTGTTGTACTCAGGGATTGACTGTTCATCTTCAAGCAAAACCAATACAGTGTAAACGTTGAGACGCCACATTCAGAAGAGATTGTAGCCTTTGCAAATCGAGTATCTCTACAGCTCGTCAGAAGAGCTCTGTCACCATCAAGTGTCGAAGACTAGTGGCAACAATGCCACTAAGCTATCAGAGAAGCCCACAAGAAAGACAAGAGCTTTCTCTGAAAAAAAAACAAGTTCATGAGAGTCGATCGATTGAAAGATACGAATGCTGTTAAATGAGTACCCAGATTGGAAGATAGGTGGTGCTACTGAGCTAAAATGAGTATACCTTCATTTAGTGTAGCCTCTTTTAGCCTGTCAAAATTTGGTGGCCCAAAAACGGTCACCACAGAAGAAACCATGGACAAAATCCATGATCTCGTATTCGCGGACCGCCGAGTGAAAATTCGCGATTTGGCGGAGATAGCAGTCATCGTTACTGAATGCGTAAACTTTATCCTGCACGAGATTTTGGTCATGAAAAAGTTGTCCGTGCAATGGGTGCCGCGTTTGCTCACACCGGAAACCACTTCAAAGACGTGCTGGCACCGTTTAATCGAAATCTGGAGAATTTTCTGCGTCATTTCGTGACAGCTGATAAGGCGTGGAGCCACCGGTACACACCAGAGACCAAAGAAAAATCGAAACAACCGGGCCTTTGGCCGGAAAGGTGATGGCCACCGTTTTTTTGGGCGCGCGAAGTGTGATCCACGTTGACTATTTAGAGAGGGGAAAAACAATAATTAAAGCATACTACGTCGATTTATTGGGCCGATTTAAAGAAAAAACGACCACATTTGGCGAAGAAAAAAGTGCTCTTCCACCAAGATAACACACCGGCAGTCGCATTTGTCACAGCCAAATTGGTTGAATTGCAATAAGATTGTTCCCCCATCCTCCGTATTCTCCGGATTTGGCTCCCTTTGACTTCTTCTTGCTCCCAAGCCTTAAAAGATCGCTCGCCGGAAAGAAGTATTTATGCTTAGTTTTGTTGAAATTCAACAGTTTTTAATAATAAATACCGACCTGGTCCCACCAAATAAACAACATAACTCCCACAACATAGTCCCCAAGACTTTCTTCTCTTTGAGTTGTTGCAATAAATCCATTTTTCGTCACCCGTCACGATGCGATGAAGAAAACCTTTCTTTTTTGCCGCTGGAGCAGTTGTTCACAGGCGAAAAAACGACTTGGCTTCAAATCATAAAGCACCCAAATTCCTTGTTTTTAAATCATTCCCAACGCATGCAATCGTCTGGAAATGGCTTGGCAGGTAATTCTTAATGCTGAAGCAAGATAGTCTTGCGTTTGGCAGGGATCTTGAAATTGTTTCAAGCGGACAGTTGTCAGCATTGAATCACCCCTTTGAAGCGACGGAACCAATCACACCATGTTGTTTCACTTAGAGCAGCATCTCCATAAACTTTTTTGAGCTCCCAACCAAAAGTACTAGGTGGAGTGAAATGTAACCTCCTTGGGAATGAAAAAAAAATTTTTTTTTAAATGTTTTTTTTATTTTATTCAATAAAGTCTCCGTTTAGTTTGATACACTTATTCCAGCAATTTTCCAACTTCTTGCTCCCGTCCGAAAAGTAATTTTCCGTAAGGTCTGCAAAATACTCCTTCGTGGCGTCGATGATTTCCTCGCGTGAGCTGAATTTTTTATTGATGAACCATCTTTTGATATTTGGAAAGAGATAATAGTCCGAGGGAACCAAATCGGACAAATACGGTGGATACGATAGCAATTGGAGCCAATCAATGACTTAGATTTTAGCCGTGGTTGCGATACTCTTGTGCGCCGGTGCATTGTCTTGCAAAAACAAAATTTTTTTCGCTTCATGTGAGGCAGTTTCGCAGCGATTTCGGCCTTCAATCGCTCCAATAATGCACAGTTATACTCGGTGTTGATGGTTTTTTTCTTTTTCGATGTAGTCTACGAAGAGTATGCCATGACAATCCCAGAAAACCGACGGCATAACCTTTCCGAGCCATCGAGTCCCATTATGCAGCTTCGGAACAGTCGTGCCGGCTTCAGTCCATTGCCGTCCGCTCTTTCTGTTCTCTGGTATTGAACAGTTACCAATCGACGCCAAAAGTCCGCCCGATTTCACATCAGCAATTCTAAACACTCTTTCGAAGTGCTCTCGCGTTCGTGTTTTTGGTCAAGAGTGAGTATGCGCGGCACCCAGCGGCAGGATAACTTTTTCATATGCAAAATATTGCCTAAAATATGGCGTGTGCACTTAGTACTAATCTTTGTGGTATCTTCTCGTAAAGAGACAAACCTCAGTTCTGAGATGATTAGCTGAAAGCTGTTGGTTTTGATTTTTCCGCAAATGTTTTACAAGTGCACATATTGAAGTCCAACTATGTTAGGCCGTTATGTTTTTCTTTTTTTTTTTGCTTTGATCTGTAAAGATTGTAGTCTGATTCCAAATTCGTGTTTAACTACTTTTTTGAAAGTTTTCTGAATAAACGTGATACTATAGTTTTCATCTATAAGGAACTACCAATATTTTGAATAAATGCAATCCCAGCTCTCTATCACTATTACAGAAACCACCAACACAATAACTGATGGTGAAGATTCTATACTATTCTTGCCTGGAATAAGATCATTATAAGTCCTTTATTCAAAGTAAAATTATTATCTTTCCTTCCACTTACCATGGGATGTACTCTGTGTAAACTACCTACCCAGTGCGTTATCTGTTAATTTTGAGGAGACTTTAAGAATCCGTGCGGGTCACCGAGAACAAGAGCACCAAAAATCCGTCCATCAACAAAAATACAGATACACATTCAATTTGAACACTTACGTTCATTTATTAAAAAGCAATCAATTCCTATTGTTAACAAAAATCTTAAAAACTTCTAGAACATCTCTCCCACCGGTTTAATTGTGATCTCATGGATTTGCACATGCGGTGGAGTCGAAATTGCAAAGAGAACAGCCTGCGATATATCTTCTGAATTTAAGCAACCAGCAAAGGCATCATAGACATGCGGAGGTGCAATTTCAGTCCGAACTATTCCAGGACTTATGCTCTACAAAGGCAGTCAATCAATCAATATTTCCATAAATTTCAGTTGAACTTACAGTGGTCTTGATTTTTGTTCCCAAATCCCTCAATTCATTACGAAATGTTTCATTAATAGCAGTCACCGCAAACTTTGATGGAGGATAAATATTTCCACTCTGATTGGGTGCAATCTGGAAAACACTATGCCCTGCGACGCTGTTGATATGAATAATATGTCCAGCGAAGTTTCTCTCCTTCATGCTCTTAAAAGCAGCTTGTGTGCAGTAAATCAAGCCTTTCACATTTGTACTAAGGACTTCATCAATAACTTGAGTGTCCATTTCGATAAGTTTTCCAAGACGTACTATCCCAGCATTATTCACAAGAATATCAACACCCCCAAGAGTCTTCACGATCCACTCAAAAGTAGCCTTGACTTCAGCTTCCTTCGATACATCACACTTTCGGGCGTAGAAATTCTTTTGAAGCTTTACTGGAATTTTGGAGCGGTTTTGATCGAGACGTTCTTGTCGTCTTCCCAAAGCTACTACTCGTAGACCAGCTATAGCAAGATCTTTAGCGATAGCTTCACCGATTCCACTACTAGCACCGGTTACAACTGCGACACAATTTTGCCAACGTTCCATGTTTTCGTTCAACAGATCGATAGTGACTAAACTATTTTTATGGGATACGATTGCATTTATAGATTGCACAGGGTGCACAGCTGAAGTACTACAATTAAAGTTGTCTATTATATAGATAAGATAGAAGCTAGAGGGTGCTTGAAAATTGTAGCTAGCAATTTGATTAAGAAGCTAAAGCCCCTCGCACACGGGCAGAATGGTGAATGTGTTATTGTTTTAGTGAGTCAGCAGTTTGAAGTGATTTTCTGTTTAGAAAATGTATCTTCTCAGTGTTGTAGAGTTGTAAACCATTTTGTTGAAAAAGTCTTGCTTAAGTTGCGACCGCATTAAAATGTGGTGAGATAATGCTGCTCACGAAAAACCCTGGACATGTTAATGATTTATCGAGTGGTACACGAAGGCCCTTTTTAAACCATGAAAAAGTCCTCTCGGTTAAAGTCGCACAACATTTCACAGTCATATTCCACAGTCTTTTTACTGGTTATTTGAACAGCTTCAGTTTTGTGATCAGCTATTTCAAGGCCAGCCGAGTCAAGCCAATTTTTGATATTGGCGACCGCTTCATCCGTGGCCAACTCTTCCTCGTGGATTTGCTTGACGATATTCACCACAGCGATATCGTCTGCCAAACCAATTACTTTAAATACTTGCGGTAGCGTGATCCACAAAACACCGTCGAACATGATGTTCCACAGAAGTGGTCCTAGGACTGACCCTTGCGAAACTTCCGCAATGTCGGTAAAGAAGTCCGTGACTATCTATGATATGATACGGCTTTTGCTGATACGTAACTACCTGAAAGGTCGTCGTCCATCATTTCTTCGAAGGAGCCTTTGTCGAAGAATGCTTCTGTTAATTTCGGTCCTGTTAGTTTGGGGCGCTGGCTGTGATTCTCGTTGCCAACGTTGAATATTATCACCTGGTGGTCACTGTGCGCTTACCATTCATTTTTTTTTTATGCAGATATCATGAAGGTGATATCTATCTATAATGGACCCCTTGCCTACTCTGCGAAACGTGGTTTTTGCGCCGTTGTTCGCTAGACTAATGTTGAGTGATGTGAATGCTCCGAAAAAGGCTCTGCCTCTTGTTTCCGTAGTCCTGCTGCCCCATTCTATAGCCCATACGTTGAAGTCACTGCCAATAACCACTGCATGTTTTTATCGAGCGTCAGTTACAATTTCGTCCAACAGCTTCGGACAAGGGGTTATCATCTAGCTACAAAAATATAAGGATTTGAACGGTTCGCTGATAAGGGCAATATCGACTTTCATGCTGTTATTCGGGACAGCAGATCCTGTGCGGCCACACAATGGTTACGATTTATCTGTATAACATTCATTATTGTTTGCTACTTAGGGCTTTCCAAAATACCGGACATCTCATACTACCAGCTAGGTGCCAAGCGTTCTTCGAGTCGTTCGTTTTGTACCAAAAACATATTAAGTCCTTTGTACAGTTCTTGGCTTTGTGAACTTCTTCTTTTGTCACTAGTTCACCGAGATTGCATAACTTGGGATCCGTCTTAAGTTTGCGCACTATTTCCGCGTAAGAGAGTTCTCCCTTCGTTGCCACCACACTTGCATCAGGTCGTGTTTTTTTTCTGTGTGCGAATGTTTTGCCTTTTACTGTCCTTTTTTTCTTCAGGACGTTTACCCGGGCCTTGTTGACATCGATTGTCGTCGATTGCGTGAGGTCGCTTGTGGTCTGTTTAGCTTTAGCGGTCCTGGCAGTCTTTTTGAGCTTGATTTTAGAGTCCCTGTTTGCTATTTTCTCACTCTTTGGACCTGCTTTGCTCTGGGGTGACTTAATCCGCTCATCTGGGGGCGGTTTAATTTGGCGCTTGGAACTAGGTATTTCTCCGATTGATTTTGGGCCTCTTTTCGACTCTTTTACCATTTTTATCCATGTCAATGTCTGCGAGGCTTTGTTTTTGTATATGACTTCCTTGGACAGGTCATCATGCACCTCTATGGCTGACAGCTCATAAAGAGCCTCAATGCTTTCGATGGTGTCTCTCATTTGTTGGTAAATCGAGCCACTCTTACACTCTTCCAACATTACCACCAAACTTCTTATTTATTCTCCCATTTTGTGGGAGCCCTCATGGGGTCTTGTGCCAGAGCCAGATCGGTATTAAACAGCAATGTTACATCTTGGGGCCTGCCAAGGTTTTAACGGGGTGGAGGCGTTTATGTCATAAGCTTTAGAGCTGTTTCAACAGGATTTAACTTTTGCTTACTTAGGTAACAGAATGCTACAAACGTCAGCCCTCAAAGCTTCAAGTTTGAAACACTTTTTCCGGAATATCGTAATTAAGACCTTACTGGGTTCGGTTGTAATGCCTCTGGCAATGTGAGTATGCTGGGATCGCTCTCAGCGTATGAAAACCGGTCGGTGCATGTACTCTTGTATTCAGAGTGCACTGACCCAAGTGTATATTACATACATGTACATGCGTTAGGTCGCTCACACCTTCACTTCCCGGCAGCCAACACCATTTCATGTATTTTTTTGACATTGTCCTCTGTAACGGCATCGGATGGCCTGCCGCTGCGGACTTGATCGGTAGTAAAGTTGGGACCACCACGAAACTCTCGAAACCAATATTTGATGATCTAATCTGACGGAGCATTAGCCCCATAATATTTATCCAAATTTTCTTTTGTTTCTTTCGCCGTTCTGCCTCAAAAAAAAAATGTTTTATGAGAGAACGAAAATCGTTTTTGTCCATGCTCAACATGATGCCAAATACGTCAACAACAATCAGCTTTCAAAACAAAACTTAAGAAGGTATCGCACTGAAATTCGGCATGTCTGCCTAGATATGAACGGACTTCAAGGCACCATAACCATTTTTGAAGTAGCAGCGCATTCTGGCGGTCAAGAATGTTACTTTTAACTCCACCTAGTATATGACGCCAAAACAAAATCACCTATGTGTCAAAACGGTTTGTTTACCTTATGTCTAAGTTTGGTTCATGACGTTTTGGATATGTCAAAATCAACCAGCACCCACTATTGAAGCCATCTATTGTTAGATAACTTAGTTGTGCACATAATAGTTGCAGAGACTTCTCTCTTATCTTTCAAGCATGTTATTAAGGAAGCCATATGATAGCGCGTCAGCTTGTCTAAAACCGACTTTGCCGGAACAACGGGCGTTTTTAATCGTCATTCTGCACAAACGGACGAACTTGGGTGGGATACCAAAATTAGGTATAGCTCGTCTCTATAAATACTGTCATGTTGCCTTAAAACCAATGAAAAGCTGGTGGGTATAGCTTTGGATCTCTTGAGTTTTTTCCAGGATCTGCGGTAGGATAAACGTTTGAACGATTGTGGAATTTCCTGGTCTGAAACCGCATTGACTTGGACCAATCAGATTGTTGACTCAGTGTTTCAAACGCTGGCAGATAAGATATTGTATGCGACGTTCAGGAGACTTATGCCTACATAGTTGGCGTGGTTGGGGAGTCTTCTTTTTCATGGATCGGAATATCGATGTTGCGTTTCCATTCATTAGGCGTATACTCTTGTGATCAGACCTGAGAAATGAGTTGTTGTATGCTCTCCATAAATTCATTTCCAGTATGTCATCAGGTCCAACTGCTTTTGTTGGATTTCAGCTTAGATATTGCTATCCTAACTTCGTTTTGGTCAGGTGGACGGGAATGTTGGCTATTATCGACTAAGTTAAATTGCCTATTCTGGCTTTTTCGCCATTATACTGTCTGTAAAAAAAGTTTCTTCATATTCTCAGCACAGACTGTGACCTTACTACAAACTTCTGTACTGGTCTGATTGCCTTGACACTATTCTTGGAGAACATACTCTCAATATCTTCGATCGCGCACTTCTTGTCTCTTTGCCTTCCTTCCAAGGCCGCTTTATGGGCTTCTTGTTTAGCTGCATATGCTTGTCGGCATTCTTTAACAAACCAGAGGTTTCTTGCTGGCACGTTAGCAGCGTTGCATCTGGTGTTCGGTTTTAGGCATACATGGTCGACGAAGATTCTTGCGGTCTCCTACGTAATATCCCCTCCCACTAGTTCTTTTTGTTGTGGCACTTAAGAAATCTACTTTCGCACCTTAGCTGCACCAAGTGTTAAACCAAGTCAAGAATAATCTAGGTATGTATCTTGTTGACAGCAATGAAATAGACCTCCTTTAGCGATTTATGATCCGGAGACCCTCATGTCCTCGTATGTATATTGAGATGAAGAAACCGTATGCTTGCTGCAAAGTCCAAGTCCTTACCAAGATGTGCTCCTTTCCTAGCCTGGTTGTATCTTAAGAGGTCATTTTTGTAGACCTGTAATCGCTGGGAGGTATCCAAGTATTTTATAGGGATTCATCTAGATTTTTCTCTTTGATCTTCTTAATTTTGTGTTGAATCTGGTTAATGTGAACGCGTAACCGCTGAACCGGTGTGTTTTGCTACATTGAAACGTTTTTTCTTCCTTCTGCGATTACGTAGATGTTTTAGATTTTTTTTTTACTCCACCTTTGTAGGCACTTTTTATCCAGTTCGGTTTGATTTTACAACTATTTCTAAGGGATGATGTGGTTGATTCGTTGAAGTGGAAAGATGATTCATTTATGACCCCTGTGGACTCTAGTGACGCAGGAAGATTTGCTGCACTGATCGATGCACACACATTGCTTATTTTGTTAAAATTTATAGCGATTGGTCTGACGTAGATGCTCATAGATTGCACATAGGTATTGATATATAACTTAGCTCGTGTTTATTTTTATTTTTTATTTGAACGTTTATTTAAGAAAAATATGTACAATAGTATAATTCAAAGTATTGCCCATCTGAAGCTATGACAATTTCCCATCTTTCTGGCAATTTGTGGATCCCATCCCAAAAGAACTGCGCCGGCTTGGCAGCCAAGAATGAATCAAGGCATCGACCGGAACAAATGGTAGTCAGAAACCCATCCACTGTTTTGCAAATAATTCTTAGCCGGAATAGCAACGTGGGGCCGAGCGTTGTCATGATGGAAAATTATTGCCTCGTGTCTGGTCGTATATTCCGGGCGTTTTTCGACTACTGGTTTCTTCAAACGGATTAATTGTGTTCGGTAGCGTTGTCCATTGATAGTTTAACCCAGTTTTAGCAGCTCATAATACAGCACACTCATCTGATCCCACCAAATACAGAGCATTACCTTCGCGCCATGGATATTCGGCTTTGCCGTTGATTTGGCTGGTTGGCCGGGTTTCACATATGATTTTTTGCGCTTAAGATTGTGGTAATGGATTTATTTTTCATCACCACTAACAATCCGATGCAAAAATGTCTTCCTTTTGTGGCGTTCCAGCAGCATTTCGGACACGCAAAACCGTCTTTCGACGTCTCTCAGCTTGAGTTCATGTGGAACCCAATTTCCTTGCTTTTAAATATATCCAGCTGCTTTTAAACGTTTTGAAATGGCTGCTTAAGTGACACCCAAAGATTCTGCGAGTTCTTCTTGTGTTTGGCAACAATCTTCATAGAGTAATGCTTCCAATTCTTCATCTTCAAACTTTTTTGGCTGCCCAGGACGTTCATCGTCTTCCAAGCCAAAATCACCACTTTTAAATCGTGCAAACTACTTTTGGCACGTTCACTCAGCTAGCGCATGTTCACCTCAAACTTCCACCAAAATACGATGACTTTCGGCAGCAGTTTTCTTCATATTAAAGTAATGAAGAAGAACTCCCTGCAAAAACACTTTTTCAGGCACAAAGTTCGACATATTTGAGTGAAAAAAAATTATTGTTGTTTACGCTTCATATGAATGACATATACTGAAATGACGTACAATGACAGTAGCTTTCCAACGCATGTTCCAATGGAATAATACAAGTTACGCCATCTCTTAGCAAACCTCACGAATTTATAGATTTCAAGAAGTAAGTGGCAGCATGTAGCAAGAAATTTTACTTGGCAAACTGAGAGTTGCATGACCGGGATTGAAGACGTTTAAAAGCTGTAGCATCACGACCAGCATTATTTAATTTTTTTTTTCAGTTTATTAGGTTTCTCTTTACTGTCGAAGATTCCCTTCTTATTGCACAAAATTCATGTGACATCTGTACTGGAATGAAGAAGAGAATCGATGGATCCGAATCTCAACTACCTTGTCACCAAATCATCTACTCTAACATTTCCGTCAATGTGTCTGTTGAACATCTATTACATCGATATTTAATAGCATTCTAGTATACCACGTCATTAACGTTACCTCTTGAAAGTTTCACAATTGCTTTGCTGATTTATCGAATACGTAATCAAACTAAATAGTCAAGATGTCGTTGAACAGCATGATAATGCATTTTGAGATAATTAGTCAATCTGACACTCTCCCAAGATAATGCAACTCACCGAAACGTATAAAAGCATTAGAGCCTCATCAGTAGTTCAGTCATCATCGTACAGTTAAACAAAAACATTTTCGAACATGGAGCGTTGGCAAGATCGTGTTGCAGTGGTTACTGGTGCAAGTAGCGGAATCGGTGAAGCTATTGCCAAAGACCTAGTTACGGCGGGGTTAAAAGTTGTTGCCTTAGGACGTCGTCAAGAGCGTCTCGATCAAAATCGATCGAAACTACCGGTAAAGCTGCAAAAGCAATTCTTCCCTCGAAAGTGTGATGTATCAAATGAAGTTGATGTGAAGGCTACCTTTGAATGGATCAAAAAAACTCTGGGTGGTGTCGATATTTTGGTGAATAATGCTGGTTTACTGCGATCAGGAAATCTTGTCGACATGGATACATCACTTATAGACGACGTTCTCAACACAAATGTGAAAGGACTTATCTATTGTACCCAAGCTGCTTACAAAAGCATGAAGGAGAGACACTTTGACGGACACATAGTCCACATAAATAGCGTAGTCGGGCATAATGTTCTTCAAGTTGCTCCGAAACAAAGTTCAAACATTTATCCACCGTCAAAATTTGCTGTGACCGCCATCAATGAGACACTTCGCAATGAACTGAGGGATTTGGGAACGAAAATTAAGACCACTGTAAGTAGAATGAACATCCAGAATAAAAAACCTTTAATCACTGAGTTGTTTTAGAGTGTAAGTCCTGGAGCAGTCCAAACTGAAATCATACCAGCTACAGGTTTCGAGATTTTTGAACATACGTTGAAGTCTGAAGATATATCACAGGCTGTTCTCTATGCCATTTCGACGCCACCGCATGTACAAGTTCACGAAATTATCATTAGGCCTGTTGGAGAGAAGTTCTAGAGACTTTTGCGGATTGTTTTTGAAGTTATTTTTATGATTCGTTTTCAAAACATGTGTTGTTTCTCGTACATAGAATAAAAAAATTTTTTTCATAACGCCGTCCGATACCACGGTGGCCCACATAAGATATTCTGTTGTTTATGGTGGAGAATCGCGTTATCCGGCTAAGAATATTGCTGTTGAATATGGTAGGTTCAGGAAAGAGAGGTATACTATAAGTCGAGAGGTGTAAGTAGAACTTTTGTCGACTCTGGATTTATATGTAACATAGTCTATTAGTGACCTCAAAATTTGATAATCAGACGAATTTAACTGTGCGGCGATCAAAAATATTGACTAGATGTAGTACAAGTTATATCGAAACAGAAGTCATGGGTATGGAGAAACCTTGTTTGTGGTTTCTAACATCCAGAATTCGCTCAAATTCACGCAAGTCTACAACTATTCCGTAGTTGCTGTAGATAAAATCTGAAAAACGAATGGAGGATAACAGAAATTCGTTGTATCGTCAGCTTGTTTTCCGAAAGGCAATACACAAACTGTTTTTCCAGGAATATAGGACATGTGTCACCAAGTTATAGCTAAGAATACTTTTTGAGGTAGTAAAGGGTCAATCATTGTTTGCACTACTTACATAGTCTGACCTGATTACCAGCAATGTTGCCTCTCAATCAGTATTTGTAACGAACAAAATGCAGTTAACAGTAGCTTATCGACTTAACGACTAGGAGATTACCAGTGAGAAAATACTTTTGAGAGGTTTCATGTCAAATCGAAGGTAGATTCAATTCAGAATCGGATGAGAGATCACGACCCTAAGGAGAAGGTCGGCAAATTTGTCAATCCTCTTACTAAACACGGAAGGGCAACGAAATTGTTCTAAACCAGTATGCTCACCAAATAAGTTGACCTTACATGTCCTGCCTATAAAACAAACTCCTGCAAATCGTCTCTTTACTGATGAAAAATTGGTTTGCGACGACTTTGTAAGAAAACCCGATAACTGCTAACCATTCCACTCAGAGGAAGACTGAAAGTTTTACAGAACAAAGCAAGGGAGATACAAAAACAAAATTATTTCTCGGTGAAACCCGTAGACTGGTCAAAGTCGTCAAAAAGGTGACGACTTTCTGGTGACATTTATACTGAATCGTAAGCAGAATCACATGCCTGATGCACATTTCATGAATTACCTAAAAAGAAGCAGTTCACAAGCAGGACCTATCAGTGAAGGTTCAAGTAAGCTGAGTAACACAACCGGAAATGGTATCTCTTGGGGTAAGGTATGAGTCGCTCAAATACGCTGTTCTTTCCTTTGATGAGTTCAAGTCACCTACCACCGCTGGCATGTATCCAGTTATGCTACTAAAAGCTATAGACCAGACAAGACTGGTAACATTGAAGAAAATCTTCAATTAATATTGCTTTTTACTGGCATACAACTCTGGCGAACAGTAAGATTGGAAAAGATGACTTCACGCTCGCCAGGGCTAATCAGTCAGACTTTCTTCATGGTGAGTAGCATAGGAGGGGCGAATGGATCGTCTGGCACAGATGTATTATCTCAACACGGAAAATACTGCGCGACTAAGCTTCAATAACTGGAGGATGGGACTGAATACGTGTTTTTTCTTTAAAAAAAAAAACTTATTGTAATACTCAGTGTTGGTGAGACTAAATTCTTAGTGTAAGTTGGCTTGTTATTGATTTCTAGTCAATTACCCACTCTCCTTAATTTTCGTCAAAGGTTGGGGTTCGAACACCGACTATCCTATAGACAAGGCAACTTTTGAGGTCAGGAGTAACTCGCCCCGAGTAGACGGCATGGATGAATTACTAGTTTTGTGGATAGGAACACTGCTGTTGAATATGACCCTAATTGCTAATTCCGACTGCGGCCACTATACATGTATGCACTAGACCGCAAACATGTGTTACCTGCAATATGGTGTCCTGTATCTAGTGCTATGGTACTGAGCCATATGTAAACGATGTAGTTGTACTGTGTGTTGGAATCTAAATCCTCTCAAAACTAAGGTTGTTCACGTCACAAAAAGAACGAAGCTAACTGATCCGAATCGTCTAAAGTCGATCCTAGCATAGGGGATCCTATTGACGGGTCCAATTACAATCCTAACCATAGGTTATCTTATGAAAAACGCTTTTAAGAAAATACTATTTTTATTCAAAAAAAAACTAATTAATTCCATTAAAATGAATGCACCACTACAGGTACTTCTTTGTTCCTACCCTTATAACCTTATTTAACTTCAGCTTCAACTGGGGCTTTAACCATGCACTTGGAGGGAGGTCAAAGTAGTTTTCATCCCCAAACCAGGCAATAAACCTAGTCAACAACCTTAATCATACCGTCCTATAAGCTTAGCATCGTTTCATCTATTGTAAGAACACTGGAAAGAGTTTTTGACGTTCATATCAGAGAAAACTTGGAAAATAGTTTGCTTCTGCTAAAACTGACAGGTGAAATCAAAAGCTCTATCCACCGTAAAGTAATTGCACTTTGCGCATTTCTTGACATAAATGGTGCTTGCGGCAATACTGAATATGACTCCATGTCAAATGCTTTGTTCCATAGAAATAATGTACAACCTACTTTCACCTGGTTCAAAGTGATGCTTGAAAGTCGGATAATTACTACCTCGTCAGTGCCGACTTCGACACCAACTTCAGTTGTAAGATGCTGCCCGTAGGCATCCTGTGATCTTGGGTCATTGAGGATTTGCTTAACAAATTAAGCAACTTAGGCTACAATACGATTGTTTACGCCGATGACTTAGTCATCATTATCAGGAGTAGAGAGTCTTATGAAGTCACTGCGTGTATGCAAAACGCCCTTAAGATAGTCCTAGACTGGTAGCACCAGGGAGAACTTTTCCAAAAATCCAAATAAAGCTCTCAGAGTTCCATCCACAAAAAGAAGAAACAAAAGCTTAGGTACAGTTTCACTTAGGACACAATTGTTGGGTACACCTACAAGGATGAAAGCTCCTGCCGTCGCATTTATGGCAACGCACTGGCGACATCACCAAATATCACTGACTGGATTTACACAATGAAGGCCCATCATAACATATGCCTCCATAGTATGGTGGACTTAAATCACCATTTTAAAGCTCAACAGAATACAACGTCTTGCATGTGTGGGATTTTCTGGAGCCTTTGGGACCTGCCCTACAGCTGCTATAGAAGCAACAAAGTGACACTAAGTACAAATTAAAAAGTTAAGTCTTAGTGATCGCCTAGACCTGAAGACCCTGCTCTCTAAAATACCGAATCTTGATATGATCTGCGCGGTAACAGACCGCCTTCAAAAAAACATTATACTTCGATAAAGGATTCTTTATTGAGATTTACAACAAAAAAGCATGGGTAGGCAATAACCCACCAAACAGCCAGAATGTAATGAAGTGGTATACGGATGGTTCTAAAATGGCTTTGGAAGTGGGAGCTTGTGTACATGGACCAAGCAATAATATAACATTAAGCCCTAGTGTATTTTAGGCAGAACTTTGCCGACAGTTAAGCAGCTATAAATGCCCTTAGCTCGCATAGCATTGACTCCAAATGAGTCATGTACTGCTTCAAGACGAAGCTGACGAAAAGGCTCAGAAACTCCCTTTAATGGACCTAAACCCTTTTCCTACATCCCTAAATCAGCTGCTGATTTAGCTATTAATAGCTGGGAGCGCTCAAGATGCATCTCATATTGGAATAATAGCCATGTCTAAGACTGGTCAAATGAGCCATTAAAATACAAATGGATGCCTAAATCTAAGTCGGCACGATATCAAAAACTAAATAGGTTACCTCCCATGATATCAGGATTTAAAATGAATCTACTTGACTCTCCAAGTGCCGACTTTGTCTTGAAGAAGACGAAACAGCTGAACACATCTTATGTGAATGTACAGCCCTCAACGGAATTAGACGGTTGATTTTATTTAGGGAACAATTCGGCTACAACGAACTTATGAATTTATCTGATAGTAGTGTTATCAACTTCATTCGGAAGGTAGGAAATATACTAGCGGCTCTGTGACAAAACGATACGAAAAAAAAATACAAGTTCCTGGCCTTGTTTTTTTTTTTTGTGTGTGTTTTTTTATAGCTGGATTTTTCGGAGATGTCTCTTCGTCAGACTCGCGTAAGTAGGCTGTTAGACGTAGGCTAATTATGTAGTATCCTCGCTCCAATAAAAAAACTTTACCTTTATCAGGGTAAAGTTGGTATTCTCATTGATCATTTATCAGTCGATCATAATCATTGTGTCAATCAGAACAGAGTTGTTTTAAAGAGATTCCCTGTTGCGACTTTCCCGGCTACCAGTTCTGCGTGGAAAATTTAAAGTTGTGGCTACATTACGATGAGATCTATTTGAACAGTCGACTGATATCTGAGCTTGTGATTCCTTGTCAAAATACTTAAGTTCACTTCCTGTCTATGGATATTATGTTGGCTATGGGTTGAGGTATGGACAAGTTTTATTTGTACGCTCAATGAATTTGAAGAGGATTTAATACCATCACAAATCGCTATAAGAAGAGGTGCGCCTTCCCTATTTACGAGCACAAGTTCTTACCTAGTTTCCTTCATGAACAATTTCTCGATGAGTGCTACATGACCACTGGGGCTAAGTTTGATATTCAAAGCCAATTTCTTGAAGGCCGGTTAAGCTTTGAGGTATTAAAGCGATGTTTTGAGCATTGCTTCCATTTATTGTGTGGTATGCTTCATATTTGTCTCTCAAGTAATGCATCTGCCCTCGATATATGCAAGTAGGGCAGCAAAATGCAGATATTTGGATATCTTGTTTGCGACTGAAATCTCAAGTGGATTGATTGTTGGAACGGAGTGAAGGAAGAGTTCTAATAAAGAAGAAGGTCCGGAAATTTGATTATTACCCACAATACTTATAAGCACATTAATTTTGCGCTCAGTAAAAAAAAAAGTCGTCGGTTCTTCAAATATCACAACAACTTGTGTCGTGTGTGACTTCTCTCGAAATGTGAAGCAAGCTTTGTTCAGTGTTCGAGCAAAAATCAAGCGCAAGTATAGCAACGTTCTTATAACTTTCAAAAAGATCCAGCTGATAACATCACTTCACAAATTTGAAAACTTAATCCAACAGATTGGTGATGTTGGAGAAGCTGTTTCTCAATCCATGTTAATTGCAAAAATCTTAATGACGCTGCCCATTCGTTTTTCCAATTTTTTCAATAAGACCGGGACAATTGAAAATTTTAAGTCTCGCCTTACGTATTATGGAAGAAACCAGGCTAAATGCAACATATAACACGGCATCGACTTCAACATCGATTGGAGAAGGCAGTGCACTTTTCGCAAGCAAAGCACATGGACAAAAGTCTCAAAAGAAAACAACTCAGAGTAAGAGGAAACGTCCAGGTAGGTGCCTTGCATGTAATCAATATGGACATTGGAAATCGGAATGTCCAAATAGCAACAAGGATCATTTAAATTATGCGAGCAAGGAAGGGAGTAGTGACTGCGAGGCTTTAATTTGCTCAACAGTAGATGCTAATGTGGTTGTTAGCTCAGATGATTGGGTGTTGGATTAAGGTGCAAGTAGCACATGACTTCACGAAGGGAATGGTTCAGTGAATATGAACACCACGAATAATCTGTTCCAATAACCAAAGGTGATGGAAGTAAAATTCAAGCACGTGGTAAAGGTGTTATCAAAGTTTTAGCCTTCAACGATGAGGAATAGATAGATAAAATTAGTTGACATTTTCTTTGTCCCTGGTGCTTAAATAAACCTGTTTTCTTCTGGTAGCGCGCTGGACAAAAACTACAGTCTTACTCCAACTAGAGAAGGTGTAAGATTACGAAGATCAATTACGCTGTGGTTGTTTATTTGAGATGTTGTTCAAGATTATAGAACCAAAAGAGTTGCATTCTGCTTGCATTTCATTGAAGGCTGATTCGTTAAAATATGGCATGAACGGCTCGGATACAAAAGAAGTTCTTTGAAGTCGAATTTTATTCAATTCACTGACGATCTTCATTTTGTCTGCGACGCATGTGTTGTTGACAAGGAGGTTAGAGAAGTGGTGCATACAGATCTATGTGGCCCGATGCAAGTAACGGCAATCGGTGGGTCAAAATATTTCTGACAACTATTCCAATTTTAGGGTCGTTAGATTTATTAATAAGAAGTCAGAAGCCTTTCCGATGATTGAAAAGTATAAACTTTGTACATAAGTGCTCAGTTTGATCGTCGAATCAAAACTCTCAGATCTGATAATTTTTTGGAATTTCAAAACACCGAGACATCGAGACTTCAGTTTAACGACATGGAGTAAGCCATCAAACCTACGTTTCCACGTGTGAAATAAGCGATTCATATTTGAAACAGCTAAAACAATGTTTCACGCCAAGAACTTGCCACTCTCACTTTGGGCTGAAGCTGTTAAAAGGGCTGTCCTAGTCCAAACAAGTCTAAGACTCCTTTTGAATTATATGCTAACAAGAAGGTCGATTTTGTTAATTTGAAAATGTTCGGAAGTGAAGTACATTACATATCCCGAAATGTATAAGACAGATATTGGACAAAAAATATAAATTTCGAGCGATGTTTTGTTAAAGAGAATTAATCATTTGTTGAGTCAGAAGATTTGAATAAAAACTTGAAGCCCATAAGAAATTGCAAAAAGATGCATGTCGATGGTGACTCCAGTCAAGCTATGAACAACAATTCAGCCAGTAAGCAAACAACAAGTTACATCTCAAAACAATGAAAAATCTGGTGAGTTCTAAGCTAGTGCTTTCGAACAAAACGATTTTGTAGATCTTTCGAATCAGGAACGTAGAAGAAGGCTGATGCTGATCCTGATGAAGAAGGATGAAGCTGATCACTGGAATAAGGCTTTGGATGATGATTTTGAGGTGCACCAGGTCAACAGGTCGGCTGATTTGCGTCTAAACCGAACGTTCGCCAAAACCAAATGAGTACCTCTGTATGTATCTTGTACCTCTCAAAGCACGTCTTGTTGCTTAAGGGTTTAACCAACAGTAAGGGATCAACTACGAAGGAATCTTTTGCGAAGTTCACGTCGATTCGAACAATTTTCGCCATTGCAGCCAGCCATTTGCTCACGCTTTATCAATTTGACATTAAGACTGCATTTCTCAACGGTGAACTTGATGAAGAAATTTTCATGTACCAGACTCAGGGGCACAAGTATATATGATTTGAAGCAAACCTCCAGATGTTGAAATTCGACATTCACAAAACTGTTGACTAATTTTGGTTTATCATATCTAAGGCTGATCTAAAGAAGTCTGTTTTCTACATTGATGACGGTTGCTGTCCAGAACACGTATGGTGTGGAATAAATCAAGAATTTCTTAGCTCTACATTTGGAGGCCAAACTGTTCCAAACAAATTATTATCTTGAAATCCAAATATTTCGTTGGTGACTACTTTATTATTAAATCAAATTATTTTGACATCTACTCAGTGTCTACATCCTGTGAGCTTGGAAGTAGATCTACATTTTAAGAAAGAAGTTCATCTCATTTGTCATTTCCTTTCCGTGAGGCAGTAGGTGGTCTTATGTACTTGGCTATCGGAACTAGAGCAAACATTTCGTATGCAGTGGGAGTATTGAGCCGTTTTTTGGATAGTCCAAGTTCTTGTGACGCTTAAGCTGTCAAATGAACTTTTAAATATTTAAAATTACTTAAAAATGTTGGTATACTGTTTAAATCGAAAAATATACCTAACATTTTCTATTTATAGTGATGCCGACTTTTCAGCAGATTATTCCACAAGATGCTCAACGAGTGAACTTTTTTGCCTGCTTGGCAAACGATGTGCAGCGCTAAGTATGGTACAGTTGCATCGGAAGCAGTCAAGGAATTAATGAAACTTGAAGCGCTCTTACATGATTTGCTAATTCCTGGGAGTGATAAGCCCACACTTTACATCGACGATCAAAGTGCTCTAAAGTTGGTGAATAATTCTGAGTTTCATGCAAGAACAAGGCACATTTCATTTCAATCGGAAGCAGTACAAAGAGGATAGTTTCGTTTTGTGCCCTCTGCTGGGCAGTTAGCTGATGGTTTAACAAAACCACTTGCAGCTGTTAAATTTGAATTACTTCGAACTACTTCGAACTCACTGTACTCGCACTCAGTCATATATACATTATATATGTAGTATACGCAAATGCTTTTCTAGCTTAATAAATTCCCACCACTTTCTGTTCTATACAACACAATAGAGTGTGTCTTATCATTTGGCCAAGTTTAACAGGTTCGATATAGACACTTTGCTCTAGCTATCCACAAAACTGCCATGATAATGTAATGATACGATTCTGTCCACCTTGATTAATTTGTTGTATTCTCTTATAAAGTGAATATTGAGAATTGGCCTAGGGTTTATCTCTTCCAGATAGTTATACCCCATTCCTCTAGAGTCTAATATTTTAAAACTTCAAAATGACAACTGCGTTAGCAGCACCAGAGTTTATAGCCCAATTTTTTCTTGACTAACCAGGCCTTAGGCCTGGATCACCAAGTTGAAATCAAATTAAAAACTATTCAACCCCGATAAGACTAAAGCTTACGGATAACTTTTGCAGATAGCAATCTACCCATTCAGTTACATTTCACTATTTTAGAAGCAGAGGTGGTAGAGCATATCCTAGCTCTATTGCAATTTACATTGTTAGTCTCAAGATTAGCATGTTGTGAATCCCTGAACGAGAGTGCTACCATATCACAGTTATACTCCAAGAAATTGTAAAGCTCATAAGGTCGAATACGGAGGAGCTAAGAGATACATTTTCGATTGCAAAGAAGCACCACTAGAGCCTTTCGACTTAGAAGAACTAAGCCGAAAGATTGCTGGCTTACACTATGAACCATTACTTGTCAGTAAGGATAAGAAAGGGTACGTTCTCAATAGCCCTCAAGTTGCAGAAGCTATGGAGGCAAAGAAGAGGAAAGGACTTACATACCATGTAAGTATTCGATACTGACAACTTCAATAGAAATAGAAATAATGCACATCAGGGGCAAGGCCAATTATCATCCAAATTGTTCATCTTGGAACATCTCTGGATTCATGAGGAATGTTACTTACTATGCTGCCACTTTTGTCCAAAAATTAACTGTAAATATCTTCCCAGTTCTTCAATCGATATGAAGATTTAAACACCATAGTTTGGCCTCGTTCATAGAGACACTAAAAGCGATCTACAGCATCTCAAAATCCTTGTCAATACATCATCTTTATTTATTTTGCCTCGTTCAAGCGTTTTTTTTTTTCGTTTAACATTGACCATATTTACTTTAGAGAACATTCTATGTGGGAATATGTCATAGAAATCGCCACTTGAAAGCAAGCAATTGCTTTCGTTGATTCATCGAATACGTAATCACACTTAATGTCAAGATATCGTTGAACAACATGATAATGCATTTTAATGTAATTAGTCAATACGGCACTCTCCCAAGATAATAATTCACCGGAACGTATAAAAGCATTAGAGTCTCATCAATATTGTAGTCATCATCGTACAGTTGAACGCAATCATTATTTCGAACATGGAGCGTTGGCAAGATCGTGTTGCAGTGGTTACTGGTGCAAGTAGTGGAATCGGTGAAACCATTGCCAAAGACCTAGTTTTGACAGGTTTGCAAGTTGTTGCCTTAGGACGTCGTCAAGATCGTCTCGACCAAAATCGTTCAAAACTCCCGGTAAGATTTCAAAAGAAATTCTTTCCCCGGAAGTGTGACATAACGAATGAAGCTGATGTCAAAGCTACGTTTGAATGGATTAAAAAGACTCTGGGTGGTGTAGATATTTTGGTGAATAGTGCAGGCATATTGCATATAGGGAATCTTGTCGAAATTGATACCGCACTTATGGACGAAATCCTTAGTACAAATGTCAAGGGGTTGATTTACTGTACGCAAGCTGCTTATCAAAGCATGAAAGAGAGGAAGTTTGATGGTCACATTATTCACATCAACAGCATTGCAGGACATAAAGTGATTCCGCCTGCACCGAAAGTGAGTACCAATATCTATACGCCGACAAAATTTGCTATAACTGCAATTAATGAAACACTTCGTAATGAACTGAGGGATTTGGGAACAAAAATTAAGACTACTGTAAGTAGAATCAGCTTCCTGAACTAGAACTGTTAAAAAACTAAATCTTTTCAGAGTATTAGTCCTGGAGCAGTTAAAACGGAATTCATACCAGCGGCTGGATTGGATGCTTTTGAAAATGTGTTGAAGTCTGAAGATATATCGCAGGCTGTTCTCTATGCGATTTCGACGCCACCGCATGTACAGATTCACGAGATTATCATCAAACCTGTTGGAGAGAAGTTCTAGTTCTAAGGTGTTTTGTTGGTTTTTTTTTTTTGTGGTATTCGTTTTAAAAAATATATGATACATGCTCGTTGTAAAAAAGATGTACCTGTGGTTTCTGATATTTAATGAGTTCCATTCCCGCATATGTCGAGCGACTGGAGGAACTGAGAACTTGTCTGTTTATGCTGAATTCATAGAAGTGTCCTTACTTACTGACGTTTTCGGACAAGGGAAATTCCATCAGATCGCCTGTTTAAATGAAGTGCGACTGCTCGGTAGCGGCATGTTGAAAGCATGGCGTGAATAGACGAGCCTCATGTGCAATATACTGCTTTGCGAATTAATCTTCTGTCTGTTTAAAATGCGCCATGTCTACCAACGCAAGAGATTCTGCGAGACTGTTCTTCAAACTCTGTTGAGTTGAGCAAAAGGGGAACTAGACAAGGAGGAATATGTGAATAAAGGGTACTTTAAGCAGCCCATTTTTTGATGTTATATGCAGCTCGGCCAGACAACACTTCCTAGACAATTACAAGTTTCTTGAATAAGAGGCCAATGATACGTCGTATTATCTGGCCTCGCTGTCGAAAGCACCCTCAATTTCGATGAAAATGCCCAAAGCATATCCCTTCTTGTCGAGTGCCCCTTCAATTCTACCTACCAGATTCTGAAGCGCACTCTCGCAAGATCTTCCGCGTTGGTAGGCATGCTGCATAGTCGGAAAGAGAATGCATTCGCAAGGGGGTATTGCGCAAATGAATCTCTACCATTCTCGTGATGCTTTTTAGCATGAAGAAAGTCAGAGCCTGAATCTCTGAGCAAGCGAATAGTCCCCTTTTCCGATTTTCAGTATAAAGGGGGTTCAGTATGTATGTCAGTACTAAGCTAGCTGTGAAAAATCTCCTTATAGTAGCAAACAGCTGATATATAGCTTTTTGAAACATAACTGAGTAAATACCACGGGTGTCAGGCGACTTGCAGCCATCAAAGGAAGCAACAGCGTGTTTATTGGCCTCATCCGTCACCGCAACCGATGAGCAGCTTCGTTTGTAGGAGTTAGTTGTGAGCTGGTTCCGATTAGGTTACCTGGGAAGTGAGACTCAAGTTTTTGACTCAGTATTGGTACCGTAAGATGCCCCAAAAATTGTACTGAGCATTAATATCTCAGCATATAATAAGTGCCATGCTGCTGGACTCACAATATTCAATTAGTTCTGCTATCGCCTTCGATGGTGGCGGCAGTAACTAATCATACGGAAAATAAGAGGCAACGATGAATTTGTTGCGTTCTCTATTCGTTTCGTAGCTTATGTCTGCTTGGTTACAAAATTGCACAAGTTCGATGGTGAGAGTAAGTTTAACACATAAAAACAAGCGCTCGGCCTTTCCGAATGCTCCTCATAAACATCCGAAACCACAGGTGCGCTTATTATATACCCATGGTTCCTGTATCGATACTATGTGGAGTTTTGTATTTAACATAGAAAGCCTCCTACATAGGGATGCATTAACAGACTGAAATGTTGAAGGTTGATTTGAGGAGACAAAATAGATGGGTACTGGGATTGTCGTCTTCTATCAGCAATCATTTGGAAACGAAGTGGAAATTAACCTTAATTAAAAATTAACCAAGATGCACTTATTGGTCTCGACAAAAGCTCTGTCTAAGCCACAACAAAGTCTTGTTTACCAGTTTCCAGGGCTTTAGGTATAAAGACGCATCAGAACATCTGCCGTTTCTCTGAGTAGCCCCGGAAATTAGAAAATGGCGCGCCTCAGTTTTGGTTCTCTGAAAACCTCGAAAGTCTCAGTTTCCAGTGGTGAGATTTTCGGCACAGATTTGCTCAGCTATTCAAGGATTTGCTGTGTGAAGCACTTACCTCTGCTTGAATGCAAACATTCTCCGCGGCTTTCATTTCTTCGAGTTTGTTATCATTCTTACAGCGTAACGTTGACTAAGCGGTTTCTGAAACATTTTTATGGTCTAAATCAAGGGGATAAGCTCATTACCGCATATAGAGAATTGGACACACTGCGCTGGATCGATTAATCCACTTGATCTTGTTTCAATAGGAGTAAGCGCCAACATGCTCGTAAACTCTTCTCTTTGGTGAACAGGACCTCCGTGTATGAGTATGGAGCATATAGAGATGAACCTGCTATTCTTTGTGCATCAGTTTGCAAAAGTGAAATATCTAGTTCGTTTAGGGTCATTTGCGAATCATATTTTATGCGAACAGTTAAAGGATTTAAAAGTATACAGCGATGTGAAAGCCCTTTGCTGGGAAAAGAAATTGGTGTCGACGGATCAACGTAATACAAAGGAAGCGTTTCTATAAAGAACTTAAAAGTATTCGAATGTATAAAGGTACACATTTTAATTCTCCGCTAATATCTCTTCCTCCCTTCCTTGACAGTGCTGATGGATAATAACTTTCGATGATCTGAATTTGTCGCATCCAATAATTCTACCGAAATCTTACATAATATGTCTCATTGTAGAGGATAGCCATAAGAAAACTTTCCATGATAGCACATATTTAATACTTACCACAATCCTTTTTTTATTTCTGGATTCTTAAGGGTCATAAGCTTATAAAGGAAGTTATTAAAGACTGTTGTGTATACAAGACCTTACAGGGTAAGTCTGCCGCACAATTGCCTAAAGATAGGTTCTTCTCATAGAGACCATTCAAAATTTGTAGACCGGATTTCACTGGCCGTCTTAACATATAAAAGGTCACTCCAAAAAGATTAACATTTTATTGCTTACGAACAGCAGCACAGTTCATGTAGTGCACTTAGAAAGTGCCACTAACCTAACTATGGGTTAAGACGATATATAGGGTTTTCTAATAACGACTTGACAACTTTTTTCTTAAATAAAAGGCAAACCATTTAAGATATTTCAAAAACTTTATTATTCGCTTGAAGTACAATCAAAACATTTATGAATGGAACTCGACATCATTCATATGGCCACCGCGGGCACGTTTGCAGCGGTCGATTCGTTGGACCCAATTTTCAACGACTCGGCCACACATTTCGGCCAAAACGACCGCTATTTCGCGTTAAATGTTGGCTCTGAGCTCTTCCAACGTCGTCGGCGTGTTGGCATAAACCAATGACTTAACGTAGCCCCACAGAAAATAGTCAAGCGGCGTTAAATCGCACGAATGAGGCGGCCAATCGACTGGCCCATGTCTTGAGATAACACGCTCACCATACTTACTCTTCAAAAAATCGATTGTAGCGTGTGCTGTGTGGCTTGTGGCAACCACTTGTTGTTGAAACCACATGTCGTCCAAGTTCATATCTTCCAATTCGGGCCAAGAATATCCGGTGATCATGGCGCGATAACGCTAACCATTCTCAGTAACGTGACGATCGTTATCGTCGACGAAAAAATATGGCCCAATAACGCCGCCGGCATGCAAACTGCACCAAACAGTTATTTTTCGTGGATGAAGTGGTGACTCATGAAGCACATGTGGGTTTTCAATCGACCAATAACGCATATTTTGCTTATTGACGAACCAAAAATGAGCTTCGTCACTGAAGATGATTTTGCGATGAAATTCATCATCTTGGCATATCTTCTCCAGAACCCAATCGGAAAACGTACGTCGCTTCAAATGGTCCATCGGCTTCAATTCTTGAGTCAGCTTGATCTTGTATGGGTGTAAACCAAGATCCTTACGCAAAATACGCCATAATGTGGTCTGAGCGATGCCCAATTCTTGAGAACGCCGTGGAATTGAGTGATTTGGATCGTTTGCTACGGACGTCTGAACGGCAGCGATATTTTCGACACTTGGACCAACCCGTTGTCTCACTGACACGGCAACATCGCACAACGAATATGTAAACTCAAATTTTTTCCCTAAACTTGTTATTGCCTGTCTACTAAGGCGAGAATTACGACCGAAAATTGAAGTTAACGCTATTTAAGTTGCAGTCACCGACTCCGAATATCTGTAGAACATTTTTATAATTTGCAGACTTTGCTCGTTAGTGTACTTTACCATGATAAAAATGTTGAGTTTACTGAATAAATTTACAGTGACAGTTTGATGAAAATTGTCAAGTCCCTATTGGAAAACCGTATATATCACGGTGGGAAGTCAGGAAGTCCTCGTATAATTTACTCGGACAAAGCTAAGACATTTAAGAAAGAGCAACAACTTAATAATCAAAGATCAAGCTAGCACTCAGGGGACTTTTAAGCAACTCCAGGAACGTCTGGTTGGAGTTGTTAAATCGGCTTTCAGAACTCCTGTCAGAAAGCATAGTTCAACTATGATCAATTAATCACATTGCTGGTAGAGGTTTAATTGGCTGTGAACTCAAGGGCCTTGCCTTAAACGGGTGATGTTCCACTCGATCTTTCTCATTGACTTCCACACAAACTGAAATTTCAAGTAATTAAGAAACAGGATGTAAACAGTGCGAATAGTTTGAAAAAAAAAGTGATTCAAGGGTTGGTTTACTTCATCATGGTAAAAAAAACCGTCAAATTACACCAAAATCAAAGAAGGACACATTGTCCTATTAGAGGACACAGCCCAGAACACTTTGGCGCCTAGCAGTGGTACAGAAAGTCTTTCCAGGTAGAGATGACAAAGTGCGTGCGTGCGAAATCCATTTGTCGTCGGGACCTATTCTAAGGAGAACCACTGCTTTATCCTTCGAGAGTAAGAGACTAATGCTGAATATTCTTACGGCAGAGGATCTTAAGAATACTATGTAATGAACAATCTACTAAAATCAAAAATATACTATATATTCAATTTAATTTGTATCTGCTAGAATTTTAAATTATACTGGATTAGTTTTTATTAAAGGAACGTTAAGTGTTAAAGGAACGCAGTTCTTTAGTTTAGTAATTTATTTTTGAATTAATAAATTCACAATTTCTTATACTCTAGAATGCCTCTCCAACGGGCCTAATTGTAAGTTCATGAATTTGCACATGTGGTGGAGTCGATATGGCATACAAAATTGCTTGCGATACATCCTCTGCCTTCAAGGCATTGAAGTTATTGTAAAATTCCTCAGGCATAATTTCAGTTTTCACTATTCCAGGACTTATGCTCTAAAACGATTTCAGTTAAAAAAAAAAGTGCAATCATGGAACTTTTTCCTACTTACTGTGGTCTTAATTTTGGTTCCTAAGTCCCTCAGCTCATTGCGGAAAGTTTCATTCATTGCTGTCACAGCAAACTTCGATGGTTGGTAAATATTAGAACTTCGTTTCGGAATAACCTGAATGACCTTATGTCCGACGACACTGTTTATGTGAACAATGTGTCCATCGAAGTTTCTCTCCTTCATGCTCTTGAAGGCTGCTTGCGTACAATAGATCAAACCCTTGATGTTTGTGGCGAGGACTTCATCAATGAGTTTCGCATCCATGTCGACAAGCAATCCCTGTCGAGCTATTCCAGCATTATTTACAAGAATATCAACACCACCCAGAGTATTTTTAATCCAATCGAAGGTAGCCTTGACTTCGGCTTCATTTGAGACATCACACTTGCGGGCGTAAAATTTCTTTTGAAGACCAGCCGGAAGCTTTTCACGGTTTTGATCCAACCGTTCTTGGCGGCGACCCAAAGCGACAACTTGCAAACCTGCAGTGACTAGATCTTTGGCAGTTGCTTCTCCAATTCCACTGCTAGCGCCGGTTACAACTGCGACACGATTTTGCCAACGCTCCATGTTCTAATGAAATTCACTGGTAACTGACCGGGGGACATTTATATACTATTTAAGTGTTTGATAAGAAAACTATCTGTTTACTAGGATTGTGATAAGATATCAGTTATTTCCTTGGATTTATCTACAAGTGCGACCAACGTGATGGGCTTAGAATAGAATATGATGACGCAGCACTTGCATTTTGCACGCACACTACATTTTCTAAAATGTAACGCACCAATTCCCTCTACCATTTTCAAGGACAAACATGATTTGGATTGCAACTCATTTCGAAATAGATAAGGTTCCCTAATAAGTGTGAAAGGATTAGACGGGCTCTGGTGGTATCGATAGTTTTTTTTTATCAGTAAAATGTGCTTACTAATTTGCGAAATCAGGTTAAGAATTTGAACAACTATCCAACTCCTACCTAAGATTTCTTCAAGTTTTGTTTACACACACCGATTGTGATAGCTTGATGAGATGTTCTGTTTATCGAAAACTGTTTTGCATTCATTTATCCATCCAGGACTTGATTACGGTCGGACGTCTTTCAAAATCTAAATCACTAAATCACGGTGGCATCAAGAAGCGGTTGTCCACCACAATGTTCACTATGAATACGAAAGAACAAGTTAAGGATACGAAAAGCAAACCCGATTTCAAGATGCCATGGCAGATTGGACAAGTGATTCCACTCTCCTTGCAGTATACAGGTTGGTAGCGCTGACATTAATACAGGTATGGCAAATGACATCAAGAGAGAAACCTGCATTTTTAAGAGAATGCAGGCTAAAATTCACTTGGTATTTTGAACTACCAATTGGGGTTTTTCCAAGACCTGTGACTTTAGCAGACACATTTTCTCTTTTCAGGCTAAGTAGCTGAGTGGCGTTTTCAGTGATGAAGGTGACCTGTGAACCGGTATCTATAAAGGCCTTAAGACTGCACTGCTTTCCATTCGATGCACAAACTTTCACGAGTGCTGTTGCTAATAGCGTTTTGGTCTGTATTTGATTGAAATGTGTACTAAAATTTTGAGAAGCGCTAGGTTGATCAAGTGGAGAACGAAATGGGCCGGGTTAACTAATAGCGTTTTGTACATAGTGCGATTGGAGATTATATTGGAATGTATTTTGATTGCGAAATTGAGGATATTGTGGATGATTTGCAAACCTAGTTGAATTTTGTCCACCTTGTGTCTCAATGTATGATGTTTGTAGCCAAACCTTTGGCATCGATTACTACTGGTACAAACCGACGCATGATGGTCATACCCTAAACAATTGCTGCAAACTCCATTTTTCTTTGTGGCCTCAGCTCTGGTTTTAACATCCATATTCAAAAATCTTTTGCATGCCTAATCCCATGTGATGCCTTGCAAAGTCTACATCGGAATTAATGTTTTGGTTTCTGGGAATTTAATTAGCAGGTCGCATATGTAGTTTTCCGAAACGAATTTGAATACATAGGAGATTGTTTCGGATGCACAATCAGTTCAGATATGTTTTCCAGCGAACAAAATCGAACCTCGATGAAAGACATGAATGTTTTCCAGTCAGGAAGAAGCTTGGATGTGCCTTGTTTTTCCTCCCAATCTCGTTGGGTCTGCGGTGGCAGTTTATTAAATATTAAATAAATGAGAATAGTGTCCCATGTTTCCACATCTATTTCAAGATTTATAAGGGCATGAACGCATTCAATGCTGGTATCATGCAATGATTTTAGGCCTGCAGCAGATTCACTAGTTAGTTTTCTTTCCTTTACTAGCCTCCTAAGCTGGGTGTTTACAATTTTACGCTTCTTCTGATATCTATCTGAGAGAATTGACCAAGCTGAGGCAAAACTCTTTGAATCAATTGGAATGTGCTGGATTAATCGAGCAGCTTCCCCATACACAGAAGTTTTCAGATATTGGAGTTTCTGTATATCTGGCAAATCAGTGTTGTTTCGAATTAAACTTTCGAATAAATTGAAAAGTTCAGACCAATCTTCGAATTCTCCTGAGAACGGATTAATATGAATCCTTTGAAGACATACATCAGAGCCCGCAGATCTTGTGGTCTTTAAGCGAGATATATCTACTGAGGTCGATTCGATGATCGATTTCATTACGTAACTGTCCACTTGAAGTTAAAAAGGTTCTCTTGATTTGCGAGAAAATTTCATCCTGATTGTACTTTGCTTTTAGTGGATCAGCAGCATTCCTGATTAAATTCGAATATTCCTTTTTCGCCCGTTTGAACATTTTATCGATTTCTGATAAACACGCAATTAAAAAACCCCTTGACTTTCACGACGCATCATCTTTCAAAAATTTTTCGGAATGTCGGTTGATCTCAATTAAAATGTTTTCTTAGTATTCGATGGATCTCCACAATTTTAAAACCTTGCACAACACTTTTATTTAAAATATTTTTGTTGATAGATGACCCTTCTTTAATGATTTATTAATCTTTTTGTTGTAATTTAATTTAAAATTTTGTGGTGGTGTAATTTAATTCGTGCGGTTTTTTTTAAATTTGAATGTTTATTTAAGAAAAACATGTACAATAGTATTATTCAAAGTATTGCCCATCTGAAGCTATGACTTTCTCCTCTCTTTCTGGCAATTTTTAGATCCCATCCCAAAAGAACTGCGCCGGCTTGGCAGCCAAGAATGAATCAAGCCAATTTTTGATAATCTGCTCTGATGTGAACCGTATTTCAGTGAGGGTGTTCTGCATCGACTGGAACAAATGGTAGTCAGAAGGGGCAAGGTCTGGACTATAAACCGGGTGGGGTAAGACGTCCCATCCACTGTTTTCCAAATAGTTTTTAACCGGAATAGCAACGTGGGGCCGAGCGTTGTCATGATAGAAAATTATTGCCTCGTGTCTTGTCGCATATTCCGGGCGTTTTTCGGCTGCCGCTCTATTCAAACGGATTAATTGTGTTCGGTAGCTTTGTCCATTGATAGTTTCACCCGGTTTTAGCAGCTCATAATACAGCACACCCATCTGATTACACCAAATACAGAGCATTACCTTCGCGCCATGGATATTCTCGGCTTGAGTTCATGTGGAACCCAATTTCCTTGCTTTTGAATATATCCAGCTGATCTTAAACGTTTTGAAATGGGTACTTGAGTGACACCCAAAGATTCTCCGAGCTCTTCTTGTGTTTGGCAACAATCTTCATAGAGTAATGCTTCCAGTGCTTCATTTTCAAACTTTTTTGGCTGCCCAGGACGTTCATCGTCTTCCAAGCCAAAATCACCACTTTTAAATCGTGCAAACCACTTTTGGCACGGTCGTTCAGCTAGCGCATATTCACCATAAACTTCCACCAAAATACGATGACTTTCGGCAGCAGTTTTCTACATATTAAAGTAATGAAGAAGAACTCCCCGCAAAAACCCTTTTTCAGGCACAAAGTTCGACATATTTGAGTGAAAAAAAAATTATTGTAGTTTACGCTTCAAATGAATGACATATACTGAAATGACGTACAATGACAGTAGCTTTGCAACGCATTTTCCAATGGAATAATAGCAATGGAATAGTACAAGTTACGCCATCTCTTAGCAATCCGCACGAATAGTTATAGACCCAATACAAAAGAAGAAAATGAGTAAAAATTCCTACCTTTTGTTTTGTGGTATGTTGTAAATGTGAAAGCTAATCATCGGTTGTATCTCAGCTACAGTTCTTGACCGATTCTTATCCGTTTCACCGGTAGTTTTACTGGTCATGGTTAGATCCGTTGGATGTGCTTCACAGCTAGATGTTTTTCACCGTTGGATAGTTGAATCCGTTGGATACTGTATAATCCGTTGGGTACTGTGTCTGATAGACTGTCCGCCGAAGAATAGAAATGAATTTTGCACTAAATGAAAAATTCATTTTTCACTTCCTTATGCTCCTTTGATTAAGGAGTATCTTATTTATAGATTTGTTCGTTGGGTACTATGGCCGATAGACTGTTTGCCTTTTCGGAATAGTATTTTGCACTGGATAACTTGTCCAGTTATAAGAACTCACACCACAACAGCGTCTCCGAATTGTTCAGCTGTATAACGAAAATCAGCGTTCTGTGAGGAATGTTTTTCGAAAAACTTACGGTGCGCATAATCGACCTACTGAAACCACTATTACCACTATTGTTAGTGGATGATACTCGACCGGTTAGACCACATCCAGCACGTAGTGAAGAGATGTAGATGTAGCAGCTGTAGCTGAGAGTGTACCCGAAGACCGTGACGAATCGATTTGTTGTCACGAACAAAATTCAACTTGTGCAAGAATTGAAGCCAGGCAACTTGAATTCGTGTCATATTTTTAGTGAATGGGTTCTGGAAAAACTCAATGAAAAGCCGGTGTTTTATCGTGAAATTTTGTTCGGTGATAAATTCCATTTCTGGCTCAATGGATACGTTAATAAACAAAATTGCCGTATTTGGACGGATGAGCAACCCGAAGAGTACCAAAAGCTACCATTACATCCATTAAAAACAACGGTATGATGTGGTTTATGAGCTGGCGGAATCATTAGTCCATATTTCTTCAAAAATGAGGCAAATCAGAATGTTACCATCAATGTTAACCGTTATCGCGCCAGGTTAACGGACTATGTGCTTCCTGAAATTCAAGCAAATCGTCTCTGTGAGCTCTGGTTTCAACAAGACGGCGCTACGAGCCATACAGCGCCTGAAACAATGGACTTGTTGAGAAATCATTTTGGTGAGCACTTAATTTCACGTTTTGCTACGGTAAATTTGCCGCCTAGATCGTGCAATATCTTCAGCAATAAGCCAGCTACGATTGTCGCTTTGGAGGCGCACATTACTCGTGTTATCCGTGAGATACCAATCGCTATGCTCGACAAGTTGCCCAAAATTAGACCTTCCGAATGGGCTACTTCAGACGTAGTCGTAGCCAACACTTACATGATATTATTTTCAAAAAGTAAACGCCATGAAATGTTATTTTAACCGATAATAAAAACTTTAAGTTAAATGAGTAAACTATATATGAATAATACAAACAAAAATTTAAAAACAATTTAAGAAAAGTATGATATGATTGCGAAGGCTATAAAAAAGAACAAAAAAAATATAAAATAAATACTATTGACAAGAATCAGTTGCTTTGACATGAAAACTACATGAAAGGTAGTGAATTCGAAAGACGGATAACATTGATAAAGAACTGTCTTTCAGATATTAAGTAATTATATCTTGGTATAATAAGATAGGTCGATATATTTGACGCTGGGAATTGTAAATTATTGTAGAGGTAGGAAGGTTGTCGTAATCTAATAATATTCAAGAAAAAGACCAGGGTGCGAAATTTAAGATAGTTTTCGAAAGGCATACCAAAAACTTTTACTGAGAGATATGACACATGATCATATCTTCTTACCCCATATATGTATCGAATGGCACTGTTGAAGGTAACTTGTAATTTTCGTGTGCATACTGAATCACATTTCCAAATAATTTTCGTAACTCCATGTACAATACAAGGATTGGAATTAAAAGTGATTTTAACAATATGATTCGTGTATCCAGTGGTGTAATTGGTTAAGCTGCCCACAAAGTTCACAAAACGTCATAAGCCTTCTCTACGATGATTGTAATATGGTCGTTCCATGTTAAAGATCTATTAAATACAATATAACACCCAAATTCTTTGATGTATCCCCAAAATCAACGGGGGAGTTATATGAAGCGATTTGCGGGAAATATAGGGTTTTCTAATAAAGACCTGACAACTTTTTTTTTAAATAAAAGGCAAAACATTCGAGATATTTCAAAAACTTTATAATTGGCTTGAAGTACAATCAAAACATTTATGAATGGAACTCGACTTCGTTCATATGGCCACTGCGGGCACGTTTGCAGCGGTCGATTCATTGGACCCAATTTTCAACGAATCGACCACACATTTCGGCCGAAACGGCCGCTATTTCCCATTCAATGCTGGCTCTGAGCTCTTCCAACGTCGTCGGCGTGTTGGCATAAGCTAATGACTTAACGTAGCCCCACAGAAAATAGACAAGCGGCGTTAAATCGCACGAACGAGGTGGCCAATCGCCTGGCCCATGTCTTGAGATAACACGCTCACCATACTCACTCTTCAATAAAGCGATTGTAGCGTGTGCTGTGTGGTTTGTGGCACCATCCTGTTGAAACCACATGTCGTCCAAGTCCATATCTTCCGATTCGGGCCAAAAATAATCGGTGATCATGGCGCGATAACGCTGACCATTCACAGTAACGTGATGATCGTTATCGTCGACGAAAAAATATGGCCCAATAACGCCGCCGGCATGCAAACCGCACCAAACAGTTATTTTTCGTGGATGAAGTGGTGACTCATGAAGCACATGTGGGTTTTCACCTGACCAAAAACGCATATTTTGCTTATTGACGAACCCATTGATCCAAAAATGAGCTTCGTCACTGAAGAAGATTTTGCGATGAAATTCATCATCTTGGCGCATCTTCTCTAAAACCCAATCGGAGAATGTACGTTTCTTCAAATGGTCCATCGGCTTCAATTCTTGAGTCAGCTTAATCTTGTATGGGTGTAAACCAAGATCCTTACGCAAAATACGCCATAATGTGGTCTGAGCGATGCCCAATTCTTGAGAACGCGGTGGAATTGACTGATTTGGATCGTTTCCTACTGACGTCTGAATGGCAGCGATAATTTCGATACTTCGACCAACCCGTTGTCTCACTGACACGGCAACATCACACGACGAATATGTAAACTCAAATTTTTGCACTAAACTTGTTATTGCCTGTCTATTAGGGCGATAATTACGACCGAAAATTGGAGTTAACGCTCTTAAAGTTGCAGTCACCGACTCCTAATATCTGTAGAAAATTTTTATAATTTGCAGACGTTGCTCGTTAGTGTACTTTACCATTATGAAAATGTTAAGTTTACTAAATAAATTGGCAGTGACAGTTTGATGATTAGTGAAAGAGTGCGTTTACAAATTAAATTCAAAGTTGTCAAGTCCCTATTGGAAAACCCTATATAACAGATCCAATTTTATTCTAGATATAACCAGGCATTTGGACTTATTAGGGTTGAGTGTCAGGCCATTTTGCAACGACCAGTCAAACATACTATTAAAATCCTGATTAGTTTCAAGGCAACAATTTTCAATTTAAATTTAGACGTCATCGGCATAAATGTGTGTTAAGGAATGTGTGACTAGATCTGGCATCTCATTTATATATAGAGAGAATAATAGAGGACCCAGAATTGATCCTTGAGGTACACCTTGAGTTAGACAAAGAAAATCAGATAAGACATTATTAACAAAAATGTTTTGTTTTCTGTATAAACGCATTTATAAACGGTTAATTTCCAACTTTATGTTTTTAATACTTGACAGTTAATATTACCTTAAGAAAAATGTTTCAATTATGCTTGCGGTGTAGAAAATGAAGGAGCTCAAAATTTGCCAAAAAAATTTGATATGGCGTAAGTGAAAAAGTAAATGCGTTGTTGCAGTATATCTTTAACTAAATATTTGCTCTAAATTGTTTATTATTTGTAATGATAAATGTTTGTTGTACTAAAATAATATGTGCATATGGGCTTTTTTTGTGTGTTTTTTGTTCGTGTTACCATACGGACACACGGGAACATCCTCAAGATAAATTGTGTAAGTTGTTTTGTGATGTTTTATTTTTTTTTAGTTAAAACATGAAATGCATATATATATTACATGTTTTTCTTTATAATAACTGTTTCTTTATATTAAGATTATATTAATAATTTTTTGCTATCCACTGTGTTATTAACTTAACGTACAAATGTGTTATAAACTTAATGTATTGTATATTTTTAGGCAATCAGAAGATCTCATTTTTCCTAATAAACTTTTTTATCTGTTTCGTTAACCTTCAAACAATAAGCACGTTTTCTGATTTGGCTCTACAGGTTATGGGCCCAGGACTTCCAAAGTGCGAGTAAAGGCATATAAACGTATTAGATTTAGGGAATCACAAAGTTTTTTGCAAGGAAATAATTAATTTCGGCTTTGCATCAGTATTTCTTTGCTGAGAATCTAATATTGTAAAATTAAGTTTTTGGTTTAGAGATTTTTTGTTTGAACTAAAATGGATTTTGACTTCTTAAAAATCAACAAATTGGTTTCCGGAGAACAATGGAGCACCTGAAAGTACCAAGTGAGGATTTTGCTAAATGCTAGCAGTTTATTTGATGCTGTAAACGGGGAGGAGCCCAAGCCAGTTCTTGCAAAACTGAAGATTTTCATGCCCTCCTGGCGTCCTGGTCGCAAAAGGACAGAAAGGCGCAAAAAATCGTTGCTGCGACCATTGGCCAGCAACCTTTGATACACATTTTAAATTATACGACCACAGGTGAGATGTGGGAGAAGTTAATGGCAGTTTATAAAATGAAATCACAGGCCAATGTTCACATGTTGCAGCAAAAGTTCTACACCTTCAAAAAAAATGCAAACGACGTTCTCGCCATTCATATAGCAAGGTTAGAGAACATAGTACAGCAACTGATGAAGAGCGCGTAGAAGTTTCACAGACCATGGTGATTACGAAAATATTGATGACTCTACCACCACAACTTAATCATTTCTTTAGTGCGTCGGAGTCAACCGCTCCTGCAGATAAGACTCTTCAAAATTTAAGGACAAGACTTATAATGGAACCCGCATGGAAATGTATCAAACGCAATCATCGATGTCTACGTTTAATAATCATAGTTTACCTGAAGAACAAAAGGCACTAGTCACACAAACTCTCCAGAACAGCGGTGAAAAGAAAAGAAGCATGCCCCAAAGCAAAAAAATGGGAAATAGTTTTCTGTGCAAAAAGATTGGACACTGGAAAAGGGATTGTCCTCAAAAGACAAAATCAATTGCACAGAAAAATTTTAATGCATTAGTCTGTGATGTTTTTTCAAACAGCAATGGTGAAACTCATCATTCTGCTACAGCAGATGACTGGATATCAGTCTCAGGTGCGAGTCATCACATGAGTTTCCGACGTGAGTGGTTTCGGAATTTTGTTGAACTCGCAAAACCCATGGCTGTCGTCATTGGCAACGGAGAACAAATTTATGCGTTTGATAATCAGAAATGGTCAAGAAAAAAATTATTGAAGCAGCGCTGGATAATCAATTTAAGATGATATCTGACAACGCCAAGTGTGAAATAAAGAAAAATAAACGTGTTGTTGCAGTGGGAGTGCGTTGCAGGAGATTATTAAAAAGGAGAGATCAACAAATGTTGCTGTCAAAGTCGGTTCGCTTAAATTGTGGCATGAACGCCATTTGTGCCATTTGTGCATAAAACAGGTACAAAGTGTTCTCAACAGAAGAAAGATTAATTATCAAGAAGATAAAAACTTCTTTTGTGATGCTTGTCTTTACGGAAAACAACGTGGATCGTCATTTCGAGAAAGTGATTCCAGAGCAACATTTGCATGCGAACATGTTCAGTCCGATTTTTGCGGTTCCATGCAGCACGTTCTATTGGTAGTTTAAGATATTTTGGACTTTTTAAGGATAAATCATCCAACTACAGGTATGTTTATTTTTTTAATGAAAAGAGTGGGTTATCTGAGGCCCTCGACAATTATATATGCGCAGTCAAAATAGATAATAGTTACGTAGATAAGACACTTAAGTCTGATAACGAGATGGAATACAAAAATAAAGATGTAGATACTATCATACAATTATACAATTATACAGCCATACAATCTTGAACAGAATGGGCGTGCTGAAAGGGACATGAGGCTCATCGTAGAAATCGCTAGGACTATGTTGCATGCTAAGAGCCTACTACTCAAACTTTGGGCGGAGGCTGTGAACACAGCAGTTCATCTTTTAAATAGATATGGTCCAAGTCCATTAAAAGACAAAACAACCAGAATTGAGAATTTAAAGGTTTTTGGCTCTGAAGTGTTTGCTTATATCCCAAAAGAAAAACGACAGAAACGGGATAGGAAAGCAAAACATGGCTATTTTTTGGCTATGCAGAGAATCAGGATGGCTATCGTATTTGGTTGACTCAAACTACAGTACTTTTTTGGCAGCTGTAAGCATCTCCGAAATCGACCAATCTCTTTAGGCGTCGAAATCACCATGATCATCTTTGGCGAGAAAGTCGTGTGCCTTTTGCTTTGCTGCTCTCGATTTTGGATGGCATGTTATTCCGACCGCTAGGGGTTCGTTTTCTGAAGATGGATAGTTATGGTTTAAAAATGTTTTTTTTAACTTTTTTGGCTAATGTTTTCGATGTCTTTCTTGCTGCTTGATTAGGTGGAATTTCCTCTTTTTCAGGGGTATCTGTGAGAATTCTGCTTTTCCCCAATCTGCGTCCACCACTTTTGGCTGACTTTCTGGGTGCAGCTTTAGGGAATGGTCTTATTTACACCGACGAAATTAAAACGTTTGAGGATTGTTCAAACGTGAAGACGATGTAAGCAGCGAAGCATTTACAGTTGGTGTTAGTAAAATTTCCGGCGAAAACTCGTCATCACTTACTTGAAAAACTTTCGTAATATTTTGGCAGGTAAAAGCTCTCCGGTAAGCATTTCCAACTATTTGCGCTACATCATAAATTGCTACTCTATCCAGTGGTTGCAATTTGTGGGAGGTGTGAGGCCAAAATGTGACCAAAATTACATTTTTTTTTTTTGCCTCATTTATTACCGAAAATGAAATGTTTTAACTATTTGAGAAATAACCGCTCAGTGGACCACCCACTGGGATTGGCATCTCCATTCGTTCTTGCAGGAGCTCCATTGAACATATGATCTTTCAAATTTACGACGGGAATATTAGCATTAAGGGCACGTGGTTTCCGATCGCATTCACTGCAGCGATCATAATAACATTTAACCCTCGTTTTCCTGACGTTACACTCCCAATTTGTTTAGCACCTTTCTGAGCCAGAATTTTAAGCGGAACATAACCCGTAGCTGGAATCTAAATTAAGAGCTGTTTCATCGATATTGAATATTAGCTCAGGTGTAAAGTGGTATCGGGACAAAAAATCTTTGTAATTCCGGAAAAATGTTTTTACGTTGATTTCATCAAAGCTGGTAGCTCCGGAAAGACTGGTTGCCTCGGGTATTCAAAGAGCAATTATTTGATGACGTTGGAAAAATAAGGTAATCCAGTTTCTACCAGCTGCACCCTGTTCAAACCAGTCTTTTAAGATTGTTTCGATTTCTTTAATCCAGCCCTGGGTAGTTTGTAGTGCAGTTTGGAAGCCTGTATAACATACTTTGCTAGGAGATCTTCTTTTTCAGGTAAAAATATTTGGTGGTGGTTAATTCGGTCTTCATAAGCGAGATCAAAATGGTTCGATGCTTTGTGTTTGGGGATGTGCCGCATTAAAGTGGTTTTGGAAAGGTTGAACATATTTGCTGCGGTGGACATGGATTTTTCATTGCCCATTACTTCCTCCACAGCTCGCCGTAAAGTGTCAACGTCAACAGCTAGTCTTTTTACTCCTGACTTACTCCTTCTTTTTCTAAGCTAAATGGAAAATAGAAAAAATTCGAAAAACATGTACCTTGGACCGCTTCATTCAAACGGTCAAGTTGTTCACAGTAGAAGATCGATTTGATCGTTTCGAGACGATCTAGCAGATCAATATAGACAATTCCCTTCCAATCTCACCAAACACTCGACATAACGTCGTTCGCCTTCAATCCAGGCTTTAAAGTCATTTGTGATCACTCACCGGCCTTTGACTATGATTGCTTGCGTTGGATATTCTCGTATTTAATCCATTTTTCATCGCTCGTAATGAATCGCTTCAAAAATGGTTTCATTTCGTTATGTTTCAGCAGCGTTTCACTGATGGTTATTCGGTCAATTAAATTTCTTTGCGTTAAATTTTATATGGCACCCAAACATCGAGCTTCTTTGAGTAGCCTGTTCGTTTCAGATGATTCCAAACTGTCCGGTTGATGTTTGATGCTTCATAAGTTGCAAAATTTCATCGACTTTTTCAATGACAGGCAGAGCAGCGCGAGGTGCATCTTTTACATCAAAATTTCGGAAACGGAATCGAACAAACTTCACCTGGGCCCGGCGTTTACTCATAGCATTCTCACCGTAAACTGCACAGATTTTTCTCTTTTTTTATAGTAAAAAAGCTTCACATAGCGTATTCCTTCAGGTATTTCACTCATATTCCAATCAGTATAACACGAGCAACGAATTGAAAAAAATGTAGCCTGGCATGTCACCTTTCAAACACGTTCTCGTTTTACACAATCAGATTAGTGTTTCCAGATATATTCAAACCAACACCATCTAGTGACAAAAAACTGCGGAGACTTTTTATATAGGGTGATTCATCGTGAGGTTTGATTTAAAATGTAAAATAAAATACATAAATTTGAAAGTGAATATAAAATTTTTATTATCGGTTAAAGGAACAATTCATGGCATTTACTTTACAAAAATGATATTATATAAATGTTGGCCACGACTACGTCTGAGGTTGAAAGTCCAATTTTGGACGACTCGTTCGAGCGTAGCGATTGGTATCTCGCGGATAACACAGGTAATGTTGGCCTCTAAAGCGTCAATCGTAACTGGTTTATTCTTAAAGACCTGCAACTTTACATATCCCCAGAGAAAATAGTCCAAAGGTGTGATATTGCACGATCTAGGCAGCCAATTTACGGTAGCAAAACGTGAAATTAAGTGCTCACCAAAATGATTTCTCAACGAGTCCATTGTTTCAGGCACTGTATGGCTCGTAGTGCCGTCTTGTTGAAAGCAAAGCTCACCGAAACCATGTGCTTGAATTTCATGAAGCACATAATCCGTTCACATGGCGAAATAACGGTTACCATTGACGGTAACATTCTGATTTGCCTCATTTTTGAAGAAGTACGGACCAATGATTCCACCAGCCCATTAACCACACCATACCGTTGTTTTTAATGGATGAAATGGTAGCTCTTCGTACTCTTCGGGTTGCTCATCAGCCTAAATACGACAATTTTGTTTATTAACGCATCCAGAAATGGGCTTCATCACTGAACAAAATTTCACGATAAAACTCCAGGTTTTATCAGAGTCTTACAGAGTTTTTACAGAGCCCATTCACTGAAAATATGACGCGAATTCAAGCCGCTGGCTTCAATTCTTGCATAAGTTGAATATTGTACGCTTTTAGGTCGAGATACTCACGTAAAATACGTCAAGCTGTCGAATACGCCAAGCTATTCTGCTGAACGACGACGAATCGATTCGCTACGGTCTTCGAGTACACTCTCAGCTACAGCTGCTATAGTCTCTTCACTACGTGCTGGATGTGGTCTAACTGGTCGAGTATCATCCACTAATGTAAACTGGGACTCAAATTTGCAAATGGTATATTGCAATCGCACAGAACGCTGGTTTTCGTAATACAGCTGAATAATTTGGAGACGCTGTTGTGGTGTGAGTCTTTTCATAATGACTTGCCAAACGATACTGGACAAAAATAACAAAGCAGTTTGATACTACTTAGTCACGCGTACCGGTCAAGGTACATGACCTTACCTTAATTATGTTCACTTAATCGCGATTTTCTTACAACACAAACTTGGAATTGGACAAATACAAATTGTTTACGTCTGAGACTGAAATGCGACTGAAACGTTTGTCGTACATATCTCAATTTTCCACGCCATCATATAAAAGACAGTTGGAAATGTTCTGATTGCTCAATTTAGTGTATTTAGTATCAAAACTCGAACTGCTATGACCGTTCAGTCACCGTACAGGTTAAGATTATACTACGGCTACAGCCGCCCTGACACTATATTAGAATTTTACATTGACGGCTGGAGCCGTTTTGCCAGCGAAAGTCTATGTTTAATTTTGAGTGAATGTTTTCCATATAAATCAAGCATACTTCTAGGCGGAACATAGCCTATCATTAAAAACAAATGTTCTTTGGTGTTAGGATTGAGTCAAAGATACACAAATTTGATCGATTCCAGAGAAGGGAAACTCAACTTCTTGACCATTGAAACAGGAACGGACAGTAACTATTATACCGACACCACGTTACTCTGAAGATTTACATCTGTTGATTCTGAAGGTAGTGTAGAGTTCTCAGTTAAAGATTTCGTATGATGAGATTACAGGGTAAGACCAGGATTCAACTATAATGATGACATCGTAGAACTGATCACTGGTGTTCAGATATAATTCGAAAACTTTAGTTCAAATTCCACTCCCATTATGATAATAGATTTTTAGCGGTGCGATGTTTGATGTACCTACGATGGATCCGAGCAGCATTTGATTGACGTTGGTTACCACATTCTACCTTACTATGTCTTCGACAGCTGGTCTGTCTTTTTTTGATTTTGGAAGAGGACAAATAGAGGCATTTAATTCGTTTTGGTAAGCATAAGCAGGAATGCCGAGTTTGAAATTTATGAAGTGTAGGGAAGGGCGGTCCACATCTTTTTTAATAAGTTTTGGTAGCTTAAGCCTGTGTGCTGCAGAAGAAAAAAACATTTTCCTCAGTGACTTCTTTACACAGACGAGAAAGGTGAAGAAATTTCAGTTTAGGAACGGTAGACAGCATAGCACCGGCTGTTTCATTAGTAGCTGTGGTAAGTAGATTGCAAGTACCTTGACTCTTCTCTTGTTTTTTGACTCAACTTGATTCCAGACATTAGCATTTAATAAGTTTCCGTTGTTATCGGAAACGGCTGATGGATAGTATAAAGTTGAAAAAAGTGAGTTTGGCTCTGGTACTGAAGAGGGAGGAGATGGGACAGGAGCACCTGATGTCATAGATGATAGTGATGAAGAAGTAGGAGACGCTAGTGAGGCAACTGCTCTTGTAGATGAGGATGATTAGAATGATGATGAACATGAAGCGGTCGACGCGGAGGTGGAAAAGCGAGTTGTTGATGCAAGTTCGAAGTGCTTGGACTGGAATTTGATACGGACACATTCTTCATGACGGAAGAAGAACGAGTATGATGTAAAGTTGATTTTAGCATTGCAACGTCATTTACCAACTGACCGATTAGAGAAAGAATAGAGCCACTCACACTCACACAACTAGCGCATCGCCACATTAGATTTTTGTCAACTTCCAAGGCTTTAATAAAATTGACTGAGATGGAAACACGTTTCTTATGAAAAATCTGCCCCCAAAGACCATCACACTTTATTAAATTTTCTCGAAGCAATCATAGATTGCGTTTGGCACGTTGGTTACCATCACCCATTGTTGCAAAAAGTGGCAAATACCAGTTCAGTTTTAAGTGAAGTTACGATTTTATTTGTCCGTAAAATGTTTAAGATCGCACTCATTCTGATACAATATATGGAACCGAAAAAAAGTTTGTTTTCGCACCGCAGACAAATCCAAGAAGATTTTAAGGTCAGTTTTCGTGCAAGATGGACATCGGAAATGAGAGTTAATTGCCTTTCTGCTACCACCCTATTGAACCGGAGAAGCTCCGCAGTCCGCACTGCCATGTATCGCTAATCTGTCCTGGATCAGAAATTCCATATCGAAGTATAGGAACGCTTCTGTAGGAACAAAACCGTCAAAGCGTGCTCTCTCATGATACATATAATTCGGGTAGTAAGCCTCAGAGATCAGGTTGTTCTACGAGTTCATTGCCCTTGCAATGTGCCTTCGAGTCAACTCATTGACGAAATTTTTCACTGTTATTAGGTTGCCCTATTGTATATTTTGTATAATATTCTGCATATGAAAAAGTTATCCTGCCGCTGGGTGCCGCACATACTCACTCCTGACCAAAAACACGAACGCGAGAGCACTTCGAAAGAGTGTTTGGACTTGCTAATGCGGAATCGGGTGGACTTTTGGCGTCGATTGGTAATTGTTGATGAAACCTGGATCCACTATTACACAGCAAAGAGCAGAATGAGTGCCCGCCAATGGACTCAAGCTGGTACGAGTGCTCCGAAGCGGCCGAGGGAGGCTCGATGGGTCGGAAAGGTTATGGCGTCGGTTTTCTGGGATTGTCATGGCATACTCTTAGTGGACTACCTTGAAAAAGGAAAAACCATCAACAGCGAGTAATACTTTGAATTATTGGAGCGATTGAAGGCCGAAGTCGCTGTAAAACGACCTCACATGAAGCGAAAAAAAATTTGTTTTTGCAAGACAATGCACTGGCGCACAATAGCATCGCAACCGCGGCTAAAATCAATGACTTACGGCTCCAATTGCTGTCGCACCCACCGTATGCACCTGGTTTGGCTCCCTCGGACTATTATCTCTTCCCAAACCTCAAAAGATGACTCATCAATAAAAAATTCAGCTCACGCGAGGAAATCATCGATGTTACGGAGGAGTATTTTGCAGACCTTCCGAAAAATTACTTTTCGGGCGGGATCAAGAAGTTGGAAAATCGCTGGGATATGTTTATCAAACTAAAAGGGGACAAGTAACAAGGAGGTTACTTTTCACCCCACCTAGTAAACCACCAGATGGGCCATCCAAATGCAAGCATTGGCCGGATAAGGGCCATATAACAGATCACCTTTACCCTCGCATCGAGTTGCCTGCTATAAAACATTCTCTTTGTAAAAGCAAAAGTACCTTTGGCTCACATCTATATGTTTGTCCAATTATACACCCTGCCTGACTCGAACTGCAACTTTTTAAAATGCTATAATTTTTTTATTTTTTGATAAATTTTATTGTGCCAAAGCAAAATATGTTGGAAAATACATTGATTTTTAAATTGTATCAGTAGTTTTCCATATATCCACCTTTGGCGCGAATAATGGCCTTGAGACGGCCGAAGAAAGCATCGCACGCTGCACTCAAGTGGCTCTGTGGTATTTTGGCAAGTAAACCCGGTCATTTTGTTTGTTGACATATTCCTCGATAACAAATGGCGACTCATCGGAAAAAACAAAATTCGGCAACTCATCACTTTCGTGCAAGCGTAGCAACTCCTTCGCTCTTTCGACTCAAACTGTTTTCTGTTGCGGTGTAAGATCGTGTGCTTTTTGGAACTTCAATGGCTTGAGCCCAAGCTCATTTTTCAGTATGTGTTGTATCCGTTCCAACGATATGTTGAGTTCGCGAGCCATTTTTCTTCAACTTCGACGCGGATTTCGCTCATTTCGAGTCTTCACTTTCCGAACCATTTCTGCCGATGTGGTTGTTTTTATGACCATCCCCATGGCGTTTTGCAACGCGGTTCGAGACACAAATGATTTATTCACGTTGAGGTGCTGGAGGGTTCTAACGATAGCTACTTGTAGTTTTCCAACCAAATATAAAGCAATCACACTGAGACGCAAATCGTTTAAAAGGCTCGTAAATAATGAAATTATCTGTCATGTGTCAAGTTCACTGTCATGAACGGTTTGGAAATTATAGCAGTCTGAAGTTGGTTGCAGTTCAAGTCAGGCAGGGTGTAGATATTTATGTATCTAGCCATAACCCAAGATATATGACTGCATTTCGGCAAGCAAATAACTGTCCGTGTTGTCCGACGATAGAAAACTTTCGCCAATTCTTTCTGTTTAGGTTTCCGATTTTCAAATTCCAGTCCTCGCAATATCGTTTAATTTTATCGAAGTCACGCTGTAAAAGAATGTTTATAACTTGGACCTCAACAGCACGCGATTAAGTCGTCTGCGTAAGCTATGGCATGGTGAAGTGAATCTATCAGATCACTTGTGTAAATGTTGAATAGGATTGACGAACTTACTTCATCTTGTTGCAGACCGTTTTTAATGTGAAATGTACCAGCAGAAATAACATTGCCCTTTTTCACGATGGACTGTCTATCTGTTAACATATTGTAAAAAATATACAGAAGTGATTTACTAATGCCCAGTCTGACCAACTTGAGGAAGACTCCCTCTATCCATACGGTATCAAATGCTTTGATCACAAATGGAAGAAATAAATTTCCTTAATGAATGAAACAATTCCAAATCAACAACTTTTTAATGGTTTATCCGTATTGAACAAGACTATTTATGTACAATAATTAGGCAAATTAATGTTATTACGATTGTGGTTAATAGCAGAAAGAGGCTGAGATCGATCTTCAGCATAGCAAGAAGTATCGAACTTGTTCAACACCAAAAACCAGTATTTTCTCTCTGTCACATACACTTGCGGTCATAAAAACCGCACCACCTAATGAGTTCTCAAAAAATGCCTAATTATATCAGATCGTAAGGGTTTTTTCCCATACTAATGAAGGGTATTCCCCATAGCACAGTTCGGCCTCATATTCAGTACAAAAAAAATTAGTTTCAATTGAGTTGTGACGGTGACAAGTAAAAAAAAGTGAAATGTCTGGTAAATATCATCAACTGACTCGGGACGAAAAAGTTCAAATATTGACTTTAGTTGAAGAAGGGCTTGGCTATCGTGAGATTGCGGTTAAAATAGGATGCTGTCATTCAACTATCGTACGACAGATGAAGAAAAAAGAAAATTTGGATCCACTGAAAAGGAAAAGGCTGAGTGAATTTCATCAAGTTGATTTAAGCGCCGAAACCATACGCCGACGGCTACGGGAGATAGGTTTATATGGAAGACGACCAGCGAAAAAACCTCTCCTAACCACTAAAATGAAAAAAGCTCGGTTGACGTTGGCAAAAAAATACGAAGATTGGATATGGTTCGATGAAAGTAAATTTAATTTGTTGTGTGCCGACAATTTGCCATACGTACGACGGTCAGCAGGTGAAAGGTTCAAAAACGAGTGCATAGTCCAAAACAGTGAAGTTTCCTCAAAGCCAGGTGGTTTGGGGATGTTTTTCTTTTTACGTTTTGGGCCCTTTGCACTTTGTTAATAGAACTATGAACGCTCAAAATTATGAAGAAGTGGTAAGGGAGTTTTTGGTACCAGCAATTGAACAGCATCATTCGTATACTGACAAGTGCATTTATCAAGATGATTCTGCACCTTGCCACCTAAGTAAAGTGTTATAAACTAGCTTCTAGATGTCTACTTTATAAATAATAAACAGACAAGTAACTAGAGTCTTTCAATAATTTTCAGCTCAAGACAACGTTTGATGAGCTCGGAATTACCAGACTAGACTGGCCAGCTAATTCGCCCGATTTAAACCCAATCGAACACTTGTGGCATCTTATGAAACGTAAGGCGGCTGAACATAAACCAGCGAGTAAAAAAAAGCTAAATAAAGTTCTAGAACATGTTTGGAATACTGAAATTTCAAGGGATATTACTGAACTTCTAGTAAACTCGATGCCTTCTAGAATAAAAGCGGTTATAACCGCCAAATGAGGAGCAACTCGGTATTGATAATTTTTTGGTAAAAGTGGCATATCTAAACGTCTTATATACATATACATAAAAAATGTATCGTTTGATTTTGTTAACCAATGACTGTATTAAAATATTTTAAAAAAAATAAGAAAATTAACTGGTTTTTCTATCTTTGTTAATATCTTTTTTCAAACATTCAATAAACAGATGAACAGTAGATAGAAATACTTATAAGCTACTGCAGAGTACTCAACAAATTGACAAAAACTAACTGCAAAACTCCTCAAACTAATCATAGAGTAAATAACAAATATTCTTTGAGTTGATTACAACATTACTGAGTTACAAAAAAAAGATCAAGATTTAATTCAAATTAATTACAATTCATAATTTCATTTCAAAACGGGCATTTTTCCAGTCAATCAGGCAGGCACCGGTCCACTGTTTTTTGCCTTTTAGATAACAGAAACCAGTTTAGAAGCGGCATGAATGACATCATACCCTGCCTTGAAACCAAATTGATTATCCGGTACTATATGTTTGTCCTCAACCCACTTAGTCAGGACTGTATTGATCACTTTTTCGAAAACCTTACTGATGTTTGAAAGAAGACTGGAGATTCGCCGGATTATTATTAATTCCATTGTTAAACAGGGTGGTATAAATGTCCACCGCTCATAGGAGGAGATGTCGAAGCACAATGTTCGGTATTTCATAGGTTCCTACTGATTTCTTACTTTTAAGTGATTCGAAGATCATTTCGAGCTCTTCCTTTGAAATAAACTGGGGAACCCTATAGTCAGCGATGACATTATCTGCCATATTTTCGTCACTGAACTCTGAACTCTCACCGAGCTCTCGAATCGCCAGTTCGCTATTTCAATTCGAAGGTAAAAATTATGCACAAGGACTCGACTTTTATGTTCGATGTTATTCGAGTATACCCTCTACCTTCTTCTGCAGATCCTCGATCACAAAAAAGTTGTCATCATCAATGGCCTCATTTTGATCGATGCCCGCTGCTTAAAGTATGTATTCGTTGTACGTCGTTAAGGCGATTTTAACACATGAAAGGTCATTATGATCTTTTCTCCAAAATATTTGATTTATATGCAGGAACAGATGGGGGATCATCCGAATGAATTCAAGTGGGCAAAAGGTAATGATCTTCAATATTATATTATTATATTCTTGTTATTATTATACTTGACCTTGGATCGGCATACCTTAGTTCCTTATCTTCGCTTTAAGACCAACCGTTTTATAACTCGCTATCTGTATAGCGACAACGGGTTGAATTCTGTTGGGTATTAGAATCTCTGCATGTTTTATAGCCGACGAGTTCAAAATTCAATGACTCAGAATACCAGACATTGGCATACGGAATCTGAGATCATTAGAACAAAAAAAAAAGAGAAATTGTAGAAGGAGACGTAGTTATCATCGTTGATGTAAGCGAAATTCGTTTAGCATGTGAGTTAGTTAGTAAAGTTGTATTTAAGATCTGATAGCGTGGTGCAAACAGCTCGTGTGGCAAACGGAATGGTTAAACTGAGAAGGACTTTCAATTGGCTCGCTGATTACAGCTCAGTAGTTTATAGTGACGTTGACGCATTGTCGTTTAGAAAATTAGCGATTTGTTACAGGTTTTCTCAAAACGTCACTTTAAAATTCATTATCAAGATACATAGATACATCAACCCATATAGCTTTCCTGTTCAAAACTTTGAGCATCTCATTTGCACAAAGTAATTGTAATAACCAGATTTTTGATTGATTGTTACTTGTTGTCGATTAACTTTAAACTTAAAATACTCGTAAGTATTTTTTTATTTTTATTTTTATTATTCGTTTTGGTCTTCATTACAACTATGTCCTCAAATACATTTTATATAAATTTGTATATCTAGGTGAAGTCCAAATATCATCAGGCTCCGAAGAGAATTCGAAAATTCTCGCTTCGTAAATACTAGTTCAAGGGCACTTACGCCTTTCTTGTAGCTGTATAGCAAAATGGATCAACCTTATGTTGATTAAACATTGCTTCTTCAAATATGTTATTACTCGTTGTAATGTTCAGTGACATTAGATATCATATTTGTGCGACTTTAGCTGAGTGGTTTCCGGTTCCTCGATAAATCATTACCATGTCCAGGGTTTTTCGTGATTTAAATTAAGTAGGTAGGTACCTACTACTTCTTTAATCTCACTACATTTATATGTGGTCGCAACTTAAACAAAACCTCTTAAAGAAAATGGTTTTCAGCTCTACAACACTGACAAGATACATTTTCTGTATAGAAAATCACTTCAAACTGCTGACTCAGTAAAACAATAACACATTTACCATTCTGCCCGAATGCGAGGGGCTTTAGCTTCTTAATCAAATTTCTAGTAACAATTTCCAAGCACCCGCTAGGTTCTATTTTATCTCCATAATAGACAACTTTAGCTGTATATTTCAGCTGTACAATCTATAAATAAATTTGTATCCCATAAAAATAGTTTAGTCACTATCGATCTGTTAAACTAAAACATGGAACGTTGGCTAAATTGTGTCGCAGTTGTAACCGGTGCTAGTAGTGGAATCGGTGAAGCTATCGCTAAAGATCTTGCCATAGCTGGTCTACGAGTGGTAGCTTTGGGTAGACGACAAGAACGTCTCGATCAAAACCGGTCCAAGATTCCAGCAAAGCTTCAAAAGAATTTCTACACCCGAAAGTGTGATGTATCGAAGGAAGCTGAAGTCAAGGCTACTTTTGAGTGGATCGTGAAGACTCTGGGTGGTGTTGATATTCTTGTAAATAATGCTGGGATATTACGTATTGGAAAACTTATCGAAATGGATACTCAAGTTATTGATGAAGTCCTCAATACAAATGTGAAAGGCTTGATTTACTGCACACAGGCTGCTTTTAAGAGCATGAAGGAGAGGAACTTCGCCGGACATATTATTCATATCAACAGCATTGCAGGGCATAGTGTTTTCCAAGTTGCACCCAATCAGAGTGGAAATATTTATCCTCCGTCGAAATTTGCGGTTACTGCTATGAATGAAACGTTTCGTAATGAATTGAGGGATTTGGGAACAAAAATCAAGACCACAGTAAGTTCAACTGAAATTTGTGGAAATATTGATTGATTGACTGCTTTTGCAGAGCATAAGTCCTGGAATAGTTCGGACTGAAATTGCACCTCCGCATGCCTTTGATGCCTTTCCTAGTTGCTTAAATTCAGAAGATATATCGCAGGTTGTTCTCTTTGCGATTTCGACTCCACCGCATGTGCAAATCCATGAGATCACAATTAAACCGGTGGGAGAGATGTTCTAGAAATTTTTAAGATTTTTGTTAACAATAGGAATTGATTGCATTTTAATAAAAGAACGTAAGCGTTCACATTGAATGTGTATCTGTATTTTGTTGATGTACGGATTTTTGGTGCACGTGTTCTCGGTGATCCGCAAGGATTTTTAAAGTCTTCTCGAAATTAACAGATAACGCACTGGGTAGCTAGTTCACACAGAGTTTATCCCATGGTAAGTGGAAGTTAAGATAAGTTAATTAAGGACTTATAATGAGCTTATTCCATTCAAGAATACTATAGCATCTTCATCATCGATAGTTGTGTTGTGGGTTTCTAGAGCTGGGATTGCATGGTTTCAAAATGTTGGTAATTTCTTGTAGAAATTTAGACCAGTATCTATTGCTAAATAATAATATGTAAACTAAAAAAAATTCAAAGAAAACAATAAAATCACGTTTATTCAGAAAATGTTCGAACAGGCTGGAATATTTGGAGTGTAAACTTGTTGAAAATGTGCCTATACTTGATTTGAGTACTCAGGCAATGCCATTAAACTATAAAAGCAATGATAATAAGATTTGTAATGTAAACATTCGACAATTCCTTATATCAATCTTTGATGCAGCAGAGTTAATTCTGCTCTAACACATATCTGAACTGCGTGACGTATCTAAGAAATACACTTATCAGGAATAAAGTAATCAGTTCGTAAAGCCGGCAGACGTTGGATTAGGTTAGAACGGCTCTCATATATCGATCAGTGGTAGAACGATAAACGGTAAAGGCCTGGGGCTTGCTGTACACATAGAGGTTTGTTAACGAGTTTACAGGGGCGAGATCTAGATCTATATAGTTACCACATAGGAACGAAGCTTAGTATCACTGAAAAGGAGCAAAAGAGTCTCTCTTCCTATTTATTAGGAATTCGTTAGCTCTCTCTATCTTACAGTTATCCTAGTCAACCCGGCCTAGAATATGTTACATGTTTTTCCTAGGATATCAGAGACCAGATTGCAAGTGGCTTTTTGTTTGTTCCCATGGGTCCTAGTCTTAGTTTGAAGAGAGGAATCTAATTGCTGCTTAGCTATGTAAGTGAATTGTAAGATCAGCCGTGTTTATGGGCAGATCATAGAAAAGGTATGATGAATAACCAAGCTTTCTGCCTGTAAGATGAATGGGTTATCTAAATGGTTAAGGTATGCAGATCAAAAAGAGTTCATTCACCAATGTCTTAGCCTATTCGAATGGAGTTTAAATTGCTGCGAGCAATTTTTTGTTTTTTTTTTCCAGAATCCGGTGGTTGAAGTCCATACCTATTTCAAGTTTAATAAATTGAAGATTAGTGGGTTAAAGAAGGCCGCGAAGCAATGGGAATAGACTAGCATCCTCCACTTTTAACACTTTCCACTGATGTATGTCTCTGAGTCTACTTCAGAGTTTTTCTAAAGCTGTACGCCCAAAACGTTGATTAGCATGATCTATAGAGCCACCGTTGAAAGCAAGCCTTTTTTTCTGGCAATTTGATGTAAATTACCTTTTCTAGGGCAAACCGCCAGATACCGTAACTGAGAATTGGTCTAATCCCCGTGGTGTTAACCGTGATCCACTGTAGATTCTAAATATTTAGGATATCCATGCTATCCAAGATGAAACTTATGTTAGCGATACCCCTTGAGAATCACAGAAAAATTGCATTTGGCGTTACAAAGCATGGTGCGTGGTATCTTTGGAGAGCTGCTCTATAATTCGAGAATTGCCTTTGGAAAGATGTACTGGACCGCAATGAATAAGTTTTAATAGAGATTATGCAAATGAAGCAGGAGTCATGGCTTGTCCAGAACAGCTCATCCGGAGTCTGGAAAGCAAGATATATTCACAACTCTTTGCTGATGTTCAAAGATGGGTAAAACCTGGCTCTTAATTGGGTATCTGCCTCTTCACAACTAGGAACTTGTAGTATAGGAAACTGTTGGATAAAGTCATCTGCACTAACAAGTAAATTGTACTGCGATGCAATATATGTACAAACCACGACCTTTGGTAGAGGTCTGTAACATAGGCAATACATATAGGCAGAATGGACCATTCCACCTGGACGATGAAGATTAACAATTCCGTCTACACAACCTGGACGGAGTAAAGATAGACATATATAAGCTTAAGTCCAACAAAGCCGCAGGAGCAGATGGCCTAACTGCCGACCTATTCAAAGCGGCAGGCGATTACTTGGTTAGGAACATGAACCCATCTGTAAAATATGGCCGTAAGAAAGTATGCCCGATGAATGGAACCTCAGCATTGTTTGCCCAATCCTCAAGAACTGCGCCAACTACAGTGGTATTAGTTTTCTTAACATCACTTACAAGATCTTATCTACCGTGCTGTGTGAACGCCTGAAGCCTTTAGTCAACAATCTGATTGGTCCCCATTAGTGTTACTTCAAGCCAGGAAAGTCCACCATCGATCAAATACTCACAATGCGGCAGATCTTTGAGAAAACCCAGGAAGTCTAAATCGATACCCACCACATTTTCATCGATTTTAAGGCCGCCTCTGAGCTGTATAGAGCAATGTTTAGTTTTGGAATCCCTGCCAAACTCGTCCCTTTGTGCAGAATGACAATGTAGGATGCACGCTGCTCCATCAAGGTAAGTAAAGAATTCACCAAGAACTTCGACGTCAAAAAAAAAGGTTTTAGATAGGGCAATGCGCTGTAATGTGACTTCTTTAACATCGTTCTTGAAAGAATAGTGCAAAACTCAAACGCTAACACTAGAGGCAATATTTTTCAAAAGTCCGTCCATCTACTCGCCTACGCCCACGACATCGACATAATGAGCAGAATTCAGCCAGATGTCACTGGCGCGTTCGTAAGTATTGAGACGGAGGCGGCAAAGGTGGGTTTGGCGGTCAATGAGGACAAAACAAAGTATATGCTATCATCAAGAAAAGACATCCAACAACGACATCTCAGACAGAATATAACTTTGAGGTGGTTAAGAACTTTGTCTGCTTAGGCTCCGCTATGAACTCAGGCAATGACACCACCGCTGACATTAAACGAAGAATAATTTTTGCAAATCGCTGTTTCTTTATGCTGAGATAGCAACTGGATAACAAAGCCCTCTCTCCAACAACTAAAGTGACCCTTAAAGATCCTAATCATCCCAGTACTTCTCTATGGTGCAGAGGCATGGCCTATATCAAAAGCGGATAATGTTACTCTTGGTTGTTTTGAGAGAAAAATTCTTCGAGTAATTTTTGGTCCCGTCTGCATTGACGGCGAATGCAGGAGGAGATATAACAACGAACTGTACGGACAGTAGAGCGACATCGATCAAGCAAGAAGAGTGAAGGTCCAACGACTGAGGTGGCTGCGTCATGTAGAGCGAACGATAAATACTTCAAGACATGTCTTTTTTATAATCTATTATGGTTGAATAAAAATCAGAAAGGCTGATGTCAAAATCCTTATCAAAAATGCATTAGCCTTGGCATTCGCATCCGAACGTAAAACAAACGATCACTGTGAGTTACATTATCTTGTGTACAAAGTTAGTAACTTGATTCTTTTGGAGATAAGAACGTTCCTTTACTTGACGTAGCATAAGTGACTAATGCAATTAAAAAACAAAAATATTAAGTGATTAGGGCGATTAGATAAGAGAAACATTGTAATTTTCTGATTTTCCCACAGAATTTAATTGATAGTATGGAAGTACTATACATACCTGGAGATGTCTGAGTCTTCATCAATATACCTGGTAATCATTCCCTTTGGTTCGTTTTCGGCAGCAAATAATTGAAGGCTATATCCAATATTTACCTACACCTCAGCTAAAGATGAGCCAGATTGAGCTGTCGTTGTCGTTTACTATTTCAGTTAATCAAACTACTTAGTCCACCTTACAAAGATATGTAGATCATACCGAATTAGAATCAAATCCAGCAGGCCCGCTAACTCCAAAGACTTGGTTTTCCAGAATAAAAATTATATAGTGCCGAACAGAGCTATCACTGTTGAGTATGGGGTAGCTGCTGATAATATATTTCTTTAGACAACAGACAGAAGAGTCTTTAAATTCGACAGATTGATTCCAACTTACAACTTTTTTCAGCTCTAATCATCCACCTCACTGGACACTGCTACATATCAAAAAATTGGATTAATAAAAGAGAGCTACACTCACCTTAAATGACAGCCTTCGTTTCAGAAAAAAGCATCTCGTCTGACTGAATGATCTGCATATCTGTTTGGAAAAATTTTAATTGAAATTGATGGCTTACGAGTACATCACAGCTTTAAACTCCAGGGACTATTGAACAATATGACGAAACTGTGAAAAAACTGGATTCCATGAGTGTTTCAGACCCAATATCTTCCTGCGAAAACACGTTGTCGGAAGAACCTTCTGTGCTTTCGGACCAAGCTCTAGATGCTAAGAATAAATCAGGTCGCTAACCACGTGAAGCGTACATTAAAAACAAGGAGTTAAGAAGAGAATAGGAAATTACACTTTTATAAAGATGACACTTTTGAGATGTTATACAATCTTTGACAATTTAAGTCATAATTAAACCCTAGTGAGTCCGGAATTCGTGCAACGGTGAAGCGTTTTGAAGAAACTGGTTGGGTGTCATGCTGTCCATATCAGCATGTTCGGCTAGTTCGTGCACACCAAAGCATCACTACTGTCAGCGAAAGTATTCAAAAACAGTCAGACACCTCAATTCGTCGCCGAAGTCTCTCAATTGGGCCTCACTTATGGCACTTAAGGCGAATTTTAAAAGTTGATTTTCAATTGCACGCCTATAAAATCCAAATAACACACAATTGAAGCCTTTGGACCATTTACGACCTCGCTGATTTGTTAACTAGATATTAGATCGCCAGGACAATTTGTCATCGAATTTGATCTTTTCCGATGAAACCTATTTTTCGATCGATGGGTACGTAAATAAAAAGTTACAGTGAATGGAGAACGTTACTTCAACATGTTGACCGGTTCATCTTTTCTTAAATTGATTAAATTAGATCTGAACGATATGTGGTTTCAACAGGAAGGTGCTATCGCTCACACAACCCATTAATCAATCAATTTATTGCGTACGAAATTTGTAGATCGCATAACTTTGGTTAAAGGAGAAGTTGATCGGCTTCCTGTAAGATTATTTGAACAGTAAGATCTTTGTCAGAACAATTCAGAATCTCAAACAAAACACCCAAACAGCGGCCACTTATTCTTCAAAACGTTCATTTGGTGGTCAGATGAATGATGTTGTATTCTACTCATAATTGCCATAGGCCGAGCTTTATTAATCAGTCAAATTCTAAATTGATTTTCAATAAATGTGTGTTCAGTTTGATGAAAACTTCCATATTAGCTCTTGGCCCACATTTTATATAAGTTTATGTTTCGTAGTGATTAGGCATACTAAATTCAATTTTAAATAGTCACAACAAGTCTGTAAAAAGAAATCGATTTAATACCTTTTACCTGTAATTGGCATCTATAACCGTAGATTTGCTTCTCAGAAAAACCTGCCGTAAACAGATTTATTGTTTTTCAAAATCCTCATTCTACTTGGCTTTTATATATTTTGGTCCCTACTTACCAATTGGTGCTAAGTTTCAATCAGCATGTTTCTTCAGTAAACTCGGTGACTCACTAAAAAGGTCCTCACCCAACTGGGAACACCACTTTGGACAAAACTTTCTTTACCGCGATGTCCTACTGCAATCAATTTGAAGGTCTTTCGACCAGAAAGAAATGATAGTTTTTCCAATTGTTATGTCTCGTTAGCTGTCAAAGTTAGAGATAACATCCAGCCGTCAAAATATTCAGTAAGGTGTGCCATTTCATCGTGCGTTGTTTTACGCTTACCGAATGTGCTGAAATTATTAAAAGATATCGAAATTCCGGCTCAGTTGTAAATGCTCAACGTGAATTCCGTCGTGATGACAACCGATCTAATAATGGTTCCAGTGTGTAGTTTGGGCATGAGTACACTCTTTTGGATCTTAAGTCACCAACCAGATAGAAATTGGTGCGAAGTGGAGAAAACATAGCCGCCGTCGCAGCCAGTATCGAAAAAGACCAAGAAAAGTCGTTTCAGCGGCGATGCGTTAGATTGGGCATCGCCAGAGAATCAACCCTGTTTATTTTGCAGTTGGATTTGTATCTGCATTCACATAAGATTATAGTGACGCAAGAATTTGGCGCTAAAAAGATGGGCGGAAATCCGGATTTTGGACAAAAAACCATCTTCGCGGACGAGGCCAATTTTTGGCTCCGCACCTATTTCAACAAACAAAATTGGAACACAAATGTTCGCCAGAGCATCAATGCATCCACAAAGATTAAACTGTTTGCTGCAGTTTATAACATGACGGCATCATCGGACCTTTTAAAATGCGAAAATAGACAACGTCGACAACATCGATATATCCGAGCGACGCAACGTTCGAAATTGTGAAAAAGAAAATTGGTGACTGGGCCATATCCCGGCGAGCATTCATCAATTAACCGCCACGATCATGCGATTTAACAATTCTTTAGTTAACGCTTACAAGCTATCTATTTTGGACGAGCTTGAGGCCAACATTCGACACGCTTTTGCCGGAATAACACCGCACATATTGGACCGAGTTATCAAAAATGTGACCGACCGCTTCAAAATAAGGCCAGAATCAACTTTAAAGAGAGTGACCGCCACATAAGAATGATAAGAAAAAAAATGTAAATAAAACAACAACAGTGTGAGGTATAATACACTTGTATATTATATCGCACTGCATAAGCCCATCTGCTTGCTATCTTATCTCTGCGGTAGTCAATAAGAAGACCTGACGTTCAATCTATAAGAGTAGTGAAAATGTTTGAGTGCAACTCAGTCATTAACTAGCTATTGACCATTGACATTAACTTAAAACATGGAACGTTGGCAGAATCGCGTCGCAGTTGTAACTGGTGCAAGTAGTGGAATCGGTGAAGCTATCGCTAAAGATCTAGTCAGAGCCGGTCTTCAAGTTGTCGCTTTAGGTCGACGTCAAGAACGTCTTAATAAAAACCGATCCAAGATTCAAGAGAAGTTTCAGAAAAATTTCCACGCCCGAAAGTGTGATGTGTCAAACGAGGCTGAAGTCAAAACCACTTTCGAATGGATTGTGAAGACTCTAGGTGGTATTGACATTTTGGTTAACAATGCTGGAATATCACGTGAAGGAAAACTTATCGAAATGAATACTAAACAAATCGAGGAAGTAGTTAGTACAAATGTCAAGGGACTGATCTACTGCACTCAAGCTGCCTTCAGGAGCATGAAGGAGAGGAATTTTGCTGGGCATATTATCCATATCAACAGCATTGCAGGACATAGAGTCTATCAACTTGCTCCCAATCACAGTTCAAACATCTATACACCATCAAAATTTGCCGTAACAGCAATCAATGAAACTTTCCGAAATGAGTTGAGGGATCTGGGAACAAAAATTAAAACCACAGTAAGCCAAATGAGTTAAATCTTTTCGGATGTCCAAAAATGTCTGTCCTTCTAGAGCGTAAGCCCGGGATTAGTTCGAACTGAAATAGCAACTCCAGAGCTTTTTGATGCACTTGGTAACTGTTTAAGCCCTGAGGATATATCACAGGCGGTGCTTTTTGCCATTTCGACTCCGCCGCATGTACAGATTCATGAGCTCACTATTAAGCCAGTTGGAGAAAAATTCTAAGTCCCGCAGGATTATTGTGATTTTTTTTTTTTCAGAAAATTTTTAAACTTAAAATAAAGTTGAAGAAGACCTAACCCAATGCTTGAAAATATTTCTTATACGAGTATGCCTTTGGCATATTTGCTTGTGCCAAATAGATAACAATCCTGTATTCCAATGGTATCTGCTATAAAACTCTAACAGTTCTGATATTTTTTAAAAACCCTCCCTCATATTGTTATCCTTGCGTGGCTAAAAATTAGTGCTATTTTATATCATCCATAAAGCTCAGTTAAAATCAAAAAAAAAAATCTCAGACTTCTTACCAAATACCTCATACCTTGGCGTTTTCACTGAACTTGAATGAACTTGATAAGCGACGACTATGTGTTACACTATCATCTTAGTAAATATAGATACTTTATGCACTTAAAGATAAGACAGCGAAAAACTAAATAACTCAACAATAGTTAAATAATTAAAAAAATGAAGAAGTGGTTTTCTGATTATTCTGTTGACATCGTTGTGTGCCAGATACATACACTTAAAGTTTATCGACATAAGTTTTGAATTGTTAGATTAAGGTGTTAAAACTTGGGCAACATTAATCATTACATTACGGAATAATTCCTTATACATCGTTTTCGGCTAAACTAAGTAGATATGCGTAAGCATCAAAATATCAAAGATCTAAGGACCGGATCACAAATATTGATTCGGTTTACATGTTCTATCAATTTCATGCGATTGAAGCCCACTTTACTGACCAGGTCAATGTCACAAAGAGCACTCTCCTACCTTCCAAGAGTTACCTGGTAAATGAGGGGATCTACAGATTACTTAAGCAAATGGACAAGAACATTAAACGAGCAATGAACCCACAGACAGAGTAAGCACAATCCGCAACGCATCTATTAACGCACTCCACCTAGGCAACAGTAGACCGCTGTCAAGATTAAAAATATTGTACACGCAGTTCACTGGTAGACATTACCCGGAGGTCATGACACTGAAGCCATCGATCGAACACCTCCCAGTTTTAATAAAATAGAATTAGAGGGCGTCTGTTAGTTCGTATTGGAACAATGAAATTCGGCTTGTAAGCATTTGTAACCCAAATACTCATATCTTCCCGCAAATAAATAAAATATTTCGCAGCAAAGATCAAAACGGGCTTCCGTAAACAACGAACAATGAACAACTACTGTTAACAACAGGCCTAGATCCAGGAGAAGCTGTCGATAACGACAAGTTCTTTGTGATCGAAAATCCTCAGGAGAAGGTAAAGGCCATAGGAGCGTTTTTCCAGAAAATGTACAAAGCGAATTATGTCATAAGCCCGAACAACAAACAGGAGAATCGGGTCCTTTTGCACAGTTCCTGACTTTGAAATGGTATGCAAAACTGGCGATTTGAGAAGTCAGGATTCACCGAGTGCAATGAGAAATACATAGCAAATAATGTCATCCCCGACGAGAGAGAACTACCCTGCTTCATTTCGAATTAAAAGCTTCAATCGATCTTCGAACACTGAGAAGTAAGTAATCAGCGGGAATCCATACACAACACTGTTTAGGAATCCTTTGAATAATGCCCATTATCCATCGCATTGGAGGACAGCCACGAAAGCAAAGGTATAAGGACACATCCAATATGGCGAATCTTCGGTCAACAAGGCTCCTTCCGAAGATCAGTAAGTTGTTCGGAAAGGTGATCAATGGAGTTCTAAGTTGAATTGGATCGGAACAAAAATACTAGGTGTGTTCAAAAAGTAAGGTGAATATATATATTTTTTATTAAAAAATATTTATTTATTCATCAATATTAATGTTGTCCCCTTCAAAGTAATCCCCATCAGATATAAAACACTTGTTCCACCGCTTTTTCCAACACTCGAAGCACTTCTCATAAATGCTTTTTTGTACAGCCTTGAGCTCTTTCAACAATGTCGTTTTTATTTCCTCAATCGTTGCAAATCTCCATCCTCTTCAGTTTTGGGAACAGGAAAAACTCGCATGGGGCCTTATCTGGAGAATATGAAGGCTAAGGCATGATTATCGTGTTGTTTTTGGCCAAAAAATCTCTTACAAGCAACGAGGAATAAACAGGTGCATTAACGTGATGCAAAAGTCATGAATAGTTTTTCCACAATTCCAGACGTTTTTTTTTCGCAAAGGCCCCTACCTTCAAGGTAATAATTCTTTACAACCGTACGACCTTGTGGTAAGAACTCCTGATGCACTACGTCAAAGTAATCGAAGAAAACAGTAATCAAAACGTTGGCATTTGATCGAAATTGGCATGCTTTTTTAGGTCTGGGCTCTCCTGGGTACTTTCATTGCGACAATTGGGTTTTGGTTTCGACGTCATAACCATACTCTTATGGTATACCCATGTTTCGTCACCAGTTATGACCCTTTTGAGCAAGTCAGGATAATCATTGACGGCATCCAAGAGCTCCTGCGATGGTTCTTCTGATCAAAGTTAAGAAGCTTCACACATCTTATGCCCAAAACATCCGAAAAAATTCCATAATACGAGCCGGCTCATATATCAACATCCCCAACAACTTCTTTAATGGTAACTCGACGATTTTCCAAAACCTCTCGTATAGTTCCGGATAATCAGTTCAGTTTCAAGGTGGGACATGACATACCATATCACATGCCGCGTCTACACTAGTATCTGGTAACCAATAGAATAAAAACAATGCACGTGTGCCTGCCTGATTGACCTGGAGAAGGCTTTCTACACCGTATAGTTAGATGGGCTCTTCTTGTTCAGGCTGAACCGGCTGACCATAAGTAAACCACTGCCATACATTCTTCTTGATATGCTCACCAGTAGAGAGTTGATCGCGAATAATTGCGAATAACATTAAAAACGGTCTGCAGCAAGGTGCGGTTAATTCGCCGATCCTGTTTAATATCTGCACAAGTGATCTTGTAAGTTCATTTCATTATGCCATAGCGTAAATTACTTATTTAGGTGGGGACGAGAACGAGTTTAAGTTATACAATCTTAAACCAACTTAAACTTAAACTTAAAACTAAGGCTGGATGGAGTGGTTGGTTAAATAAAATAGAGTTGTGAAGGGATGCGTATTCAACGCGTCAATAAATGAAGAAAAAATCGGCTGCATCTTTGTATTTCTCAAGAGTGCTAAAGTTAAAAGGTTAAGACGGTATTGATAAGAGATGGAACAAAAGCAGCGTCGCAGGGCATATTTCAAGAGGCAAATCAAAGAAAACGGCGCTGGAGGCTTATGAACACGATGATATGGGGACCATACTTGACTGATTTATTCTAGGAGGAGGCGAGCAAAGCTATTATAAAGGGACCTGGTCACGTATGGGTTGGTGAATCCTTTGGACTACCGTTTTACGAAACCTAGTACAGAGTAAGCTTTAAAGACTATCTCATCCATATGTAAACGGAAGTTAAGATCCCTATCACACAAAATGCCGTGGTCGCGAAATGATTGAACGGAGGAGATAGGTTGGTTATGAAGAAGGTAGAGTCGGGGAGGATATTGGTTCCTCTTATGTGAAAAGGTGACGGATTGGCATTAAGTTTCAAACAATTTTTGAGGCACAAGATCGAAACACTATCAAGGTTTGGTTGAAAAAGGAAAGAGTTATAGGATTGGGAAAAGATGGTAACGCCGGCGTAAAGTGTTTGATGATCCTATCGCAATCATTTATGGCTAATACAAAAAGAAGAGGACCTATATGGATCCCTTATGGAATTCCAGAGATGGCCGAGAGGGCTGGTAAGAGGATATCCACTTTAACAGTATGGGTTCAAAGCCGGCTGCAGATAATTTAAAGAGTATTAATCGTCGAGATATTTTATCGAAGACCTTGCTAAAATCGGTTGCAACTACATCAGCTTCATTACCATTCCCTAGAGCTGAGAGGGTAAATAATACTAATTCAATGAGATTTCTTTTATGTTGTCTAAGGAAAGGGAGAACTTACTTTCGAAGATTTTGTGTATGTGGGGAGAGTTTAGCGATGGGACGATAGCTGGTTATTTCATTCTTTGATTCTCTTTGTGGATCAGGATTATGAAAAAGGTTTTCGAAGCCAGGGAAAATTCTCCCTGTGAAAGGTAAACACGAAAGAGATTAAAAATGGCAAGGCAGGAGGACCATCTAGACCGAGAGTGAATTCGTCATTAAGTTAGTGTAACCTTTATTCGATAAAAGAGGGATCCAAAGTATATAAGAGAAGTGGGCCATTGAAGAAGTAGGTGAATAAAAGAGCAAGGATTTAGTACAAAAGCGTTAGTGAAAGATTGTTTAAAAAAGGTGGCAAATAGGTTGGTAATAATTAGTGGATCAGTTGATGGCTTGTTGTTGAAGAAGAGGGAAGATAGCCGTCGGAATTTTTTTTTTTTGTAGTTAACAAATTGAAAAAAGGATTTAGAGTCGTTTAGCTACCCAGAACATTCAGACCTTCAGACCACTAAAGGTGTATTACGTGTATCGCAATGTATTCAAATTCATTTAGCTTTTCATGATCCGGAGACTAATATGTGCCCTTTTGTATACTGAGATGAGCAAACCGCGTTCTTGCTAAAGTGATATTTCATTCCATCGCAAAGTCAATAATCCGAAGTCTGTTGTGTTATAAAGGCTTTACTTACCAACTGTCTTCCTTTAATATCCTGACTTGTTAGACGTTTTCAACGCCATACTCGAGGAACTCTTAGCAACATTCTTTGACGACGTCGTCTTTGTCTTCCGTAGGAATGGGTGCATATTAGGCTTATGTTAGCAAATTAAGCTTTGCAGCGGATTGTCAAAAGACGCTCGCCCATGTATCGGAATCGCAAGCCTTCTTTCCTGAGACTGGGACCGAATAAGCGCATTTCCAGTCCATCCCACCCCACCGCATTTCCTGGATGGCAGTTGAGGTCATCTTGTTGTTCTATAATGGCGTAGACCAGTATAATGCAACTAGCCGAACATGCCATTGCCATATTAGCCAGCATAGTAACTCATGCAGTTACCGGGGACCACCACTGAGCGGTAAAGCAAAAACTTTGCTATGAATTTGATTTTTGCTGTGCTCTCTCAATGCAAGTTATAGGACAATCAGCCGTTTCCCGATCAATTACCATGGATGTCTTTGTACTATTTGTTGGTGTTGTCTTTTCCACTGCTCCGGTTTCGATTGTTCTGACTTTGCGTTTCTGCATTGACACCATATACCAAAATCACACCGCGATATTACTCCCTGACAGTCTGTGCTGCTGCTTTATATACAGGATCTTTATTGATGTGAATGTAACCCGCAATGATATTGATGAAAAGGTAAGGTGGCGCATATAATTGAAATGTTATATAATCCAACTTTACTGCGAAACTAGAATAGATGCACTGCATATCTTTGCAACTTTGAGCCTAGCTGTTATTTTAGGTCTGGACCGGAAACTTACAGGTAAAAAATTTAAGGCAAAGCTTCAACCGATGATTGATTATTAAAAAAAATATATATATTCACTCGAAATGACTGCCCTTTGCTTTAACAAAATCTTCTAAGCCGTGTGGCCATTTGGCTATAGCGGCACGTACTTTTTCCATAGAGATCGTGGATGCTGCTCTAGTTTATGTTATTTTAAGGCTTTCCAAATTTCTGTGGGGAATTTTGCAGACCATATTTTCCAATTCTGACCACAAACCATACTCCAGTAGATTCAGATCTGGGCGTCCCGACGGCCAATCTTCATCTGATATGAGTCCAGGAACCACTCCTGCGTGGTTTTGGCTTTGTGCGCTAGAGCAGAGTCCTGTTGGAAGATCCATCTGAATTCATCGAAAAGCGTATTGGTCAAACCCTTCACAACAGCCTCTAGCACATCTTCTTGATAAATTTTTGCACCAGTTTTTACGCATTTTTCACAGAAATGGAGGGATGTGACACCATGGTGAGAGGCCCCCCACCAAGCTATTAGGAAAGCGGGATGATGTCCAGGTGGAACCATTGCAACAACTTTTTTCGCTTCCTTAGATGAAGTGCCATAAGTTTTGTCATTTTGTTTGTTGAAAACTTCTTCCATGGTAAAATTTTTTAATTCATAAACAGAATGTTTTCAAAAGTCGCTTGCATCTTTCCAGCCTAATCTTTTTTAGTTGAGGAGTTAAAAGATGACCCGTGGACCGACGATAGGCTTCCATATGCAGATCTTCCTAAATCAGCCTACGCATGGATCTGGTTGATATATCCAATTTCTTGGACATGATCTTCTGCTTCCTAAGGGGATTTCTTCGAACTCGTTCACGTCGTGCCTTTACTACCCCATTCGAACGGACGACGAGCGGGCGACCACTTCTTGGCATGTCCTCTAATCCAAGCAATTCACCGAAGAGAGCAATAGCCCGATAAATGAATATTCTCGATATTCCGAGTGGTTTTACCACCTGGCCAGCACTCTTTCCGCATTTATGCAACGTTATTACCGCGACTCGATTCTCTTTAACGCCCCGCTCCATGTTAATAGTTTACAAACTGAAACCAAGCCGACTATTATTGTTCACTAATCAGTTCATGTGTTCTGAAAAAAAAAGTTAACGGTTCTATTCCCGAAGCGCTGGAAATAGTGTAACAGTACTTATGGTAGTACTAGGTATATGGACACGCAAATCAGCCAATCTTTATTGCACATGGAATATAAGAAGACACTAACACGCTACAGGTAATAGAACCTGGTAGATTGTATGAGCGATTAACACTCTTTGTATGATATTAAACCGTATGCCGAGTTAACCATCGACGAGTGCACACGACAAGTTCACTTGCGAAATTCGCTCCTCAAGTGGAGAAAACAATAAAGTGCGAGTGCAGTGCAAATAACATCCACATTGCCCCCAGTCATACTGTTGCTTGCATTCAGTCACTACCGCTGCTGTATTGCATTGTCATACAGCGCGTGCAGTGACTGGGTGAGTATGAGTTTTGTTGTTGTGCTGTTTCCCATTGCATTAAACCAACAACAACTCTGATTTGTAACTTTTCAGCTTTTTTATAATGATTCGGGAGCTTAGAGTGTACATAGCCAACATTCTCGGGCTAAAAAGTAACCAATAATGTAAATGGCACTTAGTGAAAAACAGGTAGATCACCGAACACATATCTCAGATCACTCTTATCTGAAGCTACCTGTCTAGCAACCAGTGCCATTATTTTTTTCCCATCGCGGTCTCGCCATTTACATGCGTGATGATATAGCTTACCAAACTCCACAACAATGTAGTTCCTATTCCAATCTGGAATTCAATTTCCTGTGGTTAAAATTCCGTCTCCGTAAGCAAATCAGCCACTATTGCGTTATTTACAGAAGCCTCAAACTGGAAACCCATTCAACAAGTTTCATGCTCTGTCTAACTGCATTGAAAGAATTGTATGCCTGTATCTTCATACTGAAGTCGTTATTACGGGCGATTTCAATATTTACAATTCTGGGTGCCTTCGCCATTCTGGACAGACAACACTTGCAGGACGATGTGTTGAGATCTTCGCTGCGGAAAACAACTTGACGCAGTTTGTAAATAAGCCCAAACGAATACCATACGTTGATAGTCATACCGCCAACATCCTAGGCCAAGACCAACCCGACAGAGGATAACTGAAAAAAATTCAAACCAACCAGGAATGCCTGCAACGTCTTTCTCCAGCGTATAAAATTCCAATATGACTAAAAACTGAGGCAAAACATACTACAATGTCTCAAAGGTAGTAAAAGTTGTTGATCGTTCGTCCAAAAAAAATAGAAATTCTGCCTCATCCTCCATCACAATGCTCATTTACAATGGCATTCCAGCTGTCAGCTCTTTGGACAAAGCCAATCTGCTTGCTACTCACTTTGTGGCCAGCTCAGCACTTTGAGATTGTGCTTTGTCCCCACATACACTTGAGTGCGTCGAACCTTCAATGGGTTGAATCCACTTCCGCACTCGTGTGCAAGCAATTAAAGATCAAATGGTATATCTCCTCTTTTTCTGAAAAGGTGTTTTTCCTCGCTGGCAAAACCACTGCGTTAGCTTTTTCATCAATCTCACTCTTTAGAACTCTTTCCTAGCAGTTGGAAAACAGCCCATCCCCAAAAAAGGCGAAACTTTTTCACCCTCCTTCTATAGACCTATTGCACTCACGTCCCTTTTCGCCAAGGACATGGAAACGCTGATAAACCATCAGCTCATGAAATATCTCGAAACACGAAAACTTCTCAATGACCGGCAGTACGGTCTTTGTAGCAACAGGTCCACAGGTGATTTGATGACATATCTTACCGAAAAGTGGGAGCAAATTCATCTTGCACTTGCTATTTCTAAGGCATTTGACAGTGTTTGGCATCAGACTCTTACGTCGAAAATGCGTACACATTTCAATGGATTAGAAATTACCTTTCGGAACGTTAAGTTCAAGTTGTCTTGGATGGTTTCAAGCCTGCTATTCACAAAATACTAGAATAGCTAGAAAAGTAACCTCCTTTACCACCAGAATGCGCTGCTATTGCAAAAAAGGTTATGGTGCCATGAAGTACTTTCATATTTAGGCAGACATGCCGAATTTCAGTGCGATACTGTCTTTAGTTTTGTTTTGACAGCTGTTTGTTGTTGACGTGTTTGGCATCATGTTGAGTATGGACAAAAACGATTTTCGTTCTCTCATAAAACATTATTTTTTGAGGGGTAAAACGGCGAAGGAAACAAAAAAAAGTTGAATATATGTTATGGGGCTAATGCTCCGTCAGATTACACCGTCAAATATTGGTTTCGAGAGTTTCGTGCTGGCCGTTACTCCACTACCAATCAAGTCCGCAGTGCCGCGCATACTCACTCCTGACCAAAAACACGAACGCGAAAGCATTTCGAAAGAGTGTTTGGACATGCTGATGCGGAATCGGGCAGACTTTTGGCGTCGATTGGTAACTGTTGATCAAACTTGGATCCACTTTTACACACCAGAGAACAGAATGAGTGCCCGGCAATGGACTGAAGCTTGTACGAGCGCTCCGAAGCGGCCGAGAGAGGCTCGATGGGTCGGAAAAGTTATGGCGTCGGTTTTCTGGGATTATCATGGCATACTCTTCTTGGGCTACCTCAAAAAGGGAAAAACCATCAACAGCGAGTATAACTATGCATTATTGGAGCGATTGAAGGCCGAAATCGCTTCAAAGCGGCCTAAAATGATTCGAAAAGAATTTTGCTTTTAAGACAATACACCGACGCACAAGAGCATCGCAACCACGGCTAAAATCAATGACTTACGGCTCCCATTGCTGGCGCATCCACCGTATTCGCCTAATTTGGCTCCCTCGGACTATTATCTCTTCCCAAACCTCAAAGTATGGCTCATCAATAAAAAATTCAGCTCACGCGAGGAAATCATCGACGTCACGGAGGAGTATCTTGCAAACCTTCCGGAAAATTACTTTTCGGACGGGAGCAAGAAGTTGGAAAATTGCTGGAATAAGTGTATCAAACTAAACGGAGAATTTATTGAATAAAATAAAAAAAAAACTAAGGAGGTGACTTTGTACCCCACCTGGTAAATGCTGGTGTGCCGTTTCTTATTTCAATTAATCTATTGTCTGCTACTTCTAGTCGAATGTATTCGTTTGCTGATGACAGTACTCTCTGCTTTTTATATTCGTTCTCGGACTCACGACCCTGCTCTTCGGCTGCAGAACGGGAACGGCAGTGTTTGTTTAACTCATTAATTTTGGAATTGGGGAACTATCAACAGATTGGAATTTAATGCTCCCAAAACACAAAGCTGTCTGCTATAGTTAAACCGAAATCTAAACACCCAGCCGTTATCCATGAATGGCACTCCATCGTCGAAATCGAACAACTTTCCATTCCCGGTATGTGGGTCAATGACAACTTACGTTGGAATGATCACATATTCGGTGTCTTCAAAATGTCCCAAATTCCTCAAGCAATGTAAAAAATACGTTACCCCCTCTGATTTGGCCTCAATATACTCGTATAAGGCATTTATCCGCCAAAAATTGGAGTACAATGTCCATATCTGGTCGGGTTTGACTAAAACATTTCTGCTAGATAGGATTCAAAACCGTGCGGTAAAACTATCAGGTGATACTAATTTCACTCAGACAGTGGAAACCCTCGATCATCGACGTAATGTCTCGTGTCCCATTCTATTTTATCGCTATTTCCACTAGCAGTGGTTCATATAAATCGCCAGATACATTCCGCCCTTTCAAGCTTTTAACCGTAATACCCGTTTCGCTTTGAACGCTCAAGCCGACTTTCGGAAGTACTCTTAAATATCGTGATTCGTTCCTAAGGCGTAAAACTCTCTTATGGCATGCCGTGCCTTGCTCTTTATTTCCAGGTCATTGTAACCTTCAAACATTTAAAACCAACGTTCATCGGTACCGCTCTTTCCTTTCTCACTGGTTTTTTTGGACAAAAACGATTTTCGTTCTCTCATAAAACATTATTTTTTGAGAGATAAAACGGCAAAGGAAACAAAAGAAAAGTTGGATAAATATTATGGGGCTAATGCTCCGTCAGATTACACCATCAAATATTGGTTTCGAAATTTTCGTAGTCGCAGCAACTCCACTACCGATCAAGTTCGCAGCGACATGCGCTCCGATGCGGTTACAGAGGACAATGTAAAAAAAAATACATGAAATGGTGTTGGCTGACCGAAAAGTGGAGATGCCCGAGCTAGCAGATACCACAAACATTAGTACTGAGCGCACACACCATATGTTGGGCAATATTCTGCATATGGAAAAGTAATCCTGCCGCTGGGTACCGCGCATACTCACTCCTGACCAAAAACACGAATGCGAGAGCACTTCGAAAGAGTGTTTGAACTTGCTGATGCGGAATCGGGCGGACTTTTGGCGTCGATTGGTAACTGTTGAACACCAGAAAACAGAATGAGTGCCCGGCAATGGACTGAAGTAAATCTCTTGAGCGCGCGCAAATTATAACAAAAACAAAAAAAATAAACAAAAGTGGACTTCTAAAGCCTGGGCAAAGGAACCACCTTGTTGAGGGAAATTATTGATTTACGTCAATTAAAAGGAATTCGAAGATAATTATCCAATAACTTTGCGGAATCGAAGATTAACTTTGCAGATGATTCTACGAAATCATTCTACAGAACCGATATCTCTTGCAAAAATATACGTATGTATGTATATACTCATTTACGTAAATAAAAAACCCAATTAAAGATTTACTGCGCATGTTATTAAGCATCTATCTCTATAAAGATGAAAACCAGTTATCAATCTTCTGCAAGTCACGCACAATATCTCATTCAGTGAATTATATCAAAACATTCCCAACTCATTCAGAAGCCGCTTTGCTTTTTGCTAGATATTGGTATAATTTTCTTTTTTTTTTGACATACTATAAGCACATGTATCTGCGTGTTTATATTTGGTAAGACAAGTTTACTATAAATTCAAGTTCTTAGTATTAGCTCACTAACCCCCCTTGTCATTAATAGTTGGGCTTTCAGTTTGCTATATTTTAGTAATTACCTTAAAGGTGCCTGTAGACTACAGTAAAGATTGGCGTGGCATAAATTTAAGTGAAAAAATGAAAGCAAAAACTTGGTGAAAATGCTGGATTTTGACTGATATTTCACAATTGCAACATCACAACATTGAATGATATTGAATGTCAGCTGTTAGTGTCAAACGCAAGACTACAAAAATGATTCGAGAATAGGACCGTTTCTGTACTTTTAGAAATGCCAAATTTTGGATCAAATTTAGCTAGGTGGTGAGGGAAGAAATTAACCGAGAAGCTTAAAGTAAAGACATAAAAATCGGCTTTTCATTGGATGAGAGGCATATTTTTAATTAAATGGCTTTGTTACTGTAGATGCCTGGCTGGTTTTCATGCCAGAAGTATCATTGGGCCGTATTTCTTCTGTGAAGATGCTGGCGGGTTGGCCATATGTTTTGTGTAAATTGGAACTTACAAGCTCGGAACTCAACAGAACTGTATTAATTTTATCACCAAAAATAACCCTGTCGATTCGGCGTGCCACTTGTATGTTTTAACATCTTTGCAGCCTTTTCTTGGGGGCTACCTTAAATTGCTGGACCATGCCAACAAGCCAGACACTTTAGTATGAAATTGCTGTAATATCGACCGTGTCCAGCACATCCTTACACACAAGTGTCAATGGAAATTATTTATTTGTTAATGTATCTCTGTTTCAGATCACGAAAAAGTTAAACAAGTTTATTTCGAGCTTTTTTTAGAACTCCAAGCAGCTGGAGATTGATGTTTTTGACCAAGAGTTGACTTTTTTTCAACAACTGGATTTCTATTTCGCCAACAACGCGTTGAATATAGCCTTCAAAGGCCGAAGTACTTTACGATTTTTTTATTCGCAATATAGTACGTAGCGTGAATCTCCTGGAACCACATATCCTGTAGATCAATTTCATTAATATTTTCGAACAAAAGATCTATAATTACCGTCAGGTAACACTTCAGAAGCAGCAATTTTGCTTGTTCTACAAACCAGTTAATCCAAAGATTGACCTCGTAAATGCGATTTTTCGATAAAAAATGAAATCAACTTCAAGCCGCTTGAGAGCCCAAGTCCCCTCGCAAGCATTAGTCCCGTAGCTTTAGTTTTTGCACCAGCTAGAACTTATACGATTGTGGTCTAAGATCCTTTTGCAAAATAGTCGACTTAGTTGCCGGACAAAGGCCAAATCGAGGGCCATTTAAATTCAACAAATCGGATTGACTGTTAACTTCGACTGTAAATCCGCCTTTTACACCCATGGAACCGGTACGTCGCGGCTATTCTTCGTTTAGTTATGCACTAAATTATTCTTTTAATTCATTGCAAATTTATTCCATGTTAGCATGTCTCCTTCCTCATCTTCCATATATTGTACAGGGTGAGTTTTTTAACTTGAGACATCCAAATTACTCGAAAAATACGCGATATCGCGAAAAATGTTTCAGACAAAAGTCACAAGGTTCTGAAGGGGACTTAAGATGGTGACCACGAGTTTGACCTTAAGACCCACTTTCAAGGTTAAACGAAGGTCACTTTTGATTTTTTTAAATGATAATTCCAACGTCCAACGACGTGGACGTAGCAGTATTTTCTTTCCTTCAGGGTGATTAATTAGAGTGGATCCCCTTGCCTCCCACTGTTGAATCATTGAATTCTTCCCATTTCGACGTTTATTTCCCGAGACTATTTCAACAAATGCTCGACTATTTTAACAAATGTGACCATTCACTTTAATACACTTGTCTATCTGCGCTCTAAATGAACCAACCGAAGTGAGAAGTATTTCTGGAGTAATCTTCCGGCAAGCTTCAGTTATTCGTCTTTTCATGTCCTCACGTGTTGTTGGCTTTTTTCTGTAAACCTCACTTTTTAAGTAGCCCCACAACAAGAAATCAAGTGACGTAAGATCAGGTGATCTAGCAGGCCATTGCCTCGGACTCCCTCGTCCGATCCATCGTTGATGGTAAACATGGTTTAATACGCCCTGGGCTACTTGGGAATAATGGGCTGGACAACCATCATGTTGAAACCACATTGTTTGTCGCAACTCCGATGGCAGTTCTTCTAGTAATACTGGAAGATGGTCCCGCAAGAAGTTTGTATACTTTTCGCCATTCAAGTTGCCTTCAATAAAATATGGACCTATTAATTTATCCCCAATAATTCCTGCTCAATTCCCAGCACCAAGGGTGCTGGCATTCAACTCGTTGCAATCAAAAACGGTTTTCGGTAGCCAGGTAATGCATATTATGTCGATTGACCGTACCGTGATTGGTGAAAGTCGACTCATCAGAGAATAACACCTTGCCGAAGAAAAGGGGATCTCGTTCAATTTGCTGAAGTGCCCATTGACAAAAGGAAACCCGGTTGCGAAAATCTTCACTAAAAAGTTCTTGATGCATTGAAGCATGATAAGGATGGTATTTATGCCGATGTAATATCTTACAGACAGTCGTTTGAGAAATTCCTGATTCACGACTTATTTGGCGAGTGCTAATGTGAGGATCGTGTGCAACGGCAGCTAACACTGCTATTTCATTGTCCTCAACAGCCACCCTATCTGACCGATTCCTTTTCTTTAGTTGCACACTTCGTTCACCAGTGAATTGTTGGATGACCCGATAAAAGGAAGCGCGCGATCGTATCTGGTCTGAGAAACGTTGGGCGTAAAGAGCAACAGCACCATCGATGTTCCTTCCACTTTCTCCATAAATCAATATCATTTCAATTTTCTCTTGAATTGAAATAGCCTGCATTATTAATCTGGAAAACGTTACTAAATAATATTCAGTTCCTCAAAGCAAATCTCGACCTTCTAATACTCTAACAACGTTGGAAACCGATTAATGATTTAGGCGTGCCAGTACAGTGGTATCTAGCACTGAATGAATAAGACCTTTGAGACAAAGTCGTGTGCCCCATTGAGGAATACGACTGAGCAATGAAAATCAGGAATTATCATTTGAAAAATCACTTCCTTCCTCTTGCCGGCTTATGAATTATGGGGAAACCTCTACAACCGATACAAGCCTCTATCGCTAATTTGTCTGGCTCTTCTTTGCAACGTTCATAGTCTAAAACAAAAGTTTGTCGCTAATCATCAAAACAGATACGATAAAACCGCTCGCTCTTCCACAAATCAATTAGTACTTACTTTATTGTGCAACAACATAGATTTTTCAAAACATGGAGCGCTGGAGTAACTATGTTTCAGTCATAACCGGTGCAAGTAGTGGTATCGGGGAAGCTATTGCAAAAGATCTCGTTACAGTCGGACTGCAGGTGGTCGCTTTAGCACGAAAACCGAAAAAAAATACCAAAAGACTCTCGAAGGCTGTTCTATCTCCGAAAGTGTGATGTATCGAATAAGGATGACATCAAAGCTACGTTTGAGTGAATAAAGAAGTCACTCGGTGGCACAGATATACTTGTAAATAACGCTGGAGTATTTAAACCGGGTAAACAAGTAGACATGGATTTGAAGGCAATCGATGAAGTGCTAGATACGAATGTAAAGCGCTTAGTTTACTGTAGTCAAGCAGCGATCAAGAGTATGAGAGAAACAAACTTCGATGGACACATTATTCACATCAACAGTGTAACTGGACATAAGGTTACTCCCGCGAACATTTACCCTTCATCGAAGTTTGCAGTGACTGCTATCAATGAAACACTGCGCAACGAGCTTAGGGATTTATTAACGAAAATCAAAACCACAGTGAGTTGAGTGGATTTTTTTAAAGTCTGAAAGTGTTATTGTTTAAATATTTTTAGAGCCTTAGTCCTGGAGTAGTTCCAACTGAAATCATATCAAGAAATTGCTTAAGCCCCGAAGATATATCCCAGGCAGTTCTGTTTGCTCTTTCGACTCCACCGCATGTGCAAATTCACGAACTCACTGTCAAGCCAATTGGTGAAATGATGTAAAGATTTTTGTGAACATGTTCTAGAAAATATAGACTTATTTGCATTATATATTCATTGTGGCAGAAACTGTTGCAATGCTGTGACCTTAAAGTAACTCAAAGTTATACCTGTTTTCTTCTTCTGTTCCATAACTTCCGAACGCACAAGTCACAGCTCACCGATTTGTGTCAATATCATCAGCGTATGCAAGTAATAGTACAGACTTTTGGATGATTGCTTCTCCGGAATATACTTTTTCGTGTATGAGGTGGTCCTGTCATAACATCAAAGGTCACAGGGAGATTATTTCATGGCTTGCTTCTATATAAAGCTTGTCTCTATATATGCTTACATATGCGGCCTTAAAATCGATCGTATCGTATCTGGATGACCTGGACTTCTCAGGTTTTTTGCAGGATCTGTTATATTGTAAATATGTGGTCGATTGTAGACTTACCGGGCCTAAAGCCCCTTTGATAGGGACAAATCAGGTGTTGAGGGAAACGTGATCTGCAAAGACTCTGCCGGTTTGATACGATTCCAGCCGTTCAGCCTTATATATCCTCATAGTATTTCTTCGTTGTTATGGTGCCTGAAATATCCGTTGAAGAACCTTGGATACAATGAGGTAGTGGTTCAAGTCTACGTTTGCCGCTGAAAACGTTTGGACATCTATAATGCTAGATGAGTTTCTTGCGTCGATCGTAACATTACCAATTTGCTTGATGACTTGATGATGATGTGACCGCCATGTCTCTTAGAGGATATAAGAGTAGGTAAACCGTGTGCTAACTATAGTGATGATCCATAGCAAAGTCAGCTGGCATTAGTCCGTTTCTGACGGATGCGCTGCCACTGTTCTCCATTTTACTCCCATCCTATTTGACGTACTAACTCATTGGCAATGAGCCCACTTTTATAACAAGAATCCGACAGGAAGTGCTAGATTTCACATTACTGAAATGCTGACGAACTGGATAGTATAGTCTGAACACTCATTTTCAGACAACAGGTAGATCCAATTCAGCTTAAGTGATGCTCCCCCCAACCAACCAGCATTCCGAAACTATCGGAAAACTGATTGGCCAAAATATAGAGAAATACTGTCAGAAATACTATCCTCTGAACTCTCTTGACATGAAAATCAAAGATTTAACCTTGGCCCTCAATCAGCCTATGGCTGCTTCCTGTCCTCTTATTCAACCTAGAGGTAAGAAAACTCAGCACTGGTGGACATCGGCACTGGGACCGCTTAGAAGCATTTGCAGAAAACATTTTAACTTTGCAAAAAGCACACGAAAAGTGACTGACTGGAACTCATACAAAGCATCCCTCCAAATATATAAAAAAGAACTGAAGAAAGCAATCGTCAATCTTGGAAATTATTCTGTAACAAATCATACAAACCTCTGAGGAATGGCGGCTAAAAAAAATCATCCCTATCAATCCTATGATGCCTACTTTCCAGGTAGCTCTCTACTCACGAAGTAAATTTGGAGACGCTGTTATGGTGTAAGTCTTTCCATAATGACTTGCCAAATAATACTAAACAAAAGTGATAAAGCAGTTTGATAAGAGTCGTGCGTGATCTATCAAAAAAGCCTATTGAAAATCAAACCTCACGATGAATCACCCCTAACAAAAGTACATGACCGAGAAATTAGTTACAAAAGGTTTCACCTCTCTTCCACTAGGACAAGCAGCAGTAAGGCAGAAGGTACACTCATATGGTAGATCCGATCTTGTTAAAGTTAGTTGCTAGATTGGTCAAAAAGTCTGCAAAAAATGTCTACAGATACGATCTCTAAAATTTATTAAAAAAGTTTTTGTTTGGCCTTAGGAGAATAATATATGACATTGACTCGGGTTCGACATTCAACAAAATTTAAGAAAAAACAACGCTTCCACCTGCTGTATATTTGAGGCCAAAACGACACGATAAAACATCGAAGAAGGATTTTTCCTCGATCTGCTTGAAATGAACAACAACACATACGAAAAGGTTCAGTGGAAGCGAACCTTGATTTAATTTTTCATTAAGAAATAAAATTCAAAACATTTTTAATGTTAATACTTCTCTCCTACGGGCTTAATGATAATCTCATGTATCTGCACATGTGGCGGCGTTGAGATGGCAAACATTACAGCTTGCGATACATCTTCTGAATTTAGACTTGGTCCAATGGCATCGAATACCTTACTCGGGACCATTTCAGTTCGAACTGCTCCCGGACTAATATTCTGAAATAACCACCAACTGAAGGAAGTTTCTTTTTGTTTTTTTTAAATACTCACCGTAGTTTTGATTTTCGTTTCTAAGTCTCTCAGCTCGTTTCGAAAAATCTCATTAATTGCCACCATGGCGAATTTAGTTGCAGAATAAATATTCGTACTGCGATTTTTCATCAAGTGAATGATCTTATGACCGACGATGCTGTTGATGTGGATAATATGTCCATCGAAATTTCTTTCCTTCATACTCTTGAATGCAGCTTTAGAACAGTAGATCATGCCTTTTAAGTTTGTATTGAGTACCTCGTCCATTACTGAGGTAGACATTTCAATAAGATTTCCTTGACGTATAATACCAGCATTGTTGACGAGTATATCCGTGCCACCTAGAGTATTTTTGATCCAGGCGAAAGTCTCATTGACTTCAGCTTCATCTGACACATCACACTTTCTAGCGTAGTAGTTTCGTTGAAGTTCTTCTGGCAGATTTGAACGATTCTGATCAAGACGTTCCTGCCGACGACCTAAAGCGACAATTTGAAGTCCCGCTGTGACGAGATCCTTTGCGCAAGCTGCACCGATTCCACTACTTGCTCCAGTTATTACTGCCACTCGGTTTTGCCAACGTTCCATTGTTTAGATAAATTCAATTGATTTGTTAAGACAGGGCGATTTAGTTGTTTCCTAAGCTTTTATATGACGCTCCTTATCACAACTGTTTTGAATTAAGCTTTTACCTTTGCAATGATAAGGTATCTGTGCTCTTGGGTTCATTGAACATATGCATGCCAATTGTATTTATCTGTGATGGATTAATCATTTATTTTAGTCTTCGCTGGTCCACAAAAACTGACCTTAGATTGACAGCCTTAGATTAACTTCAAACGAGCCATGAGCACGAATGGTCCGTTAGTGAGTTCTCATGTTAAGAAGATTTTTGTTTTAAATTCTGTCAAGCAATAAAAAAAATAAAAAAACAGAAAAACGATCAGTAACTGACGTATGATGTATTCCGAAAAGGTTATGCAACTGCACGCTGTGATTTGCAGAATACGGAAGTAAGGGATGGTTTCAAACACACAAAATCATTAAGATGGCCTTAGTTGGGATCTGAATATATTTGAATACAATTTCGTTTATCCTAAAGCGTTACAGTTCCGGGTGAACTTGGGCCGCAACTAGGAAGTTTCTCCACTTAGCCCGATCTTTAGTTTAATGGCATCAGTTGCACACTCTAAGTCGGTTGAGATTTCCTTCTACTTGTGCGTGCCACCATTTTTTTTGTAAATTTTCTGACTTGCTAATTGCGAAGTAATGCACTTTGACGTAAAAGATCTTTTGTACCATTTAGTCAGAACTGTTGTTAGGCCAGTAGATTATCTACTTTCCGAATGAAGTTGATAACACTACTAGCAGAGAAATTCATTAGTTTGTTGGAGCTGAATTGTTGCCTGAAGAAAATCGTCCGTCTAATTCCGTTGAAGACTGAACATTCAGCTACTTCGTTTTCTTTAAGATAAAGTCTGCACTCCAGATAGTCGACTTGCTTCATTTTGTTGAGGTGACATTTAAAACCGTGATGTTCTGTGAGGTAACCTACTAAGTTTTTTGATATCATGCCGACGGGCATGGATGGCTTGTTTTACCTGTCTTAGACCTGGGTTATACTCCCAATATAACATGCATCTCGAGTGCTCCCAGCTATTAATAGGTAAATTGACTGCTGATTTAGGAGTTCAGGTCCAGCTTAAGAACTATCAATTTAGCTCAGATGCATGAAATGAATGCCAAAATAAATGAAAAGGAACAAAAAATTCTTACACTGGAGAGAAAAGTAGACAACGTTAAAGTTAAATTCGTTTCCCATAACCTAGGGTACTGGGACTTGACAACTTCGAATTTAATTTGTGAACGCACTCTTTCACTAATCATCAAACTGTCATTGTCAATTTATTCAGTAAACTGAACATTTTCATCATGGTAAAGAACACTAACGAGCAACGTCTGCAAATTATAAAAATTTTCTACAGATATTCGGAGTCGGTGACTGCAACTTTAAGAGCACTAACTCCAATTTTCGGTCGTAATTCTCGCCCTAGTAGACAGGCAATATAAAGTTAAGTGCAAAAATTTGAGTCTACATATTCGTTGTGTGATGTTGCCGTGTCAGTGAGACAACGGGTTGATAGAAGTGTTGAAAATATCGTTGCCGTTCAGACGCCCGTAGCAAACGATCCAAATTAGTCAAATCCACGGCGTTCTCAAGAATTGGGCATCGCTCAGACCCCATTATACAAGATCAAGCTGACTCAAAAATTGAAGCCGTTGGACCATTTAAAGCGACGTACGTTCTCCGATTGGGTTCTGGAGAAGATGCGCCAAGATGATGAATTTCATCGCAAAATCATCTTCAGTGACGAAGCTTATTTTTGGCTCAATGTGTTCGTCAATAAGCAAAATATGCGTTATTGGTCGGATGAAAACCCACATGTGCTTCATGAATCACCACCTCATCCACAAGAAATAACTGTTTGGTGCGGTTTGCATACCGGCGGCGTTATTGGGCCAGATTTTTTCATCTACGATAACGATCGTCACGTTACTGCGAATGGTCAGCGTTATCGCGCCATGATCACCGATTATTTTTGGCCCGAATTGGAAGATATGGACTTGGATGACATGTGGTTTCAACAGGATGGTGCCACAAACCACACAGCACACGCTTCAAACGATTTATTGAAGAACAAGTATGGTGAGCGTGTTATCTCAAGACATGGGCCAGTCGATTGGCCGCCTCTTTCGTGCGATTTAACGCCGCTTGATTATTTTCTGTGGGGCTACGTTAAGTCATTTATTTATGCCAACACCCCGACGACATTGGAAGAGCTCAGAGCCAACATTGAACGCGAAATAGCGGCTGTTTCGGCCGAAATGTGTGGCCGAATCGTTGAAAATTGGGTCCAACGAATCGACTGCTGCAAACGTGCCTGCGGTGGCCATATGAACGAAGTCGAGTTCCATTCATAAATGTTTTGATTGTACTTCAAACCAATAATAAAGTTTTGCAAATATCTCAAATGGTTTGCCTTTAATTAAAAAAAAAAAAAAAGTTGTCAAGTCGTTATCAGAAAACCCCATATATATATATAACTGCCTGACTATCCTTGTATAGATAAATGATTGCGCCTTTGATGCCAGAGTTATAGATATGATTGGCACGTACAACGTTAGTCCTATTATTGCTTCTATCGCAGCAGTACTTCATTGAGCTTTGAACTAGCGGTCTTTTGCGTGGCTTTAGTCAACCATACTATAGAAGCATATGTTGTGATGAGCCTGACTATCATTGCATAAATTCAGTGAATGATTTTTGAGAGATCCCCCGTATACTGACATACGTGCGAAGGCAGGCCCACAAAGCGTTTGTTGCTTTAGTTATTTTTTTGTTTAAATGAGAGTTCTAGTTGAGTCTTTTGTCTAGGATTACTCCTAGACATTTGACCTCGTCGGAGTATTAAACGATTGTATCGTTGATTGAAACTCGACCTAAATTTAGGTAGACAGCCTTAGTTGGATTTATGGAGATATTCTCTCTGGTACACCAGTCTAGGACTGCCTTAAGGAATTTTGCATACGTCCAGTGACTTCATTAGTCCTTCTGCGCCAATTAGTCTAAGTTGGTTTGTTAGGTAGATCATCAATGGCAAAAGACTACAGGAGCGGAAATAATACGCCTCCCTGGGGGTAGCAGGTGCAACCGGTACAAACTTTTGGAAAGTTGTGCCTCTTCTGCAGGTTATGCATAACTTCTTTAAGTATGATGTTGAAAAAGTTTCATGACTATGCATCACCTTGCCTTAATCCATTTTCAACATCAAAAGTCTCGGAGAGATTGTTTTCGAATTTTAAGAAACAGCGAGCATGGCCCTGTACAGCTGGTCTCTATAGATATGGCATATGCAGTCTTACTATCGTTAAAGGGGTGTTAGGTATCAATTTGGACTTCAGTTTCTTGTGGGATCTACTGTAGTCCGATTGTGCTCTTACCGGGGTTGAAACCTTACAGATTGAGGCTAACCAGAAATGTATTCACGCGTTCACGGCGAATAAGATCTTAAACTCTTATGCGACATATAGGTGACTGATGCTCTTATAATTGGCGCAGTTAGGAGGGTCTAAAGTTCATTCTTCCAGAACATTCTCTGTCGGCCAAATCTTGGAAATATTGGCATGCTCTCTAATAAGCCATCTCCCGCTGCCTTTAATTGCTTGGAAGATATGCCGTATGCTCCAGCAACCTTATTACACCTAAACTTTCATGCCCCTATCCTGACATCATTTTTGTCGGGTGGATAGATCTCTTGGCTTTCATAGTCCAGATTAAATGGCTCATTATATTTGATAGCAAAATTTAGATTGTCCTTGTCATTTAAGAGTTTGTGGAGTTGGTTTTTCCACACCACTAGTACCGACCGTAACCTTTTCATTTCTACCGGACGGAAACCGGTGTTATTTCCTCCTCTTTTGCTAAAGCGTGCAAACATCAAAAAAAGAACAAAAAGGCAAGACCTTCTATTTTTGCAAAATCAGCGTATAGTTTATTTGACTAACCGGAAGCAATAGAAAAAGCAGTAAAAAAATATTGGGTCTATAATTTAATTCGTGATGTTTGCTAAGAGATGGCGAGATTATTCCATTGGAACATGCGTTGGAAAGCTACTGTCGTTGTACGTCATTTCAGTATATGTCATTCATTTAAAGCGTAAACAACAATATTTTCTTTTCACTCAAATATGTCGAACTTTGTGCCTGAAAAAGTGTTTTTGCGGGGAGTTCTTCTTCATTACTTTAATATGAAGAAAACTGCTGCCGAAAGTCATCGTATTTTGGTGGAAGTTTATGGTGAACATGCGCTAGCTGAGCGAAAGTGCTAAAAGTGGTTTGCACGATTTAAAAGTGGTGATTTTGGCTTGGAAGACGATGAACGTCATGGGCAGCCAAAAAAGTTTGAAGATGAAGAACTGGAAGCATTACTCTATGAAGACTGTTGCCAAACACAAAAAGAGCTCGCAGAATCCTTTAGTGTCACTCAAGTAGCGATTTTAAAAATGTTTGAAAGCAGCTGGATATATTCATAAGCAAAGACAATACAAAAAGCAGGAAAAAGTGACAGATCTTGAGAAGTAGACATCAATCGTTGTGACTTCTTTTTATTATTAATTAATGAGAACACAATCAGTTAACTTTTAGACACGACACGACGCGGCATGCTTCAAAACATGAACCTAGTACGAGTATCGAGACACGACACAACGCGCGTAAAAATAGTAAAATCGGAGACGAAAAAGTTTACTGATTAATTAATGATGGACGCTCGTAGCATCCTATCGTAGCAACCTATCGGAAAGTAAGTTCAATCATTAAATATCGACGTCGTCTTTAAAGGTTAATAGCGGTGATATCTTCAAAACGGGAGTTGTTAATATTCCGTCTGCAGTTTTGACCGTAACGACACGAACTCTACCAACAACGCCAGGATGGACCTCAAGAATTCTTCCCATTATGCTCGGTGGAAGGTTATCCCCCAAGGATCACAAGATCTCTCTCGTTGATATGTGGATACGACTCCACTTAGTTCGCTGTTGGAGTTGTTACAAATATTCACTATGCCATCTTTTCCATAAATTCTGATGCAGCTGGAAAATTAAGCGCAATTGGTTTTGAAAATTGATCTTACCGTCTTCGCTCTCTGGTTCTAAAATGGATTTGAGTAGTTTTCCTGTTTGAAAATGACCCTGTGTCTAAGGCTGGATATCATTGCCATCAGTAGATGCAGGGCTTCGATTTCCGTCAAAAGAATTGAAAACTCTTCGAATGTCAATGAAATTTCTAAGTTCCTTTCGGCTCCAACAAAATTCGTTCCATAGTCGCTGTACAAATCTCTACAGTGCCCTCTTCGAGATAGAAATCTCGCTGAAAAGCCACTTGCTAGCTCTAGGTGAATGGAGAGCACATAAATATGGAGACGTAATTTCTCATGGACTTGCAACCACGTCCCCTTGATAAGCTAAACAGGTCCTGCAAAATCAACGCCATTTCTAAGTAAGGGTTGGCAAGATTACACTTTGGGCCTTGGCATGTTGCTTATACGTTGCTTTTGAATAACATTTTAAACTCCGGCCGTTGATTATCTAAATCGTCCTTGTATAATCGCCAGCATGGCCTACATGAAGCGATTTGTCATGAACATCGCGACAGATCATCATAGTAAGCATCAAGTAATTACAGTGGATTAAATAGCTTCGTGGCGTCTGAAAGAAGCAATCCTTTAGTAAAATGAAGAATTTTTACGAGTATATCATGTATCTGGACAATGTACTTAAAAACATTAGAATATGGATTCCATTGGGATCCTAAAGTTCTAACACATTCAGCATTGGTTAGGTCAAAGGTTGATTTGATTTCACCATTATCGGCAGGAATAGAATGAAGAACGATAGTTGAATTCGATAACCATTTAGGAAGATTAAGACCACCACCTATTAAAACGCTGCTCATTGCATTTTGTAACCGTTTTACTTCATTTTCATCATAACTTCCTGTCAGAAGATCGTCCATGTAAAAATCGTGCTGAACTATTTTAGATGTGGCAGGAAACTTGTGACCTTCGTCAACAGCAGTTTATTGTTCGGCTTCAACAGCTAAATCAGAAGCTGATAAGATACCATGTGTGACGGTAATCAAATTATAAACTTCAAGCCAGATATGCTGGAGACGTACATGGCGGTACATTTTTGCGTTCCGATTACACCGAAATAGTAGTGGGTCGAGCAATTGCGCATCATTCACAGAAAATCCAGAGTTTGTATTAGCTGACGCATTAATGACTGCCTCATGAGGAATATAATAATATTTACCTGGAATCGGGCTATCAGTAACTTTTTCCATAAAACTCAAATCGATGAATTTCTGCATGAATTCTGTGTATTCTCCATAAAGCTGTTGATCCTTGCATATTTTTTTCCATGTGATTTAATGCGGAACAGTAACCTTAAAAGGCATATTTGTCACATAACGACCATCTTCTTGACGATTTTGTAAATGCTTCCAGCCTCCAAAACTTAACTACTACCTTGGTTAGCACGGAATTTTGACCGCCGATTTTTGTAATGCTGATATCTAGCATGACTGCTTTTAAGAAAAGTACCTAAAAAAGTTTTGTTTAATGTGCTATTGGAGTGTCCTTTGGGCCAAAAATCAGCATACAAGTAAAAATTCGACTGCAGCTGGTATGATAAAGTTCGGATCAGCTAAAAACGAATAAAGAAGAGCGAAAAAGCGTTTGTTATTCTTGGTAATATGTTTACCAAGTGAAACTGTTGTCCAGTGAATATATGACAAGCTGCAAAACTCCTTAAGAGATACCAGTAGAACTTGGCAAAAGTCTATCAGCGTATCATTTTCTGATAAAGCCAAAGTGTCGACCGGATTTGAGTACCTCTAAAATGATTGCACACAGTGCTGGCAAACTTATTTATAACCTTGACAAGAGCAGAGTCTTAAAGGATTTTTTGGATTCGATTCGACCACGTTAAATGGAGATGACTTTTGGAATGATCACATCCCAGTTTTCTTGGATGTTGTCTATCAATGCTCTTATAGTTGTGGTTGACTGAGATGAAAGCTTGAATAGTGAAAATAGGGTTGAAAATGGCCACCAACAATCACGCATTTCACATTATATTTCTTCCAACTCCCAACTCTCTGTGCAGTTTTTGTCAGTTATGCTTTGATAGCTTTATTTTCTCAACTGACGTCAACTTTTGTTGGTTAGTTTACAGATGATAGATTGGTTATGGGTTTTCAGAGATTATATCAAAGTCTTCCGCTTATCGTTTCACGTTATTGAAGTGTGGGTGACAACCTTCCTCGGGCTGGTGTCCTCTGCTGCACCATGTAATCAAATACCGCTCTTGATAATAAATAGCGTGTTGAGTATAGCTACGTAGGCTGTTGGATGAGAAACCGGTTTTTGATGAACCGCGCACAGGTAGCCCAAAAACGGTTAACACAGAGGAAACCGTGGACAAAATCCATGATCTCGCGTTGGCCGACTGACGCAACTTGGCTGAGATAGCAAATATCTCAACTGAACGCGTTAGCCATATCCTGCATGAGAAAAAAGAGATTTTTTCGTTTATTCGCACCGTAGAACAAGCGCAACAGTGTGATGACTTCAAAGACGTTCTTGGCCCTGTTTATTCTCAATCCGGAGACCTAGATTCATTGGTATACACCAGAGATCAAAGAACAATCGAAAAAAGTGGTCCAAAGAAGACGAAGACCGTGCCTTCGGCTGGAAAAGTGATGGCCACAGTTTTTTTTGGCGTGCAAGGTGTGATCCACGTTGACTATTTGGGAAAAAACGATTACAGGAGCATACTACATCGACTTATTGGGCCGATTCAACGCCGATTTAAAGAAAAGACGACCACACTTGGCGAAGAAAAAGGTATTCTTCAACCACAATAATGCACCGGCTCACATCTCCGCAGTCGCCACATCCAAATTAGTCGAATTGCATTACAATTGCTCCCCCATTCTCCGGATTTGGCGAAAATAACGAGCGAAAGGGGACTCACGGAATCAACAAAACCTCCAACATTCTTGGAAAGATTAAAACCTTTCTATGCACAAAATGAGACCGTTGAAAATTAAAGTATAAGCATAGTATGAACTTTATTTAAAAAAATTTTATCACTTTAAAAGACAAATCCAATGTTATTAACCACCTGCAGATAAGCATTTTACTTTGCGGGTACAAATAAAAACTGTATACCATATACGTAGATATAGTTAGATAAAATGAATAAATAAATAAATAAAATAGTCCAACTCTCATGTTTAATTACCAGTTTTAGAAACATTCATCTATCACTGATTGTTGATACACTTACGATCTTATTTAACAGTTCAGCTGCAGTTACAAACGGGCATTGTTTCCGACTTGGTTTCTTGAACACATGATACATCTATTTTACTTCAATCTGTCAACTTTTCAACTTGCTATAAGTGATCTCTTCCTGAAAGAATCAAAACGGAAACCGCTGAGTACTACACAAATGTATGTATTGTGTTGTACTATTATTCTTCACTCAATGTAGCGCTGATATGCGTGAATTACGTACCCATACATCCGACTTTTCTTTTCCTCAAAATTATATGAACATCTTTATTTGAGCTCGACCGAATCTGCCAGTTGATGGGCTGTCTTAAAAAATGCTGCTGAATGAACTAGAAAATAAAAACAAATTATTATCCTGCCACAGATTATGTATTTGTTTCTAAAGGCCAAAGTAGGTTAAATATTTCGAAATCCCTTATCAGGCAAACAGGCACGATAAAAGCGCTCACTCTTTCACAATTTGGTTAGTTCTTACTCTATTGTGTTACAAGAGAGATCTGTCAAGCAAGCAGCGGAATCGAAAAGCCATTGCAAAAGATCCTATTGCAGAAAGACTACGAGTATTCGCTTTAGACCGCTGCCTAGAACTCCTTGAAGACAACCGAAACTGTTGTTCTATCCCCGAAAATGTGACGTGTCTTATGAATATGACGTCAAAGCTATTTTTGAGTGGATTAAGAAGCCCCTCAGTGGTACATATATTCTTGGTAATAACTCCGGAGTATTTAGACCGTGTAAACCAGTAGACATGGATTTGAAGGCAATCGATGAAGTGCTAAATACGAATGTAAAGCGCTTAGCTTACTGTAGTCAAGCGGCGATCAAGAGTATGAGAGAGAGAAACTTCGATGGACACATTATTCACATCAACAGTGTAACTGGACATAAGGTTACTCCAGCGAACATTTACCCTCCATCGAAGTTTGCAGTGACTGCTATCAATGAAACACTGCGCAACGAGCTTAGGGATTTGGGAACGAAAATTAAGACCACGGCATTTTGAATGGATTCTTTTAAGGTCTGGGAGTATTATTGCTTAGAAGCTTCTACTGGCGAGTTGGCTCCAGGCAATATGACCACATTTTGTCCATATGTTTTGTGTAAATTGGAACTAACAAGTTTGGAACTCAACAGGACACTTATCAGACGGCAGAACCGAATAATTGAAGGCGAAGTTCAATAATCATTTTATTACCAAAAATAACCGTATCGATTCGGCGTGCCAATCATATATTTTAACATCTTTATAATTGGAGGCTAACTTTAGATGTGAAATTGCTGGAATATCGACCGTGTCCAGTACATCTTCGCACACAAGTATCAAAGGAAATTATTTATTTGTTAATGTATTTCTGTTTCAGAACACGAAAAATTTAAACAAGTTCATTTTGAGCTTTTTTTAGAACTCCAAGCAGCCGCAGTAACGCACTAAAGTATTTTTTTACTACATTGCAAATTTATTCCCTGTTAGCAGATCTATGTACTTCCTTATCTTCCACATATTTCGGTTACTGTATCTTTTTCTTTGTTGTGCCGAAATCTTCAAAATTTTAACAATGCTTCAAACCTGATATGATACTTCCTCTTGCCGGCCTATGAATTATGAGGGTATCTCTACAACCGATACAAGCCTCTATCGCTATTTTGTCTGACTCTTGTTTGCAACGTTCATAGTCTAAACCATTTAGTCATGTAGCTTTCATATACCGATGCTGTATCTGTTATGGGCTGCCTTAAAAAGTCATATTTATTTAACTAGAAAATAAAATAAATAAAGATTTTACCACAGTTTACTCGTATTTGTTTCTAAAGTCCAAAGGAAAGTTTGTCGCTAATCATCAAAACAGATACGATAAAACCGCTCGCTCTTCCACAAATCAATTAGTACTTACTTTATTGTGCAACAACATAGATTTGTCAAAACATGGAGCGCTGGAGTGACTATGTTGCAGTCATAACCGGTGCAAGTAGTGGTATCGGGGAAGCTATTGCAAAAGATTTCGTTACAGTCGGACTGCAGGTGGTCGCTTTAGCACGACGCTTAGAGCGTCTGGAAGAAAACCGAAAAAAAATACCAAAAGACTCTCGAAGGCTGTTCTATCCCCGAAAGTGTGATGTATCGAATAAGGATGACATCAAAGCTACGTTTGAGTGAATAAAGAAGTCACTCGGTGGCACAGATATACTTGTAAATAACGCTGGAGTATTTAAACCGGGTAAACTAGTAGACATGGATTTGAAGGCAATTGATGAAGTGCTAGATACGAATGTAAAGGGCTTAATTTACTGTAGTCAAGCGGCGATCAAGAGTATGAGAGAGAGAAACTTCGATGGACACATTATTCACATCAACAGTGTAACTGGACATAAGGTTACTCCAGCGAACATTTACCCTCCATCGAAGTTTGCAGTGACTGCTATCAATGAAACACTGCGCAACGAGCTTAGGGATATGGGAACGAAAATCAAAACCACGGTAAGTTGGACGGTTTTTTTTAAGGTCTGAAAGTGTTATTGTTTAAATATTTTTAAAGCATTAGTCCTGGAGTAGTTCGAACTGAAATTATATCAAAGGAAGTACTCGACACCATAGGAAATTGCTTAAGCCCCGAAGATATATCGCAGGCAGTTCTGTTCGCTCTTTCGACTCCACCGCATGTGCAAATTCACAAACTCACTGTCAAGCCAATTGGTGAAACGTTGTAAATATTGACAGTGATTGACATGCTTTTTATTGTGAAAATGTCCTATTTTATGAAAATCTATTCTTTATTCAAATATTTTAGAGAATAAATCTATATTTCAAAGCAATTCCTTGAAAAATCTAGTGAAACTCGAGCTCAAAAACGCCTAAATGTCAAAATATCATTTTGTTGTGATTAGGAAAGGGTCGTGTTGGTTTTTTGTTGATCTCTAAATGTTTCCAAATGATTATCGGTCTTTTTACGTTTAAAGAACCTAAAGTTAGGATACATTTAAAGCTGATTATGCGTGCTCTGTTATATGAACCGCAACTAGATGTTGAAATATTTTTTCAAAGGCTTGTCGGCTTTCATGTTGGTATATGACTAGACTCAAGTTTTCCGCTTATATATCAGAACCACAGCAAAATGTTCCGAAAGGCAACTTATAATCTATTGAAAAAGAAAGTCATCGATCTCAAAAGCATGCATATTCGACAAAAGAGTCTGATGCCGAACTCTGTCAAATTTTTTAGTTATCAAGTGCAACTAATTTGCTTTCGCCAGATTGATCTACACTTCAGTTCAACTTTTCGGTAAGACTTACCATGAAATCACCAGTGGACCTATAACTACAAAAATCTGACTGCCGGTCATTGAGAAGTTTTCGTGTTTCAAAATATTTCCTAAGCTGACGGCTTATCAGCGTTTCCATCACCTTGGAAGGAAGGGACATAAGTGCAATGGGTCTGTGGTAAGAGAAAGAAGAAGATTTTCTATTTTTTTAAGGACGGGCTAGACAAATGCTACTCTAAATACCAGTATTGATGAAAAAACTTACGCAATGGTTTTGCCATCGAAGAAGAATACCTCTTCAAAAGATGAGGATATATGCCATCCGGACCAGCGGATTTGTGAATGTTAAGATCTTAACGTACTCTTGTTACTATACGAGTGCAAATGTAAATTCGTCTCTTTGAAGATTCAACGCACTCAAGTGTAGGCGCGGACAGAGTACAATCTGGAAGCGTTGAGCTGACAGCTGGAATGTCATTGTAAATGAGTGTTGGGATGGACAATGAAGCAGAATTTCTACTGTTTTTGACAAACGACCAAAAAATTTCTGGAGCACTCGCTGTTCACAATAGTCCGCGTCGTTTTCCAAAAAACAAGGCCTAATGACGACTTCAGCGCAAACAGCACACCATGAAGTAACTTTGAGCGAGTGTAATGGCTAATTTTTCGTGCCCCAGAAGCAATAATTTGCTTATTCACATATCTTCAAAGATGGAAATAGGCCTCGTCGCTCATGATGATTTTCGATGAAAATTTGCCTTCCTCGTGGTCGAGATTCAGGATGGCTTGAGCGTAGGTTACATACGCTTGGCTTTCAACAGCTGTCTGCGCTTTGTAAGGGAATATCTTATCGCCAATTGATGCCCAACTGCGTGGCACGTCGTCTGATCGATACTCCGGGGTCCTCTGCGATATGTTGAACCACAGTTGCAATATTCTTAGCAGAACGGCTGCTCCGGAACCTGCTAAACCTGGCAGCATCTTGTGTTGTCGTAGTGTTTGCCCAGCTGGTGTCGGACAACCGACTGAAAACACCACCGACGAATTATTCCTCGGTCTTTAAAAGTATAGCGGCTCATGTCTAGTTGACTTGTATCTGTTTATTTTACAAATGTCATAAACTATAGCATCTGCCGTTAAGGTGATAACTTTACAGTACTTACAGTTTTCCAAAACAATGGTAAATAAGACAGAAATAATTTTTTTTTTAATACATATTTATTTATATCAGTTTTTTTTTGTTCTGGTTTTGGTTGTCAATTAACTATATTTTATTAATTTAATTTATCATCTGCTTTCACATTCATAAACGTATTTATATATCCTTTTTGTTTATATTCATTAGATTTAGTCTATTAAATGGCTTTTATTCCTTCGGTTAGATACATACGAGTATATATTTCTATGTTGTATTGATTCAATATAGACTATATGCATACCCCATTTGTTTATCATCAGTTTATTTCTTGTACTTATAAGAATTTATTTCCTTTTTATAGTTTCACATAATTTTTGTATGTGTGCTTTCAACAATATATATATATATTTATATGAACTATGCAGCTGTATGAATTAAATAAAACAATTTAAATAAATTTTACATTTATAATTAATTTGAGTTTATGTAACATTTTTATTTTATTTTATTTTAAATGAGTAGTATATTTCACACGTACATCTTTCAACATAGAGATAAGTTTAAAAACTTTTATTTGTTTCTGTTTTTGTTTTTGTTTTTGTTTTTCTTTTTCTTTTTCAAAAAAGTGATTTGGTATTTTACTTAATTATTCTTCGTGGCTGATGATCTGTACAAGGTTGTGTAATATTTTTGTTTGTTCATCTAATCCAGCGAAGATATTTCTACGTTATGCTCATCTTTGTTGTGTGGATTAAATGTTAGTTGAATTTTTATATATATATCATATATATATATATTTTTTTTAAATATTATTATTAATATTGTATCCTGTATTTTAAACGATTACGATTTTATGAGTACTTTTACTGCATTATATTTAATTTAATTTTACTAGTACCCATATTTGTTTAGTAGATACGGTTCATGTTCAGTTATTTCCTAATTGGACCGTCTGAAGACTGATCTAATTTACATACTTATATTTTAAATTTATTAGAAATTTCTTTTCAACATTTTTATACAGAAATATTAAATAAAATGACGAAATCTCTCAACGGAAACCCGGAGAATTAAAGCCGCTTTGGTATTTGATCTTTGGGTCGCAATCTATTTGCTTTAGACGACTAGAGAAAATATGGATTTAACAGAGCAAAGTATAGACCACAAGCCTACAAAGTCTTATTTGATAATTTCAAATTGATTTTTATTACGCCTGTATATAAATAAATTTAAAAAAAAATAAAATAAAATAAATTTCTCTTACTACTATGTATATTATCGTAAACTTATACGAGTAAGTCACAGTATGTCGGTTTAAGCAACTTGTGTGAACTTTAAAACGAATGCTTCTAGATTTGGTTTATGTAACAAAAAGTAAGATAAATCAGACAAAAAAAAAAAAAAATAAAACAAAAAACATTAAATTTATGAGAGCGGTTACAGAGCAGATACTTATCTACAGCGGAATATCAATCATGATGTAATACAATTCCAAGCTAGGCCAATGTAATTTTATTTAAATCAAGAGATGATTAATTGGAACAGCAACACCCTTACAGATTATAAGGAGACTTTTCTTCTATATGCTAAGCCGACTGCCGTCTTATCAGTAACTTGACTTGATTAAGTCTGCTTAAAAATATACTCAAAATCTTTGACGGAATAAAAGTTAATGACTCAAAATATAACATAACTATTGTGGTCTCTAGTAAGTATTGTGATCTCCATTGAAGGATCTGACAAAGCCTTAATTGAGCTTCTAGCACGGATTCGCTAAGAAAGCCCTACAATAACAAGTCTCCTATTGTTGACGAGTAGTTAAAATGTCCCAACAAAATATTTCCAAAAATTTTATAGCAAGTTGTTATCAATTGTTATGTTATTGCTGGCCACGTTGAATACCCCTAAGGTGTCTTGGATAAAAATTTCAATACACGAGAACGCTTAAAATCATATGACGTACAGAAAAGTCAACCATTGCTTCTGTAGTTATGTAGAGAAACTCTATGCCCGACAAAGGATTATCAGCAAAAGATGGTCCTATAGACCACTATTTGCTGATGATATTCTATCGAATCTATAGAAATACAACCCAAATAATTTGGCGCGTTAAGTGAAAGTATTCAAAATACGAATATCTTCAGGATATCAGAATATCTTTACGATGAGCTATAGGATCTGTTAAAACCAGTGCTACCACGGGTTAAACACTTATATTACAAACTAGTCATGTGATGATTTTATGGCTCTAAGACCCTTTTCAAGCCTGAAGGAATTCATTTACGCATACCTATATTTCCAGTCTTGAAAGTTGTCTACAAGGCATGTCCAGATTGTGATGTCTACAAACGAGGAAAATGTCAGATGTCAGCCTAATTGATGTTTCGGTGGTAAAGAATCGTGTTTCATGGGCTGATTGAGTTGCTAATTGTTGCTACTTCACTTAATTTCTTGTTAATAGGGAAGAACAGGCTGTCCCAAAACATCGGTTAAAGAGACATATTGCAGCAAAAGTTAGGAAACTTCTACCAGTTTGTTAATTACAGAGTCTTTCAATTGGGATGCTTGAAATTTATTATTTTATAGCGGTCATATTTTTAAAGAAACATCTGTCAAATGTTTATGGCAGATCACCGTGGAAGCTTATAGAAGAGCGTCTGCATAGAATTTTTTTTTTTTTTTAAATCACCAGATTTTAATCCTCTCCATAACCGTCCTGCAGAATCGACTATTCGACGTTGGGTGACCAAAGTCAAGTCAACCGGTTCAATGAATAATCAGCCTAAACCCATACATCACCGAAACGCAAGGTCTGCTGAAAACATCGCTGCTATGTGTGAGATGGTATGGTATAAGATGGTCAATATTTCGTCGTTCATAAGAACTTGGCCTTTCAGCGACTTCAACTTGGCAAATTTTGCATCGGGACTTGAGACTGCGTCCGTATAAAATCCAACTGACCCGGAAACTTAAGGTAAACGGTTCAGAGGAGAGTTTTTTAGGATAATAACCTACTTTAGGTCTAATTAGGTTTCCATTGACAGTTGGGTTTCATATGAGCTCATGGGATGCAGGCAGACCAAACGAATTGTTCTCGACGTCTCTAGGATGTCAGCAACCTTTCTGCTGTCCCTTCCTTAGCTTACTGGCGTCGTCCTTAGCTTGCAAAGCACTTACATGCGCTTACTCGTCTTTCTTCGCAAGACTGAAAGATTTCATTAAAAGGAACTTTACAAAGAGTACAATCGACTAGTTCTTTGTCTGAGTGTTGAATGATATGGATACCGACGATATGTACATATTTCTAACAAGATGGAGCTATGTGCCACACAGCGCATGCCACATTGAATATTCTGCTCGAGCGATTTGAATGCATGCTTATGGGGAATTTAGCATGTGAATTCAGACTTCTTCCTTTGGGTCTATCCTAAGTCGCACGTCTATTTAAATAAACCGAAAATAATTGATGCACTCCAAGTCAACATATTGAATGGCAGACTTTTATCCAGTAAATTCAACCAGATTTCTGAGATAGTCATCGAAAATTGGATCTTCCGAATACGTGCCACAAAGAAAAGCCGCGATGGACATTTGAACGGTGTTATGTTCCATACGCCATAAACTGTTCTTCCAAAACCGTCCTTATTAAAAGACCCATTACCATCTATCAAAATAGTTTAGCTTTCTCATCTTAAAAAAAAATCCGTGTTTTACCCCCAACCAGAAACGCAGTTGCGTTGGTTTGGAAAAATAAAAAAGACCCTGATATAATATGTGACAGTGCCCAGAACCAAATAATGTATGTTAAATGAGGTAGCTATTGGGGTTTGGATTTAAAAGGGTTCTGAGAAAGAAAGTGGTTAAATGGTACGAGAGTCACAAAAATATATTTTCAAAGAACCTAAGTCGGAGAAAATGAGTGTCCTTAATCCATGAGCAAAGCCATTGAAGAGTAAAGCACCCCAGTTGGAAGCTGTCGAATGATCCAGTTGTCTTAAAACATAGCATCATAATCTAAGCGCAAAGTCCGAAAGAACTTTTGTATTAACCGACTTAGAAAAATGATCTGAACCACTCTCAGCAACTTTGTCCCTGAAGAAGGATGCTAGAATGGACATGGCTCAAGGCGTATAAGCCCTGCTGTTGAAACCCACAACGCCGTGCGCAGTACTGGGCATGGCACAGCTCTAAGACTTGAATGTGGCATGATATAATATACGAGTACTCGTTGCAGATACAACCACGCAAGCGATTGATAGCTTAAAATCCTACAGAACCTTCGATCCATATTACATTCTGCCCATCATGCCGCAAAAGGCAAAATCGAATAACACATCACATGCAACCAACTCGTATATACTCTGAATACATAATAAGGCGATATATGCCCAAGCCGTTGAGTGAGATTAAAGTTGTTTTCATCCCTAAAGTTGGTAGAACCATCTACTTAATAGCTAAGGTTTATAGACCCAGAAGCCTCAGCTGGTTGCTGTTAAGAATTTCAGAGAGGCGGAAAGAATCAGTATCACCGAGATTTAAAACAGCTTTCTTGCCTATGTTGAAGGAAAGTCTGTGAAGACGTTATTACACAATATACACTGATAACCTTCTTAGACATACTATAAGTAGAAGACACTTTCCATAATGTCAAGACAGATGCAATTGAGGTCGCGCTTTTCAACACCAATAGCGCTAGACAGATCCTGAAATGAGTTGTGGCAATTATTCAAGGTTATGTGTTAACGTCCAACATAGGTACATCGACGTCTACTACTCTAAGGGGTAGTATTATGGCTATCAATCATAACCTGCTTACTGGGTAAGTTTGAGATATGTGTTGTTGCTTACGCTAATGATGTTCGCTCCCACATTTATTGACATATTGCAAAGCCGGCTTAAATATCTTATTTCTGTAATCTTGGAATTAAATAAGCAAAAGCAAATCGGTATTAATTAATAATAGCAGAATTAACTCAGAATTCAGATAGAAGGGTAGGTGTCACAACTCTTAAAAAGCTCCAGCTAGAGAGTCATCCAACAAGAGATGTCATTTTAAAATTCGCGCCAATGTTAAACTGTTAACATTCAACTATCATTTCGATGGATTTTGACAAGTAAAAACTCGGAGATTATTAAATATGGATCGACACACATTCGCACAACGTGTTAAAATAAAGTTGGCAAAAATTTCGCGGGAACATTTCTATCATTATCAAGAGCCTCCTCTTACAGCTACATATAGTGAACCTAATGAACAATCCACGTTATGTGTAAATATCTTAAGGGTACATTAAATTCCTTGTGCACGCGCCAAAAAAAAAAAGATTATTGATAAATTTTAACATCTCGGACAGGTTGGTGATGTGAGAACTCCAACTCGTGTTCGTCCGGCAAGGTTACTTGAAAATATCGCCGCTGTAGCTGAGTATGTGACTTAAAACACAGGTGTGCCCATTTGGAGACAATTGCAGAAATTGAGCCTGTCCGCAATCACTTTGCATCACATTAGGCATAAAGATCTTGGCTTACATGCTTATAAGGTCCAGCTGATCCAAAAATGAAAGCCAGATGATCAGGTGCAACGCAGCAGAAATGAATGAATAAGAGTTATGAGGCTCGTTACAATTTCTCTGGGGTGTAAAGAAACAAAACTGTCGCATCTGGGGCTCCGAAAACTCAAAAAAAAAAAAAAAATAGTGAAACAACCTCTCCATTCATAACGAATGAAATTTTGGTGCGGGTTTTGGGCTCTCGGTGTCATTGTCCCACATGTCTTCGAAAATGATTAAAACCGTTTCAGTGAATGGATTACGTTACCGAACTTTGTTGACTGACTTTTTTTGCCTGCAATTCTTTCTATGGACGTGAACGACGTTTATTTTCAGCAATACGGTGCCACATGTCACACAGCTGGTGAAACAATGGCTCTATTGCATGACAAATTTCCTGGTACGTGTGTACCTCGACTGGAGATTGGGTAATGAACTCCTTTGTAAGGTCGTTGGCGACAGTGGTCGAAAGAGGGGAGAAGAGTGTCTTCTCACTTAGGCACTTCTTCTTGTTCCAGCCGGCAGCGAACAAATTGTCTAGATGGAACCAACGGTGGTGTCTACAGATCCAGTTAGACCGAACTACTAAGTGGAAATTCTATATGAGCTGCTTCGACATATCTGAATACTAGGTCTATAGAGATCTCCAGTACTGAATTCGGGTATTGAAAAAGAGTTGGTGGTGAATGAACCATTGATGGGTCAACGGTTAACGGTCTATGGTGGATACTAAAAATAATGACCAGCGGCTAATCAGGGTTTTTAGGTTAATTAAACCAGCACCGATGGGGATTCAGAGAAGAAATCTTGAAGGAGTTGCGAGGCAATAGTTAGCCAATATCGATGACGCAACTATGGATATGATAACAAATGCGTTTTTGATGCCCTTGCAGGACAGAGATAATTATGTAGAAAGAATGTTCAGCCACAGCAAAGAGACCGACGAACAAAAGGCAAGAAACTCAAGTGATTGTACCGTGTGTACCGTGGATGTATGTAATATGCTTTGGTGAATTGTAAGTACACACATGATGACAAAGGCTTCTGTAGTCTTAAGGGAGACAGCTGAAATATTAACTCGCTGCCTGCCATTTTAGGGGGTCGCCACTAGTTGGCCTTTATACTGTCATGATTAATTTTACCATCTGACTAATGGATGGATTTAATTTTAAATTTTAGATAAATCTCACATTTCAGCTTCATACTTAAAGATTAAATGGGGGAGTGAACAACAAGAATCTTAAAAGGGCAAAAAACCAAACACAGATACTTCTCATTCAAATTGTTTAAAACCATGAACTAGACAAGCTTTTATTCTCCATACTAATATCTAACAACTTGATTTCAGAATCAAAAACGTCACCCATGTTGAGCATCTTGCCGTTACTATCATATGGTAAAAGCAAGGTTTGTGTCGTCACAACTAGTGTCCTAAAAGCACTCACGTATGAGTACGTAAGAGCTATTCAAGCACCATTTCGGCATGAAGATAAATCTGACCCTTAGGCCTTTAGAAGTATATATAAAAGCCGCCCTTGATAATTGAATATTAAAACAACAAAATTGAAAATGCTGTAGATTTTACTGAAAGTATATACGTTCGGCCTGCACGATACCACCTCCGATAACACAACTTTGCGGCGTGGTGAAATATTGTCGTTACTAGTATACAGTTCTTGCATCTTGATACTCATAAGGGGACTTGAAGAGGTCCTGATCAATCAAACGTCAACCATTTCAACCATGTTGCGACCGACGCGAGGCACTTGTCCAATATAATGAATGTACGAACGTTTCGAGGGGCCAACATCGACTCGGATTATAACCAGATACCCCGACCATCGCAAAGGAAAGCTAATACTGTGAAGAAGTTTGACGTCGGACAACTACACTTGCAAAAAATCACCAAATCTTTTTCCGATCGAGTCTCCCTTAATCTCTCACCAGCTTACATCATGTCTGCCGAGCTTGAGGAAAGACACCATAAACCTCCCTTCCCTTCTGACCTTTTATTTCCCTGAAAATTGCAATAGCCCCGATGATAATAATTGAATAGGCCTTTTCTACAAGGACACTAAGACTTATGTTCTCAGGCGAACATACTCGTACACTATTCAATTTGAAAGAAGAAAAAATAAACGATCACCCATCTTTCCAAAGCCGTGACGAGCAATCTAAGGATAGTACCTAATGTTGTTGTTTTGAAAGTGTCCATAAATACTAGTACTCTGCTTTTACAGAATTTCGTGAGCTGTAGTTGTTTTTGAAACAACTAGGAAATGAAGTATCATTATTGGAACTCATTAACGACAATGTTGTAGCTCCCCATCATCTTATTAGCGGAATACTCGTAGCTATAGCCTTAAATGCATAAAATGCATGCTACATTCCCTCACAATTAAGCTTACTGCCACTGCCACAATACATATGAAAGCAAAATACATTCAACAACAGGCTCATCAACTCATTATTGGTGGGAAGCTTGTGGAAGCATGATCTGCAACATTTAAAGGTGAATAGAATGTTTATGTTTCGTGTACATGACATGTGCGGCAGTATAGCAAAACGTCATAAAATACATTTGGACCCGCAACAGTGCGAAAGGTGAAGAAGAAAATTGAACGAAATGCGCGACAGACCGCAAGGAAGATAGCAAAAGATCTGCATGTAGCTTGAGTTCGAGTCATGCAAGACACAAAAGCTCTACGATCTTAACGATAAGCTAAAGAAGTGTTCGAAAAGAGCTAATGAACTGAAGCGCCTTTTCTTGGGTCCGTTCGGTTTTTTTCTTTTGCGAAGGGAGTCATCTTCGGGTTGAGTTGGGAGATGTTTGCTTTTTGTGGTAGAACAGTGGTGGAATACCGGTAACACTGATAAATTGTAAATTTAAAATTTCGTTTTCGATTAAAAATTCGATCCAATGGGCGGATTCCCCAAGCAGAAGCCAACTATCTTCGTGTTGCATATGATTTTTCCCATTTTCGGGTTCGATTTTGACTTTGATTTTCTTGTTCTTTCTTGTTCTTTGTACATATTTAGTAAATTCGGTTTTTTTTTGTACTTTAGATCCACACACGAGACAGACGAGATTTCGGAATCACTTTTGGGTAGCAAGGCGAAAACTATACACAATCTGTTGGTCGCTTATTAAAAATTGCGACTTCTTGAGAAGTAATACTCGATAATCGTGATAGTCTTTTCTTCCTACTTTTTTCGATAATTCATTTATTTTGAAAATTTTCTTTTTGTTTCGTACACACCTGATTCTTCTTTTTGGTAGGGCACTTGTGTGGCTTGGAGCTGGATCAAGAGCATTTTGACTAAACTAGGCGATTGGTATGGTTTTCTTTCCTTTGATTTGTACGTTTTTTTTTTGTTTTTTTTTTTTCCTTGTGATTTTAAAAGATTAACACAACCGATTATTGCAAAAGAGTACTTCAAAGAGCAGCGAAGCTTATACATGTAAACAATTCTGCCGAAGTCGTACTCTACTCTTATTCTTGGCGGCTGATATCAAGATTTACTCTACTGAGTATGGCAGGAAGTAGCATTGAAGCCTTTGGAATGTAAGCACTTCGGGTCGACATCATTCACACTCACACAAGGCTCTACGCCGTCTCATTCCCGTCAAAGAATAGCTCGCGAATTTACCAGACTCAAATCCCAATTCAATTCAACATCAAAACTAAAGGTAACGATATCATAAAATGAATTTGGATCCTTAAAATATGATCATTAATCAACTTTCTGTGCGAAATTTAAATATATGTAAATATTCAAAACTGTAGTGTTGCCTAACATGAGCTCAGCATCAAGGAAATATTTGATTTACAGAACAATCAAGCTCCAATCCTTTTCCTACGAAAAACTTGGTAATTCTCAATCGATAAAAAGATGCATCACCCACCATTCAAGGTGTATCTATCCAGCTCTCCCTAAATTATTTGCAAATAAATTCGAATATTTTAAGCGGCAACATGAAATTTTTTTTTAAATCAGAAAAAATATATCTTACATGAGTATTTCACAAAATTTGCTATTTACTAGCTATTGTATAAGTTCTGTTTCGGGGAATATAATATTTTACCTCTCCTTATTTTTACACTAATTTCCCATTATATTAATGCATTACTTATCCTCTTTATTTTTTTTTTTTTTTGTTTAAATACAATACCTTTTGAATAATTTAATATTATTTTTAAAACTAAAATTTAACATGGTGTTTATTTATTTGTGATATATCTTAATACAGTCAACAACGAAACTTGTTAAAAAAAACAGGTTAATGCTACACTTAGATAAATTGCATATTTATAAATATTTTTGTTTGCATTTAAATCGTTTTTTATACTCATTGGTACTTAAATATATAACAAAGGGAAATTTAAGATAATTTTTTATAAATATTTACCTTGCTTTTTTAGGCAAGACTATAGAGAAAACCAAAAGCAAGTGTTTGTACTTAAAAGAAATATTCATATGTAAAATAATTTGTTTGTAGTTTTATTTTAATATATGAATGTATGTAACATGTAATAATTTTTTTACAATTTCCGTATGCATTTTTAATTTTTTTCTAAATATTGCACAATAATTTTTTATGCATTTAAAGTGTATGTATCTGATCCTAATATATTTAAATGAAATTATTCTCTTGTTCAGGAAATATCAATTCCACAATGTAGGGTTTGATATTTTATTGTTTTCATTTTTATGTGATAGATTAGTTTCACATGGGAAATATCATGATAGTTGTATGATAAATATTATTTATAATTTGTATTTTTTGTTCTTTTATTAATTTATTGTCAACTAATATGTCGATATTTAAAAATAGGCGAACGTAAGTAGCACGAATATAATTTAATTTACATCTGGCAACGGTATGTTTTTATTTTTAGTCTGTTAAACAGTGATTTTTAGGTTTTTTTTTTTGAGCAGTTAAGCTTTGAATTGCTTTCGTGATGATAGATGAGCTAAACCGACATTGCTACGTATAAATAAATCTACTATTGCTTCGATGTTTTTTTTTTTTTTTCAATAAAATATTTCTTTAAATGAATTTTTTTTTTTTTTTTTTTTTTTGTTATCTCGGTGAGTTAAATGGTAGACTAATAATACTATATAATGAATTTTAATATATATATTTATTTCTTTAGTTGAGATAATTTAACTGCCGATTTGTAAGCACTTCCCTCGTGATTTCGGTCCTGAAAAATAAAAAAAAAAATTAAAATAGAATTTTTTTTCTTATAGAGCTCGGCACGTCATTCCATAAGCGATTCATACGGCTTAGAAACAAATCATGATATCTTTTAATATATCCTCAATCTACTGCCAATTGCGCTGCAAAATAGAAAAACAAGAATTTATTGACCTATTCAACTCTCTTGGACCAATCTTCATTAGTGGTGGCGACCTTAACGCGAAGCACACCTTTTGGGGCTCAAGATGTATCTCTCAAAAAGGCAAAACTCTTTACAGGGCTGGTATTAAATGTGGTTGCTATTTTTACTCAACAGGCAAGCCGACATATCGGCCCTCGGATGTCGCCAAAACGCCCGATCTAATAGACTTCTTTATCGGAAAAGGAGTAAACGCTAGTTACGTCAAAGTTGAACAGGGCTTCGATCTTTCCTCCGATCATTCTCCAGTTATCCTCTCACTGTGCGAATCCTTGGTTAAGAAACAAAGACCACCCAGATTAACTAACAGCAAAACGAACTGGGAAGATTTCCGAATAGACGTTGTAGACAATACTGAGTTGAAAGTAGCACGTAGAGCGCCGTATCAACTTGAAAAAGAAGTTGAACGTTTCGTTGAAGTCATACAGCAAGCGGCCTGGAAAAACATATCCACGGGAAATCAGAGAAATGAACGCGGGCACCACAAGATAAAACGTCCTTCAATAGGCTCTGCAACTTGTTGAAAAAATCAATCAAGGACTTCAATAATCAAGGTATTAATAACTACCTTGAAAGACTCACAGCGACAAAGGATAGCAACTACTCCATATGGAGAGCCCCAAGTACACGTGGCGCCAATAAGAAGAAACCAGGATGAATGGGCGAAATAAGATAAGGAAACAGCTAATGTTTTCGCCGACTATCTTGCAGAAACGTTTAAACCATTCGATGTGGGGGTGCTTCCTGAGAATGTCAATACGCTAGACGTGACGACAAACTTTCCAGTAGAAAAGGCTACGCTTAGGGAACTTAGACAAGTTATAGAACGCTTAAGCCCAATAAAGCCCCGGGATATGACTTAATAACGGGAGAGATACTTAAAGCGTTGCCGAAAAAAGGTTTGCTAAAGCTGCTCTATCTTATAAATGCCAGCATTAGATTAGAGCACGTACCGCACCAGTGGAAAGTAGCCGAAGTTATTATGGTTCCGAAACCCGGTAAACCGCTGACTGACGTCAAGTCATATAGATCAATATCGCTTCTTCCGATTACATCGAAGGTCTTCGAGCGAATCCTTCTTAATCGTCTTAAACCAATTACCGACACAAATTCCCTCTTGCCTGATCATCAATTTGGCTTTAGAAGCCAACATTCTACAGTTGACCAAGTGCATCGAATAACCGATGTAATTGAACGAGCAATCGAGTGTAAGTTAGTCTGTTCAAGCGTATTTCTTGACGTTTCGCAAGCCTTTGATAAGGTATGGCATGAAGGCCTAAAATATAAACTCCGACAAGCCCTACCCCAGCAATTGTCTTGTATTTTAGGTTCATATCTGGAAGACCGACTCTTCCGTGTGACACACGGAAACGAATATTCCACTTTTAAGACAATAAAGGCGGGGGTGCCGCAAGGAAGTGTACTTGGCCCTCTAGTATATATGCTTTTTACCCGTTATATACCGCAAACGGACGACACTGTCCTAGCCACATTTGCTGGTGACACTGCCATTTTGGCAACGGCTAAAACAGTCGAAGAAGCAACTGTCAAGTTGCAACGTGCCCTTACACGGATTAACAATTAGACAAAGACTTGGCGAATCGCACTTAATGAAAACAAATCTGTCCACGTGAATTTCACTCTCAAGAAAATTGAGAATCCACCGGTGTTTATCAACGCAGTACGAATTCCTTACGCGAACGAGGCCAAATATCTCGGTATGACACTCGACGCTAAACTAAAATGGAGAGCACACGTCAAGAAAAAACGTGAAGAGCTTAAAATCAAATATAAAGATATTTACTGGCTTATTGGAAAGTATTCCAAGCTTAGCTTATCGAACAAACTGCTGTTATACAAGCAAGTGCTAAAACCGATCTGGACATATGGTGTACAACTTTGGGGTTGTACTAAAAATTGTAACATTAATGTATTACAGACATTCCAAAACAAAGTTCTTCGAGGTTTTGTTAATGCGCCGTGGTACATTAGAAACGATGATATCCACAGAGACTGAGGAGTCGAAAACGTTTAGAACGTAATTAAATTGTTTGCGCGAAAACATAATAATCGATTACAAGATCTTACGAATATTTCTGTTCAACAGATCCTCGACGAGACAAATTTATTGCGCCGTCTGAAAAGGACTAAGCCTTTCGATCTAGCGCGGTGATTAGCTGCACGTAATTTTTCTAAAGTACACAAGAATTTTCAATGAAAAATCGCCTGCAGGATATCTTATAAAAACAAAATAAAATGCGATAGAAGAACTGCTTGTTGAGTGTGAACTCAGTCGTGGTTTGCATAAGGGAGGTGTTTTTTACTGAGTAAGAATCTCACACTACTATAGGCTCCGGGCCTATAGTGTCTATGAAGATTTCTCACCTTCCCATGAAAAAAAAAAAAAAAAAAAAAAAAAAAAAAAAAAAAATTGATATCTCAGAGTACGTCCCAAAGTGGGCATGAGGGTATAATGATGGGGTGTTACTGTTAAAAGTTTGAACGGGCGGAATCTTATTGGCAATTTCACTGGAGCACTGGTGATGGTAAAACAACGTGAGACACGAGACATTACGTCGTTGTTCAAGGGTGTCAATTGACTGACTGATATTAGTATCACCTATCGTCTTATCGTACGGCTTTGAATCCGATCTAGCAGGTGCAGAGATGTTTTAGGAGCACCTGACCAGATGTGGTCATTGTACTATAATTTTGAGCGGATGAATGCCTTATACGTACTCGTATATTGAGGCCTGATCAGAGAGAGTGAAATATTTCTTGCATCGCTTGAAGAAACGAAGACATTTCGCAGCATTTTTGACGACATCGAATTATGGTCATTGCAACACATACCGAGAATGGAAAGTTTCTTTCCTTCGACGATGCAAATGTCATGGACAATGGCTCAGTTTTTAAAATTTTGCTTTAACCCATTTACTACCACTGTACCCGCTTGGCTACAGAAAATTGAACAACTTTATGATTTTACCGTTGCTCTTCTTTAAATCTGTTTTGATGAAATTTGAATTTCTTTTTTTTGTTTGTTGATATGTTTTCAATAAGTAGGCGTGCAGTTTACTGTAAAAAATATAAAGCGACAGTCTTTTTTTACTTCTCCGTCTCAGATGCGATTTGGTTTTACTCGATTTCTCAGAAGTTGGCCTCTATTTTGCAATGCAAAAATAATTTGTTTTATCAATTTTCTATTTATTTCCTCGGAAAATGTTTAAAAACGAATAATAAAATCATATAAAAGTAAAAAAAAAGTGTCTATATATCTTGCCGCTAGGTAAGCACGCGTAAAGTTAGGTGTACCCGTTTGGGTACAATGGGAAAATCTATCTTTTTTTCAAAATGGATTTCAAAGTAATATCGTCATCATTATTTTATGGAAGGAGATTTGATAATCTTCCAGATGCAACAAATTAAATCGAAGAAGATGATCATAACGCTGCGTTTGACATTGCATTTATACCACCAGATGCACATTACAACACAGACGAGGAGGAAATATAGGGTTTTCCAATATGGATTTGACAATTTTGAATTCAATTTGTGAACGCACTCTTTTACTAATCATCAAACTGTCACTGTCAATTTATTCAGTAAGCTCAACACTTTCAGCATGGTAAAGTACACTAACAAGCAACGTCTTGAAGTTATAAAAATTGTCTACAGATATTCGGAGTAGGTGACTGCAACTTTAAGAGCGTTAACTCCAATTTTCGGTCGCAATTCTTGCCCTAGTAGACAGGCAATAACAAGTTTAGTGCAAAAATTGGAATCTACATATTCGTTGCGTGTCAGTGAGACAACAAGTTGGTCGAAGTGTGGAAAATATCGCTACCGTTCAGACGTCCGTAGCAAACGATCCAAATCAGTCAATTCCACGGAAGCGACGTACGTTCTCCGATTGGGTTCTGGAGAAGATGCGCCAAGATGATGAATTTCATCGCAAAATCATCTTCAGTGACGAGATCATTTTTGACTCAATGGGTTCGTCAATAAGCAAAATATGCGTTTTTGGTCGGGTGAAAACCCATATGGGCTTCATGAATCACCACTTCATACACAAAAAATAACTGTTTGGTGCGGTTTGCATGCTGGCGGCGTTATTGGTCCATATTTTTTCTTCGACGATAACGATTATCACGTTACTGTGAATGGTCAGCGTTATCGCGCCATGATCACCGATTATTTTTGGCCCAAATTGGAAGATATGGACTTGGATGACATGTGGTTTCAACAGGATGGTGCCACAAGCCACACAGCACACTCTACAATCGATTTATTGAAGGGTAAGTACGGTGAGCGTGTCGACATGGGCCAGTCGATTGGCCGCCTCGTTCGTGCGATTTAACGCCGCTTGACTATTTTCTGTGGGACTATGTTAAGTCATTGGTTTATGCCAAAACGCCGACGACGTTGGAAGAGCTCAGAGCCAACATTGAATGCGAAATAGCAGCCGTTTCGGCCGAAATGTGTGGTCGACTCGATGAAAATTGGGTCCAACGAATCGACCACTGCAATCGTGCCCGCGGTGGCCATATAAAAGAAGTCGAGTTCCATTCATAAATGTTTTGATTGTACTTCAAGCCAATAATAAAGTTTTTGAAATATCTCAAATTGTTTGCCTTTTATTTAAAAAAATTAAATTAGAAAACCCTATAGAAACGGAAAATTTGGATAACGACCACATGTTCCAGGTAACGTTGAAATTTTCATTAGGGATGAGAATTTCGATAGCGAGGATGAAGTTCCTTTATCAGTCATCAGAACCTCAAGAACTGAGCAATTCAAACCCAACCACACTGGTTCAAAAGAGATGCTTATATGACGATGAACTGTTCTGATAACTTCAAAATAAACACAATGAAAATGAAATGTGATTTAGACAATAAGTCTCCAGTCGAAATATTTGAAATGCCATTTGATAATGACGTAAAAGAATTGATCTTGAATCAAACTAGACTTTATGCTTCTCCATCATAGCCTCAATTTCCAAAAAGAAGAGTTGGAAATTTTCAACGTTCTATAGTGGTTACCATTCAATGCCCAGAAAGTTCATGTATTGGAAATTGGATGAGGATACAAGAACCGCATTGGTAGCAAAAAACATGCCTCCAAATCGTTTTTATGAAATAAAACTAGATGCTCAAAACAAAATGGCAAAGCTCAGACCTCTTATGAATCTTTTGTGCCAAAAATATCAACAATGGAGCTTCATGCAAGAAAAATTATGAATTGATGAAACCATTCTTCAAAACAGTTTATAAGGGGAAAACCTGTTCGTTTTGGTTTCAAGAATTGGATGCCGACAAATAGTTGTGGCTACCTTTACAACTTTGATACATATTGTGGTGCAAAAACTGTGAACGCTGATTTGTAACAAATGCCACTGGGATCTCGAGTTGTGCTTGAGCTTCTAGAAAAAGTTCAACTTCCATCTGAGCACTTCCATATTTTGACAACTATTTTACTTGTCATGAGCTTTTGCGATTGTTGAGACAGAAGGGCTTCAGAGCAACTGGGACAGTAAGAGAAAACCGAGCAAAGAAATGCCCATTGAAGCTAAAAAAAGAATTCAAAAAGGAGAGACGAGGGCATTTTTAGCACATTTACGACATAAATAATAATATTCTTTTTGTAAAGTGGAATGACAATAGTGTTGTCACCATGGGCACAAGCTTTGATACCATCCAGCCTTTGCATTATGTCAAACGTTGGTCATCAGTAGAAAAATGCCTATAAAATCAAAATTCGAGACAAAAATTGGTGGTGGCCGCTTTTTACGTACATGCTAAGCTCAATGTTGGTGAACGCCTAAAAACTTTATAAAGTCGCAGCAGATTCCGAAGATGACTTCATATCGTTTCAAAGAGATATCGCTCGATATTATGTTAGAAGATATACAATTCTACAACCTTCGTCACATGAGAGTCAGATGGGTTTGTGAATTCTGCAACATAGTTCTGTGTGTCGAAAAAGAATGCTTTCAAAAATTCCATTTAAAAAATTAGCAATCATATGTTCCCATTGTACCTGTTTGGGTACAGCTTGAAAACAGTAGTTCCTTCATTTTAAAAAAAATAAAAAATAAAAAAAAATTTTTTTGTATTCTCTTAACACTATTCAATAAAGTTATGTTACCAAAAATTTGAAATTTTACTTTTAAATGTCTTTGGGAATAAATGGGTTAATAACAAGAGACAGAGTTGTGTTTTAGAAGCTTAAATACCACTCTGTTGGTAGTTCTGCTTATAACATTGGAATTTAATGAGCTTAAAATTCTTCTTCAGCCGAAGAGCAGCGACATGAGTTCGGTTACAAATGTCAAAAGCAGAGATTATCGGAGACAGGAAGGAGCCCTGGGGCACACCAGCGTTTATTTTAAAGAGAGTCGTCGATCCAAAAAGAGCCTGATGTCAAACTCTGTGAAATACCTTACCAATATAAAATACAACTACCTTGCTTTCGCCAGATGTACGCTTTCCACTTTCGGGTGAGACATGTCATCAAATCACCAGTGCACCTGTTGCTCCAGAAACATACTGCTGATCATTGAGGACATTTTGAGTTTCAAGATTTTTCATGAACGCTTATCTGCGTTTTCATGACTCTTAAAAGAAGGGACGTAAATGTAATGGGTCTGTAAGAAGAGAGAGGAGAAGATTCGCATTTTAAGGGACAGGCTGGACAAATGCTGTTTTTCATTTGCTCGGAAAAAGGTTAGATATACCATCTGGACCAACGAACTTGTGTGTATTAAGACCTTTATGTAATCTTGCGCTCAAGTGTAGGCGGAGATAAGTCACAATCTGGAAGTGTTGAGATGGCCACAAAGTGTGCAGCAAGCGGATTGGTTTTATCAAAAGAGCCGACAATTGGAATGTCATTGTAAATGGGAGTTGAGGTGGAGGATGAAGCAAAATTTCTAGAGTTTTTGATGAACGACCAAAAATGTTCACTACCATTGGGACATTGAAGTATTTTGGAACTTCACGCGTTTGAGAAAGGTGTTGCAGTCATTCTTGACTCGTTAGAATTTATTTTTTTTTTTCGTTTTCCTGTCGGGTTGGCCGAACCGAAAACCATTTCTCTAAACTTGACAGTCTCTTTAAAGCTCGAGTCGTGCCATTCTTTTTCTTTTGGTTTGTTACTTTTCATCCGATGAGGGATAAAGGATCTCGTTCCAAGGAAAAAAGTGTCTGTGATCATATCAGCAGGATCATTTACGTCATTATTGGGAAACCATAACGACCAGTTAAAATTCCTAAATAAGGTGTTAATTCTGGGTCAATTGGCCAAACGATCCTTTTAAGAATGTTTGCTCTAACTGTATACGATTAGTATACGAGAATGACACTGTCATATACTGATATGACAAAATGGTCTGAGAAGCCTAGAGGGGTGAGTACATTAAGGGTGTACTTATCAGGATGAGAAGTTAAAAACAAGTCCAGTATATTACGTCTGGTGTTCGCATGGACTCATTTACATGCTGCGACAAGTTGTTCTTCGCAGCGCAATTCTCAACATATCGCCCTTCGTGTATTGTGAATCCAGAATTTTGAGGCCACCTAGACTTCTGTACATTGAAATCGCCCACAATGATGATTTCAGTATGAGGATACAGGGATACAATTATTTATATGGAGTCAGACAGCACATCAAACTCGTTAAATTGCTTCCCAGCTTGGGGTTTATGTAAATAGAGCAATAGTGGACAACAAATTGAATTTCGGATTGGAACGTGGATGACATTGTGGTGGAGGTAAGTAAGCTAGAGAAGAAAATAATGGCACTAGTTCGTAGCCAGGCAGCTTCAGATGAGAGTGATCTGAGATATGTGTGCGGGGATCTACCTGTGTTTCATTAAGTGCCAAAACGACAGGTCTGTATTTACAGACGTGGATGTACGCAAAAAAGGGATTGCTTTTTACCCCGCGTATATTTGCTATATCCGCTGTTAATTCGCTAGCTATTATATAAAAAAAAAAACACACACACAAAGAAAGCAGCGAGATCGAGTAACCAGAATATCCGTCCAACAGCAGAAGTATGACCAACATAATTCCGACAAAGGCTTCAGAGAATATCACAATGACAAACAACTTCAACTTTAAAGACATAGAAGAGGCACTGAAAATTTTCGAATGTAAGCTAGCTCAATGGCGGCGAATTTCTAGGAAATTGCAACAACATGCGGACGAAACCCTGTAAAAAAAAATGGCGAAACTAATTGCCGAGACTACCATATATCAGAGATTTAAGCTATGAGACATTAATTTCTGATCTTAGAACCGGTTTTTGAGTTCCAATTACCAGTGTAGACGTTCACAACATGCTAAGAATGCGAAAAGAGTCTGACAGGGAAACATATCACAACAAAAGCAAGCAAAGGTAAGGTGTATGAAAAATCGGAAGTCATGTATTGGGTATGTAATTTAATTCGTGCGGTTTTTTTTTTAATTTGAACGTTTATTTAAGAAAAACATGTACAATAGTATTATTCAAAGTATTGCCTATCTGAAGCTATGACTTTTTCCTATCTTTCTGGCAATTTTTGGAACTCATCCCAAAAGAACATTCGCCGGCTTGGCAGCCAAGAATGAATCAAGCCAATTCTTGATAATCTGCTCTGATGTGAACCGTATTTCAGTGAGGGCGTTCTGCATCGACCGGAACAAATGGTAGTCAGAAGGGGCAAGGTCTGGGCTATAAAGCGGGTGGGGTAAAACTTCCAATCCACTGTTTTCCAAAGAGTTCTTAACCGGAATAGCAACGTGGGGTCGAGCGTTGTCATGATAAAAAATTATTGCCTCGTGTCTGGTCGCATATTCCGGGCGTTTTTCGGCTACTGCTCTCTTCAAACGGATTAATTGCGTTCGGTAGCGTTGTCCATTGATGGTTTCACCCGGTTTTAGCAGCTCATAATACAGCACACCCATCTGATCCCACTAAATACAGAGCATTACCTTCGCGCCATGGATATTCGGCTTTGCCGTTGATTTGGCTGGTTGGCCAAATATGATTTTTTGCGCTTGGGGTTATCGTAATGGATCTATTTTTCATCACCAGTACCAATCCGATGCAAAAATGACTTCCTTTTGTGGCGTTCCAGCAGCATTTCGGACAAGCAAAACCGCCTTTCGACGTCTCTCGGCTTGAGAACCCAATTTCCTTGCTTTTGAATATATCCAGCTGCTCTTAAAAGTTTTGAAATGGCTGCTTGAGTGACACAGAAAGATCCTGCGAGCTCTTCTTGTGTTTGGCAACAATCTCCATAGAGTAATGCTTCCAGTTCTTCATTTTCAAACTTTTTTGGCTGCCCAGGACGTTCATCGTCTTCCAGGCCAAAATCACCACTTTGAAATCGTGCAAACCACTTTTGGCACGTTCGCTCAGCTAGCGCATGTTTACAATAAACTTTCACCAAAATACGATGACTTCGGGAGCAGTTTTCAGTAATGAAGAAGAACTCCCCGCAAAAACCCTTTTTCAGGCACAAAGTTCGACATATTTGAGTGAAAAAAAAATTATTGTAGTTTACGCTTCAAATGAATGACATATACTGAAATGACGTACAATGACAGTAGCTTTGCAACGCATGTTCCAATGGAATAATAGTAATGGAATAATACAAGGTACGCCATCTCTTAGCAAACCGCACGAATTAAGTTATAGACGATAACGACGATCGAAGAGCTAAAGAAAAAATTGAAGATTAACGAAATAGTACAGCAAAGTTCAAATTACTCGCAAGCATCAGGCAAGGAATGCGATCATCAAACATCCCTGCAACAACAGCAACAAAAACTGTGGTGCTTGTTCCCGCCAGATAGGTCCTTACAAGAACAAAGGGACTCGTTGTTTTCTCTGTAATAACTTGGCTCACATAGAAAGAAATTGCACATGCAATGCAGCTTCGACCATACGACGAGAAAGGTACAAAGCAACAAGTGTCTACGCCCGAAATACACGTAACGGTATAAATCAACAACGTCAATGTTATTACACTCGTCGATACAACAACAGTGAAACGATACGTTTATGGTCGCTTCTAATGTACAACTCAGATGGTCCAGCCTAAAATTGTTCGACACACACTCCCAATCTGACGCTAGAATTTTTTCTTGAGAAAGTCTCCATGTATCAAAATCTTTTCGAAGTGGACATGATTATCGGCAAGAACATGTTGTCATTTGTAAAGCTCTCCATTGAGCGATAATGCGTTAAAATCGAGCGTATCATTAACCCACTGACAGTAAAACGACCCTACTTTAATGAAGTCAAAGTGAACAACATCGGACTGTAAGGAGATGAACTTAAAATAGATCTAAATATATGTCCCGAAATACAGAATGAGTTATAATAATTTGATGTCTAATTACAGATCTATTAAACCACAAACTTTTGCTATAGAAATACACATCGATTTGCTGGATGATATTCCAGTATATCAGCTACTGTGACCTTTATCTCCATTGGAAAAAGACATTGTACGAAACTAAAAGAAAAAAGATGGAACCTATCGTTTATGCATCAATTACCTAAGATTAAACGCAAAGATTATACGCGATAGATACCTTCTGCCACTAATAGAGGAAGTTATAGACAAGTTAAACTCTGCGAAATTATTTGTGAGAGTGGACACACATAATACGAGCTTATGAAAGCGCCCTTCGGCCTCTGAAATTATCCGTCGATATTCCAACGCTTTGTCAATGTAGTGTTCGAGAAATTAATTCGTAGCAAGCTCATAAGTATTTACGTAGATGATATAATAACGCCTTCAACCGACGAAAACAGCAATCTTGCAACAATTCAGGGAGTATTTGACATAGCAGCCAGGAATTGCATTCTGTTTAGCTGAAATTAGTGCAAATTCCTTAAGAGAAGAATACCCCATTTGGGACACGTTAAAAATGAAGGAACTACATATATAGGAATTTTTAATAACGACTTGACAACTCAAATGGCAAACCATTTGAGATATTTCAAAAACTTGACTTTGTTCATATGGCTACCGCGGGCATGTTTGCAGCGGTCGATTCGATGGACCCAATTTTCAACGACTCGGCCACACATTTCGGCCGAAACGGCCGCTATTTGGCGTTCAATGTTGGCTCTGAGCTCTTCCAACGTCGTCGGCGTGTTGGCATAAACCAATGACTTAACGTAGCCCCACAGAAAATAGTCAAGCGGCGTCAAATCGCACGAACGAGGCGGCCAATCGACTGGCCCATGTCTTGAGGTAACACGCTCACCATACTTACTCTTCAATAAAGTCGAAGTCCATTTCTTCCAATTCGGGCCAAAAATAATCGGTGATCATTTCGCGATAACGCTGACCATTCACAGTAACGTGATGATCGTTATCGTCGACGAAAAAACATGGCCCAATAACGCCGACGGCATGCAAACCGCACCAAACAGTTCTTTTTTGTGGATGAAGTGGTGATTCATGAAGCCCATGTGGGTTTTCGCCCGACCAAAAACGCATATTTTTCTTATTGACGAAAAATGATCTTCGACACTGAAGATGATTTTGCTATGAAATTCATCATCTTGGCGCATCTTCTCCAGAACCCAATCGGAGGACATACATCGCTTCAAATGGTCCATCGGCTTCAATTCTTGAGTCAGCTTGATCTTGTATGGGTGTAAACCAAGATCCTTACGCAAAATACGCCATAATGTGGTCTGAGCGATGCCCAATTCTTGAGAACGCCGTGGAATTGACTGATTTGGATCGTATGCTACGGACGTCTGAACGGCAGCGATACTTTCGACACTTCGACCAACCCGTTGTCTCAATGACTCGGCAACATCACAAAACGAATATGTAGACTCAAATTTTTGCACTTAACTTGTTATTGCCTGTCTACTAGGGCGAGAATTACGACCGAAAATTAGAGTTAACGCTCTTAAAGTTGCAGTCACCGAATCCGAATATCTGTAGAAAATTTTTATAATTTGCAGACGTTGCTCGTTAGTGTACTTTACCATGATGAAAATGTTGAGTTTACTGAATAAATTGACAGTTACGGTTTGATTATTAGGAAGAGAGCGTTTACAAATTAAATTCAAAATTGTCAAGTCCCTATTGGAAAGCCCTATACTAGATGGGGTGAAAACTGACCTCCTTGAAAATGAAAAAAAAAATGTTTTAAATGTTTTTTTTTTACTTTATTCAATATAGTCCCCTTTTAGTTTGATACACTTATTCTAGCGATTTTTCAACTTCTTGATCCCGTCCGAAAAGTAATTATCCGGAAGGTCTGCAAAATACTCCTTCGTGGCGTCGATGATTTCCTCGCTCGAGCTGAAGTTTTTATTGATGAGCCATCTTTTGAGGTTTGGGAAACAGGGAGCCAAATCGGGCGAATACGGTGGATGCGACAGCAACTGGAGCCGTAAGTCATTGCATTGATTTCATTGATGTAAGTCCGTTTTGCAGCGATTCCGGCCTTTTATCACTCCAATAATGCACAGTAATACTCGCTGTTGATTCTGTTTCCTTTTTCGAGGTAGTCCACGAAGAGTATGCCATGACAATCCCAGAAAACCGACGCGATAACCTTTCCGATCCATTGAGCCTCCCTCGGCCGCTTCGGCGCGCTTGTACAGGATTCAGTTCATTGCCAGGTACTCATTCTGTTCTCTGGTGTGTAATAGTGGATCCAAGTTTGATCAACAGTTACCAATCGACGCCAAAAGTCCGCCCGATTCCGCATCAGCAAGTCCAAACTCTCTTTCGAAGTGCCCTCGGGTTCGTATTTTCTGTCAAAAGTGAGTACGCGCGGCACCCAGCGGCAGGATAACTTTTTTATATGCAGAATATTGCCAAAAATATAGCGTGTGCATTCAGTACTAATCTCTGTGGTATCTGCTAGCTCACGCACCATCACTCTCCGGTCAGCCCACACTATTTCATGTATTTTTTTGACATTGTCCTCTATAACCGCATCGGAGAGCCTGCCGCTGCAAACTTGATCGGTAGTGCAGTTGCGGCCAGCAAGAAACTCTCGAAACCAATATTTGACGGTGTAATCTGTCGGAGCATTAGCCCAATAATATTTATCCAACTTTTCTTTTGTTTCCTTCGCCGTTTTGCCTCTCCAAAAATAATGTTTTATGAGAGAACGAAAATCGTTTTTGTCCACACTCAACATAATGCCAAACACGTTAACAACAATCAGCTGTCAAACCAAAACTGAAGACAGTATCGCACTAAAATTTGGCATGTCTGCCTAAGTATGAACGGACTTCAATGATGATCTTGATTTGCTTAAAAGGTCATAACTGGTGACGAATCATGAGTAAACGGTTATGAGTTTGAAACCAAAGCCCAATCGTCCCAATAAAAGCCAAGACCTAAAAAAACACGCCAAGTTCGATCAAATGTCAAAGCTTCGACCACTGCTTTTTTCGATTACTATGGCCTAGTGCATCAGGAGTTTTTACCTCAAGTTAGTACGGTCAACATGAGAGAAGCAATACGAAAAAAACGTCCAGAATCGTGAAAAAACAATTCATGGCCTTTGCATCACGATAATGCACCTGCTCATTCAACGTTGCTTGTGAGGGATATTTTGGCCAAAGACAACACGACAATCATGCCTCAGCGACCATATTCACGGGATTTGGCTCCTGTTTCAAAAACTGAAGGGATATGAGATTTGTAACGGTTGAGGAAATAATAACGTCATCGCTGAAAGAGCTCACGACTATACCAAAAAGTGCTTAAGAGAAGTGCTTCGAGGACTGAAAAAAGCATGAGCACAAGTGTATTATATCTGGGGGATATCTGGGGGAACAAAGAAGGACACACAATATAAAGCCAAAGATAAAAACCCACATTTTTCAGCTACAACTTTAAAGTGGTGGTCAGGGACTTTATCTACCTCGAATCCGCTATCAACTCTGACAACAGCAAAATTCACTCTTGATAATCGCTTCTTCTTGGGACTTAGAAGTGGATTAATCAACAAAAAAGTCCTTATGTGAGGCCCTGATTATCTCAACCTTGGTCTATGGCGGAGAGGTTTGTAAATTGTCGAAAACGGATGGAAAAGCACGTGGCCGTTTTGGTGCTAAGATTTCGGTTGTACTAGCTATACAGATATAATGGTCTAGTCTTCTATTGATCCCATGGAAGTCACAACTCCGGCCAAAATAGTTTTTGAACTTATACCAGAAGGACAGCACGGCAAAAGATAATCGCATTTAAGATGGTGCACACAAATGGAAAGAGATCTCAACCAATTTGTAGTGTGGCACTGAAGGTTGCTGGGTAGAAATCATGCCTGATGATTGATACTCAAATTCACCGTGCTCCCATAAAGTACAACTTCAACGAATCATAGAAAAACATCACAATAGTCAGCTAGAACTTTGTGCTACTTAGATCTACGGGCTACTTAATATCTTCGACTTTGATTTTAACTTTGATAATGACGGCAACAGAAATCAGGCAAAGACTAACAGTTGCCAATCTCTGTTTCTTTGGCCTAAGAAAGCGATTATGTTATAAACTCTTGCCAAGCAACACTAAAAGGACATGTAACTCTAATCATCGCATCGTTTTGCCCTATTTCGCAAAAAAAAAATCGACGTTAGCGAAAAGATGAGAATATATTTGACCATTCTATATGCAGGATACTTTGAATAATTGTTGGTCTCGTTTTTGATAGTAGACTTAGGAACTTTACAGCGAAATCGACTAAATCAAATAGGGAGTTTTGGTCGAATACGATTTCATCCCAAAAAGTGTTACATCGAGGAGTTTAGGTGGCTCGCACAAAGGTTTAGAAGCCATGCCAAAGTACGAAAGTCTATGTAGTTATTTAAAGACTGCGCTAGCTAAAAGGGCTGCAGCGGCATTTGTAGTCCTATTTCTATTTTCGGAACTCGGAACAATAGGGCTTACCTTATTGTTATCTAGAGACCGATCCTGGAATGGTAAAGAGATTATAGAAAACCAAAGAGCAAGTTATTCAAATCTAAATTAGTTGACATCAACTCCTATGTGCTATGTTTCTATCCAAATACTTATGACCTTTAAAATAAATTCCGACAACACACATTGACACTACTTACCAAGTCTTAGTTTGAATCCGAATCGGAGTCACTTGGAGGCATAGGAGAAGCTGCAGGCTGTGGTGAAGGTGCCTCCTTAATAGTCTTCGTAGCAGCTAAATAAGCATTTGTCGATTCACCATGTGTCGTTTCAATTCCAACTCTAAGCACAAATTAGATACATACATTCGATTAGTCTCCAACTCCAATATTTGATTCAACATCTTACCTATACTCATGTCTTGCCAGGTATCTTACATACTTCTCTGGTGGCTCATCACTATCTGAATCTTGGACACTTACCGACCGGACTGTGGTATGAGATACCTGCGTCGCAGGCATTGTAAATTCAACATACGCAAACGGTGCCAGCTCGCTTGGTATTTGGTCATAAGAAGTGAGAGCCATCCGGCAGACCATTTGATGAGTAGTGTAAGCTCCTAGAAGAATCATAGTCTTAGATCCTAATTTATAAGCTGACCTCACTCTGAACTACTTACCTTGTCCTTCCTTTGGCAACCTTGGGCATCGCCAGACAATGGCTCGATGATGATGTTCATACTTAGCCTGACCGGAAGTCACTTCAATTAGAGATTCCTGTAACGTATCTACTGTTCCCAAAATTCGTTCGATTCCCTTAATTTTTCCCGTGCGACGATGGGCAGATTTCACTGAACCGTATCTGAAAAGAGAATGAACCTAGCAGGCCTTGACATGATAACGAATCTATGCCGGGCTACCTAAAATGTTTTTCAACGCGAAACAGGTAAATCCAACACTCAGGAATCGGGAACCGAATTGAAACGTCCTCACACGGAATCTGGCCGAGTTTACGTGAAGCAAAGCCAGGCACCAATATATCAGCCCTCAGCTCCACTTTATTACCAGTAACACACCAAGTTGCCTTCAGTTGAAGTGGAAGCTCACGATTCTTTGGCGGCCGAACTCGGAAGCGCATCAGTTCAATGTAACAAGCATCCGGCGGTTGGAACCTAGAAAAGTCTTTATCTGATATGCTACCTTTGAGATGTCTGAATAGCCAACTAACCTTATAGTGCGAGTTCTCTCGTATTCCTCCAAGTTTACTGAATTATGGAATTCCACGCTCTCCAAACGGATCCATTCTTCCGTCACCACAGGAATAATGTCGTGACGTCCAACTACTTCCTTACCCTGTCGCCACATGTCGTTCATGCCAAGCTCAATGATGGGCATTCCTATAAATCATCAAAAATTAAGCCCATCACCCGACATATCAACTTAACTACTTACCTGAAAGGAAGGCCAAGAAGAACAGCCTTACTCTGGCGATCTGTTTGAGAATCTTGCCCTCGGCATCCTGTTCTACATAAATCTCATCCACTGCCGTCACTTGGACCTCTTCCATTTTGTAATTCAAAGCGCGATCCCGATGCGCGGAGATCTTGAAAAGAGCTTCCTCAATGCAAACGGAGAATTGTTTCATGTCCTCATAGTTCATCGATCCAATTTTGAAAAGCTGCGAAGACTGCGGAGCATGTTCCACCGGCAGACCCAGCTTCTTCAAATCACTTCCGAACTCTTTGACACCCTGGTAGTCGCCTGCAATCGCATACTGTGCAAACTGACTCAACTTATTCGTGATCCTCTCAGCCTTGGTCACTTGTCCTGGCCGCACTCCAGGACGTTCTTTGTAGAAGATGTACTGCAACTTCATGGTAAAGATCTTACCAAACTGATCATACTGCTGAGCACCGATCTCCGAGACCGAATATGATGGCTGCAGAGGCAACTCTTGGAATGGCTGCTTGTCAGAGGCTTGATTGAAAAGCTGCACAACAGTAACATCATTCTGGATCACCATGCGTACGAAAATCTTCTTCCAGAATCGTTGACCAGTAATTTTCTTCTTATTTGGCTGCCGCAGTTGCATCTCCCAGCCAGGACCTGTGTACTCGAGCCTTGGAAAGTCCTCCAAAGGTTGCGACACATCTTCGTCGAAAAGCGGTGTCTGTGGAGTTTCTTGTGAGTCTGTGCGTTGCATTACTGGTGCTTCCTCTGTTGCGGGAGCAGGGAACCCTTCAACAACTGGCTCCTCATCACCTTTGTCGAACGGATTGACCCTCGGCGATGAGTCTCCTGAGTGCATCGAGTTAGTCGAAGATCCACGTGGCGGTGGTGGTGGTGCCAGAGCTGGTGTCATTCCTTGAGCATTTTCTCCCTTTGGACGTATTACGACGCTAAATTCTTTATCCACGGACTCAACCGATTCACTGCGCTCTGGAGCCTGCATTGCTAGGAATGGATCAAAACCGTCTTCATTACCAAAGCCGTCACCAGCACCGGAATTTCCAAAGTCATCTGCCTCACCCCAAGCTAAAAAGAAGGAATAAAAGTGAATTAGATGTCAATCGTTTCAAACTTTTTCTTACCGTCACCACCTCCTGTACTCGTGGGAGTAATTCCCCCACCAAATCCGTCAAGCAAACTCACATTGTCCTTCTTAGCTGAGTCGAACTTCGCCGAGAAAGCATCAAACTCGTCGGGCTCTGCAAAAATGTTTGTAACAACCGGAATTGGTTCAGGATCAGCTGCAAATATATTCACTGCCGGTTCCGGTTCGACGGCAAAGATATTCGTAGCCGGTTCTTCCACAGCAAAGATATTCGTGACTACTGTTGGTTGCGGGTAGGTCTCCTCATCAGCGTCGGGACTAGCAAATGGATTTGCGGAAGCGGCACCAGAGGGCGGTGCAAAATCTAGGCCTGTATCCATTTGTTCCGGTTCACTGTTTTGATAGCTTGAATTGGCATCCATTGGGGATTCAGGAACAGCCTGCGTGGTGGTATTCGATTCGGTTGGTGGACTATGATCGGATTCTTGTTTCTCGACGGGTACGTCTTCCATTATCGGTTCTGGTTCTGCTTCCGGTTCGATATCAACTATCTCGGGTGCAGATACTGGTGTTGGTTCTGGTTCATCTTCATCGTCGGATCTTGGTAGATCCTCAACTGTTGTGATTTCTATGTCCGGAGTTGGGGCACGCCTTGTTGTTATCTCCGGAGCAATACTACTCATAGTCACAGCTAAAGGAGCCTCAGCAGCTTGGGGATGGTGGCTTATATCCTGAGTACTTTCATCTGGGTGCGTCAGTGTTGAAGAGAATATCGGATCATCTGTGGGAACTTCAGCTAGAGGTTCAGTTTGAATCAATGGACTTGGTTCAGGCTCAACTGCAGCTGGTGGTGTTACAGGAGCTGGAGGCGCAGCTGGAGCAGGCGCGACTTGTTGCTGCTCTGTTGGAAGTGGATCGAGTATAATGTCATCACTCAGTAGATCCTGTTGCGCTGGTTGCGGCTGAGCTGGTTTCGAGAACAAACTGAGAATGTCTTCTTTAGTTTTTGGCGGTGGAGGTTTAGCTGGAGCGGTTGTACCAAACATATCAAACAGGTCATCCGGCTCTGAGGTTTGCTGTTGCTGTTGCGGTTGGGGCTGCGGTTGAACTTGCGGTGGAATGGGCCTTGCAGGTGCTCCTGGAATAGACGGTGGAGTTGGTCTTGGTGGTACTGGCCTTGGCGGTGGCGGTCTTGGTGGCAGAACCTTTGCCGGTTGCTGTATAGGTCTTGTCGGCTGCATTGTTGGTATAGATGTTGGAGCAGCGAATGGATTCTCATTGCTACTACCCATCAAATCCAGGTCGAAGCCTTGAGTTGCCGAAGACCCACTGTCAGAGACGTCAAGAAGATCTGCCAAGCCTGAGTCTGGCGTTGGACTTGGTGAGTGTAGGTCCCTCATTGAGACTGGACTAGGAGATCTTGTTGCGGGCAGACGTCCTAGTAACTGAGAGCTGGCCTGATCAAGCTGATCTGCCACAGAAAATATTAGATCCTGGGTCTGTTGTGATGGTGGTGAGGGCCTAGGTGGTGGTGGTTTCTTTCCACCTTCTTCAGAGCCAGGATCGATTGAGTCATCATCTGCTTCGATAGTTGTTCCAAAGAAGCTCATCGCTGGATCAATTGATTGAAAAGGGCCGGCATTTGACGTGGGCCTTACCTGCGTTGGTTGATACAGGTCCGCCATAGTTGTAGGTACGGCACCGGATGAAATATCCTCTTCAGCATCATCACCACCAAATGCAAATGGATTCATCTGTCCTGCAAAGGGATTGTCAAAGTCTTGAGCTGTATCCATAGGGCCGTCTTGCATTAGGAATGGATTGACAGCGGCATCAGCCCCATCATCCATATCATCGCCCATCATCAGAAAAGGGTTCGCCATTTTGTTTAAGTTTGTGGTATCGTTTAAATCTTTTAACGTTCTATCAACTCGTTCTCGAGCAACTTAATTTCAGTTTGTCCTGGTCCGAGATTCTCGGCAATAGATGTATCAAACGGATCAATGTCCTCTGGAGAGATGGTTTCCGGTAGAGTAACTTGAGGTGTCAAGACCTTATCTCCCAATCCAAGTTCCTGTGCGTCAGTTAAGGTATCAAGCACCCCTGTAGTGATTTCCGGTGTCTGTGCTGGAAGTAGCTCACTTTCTAAGAGCTTTAACTCAGCTTTTCCTGGTGCGATATTTGCTGCTATCGATGTGTCAAATGGATCAACGATCTCTTTGACTTCCTCAACAATAACCCTGCTCTCCTGAGCTGGTGTCAATACCTTGATGTTAATATGCTCCCCGACCCCCAGAAGATCAGCTGGAGCGACTGGTGTCGGTGGTGCTCGTGGATCAAAATCTGGATCCGAAAGACTATGCTTAAGGGTAGCAGTCAGAAGATCCTGCTCCAAGTTCTTCAACTCAACTTCAGTTGGCTTTGTTTCTGGTACAAATGTCGTATCAAATGGATCCTCGTTATCCTTCTCGTCAATTACTTCAGCTGTTGCGTAATAGGGTGTTAGTGGCTTCTGAATCTTGGCACCATCACTCGAAGTACCGAGTAAATCTTGATTCTTAGGAACTAAAAATCCGACAGTCTTCGATTGAAGATTTAAGCTCAACGAAGACTTACGGCGTGCAGGATCGAATTCCTCTGCTGGCTGAGTCAGAACTGCTCGAGGTGCTGCTGCCGGCTCGTCAGCACGAGGATCAAAATCAGGATCACTTAGTGAGTGTTTAAGTTTCGAGTCTTGGAGGAGCTCCTTTTCGAGTACTTTTAGCTCAACTTCCTTTGGTTGGACAAGATCGATGACTGCAGAGGTGTCGAAAGGATCGAAGTCAGCTTCAGGCTCCTGTACAGGGGCAATAGGATCTGCCCCGATCGCTGTAATATCTGTGGTACTTCCAGCAAGTAGATCCTTATGGTATGTGGTGAGAAGATTTGATGATGTATCGACTTCTGTGAAATCGGTGTTGCTTCCCCCAAGTAAATCGCGTTGCAGAGGCTTTTGTGGTTGTGGTGGAACTACTGGTCGTTGTGGCTTCCGTTCATCTGCTCGTGGATCGAAATCAAAATCGTCGTCGTCGTCGACGATAGTATCTTTGACTGTGACGATTTGCTCGACAAAGGTTGTATCGAATGGATCGTCGTCTTGTGCAAAATCGTCGTCGTCACTTAAGTCTGTAACTGCAGACGCGATATGCGGACCAGTTGTTGGCCGAGGCGGTGGTCCAGGTGGTCGTGGTGGTTTTACTATTGAAGAAACAAATCATAAAAAATAGTTTGAATCAAGAAAACTGTATAGAACTCACCTTTTCCACCGGCAGCTGGCTGTTCTGTCTCAGCTGTGGTTTGCTCAAATTCAGCCCAGTCACCTTCGATGGGACCACTTACTGCAACCGGAACAGGAACTTGTGTAATAACTTTAACTTCCTCCTTCTTGGTCAAAGATTCTGCTGCTAGTTCTGCAAATTCGTCGTCTTCATCATCTTTCAAGACATCGAATTCGGCAACAATGTCACTTGGTGGCTGATCCTCAGCGCCTTCTGCTGGTTCTCGCTCTGGTAAGATTCCAAATTCGTCCGCGTCTTCGTCTTCGTTTTCTTCGCTCTTAGGCTTTTTGAGGAATTGCAAGTGCAAAGATGCACTTAGATCGATTGGAACGTCACTAGGAATATCATCAGTTAGTTCATCAAGGAGATTTATAGGCTCAGGAGTTGCCGAGACTGCCTCTACTTCTGAAGCAACTGCTTCTAGGTCGATACTATCATCGAGTAAGAGATCCTGAACACCCTTTCTAGGCTTTCGTTTAGCTCCACTTAGTGCAACAGCGTGATCACGATCAACGCGTCCAGTGAGAACTTCTACGGCTGCACCAAGACTAACGAGTTTCTTGCCTCCCTTAGACTTGTCAGCTCCGACGATAACCTTTTCGGCGTAAGCTGTATCAAATGGATCAGGGCCCTCGTCGATTTCAAGGACTGGTGAATCAGGGATTACTCCTAATTGAACCTCACCACTGGTGATCGCATCTATATAGTCAGTCGCAAAGATATCATCAACTTCCTCAGATTCTTCTTCGGACTCTGATAATTCGACAACAGCTTCGGCAAGCTTGTCTCGGTTGGCCTCTCGTTCTTCTTCCTTGCGACGCTCTTCTTCGAGGCGTGCGGCCTCTTTGGCTGCTGCTTCTTCTTCCTCTTGCTTCTTCTTTTCGGCTGCTGATGGAACACGCTGATAAAAGGAAGTTTGTTTGATGTGATCTAACTCCTTTTGAGTTTTATGGAGGATGGAATCTACCCCTGAGGTAAGGGCTTTGAATTTTGCCCACTCCTCGTCTTCCTCACTCTTAGCCGAACCGTTTGTTGCTGTTATTGGTTCCCCTAAAACAGCTACTGCGGGACTCGCCTCTGAAGTGCTAACTGTAGGTGCAATAGCACTACTTGTAGATCCCTCGACGTCTGAGGCAGCGTCAGATTCACCAACGTCTGATTTTGCTGCTTCTAGAGCGGCCTCTTGCTTGGCACGCTGCTCTCGCTTATACTGTTCGAGCTCCTCTTCAGTGAAGAGTTCTTGATCTTTTTTGGATTTCTTTCCTTTCTTCTTCTTTTTTAGGCCTTTTGGTAGCTTAAGCATTCTCTAATGTACGAGACATCGATATCGGTCTGCAAAAAAAAAAAAAAAAAAAACAACAACAAAAATAGTGAGAAGGAACATTTTAATTTACTGAACAACACAAGGACACTGGCATGGTTAAGAGCCAGCATTTAATTATAGGTATGCACAACCCCTAAGGATATCCCCTTCGTTAGATCATATCCATCTGGAAAGCGTACCCTTGCAGCAGATGCAATTAAATCCATCCTACGCCCGGATGCGTCCCTTGTGTCAGGCGAAAGGGAGACCTCATAATTTATGTAACAAAAGCATCCCTCCGTAAAGTTGTTATTTTCTCAGTGGTTATCCATGAATGTTAGTGCGTGTCTATCTCTAGGCGAATTGAGTTATTTTCAAACAACACCAACAACTCCCCCTGGGCATTTGATTAATCAGGACACCGGAACTTAAGGTCAGTACAAGCCTATAACTCTTCAAGTCCCAACTATGGGTTTATAAATAGTCTAAATGGCAAGCGTTGGCTTGAGTGAATCCATTGTGAAAGAGAGAAGGGATGACAATGACATTCTTATTCGCATGATACAGGAAGTTGAAACAGAATTAAGTTACAAGTGTGCCAGGTCATTAATCAAATATGGTGAATAGCAACCCCTTTTTGTAAATAAACGCCAACCGTAGTAATACCAATCAATTCAATACACTTCGGCACGTTACCTGTACATGCACCTCCTTTAACAACCCATTAAACGAGTAATTGGGACTGTTTTGGAAACATTTTTGGGTAGAGAAACTATTAAGGTTTTTTGTTCTCAATCGTTTTCAAACAAGGAATCCTTTGAAAAAGATTTGGGAGTGCAGTTGAAGGTACTGATGGTGGTATCTGGTCATGGAGTTTGTTCCAAAGGCTCCAATTGTGCAAGTAAAAGATAGATGTTTACTTTTAATTGAATTATTTTTCGATGTACAGAAATTCGGCACACTAAATGAATCATAAAACGGTGAGTCAAAGGCTGCAGAGATTATGAAAACCTATGCCTTGCGCAGAGAAAGCATCAGGGAAAATGTGTAGAGAGCAGGAGGCGTGAAGCACGAGGATTAGGAACTTTTCACAGTTTTCTGGAAAACAAAAACAATTTGCAATTTAATTGAATGTTAAGACTACTGCAGCATCCTTTGCCCTTTTTTCGACTCTAATTGTGTGCTAAATTAAATAGTCCATAGGAACCTGGGGCTCTTAACCGTGCCATTTGATATTTTGTTATTACGGAGATGAAAGGCTTATCCCCTAGAGACATAATACGGCTTAAATGGTTTCGAAAGGTGTAAAACAATGGCTTAAGGTTAAAAGTCAAATGTAACAGCCTAGAAGATACATATTATGAATGTGCAAGGGTTGAAATGAAAGAATTTGGCCGGCCTTTAGTTGATTACAATAAGTGCGGTTCGTATTTTTTTATATTCCTTGACCCCCGTTTTAAAACATTTAATTAAACAATCGCCCTAAGATAACTCTACAGCATTCCGGAAAAGTTCTCTGTAGAGATGTAGAACCAGGTATATATGTGGCAGTTCTTAAACTCAAGGAGTATGTTTTTAAAGTAAAGGCCCTTTCACTTGTGACAATATTGATCTTTCATGAAGAGGTCTCAGAGTTAACATAGCCAGATGCTCGGTAAATTTCGAACACCCAAAACCCATCAAGCCGACTGTCCAAGCTACATAATTTCAATCAAAAGCAAGTTTAGCACATTATTCTGAAGTTTGACGTAGAGAACCTTGCTCAATCCCATTCTTTATATCAAAGGCCTCAGTGAAGTTGCTTCTGACCAATCCTCAGCAGCGAACATTTTCCTTCTTCATTCTACACAGTCTGAAGAATTTGGCAAGGATGACAAAACTAGACATGGTCATGTATAATACGACTTTAGAGTCCTATGCGGTCTTGATATCCAATGTTGAACATAGATCCTGAATTCTTGGGTTCTCTTTATCACAGCTTTTTGACAATATAATTTTAAACAAATCATTACACATAGACTAACATCTGAAGAGTGCTTCCTTGCTCGGGAGACCTAAGGAAAATTAAGTGATTTTTTGGTCCTCAAAATCGACCAGCCTTTGCATAAAATTCATGCAATTTACAATCTACAGGACGTAAGAAGTCAAAATTTGATAATATGCATATCGAAGATCTTACAGATAAACCAGTCGTGAAAGATCCGGAACTTCGTCGATCGCAAAAATTCGACCTTTATTCGTCTACCATCTGGGAAGCTTCGCGAAAATATAGGGTTTTCTAATAACGACTTGACAATTTTTTTTTTTTTTTAAATAAAAGGCAAACCATTTGAGATATTTCAAAATCTTTATTCTTGGCTTGAAGTACAATCAAAAAATTTATGAGTGGAACTCGACTTCGTTCATATGGCCACCGCGGGCACGTTTGCAGCGGTCGATTCGTTGGACCCAATTTTCAATGACTCGGCCACACATTTCGGCTGAAACAGCCACTATTTCGCGTTCAATGTTGGCTCTGAGCTCTTCCAACGTCGTCGGCGTGTTGGCATAAACCAATGATTTAACGTAGCCCCACAGAAAATAGTCAAACGGCGTTAAATCGCACGAACAAGGCGGCCAATCGACTGGCCCATGTTTTCAGATAACACGCTCACCATACTTACTCTTCAATAAATCGACTGTAGCGTGTGCTGTGTGGCTAGTGGCACCATCCTGTTGAAACTACATATCGTTCAAGTCCATATCTTCCGAATCGGGCCAAAAATAATCGGTGATCATGGCGCGATAACGCTGACCATTTACAGTAACGTGACGATCGTTGTCGTCGACGAAAAAATATGGCCCAAAAGTTATTTTTTGTGGACGAAGTGGTGATTTATGAAGCACATGTGGGTTTTCACCAGACCAAAAATGCATATTTTGCTTATTGACGAACCCATTGAGCCAAAAATGAGCTTCGTCACTGAAGATGATTTTGCGATGAAATTCATCATCTTGGCGAATCTTCTCCAGAACCAAATCGGAGAACGTACGTCGCTTTAAATGGTCCATCGGCTTCAATTCTTGAGTCAGCTTGATCTTGTATGGGTGTAAACCAAGATCCTTACGAAAAATACGCCATAATGTGGTCTGAACGATGCCCAATTCTTGAGAACGCCGTGGAATTGACTTATTTAGATCGTTTGCTACGGACGTCTGAACGGCAGCGATATTTTCGACACTTCGACCAACCCGTTGTCTCACTGACACGGCAACATTACACAACGAATATGTAGACTCAAATTTTTGCACTAAACTTGTTATTGCCTGTTTACTAGGGCGAGAATTACGACCGAAAATTGGAGCAGTCACCGACTCCGAATATCTGTAGAAAATTTTTATAATTTGCAAGATGAAAATGTTGAGTTTACTGAATAAATTGACAGTGACAGTTTGATGACTAGTAAAAGAGTGCGTTCACAAATTAAATTCAAAGTTGTCAAGTCCCTATTGGAAAATCCTATATTTCGAACTTTACCTGCATAAAATTCAGCTGGAGTACGAGACCATGATTTGTGCTTCCCTTACCTCCAGTAGCATAATACTGACCAAGGCCATCAAAAGGCTTACAACTCTTTACAGAAGATATTTGACGGACCAACCAAAGGCCTCGGATAGAAATAGTTTCACTGTTGACAAACAACGCTCTTTAAAGGACAACGCGCTTCGGATCTGCAAGTGGAATCTTCGGTCCTTTAACAGGCCAAGTCCCGCCGAGCAATTTTCAAAAGCCCTCGATTGCTAACACGCAGATATCACCACCCTCCAGAGTGGAAAACATAATAAGCCTAATAAGTACCCATTACCCTACGGAAGATAGGGTCTGCCAAAAGATGCTTCTACGGTGTCCTCAACAGGCATGAGCAATATTCGAAGCATGGCGTTAAAATAGTGTTAGACAATTTTTGGAAAAGATAGGAATGGGAAACATTCTTAGTAGAACAGTTGGTAAATATAGCGTACAGGACACCACGTGTGGTAAAGGATTTAAGTTTATTGATTTTGAGATATCACTATAGAAAGCACACGGTTTCCTTATTTCAATATACCCAAGGGAATATGACAGTCTCCGAATCATGAAACGCTAAATCAAATGAATCACAATACGATGGACATATATATGTCCTACCTCCAGTATTCTGGACGTCTGAATACTAATATCAAAACCTTGTTGCAGCCAATGTACGGATGTACATTTCCGGAGCACCACAAAAAAAAAATAAGTAAATACAGTGAGAAGATATAAAACGTAGAAAAAATGCAATCGCAACCACTAGAATCTTCAACGAACGCATGTTCCGCATCATCACTAACTACCGCAGACCAGTGACAACGCTACCCAAGGACCCTAAGAGACGCCGCAACTGCTGTGCTGGGTTTCGCCTGACCATTACCAAGAAATCCCTGATTTAATGAAGAATGCCGGCAAGCACATGCAGTTAAACAAGAAGTACGAGGACTGTTTGATGAGTACCCGGATTGAAAGATAGGTGGCGCTACTGAGCTTAAATGAGTGCACCATTATTTAGTATAATCTTTTTTAGCCCGCTTGTCTAAATTTGGTGACGATCCGACGCTTAGTATTGTTTTGACACCGATTTCAAATCATCGTGTTAGGGTTTTTTGCGACCATAGAAAAAGTGCAGTATCGCTCCGTGATCCGATTCTTTTCTTTAAGTGGCAAAACCTGTAAGCCCATTCTTGATGGTGTGTATGGGATTCATTCACCTTCCCGTACAACCGTTTACCATTGGCTTGCAGAGTTTTTCCGCGCCCAGGTGGCCCCAAAACGCTTACCACAGAGAAAACTATGTGCATCTCAACTGAACGCGTTAGCCATATCCTGCACCAAATTTTGGACATGGGAAGCTATCCGCAAGATGTGTGCCGCCTTTGCTCACCACTTCAAAGACGTGCTTGGGCCTGTTTAATCGAAATCCGGGGGAGTTTCTGCATCTTTACGTGACCATTGATAAGACATTGATTCATTGGTACATACCAAAGACGAAAGAACAATCGAAACAATGGATTTTACCCGGTGAACGTGCTCCAAAGGAGACGAAGACCGTGCCTTCGCCCGGAAAAGTTATGACACCTTTTTTTGCCTATTTGAAAAATGGAAAAACAATCACAGGAGAATACTACGACGATTTATTGGGCCGATTCAACGCCGACTTGAATAAAAAACGAATACATTTGGCAAAGAAAAAAGTATTTTTCCATCACGATAACCCACCGGCTCACACCTCCGGTCTTATTTGATCAAATTGCACTACAAATTGCTCCCCCATCCTCCGTATTTGGCTCCCTATGACTTCTTTTTGTTTCCAAACCTTAAAAGATCGCTCGCCGAAATCAAGTACAGGTCGAACGAGGAAGTCGTTTCCGCCGCGGTGGAAAATTTAACAGGCCAGCAAAAGTCGTACTATACGGAGGGGTTAAAAAAGTTACAGCACCGCTGGGAAAAGTGTATTGAATTGAAAGGGAATTATATTGGAAAATAAATTATCAAAAACTAAAAAAATATGCGTTGTCATTTCTAATCCGGGTATTTATCAAACAGCCCGATTCAGAGCTTTGACCACATCTATTTAGTCGCTAGACATATTGGCCCACCGGTCTGTCTCTCAGGTCTGTTGTTTTATCAGTATTCCACTTTAATAATGATTTGCACTTAGTGATTGGTATGCCGATGCTACCCTTTTCCGGTAGAAAAGGTAGAATGGTTCCAGTTTTAGTGAGTTCGTCGGGCCTACAATTCCCTGTAATGTCTCTTTGGTCCGGTATCCAACAAAGGTAAAGGTTGAGCTATCCTGCCATCTCCATAAGAGAAGATCGGCAATCAAGAGGGGTTTTAGAATTTAATGAGACTAAGTCCAAAGTCTTGATAGCAGCCTGATTATCCGAAAAGATGCGGATATCTTTTATTGATATCACGTTTTTCTTCAGCCAGGACAGAGTTTCATTAATCGCCAAAATTTCCTCCTGGTACACTTGGAACAGTGATCTGAAAGACGGAAGAAGTTACCAACCCCGCTACCGGTTTTAGATCCATCTGTGTACAAATGGATGTCAATCCATTTACGTACCGTACCGGTTAGGTAAACTGGAACCATTTATTTAGGGAGAGTCTATAATTGGAATTTTATTTTTCCTGAAAAAGAGGACAAGATCAGTTTTGTGCGAGCTTACTTCCAATCCACAGCTTGGATTAGCTGAAGAAGTTCTTAAATGGTATTAAGATACTTTCCTGAGACAACTGTAACAACGTCAGCAGTTCATTAACTACTTAGTTCAAGGAAAGGGGAGATAGGACACCGCGGTTTACATCTGCTGACACATCAGTTTGGAGTTGATTATCCTGCAATTTAGCATAAGACTGATCAACTTCCCAAGTGAGTCGTCTAACTAAAGAGTTAACAGCACAGTCGTGATTGCGGATGTGTTGGCGTTATTAAAGGCACCCTCTGTGTCCTGCAAAGCGATGCTTGTGTACGATCGTACGATGTGGCTACTCAATGAATGTAGATCCATTTCCACCGACTTACTTTTGCTGTTGCTTGCATGTTGAGGCGTTGACTAAATCTTGAATCAATTTTAGCTCGAATAAGTATATCAATCAGTCGTTTTAGAGTTTTTAGTAGGAAATGTGATAGACTTATAAGCCTGAGATACTTTGCAGCAACATGAGAGCATTTTCTGGCCTTGAAAATGAAAACTAAATGACTTCTCTTCATGGCAGTGAAATGTGGATCAGTTCTACACAGCTTCTATACCAACCGGAACAGCAGACCTGCATGGTTTGAAGCTATGCATCACCCAAATCAGTTTTTGTCTTGTAATCAGACCATGAATTATGGTCACGGTTGCAGTAGTGTTGTTTGGGTTACTACTGGCCGAGAATATAGTGCTACCTGGAAAGTGGGTGTCCAGTGATTCGCCACTTAAGGTTGTCCAAGAACTGTCGGTTTTTTTTTTTTCAAACAACTAGACATCATATGAGTTATACAGAGGATTTTTCTAAGCCACAGAGTACTCTGTGATATTGTCACAGGATGATCTCCAGGATTGCCACTTTGCCTTCTTTAGGCCTTTTATATATGTTTTTTAGGGATTCCTTGTATGAGACCCAGTCAGTCACTTTTCTTGTGCTTTTTGCAAGTTTGAAAAGTTTTCTGTAAACGCTTCTAAAGGGCTCTAGTGCTGATGTCATTGAAAAGTTTTCTGTAAACGTTTCTAAAGGGCTCTAGTGCTGATGTCATCCAGTACGACTTTTTCTTGCCTCTATGTTGAAAAAGAGCGCAGGAAGCAGGCATTGAGTGATTGAAAGCCAGGGTGAAAAGATTGAATAATGTTTTTGATGTTGTCGGATAAAAGACAAGTGATACCTAGCACTTTCTGTCGGTTTCTTATTATAAAAGTGGGCTCATTGTAACAATAAAACAAAAATACTTGGAAACTAAAGTTAGTGGTGGTTGGTTTCCTGCAAGGCCCCTTTCTCTCATTAATAAGGACATATACTAAACTGTTGTACTTGATTCAAGAACTAATATAAACTAATGAGAATCTTGGTGTTAAATTGTTACGTATAGCTTCTTTTCTAAAGGCTAATTTGCATTCAAATACTTCTTCCGGGGTTTCTTTTGATTTGTTTAATTTTTCTATTCTCGCAACAATAATATTTTTAACTTTTTTTAAAATTTTTCTGGGGTATAATCCATTAAGGAATTCGTTTAGCTTTTCAAGGAACTTGTGTTCGTTTCAGAAATCAAGAGTTTTCCTGAATTTGTAGGACCAGGCAAAGAACAGTTCGTAAGGAGCGTGATTTGCTTAAGAGTTTATAGTGTTGTTATAAGTTATGAACTTTCCGTTAGTATCTCTTCGTGTTCAGTCTCTGTTCTCGTCTCAGAAAATTAAAAATACAGGTTTATTCATCTAAATCTATATTGTCTCCTTTAAAGTAATCCCCATCATTTGCAACACACTTATAAAAGCGCTTGATCCAATCCTCGAAACATTTTTTATATTCGGTTTTCGGTATGTCCATCTTCCTGCGATTTTTCCATTACTTCCTCTCGGCTGCTGAAACGCCGTAGTGTTTTTTTTAACTCGATTGACAGAAAGAAGTCACAGGGAGCCGAATCAGGTGAATTCGGTGGCTGTTGGATAGTATTTGTTGCATTTTTCGTCAAAAAATTACGAATAATTATGGCACTGTGCGACGGTGCGTTATCATGGTGCAAAATCCACGAGTTTTCTATTCACAGTTCTGGTCTCTTTGTGTGGGATCGAACTCAGCCTCGCAAATCGTCTCCTTTACGAGGTCAACACGGTCTCTTTTTTGCATTAAATTGAGGTCTTTTGGCACCAACTTTGCTGCTACATGACGGAAACCCAAATCATTAACCAAAATGTCTTGAACAGATCCATAGGCAATGTTTAAGTCCTCCGCAATCTCTCTGATGGTTAATTTGCTGTTATTGACTAACATTTCTTTTACTTCATCAATGTTTTCGACGGTTTTCGATGTCGATGGTCTGCCACTGCATTCATCATCTTCGATTGACTCACGACCACTTTTAAACCGCTTGTGCCACTGGTAAATGACCGTTTTCTTTACAGAGTCGTTGCCGAAACACACTAAAAGTTTTCTAAAATAGAAAAAAACCGCCGACACACACATAGATAGATGAACTCTTCGCTACGTAACTTTTGCAAATGTCAAGCTATGACGCTAAGATTTAGAGGGAATATCAACAACAGATGTACCAAATTAACAAAAAAAAAACAGAACTCAAATCGGAACAAGGGAACTTTTTGATCAAGGTGTTAAGCCTATGTACGAATATTTCTGTACGCGTTGAGTGCAATCTGCAATTTCTACTGGTCTGTTGGAAAGATGTGTAATGGAAGGTTATTTCATGTTGCTTACAGGAATTTTTAAAAATATTGGCTACAAATTTTCATCCTTGATCACATACAATTTTTGTTGCGATGGCATAAAGGCTGATATACTTCTTTATCCCAATTTCTACAGCTTAAAGTGTATCTGCAAGCGAATTTAGAGACTTTATCTATTTATGTAAGAATAATATTATTGTTAATGCTGTTTAAGTCTATCTGGATAATTTCTATTGGTTTAAGTGGAATTTCATGTTTTCAAAATGGGACTTAGCTGGATTTCTATTGTGTTGAAAGACCTTGCATTTGTCGCAGCTATCAATCTTTTTCGTTATCAAGTTTTTTGTTTTGAGAGAGTAAGCTTCCCACTTTAAATGTCAGAAGGTTTCATTTATTCCCAAATGATTTGAGTTTTCGTTGTAATTTAAAATAAACTTTTCTTGATCATCCTCTAATCCCTTTTTTCGATTGTCAATTATCAACCAATTGACTGGCGTCGATTGGTAACTGTTGAACACTAGAGAACAGAATGAGTGTCCGGCAATGGACTGAAGCCGGCACGAGTGCTCCGAAGCAGCCGAGAGAGGCTCGATGGGTCGGAAAGGTTATGGCGTCGGTTTTCTGGGACTCTCATGGCATACTCTTAGTGGACTACCTCGAAAAAGGAAAAACCATCAACAGCGAGTATTACTGTGCATTATTGGAGCGATAAAAGGCCGAAATCGCTGCAAAACGGTCTCAAGTGAAGAGAAAAAAATTTTGTGTTTGCAAAACAATGCACGGGCGCACAAGAGCATCGCAACCACGGCTAAAATCAGTGACTTATGGCTCCAATTGCTGTCGCATCCACTGTATTCGCCCGATTTGACTCCCTCGGACTACTATATTATCTCTTCCCAAACCTCAAAAGATGGCTCATCAATAAAAAATTCAGCTCACGCGAGGAAAACATCGACGCCACGGAGGAGTTTTTTGCAGACCCTCCGGAAAATTACTTTTCGGACGTGAGAAAGAAGTTGAAAAATTGTTGGAATAAATGTATCAAGCTAAAAGAAGACTTTATTGAATAAAATAAAAAAATGTGCACATAGACCGTACCAGATCAGCATTAGTAATAAACATTCCATAGGGATCGTTCCACGATAAATAGCCGAAGCTATATGGGGAGCTCTGAACGACATCCCTCTGATTTGGCTGAAAAGTGGTAGAAATACTCATTGGCATACGAATCGTAAGGCAAAAAAAAAATTAAGTTAAATCCGAAATTCTGATACAACGCCATCATTGCTAGAGGTTGAAGATCAAATTGAAGTTGATGAAATGTACAAGTTCGATAAAGACAATGCATTTAATTTGATTAATAGGTTATTGGATAAGATAAATTCGACAAGAGATGACTTAGGGACTTAAAATAACACATGGGCTGAAAAATCAGTGCCTTTTTATAGTAAAACACAAAATTTTTGCAAAATTCAACTTTATTTATCAATATAGTTGCCTTCGAGGGCGATACACTGATTGAAACGATTTTTCAATCTTTCGATACCAGTTTTGTAGTACGATTTCGGTTTACCCTCAAAATAGGCCTCTGTTTCGGCGATTACTTCTTCATCGGTCTTAATCTCTTTCCGGCGAGCATTTTTTTGAGGTCTGCGAAAAGGAAATAGTCGCTGAGTGCCAAATCTGTAGAAAACAGTGGGTGGGGAAGCAATTCGTAGCCGAATTCATTCAATTTTGCCATCGTTTTTATCGACTTGTGACACAGTGTATTGTCTTGATGAAGCAGCACTTTTTTTCTTCAAATGCGGCCGTTTTTTTGCGTTTTCGTCCTTCAAACGCTCCAACAACGCAATGTAATAGTCGCTGTTGATAGTCTGTCCCTTTTGGAGATAGTCGATGAAAATTATTCCATGTGTATCCCAAAATACGGATGCCATAACCTTGCCAGCCGTCTGTTGAGTTTTTGGTCGTTTTGGACGAGGTTCGTCGACTGCTCGCCACTCAGCTGACTGCCGACTTGACTCTGGTGTGAATTGATGGAGCCAAGTTTCATCCATTGTCACATACCGACGCAAAAATTCAGCTTTATTGCGGTTGAACAGCTTCAAACACTCCTCTGAATCATCAACACGTTGTTGTTTTTAGTCGACTGTGAGCAAAGGCGAAACCCACTTTGAATAGAGCTTTCGCATGTCCAAATATTCGTATTCGTGTATGATATATCCAACACGTTTTTTTGATATCTTCAGAGCCTCAGCTATCTCGATCAACTTCACTTTACGGTCATTCGTAATCATTTTGTGGACTTTTTTGATGTTTTCATCTGAAACAGGCTCTTTTGGACGTCAACTGCGTGCATCAGCTTCGGTGCTTGTATGACCACTTTTAAATTTTTCAATCCACTTGCGAATGGTTCGTTCGGCTGGTGCAGAGTCCGGGTAATACTTATCAAGTAGGACTTTTCAGCCCATGTATTATATGCAGTCAAAATTGGAAAAGTCTATGTTGAAAAATGCAGAGAAAGTTTTCTCTGTTTCTATTGATAATGATAAGGTTAATTTCAGAGAGGAAGATTATTTCGTAGGGAAAATAAAAGAAAATTCCCATAAAACTACAAGCAAAGACACCAAACTTGTTTTGTTGTCCTTACTTTCAAGAGAATGGAGTGTCGACAAAATTATAGAAGAATTGCCAGGATCGACAAGCTATATGATCACGAAATCTAGAAAACTTCAAGAAGATCAAAGCGTTTCATCAACATATAGGAAAAGCTTAGATGCTAATATCAAGCAATTGGTAGACAATTTTTACTGTGAAGACGATATCAGCCGTTTACTGCCAGGAAAAAAAGACTACGTATCTATAAAGGTAACAAAAATTTATTTTCTTAGATTCAAAAATAAGACGTTTTGCTTTTTTGTTTGATTGAAAATCAGAAAAAATATATTCAGAAACGCCTGGTTCTGGCTAACCTTAGGGTTAATAATGTTAAGATTGGATTTTCCAAATTCGCGTCGTTAAGAATAAAGAACAGCATTTTGGCTGGGGAATTAGGAACTCATTTCGTGTGTGTAAGCACCGTCCACCAAAATATCAAACTCATGTTTGAGGGTAGCAATATATCAAGGCTGATAGAAAACGAAGATAAGCATCTCTGATAAGCAAGACAGCAGAGTCTGCTTAGCTTTGGTAATGTTTAACCCTCCTGATATAAATTGTTACTTGGGCAAGTGCCTTAATTGCCCAAGCTATTCTAAATTAAGAAGAATCTTTGACACTGCTTTTAGTAATCAGTTCATAGAAGACGTAACATACTATCAGTGGAACCACACAGACCGATCAAAATTGAAAGTTAGAGCTTTTTGAAACGTCTTGCTGTTCTCATTCGTCATGTTTTTATAACTGATCAACAAAACAGGTACATAAAGGAAGTCAAAACTCTCTTGTTTTATTGGACTTTTCCGAAAATTATGGTTTTGTTGTGCAAGATGCAGTGCAGAGATACCACTGGACTAACGAACAGGCGACGATTCACCCTGTCGCAATATACATATTACTGGAACCAGAAGGATGATATTAAAAATGAAATTTTTGTTGTAATTAGTGACTGCTTACAGCATGACACTATTGCAGTACACTTATTTCAGCGCCGTCTCTTAGAGTTCCTGCACAAGAAATGCCAACATTTTAAGAAAATTATTTATTTTTCCGATGGATCTGCTGCGCAATATAAAAACAAAAAAAATTTTTTTAATTTAACATTGCATGAACAGGATTTTGGAGTGAATGATGAATGGAACTTCTTTGCGATCACTCATTGTAAAAGCGCATGCGATGGACTTGGTGGTACAATAAAAAGACTGGCGGCCAGAGCTAGACTACGAAGACAGTTATATAACTGGGCAACTGAAAATATAAAGAATATGTATTTCTCCTACGTGACCACACAGGAGTATAATGAAGAAAAATTATTGATGGAATCGGGATTTCCTAATTTAAGAATTGTGCCGGAAACAAGAAAACTTCATCATATTTCATCTGTTCCACAAGGAGTACTATTTTAAGGAATATATTTTTCCTTTTTATCGTTAAAATATGTATATACTCTTAAAAGATAATAAATAATGATTTTTTTTTTTTTAGTTTTTACGGCCTTGGGTTACAAAGGCCCCAGTGTGACTTTTTTTTAAATGAAAATATTTATTACAGAATATTTAGCCGCCTATAAAACATTATTTTGGGCGAACCCATAGAGATCCTAACTTGAAATTTGAAATGGAAATAGAGGACCAATCTCGCTATAATATATAAAAAAATTAAATAAAAGAAACAAAATATTGAAATGTTTTTTAGCCCTCAAAGACCTTTTTAGTGCACTCGAAAATTTTGATTGTCCGAAATGGATTAGGTATAACTACTCCGATGATGATAAAGTTCGGGCAAAAAGGTACTTTTTCGAGTGGAGTGGAATACCTGGGGTGATTCGTTGCATTGATAAAACGCATATAAAAATTGCTCCTCTAGGTTTAAGGTGTTTAATATTGAAAATAAAGTCTTCAGATATGTGATGAAGCAATGAAAATACGTATCTTTAACGCAAAATATCCCGTTGTTAATATGCCGAGTTTGAAGTTGAAGTTGGAATAAGAATACCAAAGTAGGTACATAAATGCCTGTTTACTATTCGACAATCATTTTATCAAATTAGTTCATGCTAATTTGTTTGTGCTATTCTATATGTTAGGTGATAGCGGGTATGCTTTGAAGCCATACCATATTTGATGACACCATTTAGCAACCCCGAGCCAGGATCAATGGAAAGTCTTTTCAACAAAAAACACGCTAAAGCAAGGAACATTGTGGAGCGTACTATAGGCGTTTAGATGTTCATTGAGAGCACGCGAATTACACTACACCCCAATAAAGGTGTACAACTCGTCCGCATTCTCACTACTGCGTGTGATGCATCAATGTCCAGAAGAACGGGTACTAGAGGAGGAACACCATGCTACTGTTGGAATGAGAAAATAAAAAAGCTTAGAGCAAAGTGATAAAAAGCCCGACGCAAAGTCCAAAGATCTAGGGGAGATCGCTTTGAAGAACACCTTATTGGTTTTAAAATAGCAAGACGCGACCTAAAAAAGGCAATCAAGGAGAGCAAGACAAGATATTTTAAAAAAAACTTTGTGAAGAAGCCGACATAAACCCTTGGGGTACAGCATACAGAATCGTCCTGACTAAGATAAAGAGCAGCAGGTCGCCGCAAATAACATGTTCAGCAATCCTAAGCTCCATAGTAGAACACCTTTTCCCCCGAAGTACATCTACTATATACCATATTATTAGGGATACCAACACGGAGGACATCCCAATAGTCACAGCGGATGAACTCATAAACGCATGCAGGAAGATAGGCGACAGTAAAGCGCCCAGACCTGATGGCATACTAAATAAGGCACTAAAAGCAGCTATTCATAAGCGACCAGACATGTTTATGGAAACAATTCAAAAAAGTCTTGAAGAAGGAGCTTTCCCGGATGCATGGAAATTACAACAAAGGGAAACAAGCCACCTGGAAAACCGTCCTCGTATCGTCTAATATGCCTTCTAGACACAATGGGAAAATTACTGGAACGGATAATATATGCTAGACTGCTCGCGGTAGCAGAAGTGAGAGGAGCACTATCAGACTTTTAGTTTTTGTTCAGAAAATCGCGATCTACTGTTCAAGCCGTAAAAACTGTGGTTGACATTCCAACCGAAGCGATACAAGGAGAAAGATGGCGGTATGGTACAAAAAAAATACTGTGTAGTGGTAACTTTGGACATCAAAAATGCCTTTAACTCGGCAAACTGGGCGTTCATCAGAAAATCACTAGCCAGTATGAATACGCCATAATACTTGCTGAGGATAGTAGAAAACTACTTTACCAACAGAAAACTGAGGTATGAAACTGATGAAGGGTTGAAATACTACAGCGTTTCAGCTGGGGTTCCACAAGGATCAGTACTCTGTCCACTCCTATGGAACATTATGTATGACGGAGTGCTAAGGCCTATGTTGCCGAAAGGAGTTCAAGTAATCGGATTTGCAGACGACATTGCCGTCATTACGGTCGTAAAAGAAATAAAGGAGATAGATTCTGCGGCTTCAGCAGTCCTCTGGCAAGCCAGGTGGGATATTAATACAAAAGGCAGATGGACCTACAAGTTGATCCCGAACATCGAGACCTGGATAAAACGAGCATATGGGGATAACAACTACCACCTTACGCAGTTCCTATCTGGTCACGGCGGCTATCGCAAATACTTGCACAGATTCGGACACGAAAGCTCCCCTTTGTGCCAGAATGCTCAAACGAGGAGGAAGATACGGAGCACGCCATATTTCATTGCAGGCGTTTTTCGCAGTCTAGAATTAATCTGCCCAGTCCAATACTACTCATAGACCAAATGTTGCAGTCCGAGGAAAATTGGATGGAAATCGGCACATTTGTGATAATTGTGCAAAACGAGCTAAGAAGTATAGAAAAAATTAGAAGAGCTGAAGAAGCAAATACAAGAAGACTAACATGATCTGCTAACTAGCCCCGTGAAGTAATACTTAACGGCAGTCCCGCGGGGAGAGTGGTTGAAGGACGTAGTTGTGTGGATTAGTACGTAGGCGCACTTCTGACATCAAATATTCTGGTGTTGCGAATCGTGCATGTTAGTGGCACGGGCTACCGCATCTTTAGAAGATTACCACATCCATTGGCGCAACCAAAAAAAAAAAAAAAACCAAGAAAGGCTACTCAAATCGCAAATGTTTGTGCAGCTTTGAAGAATATTCATATTGCATTTAATGTAACTGCGCTAGAGGAGTATATTAAAGACGAAAATGATAGCCTTTGCGAGAAAGATGACAAATTTGTGATGAAGCAAATGTACAAAATATGAACACGTATCTGAGTTGGATGTTTCCATTGTAAGCTTCTGTGACTTCGAAGATAAACGCTAGTTTTCAATGAAGAATGACATCGTTTGGTATTAAATTATTGGCCATGCCTTAAAGTTATGGACGCAGATTTGGATTCAATTTCAATCTCATAAATGAAAAATCAAGACATCCAGAAACAGAAAACATGGTGTTGACATAATCTTCATTCATATAAAAACAAACATAGGGTTTTCCAATAGGGACTTGACAAATTTGAATTTAATTTGTGAACGCACTCTTTCACTAATCATCAAACTGTCACTGTCAATTTATTCAGTAAACTCAACATTTTTATCATGGTAAGGTACACTAACAAGCAACGTCTGTAAATTATAAAAATTTTCTACAGATATTCGGAGTCGGTGACTGCAACTTTAAGAGCGCTAACTTCAATTTTCGATCATAATTCTCGCCCTAGTAGACAGGCAATAACAAGTTTAGTGCAAAAATTTGAGTCTACATATTCGTTGTGTGATGTTGCGTGTCAGTGGGACAACGGGTTGGTCGAAGTGTCGAAAATATCATTGCCGCTCTGACGTCCGTAGCAAATGATCCAAATCAGTCAATTCAACGGCGTTCTCAAGAATTTGGCATCGCTCAGACCAAATTATGGCGTATTTTGCGTAAGGATCTTGGTTTACACCCATACAAGATCAAGCTGACTCAAGAATTAAAGCCGATGGACAATTTGAAGCGACGTACGTTCTCCGATTGGGTTCTGGAGAAGATGCGCCAAGATGATAAATTTCATCGCAAAATCATCTTCAGTGACGAAGCTCAATGGGTTCGTCAATAAGCAAAATATGCATTATTAGTCGAGTGAAAACCCACATGTGCTTCATAAATCACCACTTCATCCACAAAAAATAACTATTGGGCCATATTTTTTAGTCGACGATAACGATCGTCACGTTACTGTAAATGGACAGCGTTATCGCGCTATGATTACCGATTATTCTTGGCTCGAATTGAAAGATATGGACTTGAACGACATGTGGTTTCAACAGGTTGGTGCCACAAGCCACACAGCACACGCTTCAATCGGTTTATTGAAGAGTAAGTGTGGTGAGAGTGTTATCTCAAGACATGGGCCAGTCGATTGGCTGCGTCGTTCGTGCGATTTAACGCCGGTTGACTATTTTCTGTGGGGCTACGTTAAATCATTGGCGTATGCCAACACGCCGGCGACGTTGGAAGAGCTCAGAACCAACATTGAATGCGAAATAGCGGCCAACTAAGTCGAGTTCCATTCATAAATGTTTTGATTGTACTTCAAGCCAATAATAAGGTTTTTGAAATATCTCAAATCGCTTGCCTTTTATTTAAAAAAAAAAAGTTGTCAAGTCGTTATTAGAAAACCCTTTACAATGAAACTAATTTATCAACCCATTTCGTTGAGCTCTATTGTATCGCCAAGTTCTACAAAAATGTTGTATGCCAATCTTTTCGTTCAATTGAGTACACTCATTTAGCTTTTCGTAGAACATCGCAATTTATGTCATAAACCGCAGGCCCATTAGTCCTCAGTCAATATTGATTTAATAACTAAACGTCAGAACTCAAAGCTAATGAACCTTATTTATGTACCTAAATCCATTAACATCAATGCGGGTGTTATTCAATATTCAGAGCGGTGAGTGTGTGTTGTGAAATGCACATCTCGTGAAAACATTTCGAACCTTTTTTAAAGACTTTTTCACAATGAATGGCAGTGAAAAAATTTGAAGCAATTCAAAAACAAAGATATTGTGCAATGATTGCGAGAGTAATTTTCACATTTCTTGTGTTAAAATTTTGCAAGAAGATGCAGATTACTATAACACCTTGCCATTGTGCAGTGCTCAAACCCCGCCACAAAATAAAATTCAAACCAAATTCAAAGAAGAATGCACCCGAAAATAACAATAACAACCGGGAAACAAAGACGAATGCACAAGCACTTAACAGTAATAAGAGCGTGGATCAAGCATTCCGTAACTTAATAAAGGAAGTGATGAATTATCACTCCGGATGATTTACGACAAACTGGCCAGTTTAAATTAATAGACAGCCAATATCTGCATTCGATGAATGAGTTACGACTGGAAAACGATGTATTGAATTCGGAAGTACAAATGCTTGAAAATCGCCTCAAATAACAACAACAAGGTCTTCTTGGCAACTGCACTGAAATAGTCGGAGTGCCAAAATGTCAACGATAGCAATGCAATAAGCAAATCAAAATAAATTTTTGCGAAAGCTCTCTCTGAAAAGATACCGGATAAACAATTCGATAAATATGCGAAAAAAGTGCAACATAAAAAGAACATGACATTTCTGCTAAGTTGAACATCTGCTTGATGTGTGGGATTATGACGTCGGGGTAACTTCCCAGCCACGTAAAATGCAGTTAGTTACGAGAGAGACACCAGCTTCAGATCACGACCCAGAACGTTCACGGCCTACGAATTGAGTATATGCACCTGCAACGTACGTATATTGTACATCACTGTTGCTGCTTAAAAACCTTAGATCTCTCCTCATGCGGTTCAAGGCATATATCAGGTATACAAAGACGGAAAGATTGGGACATTTATTATAGCTGTCTCAAAAGAATGCACATGTTAGGATACGGATTCGTCGTGGTAGATAGGCTACGATCAGTAATAATTGACTTTAAACCGATAAGCGATCGACTGGCTGTAACCTAAATCAAGACATCAGTTCAAAACATCAGTCTAATATCTGCACACGCACCTACCGATCATGCTAAAGACTCTATCAAAGAGGATTCATATGCCCTCCCGGATGAAGCTTACAGCGTCTATCCGAAGTATGATATCAAAATTGTATTTGCGACTTCAGTGCTAGAACCGGTAAACAAAACATCTTCGGCGGGTTGGTTGGAAAGCACAGCCTCCACGCACGACAACAGACAACGGCTATCGATTTTACAGCATCTCGTAATATCGCGACAATTAGAACTAGGTTTCAAAAACTATGAAACCACACAGCAACCTGGCGCACTCTAGATAGTCGAATCGCCAACCAAATCGACCCTATGCTAATATTAGGTGCGAAACTAAGTTTTGGCGTCATATACTTTTGGTTGTGTGAAAATGTCTGATTTTGTGCCGAATAATCATCATTTGCGGGACGTGTTGATTTTCTTCTTTCATTCAAAGAAAGCGGCGACTGAAGCGCATAGAAAGCTTCAAAAAAGTTTACAGAGATGCTGCTCTAAGTGAAACAACGTGCAGTGATTGGTTCCCTCGTTTCAAAAATGGTGATTTCGATGTTGACGACCGTCCGCGTTAAGGAAGGTATGGAGTATAAGGAGTTACCCGCCAAGCCAATTCCAAATGATTGCACGCGTTGGGAATGATTCAAGAACAGGGAACTTGGGTTCCCTAAGATTTGAAACCAAAGCAGTTTTTCACCTATGAACAACTGCTCCAGTGCTTGCATCATGACGGGTGATGGCTACACTATAGCAACTCAAAGAGAAGAAAGTCATGGGTAGCGGGCCAGGTTATGCTGGGGCCAGGTTGTTGTTATTGAACTAAACCCAACGAAACCATCACTGGAGAACAATATCGACTTCAATTGATGCGGTTGAGACCAACACTGCGCAAAAAACTACCACAATACGAGCAGATGCACGAAAAAGTAACTCTACAGCATGACAATGCTCGGTCTCGTGTTGCAAAATCCGTTAGAACCTACCTGAAAACGCTCAAATGGGAAGTCCTACCCTACCATACATATTCCCGAGATATTGTGCCGTACGATTATTATTGTTATGGTCTGGCTAATCAGCAGTTCCGCTCATATGAAGACATCAAGAAATAGCTTGATTCGTAGATAGCCTTTGGGATATATGGATGATCGTCAAGTGAAGTTAATTTAGTCCCCAACTTCTGCAAGAACAGGAAGATTTCATATCACAAATCATAATAAGAGACTAATCCCATATCCACTTAAATGGAAGAGCCATTGCATCTCCTCAAAGTGACTGTTTGGTGCGGCATTTGTAGTGAAAAAGTAATTGTAATTGCGTTTTTGACGACTTCGACTACACCACTGTAACCGTAATGAGCGCTTCAGACAGATGTTAAACGGGTTCTTTTTTGCCCCAAGTTGCTAAATTGAAGCCACCGCTCACACGGTACGTGAAACATTTGAGATTTTGAACCACCAATTTCCAGGACGGGTGATTTCCCGTTTTGGCGATTTGAACTGGCCGGTCAGGCTTCTTCCTTTGAGGCTTTTTAAAATCTCGCATTTACCAGAACAAACCACAAACCTTGCAAGTCTTGAAAGCCAACATTGAAGAAGAAATTACCAATTTTCAGCCAGATTTTTGCGGGCAACAATTCAAAATCCCGTAAAACGAGCATAAATGTGCATTAACTCGAGAGGTGGTCATTTACCCGATATAATTTATTCAACTTAATGTCATCAATTTTGCACCTTCAAGTAAACTTTTCGTGAAGACAGAGCCCAAATTTTTTACATTTCTAGCAAAATGGCAGACAATTCACATTATGGCATTACTTTTGCCCCGGCCTTTTGAATCTTCGTCCGGCCAGTTGATCTGTGGCGTAATTCCCTGGGAGATTGGAGTGTCCCCCCGAACAACAGTGTGTGTTCCTCGACTTAACGATAATCAAATATAGCAATATTCGTCAGTTTTCGGGATGAGCGAAGAGGCAGACGTGACTTCGATCTGTGACCTGAGAAAGCTGTAGTGTCTGGGTAGACTGAAGTGTTGGTATATGCGGAGGTCCGTGCGATCACAGATAGACCTGCGATCACCTGATCAGATGTAGGCTTTGTGCACTGAGGATAGGCCGAACGAAGTAAAGGATTTTTATCACCACTGGCGCACCCAGACATATGGCCTGACCTCTTAACTACGTCGTAGAGTATTCGTTTGATCTGCGGGCAAACTGGAGAGCCATGTGTTCTGCAGTTATGCCTATATGAAATCCAACCGTCAATGGAACTGAAGACGCAGGCGGACCTAATATTGGTTTGGGTCGCACCTCCTGCCTTGCCTAGAAAATTCCTCAGTGACTTCATTTCCAGTGATATGATTATGACCTAGGACCCAGGCAAGACTTAGTGAAGTCTTGTATTCTCGACCTAGCTTGAAAGCCGTAAGAGGACTCAGCACTGCTTTAAGATTCAAACGCTTCGCCCCTTTCCAATTCTTTACAATATATGTTTTGTAGTTTGTCGTCATCAGGGTTGCTTAAATCTCCGCTTGGAAGGCAGAATCAAGTTTTCCTAATGAGGAAAGACTTGTGCACAGGAAAAGTCGATTTTGAATTTCTTCGACAGCAACAGTTCCGGTGTCATTGCAGCAGACGCTGTTTCCATTAAACCAGACAGCTCCACTGTGCGGGGGACAGCACGATGTACCAAACATCGCTTTTTTAAATGGAAGATTGCATATCGTACATCCCACGATATGAATTGCAAAGGGAGGGAGATTTATTGTAACCGAGACAGGGCGTCCTTTGGAGTTTCGTAACTGAATTGGGTCACGAGCATTGTAGGTTGCAGTAGGACAAAGCAACTGCTCACACAGCTGGGGAAATGATGAAGATTTGGATTCATCAATTTCCGTTTACCACAACAAACCATAAACTTTGGAAATCTTGAAAGCTAACATTTAAGCTAGATTTTTGCTGGCAACAATTCAAAATCCCGTTAAACGAGCACAAATTTGCATCAAAATGGCAGCCAATTCGAACATACAACATAACTTTGAGTTTAAAAGTGATTTGATGCCGCAAAAACCGTAAAATTATCTGAGTTTCAGTGAAGTACACCAATGAGAACGAAATACGAAACAAATTTCGACATATGGTATTCTCAATCAAAGCTCAACAATCGCCAGTAAATCATAATGACAATAGCGATCCCAAGTGGATACAATATCACAGCAGTAAACCACATACAAAGCTATTCAGAGTTTGGCCAATCATTCCCCATAACATCACCTACTCATCAGGGATATTGTAACCGAAGAAAGCACCGACACATATGAAGAGAATTACCTCATGGTCTGCATTATGTAATCACTTCATGAGTCCAAGAGACTTCCACTTAAAATGTTTAAAAAGTTTGTATACAAGTACGTTGGACGTCATTCTCCTTCTCTAGGAGAGAAGGTGTGTAATTTTGGTAAGATTATGGTAGGCAATAAGCTGTACAATGCTGTAACTATAACTACACATCAATTGTGGTTACCTTCCTTCTTTCTTGTAGCCACCGGGTACTGGTCTCGTCTAACCGTAAGCAGCACTTTAATATCCAACCCCCAGAAAAAGAAAATTGACAAAGATTTGCTGTTGACGAACTTGGCCGGAAAAGTCAACAACTTTCAAGGAAAACCCGAAAAGTACAGATCGACACTCATCTTTTTCTTCTTTTTCTTGTTCTTATCGATTTCCAGACAGAATATGACAGCAACCATGAAGAAGAGGGTGTATGATCATCCCGTAAGCTTAGGTCTACACGACAAGCGTTCACATTTACCTGCCGAGATGTTTAACGCAGCTGAAAATGACTGATGAGATTATCAGTCTCCTTAACATAGCTAACAAGATCTTGCCTACCGTATTGTGTAAGCGCGTGAAATTATTTGTGAAGGAATTGAATATGCCCTATCACTTCTGATCTTATTTGAGTTTTAAGTAACAATAGCATCACGTTAAAAAAGATCGTCTATTTACTAGGTAAGATTCAGAGAAAGATTTCTTAGTACCTGAATCCGCGTTGGTATAGGTTGTCTCCCCGCTTAGGACGTTCATTGTCAGCTGGGCCTCTTATAAAGAATTCCTGCGACTCTTGCAGGAAGAGTGATGATGTGAATTCTGGTTTAGGCTCGCATTCAAGAGCATGAGTAATACTAAACTTTGATGTGGTGGGTGTTGGAACGTTAGAGCCATGTAAAGAGACAATTTCTTTGCGATAGTTAATATGTTCTGTTCCAACAAAAAAAAAAAGAAAAATTTAGAATGAAACTAGAGTTATCTGCCTGTTCAGTTAAAAATGCTTATTGAATGAGAACCAGGTCCGGCTCAGGAGATAGCACCACATAAATCAATTCCAGGCAATAAGTCTTACATGTAACGTAAACCGATAACAATTGTATCTGCACACCGGCTTACAGTTAAACCCGCACAAAATCTAAGGACTATTCAGAGGCTCTGCTTATAAATTGATTTTCTAAGAACACCTCAACACTATATCCAAACATGCCCATCAAACAAAGAACTGCATAACTTTTCAGAAATCGATATTTTTTTTTTTCACTTTTCCTCTAATTGCACATCAATCAATTCGTATTTAATAGAATCAAATTATCTCTCAACTGATACCCTTTTCAGAAATTTGATATCCGAAAACTTTTTGAACTTGTCTGCGTCATGACTTCTCTCTCGATTCCCCTCTCCCAAACATGCAATAACTTCATGTAATTTCCGCAAATTTATATTAAACTTTCAAATTTTGTCTCCGGCAAATTTAAAAAAAAAAAAATCTTATATCTCAAAAATCGATAGTTACATCTCGTCGAGTACCATGCAAAACTTTTCACTCTAAGGACATGCCCATACAATCTACATACTTGTACTTGTTTCTATGATACATGTATCCGTATCCGCACAACTTCACGATCCAAATAAAAACAAAAAATCCTTACATCTGATGGAAGTAATGTTCACGAATAACGGTTGAAAACAAGTGGAAAAAATAGAATTATCATCTTTCAGTGCCCTGAAGCTGAAGGACTCTTGAAAAGATGCCAAAAAAAGATGTAGAGCACTGAGAACTGCTACTGCCGCTGCTGATGATGATGATAATGATGGTTTTAGATATGGATGTGGTACACCATAGGTGGTGGTTGTGGTGGTTGTGGTGGTTATATTACACATCATTGCAGGCAACTTTAGCTATGTTCAAAAGTTCAACAAGGATGCAACAGAAAATGCAATCAAAAGCGCACTCCCACACCAACAAAAAGCAAAACACTCTGCAATACAGTACAAGTGCAGAATTCTATAAATAGATACATCGGATACGTAAAGGTAAATACGGTGAAGAAAAACTGTAAAAATTAAATCCTACGGAGATGCACCTATTGTTCCATTCTCCGGTAACTTAATTTACTAGATACCTACGAACAAATACCTACAAGGATTCGGCTGAGTCAATTTCGCAAGGGAGGGGCTATTACAGGGGACTTTTACAAGTGACAAACAGGGCAAACCAAAAAAAAAAAAAAAAAAACAATACTAGGTGGAATTCTGACAAATCGCACTCACCACACCTCACCACAGTAGCGACATCCATGCAACGAGAATCATACAATTTACGAATTTCACACTCTCAATTTTTCAAAACAGATTTAAGGCAAAGAAAAAATTTAAGACGGTCTCCGAAGGGCTTTCAGATAATTTCTGCACAAATTCACTGATTTTGATTTTTTTTTCACCACTATTCACCACACCACTATTAATATCCATCATCCGCAATTCTCAACATGAGGGTCAAATAAAAAGGGGGGCAGCAGCAGCTATCAGTGGCAAGGAAAATCGTTTGGGAAAAATCGATTTTCCTTCAGAATGAGAAAAACTTTTTTTCCTTGTCGATTTTCTTCGATTTTTTGGAATTAACTGTCTTCTTTGTCGATATTAAAGATCTTCACTTGGACAAACACATTCTTTAGTTTTTTTTTTTTGGAAAGAAATTACTCCAAAGATGGGGAAAAACAGTGAAAAGGTTTTTTTTTTTAGCTTTTTTGGAAAATCGCTCTCCAATAAGAGTCCTTTCTTGTAGAGGTATTTTACTTTTGTTTTGAAAAACTTACGTCTCTTTTACGGTATAAATTCGAAAGTCTTTAGTTCTTTTTTGAGGATTTGAAATTTTTCCAAATTTTCTGCTTTTTTTTTTTAAGGAAAAGAAAGTAATTTCTTCCTTCACTTAGAAGAGAGAGGACACTTTAACTCGTCGAGTATAGGGAAAAAACTGCGTGAAACGAACTCAAATTTCCCATAAGAGAACAACTGCCAAGTGGTGGAAATCAATGTTGGGATGTATTTTTCACCACACGAGTGAAGTTGGCTGCAATTGTCGTTGCTCCGTTATAACCTTAGAAAGGATTTTCTTGCCAATTTCGACTAAAAACTGTTTTAAATTGAACATCTCTTGGAATACAAGGCTGACTTCCGAAAAGAAAATCTCACTCTACTCTTCCGTAAATTTGTAAGCACGTTTCATGGACCCCCCCTGACAGGGTATAAACAAAAGGTGGTCGTCTGGTTTGACAATTAAAAAAAAAAAAAAGAAAATCCACCCACAAATTGACACAGATATTGAGGGGATAAATAACAGTTTTACGTGGGTAAGGCCATGATTCTGACATTCGTTTGACATTTCTTAACGCGTACTGTTAATTGAAAAGGGTTGCACTTTTTTTTTTTTTTAATTGGTCATGCGCCGTAATAGGGAGGAGGTGAAAGGTTTTATAAATAATTTTATAAGCGAATGCTGGAGAGTTTTGAGATAAATTCAATGGATTCACAAACTTAGTTAGGAATTTCTGAGCAATTTAACATAAAAAAGGAAAAAGTTTCCTTTTAACCGTTAGATAAAGCACCTAACTATTATTTGTAATGATATATCAGATACAAATGCCACAGGTAGAAAAGTACTTGCCTTGATGGTGAAGAAACTTGAAAATACTGAATCAAACGACAATATTAACAGGATAGGGTTGCCACTATATCTGCTCGTGATGAAGTAGTGTGATCTTCGATGGTGTGCGTCTTTGATGGTGGTAAACTAGCTTACCAACATTTTTGGATACAATCCTCAATGAAATAGCCTCAATCAGCCATATTCTATTTCATGAAAACTGAGGTCCAAATATCCGGTACAGTCATTGTCGTCATAAAGAAAAAAATAGAGAGAGTGGAAACGAGGAATATTCAGTTACCTAAGTAGCTCTTGGTGAGCTACTACTTATTAACCTAGATAGAGCTACAAATTGGTTGTGTGCGCAACCTAAGGGGGGGTCCACCTCTACTGTGTTGTCCCTCTCATTTTGAATCGAAGACTCTTCGGGCTGGAGCATTGCTTCATTTTGGTCGTGTGGGCGGTTCTATTTGCTTTCACCTTTCATGTTGTGACTGTGACCTGTTCATCTCTACAGGCTTCTGTTGCCTGATACGTTGTTTTTAGTCTTTGGTAAAACTTCCGGACATTGTTTCTGGGGTAGCACCTCTCTCTTTCCCCGATCTCAAGTTTATTGAAGAAGAAGCTCATGTTCTGTGGTGGTTGGGTGCTTTAGAAATAGAGTAATGAAACTGTTTCTACAAATCAATTGTGCTTATTTTATCTCCAAGTGGTAACTAGCGGGTACTGGTCGATGTCCATCCAGGCCTATAAACACGAGCGCTGACCAGCAGACAAAAATAGCAACACTACTAACGGGGCATCCGGAAGGCAGATGATCAATCAACAGTGAAGTAAAAGCGTGGAACAAAGCAAATAAGACCTTAACCGGACTACTCCAACGTATTTGGAGCACAGGCCTGTAAGGACTTACTTACGATACTAAGTCAGTGTCTTGGAAAAGGGATGGTAGCGGATAAGCCTTAAATGGACAAATGGCAGTTCTCGCATCCCCGAACGGGTTACTAGCTTTGGTCTAACCGATCCCTCGTCCCAGGAAAATCTATAACTGGGGTAACTGACTGACTGGTTATGAAAAAAACAAAACTTAAATTACAAAGCAACAATAAGTCTCAGATACGGACAACCCATGCAAATGAAACAAGGGCAACGAACTTCAGATCTGAATGTGGAATGTCATGTTACTTGATGGGCCACGTGCAGCCGAACTACCAGATGGACCGTATAAAAAGAGGACGAATAACTATGACATCTAATACGGCAGTTGTTATCGACGGCAAAAGCAGCACCAAATATAATGCAGATTTGTTATAAGAGGTAGACTTAGGCAATAAGTTTTGAGTTTCCGAAATACTAACGAACGTCTCGTAGCAATCCATAATAAGGCTAAATTTACCAACATTAGCTTTATATGCGCACATTCACCCACAAACGAGAAAGATGACGTCACCAAAGATAGCTTCTATAAGCTCTTGGATAAGACTTACGAACAGTGCCCTCAGCGATTTTAATGCAAAGCTAGGAAGACAGGTAATACTGTCTGAAAGTATAGCCTGCACGACACCACCTCCGATAACGGATTCAGGCTAATCGACTTTGCAACAGGACGAAACATTGTCGTAGGTAGTACATGGGCCCGGCATCACAATATGAGGAGACTTGGAGAACTCCTGATTAATCAACCGTCAACCAGATTGACTACATACGATCGACACAAGGCCCTCCTCTAATATTATGGATGTCCAAACGTTCCGAGGTACCAACATCGGCTCGGACCCTTATCTGTTGGTAGGCAAGGCACGATTGCGGATATGTGAAGAAATTCGGCTTCAGACGACTACAATCGAAAAGTTTCAGATCGAGTATCGAAGACCAGTAGCATCAATGCCGAAAAGCCATCAGCGATCCCACCCCTGATGTGCTGGGTTTTACTCAGCCACCACAACGAAACCACTGGTTACAGTAAGCACACGCAGCTACAAAAGATGCATACAAGCGACGCTGCATAGAAGGCCTAGAGCTGCTCACGAGCTCTACGAGCAGAAAAGGAGAGACGAACACCGGATTTTCAGAAAAAAAAAGAAATAGCATGAAAAGCGCGTGGTTGAGGAAATTGAGAGGTACTGCTCCAGGAATGAGATTAGGAAGTTTTAGCAAAAGGTAAAAAAAACGTGCCACGTACGCAAACCCTGAACCGAAAACTGTAGAAACGAACAATGGAATATGGTAGTAGAAGTGCAGTCGATGCCTTTGAACCTGGACACTGTACACCAATAATACCGTCCACCCGACATAGATGAAGTGAAGATAACCATATCTAAGCTTAAGCTAACAAAGCTGCTAAAACGGATGGCCTCACTGCTGACCTCTTCAAAGCCGCAGACGATGGCATACACTAGGTTAGGTTAGGTTAGAGTGGTGGTTGGAAAACGAATTCACTTAGGCTTATTGGCCCGTTGTGCTGTCACGTCGATCTATGATCCCCTATTTCATGGAACTAGTTTGTATTTTTTAGATCGTTTAGGTCGTTGTATTGTAGAAGAAGGCTCCTAGGTGGAGTTTTCTTCTCTGGGAGAAAGCTAGACATGTACAGAAAAGGTTGAAGATTGTCTCCTCTTCCTTCTCATCCATACAGCTTCTAAGGAAATCGTTTGTAAAAGCGCCAAGCCTTCTTACATGCTTGCTATAAGGCAGTGTCTAGTGATGACACCTATAATGGCGCTGAGATGTTTCCTATTTAAAAGAATCAGACTCTTAGTCGCTAGACATGTTGGCCCACCGTTCCATCTAAAGTCTGTTCTTTTATTAGCATCCAGCTTAAATAATAATTTGCACGTAGCGATTGATATACCTATGCTGCCCTTTTCCTGTAGAATAGGTAGAGTGGTTCTAATTTTGGCGAGTTTGTCGGCCCTACAATTCCCTGGAATGTCTCTGTGGCCTGGCACCCAACAAAGGTGAAGATATATACACTAACTTGTCTGTAAAATGTGGTCGAACGAAAGTATGCCCAATGAATTACACCTCAACTTTTTAACAAAATTCTACAATATTCTATCTGCCATATTGTGTGATCAGTGTGGTTTCAAGCCCGGAAAAATCACCATCGAAAAAGTATTCACATCACGGTAGATCTAGGAAAAAACCCATGAGCACCGAATTTATACAGCATTTATAGAGATGAGCAATACAGAATAATGTCTAGTTTTAGCATCCTTGCCAAACACGTCCGATTCAGGTCCGAAGTCACAGAGACATTTGGCAAATAAGGATTTAGACATGGCGAGCCGCTGTTATGCGATTTCTTTAACATTATTCTTGACAGAATAGTACAAAACTCGGCTCCATTCCATCAGTAACGCGTCGAATCTCGTCTTCCAGTTCAGGAATTGTTCTTGTGATATTGGCATACACCTTTCCTTCCAAAAAACCCCTAACTCCCACAAGGATGCAATAACAAAAATATCAGAACCTTCTATGTACTAATAACCCCAAAAGGACGCAACTTATTTAACTGATATCAACTTCATCAAGAGGTGTCTTGAGCTTACGACCAAATGCGGAGCTTCAGCACAGATTCTACTCGTAACTACTCGTAACGTAGAACAACGGTATGAGATATAAAACTGATTCTGGCCTTATTTTGAAGCTACGTTCATGCCATTAGCATACATGTCGAATAGCACATCATTCAAATGGCCGCCACGACTTCGCTGGCAGTGCTTCAAGCGGTCGGTTCAAGTTTTGATGATTCGATCCAATATATGCGACGCTATTCCGGCAATAGCGTATCGAATGTTGACCTCGAGCTCGTCAAAAGTGGTTGGATGGTTAACGTGAACTAAACACTTGACGTACACCCAGGGAAATAATCAATTGGTGTCAAATCACATGATCGAGGCGGCTAATTGGTGAACGTTCGCAGTGAAATGACACAGTCGCTAAATTTCTCCTTTACAACTTCGAGCGTTGTGCCGCTTGTATGTCATACTGCTCCCTCTTGTTAAAACCACAGCTCGGATATATCGATGTTGTCGAGCTCTGACCACAGAAAGGTTAACATCGCTATATACTTGAGACAATTGAAGATCCGGATGATGCCGTCATGCCATAAACCGCACCAAACAGTCAATCTTTGCAGACGCATTGATGCTTGCCTGAACACTTGTGGATTGTACTCGCTCCAACAACGGCTATCTTGCCGCTGAGTCAAAGATGGACCTCATCCGAAAAGATGATTTTTTGGCCAAAATCCGGATCTCCGGCCAACATTTCCAACGCCCAACATTTTTGGGTTTCGTTATGTTTTCTTCATATCTGTCTGATTGGTGTCTTAAGGGCCAAAAGTGTGTACTCACGCTCAAACTTTTTCACGGTGCGACGAATTGCCTGCACAGTGAAGCCATGATTACGACCGACCTCAGAGCGACCTCTAGAACAATAGCTCTAACGCAGGAGCATAAGAAGACATTATCTCTATCCCCGGACCACTAGAAACCATCACAAGACCCGACCTCCATCCAGATACTGTCAACTCTACCAACATCACAAAACAATAACAAAATTAGACTAAGGTGCATCCAAGTTAATCTACAACATGCTAAGGCCTCCAAGGCGGTCCTCATCCGCAAAAACCAGGTAAAGTGACTCTCAGGTGAGTTAAGGTGTTAAGTTAACATGTGATAATCTCAATATCACAATATCAAGCTAGCCCAGAAAAAGAAAAAAACAGGCAGTCGACTTACTACCTGATGGAACAAAAAACTAGCCAAACTCAGAGCAGAGATTAGAAAGCCCTTCAACCGGGCTTAGCGTAATGGTAAATGGGAAATATACAGAATAACACTCACCATGTACAATCAAGAAATTAGAAGGTCAAAGAGAGAATCGTGGAGAAACTTCTGTCTATCGGGTCAATAAAAAAACTCGACGGCACGTACGCCGATAATGGACTACAGACTCTTCAGATCCTAGCCGAAATACACTTCCCAGACTAGACGAGAGCTCCAGAAGGCCAAGAAAACCCTTGCAGGGAAAGATAAATAGACCACTCAGAGGAGACTGAAATAGAGCAAAGGAAATCTTTCATGAAGGCAAAATAATCTGGGCAATCAACTCCTTTCAATCCTTCAAAGCCCATGGTGAGAATGGAATATTCAAAGCTTTACTGAAAAAGGGCACCCCCCAACTGCTACCTGTACTAATTAACTTATTCAGAGCTAGCTACGTGTAGGGATATATAACACGAAAATGGAAGGAGGTTGCTGTTAAATATATACCTAAGGTAGAACGCAGACCGTCTGAACTGCAATACCAAAGTAGATCAATTAGTCTCACCTCCTTTTTCCTTAAAACTATGGAAAAAATCCTCGATAGACATATCACAGACACAAATATCAATATGCCTACAACATGGAAAATCAACCACACACGCGCTACAAAATCTTACCACACGAATTGAATCTAACAACACAGAATTCTCCCAGATATATAGAGGCATTCAAAACATGGGAGTTGACGACACTGCATGTAAATTGATAAAATGCATGCTAGGGGACAAAACTATAAAAAACCTCATTAGGCAGCAATAAACACAAGGGATACGAAAGGATGGCCTCAGGGAGAAGTATTATCACCCTTATTATAGTAGACTTTTCCCCGATTTTGGAACCATTATGACTTCGGCGGCTTGGATTGGAACGTATAAAAGTGTCATAGAAGTGCTTATAATATAGAGAAGCTTGACTAACGATTTTTTGGGTAACTCTTTTAAGATTTCATCTGTAATTTAAACGTATCCAGGAGCCTTACCTATCTTCAAGATTTAATTCTACAGTTGTCGGAACCTGTTTCGACATTATGTTTTTCGGCCGGTCGTCGTCATTGGAGCGGTTTAAATTTGTATTCTTCCAATTGCTCGGCAAATAAATTCGCTTTTTGTTTGTATTCGTTTGCCCATACGCCACGGCGTTGGCTTTTCGTACTATGGGCGAGTCCTTGAAGGTTATTTTAGTGGATTTCACGGATTTTCAGAAATCTCTTGCCGATAGTCAAATCTTCAAGAAGTTTCACGATTCTTTAGATCTTGCAGCGTTTGTTTAAGCCTACTACAATATATTTGAAAGGTGGGCCAAGTAGGTCTTATCCAGGAGCGTGCTCTCCTTTTTTCTCGTAAGACGTTTTCAATTTCAAGCGGGTATATTGGTTTTTTTATTTCATACTCGTTTTTTAAAAAAAAAAAAAAAGTCTTGTTCCACGCAGCTCTCTAAATGGCTTCCACGAACTTATAAACTTCATCCTCGTAAGTGGGACACAATATTTTCTTTACAATTTCTTCTAAGGCCATCGCAGTTTGTTTTGTCACTTGCCAAACTATGCGCTGTTTCGATCTTCGCTATGCTCCTGCCAATTTTGAGAATCACTGGTGAGTGACCTTTAATAAAGATCATAGCACTTTTCTACTTTTGTGAGGTATCTAGGGAAGTCGACGAGGTCAGGTCATGAGGTCAGGAGTTTTGTTTGTGTCGGTAGATCAATATGTTGGTTTGCCAGTCTAAAAATAGTCCGAACCGTAACCTACCTTTCGTTGAAATGCATCTTGAACCCCAAAACGTATATTTTGTGTTAAAATCACCACCGAGGATAAAACTTGACCGAAGTGAGCAAAAAAGTAAATCGAGGTCATCGTCTGTCATCCTAAATTTCAAAAGGCCGTTTCCATTCCATGTTATATTCTTAAGCAATTGTTTCATATTGCTGTTTTGTTAAATAAATTTTAAGGTTTGAACTCGAGCTTTCTTGGTTTATCGAACAAGAGTTGATTACCTTAATTTGCTCCTCTAGTTTTTTTTTTTTTTTTTAATAATCACGAGGACTTGAGACACCAGGTCTTGGTTGAACTTAATTTTTGTTCGTATGACGCGACTTAAGCGACTTGAACTCGCTTTTTCCGTTGCACTTGATCCACCAACGTTCTTTTGTACAGTTTTTCCTCCTTTACCAATCCTTTACCGATTTCGTCATTCCGACTGTTAACACTAGATTTTTCCGCCTCTTTTAAAGTTTTTTGGCAATTTCGCAACCTCGGTATTTCGCTGGGTAATTTCCCGTGCAATTGACGAAGACCGTTGTGTTGCACTCGCCCAAGTAGCGTTTAAAGGCACATTTAACGCAACGTGGATCTTTTTGATAATACACCTTCGTGTGGTTCAAACATTGGCAATGTTTGCATTGAGGTATCTTTCGTTTGCCCTTACGCATGGGCTCAATTTTGACTGTTATCCTTAAGATAGATTTGATTTTATAAATATCATCGACTCGTTTTTATCGAAAGTTTGTTGCTTTTCATTATTTATGATATTGATGGCATCAAGAATCTTAAATCCTTGTGGTGACACGCGTTCAATTACGTCTTCTTTTTTGTACGACGGGTGAAGTCCCCTAGCCATTGGACTTTCTCGATGTTCAGCTTTAGAGACAATTTTCCATACCTTGTTCTGGAGTGTAACTATTTTGTACTTCCTGTCCAGTGTTTTTTTGGAGAAGGTTACGTAGCAATTCGTAGTACGCGATCCCGACCACGTTTATTGCTGGTGAATGACGTGGTGGACTTGCCTTCATCTCTTGGTTGTAAGATTTCGGGAGAAGGACCTGCCTTACGTGTTTTGCAATTGAGAACCAGATTGGTTTCGCGAGTAAGTTCTTTTTCGCAAGTGGGGTATCCTCCTGGATGGTTCGGCATTTCCTTGTGATCTATCGTTACACGATTTTTTTTTAGGAGACTCGTTTTCTTTTCGAAGAGAGTCTACCTCGTTTTAAAGCTCATGATAGAGTCTCTGCATTTCGTTAAGTTTAGCTTGGAGTTCGTTGTTCATTCATCTTACGCTGAGTCCTGATAAGCCGGCGGACTTGCTTTAACGGCGATATTTGACCTGGATGGTGAAGATCAGGGTACCATTGATGCTTTCGCGAGTGGATTTGATACCAATCAATGGCTTCCACAGAATCCGTAGAGCCTACCTCTAAAAAGGTTGAATTTGTCAGTAAAACTGGATTGTCACCTGTTTTACTCACTTGGCATACGGAGGGTGCACTTTAGTCGTCTTTTACGACAGGCATACCTACCTCGGATATATTCTACTAACTCTACCTTAAATTGTAAATCTAAAAATTAAAAAAAAAAAAATGAGATTTATTGAATTATTGAAGCCAAAAAAAATCATTATCATCCAGAAAAGCTCTCACTTCGGGGTCGACTTATAACTGGAACTGAAAAAAAACTTTTATCGATATAATTCGCAGCATTACCCCAAAAATTCTTACCCTGACTTCCCTGGGATGCTCTCGTATGGTCAACCAACTCATGCCCAGTCACAGTTCTTCTACGGTTCGAACGGATTTTAGGGCCTCTTGAACAAATATTCTTAATTCTCTGATACCATGCAACAAGATACTTGCTAACCTAACATATTTTATAATGTAATTCAGTGTTATTTGATCAGCTGTCAATTTGAGGAACTCACCTCCCTCTCTGTGTAACAATGGAAAGTTGCAATAAAGATTCCCTGTGCTCCAACAATAGTATAGTTGACGACGTAATAGAACTGCTCTGTACCACAGTTTTCCATATCGGGATGGACGATAAGAAATAGAAATTGCATCCCAAATACCGGTGAACATATTAGCGCTGCCTTGAGTGTCCGTCTAGGAGACAAACCAATTTTTTTCTCCAAATCGTTCATATTATTTTCCACACTTACAAAAACGGGCTTTGATCGGACTCCTTAGCATTAAAAGTTTGCCAAAGTTTTATAGTAACATGCATTAGCAAAATCAAATTCACGCAGAGCATAGCCAATCTAGGGCCATCCAATATCCAGTCCACATGTCCATCATCAGTAACCTGCCAGCAATTATGGTCATAGTACTTAGCCATAAGGAAAGTCCAACCAGCAACGCTACCTAAAGCGACAAATCCTGCTCCAACATAAAACGGAAACATTTCAGTACAATGACTGCGATCATGAATTCGGAACAAGTGTGTCAGAAGCTGATGTAGGAAGATCCCTATTAATAACATGCAAGAGAAGACGATATTTCCTGTGAGTTTTTCAAAAAAAGTTAAACTTCGGCAAGCCACTGAATTTTTATACATAACAGTTGATGTTGATCTTAAGGTTGTCAGTTCTGGTATGATGATCAAGGCTCTAACGAGAATCACCATGAGATTGTGAATGCATGTAACCATAAGCAAGGCTCGAATAATTCGTAATTTTTGAGCCTGAGCGGCTTTGGTGAATATGAGGACCACTAGGGCGGGTATACAAAAGATTGTCGAAATGGACAGAATAGCAATGTAGTACTTGTTTCGTGCGATTAGTGGAGGTGTAACATCGCAGGGCGAATAGTCGGTATGCTGATTCCATGTTCCATTATCATAGCATCTTTTGTAGCTAAAGTCTAAAACTAAAGGCGATTAATCTCTTAGAAGTTTTATTTATGTACCATATCTACTTACGATGACATCTTGGTGGTTCATATCCATAAGCAAAGCGTGAACAGAGATTTTTGTAATTTTGCCCACTTGGTATGGATTGAAAACAGCTCCAACCATCCCAGACACTGGGACATCGACCGACTGAAATAGAGAACGAAATAGTTTTCAAATTTAATTTCCACACAATTCAATTTATATAAATTAGGGACTTGGCTTTCAGACAATCTGCAAAATAGTTGTTCCCGTGCTACTTTTAGTCAATTTTGAAGGTCAAAAAGTTCCTAAGTAAAGCTGTAGGCAATTTTTCTGCAAATGGTGATACTGCCAATTTAGACAGCTCTGCCTTGGACGATCCTGCTAGTTAAAGTCTTGATATCAACAATCATTTTCTACTGTAGACACTAGTTCTAGGCCATTCTGAAGTTCTACTCAAAAGTTCATAAACACTCCTTCTCTGAACAGTTCTATTGTAGACGGTCTTCTTGTACATTGCTTGTTGTCGTATCTTCTTTTTGCCTTTGTAGTCATTGAACATAGAAAATTTGATTCCGTATTTGAAGGTTGTAGATGTACCGATTTGTGTCCGGCAACAATTTCCTAAAATAAATCTGAAACGCCCTTGCGTCAGACGATAAATTACAAAAGTTGATCTCAGCTGAGAAACATCAACGTTAATCAATTATATAGCAGTCAATCTAAGAAACAGCCAAATAATTTCATAAGTCATCGAAAACGACATTTCTGACCACTACCCAGTCGTTAATGGGACAATCGACCCATGAAATCCAACAGCGAAATCCAAATCGAGAAAGATAGAGCAACTTACACAAAGGACAGTCTGGTGGATCAAAAAATATGTCTTACAGACTGGGAGACTATTAATACATGGTAATGTGGAGGAAATTTAAAACAAATTATCGAATATAACGATTATTCCAAATAAACCCTTGGACTACCCTAAACAGTGGAGCGTTTTATACTTAAGGTGGCGCTACAGTCCAGGGTGGACCTTGGCCTTAACTAACAAGCATCTCCAGCTACCTCGTTCTTTAGCCAATTGCCTCCTTTTTCGCACGCTAAGTCGGTTGAGGTTCCTTTCCACTTGCATACGCCACCTGGCGGATTTAAAGACTTTTCAGACTGAAGCATTGATGTCCGTCCGCTCTACATGGCCAAGGCATTTCAGTCGTTGAACCTTAAATTTTTTTTTTTGAGAGATCGATGTTGCTCGTTGTATATCCTTCTCCCATCAATGTCAAGACGGGACCAAAAATCTTCAAAAGAATTTTTCTCGCAAAGCAACCAAGAGCACGCTCGTCTATTTTCGATAAAGCTTATGACTCCGCGCCAGGGAGCAAAATTGGGGTTCTTAAGGTCTTGTATAAGGTCACTTTTGTTGCTCGAGGTAGGGCTTTGCTAGTCAATTGCCTTCTTATGCTACAAAAGCAGCGTTTGGCAAGAGTTATTCTTTGTTTGGTGTCAGCGCTGCTGACGATGTGTGAATTAATAGCGGAGCCTTAACTACCTCATAGTTATATCTGTCGAGGGTGACGTTCTGTCGAAGTCGTCGGTGTTGGGTGTCCTTTCCTGTTGACAGCATACGAGGTTACTGGCCTTGCCCTAATTGACCGTTAAACCCACCTTCGACATTTTCTTCTCAATACTCGCGAAAGCGCTGCTGACATCATGCTAATTTCTTCCGATTATGTTAATATCATCGACGTATGCGAATAACTGAATGGACTTTTGAAAGATTGTGCCCCTTGTCTTGGCACGTGAATTGGAAATGGTACGACAGGACAACGCCTGTCTTAATTCTTTTGTGTCATTAAAGTTCTCGGCGACTTATTTACCGAAGTTAATGGAGCAACGTGCATTCTCCATCGTCATTCAGCACAAATGGATGGTTTTGGCAGGAATGCCAACACTAGACATTGCTCTGTGTAGCTCATCTCCATAGATGCTGCCATACGCTGTCTTAAAATCGACGAATAGATGGTGTGTATCAATTTGGACCTCCTCAGTGTTTTTTCAAGATCTGCCGTAGTGTGAATGTTTGGTCGATGATGAAATTTCCAAACAGATACGGCTTAAGGCTTAAGGACACAATACGGCAATAGTATCTTCTAGGCACTGTTAAGGAGACTGATGCCTCTGTAGTTGGGGGAGTTCAGAGTGTCTCCTTTCTTGAGAATCGGGCAAACAATACTGAAATTCCATTTATTGGGCATACTTTCGTCCGACCATATTTTATAGCTGAGTTCGAGTATGCTCCTAATTAAGTCATCGCGTGCAGCTTTGAAGAGCTCTGAAGTCAGGCCGTCCGCTTCAGCAGATTTGTTAGACAGGTCGAGTGGATGGAATTGTTTGTCTACATCGTCCAGATTAAAAGGTTCATTCTTCCTGACAGCTGTAGGAAGCCAAGGGAGTGCTCTTTTCAAATCCCCAGCATCGAATGCGACTCCAATAATATGTTCCTTTGTTCGTCTCTACACGATTCAGTTCGGAATTTGTGTCCTGTAGGCTATACTTTCCAACAGTATTATCAAGGACTGTCTCCGGGGAAATTTTTTATGTCGCAGCTAGGGCACTGCCAGTAAGTCTTGTCAAAGCGCTCGTAGAAGCTATCTTTGGTGTCGTCACCTTACTCATCTGGGGCGCATATAAGGCTACTGCTGGTAAATAAGACTTCTTACCCAACGAATCCGTATCAAAATATTGTAGTCGCAACTTTTGCCGCGACTTTTTGTCCGACCAATGCCATCGCATTTCTTGGATGGCATCTAATTTTCAACATCCAGAGCCGGCACTAGTTGTGCAGTGGTTGCACGTGATCTATTAAGGGATCTAGTGCAAGTGATTCTTCGTTTTATTTTTTTCAAAGGAGTTCTTGGCAGAATTGATAACAGAGCCAAGGTAGACAAAGTCCTATACTAGCTCAGGTTATGGCTTTCGACTCTGTGTTTCTGTCAGATTCGTCGATGTTGCGTATCCCTTCTTGATGACAGCATATACTTGGTTACGCCCTCATAACTAGCGAACGCTAGCGAACGCAGCAGTGACATCGGTGTACACCAATAGTTACAAAGACTTTTAAAAAATTGTGCTTTCAGTGTTCGGTGGTAAGTTCCGCACAATTCATTCAATTATGATGTTAAAGAAGTCAAAGGGCTCGTTAATGTCGTTACCGGACTTTACCGGACAGTGAGCGTTCTCTATCGTCATTTTGCACAGGCATGTCAAACTTAGATATGGCTCTGCACAGATCATCTTAATAAATACTGTCATTTGAGGCTTAATCGATGAGAAGATTGTAGGTATCGAATTGGAGTTCTTGAGTTTTTTGTCGGAGTGCGTAGATTCGGTCGATTGTAGATTTTCCAGATTTGAAACCACCCTGATAGGGGTCAGTCAGGTTCAGACGATCACACAATAAGATCTTATATTCAATGTTGGAGAGACTTATATCTCTATAGTTGACTCAGTTCAGAGGTTCTCTTTCTGTTAGGTCGACCAAATGATGCTGAGATTCAATTCATCAGGCATGCACTCTTCCGACCCAGCTACTCCTTATCCAGTTTCAATCCAAACGTGACTTCCTAAACTGCCTCCATGTTTCGAGCTATTAAAAACAGATAACGTTCTACCATTAAGCGTACACACTAATCTTTAAATATGGTTCGGTGAAAAATTAGAAGGGAATGTGCCTAAAGAATCATAGGAAGTTTATATTACCGCAAAAAAGGATGAACGGTCGATGAATTCGGATTATTGAATAAACGGTGACATCCGCAATATATATGGCACAGACTTTAAAATAAGTTGCCACAACCTGTTTGGACCTGAAGGCCATAAGACCTTGAAGGAAACATATTGTAAAATGCATCCTCCATTCCTTTCAGGTAGAAGAACTATTCAATTTGGGCGATAAACGCCGAGATTTTCGACCACTTGACGAAAATAAAAGACTGAATGGCTTACGCTATTTATTAGAGTGAGAGATTGTATGCTTTCAACTACACATAGCGGCATCAGTTTTTTTTTTTTCTTAAATCACTTGACAACGATCAGATTGCGCTTTATGACTGCGGCTAGATAAATTCAAAATTTCATTGTGCGGCAAATGTTAGAGAAAAGTCAAGAATCGATGCTATAAACAACAATGTTGCCCAAAGTCTGTCATAGCTGGAGCAATTTATCGACTCAAGCAGAGGTCTACCATGGGATGTTGCCTCTTAATAAATTATTAATTGGTTATTGCCTATGTGATACACTGTTGGGCCATACAAATAAGTAAGGCGTCATCCTTAACAAAGTTTCATTGTTATTACTCAATCGTAACGTTCTTATTCTACTCAAGAACTCTCCTTCGTATTAAGTCCCTTCAAAGTCATGAATTCTACTAGAAAAAGTTGAATGAATGGCAAGTCTCCACCATAACAAATCACAAAACTTGATCATAAATCAATTCTTAAGAGTGTAACTTAATTTAGAACAAATAAAACAGCGAGCTTATCTTCTTTGTTTGAAAAAGTTGACAAACAATATACTACACGTACACACAAAATTTCTACCCAATCCTTAACAACTCACCAACTGGCTCCTCGTCTGCCATGACATTATCACAGCATTCTTCGGCTTCTTTGGTGCAGTCTATCCACCGAGTTGTGCTGCGATTACTCCAAAATGAACTATCCACCTCAGAAACAACATGTTGATTCTTATGATGAAACGGATGACAGTACAAGTCTAGTTGGATTCCTGGGACACGGTATGCCGTATCCTTTATGAACAAGGAACACATGGTCGCTTTTAAAGGTTCATCTTCAAAAAAATCCGGTCGAGTGTATACGTAACAGCCCCAACTCGCCCAATACGAAAATATCTCTCTCGGAAGATCTAAGTCACGATACCGACAACCGCTTTCAACGTTTGATATCCAAAGAACGAAAAGTACGACTGCCAATTTCATCGTCACAGAAATCACAGGAAATCCAGGTCACTTCCTGTAGGCCAAGGAGATGCAGTAGAAAAAAAAAACAAAAGAAAAAACAAACAAAAAAATGCGCAACTAAATTTACGACACCAGCGGTAAAGTTCCACAAACGCTTTTCCACGATCTAAACTTGTCAAATCGATTGATGGTTTTATGTTCGCATATTTGCTCGTGTTATCGTTTATTTTAAAAACTCATATCTTATCAGACGACAATATCAAGAAATTGAACCCAAAAAGTGTGGTGAATTGGAACGGCTAATTGGAGCTTCACTTAAGAGTATTCTAGCACTAGTAACTTACCTAGGAATGCGATAACACCTATCAGTTGTCTGGAATATGTTGTTGCAGACAGAGATACGTTGACATAAACTTTAAAAAGTTGAAGTGGCTTGAGAGCTTTTGAAGGTTCTTAGAATTTGTCAAGACTATTTGTAGTAAGTAATTGAACATCTCATTTTGTCTCCCAGTGTCATTGTAAATTTAGAATTTTTCAGTTGCACTGGCAGGAAGGAACCAAGTGTGATAAAAAAGGCATCTGTGGCGCATCAAAAACCGAGAACTTGGCTTTTTGTCCCGTCCAATGTTTATCCAATGATGCATTCCAAATAGTACGATTTCTCATTGTTTCATCGATGACCTCTTCATCTAATTCTAATTCGTTCAATTTTGCCGTGGTGATTGGGACTTGTGCGCTGGTGAGTTGTCCTAGTGGAAGAGAACTTTTTCCACGATCGGTTTTTGCTTGAAATCAATGTCGAATCGATCCAGTCCCTCTGGACAATAGGCGCCGGTGACCGCTTTACCTGTTTTAAGGTAGTCGATGCGACTGAAATCGCGCGCAACCCAAAAAGCTGTCGCCATGACCGTTTTGACAGATAGACGCACCAGGCTTGGATTCACCAGAGATAATCCACTGTCTCTCGACTATTTCTTGGTCTCTGGTATGTTGTGATGAATCCGTGTTTCGTCCACGGTTACGAAACTCTATCGGATTGTGATTGAATATCGCCAAAAATTCTTTCAAAGTTGTTAAACGATTGCTTTTGTTGTCAATTGTAAGCGAACGCAGCATCCATTTGGCGGATAGCTTGTTCATATCCAAATATTTTTGCAAAACTGAAATCACTGATCCATGTAATAAGCCTGTAGCCTCTTCAAGCTCTCGCACCTTGGATTTTATTGAAGATTTCTGGGGCAATTGTGCGACCAGAGCGTTAGGTGTCTCTTGTGCTGGTACGACCGCACCGGAATTGAGTAAACCAGTGATAGATGGTTCCAATCGTTGGTAAAGAGCTTCTGTTTGGTTTGCGTTATTGTTTTTTTTACAAAAAAAAATTGTGTGTAAGGAAAAGAAAAAATTCAATTTATTTTCCATTTTTTCGGAAATTCTCGTTTGGTTTGAAAAATGATTCTTAACAAAAAAAATGTCGTATTTGGAGACATTTCAGAGACTTATTGATCCACCCATACAGTGTCAGTACCTAGGCTTGGACAATTCCAAAACCAAGATTTAGTTGACACAGTCTTAAGTTCGTAGCTGCATCAGCTCATGGCCTTATGGTTCGGTACTACCACCACTGACAAATGGAAGAAGCCGAACGCATTAAATACTGTGATGCCCGGAACGTGAGAAGTATTAACCTCCTACCATCATCAATGTTTACACCTACCCAAAAGTTATTATAAAAGGAAGACTCAACATCAGCTAGAAAGTACTATTGGACATTTCCATGTCAGACCCCAGAAACATCGAATTTCAAATTGGAAACAAAGTCCCAACCTTGCCCGAAAATAGCCCACTGGACACACGCCTCAAAAAGAACGCGAAATATCTGTCAAAGCTTCAGGCTCAGAACAAAACAAAAGCCAGAGAAGGCTGTTTAAGACACTCATTAAATGTTTTGATTACGTAATTGCTGCTTTCACCAGACTCCAAAGAACGGTTTGTCTCGGATGCATGAGTTAGACATATTAATGAATCTTCCTCCTCTTCTTGTTAATACCATGGGCCATCAAAGCCATCTTCCGATTAAAAAGAAATGGCCTTTGGTACAACATGCACCAATATCGGATGTGGCGCTGGTGTCTTTCTGGAGGACGACAATGTTAGATTTCACTTCACGTTAAGAAAGCTTTCATGTCTTCCAAGGAGAGATTTACGCAATCCTGACGGCAGCGAACTATATTGCGGAGAACCGGTTGAGGAGGCGAAGCATTTGTCAAGCTGCGCTAAGAGCCTTGCTGAATCCTCTTACGACTTCCAAGCTAGTTCTAGAATGCAAAAGATCACTGAACGCAGTTGAAAGGCTAAATTCAGTGACCATTATGTGCGTCATAAATGTCAGAATGAGATCACGATAGTGAAATCGCCGACGAACTTGCCAGGTACGATTCAGAGAAGAGTTTTTCAGGACCCAAACCTACGTTAGATTTGCCTGCGTCCTCGGTTAAAGCTTCCATTGCAGGTTGCTTACTGGCGTCGAGACAGGACATTACACTTTTGCAAAGCACTTAAGTGTGCTGGGTATAAGTAACGCAACATACTGCGATGCTTTCTGCGAAAGTGATGACGACACCGCGAAGCATTATCTCTGTGAATGTCCGGCTTGTGCTCGCATCAGACTGCAGGTGCTTGGCTCTGACGGTGCTGGTACTGTAGGCACCTTATCACTAAAGAGCTTACTCATCTTTCTTCGCAAGACTGAAAGATTTCATTAAAAGAAACTTTGCAAAGAGTACAATGGACTAGTTCTTTGTCTGAATGCTATGTTCCGACATTAAAAAACAAAATGTTTTGATTTAAGATGTTCAACTAGCCAAAACTTCTGCAGATCGCCCGAAGAGCAGCCTGCTGCGAAATAATATTTGGCTGGCGAAAGATCATTATACCTTTACCGATCATAGTGCTATGCTATTAACCGCCGATACCACTTCACCAATCCACATTAACCGGACATCAATCAAACAGTCTGGAATATGAATACCCTAGATACGGCGGCAATTGAAGCCGGAACAGCAGGTCGTTTCTTAACCCAAGTATCGTGGTCAAAACAATGCATGTAATGCGCCCTTGTCTAAGCTGAAAAAGGAACAACAGCAAACTATGTATACTGATGGATCTCCGAAATCGTGAAACTAAGATTGGTATGCCACCCAATAAGAAGAGTTTATCAGCGTTCCCAGACTTGGGATGACGATTACCAGCAACTCCAATACACACGCATGCATATCAAGAAGTAAGAACTTGACTAGGCACTTAAGCTTAACAAACGTCGTTGCGTTAAAAACTTTTGCCAACAACTTAATAACGATGTAAGTGGTAAGAACCTTAACGGTACCCTCACCAAGTGTTTCAAAAGGCCATATTCAGCTGCAGCATCCTCGTAAAGAATCCCGAAAATTTCTAAACAGATCACTTAAGAATAATTTAGAGGAAAATTGGAATCTTTACAGATCGAAACAAAAATATTTCAGGAGGCTTATTTGGACTTCGAAGAGCGCCTCTTGCAAAGATTTTTGCGAAAAATTTGAAACTATCGGTCAAACCATTAGGCTGGTCAAAGTCCTCAAAAAGAAAAGTCAACCAAGCTGGAAACCAGCTTACAACTAGCTCCTCCTATCAACGAAGCTGGTAGTGAGTTGATAACACAACACGCCGTAGCTAATATATCTCACCAGTTGTGGTGACGGATGAGACCTTAAACATGCTATTGCCTACTTTGACGACTTAAAGTCGCCTGACACCGATGGTATTTACCCAGTTATGTTACAAAAACGTATAGACTAGCTGCTGACAACTCTAAAGAAAATTTTCACATTTTTTATTTTTTATTTTTTTTTTTTTAATGTGTTTCGCAGTTTCATCGTCTTCCATGCAAAGACGACATTCAATTTCCTGAATAAAACCTATTTTTTGTAGGTGATTTCGAAAGTGGCAGTGTTCAGTTAGAGATTCATCCGGTCTTCTGATATCATACCTTTTGAGCTATAGGATTGTTTTGATTTTTTTTTTTTTTGTGAAAGGGTTCAATAGCTCTTTTAGCCTGGCGAGGCCCCGTATATTTTATTGCTGAATTCGGGATATTACAGAACTGCTCAGGGCCGGTAAAAGAACTAGCCGAACCGTTCCTAGCCATTTCGTTTGCGATATACCTATGACCATATACCTATGGCCGACCAGGCAGCCACTAAAGTTTTACCTTGTTTTATGGGAGAGATCTTGTAGTGTAGTGAAACAGCGCAAGACTGGTTTGAGGTCAATGAGGTTAGACGCTTATACTTTAATGGTTTCTTGACTGTCAGTGAGAATATGGATTGGAATACCCTTCATTCCCATATCGATGATGAGACGTGCGCGCACCTGAATGATATGAAATACGAAAATTCCGATTGATAGAGATATTTTTGGTGTTTAGTATAAATATACCCACCATGGCGTGGTGCTTGACTCACTGACTGTCACGCCACCTATTTGAGTTAGAATCCCGTAGGGGCACAACAGCAAATTTTTCAAAATCGTCATTACCCTTTCGACTGAAAAAGCTTCTCAGGAGAGCCGTTCGGAACCTTCAATAAATAGTAGGCCCTGCTCAGGAGTGTGAAAATTCACAAAGTGAGAAACACAAATGAGTGCGAGAAGCTAGGCCCTTAGCCCACACCGGGCTGACGCGGCATTTATTTATTTAACCCACACACCCGGTATGGTGCATCAGTATACCTCTTGATATCTTAAAGGTTTGAGGCTGGGTTTTGTAGTTCCATACTAATCGGCTAGGGATCATTATAATGAACCTTCTACCGAAGCACATAGCTTAGGTAGACGGTCATTTAACACGCAGATCATGTAAAGCTCGGGGATTTTGGAGAAAAGATTCATTTGATCCATGTGATCTGAGTAATTACTCTCCTCCTTAGAGGCCTCCAGCACCTCAACGTGAATAAATCATTTGTGTCTCGAACCAAAGCTCGTTATCGTGATGCTGGCAGCGTTGCAAAACGCCATGGAGGTGGTCATAAAAAAACAGCAACATCGGCAAAAATGGTTCGGGAAGTTAAGGCTGGAATTGAGCGAAATCCGCGTCGAAGAGGAAGAAAAATGGCTCGTGAGCTCAACATATCATTGCAACGGATGCAATGCATACTGAAAAAAGAGCCTGTGCTCAAGCCATTGAAGTTCCAAAAAGCACACGATCTTACACCGTAACAGAAAAAAGTTAGAGTCGAAAGAGCGAAGGAGTTGCTACGCTTACACGAAAGTGGTGAGTTGCCGAATTTTGCTTTTTCCGATGAGTCGCCATTTGTTATAGAGTAATATGTCAACAAACAAAATGACCGAGTTTACTTGCCAGAGAGGTCCTTCAAAAATTTACACCTTCGGACGGCCACCAGAAAGCAGGCAGCACCGATGGTGATGGTTTGGGCCGGCATAACCGCCGATGGTCGCTCTCCGCTCGTATTTTTGGACCGTTGCGTCAAAATTAATGCGATCGTATACCGTGAAACTGTCTTAGATTCGTTATTGAAGCTTCTCTCACAAAGCGCGCGTCAACCAAGATTGGTTAAAAAACAATGTCCCACACTTCATTTCTTTGACACAATGGATTGCAAATTCTCCGGATGCAAATCCGTTGGATTTCTCTGTCTGGGGTATTTTGAAGGCGAAGGTTGGCACTAAAAAATACCAAAGTCTGGACCTCCTCAAACCAGCACTTCGCCGGGAATGGGCTAAGATACTGGTTTCGGCGGTCTCAAGGCCATTATTCGCGCTAAAGGTGGATGTTTTTAGCACTTTAGAAATATCCCCCTTTCGAAACTTTGGTTGAAAAGGTACGTTACCGGCTTAATTATTAGGCTATTAATTTTTTTTTTAAAGTGAACTACTAATACCGTCCACCCCACAGGAGCTTTTATCTCATGCCAAATTTCAGTGCGAAACTGTCTTTAGTTTTGTTTTGACAGCTGATTGTTGTTGACGTGTTTGGCATCATATTGAGTATGGACAAAAACGATTTTCGTTCTCTCATAAAACATTATTTTTTGAGATGCAAAACCGGGAAGGAAACAAAAGAAAAGTTGGATAAATATTATGGGGCTAATGCTCCGTCAGATTACACCGTCAAATGTTGGTTTCGAGAGTTTCGTGGTGGCCGCAACTCCACTACCGAACAATCCGCAGCGGCAGGCCCTACGATGCGGTTACAGAGGACAATGCCAAAAAAATACATGAAATGGTGATGACTGACCGGAAAGTGAAGGTGCGCGAGCTAGCAGATACCACAAAGATTAGTTCTGAGCGCACACGTTATATTTTTGGCAATATTCTGCACATAAAAATGTTATCCTGCCGCTGGGTGCCGCGCATACTCACTCTTGACTAAAAACACGAACGCAAGAGCACTTCGAAAGAGTGTTTGGACCTGCTGATGCGGAATCGGGTGGACTTTTGGCGTCGATTGGTAACTGTTGAATACCAGAAAACAGAATGAGTGCCCGGCAATGGAATGAAGCCGGCACGAGTGCTCCGAAGCGGCCGAGGGAGGCTCGATGTGTCGGAAAGGTTATGGCGTCGGTTTTCTGGGATTGTGATGGCATACTCTTCGTAGACTACCTCAAAAAAGGAAAAACCATCAACAGCGAGTATTACTGTGCATTATTAGAGCGATTGAATGCCGAAATTGCTGCAAAACGGCCTCAAATGAAGCGAAAAAAAATTTTGTTTTTGCAAGACAATGCACCGGCGTACAAGAGCATCGCAACCACGGCTAAAATCAATGACTTACTGCTCCAATTGCTGTCGCATCCACCCTATGCGCCTGGTTTGGCTCCCTCGGACTACTTTCTCTTCCCAAACCTCAAAAGATGACTCATCAATAAAAAATTCAGCTCACGCGAGGAAATCATCGGCGCCACGGAGTAGTATTTTGCAGACCTTTCGGAAAATTACTTTTCGGACGGGATCAAGAAGTTATAAAATCGCTGGAAAAAGTGTATCAAACTAAAAGAAGATTTTTTTGAATAAAATAAAAAACATTTAAAAAAAAAACTTTTTTCATTTCCAAGGAGGTTACTTTTCACACAACCTAGTATATACCTGTGAACAAACTGCAGCCAATATATGCATAATATAAGGCCATAGATAGAAGAGCAACAATCTAAGGCGATATACGTATCATTACTTGGACTAGTGCTATCAAGATCAATTAATTCCTTATGTGACAACATGAATGTATTATTTTGTTTAGTAAAAATTATGACTTTATCATAAATGATTAAGATCATCAGAGCAGTGAACACAAGAGCTATGGAAAAACTGAGATTTAAGTCACACAGAAGATGTGGAGATTTTTCGGTTTTCAAAGATCGCCCCATTCCAACGCTTACTGGAATGGTCAATACCTTTTTTGACATGGCTTCCGAATTCATATCCGATATTTTTGAAGGTACCTTCAATATCTAGGAAGACACATAAGGCAATCTCCTTCTGTTGGTATGCCTCTTTAATCTGTGTAACCAATTTTAGTAGAGCGCCTTCAGTAGATCTTTCTTTCCTGCATTGCTCTTTAGAAGGTCTCTGAGGTGTACGTCATTAGTCTCTCCATGGCTTTCAGAAAAAAACGATGTAAACCTTATGGGTCGATATGATTTAGGTATTTACCCCCCAATTGGTTTGGGGGTAAAGACGATGATTACCTCCGTCCAGGATTGCGGGAAATGCCCCCAATTGGAGCTAGACCTAAATAATACGATTAAAGTGAGAAAAATCTGGACCAGACCTTTTTGAATCAGTGGTGGGAATATTCCGCCTGATCCAGACACTCAATATGGTTCAACTTTGTCTTCGTTGAATATATTTCTAGATAGTCTGTTAATTTTGTTATTGTAGGGAAAGCTACATGGCATCCTGTGCCTAGTTTAAAAAGGTCGAGTTTGTAAAATGAACATGCAGTAGAATTTTTAGAATTCCCACTGGACTAGCTCTGAAGAACTTTTAGATAACTTTATGGAGATGCAAGATTTGCGGCACTTTTTCCGGGTTCTAGCACTCTTGGAATTCTTCAATTCTTTATTGAAGTTGGTTAAAAGGGACTTGCATAGTCCGTTGTCCCAATAGGAGTGTTTGGATTTATGAAAATTTCCACCATATTACACACCTTTTAAGCATACTGAATTTCAACTTGCAACCATATTTGAGTCATGGGATTATGGCTTCATTTAGCTGATCCGCTGCCTCAGCTAAGTCAGCTTTAAAAACGAAATTTTGGTGAAAAGTACTCCAGCTCGTGAGTTCCTTTATGTGTCTAGTTGGACACTGACACCTGACACTTGCCAATCCTTAATAAAAGTATGAAGAAAAAAAGACGAGATGTTGCGGTCAAATACCTCTTCTCTTACGGAATCTATAAGAGTGGGTTTATTACTCCTATTACATACTTAGAAGCAGATTTTTTCCCAAAATATAATTTGGAAGTAACTCACATCTCTGTTGTTGTTGCGGCTACCCCAGATGTTGTTATGGGCATTGACATCAAACAACAAACAGTTCGATTGTTCCAAATCGAAACCAAAACAGGAGGAATCGCATCTACATATGTCTTCGTGGAAATAGGCTGAGGCGGACACGAACTTTTGCAATGCATCCCCTGGGGGATGGAATGAGAAGATATTTTATTTTGGAACTGATTAATAAAGCAGCCCTCGGTCTAAAATTTCCTCAGCAAATTGTATTTTTCACTCATTATTGTTGCGACAGAATATCTTACCCAATTTTCTGCACCTTTAGCATGGTGCAGGTATTTTTGCAAAACCTTTAGTGTAGCCATCATTGTTTGCGGGTTCAAGCGTTCGTACCGTATGCGATTCGGTTTGTTATCAGCTCTATTTAGGATCTTTTCCCAGCAACAGGCTCTTATATACCATAATAGGCTCGTTGAGAGGAGTTCACGTGCTCTATTGTTTAGTAGTCTCTAGTAGTAGGCAGACTACTATGATTGGTTATGCTGAAGGCAGCTTACCGAAACGGTACGCGATATGACGTTTTAGGTTGTTTAGCCGTTTCAGCGTACTGTCATTTATAGCAAATACCATGTATACGAGATCTTTCTCTTCAACTCTTTGCAGGACTTTTGTATTGTGCATTCAAGAACACGATAATTTTGTTGCTATCTAGGCTGATGCTGTGCGGAAAGAACCTCTTTACGTTATGTGGTTTCGAAAATGAATCCTCTTCCACTAACATCAAATTCAGACCGCATTTCTCCTCTATTTTGAGAAATTACTCGTCAAAAAATTATCAGAGGGTTTATTGTAGCAAATAAATACGAGCTGGGCAGCCCTAATAGTAGAGTTTTTAAAAGACGTTTTCACCTTTTAGTCCCGAAGCTCAATCAAAACATCGATATCTCTCTCCTGTATTTGAATCATTTGCTCAAAATTGAGGGGTTTAGTTTGGTGTCTTTCGGGATTACACCCAGCTTGACACGACTCTGTCCGAATATATTGCTATATGGAACCTTATCGACTGTAGCATTCCTGTCCGGATTCTATTTGCTTCCGTCTGATCGGGATCCCTAGAGTTGCGTTGTGTCAAGGCTTGTTTGAACCTTCTCCTTTCTGAAGGTCATAGTTTATTGTAGCCGGTAGATTTTTATGATTTTTTCATAGAACTTATGGCTTCTTTCGTGCTAACGGATGGTAAATTTTAAATTTTGGTGGGGGCTAATGACCCCATTTATTTTGGTTAGTACAAGCTTAAAAACTAATAATGAAAAAAAAAATACGGATTAGCGATATGTGGAGCTTATCACTAGGGCTTAAAGCTAGGGATGGTGAAGGAGATCGAATTTGAGGGAATTTTGAGCTGCCTCCCTTGGTTCCTCTCGGTAGGGAGGTTAGATAAGAGGATCGTTCCAAGGTAGACCTCGAAGAGCAAATTGAATAAATCGACGCTGGATGCTCTCAATACGGGATACATGAACTCGTTTAAAGGGACACCACGCTTGGCTTACGTACTCGAGAAGAGGGCGAACGTAAGTGATGTATAGTGATCTGGTCACGTACGGGTTGCAGAATTCTTTGGACCATCTTTTAACAAAGCTCCCCGTAGCATAATATGCCAAGGTCGCTGATAGACTGAACTAGGGATATAGGTTGACCGTGGAGAACGTAAATTCTGGGAGTAGACATGTTGCAAATGTAATCGATTGACATTTGGTGACATTGAGTTCTAAGCAGTTCTTGATGCACCAGTTGGAAAAACTATTTAGATCTATTCGAAGGAGGCTGGAGTCATGTTATGAGGAAATTTGGTATCGTCAGCATAGAAAAAAAGTGCTGAGTGTTGAATGATCATTTCAAGATCGTTAATAGTTAAGATGAAGAGAAGTGGACCTAGGCGACTACCCTGAGGAACGCCTGAAGTGGCCAAGAAAGGGGCCGATAGGACAGACCTGAAACGAACACTATAAAAACTATTATCCAGGTAAGAAGATATCTATTTAAGCAAAATGGGTTCAAAGCCCAGGACGGACAATTTGAACAGGATTACCTCATGAGATATCTTGTCAAAAGCCTTACTGGAATCAGTTGTTACAACGTCAACTTGTTTACCACTTTCTAAGGCTGAGAGAACAGAGGACACGAATTCTACGAGGTTAGTGGTAGTTGATCTACCCTTCAGAAAGCCGTGTTGACTAGGGGAAATAAAAGATTTGCACTGGAAGCTTAAGGCTTCATACAAAATGCTCTCGAGAAGTTTAAGTATATGAGAAAGTTTAGCTATAGAGCGGTAATTAGTGACTTCTCTCTTTAATCCCTTTTTGTGTATCGGTGTTATGAAAGAAGACTTCCATGTTTGTGGAAATTCACCTTGAGAGAACGATAATCGGAAGAGATTTGCAAGGGGGTTGAAAAGTGTTGAGGAACACTTTTTAAGAAATATGGGTGGAAGACCATCTGGGCCTGGTAAGTATTCATCATTAAGTTGCTGTAATTTATTTAGAAGAGACATTCTTTACTCGAGGTAGGGTTAGCGATAATAAAAGATTCGTCATCAGATTGAGTCCAGTGCAGCTGGGGTAGAATGAAATCTCCGAATGCAATGATATCATCGAGAGGATCAGACGGCACGGGTCTTAGATCGCAGTCCTCTAACGTTTTTATAGTAGAAGGTAAGAGGAAGGTTATTTCGAGAGGGCGTAGGAGTGGATGGTAGAAACACGTTAGGGACGAACAAATTTGTCGTTGTCAGCTTTGCTCCGTTGGATGTGTGAGATCCTTTTTGAGTGCACATAGTTTCCGAAAGCAGCTAGGTCGTCTGAGACTTTTTGGGGAGACATATTGAAAATCTCGTGGAACTTAATATATAAGTTCCTCAGACTTGTAAGGTCAGTAGGGAGACCTTCCTGCTATATGGAGACCATGACGCTTGTTTTGGTTTTTCCCTCATAACAAACTGAGTCTGGTCTAACGGATGATACACATACCTCATCCGGTAGCATGCTAATTGTGTCTTCACACAAACAAACGAAGGATGGACATGAAGGCTTTTAAAGATACATCAGTCTCCAAAGTTAAGACTTTTGTTGGATAAATTTTGATTTCCACTGGCAATCGGGATATGAAAGTCATATAACAGCAGAGGAAGGCTTGGTAATTAAATAGGTAACCGAAGTTCGCAAAACAGGAGACTTAGCATCCTCTTAGCCATAAGGCGCTTGCTGTTCCACCTTGAGTCAGTTAGTTAATTAGTTTTTCCGGTGTTATGATACGTGCACAGAGAGGAAACCCTTCAAAACTACAAGCTGACAAGTGCACAGAGCATACGCAGTCAGCAATATCAAAGGGAATTCGTAAACCGTGAATAACAGTGTTGCTCGACCGTCGCTGCATAGAGACAATGAGTTTTTTTGTGTCGGTTACTCCTAGGGATTATCCTACGACCTTACCCTACAAATAAGCACCTGGCATATAGTAAAAGTAACCTTTATACCGAAAGTCGAAAAACTGACCACCTGCTTGGTAAGAGTTTCAGACCTACAAGTAGAACAAGGAGAAGATCTTGGAAAGGAAGATCTTCGTGTGCACAAAACTGCTTTAAGATGCAACGTACAACAATGTAACTTTTGACAACATGTGTGACTCGGCCAGACAACACGACGTAGACAAATCACTTGTTATGTGGATAAAAACAATGCTAGTGCATAGCATATTGACTGCGAACACTGACTGCAGCCAATACATATGTGATGAAAAGGACAAATAGGGGTTGTCGCAAGGCGGTGTCCTGTCTCCGCTGATATGGTCCATGTTGATCGATTTATTGCTTAACGCTCTCAATAGTCCTGAAGTCTATGCTCAGGTATATGCAAATGATGTAACTGTATTGTCTGTTCCAGGATACCTAACGACTGTGTGTTCTAAAATGCTGATAGCCGTCTTCGTCATCGACGATGAAGTTGTTCTCTTTATGAGAAGCAGAAAGCTTACTAAACTAACTCATCTATTTCTTAAAAGCATCACAATCCATTACTACAATGAAGCTAAATATTTGGGTGTTATCCTGGATAACAAATTTATTTAGACTTAAAATGTCACTTCGTGCTGTTCGTAGTGTTTGATTGATTTTCTTGTGGAACAAGCTTTCAGAAAAATAGGTCACTGCTGCTTTTACCACACTCTAATGAGACAGAATGAGGGACTTTCTCAAGCATGCCTGACTCTGCTCTAGATGCACTGATGAATCTCTCATTGATATTTATATCATGGGCTGCGCCCTCAAAGCCATCTTCCGTTTAAAGAGAAATGTCCTTTGGTGCAACATGCACCGGATTTTTGATCACCTTGCTGACTGTCTTTTAACTCTAGTCATATAAATATGAAAACTGATTTGATGACATTATGGTAGGACCCTTATTCTGTCCTGTTAAAATAAATGCTTTCGGTCAGAGACTGAGCCAGAGTAGTAATGTTAACGGGTCTTCACAGATGGCTCCACAACCGATATAGTGTACAGTGCTTGTGGTTTTTTGAAGGACGACAATGTTAGACAAAACGCAATACGCAATCTTGATGGGATACTCGTTTATTGGGAAAAATCGGTTGTGGGGTGAAATGTGTCCGTTTTAAGCGACAGGGCTTACAACCTAGCTAACCATTTAACGACTTCCAAGCTAGCTCGTAAACGCTGAATTTGTTGAGCCTAGTTTATTACACCGGGATCGAGGGAAATGAATTCGTCGATTAACTTAAAGGCAAGGCCAAGAGAAGAAATTCTCTGTACTCGAACCTGTTTAAGGACTGCTTTCGCCCTTTATTAAGGCCTATATCCACAGTTGTGTTTCACTGCAAATACCAAGACTCTCTACAATGCGTACAGACCAAACTAATGCTTCGGAACGTCTCTAAGAGGTCAGCGACTTTACTGCGGACCCCCAATAGGAAAGACTACAAGATGTTTTTTTTGTGTTGCTTTTATTTAGTAAATAAGTGTAAGGCATAAGTAAGCAGTATTCTTGTGAGTGCCCGGCGTTTGCTTTCATCAGATTGCTTGTACTCGACGCTAATGTGGTGGGTACCAGTACTGCAAAGGCCTTATTACTGAAGGAAAAAAATGGACTTAATTTTTCTGGATCCATCTCAGGCCAAATTCTTCAATCAATTAAAATATTTTTTTTTTTTTTTTTTGCTTTGATACAATATTTTCTAACTATTTATCTTAAATTAAGTTTATTTGCTAAAACGAATTTTTAAATTTCTAAATATTGCAAATATTGGACATACGTGTAACTTATCGTATTAAACAAAAGAATAAAATTAGAAAAATAAATATTAAAAACTTAACACGTCTGAATTACATAAATTCGAAAACTATTATAATTTGCTGGTTTAGAGCGATATCTTCGGCTCGAAGTAGCAGCTTTCACCGAGCCACCAATTTTCAATGTCACTGTAGAATTGTACTTTCTTTTCAGCAGCAGGACTATTCAGCTTTGCGCAGAGATCACAAAAGGGTAGCATATTCGTAAGGCGGTAGTGTTTGCGCCACCAAAAGTATCGAACGTACTCCTTTGGATTATCATTGAGGTAAATAAGATAATCTGCCAGATCCTTCACGTTCTTGAAGTCTTCGGCATTTATGTAGGAATAAGGTGGGGCTATTCGTGTATAATCAGCTCCTCCGAATACGACTGGAACTATTTGACGTTTTAAGGCATTGAAGAATTTCTCCGTCACATAATCAAGGCACAATGAATTTTCGAAGGCAAAATAAAATTTATACTCCGTATCGAGCATATGATCACATTTATCTGAGTTGTGGGGACACCTGAAAGAAAGTAAAATATTTATATTATTATAAAAAATTTAAGAACTTTTATATTTTTATATTAAGGTTGGGGAATGATTCCAAGCAATGTGGAATCTTCAGCTTGGAATCTATTGTAAATCGAATGACGGGAGATCGGATTAACAAATTACTGACACCGGGTTTATTATGAGAATCCTATCATAGTATTCATTAACATTGTGTGAAAATCTCCACTGTCAAACTGCAGTCGCTATAAAAGACTTATTAAGGCTAACAAAGTTGTTGGAATGGTTTGAGTATGATTGGCGTAGACTTTGCTTTTAACCTAATCTCAATCGGTCTAAGTGTTAAGTCGCACAATCTTCACGGCCAATGGGTTTTTCTGAAATGCTAAATTACGCGGCCAAGAGACTTCGTGCGCAGTGACTGGATTGTTTTGTGACTTATATATAACGTAGTACCATACTGTTGAAAGGAGAGGTCATCCGTATCTATGTATGTCCTCGAGTTCCGACCGCAGAAAATTGTTTATTATATCTCGGTAGTACGCTCCATTGATTATAATAACTCTTTTCTCCTTTTCTTACAATGGCATCAACTGCTGCGTGTGATCGTATCAAAACATAAACAATTCCCACGCCCTTATGCAACCCCAATCCGATATGAGATCCAAATGCATGTTAATCTGAGCCGAATCCTAAATAATTTTTATTTACGACCTTGTATATTAGATTAGCCACTACTGTGAAAAAGTGGTTAGAAATGAATCATTCAAAGAATTGCCCATCGTTAGCTATAACTTTTCTCATCTTTCTGGCGGAGCTCGAATACCGTTACGGTAAAAGCGTTTATCTTCTGGGGCTATCCACAAGTCCACGAAATTGTTTGATGTTTAAATATGAGCGGAACTGCTAAACAGCCAGACCATGTGCCATCGAACGGAACAAGTAATAATCGGACGGCGCAATATCTGGAGAATATGGCGGTAGGTATTGAGGTAGGACTTCCCATTTGAGCGTTTCCAAGTAGGTTTAAACGAGTTTGGCAACGTGAGGCCGAGCATAACCTTCGCAGTGTAAGTATTCATTAATTTTTGTATTTAGTCAAAATTTGGCACTCAAATAAATCAGACGGTATCTCTCCCACCCTTTTTAAAAAATTAAGAGTTTTTAAATAACTTAAATTTATATAAGCATAGATCTTACCACAATAGAGTTTGTACGAAAAGTGCATTGAAAGAGCAATCTTTTAATTTTTTTTACTCATATCTCCGTAGTCCAACTGATAGATAACATTAAGGGGTTAGGCCACTTTAAAGGCCGTAAAAAAAGGCTTTTTTGTGATTTTTTTTCAGATAAGATATAAAATAAATCGAGTCTACAAAGGCGGGAGTTTATTGTACATATAATTGACTGTAAAACATATTTTCTTATGAAATAATTTATTTAAAAATGATGGCTGTGTAGCGTTTCTCAGATGACCTCTCTTTTTTGGGAAGGTCTACGGCCATACCAACATCTCCTGTAAATCTTAAACTATAATGAGTGACTACATTTCTTTTTGTTGTTCATAGCAACAGCTAGAGAAATACAAGAGATTTTTTTGATATATTAATTTTTGGCCAAATGGCGCACTTTTAAAGTCAAACTTGCAAAATTAGCAAAAAAAATCGCCAGAAAATTGTTAATAACAAATAAAGTTTGCCATATAAAAAAAAACGATGTACTTATTTAGACAATATATTTCTAAAGATTCAGTTAAAGTTGAAATTGAATTAATTGGAAATTTGTTAAGTATGAGTACGGCCAACTTTAAAAATGCAGTTTTGAGATAAACGCGTTTAAAATGAATGTCATGAAAATTTGTGCAATACTTTTAATCCGCGATGGTTTCATCACATAATTAACCTTCTAGATTAGTGTTCAATTCTTTTTTATCGAATTTTAATGCGATCCTACACTATTTTGCAGCTTAAGACAGCGATCTTTTTGCCAGCTTTAAGAGGGCTCTTTGATGAATATCCGGATTAGAATTGAAAACGCAACTTTTTTAGACCTCTCCGTATAGTACAACTTTTGTTGGCCTGCAAAATACTCCTCCGGGGTGGCGGTGATGTCTTCCTCGTTAGACACATACTTCTTTCCGGCGAGCGATCTTTTAAGGTTTGGGAACAAAAAGAAGTCGCAGTGAGCCAAATCCGGAGAATTCGTCTTTTTAAAATAGTCAACGTGGAATCGGTGACTATCACCTTTGTAGCACGTTCACCAGGTACTCATACTACTCGTACTCATACTACTCATACTCATCAAACAGCATGCGTTCTTTGTCAATCTGCAAGCACATTTCGTAGCTGTTCGGGCCGATTTCTAAATACATCGCTTTCACTATGTTCAAAATTATATCCAACACAATTTTAATACTTTTAATACTTAATACATCGAGTAAGAATATCATCTCCGGTCAATTTTTCTTTGACTGGCCTGATAGCTGCACACAATTTAACTGGTAGAGCTAACTTATGTTTGTACTCAGCCAAATTATTTGTAGTTTTACCCTTTTGCCATGAGCACCATAAATAATCTCCGATCGGACATTTAACATGCTGCGGTTTTGCATCAGTAGATAATGTATGATCTAGTGTTTCTCATGTTTTCAACTGAATCACAGTTTCTATGAATAGCTAATCCATAATAAATAGAGAGTTAGTCTATTGATTTTCTTGTCAATTTGCCCTCTCTACCGAGACCTTTTGTATTCTTTTTCAAATTACGTAGACGGGTAACCATTCGCTTTTGAACGTAAGCTATACACTCTTTCTTGAGTACTGTGAGATTCTTATAGGGCTTAGCATCAGTAATGCCTCCCCCCAAGATTGGACATCTTGCTGAAGTGGGGGGTTTATGTAGAGGAGCAGGAAGCTAAACTAATGAAGATACCGAAATTCCTCTGGTAGAGCCAAATGTGACTTGAAAACTAAGATCCCATTATGGGCTGGATTACATTGTTATCGGTACTATCCCAAAAATCAACCCAGCTGAGGGCCCAGAAATAGCTAAGTCAAAAAGCCTTACAAACGTATAGAAGCTCTGCAGGTGCGGACCAACCCTTCTCGCTTTGCTCGTAGGACAAAAATGGAGGACCAAGTAAAAACAAAATAGAAGCCAAACAAAAACATAATTACCGAGTCCTTTCTCCTGTAGCACTAAAAGAGATGGAGACTAAGGACAATATCTCATCTCGACACCAAGCATCACATCCACATTGATGGAGGCGCAAAACGCTCATGATACAAAAATACCAAGCGATGCGAAAATGGAAAGACGTAAAAAACTAGAAAAAATAAACGAGAAGTTCTTCTATTTTACCAGATCCCAAAAAATACGAATTGGATCCCGGATCAAAGACGGAATAACATCGAAGGACCCCAGAAAATCTATGCGGGAAGAGATCGTGCTGCAAAAGCACAGAAAGAGCAGGAACCCAAACGAACCCCCGTACAGCCACACAACAGCAACACCTTCGACATTAGGGCTGTCCTATAAGGGCAAATTAACCCAATGCAAAGTTGCTTTAATGCATAATAAGTTGCTATAATGCACCCAGAAGAATCCTTGTCAGTGCAATAAAAAAGTGCCTGCCTATCACTTATGACGACACAGATACAAGAGACTTGCTCATGTCAACGGTAAGAAAGATAAAGCCATGGCCAGACGTCAAACTCTGCACAATCTAATGAAGACAAATTCTCAAACTGAAAACCTGCTTTACCTTCCTCCCAGACTATGACAAAATGCCCAAGGAATTCTTCCTGTCAAAGATCTCTAAGCAAAATCATGGCATTTCCACAACAGGCTGCCGTGTTCTCAGAGTCTCAAAAGAAAGGAGCCGAGGTGAGACAGTAACTTTTCCCATTGACAAAAAGTCTTGTTGGAGCAAAATTGCAAGCTTTTTCTTAACTTCTTGCAGATACGAATCAGCATCAAAGGATTAACAAGCAGTAAAACACACTGCCATTCTGAATAAATACAGCCCCTCAAGCTCGGACGTGCGTAAAACCAAAAATGCTTGATGCAAGATTATAAAAACAATCTGGATCACAAAAAGCCCAAACAGAACGTCAGCATACAACAAAAAGTGGCACAGACAGCTCTATGGATGTAGCTCTAACGCCGGAGCATCAGAAGACATTATCTCTATCCCCGGACCACTAGAAACCATCACAAGACCCGAGCTGCCTCCAGATACTGTCAACTCTACAAACATTACAAAACAATAACAAAATTAGACTAAAGTGCATCCAAGGTAATCTACAACATGCTAAGGCCTCCTCGGCGGTCCTCGACTTACTCCCTGATGGAACAAAAAACTAACCAAACAGAGTTAGACAGTTCTTTAACCGGGCTTAGCCTAATGGTAAATGGGAAATATACATAATAACACTCACCATGTACAATCAAGAAATTAGAAGGTCAAAGAGAGAATCGACGGCACATACGCTGAGAATGGGCTACAGACTCTTCAAATCCTAGACGAAATATACTTCCCAGACTCGACGATAGTTCTAGAAGGCCAAGAAAACCTTCCTAGAGAAAGATAAATAGACCGCTCAGAGGAGAGTGAAACAGAGCAAAGGAAATCTTTCATGAAGGCAAAATAATCTGGGCAATCAACTCCTTTCAATCCTTCAAAGCCCATGGTGAGAATGGAATATTCAAAGCTTTACTGAAAAAGGGCACCCCCCAACTGCTACCTGTACTAATTAACTTATTCAGAGCTAGCTACATGTAGGGATATATAACACGAAAATGGAAGGAGGTTGCTGTTAAATATATACCTAAGGTAGAACGCAGACCGTCTGAACTGCAATACCAAAGTAGATCAATTAGTCTCACCTCCTTTTTCCTTAAAACTATGGAAAAAATCCTCGATAGACATATCACAGACACAAATATCAATATGCGTACAACATGGAAAATCAACCACACACGCGCTACAAAATCTTACCACAAGAATTGAATCTAACAACACAGAATTCTCCCAGATATATAGAGGCATTCAAAACATGGGATTTGACGACACTGCATGTAAAATGATGAAATGCATGCTATTGAAGCCGTAAATCATTGATTTTAGCCGTGGTTGCGATGCTCTTGTGCGCCGGTGCATTGTCTTGCAAAAACAAATTTTTTTTCGCCTCGTGTGAGGCCGTTTTGTAGCGATTTCGGCCTTCAAAAGCTCTAATAATGTACAGTAATACTCGCTGTTGATGGTTTTTCCTTTCTCGAGGTAGTCCACGAAGAGTATGCCATAAAAATCCCAGAAAACCGACGCCACAACTTTTTCGACCCATCGAGCCTCCTTCGGCCGCTTCGGAGCACTCGGCTTCAGTCCGTTGCCGGGCACTTATTCTGTCCTCTGGTGTTCAACAGTGTTCAACAGTTACCAATCGACGCCAAAAGTCAGCCCGATTCCGCATCAGCAAATTCAAACACGCTTTCGAAGTGCTCTCGCGTTCGTGTTTTTGGTCAAGAGTGAGTATGCGGGTCACGATAACTTTTTCATATACAGAATATTGCCCAAGATATGGCGTGTGCGCTCAGTATTAATCTTTGTGGTATCTGCTAGCTCGCGCACTTTCACTTTCCGGTCAGCCAACACCATTTCATATATTTTTTTGAGATTGTCCTCTGTAACCGGATTGGCGGGCCTGCCGCTGCGGATTTGATCGGTAGTGGAGTCGAAACCAATATGTGACGGTGTAATCTGACGGAGCATTAGCCCCATAATATTTATTCAACTTTTCTTTTGTTTTCTTCGCCATTTTGCCTTTCAAAAAATAATGTTTTATGAGAGAACGAAAATCGTTTTTGTCCATACTCAACATGATGCCAAACACGTCAAAAACAATCAGCTGTCAATACAAAAATAAAGACAGTATCGCACCGAAATTTGGCATGTCTGCCAAAATATGAACGGACTTCAAGGCACCATAACCTTTTTGCAGTAGCAGCGCATTCTGGTTTCAATTTCACTCTCTTTGGCAACTGTCAACCATGTCGGCCTCAACAACAACTATCGCGACCTGAGACCCACGCTAATGCTATGAAGAATCAGCCAAAAACAGCAGATGATAAAAAATTCAAAAACTGTATTGAGCTGACGTTGATAAAACAAATTGAAAACATTAAGCTAACATTACAACTAGATAAGATTGAGGAAGACTTTAAGCAGCGGTTTGCAGAAGTCAACAAAGCTGTTGCCAATCTCTCACTACGAGTCCAACAGCTTGAAGCGACCTCCGTGGCCACTACTACTCCCATTGATAGTGTTACAATCTTATTGATTGTGAACTCGAGCGGGGAAAAATGTCTGCAGATGCTATTATTCAAGGAATACCTAAAGTATAAAATGAAAATCTTTTTGAGTTATTTTCCAAATTATGACGATCCGTTGCCTGAGATCCTACACCTATTCTACAACGTATTTTCCGTTTAAGAATTAAACAAACATCTGCCACTGCTATCATAGTAAAGTTCAAAACAGCTGGAGATAAAAACATCTTGCTTAAATCTATTCATCAGCGGTGAAAAAAGAAAAAAAAAAAACAAATCGAGTTTTCTTTGCCTTCATGACGTTGGAATTGATTCTGACAGCCGCATTCACATAAATGAAAGCTTAACGTCGCACATACTTATGAAAACTTGCATCGAAAAGCTGGTCAAAATTCAATTTACTAAAAAGTAAAATCAAGAAGTAAAAGTTTGCTATAGCTTATATATACATCTTATCGTGTGTTGTGATAAACTAAGTTCAAAGTTAACGGTTTGGATTTTTTTGCATTTTTTCTTTAGCATGCATGCAATTTCGTTAGTGTTCCTCTGTAAGTGATTTCAAGTTGTTGTGATATCAAATTAAATTTTTTTTTTAATGGAGAGTTCAACTGTAGTTGTTTTTGTTTCAATACGGGTTCAAACGCAATACAGCAAAAAGATGTCTTATTTCTTTAAATTTTTTTAAGTTTTAATAATTTTATTATAGTATACCGTGTTATTCTGTGATTGTAGTAGTAATTAGTAGTAATTGTAAACTTTATTGAGCAAAATATAATTTTACATAATTGGATAACTAAGTTTAATATGGTTTGGCCAAAGGCCGTCTACCAGATAGACAATTTATAAATTTAACTACTTAATATGCTTGTTGGTATTTAAATAAAAGTCACCATCTATTATCCTCTTTCTGTATTTCAGTGCAGTTGACTCGTATTTATATAATATTTCCCAACCTAATTTTCCATTCAAAATGTCCAGGACTTCATTCATTTCCCTCAAGGTTACTTCAAAACAACTCACTCGTATCTCATTTAGGATGGGACATCTGGCAATGAAGTGGTATATATCTTCTCTTTCCTGTCGGTTACAAAGGTCACATAGAATTGGTAGATCCGGTCGATGTGGAAGGTAATTTAGGTTGATAATTTCACCCCTTAACTTAAATATTATTGTACGTTTATCATTATTAGTGGAAAACGGTTTTGGAAGTACGTATTTTCCTTAAGGTCAAAGTTCAGTTGACTGTATATCATTCGATGTTGTGAGGATTGTGCTTCTATTTTAAATTTTTCGTAAGAAATGCAGCTTACCTTTTCAAGATTAATGCTAAACATGTTCTTCAAATTCGTGGTATTTGTATCGGATGGGATACGGAAGTTTTTACCGGGCTCAAATACCAGCTCTTCCCACTTTGCAACAAGGTTTCCTGTGGTCGCAAGTGTGTGCCTTAGTATTTGTTTAGGCAGCCTTGCTTCATCCGTTTCCATTACTTTTACGACATATTCAAAGTGCATCTTGATGGTGTCTAGGAACAATGGTGGTACTGTTGTTTCTAAATGTAGCAACAACAGTTGGGCGTGCAGGCTGGCAACCGAAAAGCTCGTTTAAAGAAATACCTCAGAAATTTTTCCACTTCTTCAAATGGGCAATATCTCCAGACTTGAGCACCGTAGAGCAATATTGATGCAGCAGTTGTACGAAAAATTTTCATTTTTGAACTATATTCGATAAACACGTGCTCCAGATGGAAGAAATGGCTCTTTTTGCTTCAGACAGTTTGCATTGAAAGTGTCTTCTCATATTAAGGTTCGCCGTGATGAAAACCCCTAAGTACTTGTACTTGTTTGCACTTAATAAGTTACATTGAATATTGGTCATTGTAATCCAAAAAGATTTGGCTGCTACTATCTGCTACCCGATATTTTATGAACGTTTTAGTTTTTAAATTTCGTGTTAAAGAAAAAAACAATTTTTGTTAGATATGTTTTGTTTAAAAGAAAACCTTCGAACTTATAAATCAAATGTATCTAAAATGGTTTTCGATTTGAAGCAAAGATGGTTAGCCTCTAGCAGAAGAAAGGATTTGTTTGTTGAGAGAAACAAAGAGTGGGCTTAAGGGACTCTCACACCTCCAATTATGTGTGTCAGATCAGCAGGTCGCCATTCGAAGAATTGAGTGAAAATACTTAAAGAAGAAGAACTGAAAATATCCGAGAAACAGTTCAAACTGTGGAACTAGCTTTTGCAACTCAGATGAAGTTAAAAGAAACCGGGAACACTGTTGCTTCAAAAGTATTTACAGAAATCCTTAAATCTTAAAGTATAAAGAAGCATATTCTAACAGCCTTTCGGATAAAAAAGAAAAATTGTCTATACAAAAGACTCTTTCTATGTTCATTGAAGCCGGACTATCGCGAAAGCAATTTGAAACTGTGACCGCAACGAATAAAGATTTTTTTCCGTGTTACAGTATGCTTCAAAAAGGTAAAAAGGATTGCTATCCAATAGAAGAATCATATGCTGTGACGGAAACATTGGCTGAAATAAATCTGCAGGATTTGTTGGATCACACTGCAACTCGACTACTAATGTATATGCAGGAAGTTGTAAGCAGTCTTAGTGAAAATGAATGTGCATCTCTTGACCTAATTACAAAATGGGGTTGTGACGGATCCCAGCAAACGCAATAATAGTCAGATGCGTTTATATATCAAAGTTCGCTTGTTCCGTTGCGTTTAGTTAGTGGTTCAAAAACCATCTGGCAAAACCCAACTCCATCTTCTCCCCGATTTTGCCGGCCAATAAGAATTAACTTCGTTCAAGAAAGCGCGGACATAGCTAAAATCGAAATCAACTATATCCAGTCAAAAATTGATTCATGAGACTGCAATAAGTTCGACCATTAAAGTGAAGTATACATTGCTTTTTACCATGGTCGATGGAAAAATATGCAATGCAATAATTGAAACTACATCAACACAGAAATGCTATGTTTGCGGGTCAATGTCAAAAGACTTAAACAAATTAACTACACCGACAAACGAAATCAATAAAAAATCCATGAAATTTGGTTTATCAGTACTACATGCAAGAATCAGACTTTTTGAGAGTCTTCTCTGCATGTAGCTCACAAGCTTCCAGTAAAAAAAAAATGGCAAATTAGATCCCAAGACGAGAAAGAAGTATGTAAAATAAGAAAAAATTCACATTCTACGGGAATTCAGAAACAAGCTTCGTCTCATTGGGAATCTACCACGAGCAGGTTTCGGCAATACAAATGACGGGAATACAAGTCGAATTTTTTTTTAATAATTTTAAGGGATTGATATAAGCTAGATTTTTCGATTTAAAATCATTTTAGAAGCAATTTCAAGTGGCTACAAAATTGACTCCGAAAAGTTTGGTGTTTATGCAATGGATACAGCCAGACTTTACGACGAGTTATATCCATGGCATCCTATGACTCCGACCATGCATAAGATCTTGATGAACGTGTCTATAATTATAGAAAATGCCCTTTTTCCAATTGGTAATCTATCGGAAGAAGCCAGGAACAAACACTTTCGGTGAGCGAAATAAAATAAAACTACATTCAGCAAAAATATTCATATATAAAACAGAAAAGGCTTGATGAACTAAATATTTTCATGCAGGAAAAAGTAATTGACATATGTTTAATTTCCGAAACTCATCTGGCAACAGAACTAAAAGGAACTGGAGTGGAACTAAAAGGTTACCGCGACTACCACGCACATCATCCATCGGGAAACGCAAGAGGCTGGTCATCCCTATTCATAAGAGACTGCATTGAACATATTTTGGAAGCAATAATTGAACTTGTCAAATTTCAAATGATCGTGGTGCGCGCTAAAAATAAAAATTACTCTTTTAATATATCCTCAATCTATTGCCAATCGCGCTGCAAAATAGAAAAACAAGAATTTATTGACCTCTCTTGGACCAATCTTCATTATTGGTGGCGACTTTAACGCGAAGCACACCTTTTGGGGCTCAAGATATATCTCTCAAAAAGGCAAAACTCTTTACAGGGCTGGTATGGAATGTGGTTGCTATTTTTACTCAACAGGCAAGCCGATATATTGGCCCTCGGATGTCGCCAAAACACCCGATTTTATAGACTTCTTTATCGGAAAAGGAGTAAACGCTAGTTACGTCAAAGTTGAAGAGGGCTTCGATCTTTCCTCCGATCATTCTCCAGTTGTCCTCTCACTGTGCGAATCCTTGGTTAAGAAACAAAGACCACCCAGGATAACTAACAGCAAAACTAACTGGGAAGATTTCCGAATAGACGTTGTAGACAATACTGAGTTGAAAGTAGCACGTAGAGCGCCGTATCAACTTGAAAAAGAAGTTGAACGTTTCGTTGAAGTCATACAGCAAGCGGCCTGGAAAAACACTCCCCGGGAATCGAACAAAGTTCCAATAGTCAGCATAAGATATCCACGGGAAATCAGAGAAATGAACGCGGGCACCACAAGATAAAACGTCCTTCAATAGGCTCTGCAACTTGTTGAAAAAATCAATCAAGGACTTCAATAATCAAGGTATTAATAACTACCTTGAAAGACTCACAGCGACAAAGGATAGCAACTACTCCATATGGAGAGCCCCAAATACACGTGGCGCCAATAAGAAGAAACCAGGATGAATAGGCGAAATAAGATAAGGAAACAGCTAATGTTTTCGCCGACTATCTTGCAGAAACGTTTAAACCATTCGATGGGGGGGTGCTTCCTGAGAATGTCAATACGCTAGACGTGACGACAAACTTTCCAGTAGAAAAGGCTACATTTAGGGAACTTAGACAAGTTATAGAACGCTTAAGCCCAATAAAGCCCCGGGATATGACTTGATAACGGGAGGGATACTTAAAGCGTTGCCGAAAAAAGGTTTGCTAAAGCTGCTCTATCTTATAAATGCCAGCATTAGATTAGAGCACGTACCACACCAGTGGAAAGTAGCCGAAGTTATTATGGTTCCGAAACCCGGTAAACCGCTGACTGACGTCAAGTCATATAGATCAATATCGCTTCTTCCGATTACATCGAAGGTCTTCGAGCTTAAAACAATTACCGACACAAATTCCCTCTTGCCTGATCATCAATTTGGCTTTAGAAGCCAACATTCTACAGTTGACCAAGTGCATCGAATAACCGATGTAATTGAACGAGCAATTGAGTGTAAGTTAGTCTGTTCAAGCGTATTCCTTGACGTTTCGCAAGCCTTTGATAAGGTATGGCATGAAGGCAGCAATTGTCTTGTATTTTAGGTTCATATCTGGAAGACCGACTCTTCCGTGTGACACACGGAAACGAATATTCCACTTTTAAGACAATAAAGGCGGGGGTGCCACAAGGAAGTGTACTTGGCCCTCTAGTATATATGCTTTTTACACGTTATATACCGCAAACGGACGACACTGTCCTAGCCACATTTGCTGGTGACACTGCCATTTTGGCAACGGCTAAAACAGTCGAAGAAGCAACTGTCAAGTTGCAACGTGCCCTTACACGGATTAACAATTAGACAAAGACTTGGCGAATCGCACTTAATGAAAACAAATCTGTCCACGTGAATTTCACTCTCAAGAAAATTGAGAATCCACCGGTGTTTATCAACGCAGTACGAATTCCTTACGCGAACGAGGCCAAATATCTCGGTATGACACTCGACGCTAAACTAAAATGGAGAGCACACGTCAAGAAAAAACGTGAAGAGCTTAAAATCAAATATAAAGATATTTACTGGCTTATTGGAAAGTATTCCAAGCTTAGCTTATCGAACAAACTGCTGTTATACAAGCAAGTGCTAAAACCGATCTGGACATATGGTGTACAACTTTGGGGTTGTACTAAAAATTGTAACATTAATGTATTACAGACATTCCAAAACAAAGTTCTTCGAGGTATTGTTAATGCGCCGTGGTACATTAGAAACGATGATATCCACAGAGACTTCGAAGTCGAAAACGTTAAGAACGTAATTAAATTGTTTGCGCGAAAACATAATAATCGATTACAAGGTCTTACGAATATTTCTGTTCAACAGATCCTCGACGAAACAAATTTATTGCGCCGTCTGAAAAGAACTAAGCCTCTCGATCTAGCGCGGTGATTAGCAGCGCAAAATTTTCCTAAAGTACACAGGAATTTTCAATAGAAAATCGCCTGCAGGATATCTTATAAAAACAAAATAAAATGCGATAGAAGAACTGCTTGTTGAGTGTGAACTCAGTCGTGGTTTGCATAAGGGAGGTGTTTTTTACTGAGTAAGAATCTCACACTACTATAGGCTCCGGGCCTATAGTCTATGTCTATAAGGATTTCTAATTATATATATATAAAACATTTGGATTATATCGTCTTAATTGTGCTAGAAAGTTCTCAAGGAGAGATTGTAACCAAGACGTGCTAAGCCGATTGTTGCTCAGCTCTGATCCTCTAATCACTTCTCTTAGAAAGACGCATCCGAAAATAAGAATGTCATTTTCAAAAGAGACGTTAGAAATGCTTCTTCCAGAGGCTCCAGAATGAATAAAATCTAGGGATTACTTTTTGAACAATAGAAAAAAATCAAATAGAAAGAAAGCGGTCTTTTTTTAAAAAAAAAAGCTAAATTAATACAAATCAATTATAAACTGTATTTTATTGAATAAATGTTAATTTTAAGTTGAAAAAGTAACAAAGATAATGAAAAATAGTTTTGGCCAGGTTTTTCATGCAAATACTCCTACGTGGCGGCGTACAACAACAGCATTTTTCAAAAAACTCTTATGCTAAAGCGGCGTAACAAGCTATCGAGTGTTTTTACAAGAAGTGGAAGATTTTATTGTACATTCGAGTAACTGCAGCAGATAAAGCATTTTTAATTAGCTCAATGGAAAACTTAAACTCAATTTCCGATGAGTTATGTGAGCTGTGTAATTTGTTGTATACAATATATTTTGTATGTTTGTAAACTTTTTTTTTCCTGACTTTCCTTTACCTTATGTCGAACTCTTTTAACCATCCGATCAGCGACAACTTCGATTGCGTTATACAGTGCACGCCGCTTATTATAATCACTTTGGGGCCAGACCAAACTGATAACAATAGCCGATGTGCCATTGTTCGATTGAAGAAAATCAAACGAGAAGTACATCTACATTTGTTGAAATAAGTTTATTTAAAAAATGTATTCATAAATACGGGGTGACTGACTCGAACTGCAACTTTTTAAAATGCTATAATTTTTTTATTTTTTGATAAATTTTATTGTGCTAAAGCAAAAAATGTTGGAAAATACATCAATTTTCAAATTGTTTCTGTAGTTTTCAATATGTTCACCTTTGGCGCGAATAATGGCCTTGAGACGGCCGAAGAAAACATCGCACGCTGTACGCAAGTGGTATTTTGGCCCATTCCCGCGAAGTGTTTGTTTGAGGTGGTCCAAACCTTGGTATTTTTTAATGCCAACTTCGGCTTCAACAGAAAAATCCAACGGATTTGCATCCGGAGAATTTGCAATCCATTGTATCGAAGAAATGAAGCGTGGAACATTGTTTTTTACCCAATCTTGGTTGACGCGCGTTTTGTGAGACGGTGCCGAGTCTTGTTGAAATGTCCACCGTCTCCGACTGAAATGATTGTTTGCCCAAGGCTTCAATTTTGCCTCTAAGACAGTTTCACGGTATACGATCGCATTAATTTTGACGACACGGTCCAAAAATACGAGCGAAGAGCGAACATTGGTCACCATCGGTGCTGTCTGCTTTCTGGTGGCCGTGCGAAGTTGTAAATTTTCGAAGGACCTCTCTGGAAAGCAAACTCGGTCATTTTGTTTGTTGACATATTGCCCGATAACAAATGGCGACTCATCGGAAAAAACCAAATTCGGCAACTCACCACTTTCGTGCAAGCGTAGCAACTACTTCGCTCTTTCGACTCTAACTTATTTCTGTTGCGGTGTAAGATCGTGTGCTTTTTGGAACTTCAATGGCTTGAGCCCAAACTCATTTTTCAGTATGTTTTGCATCCATTCCAACGATATGTTGAGCTCACGAGCCATTTTTCTTCCACTTCGAAGCGGATTTCGCTCAATTTGACTTCACTTTCCGAACCATTTCTGCCGATGTTGCTGTTTTTTTTATGACCACCTCCATGGTGTTTTGCAACGTTGCCAGTATCACGGTAAAGAGTTACGGTTCGAGACACAGATCATTTATTCACGTTGAGGTGCTGGAGGGCTCTAATGATAGCTACTTGTGGTTTTCTAGCCAAATATAAAGCAATCACACTATCACGTTTAAATTCCATCGGGGATACAAATTTTCCAACACAACTGAGACGCAAATCGTTTAAAAGGCTTGTAAATAAAAAAATTATCTGTCATGTGTCAAAATTTGAACTCACAGTAATGAACGGTTTTATAATTAAAGCAGTCTGAAATTGGTTGCAGTTCGAGTCAGTCAGGGTGTACATAAGAAAACAAAAAAATTAAAGAAAACTGATTAATGAATACATAACACTCCCTTCATTGTATCTATAAAAAAAAAAAATATGTACACGTATACATGCAAAACATTAAAATTTAGTAAAACTCTTCAATTAATGTTTGTCTACAATATTTTCTTAGTAAACCGTTGATAAAGTTTTCATACTCGTTTTGTTTTTCAAATTCGGTTGAACGTAGGTAAACTTCTCTACGTAGCACTTCAAAAGCATGTCTCATTTTTGAGTTGGATGGCTTTGCTTCTTCAGAACTGGCTGGAACTCGATCAATCTCGATTGATGGAGAAGAAACCGGTTCACATATTTCTTCCGCAGTCAGTGCGTTTGTAAACAATGTTTTCACGTTTTTTCCAGCGATGAAACCATACCTCTATTGCAACAAAGCTGCGTTTTGCCATTTTGCCAGCTGGATATTCTGCTTTCTGATGCATAAGTGGTCCATCGACGCGAGCATCCTTTGCTCGGACAAACAAATTTATAGTTTTAGTAATTAACATACGAGTACATATATATTAAGTATTTATGTTGGCTGTTTAGCTAGTGCAGCAGTGCAGGTTCAGTACAAACCGCGTTATTGCAGCTACAAATATTCGCTTGGGTTTTTCGCTGACATTTGTACTCTTCACAGCAGCACCAACTTGTGTTTCTTATGCATATATGAGCACAATGAAACTTTGCTTTCGAAGAATCCAAACAATGAGCTGCTAACAGGACTCGAGGGTTTTCTTAAAAACTCGGGTGGAACCAACGATTTGTTTGTTTGTCTTTCGTCTTATCAATATTTCGGCCAAATCTAATGTTGAGAAGAAATTGTCGGCATATATTGTCCGGCCGGTATCAAGGTATTATTTAGGTAATCGGCATACGATATTTTATCCTTGATTGACCTCGCGCTCCTGATCCGGCATCTTTCCACCATAAATCATACCCTTGAGGGGGTAATAGGACTTGGCATCACACAACCACCATACTTTAATTCCGAACTTGGCTGGCTTAGACGGAATGTATTGTGTGAAATGTGTACGCCCTCGATAAGGAAAAAGTTGTTCATCCACGGTCATCGAATCGTGCGGATTGCCAGTTGCTGCCAAATTAACTTGCAGCATAAGCCATAAATCATCAAAAGCAATTTTGCTGAGCAATCTCTCCGACCGCGTTATGGCATTATCAATGCGATTAAATTTTATTATAAGGAGTCATTCATCGTGAGGTTTGATTTTCAATAATCTTTTTTTTACAGTTCATGCGTGATTCCTATCAAACTGCTTTGTCATTTCTGTTCAGTTTCATTTGTCAAGTCATCATGGAAAGACTCACACTACAACAGAGTCTCCCAATTGTTCAGCTGTATTACGCAAATCAGCGTTCTGTGAGAAATGTTTTTCGTGTGATTCGAGGAACTTACGGTGCGCATAATCGAACTACTGAAACCACTGTTTCCAATACCATTCGCAAATTTGCGTCCCAGTTTACATTAGTGGATGATACTCGATTGGTTAGACCACATCCAGCACGTAGTGAAAAGATTATAGAAGCTATAGCTGAGAGTGTACACGAAGACCGTGACGAATCGATTCATCGTCGTTTTCAGCAGCTTGGCTTGGCGTATTTTATGTGAAGATCTCGTCCTTAAAGCGTACAAAATTCAACCTGTGCAAGAATTGAAACCAGGCGACAATGACAATCCGGTGTTTTATCGTGAAATTTTGTTCAGTGATTAACCCCTTTTCTGGCTCAACGGATACGTTAATAAAGAAAATTGCCGTATTTGGGCTAGTAAGCAACCCAAAGAGTACCAAAAGCTACTATTACATCCATTAAAAACAACGGTATGGTGTGGTTTATGGGCTGGTAAAATCATTGGTCCATATTTCTTGAAAAATGAGGCAAATCAGAATGTTACTGTCAATGGTAACGGTTATCGCGCCATGCTAACAAGCTATGTGCTTCCTGAAATTCAAGCACATGGTCTCGGTGAGCTCTGCTTTTAACAAGACGGCGCTACGAGCGATCTAGAAATCTACGAGAAGCTACGAGAAATTATTTGGGTGAGCAATTAATTTCACGTTTTGCTACTGTAAATTGGCCGCCTAGATCGTGCGATATCGTACCTTTGGATTTTTTTCCCTGGGGATATGTAAAGTCTCAGGTCTTCAGGAATACCATAAGCCAGCTACGATTGACGCTTCCATCAATCCTTCCGAATGGACCACCTCAGACGTAGTTTCGGCCAACATTTACATAATATCATTTTCAATAAGCAAATGCCATGATTTGTTCTTTTAATCGATAATAAAAATTTGAAGTTCACTTTCAACTTTATTTATTTTGTTTTACATTATAAATCAAACCTCACGATGAATCACCGTTTATATAATACATGGGCTGAAAAGTCCGTTTCTAAGAGAGGGCACCACTTGAATAAATTTATACCATTTTCAGTTAGTACCAACCTTCAAAAGATACGTGTATAAATTTGACAGCTGTCGGACGATTAGTTCTCGAGATATAGCGTCGTGAGTGAAGCAACTTTTGTTATTGTTAAGAACGAACCTTGCGAATGGATTGAAAAATTTAAAAGTGGTCATACAAGCACCGAAGATGATGCACGCAGTGGACGTCCAAAAGAGCCTGTTTCAGATGAAAACATCAAAAAAGTCCATAAAATGATTACGAATGACTGTAAAGTGAAGTTGATCGAGATAGCTGAGGCTCTGAAGATATCAAAAGAGCGTGTTGGATATATCATACACGAATACGAATATTTGGACATGCGAAGGCTCTGTTCAAAGTGGGTGCCGCGTTTGCTCACAGTCGACCAAAAACAACAACGTGTTGATGATTCAGAGGAGTGTTTAAAGCTGTTTAACCGCAATAAAGCCGAATTTTTGCGTCGGTATGTGACAGTGGCTCCATCACTTCACACCATAGTCAAGTCGGCAGTCAGCTGAGTGGCGAGCAGGCGACGAACCTCGTCCAAAACGACCAAAAACTCAACAGTCGGCTGGCAAGGTTATGGCATCCGTATTTTGGGATACACATGGAATAATTTTCATCGACTGTCTCCAAAAGGGCCAGACTATTAACAGCGACTATTATATTGCGTTGTTGGAGCGTTTGAAGGACTAAATCGCAGAAAAACGGCCGCATTCGAAGAAAAAGAAAGTGCTGTTTCATCAAGACAATGCACCGTGTAACAAGTCGATGAAAACGAATGCAAAATTGAATGAATTCGGCTACGAATTGCTTCCCCACCCACCGTATTATCCAGATTTGGCTCCCAGCGGCTATTTCCTGTTCGCACACATCAAAATAATGCTCGCCGGAAAGAGATTTAAGACTGATGAAGAAGTAATCGCCGAAACAGAGGCCTATTTTGAGGCTAAATCGTAAATCGTACTACAAAACTGGTATCGAAAGATTGAAAATTTCAATCAGTGTATCGCCCTCAAAGGCAACTATATTGATAAATAAAGTTGAATTTTGCAAAAATTTTGTGCTTTACTATATAACGGCATGGACTTTTCTGCCGATGTGTTATGAAACAGTTATATGTTGTAATAAGGCTGCTTTATATATTGGAGCATATGTTGGGCCCCATAGTTCCTTAGCAGGCTCGCTGTTTGATTCGCACAACCCAGCATACAAAATGATAGCCAAAAAGCATCAACCTTTTTTAGAGTCAACAGTTTGTATTGTTTTTGATTAGTTGGATTTGCTTAATTCCATGTAGCAACCTTTCCGAATCGTTTCTCGAATGATGATGTCCGCCATATCTTCAGTGATTAGAGATCAAAAGATGGTAAATGGATCATAAAATAAGTTTGCCTCTAGTGTAATCGACAATATTTTGAGGACGAATGCGACTACTCGTTGGTGGATCTTTGAACCATTTTGTGCCATTTTTGGAAAGAAAATGGGCAGCATCAATCTCAGCCTGATGACGGTCAACAGTGGCAGTAGCAGCTTCGGCACAAAGCTTTTCCATCTCATCATCGTCGTTTTCATCGAACTCATCATCATCCATTTCCACATTCACTTGGTTTTCGACATCGGACACATCAATAGCACCTTCTGGATAATACATGTCGCTAATTACCTTAGTACGGTTAAAACTCGAAATGTAGTGAACGTATTAATTTGCAATAAGTTTTAATCTCTTCAGCATCAAGCTTCTAACACTTGCACAAAAACATTTGTGGGCATTCAAAAAATCGAAAGGTCCTTAGGGACTTTGGTCAAATATCTGTTTTTCTATTTCTTTTTGGCGCTATGTTTTTCTCATGTCCTATAGTGAAAGATGTGCTCTTATTTATTGAAAATGATAAGTCGTACCAATGTCGATACAACTCTCAGTATAAACAATAATTTAAATGTTATTCTTGGTATTTTTTGCAAGCAGTGTAGTGGATTGCAAGTATGTATGTCATATTAATGCGCAAAATCTTTGGACCAAAATCGACGAATTTCGTGATATGTTGAAACTTGGTTTCAACAGGATATTCCTAATATTGTAACATAATGAATGGTTACAAGTTGTATCGTGCTGATAGGAATAATTGTATTGGCGGGGGAGTGGCAATGTACATCTGCGAGTGCATAAAAGCAATCCCAAAATCATCCTTAATTTTACTTAGTTGTCAGCGTCTGCTTTCTCAAAACATGACTTGATTTTTGCAACTTTCAGACATCCTCCGGCGCAAACAGCAGTCTATTTGTATAAATATAGAGATTTTAAGGGCAATAAACTTAATTCTGTTGGAAGAGAACATTCTGCAGGTTAATTGACAAGATGTTTATTTTATGACTTCTGCTGATAATTAAATAAATTTCGTACAAAATACCATACGTAGTCTCTATAACTCGTATCACATGGTTTACACCTGAAATACAAGAAGCTATAAAACAACGAACCTGGCCTACAAACGATAGAAAGGATTCCGAGTACCTGAGTTTTATGCAGTGTTCCGGACTTTAAGAAACAGTGTTTTTATGAAAATAAGGGAAGCTAAGAAGAGAGTGTATTTAAAGCGATTTAATGAAATCTTGGCAGCGAAAATCTTGTGAAGAAATATCCGAGAGTTTGGAGCGGGTCAACAAAAGGTGATAATCCCTGAAAATATAAGTACCGACTCTTTAAATACGGAATTCGCTAAAGTTCAAAGTATAGGGTTCTCCAATAGTGACTTGACAACTTTGAATTTAATTTGTGAACGCACTCTTCCGCTTAACATCAAACTGCCACTGTCAATTTATTCAATAAACTCAACATTTTGATCGTGGTAAAGTACACTAACGAGCTACGTTCTCCGATTGGGTTCTGGAGAAGATGCGCCAAAATGATGAATTTCATCGCAAAATCATCTTCAGTGACAAAGCTCATTTTTGGCTCAATGGGTTCGTTAATAAGCAAAATATGCGTTATTGGTCGGATGAAAACCCACATGTGCTTCATGAATCACCACTTCATCCACAAAATATAACTGTTTGGTGCGGTTTGCATGCCGGCGGCGTTATTGGGACATATTTTCATGTTCACCGCTTATTTTTGGCCTTGGATGGCATGTGGTTTCAACAGGATGGTGCCCCAAGCCACACAGCACACTCTTCAATCGATTTATTGAAGAGTAAGTATGGTGAGCGTGTTATCTCAAGACATGGGCCAGTCGATTGGCCGCCTCATTCGTGCGATTTAACGCCGCTTGACTATTTTCTGTAGGGCTACGTTAAGTCATTAATTTATGCCAACACGCCGAGCTCAGAGCCAACATTGCAAACGTGCCCGCGGTGGCTATATGAACGAAGTCGAGTTCCATTCATAAATGTTTTGATTGTACTTCAAGCCAATAATAAAGTTTTTGAAATATCTCAAATGGTTTGCCTTTTATTTAAAAAAAAAAAAAAGTTGTCAAGTCGTTATTAGAAAACCCTATACATTGCCTGACATTACCGAACTGAGTACCGCTCATTCTCTTCCTTATCTTTAAAGAGTTGATAGCTTTCAGTTCCTTAGAGTAGATGAAAACATCCACAGCTTATAAAAATAATTTTGCCCCACATTCTCCCTACTCTCATGAAGTCTTCTTTTCCTCCATCCTGGAAGGTTGCTAAAGTTATACCGATAATAAAAAATCCTGCCACTCGCTTCCCAATTTATCCAAAGTCTTTGGTAAACTTGTTTATAAACAGATAACTCTTTTTGTCAAACATAATAAGCTTCTGAATGGCCAACAGTCTGGTTTCAGGAAAATTCATAATTGTGTCTCTGTGAGAATTGCAATGGATCACGACATGATGTCCTTTCTTAGGCTCCTAGACTTTTCAAAAGCATTTGACACTGTCAACCATGTAATACTTTTTTTCAAAATTGAAGCCTAATTTCAATTTCAGTAACTCTGCAGCTAATTTGATTCTTTCATACCTAAGTGAAAGAATTAAGTCGTATCGATTGGGGAAAACACCTAACGCTACTTAAAATTATAGTCTGCAGTACCACAAGGATCAATTCTTGGGCCATTGCTGTTCGCTATATTTATTAATGATCTCCCACAAGTAGTCCGATACTTATCAATACATTTATATGCTGATGATGTGAAGATCTACTACTAAGATGGAGTAAACAAACTTTACAGCGATCTTAATGAAATATCTCACTGGTTAGCAAGAAATTACCTACAACTGAATCCAAAAAAGTCAAAGTGTTTGATAATCTACAAAAACAGCTTATAGCAGCTATTTTAAAGCTCTATATTTAGATAACACTGCTTTGGAATGTATCGATAAAGTGAAAAATGTAGCTATTTGGCTAAATTTGACACTTACATGGGACCAACATATTCAAATAATCATTGGTAAAATATACAGATGTTTACGTACACTCTCCTTGACTTTATACCTCAGAATACAAGGCTTACCTTAGCTAAAAGTTTAATTTTGCCAATCGCCAACTATGGATGTCCAATTTTTTATTGTTACAACTCAGAAACCCGAAGGAATCTTACAGTAGCCTTTAGCAACAGTACGCTTTATGTTTATAACCTTAATCGATTTGATCATGTATCTGGATACATTTACAAGAATCTGGCTTGTAGTCTGCACACCTATTTCAAATTGTTCGCCCTAAAAACAATAAACAACATCTTGATTTCCCAAGACCCTCAGTATCTGTACGAAAAGGTGCAGTTTCCAACTTCACCTCGTTCTTTTGTTTTTATTCAAAGAAATCTTACTTGCGAAAACTCCAAGAACCAATATATTGTTTACGTTGTCAGAGAATGAAAAACTCTACCTTTTTACATTAGAAAACTTCGCGAAACCAACACATTTGATAAGGTCCTATTTAAATATTTGACCGAGGGCACATAAATGTACTTTTGTAATAAGAAAATTTATCTTTATCTTCTGCTTTTCTATTATCTACAATATTTCTCTTTTTTCTTATAATTATAAAATAAGGGTGATTCATCGTGAGGTTTGATTTATAATGTAAAATAAAACACATAAATTTGAAAGCAAACTTAAATCTTTTATTATCGCTTAAAAGAACAATTCATGACATTTATATTTTGAGAAAGATATTATGTAAATGTTGGCCATGACAACGTCTGATATGGTCCATTTGGAAGGTCCAATTTTGGGCGTCTCGTTCGATCATAGCGACTGGTATCTCGCGTATAAAACGAGTTATGTTGGCTTCCAAAGCGTCAATCGTAGATGGCTTATTCCTGAAGACCTAAGACTTTACATATCTCCAGAGAAAATGGTCCAAATTTGTGATATCGTACGTACGATCTAGGTGAAATTAAGTGCTCACCAAAAAGATTTCCCAACAAGTCCATTGTTTTACGTCTTGTTGAAACCAGAGCTCACCGAGACCATGTGCTTGAATTTCAGGAAGCACATAGCTTGTTAGCATGGCGCGATAACGGTTACCATTGACGGTAACATTCTGATTTGCCTCATTTTTAAAAAAACTATGGATCAATGATTCAACAAGCCCATAAACCACACCATACCATTATTTTTAATGGATGTTATGGTAGCTCTTGGTACTCTTCGGGTTTCTCATCAGCCCAAAAACGGCAATTTCATTTATTAACGTATCCATTGAGCCAGGAATGGGCTGGCTTTCGAATTTTCATTGATTTTTTCCAGAGCCCATTCACTGAAAATATGACGCAAATTTAAGTCGCCTGACTTCGATTCTTGCACAAGTTGAATTTCCGTAACCGCACCGTAAGTTCCTCGAATTGCCCGAAAAACATTTCCCACAGAGTGCTGATGTTCAAAACACAGCTGAACAATTTGGAGACGCTGTTGTGGTGTGAGTCATTTCCTGATGACTTGCCAAACGATACTGAACAAAAATGAAAAAGCAGATATAGGAGTCACGCGTGATCTGTCAAAGGAAGCCTATTATAAATCAAACTTCACGATGAATCACCCTTTACTAAAATTTAAAAAACAAATATTGCGTCTATAACTTAATTCATGCGGTTTGCTAAGAGATGGCGTAACTTGTTTTATTCCATTGCTATTATTCCATTGGAACATGCGTTGGAAAGCTACTGTCATTGTACGTCATTTCAGTAATATGTCATTCATTTGAAGCGTAAACAACAATAATTTTTTTTTTCACTCAAATATGCCTGAAAAAGTGTTTTTGCGGGGAGTTCTTCTTCATTACTTTAATATGAAGAAAACTGCTGCCGAAAGTCATCGTATTTTGGTGGAAGTTTATGGTGAACATGCGCTAGCTGAGCGAACGTGCCAAAAGTAGTTTGCACGATTTAAAAGTGGTGATTTTGGCTTGGAAGACGATGAATGTCCTGGGCAGCCAAAAAAGTTTGAAAATGAAGAACTGGAAACATTACTCTATGCAGATTGTTGCCAAACACAAGAATAGCTCGCAGACTCTTTGGGTGTCACTCAAGCAGCCATTTCAAAACATTTAAGAGCAGCTGGATATATTCAAAAGCAAGGAAATTTGGTTCCACATGAACTCAAGCCGAGAGACGTCGAAAGGCGGTTTTGCATGTACGAAATGCTGCTGGAACGCCACAAAAGGAAGTCATTTTTGCATCGAAATGTTACTGGTGATGAAAAATGGATCCATTACGACAACCCCAAGCGCAAAAAATCATATGTGAAACCCGGCCAACCAGCCAAATCAACGGCAAAGCCGAATATCCATACCGCGAAGGTAATGCTCTGTATTTGGTGGGATCAGATGGGTGTGCTGTATTATGAGCTGCTAAAACCGGGTGAAACCATCAATAGACAACGCTACCGAACACAATTAATCCGTTTGAAGAGTTTGGAATATGCGGCTAGACACGAGGGAATAATTTTCCATCATGACAACGCTCGGCCCCACGTTGCTATTCCGGTTAAGAACTATTTGGAAAACAGTGGATGGAAAGACTTACCCCACCCGCTTTATAGCCCAGACCTTGCCCCTTCTGACTACTATTTGTTCCGGTCGATGCAGAGCTCCCTCACTGAAATACTGTTCACATCAGAGCCGAATATCAAATATTGGCTTGATTTATTCTTGGCTGCCAAGCCGGCGCAATTCTTTTGGGATGGTATCCAAAAATTGCCAGAAAGATAGGAAAAAGTCATAGCTTCAGATGAGCAATACTTTGAATAATACTATTGTACATGTTTTTCTTAAATAAACGTTCAAATTTTGAAAAAAAAACACCGCACGAATTAAATTACATACCCAATACTTCGAGATATTTCCCGACCATAATCTTTTGGGATATCGTTTCTGAGGTCCTAAGGGACCATTAATAGCAATAAAAAAATTTGATTTTTTTGTAAATCCTACTGTGAAATTATGTGGAACAATTCGTAACTAGTATTGGAAACTTTCAACACGAAAAAAGCAATAAAAATCAACGAATATTTATACAATAGCAAGAACTTATATTGATTAGATAGTCGGTGTCAGTAAATTCGTTTACAAGTACCATAGTTACAAGTCATACACGGAAACCGGGCAAAAAGTAATATAGAATCTGTTATCGATTGTTATATGAGTTCTTAATGAGTGGTGATGACGTCAGTAGCGATAAGATAAAACCTGTACAACTAACTATGACAAACAACTACAAATATAATAAAATACTCACTTTAATGGCCCACAAGCACCAAACACATCTACCTGGACGAATTCTTGGAGTCGTTTTGTCAGCACTTCTCGTCTAGATAAGGTATCACAGTGGGACACAAACCAAGCAGCGAATTTCGTCTTAGTTTCAGCAAGTTTGCTCATTTCATCATCTTCAAACATTGTTGGTACCTTCCTCCAAGTTGGATTCAAAGCTGGAGCTACTATCACACCACTCTCCACATCCGTAAAGTACATATAAGGCCATTGTACATCCGAATCTAGCCGATATGTCATGGTCCAATTGTAAAATCCTCCTTTATCACCTAACATATGTTTGGTTTCACCTGGTGGTTCCATTAGTGCGAATACATAGTGCTGATCAGGAGATCTACGTTTCGGTACTGGATATAACAAGGAAAACGGTTCTGCTACATGGAAGACCACCGCATCGAACATATCAACCGAAGGTAGGAAATTCCTATTGTTTGTCAACTCACAATTGGTCACAGGACACTGCATATCCTTGAAGTAATCTGGTCCCAAGATATCATCGGGTAGACTCCATCTAACATCACCAAAGAAACTATTCCACAACAAAATGGTCCTTGGTCCTCGGTCTTTATTGGGGCGTTTGAGTCCTCTATTATAGGACTTCAAGATCGAGTACTGATTGAATTCCGGTTGGATACGCACCATGTAGATAATGAATAACAGTCCACAACACAGACCCACAATTAGCAGGAAAGCTTTTCCTCTTCTGAATTTTGGAGGCATTTCATTTGGACTAATGTCACCTATCTCACTGTCGGCCTCTACAGACAATAACCTCTCCGAGCTCATTTCAAAACTATCGAAGGTTTCCTGCTTATCGAACTCGATCGATTGGACTGGTGCTGTTTATCAGCCAAACACCGATAAGTCACTTGTGTTTACGCTCATTTCCATAGGCTTTGTATGAGAGTAGTTTGGACAGGTATGTTCCAGGTACTCGTATAGTACATAAGTGTCGCCTTTATGGTAACGGTTTTGTTTATCTGAAAAGATAACACATTTCGTTTAAGGTACTCGTATTTTCATGATTTCAAGATAAGACAGTTGTAAGTTGCAATGTAGGGCAGCCAGATATGTATGCATAAATAGATAAATGTGAATTTTGCATTGAAACACGATTTATATGATACTCTTACGATTATCAGTTAAAAACATTGGCAAAGTGAGAAACAGAATCAAGTTTTTGTCACGTACTGCTTGTAGTGTTCTAGTTTAAGTGATTTCTAAATTGCAAATATTCAGACAAATATAGACACTTTTGAATGAGTTTATGTACTGCCGCGACTCTTAGTGGATTACCAATTCACTAATATCTAATTTCGCAACAGGCCAACGATGTGAGATGAACCGGTGCCGTACTTGACCTTCCAAATTTAAACACATTGCTTCACTTTAAAAATAGTTGTGACGACCTGTCTCACAACCTGAACCATGACCATGAACCATGTATCTTTCGGTGTATAGTCAACTGTTGAAATGAATATCAAAGATTTCCTAACCGGTCTATGGTACATTGACAAGGATTTTCAAAAGGATTAAAAGGCCTATGGAGCACAGTTAAAGTAAGTTGGATACTACCACTGCAGTCCGTCATCTCTTTTTCGGCTCCCCATGTTGAGGGATGTGCGCCCTCCTTTCAATCAAATAAGAAAACATCAACTATAAAACAGAATCGTATGTGGATAGTACATATCTCCATATTGGATTGCTACTAGAAATTATCATTAAATATGGACCCATAGTAGGTATGATTCAAAGGTAACCTTTTCGGTGGATATTTCAGCAAATATAACCACGACCGGATAACAAATGATTGAGCAGGTGTGAGATACCAGTTTGATAGAGTGTACAGCGAAAGAGAATTATAAAGTCATGAGATCGCCTGAAATCATTTGTAAATTTATGTAACGCACTATGAACTAATGCGGAGATGCAGGAAAAGTTTGAAATCACCAAAAATCCAGTAAGGTACTGCAAAGACTCCAAGTGTCAGCAAAAACGTTCATCCAATCTCGATTCAAATAAAAACAGCTGCGAAACAGAAAATCTCATCACGGGAATTAAATATTTGACACTCTATGCACACAAAAGATGGTTGGGTGCTGTAGAAATATGGTAGGAACTAAGAGATGTTCACCTGACGGTACACAGTATGGTTTTTGTTTCTACACATCGATTGTGTACCTCCAAATGGTAACCAACGTGTTCTGGCCGATGTCCATCCGCACAAGACTTGCTAAATTTATAATCGCGCATGCTGACCTGCAGACACAATTAGCAGCACTATAAAAGGTACAGCGGATGAATTCCCCAGAGTAAAATTCCGCAATAAAACAATTAAGACCTTATCTGCGCTATTCCGGGGTATTTGGAGCTCAAAACGGAAAAGAGATGGTGAAGGAACTGTCTCTAATGGACCAACGGCAGCGCTCACATCCCCGAACGAGTTAATGGCTTCGGTCTAACTAAAGCCCATTTCTAGCAGTATTTGGCCCTCCAATCGGGGGCTGTGGCGCCGAGGTAGCTTCCCGGTCACGGAAAAATAAAACTAAGTCACGAAGTAACAACAAGCCTCTGAAACGAACGATTACTGTTTACAACGCTGCAAACGAAACAAGCACAACGATCCTCGGATTTGCACGTGGAATGTTAGGCCCCTTAATAAGCTACGTGCAGTCGAAGTAGCGGAGGCCTAGTACTGTGTCAAAGCAGATATTACTGCAATTCAAGAAATGCGATGGCAAGCGCCGGGCAAAAACAGCAAAAGCAACGCCAATTTCAATTCGAATTTATTATTAGAGGCAGACTTAGGTAAAAAGTCTTGAGCTAACGAGCGCCTCGTAACAATTCGTATTAGGACTAAATTTGGCAATATAAGCCTTATATGGGCGCACGCCCCCACAGAGGAGAAAGATGACCACACCAAAGATAGCTTCTACATGTCTTGGACAAGACGTACGAACAGTGCCCTCGCTATGGGATTATAATTGTCCTCGGCTATGTATTTCTTTTTAGATATAAGACACGATAGTATGTAGTATTCTTGGTAAAGGCAAAATTTGACAAAATTCGTCTTCCTTTAACATTTACTGTTTCTGGTGGTAATTCGGGCTTGTTTTTGCATAGGTATTGTTCCAACTCCAGTGATTTTTGTCCCAGTTGTTAAGATGTTTAAAAGTTAATAGTCGTAAGTCGTTTTGACGGAATGTACTGTCGGAAAAGATATCTTCCTCTTCCGCATTCACTTTTTCATCTATTGTAACATTTTTGGGTGTTTTCTAAAGGTTCTGTAACATCTCAACCCAATGATTCCACAATTTGCGTACAGTACTGTGCAAAACTTAAGCAACCATCTGGAGTCAGCACTTCATAGTAAATCTTTTCAACTTTCTACCCACCAAACAAAAAGAAATGGATATATAACGATGTGTAATAGAGTGTATTTTGAAATTCACAACTTTTTATAAAAGTAATAATACCTCAGATTAAAAAAAAAAAAAAAAAAAAAAACCAACAAAGTAGCTAAATTGAGCTGTCCAAAACCTAAGCAACTTTTTTAATATTTTGTGTAATATCTTTTATTTTGAATAACAGAGGCGCAACGTCGAGGCATAGAAGTAATTAACTTTGAAAGTGTATCCTGGGATATATTTTCCCACTCAACTTTCAAAGCATTGAATAGGTGAGACCTGTTGGAAAAGTCTTGTCTAGCGACACAGCTTTTAGAGGTACCAAACAGGTTTCCGTTGAGATTCGAGTCGGATGATTGGACTGGGCAACCGAGGACTTGAATCTTACAATCCACTAACCACTCCTTTACTGACTTCGATGTGTGTTTTGAATCGTTATCCTGTTGAAATACCCAACGAAGTGGCATTTCCCACTCCGCATGTAGTAGCATTACCGATTCTAGAATGGATTTATATTTGAATCGATCCATGATTCTGTCTATTTCGTAGAATGGACCTACACCTCCTGCTGAAAATCAGGTCCACACCATCTTACAACTGCATACAGTGGGTATGCAGAATCTAGGATTGAGTCGCTCCCTTTACGACGTCTCACAACATATGCCCTCAGAATTAATTAAATTAAATTTTGACTCGTCGCTGAAAAGAACTGGTTTTTTGCACGGCCTGTAACTTTGAAGATTATTTTCAATTGCATGTCTTCGCATAGTGCTAGCATCAATGTTTAAATCAAGTAGTTTTACGACTTCATTCAAACTTATTTTTAATTACAGGACAAATATTTCTATCCGTTCGACATATTGTCTTACGCGGCCTGCTACCCACATTTTGACTTTCAACGACTCCTGTTGCATTATGTTTTTTTTTATTAAACGTGAAATAATCGATTTATTAATATTATAACGTTTAGCTTATGTTGGCTGAGTATCTCCAGACTTAAATTCATCAGTAATCTTTAGTTTAAGAGAAGAGGAGTAATGTTGTCGCGACATTATTAAAAAATATCAATTATGCGACTAACTTGAAAGAGAATTGATCAAAAACAAAGAGCTTACAATATTCCATGTATAACCTGACTGGAAAAGTACTGTTAGCTTTTTTTTTTACAGTGGGTTACAAAGTTGCTTAGGTTGTGCACAGCTCAATTGGGTTTTCCAATAGGGACCTGACAACTTTGAATTTAATTTGTGAACGCACTCTTTCACTAATCATCAAACTGTCACTGTTAATTTATTCAATAAACTCATTTTCATCATGGTAAAGTACACTAACGAGCAAAGTCTGCAAATTATAAAAATTTTCTACAGATATTCAGAGTCGCAAAATCATCTTCAGTGACAAAGCTCATTTTTGGCTCAATGGGTTCGTCAATACGCAAAATATGCGTTATTGATCGGGTGAAAACCCACATGTGCTTCATGAATCACCACTTCATCCACAAAAAATAACTCGTCACGGTACTTTGAATGGTCAGCGTTATCGCGCCATGATCACCGATTATTTTTGGCCCAAATTGGAAGATATGGACTTGGACGACATGTGGTTTCAACAGGTTGGTACTACAAGCCACACAGCACACGCTACAAACGATTTATTGAAGAGTAAGTATGGCGAGCGTGCTATCTCAAGACATGGGCTAGTCGATTGGACGCTTCGTTCCTTCGATTTAACTGCGCTTGACTATTTTCTGTGGGGCTACCTTAAGTCATTGGTTTATGCCAACACGCCGACGACGTTGGAAGAGCTCAGAGCCAACATTGAACTCGAAATATCGGCCGTTTCGGCCATTCCATTCGGCATATCCATTTCTTTTTATTTGGTGGGGTAGAAGGTAAAATGCTGACTCCAGACGGTTGTTTAGGCTTTGCACAATACTGTACTCGTATATGAACAAATTTGTCTTACAAACGCCGTTCACTTCGAGTTTCTCGGTTATCAATCCTGATAACTCTAGATATTTTTTTGAAAGTCTTTAGTAAAATAGTTGCTACAAATATTGGCTTTCCTTTTTGAGAGTCCCCCTTAAACTTCAGTGCTTTCGATAATTGATCGAAAAACACCAGCCAATGAAAGAAGTTCTATGAATGCAAACAGTTCAATGCTTTCAATATCAGTCCATTCTTCATCAAATATTCGTTTACCCTCAATGTTTGTGTAAGCTACTATAGAACGTACCAAATGAGGTGGAAAAAATAATTCGAAGCTGGAAAGCAACTAGATGTGTTGATTTCGTTATCCGATAAAATCCTTTTAAACGTGAATTCGCAGTTTACGGGCACATAAAATCTATCTCTCGGCAAACATCTGGAACATCTAGCTCACCTCTCTGTTATTGTGTTAATCGGTGCTAATCACTATTAATTTTACTTACACAATTTTATTATACACAATACCTGCTAACACCCGAAATCGCCGTGTACAACAGCAAGGCAGTGTTAGCTCTCCGAGAAATGTTGGTGCACATAATCCAACTGTTTAACTGATAAACTGTGGAGCCGAATCGAAGAAAAACTGGAGATATAGATGGAGAATTTTTCCCTATCTCTGGATACCAAACTCTCTGCCCTGGAGGATCACCTAAATGAACAGGCTAGAGAAACTAAAACGCTTTTTGAACAACAGCTACAAAAAGCGTCCTAATATATTAAACGGCTTGAGCTTGCGGTTGATAAATTTGAGCGTGAGAAAATCAGTTGTGATGCTGTCATATTCGGTATGCTTTTATAGCAAAATATGCGTTACTGTAAATATTCAGTCCCCTCGTTTACGCAACATCTCTCACGCTAAAGGAAACTCACTCAACGATCATTTCCCTATTGATGCAAGTAAGGGGTTATTCATCGTGAGGTTTGATTTTCAATAAGCTTTCTTTGACAGATCACACGTGACTCCTATCAAACTGATTTGTCATTTTTGTTTAGTTTCATTTGTCAAGTCATCATGGAAAGAGTCACACTACAACAGAATCTCCAAATTGTTCAGCTGTATTACGAAAATCAGCGTTCTGTGGGAATTACTTTTCGTGCGATTCTAGGAACTTACGGTGCGCATAATTGACCTACTGAAACCACTATTGCCAATACCATTCGCAAATTTGAGTCCCAGTTTACATTAGTGGATGATACTCGACCGGTTAGACCACATACAGCATGTAGTGAAGAGACTATAGCAGCTATAGCTGAGAGTGTACGCGAAGACCGGGACAAATCGATTCGTCGTCGTTCTTAGCAGCTTAGCTTGGCGTATTTTACGTAAGGATCTCGGCCTTAAAGCGTACAAATTCAACTTGTGCAAAAATTGAAACCAGGCGACTTAAATTTGCGTCATATTTTCAGTGAATGTGCTCTGGAAAAACTAAATGAAAATCTGGTGTGTTATCGTGAAATTTTGTTCAGTGATGAAACCCATTTCTGGCTCAATGGATACGTTAATAAACAAAATTGCCGTATTTGGGATGATGAGCAACCCGAAGAGTACCAAAAGCTACCAATACATCCATTAAAAACAACGGTATGGTGTGGTTTATGGGCTGATGGAATCATTGGTCCATATTTCTTTAAAAATGAAGCAAATCAGAATGTTACAGTCAATGGTAACCATTATCGCGCCATGTTAACAAACTATGTGCTTTCTGAAATTCAAGCACATGGTCTCGGTGAATTCTGCTTTCAACAAGACGGCGCTACGAACGATCCAGAAATTTACGAGAAGCTACGAGAATTTATTTGGGTGAGCAATTAATTTCACGTTTTGCTACGGTAAATTGGCCGCCTAGATCGTGCGATATCTCAGGTCTTCAGGAATATCATAAGCCAGCTACGATTGACGCTTCCATCAATCCTTCCGAATGGACCACCTCAGACGTAGTTTCGGCCAACATTTACATAATATCATTTTTAAAAAGCAAATGCCATGATTTGTTGTTTTAATCGATAATAAAGATTTTAAGTTCACTTTCAAATTTTTGTATTTTATTTTAAATTATAAATCAAACCCCACGATGAATCACCCTTTATAATACTGAAGTTGGCAGAGAAGCATAAAAACATAATTTGATGCGAGATGTTGCTAGTTTGTGCAAAAACAAAAAGTCTCAACTAAAGCTTTACGACGTTGGCCTCGACTCTTCGAAAATCTTTTATATCAACGATAGTTTCACTAAACGAAATTATCAACTGCAGCGGCACGCACAAAGACTCAAACAAAAATCGCTTTTGTCTTCTGTGCATAACTTAAATGTGAAAATTTACATCAGAACTACAAGCAACCGAACTACTTTCATCATTCAAAATATTGAAGATCTAAGGAATGCCATCGGACCTGACGTCAATGATGTTTTCCCCATCAATGATAATTAAAGCTTTTTTTAAAATTTCGAAATAGTTTCACTTCCGCACCAAGTACGCTATTTCTTTTATTTCTTATCTCTGAATATTATGTTGAAGTTAAGTTAGTTCACATTGGATGTCGTTTTTTAATCGCAGCGGGTATTTATATTCAATATGACCAACAACAATGACGCTGGCTTTGGCAGCATAAATGAAAAAAAAAATTCTTCTCAACACTCTTTGTAAAATTCATAATGGCTTGCATATTTGCCACAGCAATGCACAGAGTCTCGTGAATAAGTTTGATGAGTTCAGATTGATATTTGAGAACAGCTTAATTGATATTGTCTGTGTATCCGAGACTTGGTTTCACGCGGATTTGAAAAGCAGTTTTTTCTCACTCGAAGGATTGAAAGAGCCTTACCGAGCTGATCGGAGTCACTCAATTGGGGGAGAGGTTGCTATATAACATACTATCTTGACCAAAAAAATCTCGGAATTTATTCAGAAAATTAAAAACACAAATTTATTCATCTAAATCTATATTGTCCCCTTCAAAGTAATCCCCATCGTCTGAAACATACTTTTGCCAGCGCTTGATCCAATCCTCGATACATTTTTTATATTCGGTTTTCGATATGTCCATCAGTGCTGAAACACGTTCCCCGTAGTGGTTTTGTAACTCGATTGAACAGAAAGAAGTCACAGGGAGCCAAATCAGGTGAATTCGGTGGCTGTTGGATGGTATTTGTTGTTGATAGCACTGTGTGACGGTGCGTTATCTTGGTGCAAAATCCACGAGTTTTCTGTACACAATTCTGGTCTCTTTCGGTGAATTGCTTCACGGAAACATCTCATAACGTCCAAATAATACTCTTTGTTTACTGTCTGGCCTTCTGGAAAAAATTCATGATTCACTACACCATTCTGATTCATGAAAACCGTGAGCGCTGCCTTATTTTTTGACTGAAAACGACGTAGTTGTTTTTGGTCTCGGCTCATTTGGTGAACGCCATTCACTTGCCTGATGTCTGGATTGCGTATCGTACTCATAAACCCATGTCTAGTCTAGACCCTTTTGATAAATGTGGGATCAGATTCAGCCTCGCAAATCATCTCTTTTGCGATGTCAACACGGTCTCTTTTTTGCATAAAATTGATGTCTTTTGGCACCAACTTTGCTGCTACATGACGGAAAGCCAAATCATTAACCAAAATGTCTTGGACAGATCCACGGGCAATGTTCAAGTCATCCAAAATTTCTCTGATGGTTAATTTGCTGTTATTGACCAACATTTCTTTTACTTTATCAATGTTTTCGTCAGTTTTCGATGTCGATGGTCTGCCACTGCGTTCATCATCTTCGACTGACTCACGACCACTTTTGAACAGCTCGTGCCACTGGTAAACGACCGTTTTCTTTAGAGAATCGTTACCGAAACACTTTTTCAACATTTGCAACGTTCGCGCACCATTAAATCCGATAGATGTACTCTTGGCTACGTAACTTTTGCGAATTTCAAGCTATAACGCTAAGATTTAGAGGGAATATATCAATAACAGATGTACCAACTTAATAAAAAAACGTAACTCAAACCAGAACAATGGGAGCGCCACACGATATCAGTGATCAAGTATATCAATCGAATGTCCTCCACCGAAGTTCTTGCAGGACTTGATTTTGACGAGGTAATTTTCGATACCATTTTGGCACATATCAGGCAATAACTCTGCCATAACTTGACCTTTGGTAGTACTATTTACAAGTATGGCCCAACGGCATGACCTCCGATAACGGATTCGGACTAATCGTGGCTAGTCGTAGCTAGCACCCGCATCTCGATATTCACAAAGAAACTTGGAGATATTCTGATCAATCAACCGTCAACCAGATTGACCACATTGCAATCGACTCAAAGCACTCTTCCAGTATTATGGATGCCCAAACGCTCCGAGGGGCAACATCAACTCGAACCACTACCTTGTTGTAACCATGTCAGGGTTGCAGATATCCTGAACACCTCAAGGGCAAGCTAATACTGTTAAGAAATTCGACATCAGACGGCTACAATCGCAAGAGATCACCAAATTCTTTACAGATCAAGTCTCCCTTAAGATCAGTGGTAACGTTGCCAAAAAGCCATCAGCGATGCTACCTTCGATGTATTGGCTTCCACTCGGCCACCACAACAAAACCTCTAGTTTGACGACAAGTGTAAAAGTGCGGGGTATAGAAAGACTAGAGCTGCTCGCGAGCTCTACGAACAGAAGAAGAGAGACTAACATCGGCTTCTCAGGACGAAAAATTTAGAATAAACATGCCATGGACAGAAGCCCCGAGCCGAAGGTTGTAGAGACGAACAAGAGAACATAGTACTAAAATCGAAGTGGCAGTCGATGCTGAGAATTTGGAAAGAGTATTTCTGTAGACTTTATAACTGCAAGGGCGAACCAAATACTACTTTCAGGCAAAATGAACCTTTTAACCAATAATTCTGTCCACCCGAGCTGTATGGATTGAAGATTGCCATATATAAGCTTAAGTTCAACAAGTTTATTGAAGCAGACAGCTTGATTGCCGAGCCCTTCAAAGCGGCAGGCGATGTCTTGATGGAAGGAGCATACACACACTCATCTGTAAATTATGGTCGGATGGAAGTTTACACGATGAATGGAACCTCAGCACTGTTTGTTCGATCCTCAAGAAAGGAGGCCCTCTGAAATGTGCCAACTACAGAAGCATCAGTCTTTTTAACGTCGCCTATAAAATCACCTTTGTCTTATTGTGTGAACACCTGGAGCTATTCGCCAACAACCTTATCGATATATATCATTGTGGCTTTAAGCCAGAAAAATCCCCCACACACCACCTATAACCGATTTTAAGACAGCGTATGACAGCATCTATAGAGACGAGCTATATAGAGCAATGTCTAGTTTCGGCATCCCAGCAAAACTTGTCCGTTTGTGCAGAATGAGGGTGAAAAATGCATGCTGCTCCACCAAGTTCGGTAAAGAACGCAACGAGATCTTTGATTTCGAAAACAGATTTAGACAAGAACACGACGCGACGCGCTGTTATGCGATTTCTTTAACATCATTCTTGAAGTAATAGTGCAAAGCTCACACACCAACCCAAGAGGCGAAATCTTTCAAAAGTCCATCCAATTACTCGCATACACCGATGAAATTGACATAACCGGAAGAAAACGGCGTGTTGTTAGAGGCACTTTCACAAGTATTGAGATGGAAGCAGCGAAGATGGTGGGACTACGATGGCTTGCTGTCAAGAAGAAAAGACGCCCAACAGAACGTCACCCCCGACAAATATAGCTTTGAAGTAGTAACAACTTTGTCCACCTAGACTCCGCTATCAATTCAGACAACATCAATGCTGAGTGCTGCTTCTTTGGACTAAGAAGGCGATTGACTAGCAAAGCCCTCTCTCGAACAACAAAAGCGACTCTATAAAATTCTTAATAACCTCAGTCCTGCTCTATGACGCAGAATCACCGACTTTATTAAAAATAGATTAGAGAGCTTTGAGAGGAAAATTCTTCTACGAACTTTATGGGCTGTACAGCGAGTTCAAGTAAGCCAGAAGAGTAAAGGTCCAATGACTAAGATGGATGGATCAGGTAGAGCGAACAAGTATTCGAATCCGCCCTCGACGGACACAGTAAAAGAAGAAGTAGGAAGTAGAGTAAGCACAGTAGAGGAAGACCACAACTCAGGTGAGGCACGCAAATGGAAGGGACTTCAACTGCGCGTGTGAAACTGGAGGCACCATCCCATGCTGTGGTGTCACCTTAAGGATGTTAGTAAGAAAAATATATTTTAGAAGAAACAACGCATATTCGTTGAGATGGATTTGCAGTTGAAGATCTGCAGGCACAGTCGACGTTTCTTAACTACTATAGCACCTTACTTATTAAACAAACTGCTGTCTAATGTATCCAATCTAGTAACATATGGAAATTATTTAAAAAAAAAAAAAAAAAAAAAAAAACTCAAAGCTCTACTTCAAATTACAATGTTCACTTTCTACTGATACCAAAGACGCACCTCAAATTTTAGAGGAAGAGTAATATACTCGTAAGCATTTAAAAACAATTTCCTGAAGCAATCAGATGTAATAAAGAAAATTGTAAGTCAAATATTCTAGTTAGAAAGGTAACTCAACCAATTATATGATGATATTATAGAAAAAAAAGCAAAAATAAAATAAATAAAAAAAACTGTGTAATCTAAATGCATATTTAAGTGCAAAAAAGACACACCCGTTTAGTTAAGAATTAACCATTCCAAGTGCACAAAATCAATCCCAAGAACCACCTACAACAAGAAATGAACAGTTTCCATCCACAGCAACCACTCCTTATCCAAAGTCACTCAAGTCGTCCGTAAATACATTTATTAAAGAACTGGTATGCGTCGTAAAATCTTCTTGATTTTAGCTCCTTTAGTGCACTTAGAATGACAGGTAATGAATGAGTGTAGAACAAGTGTCACATAGCGCAATTAAATCTAGTGGTTAGCTATGTACGAATATACTCAAATACCTCATTACCTTGCCTCCCTAAGGCAAAATGCGCATAAACCAATACCCACCTTCAAACATATCAACCTAATTACAGACGAATTTTCCATATAATGCGTGTAAAATCTAATAAATAGTCTCAAACTTTTGTTTAGTAAACCAAATTTGTTGTACAAATTAACAACTAACGACATCGAATACGACCGTAGGTAGACGGTACAACCCTCTTCCCAGTAGATACAAAACAATCCAATTCTTGGTCATTTACATAATACATATAACCATTGTAACTCTTAAGCTGGCATTCACGCACAGTACGACCTACAAGGTAATAGGGTAACGAATTAAGCATTCCTAGGGCTTGCATACCACCAAAACCCGAATAACCGCTCTCAAAGATGGGGTAATACGTATTCGTATCTGAAAAAAAAAAAAAAAAAAAAAACTCAAACCACTGATGGCATTACAATACATGTAAAACTGGCTTTCTTAATTTTTCCCAAGGGCGATACTGACGTAATTGTCTTAATGTCTTAAATGTTTGAATGTCTTAGATGTCCTTAAAGTTATCGAGATACCTCTAAGAGTGTTACAGTTTTCCTTCTAATTGAAATTTCAAAAAATCATAGTCAAGCACATTTAAATCTTTCAAAGAAAACGTTATGACTAACTACAGGTACGAGTGAGCAACACACTATATAATCGAAGTCTAAATTCTCTATCTAGATACTTTGCACATAGTTATAAAACTTTGAATACTCCATCAAGTGATTTATCATCTAATGAACACTTGCAGCGATCGATGGTGTAAAATGATTTTCAAAAAAATTTAAATTATAACGAACCACTATCGGAACCTGTCTATGTGTCTATGCCGTAGCTGAATTATCATACAACTTTCGGATGCAATAAAAAATCTCACTCAACAATGTTTACAAACACTCGATGGTTTAAAGAAAGTCGCGCTTACACACTTTATCACCATTTATCCGTCCGTCACCGACAATGGTCAAATGAACACTGGCGTTGGTGTAAAATGTATCTAACGTACTAACATCGCACTCGATGTGATTATTGAAATTTACTTATTTATTTATTTTTTTTTTTTTTTTCTTACGAAGGCATTTTCGATGTTGTTGGTATTTTTAAGTTTTCACTAATTTTTTGTAATATATATGATTCATCATTAAAGTTGGGGCTTATACGTTTTAGGCAAGTTAGATTCTCGTATAGAGTCAGAGGAACAATCAGACGAAACAACAAATGACGCATACCTTCTGGATTCGCTTAAACATATTTGAATTATATATTTTTTATTTTTTTTTTAAACGTTATTACATTACATAGTCGCCTTTGAAGTCTTTTTTAGTTTATTTTTAAAATGTACCCGTACAGTGTGTTTGACAAAGGGATGTCTTTAAAAAGTAAACTAGCCGAAATGGGGGCAACCGATAGGTTACGCCAGAAACTTCCTGGTAAAGAGAACTTGTAAAGGATGATTCATCGTAGTTTGATTTTCAATATTTCCTATCAAACTGCTTTATCATTTTTGTTCAGTATTGTTTGACAAGTCATCATGAAAAGACCCACATCACAATAGTGAGAAATGTTTTCGTGCGATTCGAAGAACTTACGGTGCGCATAATCGACCTACTAAAACCACTATTGCCAGTACCATTCGCAAATTTGAGTCCCAGTTTACATTGGTGGATGATACTCGACCAGTTAGACCACATCCAGAACGTAGTGAAGAGACATAGCAGCTTTAGCTGAGAGTGTAGGCGAAGACCGTGACGAATCGATTCGTCGTCGTTCTCAGCAGGCTTGGCTTATCGTATTCGACAACTTGGCATATTTTACGTGAGGATCTCAGCCTAAAAGCGTACAAAATTCATTTTGTGCAAGAATTGAAGTCAGGCGACTGGAATTTGCGTCATATTCTCAATGAATGGGCTCTGGAAAAATTCATCGAAAATCCAGTGTTTTATCGTGGAATTTTGTTCAGTGATGAAGCGTATGTCTGTCTCAATGGATACGTTAATAAACAAAATTGCTGTATTTGGGATGATGAGCACCCTGAAGAGTACCAAAAGCTACCATTACATCCATTAAAAACAACGGTATGGTGTGGTTTATGGGCTGGTGGAAACATTGATCCATATTTCATCAAAAATGAAGCAAATCAGAATGTTACCGTCAATGGTAACCATTATCGCGACATGTTAACGGACTATGTGCTTTCTTTCAATTCAAGCACATGATCTCGGTGAGCTCTAGTTTCAACAAGACGGCGCTACGAGCCATACAGAGCCTTGAACAATGGACTTGTTGGGAAATCTTTTTGGTGAGCACTTAATTTCACGTTCTGCTACGGTAAATTGGGCGCTTAAATCGTACGATATCACAACTTTGGACTATTTTCTCTGGGGATATGTAAATTCTTAGGTCTTCAGGAATAAGCCATCTACGATTGACGCTTTGGAAACCAACATTACTCGTTTTATCAGCGAGATACCAGTCGCTATGCTCGAACGAGTCACTTAAATTCCGAATGGACCACCTCAAACGTAGTCGTGGAAAATATTTACATAATATCGTTTTAAAAACTAAATGCCATGAATTGTTCTTTAAATCGATGTTAAAAATGTTAGGTTTGCTTTCCAGTTTATGTACTTTATTTTACATTATAAATCAAATCTTACGATGAATCACCCTTTAGTATTATTTAATAGTTTTTTTTATATATTTCATATTTCATACCCTGTTAGAACTTAAAAAATTTTATTTATTTATTTCATTTCATCTACTAGCTAAGCTATACAGATTGCAATTCAATAATAAATACTAAAGACTAAAATTAAGCTAACAAATGAAGTAAAACTCTTTTGAAGCGATCTCGAGAAAGATGTAGATCAAGAAAACTATAAACGTCATTGAATGATACAATAACTCTGGACATAGGCTCATTATGGCCGTAATTTGTTCTGTGAACAGGTCGAAGCAGAAGGTTTCTTTCCCTTAAAGGACTAGCTGGGGCATAAATAGGGACATGAGCTAAAAGAGATGGACATTTAATGTGATAGCATAACAGGTTCCTTATCAGCATGATGTCATGAGCTTTTCTTCTAGAACTTAAAGCTGATATGCCTAACAATTGACATTGAGTCCGGTAAGAAATATCAAAATCCCAGCTTATTTGCCGAAAAATGTATTTTGTGAAACCCTCTGGACTTTCTCAAGACAATCAGAGTGAATTTTAAATAAAGAATTCCATATAAAATCGGCATATTCTAGCTGAGATCTCACCAAAGCAATAAAAAGCTAAATAAGGGTATGAGGATCGGAAAATTCCTTGCTATTTCGTTTAATAAAACTACAAAGCTTATTTGCTTTAGCAATAACGTGGTCAACATGAGATGGAAAGGTGAACCTCGAAAAAATTAAATAAAGACGGTTCTTAGATCATACTGTAAAAACTCACAGTCAAGCAAAGTTTTTATTTTATTGGGTATATAATTTAATTCGTGCGGTTTTTTTTTCAAAATTTGAACGTTTATTTAAGAAAAACATGTACAATAGTATTATTCAAAGTATTACCCATCTGAAGCTATAACTTTTTCCTATCTTTCTGGCAATTTTTGGATCCCATCGCAAAAGAACTGCTCCGGCTTGGCAGCTAAGATTGAATCAAGCCAATTTTTGATATTCTGCTCTGATGTGAACCGTATTTCAGTGAGAGCGTTCTGCATCGACCGGAACAAATGGTAGTCAGAAGGGGCAATGTCTGGGCTATAAAGCGGGTGGAGTAAGACTTCCCATCCACTGTTTTCCAAATAGTTCTTAACCGGAATAGCAACGTGGGGCCGAGCGTTGTCATGATGGAAAATTATTGCCTCGTGTCTGGTCGCATATTCCGGGCGTTTTTCGGCTACTGCTCTCTTCAAACGGATTAATTGTGTTCGGTAGCGTTGTCTATTAATGGTATCACCCGGTTTTAGCAGCTCATAATACAGCACACCAATCTGATCCCACCAAATACAGAGCATTACCATCGCGCCATGGATATTCGGCTTCGCCGTTGATTTGGCTGGTTGGCCGGGTTTCACATATGATTTTTTGCGCTTGGGGTTATCGTAATGGATTCATTTTTCATCACCAGTAACAATCCGATGCAAAAATGACTTCCTTTTGTGGCGTTCCAGCAGCATTTCGGACAAGCAAACCGCCTTTCGACGTCTCTCGGCTTGAGTTCATGTGGAACCCAATTTCCTTGCTTTTGAACATATCCAGCTGCTCTTAAACGTTTTGAAATGGCTGCTTGAGTGACACCCACAGATTTTGCGAGCTCTTCTTGTGTTTGGCAACAATCTTCATAGAGTAATGCTTCCAGTTCTTCATTTTCAAACTTTTTTGGCTGCCCAGGACGTTTATCGTCTTCCAAGCCAAAATCACCACTTTTAAATCGTGCAAACTTCTTTTGGCACGTTCGCTCAGCTAGCGCATGTTCACCATAGACTTCCACCAAAATACGATGACTTTCGGGAGCAGTTCTCAGTAATGAAGAAGAACTTCCCGCAAAAACACTTTTTCAGGCACAAAGTTCGACATATTTGAGTGAAAAAAAATGATTGTTGTTTACGCTTCAAATCAATGACATATACTGAAATGACGTACAATGACAGTAGCTTTCCAACGCATGTTCCAATGGAATAATAGCAATGGAATAATACAAGTTACGCCATCTCTTAGGAAACCGCACGAATTAAGTTATAGACCCAATAATAAACAGCTTTAAGTCATCAGCATACATCAAGTAATGACAATATTTCAATGTACACGATATGTTGTGTAAAAAGAAGCGGACCCAAATGACTACGTTGTGGTAGAGCTGCACTCAATCGATTGTGAAAGGTAATTATCTATTTTGACTCTTTGAATCCTGTCAATCAAAAAAGATGCTATCCAATTGAGTATTGCAGAGTGAAACCCTAAACTTTCAAGTTTCTTTTAGCAAAATATGATGGTTGACGGAGTCAAATGCCTTACTGAAGTCAGTGTAAGCATTGCAAATGAATTCCTTTACTGTAAATTCTATCTTAGATTTATCTATGCATTCAAAGAGTTGTTTCAAGGCGGGTAATTTGCAAATTCCTCTATAAATTTCAATATCGTGCTTAGATGCAGATTTTAAAATCGAAATAAGAAAGGTCGATTTCCATTCTTCAAGAAAAATAGCGGAGGACAACGATAGATTTTCTTTTTTATAATACCGCGCGCGCACAAAGTGGTTATGAATACCCTTTTACTGGTTTTTTCTCCAGGGCGCGGGTGGGTGGTGAAGTAGTTTGAAACTCAGGTGTATTAGGTTTCGATATTTTTCCCAGAGTTGGTTGTCAAACTGGACGGAACGAGCTAGTACATCCTCCTCAACCAGTGCGTCTTAAGTACGTGTTAGTTGTTTTCTTTTTCACAGAATTGCCCGGCACGGAATTCGAACCCGCTACCCTCTGCTTGAGGAGTTTATGCATATACCACTACACCACGGCCACCACATTTAAAAATTTGATGAAGGAGATTGCAAATTGCTTGAGAAAACTTTTTAAAAATAATCGCAGGAATAACATCGGGGCCAGGATTTGAATAGGGCTTAAAATAATCAAGAGCCAATAAAACATCCTGAAGACTTAGATGGATGAGGCCGATATCAATTCTGCATTCAGTAGCTGGTATATAAAACTAGATGTAGCGGGTTTTAAATACACAGATTCGAAGAATTGCGCAAAAAAAATCTAGTGTTGTATTAACATCCATAGATTCAATGTTTTTATAAACCATGGCTTTAGGCAGACCAGTAGATTTTCTTTTGCTATTTATGAAAGTCCAGAAGCGCTTGGAGTCAGTTCTTATTTTATTTTCAATTTAAATTACATCGTTTTTTTTGTAGTTTTTTTACGTGCCTTGTTTTTAAGATTCTTAAGATGAGAGAGCCTTCTATTTTACCATGGGGGCTTAGATAAATTCTTCTTTGGCCTATATGGGACAAAAGAGTTAAATCCATTGAATAGGATGGACTTGAAATAATTGTAAGAATCCTGAAGGGACAGATGTCTCAGATTACTGTTCCAATCAATGTTATGAAGATGATCAAGCCATACAAATCAGTTTTTAAACAAATGAATGTCAGATGTGGGGCTCCCTGTGTTAACGAAATCATAGTTAATACTGCATTGATAGTTCTAAAATGTTGCCTGTTCTTTAAATAACTCAGATAATTCTGGCACGATTTTTTTTTTAAATTTTAGTTAAATGTGTATTATTTTAGATTTCGAGTAGTACTGCAAAAGTTTTGAAAGAGTTCTCTAGCGAAGCCTAGGCAGACAAAGTCCTTAGCTGCCTCATAGTTATATCTGTCGAAAGTGACGTTCTGTCTGAGACGTCGATGTTGGGTGTGCTTTCTTGTTGACGACAATACCTGGTCTTGCACTCGTTGACCGTTAAACTCATCTTCGCCACTTCCCGACGACATTAATGCCAAGCTAGGAAGATAGGGCAGTCTTGGTAAAACTGTTGAGAAGTATACTCGTAGCCTGCCACCTTCGATAACGGATTTAGGTTAATCGAACTCGCCGAGTGGCGAAACATTATCGTAGCTGGCAAGCAGTTCCCATATATCGATATTCATAAGCCCGACATTGAGCACATTGCGATCGACACAACGCACTCCTTTCGAATGTTCAAACGTTTTGAGGTGCCAACATTGACTCGGATCAATTGGCCAAACGTTACCAAGGTACGGTTGCAGATATCCGGATATCGTAAAGGCCAAACTTAGCAATTCGAGTCTTCCTTAATCTCTTGAGAGATCCAATGCCGCCAGCATCAAGTCTTGAACGCCAATGGCCACATTGCCAAATAACCATCAGCGCCTCTGATCTGCCCTGTTCTACAGCTAAGGAAAATGCATAAGAAGCGCCGCTGCGTAGAAGGACTAGAACTGCTCACAAGTTCTGCGACCAAAAGAGGAGGAACGCACACCGGTTTGTCAGGAGCAAAAAGAAGGAGCACGAAAAGTATCTACCAAGTATGGTAAATACAATACAATACAATACATACCATACATTTGTAGAGTTGCAGTCGATGCTGAGCATTGAAAGAGCATTTCTGTAGAATGAACTTTATCAAAAGAGGATGAAGGTGCTCTTGGGGGATTGAAGAGAAAAATTCTCCGGCGATTTTTGGAGGAGAAGATACAACGAAGAACTGTATGGGCTTTTCCACGGCATGGACTTAGCCATAAGAATAAAATTCCATCGACTGAGGTGGCCGGGTCATATAACACGGATGGAGACCAACGGCCTGGTCTGCAGGCCAGGCCATCCGGCCTGACAAACATTCGAATCCGACCCCGAAAGACAGCGCAGTAGAGAAAAATCCCTACTCAGGTGGTGCACGTGAGTAGAAGGGAACCTTAACCATGCAAAACTTCAGGCAGCTAACTAAAGACCGATATGTAACTAAGAATAGCCAAAAGTCAGACAGAGCTAAACCAGGCGAATAGGGCGATTGTGAAACGATATGATTCGATTTTTGGTCAAATAGTCACGTACAAACAATGCAGATGACACCTGATGCAAAAACAAGAGGTTGTCTGGCTATAATTCTAGCCGCTTCTGGTGAATAGCTTCACGCAAAATACCCCTTGATAACATTGTGGATCGGCGGGACTCATAATACACGACATCATGAAAATCGAAGAAAACTGTCAACATCGTCTTGATTTTCGGCTTGCCTTGACGTATCTTTTCGGTCTAGGCTTACCTTTTTTTTTTTTAAAGAACTTAAAACTCAAATGGGTATTACTGTACTTAAAGTGCTTGAGCACGTGTTAAGTTTGTAGGAAAATAGGACAGAGAAAGATGAAAGATAAAAAGGCTCAGTGGCTTCATGGCAAGACTAAATTATTAGTGTCATTGGATTTGTTATTGTATTTTAGGCAACCACTCATTTTACGTATATTTATGTAGTTGCCCGAAATAAATAATGTCTTCGGATGCAGCAGGTATTGAACTCCGAACAATCTAATTTGGAAGCAAATACTCTACTACTTGAGCCACGGCCACAGACCTTTGGCACGACATTTACTTAATTGGTTGATCTCACGTAGTAAAACAACGCTCTTTTAAAAAAAATTTGTGTTTTTTGGGAACTATATGGACCCAATCCATATTCGTGTGATTGAACGCCAAATTCTTGAATGAAGACGGCCAGAACAATCATCGTCTTCTTATAACAACATACAGTGCATTGTCACCAAAAACATTTTCCAACATTTACAATATTTTGGCAACCGGAATTCAAATTCTGAAGCAAAATTTCATGCAACTTCTTTGCTGAATTTTTTCACTCATTTTTAAAATTGAAAAATACAATTTTTTACTCGTAGATGAAAGTAAACAAGCGTATCTCAATAACTACTAAGATGTCGCTTTGGTACCTACCAACCTAAGATACTCCTTTGGATAAGCCCGCGCAATTTGAATGGGAAAGTCCACTACTTTTTGATTAGAGTGTGTATGATGTGCTTTTCCACAAACAATTGTAGCTTTATTTTCTACCAAAGTAGAAAAATTGAGAAAGTAAAATTTATCAATTGATATTTCAATTAATTTATGAATTAAAACTGTGCTATTCTAGATAAATTGACAGAATTTTACGATTAAATGATTAAATTTCACTCTGGTCACACTGCTTACAACGAATTTCCATCACATTTTCCCGTGGAACTATCGTGGAAGCTACATTTTCGGAGAACTACAAGTATGATGTAATGGTGTGTAGCTGCATTGTTGGAAATTACAATTCTGCTGATTGCAATTGAAGAAATTAAAAGTACATTCGTGTTTGCAGTGATGAAATTAAATCACTTGTTTTCAATTAATATGATATAACGCGCAACAGGGTGGGGCTGAACTTCCCTTTGGAATTTAATTGATGCACTGTAACATTCTGGAGTCGATGCGCTGCGTTTGAAACTACTTTGTCTAATTTTAGATTCTAAAGTATTTAATGGTTTATGTAAATATGCATTTCATGTCGGTGGTGGAGCTATTTTTAATTAATTTTTTTGTTAAAAAAAAAACAATTAAATTACCGATGCTTTTAAGTTTATGGTATTTATCATTGTGAAAACAATGTAGGTACGAATAGTTTCTGCTCTGTAATTGGGTTTTCTCAATTGAAATTGTTTTTGGAAGAAGCACGCTGAAATAGTTCAACACAGTGACCAAGTGTATGTTGGTTGATGGTTACAAAGTAGTGTCATTATTGGCATTGGACATTTCCTCAGACAGCATGTCGCTAATCACTGTTCGGGTTTTTTTTTTTTTTTGTAACAGAGCACTCAGACAAAGAATAATCCATTCTTCTTTTTAAAAAAATCTTTTAGTCGTACGATCTTACGAAAAAAGATGGGTAAGGGCTTCAGTTAAGAGGTGCCTACAGTACCAGCACTTACTACATCAGTGAAATAGTGAAAAAGTGCTCCGTGGTGCCTTCATAATTTTCGCAGGATGTTGTGTCACTTATACCCAGCACATTTAGGTGCCTTGCAAAACTGTAATGCCCTGTCAAGACGCCAGTAAGCAATCTGCAGACTTTCTTGCTAAGAGATAACAGAAAGGCCGCTGATTTCCTAAAAACGTCGGGAAGCATTTGTTTGGTCTGCCTACATCCCGCGGAGCTGTGCCATCTGCAGTTATGCTCGTATGAGACCCGACTGTCAATTGAAGACTTAACCGCAGGCAGACCCAACGTAGTTCGGGTACTGAAAAACCCTCCTCTGAACCATGCCTGGCAAGTTCATCACCGATTTCATTTCCCGTGTTCCCATTGTGACCTGGGACCCCGACAAAGGTCACTAATTTAGCTTTCCGACTGCGTTCAGTCATCTCTTGCCTTCATGAACTAGTTTGGAAGTCGTAAGAGGTTTCAGTAAGCCTCTAAGCGCAGTTTGGCTATCGCTGCAGATGCAAATGCTTCGCCCCCTCCAACGGCTCTCCGCAATATATGGTAGTTCGCTGTCATCAAGATAACGTAAATTTCTACTTGGAAGACAGATGCAAGCTTACCTAACGTGAAGTGAAATCCAACGTTGTAGTCCTACAGAAAGACAACAGCGCCACATCCTATATTGGTTTTGGAGCCTTCCGGGAAGACCCGATTACATTCCTATTCCGACTCAGATTCTGGCCGAAGCCAGTCCTGCGCACAAGGAAAATCGATTTCGTTTTTTTTCTGCAGCAAGAGTTCCGATGTCATTGGCATCGGACGGCATGTCCATAAGAATGGAGTCATAAGACAACCGACGCGCAAATTCATCAAAGCACCAGTGCGTGTTTTACCACTCCTTTTTAGTCGGAAGATGGCTTTGAGAGTGCAGCCCATGATATGAATATCAAGGGGAGCGAAATTCATCAATGCATCTAGAGCGGAGCCAGGAGTGCTATGGAAAGTCCCCATGCACCTGAGACAAACCGTACTTTGGAGTTTGGTTAAAGCAGCAATCACGTATTTTCGCGAGAGCTTATTCCATCATACAACCGACGCCTTATCATAGCCGTGTAGACCCAAAAGATCCTTCACGGTGACAGACGCTATGTCTTTCCAAAAACTCCTTAAATGCTTTCGACGTAACACGTTTAGTAATGAGAAGTTTGTTATCCAGAATAATTAGCATCTTTAGAGACTTGGATGATGATGCTAGTGCTTACTAGATGGGTTAGACTAGGTAGCTTCCTTCTTCTCGTAAAGAGAACAACCTCAGTTTTGAGAGGATTGACTGAAAACTCATTACTAGTACATCAGTCGTCGATCACGTCTAGGGCTGCATGCGCTTTGGAGCAGACAGTCGCTAGGCGTGATCCAACAAACAGTACAGCTACATCCTCTGCGTATGCTTGTGCATAGAAGTTAGAACTATTGAGCGCGTTGAGCAGTGAGTCGACCAACATGCACTATAGCAGTGGAGATAGAAAACCGCCTTGCGGGCAGCCCCTGGCCACTACATACTAGCCGCGGCCAGCATCCGCAATCAATGTTCTATTCACCAGCATTGCTTTTATCCACAAAAGCAGTGACTCGTCTAAGCTCTGTTATCTGGCCGAGTTACACATGCCGTCAAAAGTTTCGTTGTCGAAAGCACAGTCTCCAGTTGAAAATGTGAGCCTTGTTGAAACTTATTACCTAAAATCGGTAATATTTTCAAACCTCCAAGGAGCTTCTGGCCTAAAGAGATCATTCTAGTGTATGAACATAGAGACCGGAGATTTAAACAGCCATCACACTCCCTGGAGATACCATGCGGATGACGATAACGGAGCAAAACTGTCAGAATGGGCTGACATTAATCGTCTGACGCCAAAGACAGAGGAACCTTCTACTTAAAAAGTTTAAACCACGACCACAACCCAGATCAGTGCTTCGCTTAATTCAATAACACTGAACATGAGCAACAAGACGGATCTTACCTCGAATCCAACACCGTCCAATTGTCCCGGGATAAAGATCGCGTTGGTAAACTCCACTAAGCTGCCAAGGTGAAAGTCATCATGGCAAGATTTCGCCGAAGATCTCCACAGCAGTGTCCGCTAGATCCCTCATATTGCCAAAAACTATATTCGCTTTGTTGGCATCGTAATAGCCACAACAAAGAAGCACATCTCACGTGGTTATCTCTTAAGTGTATGTTATAAGATCTTCGAACGCTTAATGTGTGCATATAAAAGAATTGAAGTAGGCTTAAGACTGGCACTGTATTCAGAAATTAGGTCGATGCGACCTGGCCCACTGGAATTGTCTACAAACTCTTGAAATTTACGTTACAAAACAACGCAAACCTGACCTACAGCATGCTGAGTAATCGCATGTGGAATACAATATGAAATAAATCCAAACAACTTTCATATGTGGACGATCTAGTTCTAGCCACACAACATAAGATCGTGCACTTCCTAGATCGCACATATGGTCAGGTCAGTGCCCCAGCTATGACACAAGTCTGGGTATGGAAGCCATCTTTGAGCGAGCTATCGCAAAACGCAGCCTGCATTGCACCACGTGTGGTAATGAATTAACGTTCTTAAAATTTTTGACAGGACATAAACTTTTAGTAGCCAGCTCACAGTCCCGAGATCACAATATAGTCCGGGCAGACAAATCAACTGCTAAAACTCATCTATAAGATATGGTCAGACATGCCCGAAACATTGTTTATCCGTTGAACAAGAAGAGAGACTCTTGCGCCATTCATGAACACTCTGGTTACTTCCTACCAGTGCGGTATGGAAAGTCCACCATCGATCAAATATTAACACCAAGACAGATCTTGAAAAAAGAGCCGGTAATTTTAGATTAACACTCGTCAACTTCAAATACGTATATAGTAGCGTGGATAGCAGCAGTGGCAGCTATACAAAATCGTGTCTAGTTTTGACATTCCTGTCCAACAAGTCAGGTTGTGCAGAATGACTATGGAGAATTTTCACTGCTCCATCAGGGTCAGCAGTGAGTTAAGCGAGACCTTCAATATCAAGAAAGATTTTGGGTTATTTTGTCGATAATATAAGGATAGGACTTACAACCGAATAATAGAACCTATAGGCCAGCCAATTGACATCCCCCAACACCGATGCTTTTGATTTATATCAATAATGTCGCATCGAAATTATCAATAGCAAACCGCAACTTTAAGCCTTCAATCGTAACACTTACCCTCACCATACCCTTATGCACACCTCTGGACGTGTATCGTGTCGTACAACTCGTTTATGAATTCCTTACAATCTGCAAACATTCAAAACCAACGTACATCGGTATTCCTCTTTCTTTCCTACCTAAAAGGTTCCTTCGGCCGCCCTGTGTGTAATTATCTTAAAAGTATACATAGTTCCCGATTATGACAGTTCTTATGACCCTTACCGAGCTCAAAGAGTGAATAAAACCTCAACCGCAATTCCTGGCCGGAATGCGGAGCTATGTTTTTGCTTTCCAAGCAAAATCTAATACATATATGTGTATGAATACAATAAAAGTGCGCTCCTCAGACTTAAGATGACCCTAAATCTTCATCCGTAGCTTTCCAAATAGGCAGTCCAAGGAACCCAATGGCCAATGTCGATCGTTGGAAGTTCATGAGCGGAAACCAATCCATTCCAAAAGTAAAAAGTACTCCCTTATCTTTTTGTCGTGCCGCCTGAAGAACGCGTATCCAAGAGTTTAACATTCCATCACGTTTTCGTTTTATTAGGGCTTAACTCTTTTCTAGTAAAAACTTATTTCCCTATGGGGTCACTTAAATAGGCTTCGAAAGATCTGCCTAAAAATCATCAATGCTGACCGTTTTGCTCATTTCAGACAAATCGCTGGGTCTGATCCCACCAAACTTATACGCAATTAAACACTTCTTGGACGGTGTATGTTCTCTTTCAGACGTCGCGTCGTTTTCTTTGACGATATCTCAAAGGCGCTTTTCAACGACTTGGCCTAGCTATACAGGTAAGCATTAAAGCATACAAAGACTCAACTTTATATCTTTACTGAGGCAAGCGAGGATACTGGCTTATCTACACTTCATCGAGGATGCTTAAATTAGATGTGCGCTTGTTTGTGTCAAAAGTATGGTACCACTCTTAAGACCTACATCGATGCCAAGGTTAGAGCTACAGGCTACTGTGTTGAGGTCTAGAATGGCCAATCGGTAAGCTCAATCGCGAAATGTAAGCCATTTGTCATGTTTCGTGTAACAGAGATATTTGGGAAGACAAGTTTGAATGAACAGAACTGGATCCCAACCAAGATGGACGTCGTTGACGCGGCGAAAAAGTGAACAAAGGTGCTTGTTGCTTGTTGCACCGTTTCTCATCGTGGACACGATTGTATCATGGTATGGTATGGGTGCTCCAGTCGTACTATATTCTATTTCAACACAAGTCCAGGCAAGGGTGGTCAGTGAGATAAAGCAACGATTTTGGGTTTCTGGCTTACATCATCTTGTCAAATCGTACCGTAGAATGTGCCAATGGTATCGTATTCCTCGAGATAAAACAGCAGTACCTACCTGAGATTTTTGACCATACAATCGGCCGTTCAGCTTTATCTGGAGGGACTACCTTGGTGCTTTATGTAAATATCGCCAGGCACATTAAGATCTACGCAATTTGAGGTGGCGCAAACACTTTTGACCGATTCTTGTGTTATTTGTGTTACAAATTTCATGGCAAGGCGGGAGGTACTATTAGGGCTTAACCACGACAAAAGCAGTAATCAGAGAAGAAACAGATCCGATCCAGATCGATCGTGGCAAGATCCAGGAAAGATATACAAAACAGACTGGCACTTTAAACCCACCGCTGCGTTTCATATGGGAGTTGGTGGAGAAAGACTGGTGGGGTCAGTAAAGAATGTTTTGTGAACAATGCTGATAAAGGTTGAAGGGATCATAAATTCGCCATCACTCACACATGTATGTGTGGAAGCAATAACACTAAACCACTTCTTATAGAGAAAGCACAAGGAATTTTCTGTGGCAAAGATGTAATACTACGCAATGGGTGGGTAAAATTCCAAAAACTAACCGATATCTTCTTAAAACGGTGAGTGTGTGGAAACTAACGAACATTTACACGAGAGAAGAAGTGGCTCCGAAATGTTAAGAACATTGAAGAAGGAGACATTATCGCAGTAATTGATGAAAATTTGAAGATGAAAAGTAAGATGGTTGTAGTTATCAGGACCCGTGACGGCCAAGTAAGAATCAAGACAGCGACAATTGTGTATGCAGATCATTGGTTGGTAGTACAGCAGCAGGAGCGGCTAGCTCAGCGAAAACGTGTATTGTTTGTTTTATCCTCATTCATTCTGAGACCAACTCGTTTGGCTTGTTCTTCTACAGCAGTAAAATCCTCAATAATGGCACGCTGGGAAAGGGCGATGATGGCGATATCCTCTGCATAGCCCAGCAGCTGGATGAATTTATTAAATATTCGTGTTTACGCAGGCCTTTCGCACTATCTGCTTTAGCACAAGATTAAAGAAATCACACGACAACGCGTCTCCTTGCTGAAATTCGGTGCATTTTTGGAATATTTCGGAGGTTTTGTTTCGGATGATCAGTTTTCTCGGGATCCCGAATTTCGCCATCGCGTTATATAATTCAGATTCCTTTCGTATGCGGCTTTGAAGTCGATGAAGAGATGGTGAGTATTGATTTAGAACTCGTTGGTCTTTTTCAGGATTTTCCGCAGTGTGAAAGTTTGGTCTATCGTCGTTTTGCCGGACCGGAAGTCACACAGATAGGTGCAGATGAGTGTGGTGCAAAACGGCTTTAGTCCTTCACACAGTACTCTGGATAGAATCTTGTAGGTTACGTTAAGCAGAGATATGCTTCGATAGTTCTTATAAGACATGGGATCGCCTTTCTTAAAGATAGGGCTGATAGAACTGAAAGTTCTTCGAGCATGCTTTCGTTCTCCCATACTTTACAGATGATCTGTAATCCGCCCGAGCACGTGGCCTTATTATTCTTCAACTTTTTAAGCACTTCGTCTACAATTCTTGGTGGGTCGGTGACAAGATAACCCTAAGAGTTTCCTGAGTGGTTCTACCGTCCGGCGTTAGCCAGTTTGCTGTGTGTATTCTCTTATGAGGGAATCATGTGCTACTTATTACCGTATTACTAGCTGCTGCAAAGTCAATGAGGCGCTAGCCGTTATCTGTTGTCGTTTCGTGGAGGCTGTGTTTTCTGACCACTCTGCTAAAGATGCCCTCCTTATTAATTTTGGTATTGAAGTCCGCGAGCACGATTTTAACATCGTACTCCGGATAAAAGAAATCCGCTTTGATAAGTTGTAATGATAGGGGCGTGTGCACATATGAGGCTGATGTTGTAGAATTTCCATTAGATGCGGACCACAGCCTGGTGATCGCTAATTGGTTTCAAATCGATACCCTTCGATCTCAACCGCTTTTCCTCGACGAATCCGCATCCTAATATGTGCAACCTTTTGTTGCAGCTGTAATATATATCGCACTCCTTTCTTTTCATCATTCCTTATTCTATCCAGCGCACTTCCTGGATCGCAGTAATGTCCGCCTTTACTGCGTGAGGATATTTTCCAGTTTTTGGGTAGTTCTTACTCCTCCTTTAAATCAGTCCTTTTTCGCTCCTTTTCGTCGGAGGTTCGTTTTCCTCCGAGACAGTTAGTTCTCTCGTAACGATGGGTTGTCTCACGTTGTTGGGCTGTTAACCCTACACACAACTTCCAAATCCTGTCGGGGTAGAAGGAAGTGTCCTCTTGCCTAGAACACGGCTGCTTAGATTAGTTCACTATTCAGAGGCTTCTGAGATAGCTATCCAGGAGCGCCACGTGGGGGGTGTATATTAGCTGGATCTGTACAGTGACAGGGATCGTATCTGGTATCTATCCTGGTTGAGAGCATTCAGAACTTTACCCTGTATGTGCATTTCAATGCTATTAAAGGAGTTAAATCCAATAACGCACCCTATGTGGCTGCCATCATCTCTACTGATGTCCATTGCGAGAAGTTAAACATAGATTTCATTTACTTCATACGACAACCCATTTCGCGGTCTCGATTCTCCAAAACTTGACTCTGTAAACGACAATGAAAGCACGCTTTACACCAGTTAAGTTAAGTACTAATGGTCTCGGTTGCCTAGCCCCGAAGTTTGTAGTAATCCTTATTCCACCTCTCATAACTTAAATTCTGAATTTTGCACATACAATTTCCACCTTCCTCCGTGAATGAAAAAAGTAATAATAGTCCCTTTCCAAAGAAAGTAATGAGTAAGTGAAGGCCAATTGCAACTATGCCTTACTTGTCTTATAGATCTAAATAACAACAACCTTCTATGTGAACCTAAGTCCGGCTTCCGAAACTGCACTGCAACGATGCAATAGGTCCGTGATGTTTGGTATAAGAACCATCCGACACACTTAACTCAATTTGATTTCCTATCAGCATTTGACATATGTAATTATTGACGCAATCCCTAGCAGTAAACATCTGTAGCACTTACTAGGTAATATCTCAAGAGAAAAAAACAATGTACTGGTGAGGAGTTCTCGAATTATATAAACGTACAAAGTGGGGTACCACAGGGATCATTCCGCTGACTTACAACTTTTTCCCTTCAATGAACGGTTTGCCAGACATTGTAAAACACTGCTGTATCAGCTTTTTTTAATTCTAACTTTCCCGGGGATACACACATTAATACTCTCATCCGCAAGGTTTCCTTCATGTGATATGAATGAACCATTAAGCTTGGTGCCTCTCGTAGTAGCGTAAGTATTGCACCTATCTGTTGCACTTTCAACCAAAAGTTAAGATGATGTGTGCGCTAACAGAGTAAAAATGTTTTGGTCAAGCCTTGTTTGTATCCAATGTACAATGTATCCCGAAGCACGAAACTTCTGCAAAGTTACCTTTGTCCATGTAATACATCTTTAAAAAATCCAATTTTATTGAAAGTTACTTCTAAATAATTACAATTGACGGCAGTCATTTCAAAACAGGTGACCAAATTAATCACTGTGTGTATCCATAAGTATCCTGCACATACAACACTTTATGCTATTTCTGTTGTGCCTGTCACTGGTAACAATCTATGATTTCTATCAAACGGATATAGTCCCAATATAGTTGTTACTTTGACTTATGTAAATATTTCACTCCCTTTTCTGATTGGAAAGGACTCATATCGGTTAATCTCTAGCACCACTTGTGCTTCGTCATTGAAATGGTATTCTCACTCCTTGTCCTGTGATACAATCAAACCACGCATTCAATCTGAACATTGGTTGAACAAAAAGAAAAAAAAAAACTTCATTAACTCCAAAACATTGTTTAGTACTTTTACGTCTGATGTGTCGACGCCTGAAAAACGCTGTAATTTGACCAAAATTACCCACTCCAGAAGGCACCCACCCACAATTACAATATATTTTACTTCTATCGTGACAATTGTGTGCACTATTAGCGTGCAAAGAGTTAATGGTTTCAAATTAATGACACTATATAACGAATGGTAAATCGATTTTATTGATATAAACAGTTAAACACAATAGACTTGCACTACAGCATAGGGGACGGCTAAAATAAGTTTACAAGAATGCCATGCATATGTATGGCTGTTTACTTGTCCTGGTATGGATCTTTTCCAATGTATCGATCCAAGAGTTTATTACCTTCAGGGTCTACCTCGGACAATTGCGAAAATCCTTCCTCATCGACAAAGCATATCTCATGGCCATCAGGATCAGCAAGAATGATTACACGTACTGTTGCTTTGCCGGGTGTTTCTAAAGTGATGAGAGGAGTTAAAATGGTTCCAGATGTGGCTTTAATTAATTCATCAATTCGTGGTTGAACATCAAGTGGAACTGCAAATGCAATTCGTCCATAGGCCTTGGCGCGATCTAATGGATCGGAAATCTCTCGAATACGTAAAGAAGCCTGTTTATCACCGTACGAGAGAAGAATTGATTGCTGTTCCTCATTGAGGAGTTTCATTGTCAGTAAGTCGTTCCAGTACTTCTTGGAGTTTGCCAGATTAGTGGAATGTAGTGTCACTTCAACAACAGGATCAACATCTGTAGGCTGGGGTTCATCAAGAACGTAGAACTTGTATCCATCTGGGGAAGTCAGAATGTGAAATTTATCTTGCTGTGCTATGGGATAATTGTTTTCACGGGCCCGCTCAATTGCTTCCTTCGATCTGATAGTAATGCCTCCAAAGTCATTTCCTGAAATGAGATAGAATTTCTATTTCTGTTATTCGCTCAAAAGTAATTAAGAATGCCAAACTAATTATGATTAATTATAGCGATGACAAAACTAGACCCTAATGTGCATCATTAGGGTTTTCTAATAACGACTTGACAATTTTTTTTTTTTAAATAAAAGGCAAACCAATTGAGATATTTCAAAAACTTTATTATTGGCTTGAAGTACAATCAAAACATTTATAAATGGAGCTCGACTTCGTTTATATGGCCACCGCGGGCACGTTTGCAGCGGTCGATTCGTTGGACCCAATTTTCAACGACTCGGCCACACATTTCGGCCTGAGTTGGCTCTGAGTTCTTCCAACGTCGTCGGCATGATGGCATAAACCAATGACTTAACGTAGTCCCACAGAAAATAGTCAAGCGGCGTAAAATCGCACGAACGAGGCGGCCAATTAACTGACCCATGTCTTCAGATAACACGCTCACCATACTTACTCTTCAATAAATCGATTGTAGAGTGTGCTGTGTGGCTTGTGGCACCATCCTGTTGAAACCACATGTCATCCAAGTCCATATCTTCCAATTTGGGCCAAAAATAATCGGTGATCATGGCGCGATAACGCTGACCATTCACAGTAACGTGACGATCGTTACTGTATGGCCCAATAACGTCGCCGGCATGCAAACCTCACCAAACAGTTATTTTTTGTGGATGAAGTGGTGATTCATGAAGCACATGTGGGTTTTCACTCGACCAATAACGCATATTTTGCTTATTTACGAACCCATTGAGCCAAAAATGAGCTTCGTCACTGAAGATGATTTTCCGACTCCGAATATCTGTAGAAAATTTTTATAATATGCAGACTTTGCTCATTAGTATACTTTACCATGATGAAAATGTTGAGTTTACTGAATAAATTGACAGTGACAGTTTGATGATTAGTGAAAGAGTGCGTTCACAAATTAAATTCAAAGTTGTCAAGTCCCTATTGGAAAACCCTATATTTATAACAAACTCTGCGAAAGAGAAATCGCTATTTAGCACAATTGAAGCATTTGTGTTATGCTTGCCGGAAATTTTGATATAACGGGTGACCAGATAGCAATGATAGTTTTTCCAATTACTATTATGGTAATTGTCAGTTACCAATGACATCCAGCTGTCAAAATATTCAGTAAGGCTCGCCATTAGATCTTTAGTCACCAATAAGACAGAGGGATCGGTGCAAAATGAAGAAAACATATCCGGCGTAGCGGCCAGTATGGAAGAAGACCCAGAAATGTCGATTCGGCGCCGATCAGCTGAATACGGCATCGCCAGAGAGCTCGAGTTAAAAATTGTCTGGAGTGATCCAGAGTCTGCAGGTGATCAAATTCAACAACGATATCTGGCTCTCCGCATATAAACTGATCAAATGTTTTACAGGCAAACAGGATAGCTGTTCAGGTTTAGTCAAACCTTGTTGCAATACATGTCCAAGGCCTTTTGAGCCTGCGTGGCATTAGGGTGACCGGATAAGAACGATAAGAAACAAAATTTAATTATGACAAAACGGTTTATTTTGAAGCTATGTTCATGCCATTATATGTGGAAGAGCACATCATTCAAATGGCCGACTCGGATTCCCTAGCAGTGCTTCAAGCGGTCGGTCCAATTTTTGATGGCTTGGTCCAACATGTGCGGCGTTATTCCGATAATAGCGTGTCGAATGTTGCCATCGAGCTCTTCCAAAGTTGTTAGCTTGTTAGCGTAGACCGATGAAGCCCCACAGAAAATAACTGAGTGGCACGCCGTGAGATGACCCAGTCGCCAAATTTCTCCTTCATAACTTTGAGCGTTGCATCGCTTGAATAACATGTAGCGCCGTCTTGTTAGAACCACAGCTTTGTTATATTGATCTTGTCAAGCTCTGACCACAGAAAGCCCATCAACATCGCTCTGTACTCGAGAACATTGATCATAACGGTGTCTCCTTCCTCAATTCGAAAGAAATAAAGTTCGACAATGCCGCCATGACATAAACCGTACCAAAGAGTCAATCTTTGTGAATTGATCGCTAAAATAACGGCAATTTTGCTTGTTGATATAGCCGCTGAGCCAAATATGGGCCTCGTCCGTGAAGATAATTTTTTGGCAAAAATCCAAACATCAGACATTTCCAGCGCCCAATTAGGGAACTCACGGCGTTGTCTGTGGTCGTTCGGCTACAATTCTTATACGGATGTAGGCCCAAATCTAACTGTAAAATAGGCGGGTTGACATTCTGATGACGCCCATCCAAATGAGTGTACACTCGCTCAAACTTTTCCACGGTGCGACGAATTGCTTGCACACTGAAGCCATGATTATGAGCTGGAATTTCGATATTTTTTTGATAATTTCCGCACGTTCGGCAATTGTAAAACGATGCGAATGATGAAATGGCAAACCTTACTAAATATTTTGACAGCTGGATGTCATTAGTAATTTTGACAGCTGCTGAAACATAACAATTGGAAAAACTATCATTGCTATCTAGTCACCCATTAGGTTAAATCAAATCAAACAGAATACTTAACCAGCACCGCTGTCCTCGAACAAAGTGGATTGATTAATTATCAAATCGATGCTGATCTACCTTCTATGCCATTGGGACCATCGCCAACATCACATGTCTACATTATAATTGACACACTATCTGGGCTGCAGTCGTTGAATCTACAAAGGATGTCCCAATATTCGGCTGCAAAGTCTCTGCTTGACTTTGACAAAAGAAAGAAGGCATCAAAGAAGGTGAAATAGAGGAAACGTAGGTTGCCAATTCGGCTTAAAATTGGATCAGTACACTAAAAAGCTGACTGCAATGAAGAATTGCACTGCTGGGAATATGCCACGGAGGAACCAGAAAAGGTTTTTACTCCTAGAAGGATTAGAAATGTAAACAGGCGATTGGATAGGTGTGCGAGCATGTTGGTACACGCACATAAAATGAGTGCATTTTTCATTTCTTACGCTTGCCAATTGAAGATCCCTACTTGGAATATGACGGAGGTTTTCTGGCCAACTTGGCTACCAACCAATTCTGTTTATCAAGTCTGGAAATCCGATTATGTCCACTGTGTCATTTTGAGCATCTGTTATTAACCCACGTGTAGGTGCTGCTGTGGCTAAAGTTGTCATTTAAGAGTTTGCTGGTGTTAAGGATGAGGTACACACTGCAAAAAAGGTTATAGTCTTTTGGGGAAACATCAGGAGAAACACTTGACGGGGATTTTGCAGCTTCAATTTCCAACTGAAGCAGTTTTTGCACCTTTACGCATGGGTTATGGCGCCTAGCGTTGTCATGCAAGGGATTGGACAAAGCTTCTGACCAACACAGGCTGATTTTCAGCCAATTTTGAACGAACTGTGTTAATTTTCTCACAATCCGTATACTTGATGGCGTTTATCGTTTCAGTGTCCACCAGACTGTGCTTATTATCATTTCTGGGCGAACACTAGGTTTGGGACCGTGTTTTGATTTTTAGCCTGCACCCAACCAGGTGCAGGTCTTTTAAGGTTGTTGTACAGGATCCACGTTTCATCGCAGGTGTTAATCGGGTGCAAAAACGGCTCCCTTCGATATTTATACTAAGCGATGTACAGATTCATGAGATACCCACTTATCGAGTTTGTTTATCTTCCTTATGAGAGAGACGTGTTGACTTTCTGTCCCGCACAATTTTCGTTGGGTCAGCATCTACTTCTGCTTCTACAAATACCCCCACCTTGTTAAAAATGCAGAAATATAGTCTAATGTGCCAAGTGCAGGGACAGACACGATAAATGTGTAAACTGCGTAAGATATACCTAAACTGAAGTTGGATAATAACCATGATAGTAGAGCCCTGAGTAGTGGAAAGTACAAAAAACGTGTGGAATCTAAAAAAAAAAAAAAGGTGGGCAAATGACAAGAACTGACTATATCTTCTATTTTTGACCAGTTGTAGTCTCTGGGAGCCCATCGAGAAATATTCTTCTTCGTTACATTTCATAGAGCAGCCTCTACTTCATCAAAATGATCTCCTTTTATGGCAGTCTTCAGCTTGGGGAATAGAAAAAAGACTTCTGTGGTCAGACCCCGTGAGTAACATGTGTGATATTCACAGAAACTGTTTTTTTGTTCCCAAAAACCGGGTTACCAGTTTCATTGTCGTGAAGCCAGCATTAGTCGCCCGTACATATTTCTTTGAAATGCGGTGATTGCTTCCTTACCTAATATAGTATTCATGTGCTCTTGGATTAGAAGACAGAGCTAGCCCCACGACTGAAATACTCTCTTTTATTATGAAAGTGGAGAGGCGTCCCTCTATTGGATCGTTTTTCAACAACTGCCCGCCGTTTTAAGACCATGAATGCAATTTAAATACCTTGCATAGACTTGAACACTTTAACACACGTTTCCGTTGCGGTTATATGCAGTTTAATAGCAAATTTATTGGCAGCTCTTTTTTACATTGTATAAGAACGTGACACTACAAAACAAGTACACGTACTTCAAACGAATATTGCTGACTATCAAATCAACTTATCACGTTGAAATCTTTACAGTGACTAAAGAAAGAACGAAGCAACAACGTGAACACAAACTAAACAATCCCTTCTTCAAGCTCGGTCTGAGCCGATATCACAGAAGATAGACACACTTAACACACTTGTGGGTACAAAAAGCTAAACACATGCAGTACCGTCTCTCTAAACCCAGCGCAGTTAATATTCAAAAATGTCCCTTCCATCCTGCTCCAGATCTACGAGAATGGAAGCTGTACTAGCAAAACATTCAATACAAATACTTTACGCAAAGTAAAATACAGACGATTAGATAGAAACACTCTCAACGTGATGTTCTTTTTTGTTTTATCACTTTGTCAATACAACAAATCTACATTCTCGAATATTCTTATCTCTCCGCACGCAGACAACACTCAGGCACAAATTTGAAGCTGATTATGTTCCCCCATTTATCTGAATGAATGTATGTATATGTACAATACGTACTACTCACCCATTTCGTAGCTCTTGACTCCGTAGTTATAGGTCAATTCGATGACGAAATGCGAAGCCTCTGGTCCATAGCCGACCATAGTCTTACTCCAACGATTATCATAAGGACTGTAAGGTATTCCCAAAATAAAATCAATTCACTCTGGAACCTTCTCCGTTCACTTACCCATTGCATTGTGCATCACAGCCCTCCTTGAATTCCTCATGACGCAAAACCTGTAACAAAATCGTGCCGTGAATCACATCGGAGCAATTAAATTCTATCTAAAACCACAAATCATCTTTCACTGACCTTCATTCCGAGAATGCTTCGATAGAAGAATGCATTCTTAGCCCGGTCGCCGATTTTGAAAACGTAGTGCAGTGCGCGTCCTGGAATTGCTGCCATTTCGATCGAATACTCTTGCGAAATTGAAAAAAGATGATTGAAATTGGGTCTTTAACTCGTTCTCCTTATCGAAGTGTATTTATAAATACTTAACTTGATGATTGGCTCGACGGAGAAACAACTAATTGAAAACGACTCAGGTGAAGCACTCACCACAACAACAAGTGGATCAGATAAACGTATCTTGACAGTTGGCGTTCTGTTTCGAAGATTGATTCGTGTTTTCGAATATTCATTTTACCGGTCGGAGTCGGTTTGAAGTGTACTCTTTCGAAATTGTGGTACGTGCGTTTACTGCGCGATGGAGTTGTGTCTAGAACCGCAGAGAAAATGATTGTGGTAGAAGGTGCAATTGGAGGACATCTAGCAGTTCAAGGTGGTTTTCAAGCAGATTCGGAACAAGTTTAATAATTTATCAAAGAAAATCAAACGAGTATACCACATGTCTGTCACTACAATACAATGTATAGCGCCTTCTTACTGATTTCAGCGCCACCTTTTCTCTGTTGGCGACTCTTCGTAGATTCTTTGACAAGTAATCAGAGAGCAAAAGTAGAACAAGTTTTCGTACAATGGTCTCCAGGAGAAATATTGTATCCAAATTAGTAAACAGCGAAAATCAACTGGTACTACGAAACGCTGTCTGTCAGGCATTGTATTCACACCATGGTATCAATACCAGCAGTCTGTCCACCACATTAACCTTCCGACACGAATGAAATCTCGGCCCGAGACAAAGCGGCTTTTCATCTTCTCAGGTACTTTGTATTTTGTTACCAACTCGTATCCGTTTTGCAGACTCCAAATCAACAAGTCCCACATCATCGCACATTTCTTAGGCTTCTGACTTGGAACAGGTTTTGCTAAATGTCGGAACCCATATCTTGACTTGCTCATAAGATAACAGTTGATTGTCGTTTAGCACTCTTGGGTTTCGACTAACAAGCCTCTCCAGTTAGCCCGGTCTAACTAGCTCCAGCTGCGCACTCCGAGTCGGTTGAGATCTCATTCTAATAATCCGGGTAAGATTCGAATTCCATTCGCTGTACATGTCTTAGCCAAGTCAGGAGACTGATGCGAAGGTTTCTGACTAGGTTGATGTCGCTGTACGTTCGTCGTTGAATATCCTTCTTGAATGCCCGTCAACGCAAAGAATTTTTATAAAGTCCATGTTCCAGTAAAACCGGGTCTTATATAGTAGTAAGGGTAAAGTCGAAATTATAATTATTGACTGCGATGTTCTATCCAATTCGTCGATGTTGTATGTCCCTTCCTCTTGAAAGCATATAATAGGTTTGCCCTTATTTACCCTTTTTGGTAGCTTTTGTTCTAATACTAGGGAACGCACTGGTGACTGCCCGCTGAACTTTGCAAATTACGTCAGTATCATCGGCATATGCTAGCAGTTTCACGAACTTTTAATAGATTGGGTGTCCAATGTTCGATTGTGAGTTACGCACAATTTTTTTAAGTTGATGTTATAGAAGTCACTCGATTGAGAGTAACCTTGTCTAACCGATTTCAGACCTTCACGCAATATGGCAGATAAAATCTTATATCCGATGTTGAGGAGACTTATACCTCTATTTTTAGTACAGTTGATGGGGTTTCCTTTTTTAAATCGGCCAAAAGATGCTGAGATTCCATTTATCAGGCATCAACTCGCGTGCTTCTCGTGATATCTTTACTGTTTCTGGAAAAACCGATGTTCTTCCCGTTTCTGTTGGCCGTAGAGTTCTCGAGCGATTCTCGTCCTTCGTTGCAGTGCCGATTTGAACGGTTCTTGTTTAGCTTCATGTACTTGCCGGTATACTTCACCAAACTAAAGACATCTTGGACCAGTTGCGGCATTTCTGATGGTACTATACGAATGCGCAAAATGCGTATTCATACCTTGGTTGCAATAAAGTAGTGATGCGAGTTAGTATTGGCTGCCTGGAAAGTTTGGACGTCCTGGATGCAAGTCCTACGTTGATCGCAAAATGATCATTTAGGTTTAGCACTTCATGATCCGGTGAGGCCGCCATGACCCCTTGTGTATATTGAGATGAGGCGTTGAGCTAAAGGCCAAGAAGTTAAATACTTATCAGTAAAGAGACTCGCTAAAGGATTATACTCCAAACGTTACTCTCAATATCGACAATTCACCTGTTGTCTTCTCAACCAGGACACGGATTCGGGACGCCCCAACCAACAAACATACTAACAGCCATTAGATCTCGAGATTCCAATGACTCCTGTGGCCGAAACGAAGGCGAGAGTAACAACGCTACAAGTGGTTAGTCAGAGTGATATTTTTGACGAATTTTCTTGTGACATCAAAAAGGTCGAACGTACTCTTGAAGAAGAGAAGAAGACATGAGCCAAACATACGGTGCAATGGGCAACAAAACCTCTCAAAGGAGCAAGTGCTAAAAGTCTGTACCCTCGAAGAGGGCTAAGAGGAAAAAAGTTTTTGGCAAGATTTTTCTGCGTACAATGCCTGAATGAGTAGGGCGGAAATGAAACGGGGAAAACTTACCAGCAAAAACAAATCCAGCCGTAAGTTTAGAGAAGGCCTTTACTACACAAGCAAAGGATGTAGTTATAGTTGACGGAAGTCGGTTAATATAAAGTCAAATCCACCCTGTACAATTCAAGTGTTGGCTTTCAGCGTCCGCATTGATGCTGCAACCAGCAAAACTTGCAGTTCGAATGGACGGCATTTGAATGCAACCAAAAAATCTACCTCCAAGAAACCTCCAAAAAAGGCCAAAGAATCGATACCGGAATACCTATACAGATACAACTATCATCTTCCTGACCCTTCGTGTAAGGAATGGCAACAATCTGAATGACGCAGAGTGCAAACACTGTGTTGGTCAACTATGGAAAGTAGTAAAAGTAGAGATGGTTTGCATTCAAGCAGGGGGCTGCGATATGGAAAACATAACTCTTGAATTGCTAAGCAAGTTAGTGCCGAACAGCTTTGTCAGGCCATAAGTATCGCAAATCCAGAATCGGATGCGAGGCCTTGACTCTGCTGAAGAGAAGGAATCCGGAAAATAAATTGTACCACGCTTTGAAGAGGAGACTGGCAAGACTGCTAATGCTCTTCCTAAGCAAGTTTGGAATAAACCTAGAGGAACCTCTAGGTTTCAAAATGTCCACCTAAGAAACAATCATGCAGATCGTCTGTTTCACGATGGAACGCAGTCACCTAAGACTAGATTAGAGGAAGACTGAAATCTAAGATCAAACCAAAAGTAATGTAAGAAACAAATTCGGATTTATGTGCAAGCGGGCCTCTTCTAAAGACTTTTGTGAAAACATCGATGCAATCGGTGAAACCAGCAGGCTAGTCAAAAACACTCTGTCTCATGTTTAAGATTCACTTCCTAGGCAACCTTATCAGAAGCAGCGCTCTTGTTAAAGCAACAAAACAGCTCCTGCTTAAAACATCACGGCGTGGCTGGTATCTATCATCAGTGGTGGCAACGGAGGAGGCCAACAAATACTCTGTAGCTTCCTTTGACGACTTTATGTCGCCAGACACCGATGACATATCCAGTGATACAAAAAGAAAAAAGGTACAGGCAAGCTGCTAGTAACTCTGAAAACATTCCTGACCGTCAGCCTAAGCATGCATACCGAAACCCTGGCCAACAGTGAGAATAGCCTAAATACCAAAAAACGATGCCTACAGGCTTGGCAATTGCTTTAGACATACAGAAGTGTGACTTTCTTTATGTTGAAGAGCTAAAGAGAATAGTCGAGCTCGTGGGAAAATTGCTTTTCGAATGGATCTTCTGTCTAAGTTGCAACATGCTTTACAACGCAGAAGATTCTGCAAGTGTTCGCTTCAACCTGAAAGAGTACACGCTGTGCATTTTCAGCGACAATGCAATATTTGATTTGTAACTCGAATAGACAACACCGCCTAGGCAAATCACTAGTTTTGTGAATAAAAGCTATGCTGGTGAATAGGATCCTGAGGCTGACCATGATCAATATGTGATAATCTGTTGCATCATGCCTAGGGCCTGTCTGCTCTAAAGCGTAAACAGCCCTAATCGTGGTCGAATATTTTGCACAGGAAAAGGATTTTCAGTCAATTCTTTCAAAACTAAGGAGGAAGCTATTTACTGGCGTCCGAATAGGGCACTGCGCTTTTGCTAAGCAACTAAGTGTACTAGGCGTAAGTGACACAACATCCTGTGAGAGTGATGACGACTCCGCGGCGGTTTACCTCTATTAGTTTCCGGCCAACGGTTTCAACAGGCTACAAGTACTTAACATTGATGTGTTGGGTCCTGTTACTAACGGAACTTCAAGACTTTTGCTCATCTTTTAACCAGGGCAAATAAACTTGATAAAAAAAAGGACAAGGAGAAGGTATTCAATGGACTAGTTCTTTTCCTAACTGCTGTTCCAGATAGAAAACCCTGTTAAGCTGATCTGACTGCAGCTAAAAAGAAATAAATACATCTTCCTCCATTGAAACCGCACTGATATTTTGCCATTACAGGCAGCAGAGCATTCATTCATATGTCAACGCTTTTAGTACCCTGATGACGTCCTGATAAAACAAAAACGAATTGCGCAGAATGAGAAAACAAAAAATATATACATCATTCGTGTGATTATTAAAAAGTTTTTTAATTCGTCACTAAAATATCAGGAAAAGTCTTCACCCTCTCAGTACAACGACTTAAAACCTTCCACTCATCAGTCACCAGGTCGTACTCAAAGACGACAAGTTCGTCAAAATCGTTGCCAGTTACACCGGAAACTACGAGTCTATCGTTTAAATCAGCACATTCCACACATCTAAGCGCTTCACATAACGGCCTTATTGACTTCCAGTCATCGGTGGACGGATGGTATCGCAAAACTTTGATTTGATTCTCAAAGTTCGGCTCTCCAAAAACGTACAGCGAATCGATTAGAGCTGCCATGCAAAGCACTGAAAAGGACTGATCTCCCGGTAATTCATGCTCTGTCCATATATTCGAAGCAATATCGTAGCAGGCTAACTTGTTGAAATTCTCACCAGCAGCATACAATTTCCCACAAAGTCGCGTCGCCTTGACAAACTGAAGTCTGCTAGGCAATGGGGCAGTATACACCCATGTGCTTGTAGAAAAATCAAACTTCTCCATCGAACATGGATCTTCTTCGGCTTCATTTGTGCCACCAATAACGTACAGACAGTTATTCATTGCAACGATTCCAGGACAATCCCGATTCGAGTTCATCAAGGGCAAGTCATTCCAATGCTTTGATTCAAGGTCCAAGGAAGCGACAATATTTGTAGATACACCGATGGTTAGGTGGATTTTATTGTTAACAACTGCCCCAAACCAAAATCCGCTCAGATGATGTGAGTAAGGCCATTGCTCGCTAACCCATCTGTCTCCGTCTGGTTCATACGTGATGATACGTAAATTCTTTCCTCGCCACAGAAGGAAAATGAGTTTTGTCTTTGGATTCGTAGATTCTACAAGGTTGAGTTCCATATTTTCAGAACATCTGTAACTAATTTGTTAAACAAACGATTGGATAGGGATAATCTTAAGAGTTCTTACCATTTGTTGGTTGCGGCTTTGATAAATTAGTGAGTCCTCATTGATGTGATGTATTTTACGAGCTCTAGTGATGACGGAATGTATGTGATCCAGTCCGTGCCGTTGGCAAATCACGAAGAAGAAATGTCAGACTTCGGTATTTGATGGAGGCAAATGGATTTCACATCTTCAATCAAAATTGTGACTCACGTTTACTTTTGAATTAATTACTAATCCCTGCATCACTACTTTGGTGCCGGCTATTTAAAGAAGTAAACAGAAACAGCTGTCATTGTGAAGAAGCTGTAAACTTAGTTATGACGAGTAGATGGCTCTGCGTATGACAAGAATTTTGTTGATGGTATAAGTCGTTATGATTTGAATTAAACAAAACTGCTGTTCGACCAGGTTTGTAAATTTATGAGATATTTTAAGCGAGAAAAGATGTTAAGCACAAGATTCAACTATATATGGCAATGTTAAATATGTATTTGTCTTACAGACATGATCACAATAAGCGTATCTTTTCCACAATTCTCCTTGAGGAAGATAATCATTTTTTAAAAGCAATTCGTTGAGTTAAAAGTAATGGTTTGGTATATCTGAAGATATGTCTTCTTCTTCTATGAACCATTACGAGTAAAATGTTTAGCTCGTATAATCACATCTTGGGCTACAAATTCTCCCACTTATTTGTACTGCATCTGCGCTGCTTATAGGGTTGCCTAGGTTTATTATTACTTTTAAACAATAAGAACGCGCACATAATGCCCTTAATGCCCTTAAAAGATAGAAAGGGATAATGTTGTACGTTGATTTTGAATGTTCGCTTTTTATAATCACTGGGATAACAAAAATTTATGAATGGTCATTTATTGGGGAGTTGTACGGCATAGTAAAGTATAACGTTTTTTAAGTGTACAGTCGAAGGTGGACGTGTGAAAAAATTATAAGCGAAATCTTACTGAAAATTCAGATGTAACACTGAGTAAGAATACCGATAAAGCAAGATGAGGTAGGGGACATTACCTCAGTGGTGGTGTAGGTATTAATTGTCTGTGCAATAGTAGCATCAGCTATAAGTTTTATCGCACGGTTTTGGATCCTATCTAACCGGTGCAGAAAGGTTTTAGGAGGATCTTTGCAAATGTGAGCATTGTACTCCAAGTACAGCTAAGAGCTACTGAGAAGATTCGGTAAGGTCTTGGGAGCAAGTTTGGTAGCTGCTAGAAATGTATTGTAGGTGATTCGCCCCCTCCACCCATTTTTTTTTTATAATCCCGCGTGCGCACCAAGGGTATATTAATATCCTTTTTACTGGATTTTCTCCTGAGCGCGGGCGGATGGTGTATTAGTTCGAAACTCAGGTGTATTAGGTTTCGATATTTTTCCTAGAGGTAATTGTCAAACTGGACGGGACGAGCCAGTGCATCCTTAACCAGTGGGTCTTAGTACGTGCTAGTTGCTAGTTCGTTACATTCAGCCCAGCCAGCAACCACTCTTACATCAGTGTTATGCCATCATGTCAGAGTTGACGCCGACGGGAATTTCATATAACTACATACAAATTCCATGAAAAGACATTTTTAGAGAATTGCCCCGCACGGGATTTGAACCCGCGACCCTCTGCTTGAGGAGTCTATGTATATACCACTACACCAAGGCCACCCGTTCCTGATTCTTTCCGAGATACTTCATTGCAATGAGTATAATGAATATCCCCGCCTAAAAGGCAGACAGAGTTTTTCCTAGTAACGTTGTCATCCTCTGGAGACATTAGCGCCGCATCCTAAGCTATCCGTGAAGACCCGTCTATAATCCTTCCTGGCTCAGATCCTGGCCAAATTCCCTAAATTCAAAGCAGGAGTTCTGCTGTCATTGCGTCAGAAGGCATGACCATAAGACCACAGACAAAAGACAGGACATCAAAGTTCCAGAGCGCGTTATACTAAAGACCACTTTATTTTACATAATAATATTATATATTACTAAATATGAGTCAATCAATGCGTCTAGAGCGAAGGCAGGTGTGCTAGAGAAACCCTCATCCAGCTAAGTCTGGAGTATGGCAAAAGCAAGCAATGACGTATTTTCGTGAGATTTAATTGATTCTCTCACAGCGGTGTAGATCCAAATGATTCTCTTCGGTGACAAGCTCCTTCAACAGACAGTACAGCTACATTGCCTGCATATGCATGAGCATAGTCGTTAGAACTATTGAGAACGTCAATAGACATAAGACATATGTATCCTAACTGACCACTGCCTCATTGGCAGGATGTTCTGTCATTTGTTTGTTGTCTTATGGACATGCCATCTGTTGCAAGGACAGAAGAACTTTTGTTGCTACGAAAATATTAAACCGACTTTCTCTGTTGGACAGAATCTAACCCAGAAAAGGAATATAGTCGGATCTTCACGGAGGACTTAGGATGCGACGCTAGTGTCTTTCTGGAAGGTGACAACGTTAGATTTCACTTCTGGTTATGAAAACTTTTGTCAGTCTTTCAAGTGGGGATATACGCTATATGAACTACTCGTATATCGTGAAGAATCGTTGGAGTAGGCGAAGCATTTGCATATATAGCTGCAGTAAAGCCGCGCTAAGGAGCTTTTGCTGAATTCTCTCACGACTTCCAAGCTAGTTCGAGAATGCAAGGCATCACTGAACGTAGTCGGAAGGGTAAATTCACTGAGTCTTGTCTGAGTTCCAGGTCACAATGGGATCACGGGAGATCCCTATCACACTCACTCTCAGTGGAGAGTTTTTCATCACCCGAAAATACGTTGGGTTGGGTTGACAGTTGGGTTTCATATAAGCACAACGACGTCAATATAAGGTCAGTGGGTTTTCTGCTGTCCCTTAGTAGGATAAACTGCAGGCTGCCGTGGAGCACTATCTCTGTGAAGGACCGACTTACGCTCGCACCAGGCTGCATACTCGGCGTTGACGTGGTGAGTGCTGGTAATATAGACATTTTATCATTGAAAAGGATAAAGTTCTTTGTCTGAGAGGAAAAAAAGAAAACAGTTATATGGAGCGCACAGGCTTAGACAAGTCTGAAAGTTTTTTTTTTTTTTTGCAGTGGATTTGTGAGCAGTTATGTTGTACGATTATCAGTTCGACGTGGAACATGATCAAAATGGTCCGACGGCTTCGATCTGTTACAGATATCCGCATACGTAGCTACAATAAGATAATGGTCTGAGTCGATACTAGCTACTCGGAATGTTCGGACGTCCTTAACACTGAACGAGTGCCTTGTATCGATCAAAATATGCTGTAGATTGTTAAATAAAAGTCAGTAAGGCTCTTTATGGATATTAAGGTGTGAAAATCACGTGCTGAGTATAGCTACACTACGTCGCCTGCAGAATCAATAAGCATGTCTCTGTTGCTGAGGGCCTAGCTTGGCATTATAATCACCAAGGACGATTTTTACGTCATATTTAGGGAAGTCTGCAGTAAAGTCGTCCTTCTCCTTTGTCCGGGAGTAGGCGTTTATGGGACTTATGTTGGCGAGTTTTTCTCTTTATGCGAGGGTATAAGCTTGTTCATCAAATTCCTTTTAACTCGTCCGTATAGAGTTGTGAGCCCTTTGCCGGCATTATGCTGCTGGCCCAATTCAAGTTATTAGACAGTCAGCAGTTCCCTGATCAATCGTCGAGTGTCATTCTTTACTCCACTTAAATTTATGAAATGAGCTGTTGTATGCTTTCTACCAAGTCATCTCCAGCTTCCTTAAATAGTAGGTAGTGCAAGTAGTCCGGCGGCCTAAAATATACTTCAGTTTGGTCGGCTGGGTGGTATCGTCTATTTGGTCGTCCCATCAATGACATGAATAAACGGGGATAGAGCAGTACCAGTCTCATCGTAAAAGCTTTTTGATTGGCGGTACTGAAGATTGCTACGATTCGAACAGTAACATTATGAGCGGCCGGAGCCGTGACTTAAGATCGGCACGAGATTCAAGGTCGGCCGCGACTCAAACCAAGAGTAGAACCTAGTGCACTCAGCACAAGTTCTGACTTGGTGTTACCAGAAAATTGTAAGCGATGAACAGGCACATATCCATTGATGAACTAACTTAGATGGCAAACTCTACTTTTACTTTTGCAAGCCGTTGACCATAGAAACTCTGCGGGTTATGTCAAATCAGCAGCTAAGCAGTCAAAGGTTTTCATTCTATTCCTATTCCCCTGGCCATCCTTCCTAGGTGGTGGTGATATCTGCAGAGCAGGACTAAATTAAATAAGAAATAGGAAGGAGTTTACAATCTTTTCTTAAAGTGCAACTCTATCGAGAACCGCTAACCTCATCTTATAAGGTGTCATCTTAATATTTCAACGTGCTTAGGTTCATCTATCTGGCCGAGTATTCTGTTGCATTTGCGCAGCCAAGCTCATGTAGCATAGCGATATAAAACTTTGATTTCAAAATTTGAGTTTCAACCGGGATGACATAGGCTATTGTAAGGCGTATATGGTGCATAAGCAGGTACTTCTTAAGTCATACCACTTTGTTTGACCCCAGATGTACTGACGACCAAACCGCTGTCTATAGTCATACAAGTACTATACTACAAAACAAACAAGTGATTCAACAATTAAGTAAAATTGATCGACGACCGATTTCACTATTTCAAATTGGCGCCTTATTTGAGAAACTGCAAACAAGTTTAATGATTTTTGGTTAATGCAAACCTCTCCGACAATTAGTGGTCGTCAAATAAAAACCAGACAGAAGCACACAAATAACCTCCGTCGATATAGAATTTCTATGAACAGGTAAGTACGTGTGTACATTGCTAGTTTTCAAATTACTGACACAGGTAACGGCATGGTATGTTTACCTCTTTCTTTCGAAATTCCTTACAAACTCGTCGAGTAAAATGAGGATCAATCAATCTAGTCCCAAACAAAAGACTTTTCAGCCCTTCACCTACTTGGTATTGTTTACCCCTTTTGCTACATAAACTGAAGGAGGTACCTAAATACCGGCACAACCTCTCACAATTTCACCTTAATCCCACACCAACATCTTCGTTACTTTAAGCCGTAACAAAATATATTGAAGGTCGCCGCCAGCCGCACCAGCATAACAAATTTGCCTCGTGCCCACAAACATCCTAATCCGTGTTCTTAACCGATTTCCGATTCGACTAGCCCGATAGCGGCATGACTTCCAACAAAATCATTGACCGGACCATGGAGCAACCTAGGTGTGAAAAATTTTACGAAACCCTGTCTCAGTAGACAGTAAAGTGTCCCTCCTTCGTCGATAATCACCATGTTCCATAAATTATTCCAACAAAAACCGTCTCCACACTTTAATCCGATTTGTCATACTTTATAGGTTTTCGAGTTTAAAAAAAAAGTATCTGCAGCCAAATCCAAACATTGTTGAGACAAAACCTTGGACCTGAGCGTCACACGTGAGCCGGTGATTTTTTCAGAAATAAAAAAAAAAAAATAAAATAAAAAAACATAAAATCGCCATCGAAAAATTTAACAGCAATCGACTCGAATTCAGTATAAGTTACAGAACGCACACATATCACACATACATGCACGAGTATGTACTTCAGACTAAAACTGTAGATACATATGTCCAAGATCTAACTTTAGCTCCGGCCGGCTTCGATCTACCCGATCAGTTGACAGACCACAAGTTAGCTTCGTATTACTCATAGTCCCCGTTCTACCCGAATCCGATCGCTCAAGATTGATGACGCGCCGACATGATCGTCAAGCCATAGCAAAATAAAACAAAAAAAAAAAAAGAAAAAAAAAACAATGAAAACGATCGAGGTTGCGCAAAAAATTGTATCTTTCCTGAGGTAGCAGACCTATCTGTATATCAAGTATGCGAGTATTCTCGGGGATTTCTTCTTTGTCTTTGGCCATTTTGTCTCCCCTTTTTTCTCGAAATTCTTTTTCAATAACTTCTTGTGGCAATCTCCTTTGATAATTGGCCAAATGGCCGGACGATTCGATGAGCCAACGTCTGACTAAGATCCATTGTTAAGGGCACCATAAGATCAGCATGCCTCTGCGAATGTGAATCTCAGAGTGTAATTACACAACTATCGATCGCGGCGTCGCGGGATAGGGACCGCTTCGTGGAGCTGTGTGTTTATCTATTGATTGTCAATTAAAAGCTGACGCGACGCTTATGAGAATTGGTGGAGCAATTAACACAAGTTTTGCGACGGTGGCGGCCTTAATAGCCATGCTTAACAAGATCAGTTGAGTAAGATCGTTTTGGTATTCGTACCTACTCCTCTTAATAGGTTTTGTACCAAAGTCGGACCAAGTCAAGGGGGAGATTAAGTGTACTATTATTTCTGTAAGAGACCTATTTGCATGTGCGGTGCTTGCAAGTAGGTACATCTGTTTTGGTCGGCACAAACTTCCCGCCGCGGTTATTCCCCTTAATGGTTCAGTGCATTTGCCCGTTACAAAAAGCCGAAGAAATAAACATACGCGGATTTAACGTCTCATTCAAATTAAGATACAGTCGACTCTTGAGTGGTTTTCTAATGTTCTCTTAAAGAATTCCCTGGGAAAATTGAGATCTGTTACGATGAGTGGAAGAGAATGAGAGTTGCACTCATGAGATACAGTTATATGTATAATCACAGAAAGGCCGAGGTATTCGTAGGCGTTGACTTATCTGCTGATAAAACTGATAAATTCGAGGCAAGAAAGGAAAACAGCAGAAATGAGCAACGCCGACAAAAACAAAAATTTTGAGATTACTCAAGCCAACAACAACTATAAAACTTCTCTGCCAAGACGAGTTTTTGGCAACCAGAACAGACACAGGGCACCAACTTTAGGCAGATGCACTTGATTTAATTTCTGTGATACATAATCAAGGCCGGTTTCAACCCAACCTGCAACATTTATCTTAAAACTGGAACACGAAGCCCTTCAGCAGCAGTTCAAAATATACATAAGTCTTTGCCTTTTTTGAGTTATATTTTGTTCGCCTTTGACTCCAAGAAGTCTGGGTGATCTGGTGCAATCTGGTCCAATATCCAGTACAAGAGCAGGCAAACGAAGTGTCAAGATGGTGAAGATGGTTCATCTCAGTCCCATGTTTGTTACAGATAGAACTGCCCGGACCCATCACTGATTATGAAAAGAAATAGCAGAGGCCAATGAATGTAACGTTGTCGTACCCCGCTTCGACTTTCAACTGACTCTAACACTAAATCGCTGTGCAAGACAGGCTTTTACCATCATGGGGAGCCGTTATGACAGTGAATGTTTGTTATAGCACCTAGATTAAAGCTGTAGAAGGCTTTTTCGGAATACTCGAGATACTACCTAATGATGATATGCAAGGTGTTGGTGAGGCGGACCAGTAGGACTAGTTTAACAACCATTTCTCTGTTCTTATCTACGGCTTCGGTTTTTCATGCTTTCATAACTAGAAGCTTAGAAATTTTCGACGAAGTGTTCAGGCGTTGGCTTAAAGGAATTCCACCGAAATGCCGTCGAATTGCATTGCTTTCTTAATGGTGGGTGGCAAGGGGAGGAGTTTGATTAGGGGTATTTTTTTGCTGCGGGAGGCTACGTCCAAATTGCTGCTGCCTAAGTGGTTAAGCACAGCTGTACAACATTCCAGCAATCTGGTGATCTGAATTTTTATCATCTTTAATGGGACGAATTCACTTTTGCACTCGTGCAGTAGAAAGAGTACTTAAAGATCTTAATATACACAAATCCGTTGGTCTAGATGGCATATCTCCTCTTCTTCTGAAGAGATTTTTCATTAATCCTACTCTTTAGGACTATTTTTGAGCAGATGGAAAACAGAATGGAAATGCTGATACACCGTCAGCTCATGAAATATCTCGAAACCCGAAAACTTCTTAATGACCGGTGGTATGGTTTTCTTGGCAACAGATCCACTAGTGATTTGATGGCATGTCTCACTGAAAAATGGAACCAAAGCGTACATCAATCTGGCGAAAACAAGGTAGTTGCACTTAATATTTCTAAGCCATTAGACAGAGTTTGGGATCAGGCTCTTTTGTCGAAAATGCGTACTTTTGAGATCGATTAGGTACTCTCTTCTTCAATTGATTAGAAATTAACTTTTGGAACATTGTGATATTCACAAAATAAATGCTGGTCTGCCTCAGGATACCATTTTGTCTCCGAAACTCTTTTTAATTTTCATCAATGGTCTCTTGTCTGCTACTTCTAACCCAATATATGCATTTGCTGAGCACAGTACTCTCTAGTTTCCATTTCCCGAACACACGTCCCTGATCTTCGGCTGTAGAACGGGAACGGCAGCGTATGTTTAGCTCATTAAATTGCCAAGCAGAACCAATTGGGAAATTTTGGAATTTAATTCTTCCAAAACATAATGCTGTCTGCTGGCGTTAAAGCAAAATTTAAATACCAAGCCATTATCAATAAATGGCTCTTACATCGTCGAAAAGGAAAAACATTTACGGTTTTACTACTGTTTCAGTTAAGATGTCTTATTCTTTTGTTGCTTTTGGTAAAATTTTCAAAGCTTGATTCTAGGCCGCCCGCTTTTAATGCACTTTCCTTGTTCCTCCAAAGAAACCGATGTGCGCGAGTCTCTTTGTTCCTGCTTTGAAGACTTTATCAAACCACGAATGAAATCCAGCTCATTAGTTGCGGCATTTGTGATTTCTTCTTGGCATCAACGTCATTGATCCTCAGCACTTGATGTAGGTTACATAAGACTTCTCGTGAAATTAAAGCATACGCGGTCGGCAACATTTCTGGGGGTTTGTTAGGAATGCTTCTTACAGTATTTCTCTGTTGTTATGGTGCTTGAGATAAATACTTGGCCGCAATTTGGCAGTTGCCCTTTGCGAATACTATGTAATACAAATCTCCCAACGAATTAAATTTGCTTAAGTCCGCCGAGACTAAATTATTAGCGTTAATTGATTTGCTGTTGTATTTAGGCTGATATTGAACCCCGAATCAGCCAATACACCACCACTTGATCCACGGCTTTGCTATTCAAGTGTGCAGTTCAAGGCTGTCTCTTTCTCATATTTTGGCGGTAGAATCTTCTCATACGATTTAGGCGTCGTACTTGAAAGGGTCCTCGTAGCTTTCGTCGCTGGGCAAACACTTTTTGTTAATATCGTTAGTATCTCGGACCGACGCTACGCTTTCAAATACGTTTGCTTACGTGAGAACATTTGAACTCTTCTTGTCTTAGTCTACCGGTTGCAACAATTCTACGGTCAAATACATGCCGTATCTATTCTTTTTACCAGTCAATGTTGTCCATGTCATCAACAAAAAATCAGTCTTACATGATGTTGGTTGCTCTGCAATGGTAGCGTTTTTGTGTGCACCGGCGCAGAGTCAAAAGCCCACAATGGACCAATCGTGGTTTGTGGACGTTTGGCCTGTAGACTTATGACCCTGTACCCCTTCAACCAGGAGGGCTGAACGTTGTCTTGCCCAATTTGGCAAAAGGGGTAGGATGTTTCTGACGCAAGAATATGTAAGCAGACGTTCACCTATTAAGATTTCATCTGACTTTGATCCTTCGACTGTAAAGCTGCTACAAAAAGTCCTTTTAAAAAAGACTCGGACCTTACCTTGTTAGACAATCAAAAATTATCTGTTAGGACCTAGCAACTAATCTTTGGTCGCCTTACTTTAACCTGCCAGATATTTAATTTCTGCGTTTACACGAAGCGAATGGTGTCTAAAAAGATCCTCATTTTGGTTTACACCTAAGAGTAGCTGTTATATTTAATTACTTATACAGTTATCCGTAATGTATGTGAAGAGGGGAACCCGGGATATAAGAATGTTGTATTACAGCGCATAGTTCGCAATCTCCATGAGGGGTAGACGATATTCTGGAACAGCTTTCGAGATAGAGAAACATGATTCCACGTACTATGCTATGATTATTTGAGAAACGAATAATGCAAAACTGTCTCACTCGTCCCGGTCACCATTAATTTTTTTTTCTGTAGTTCGACCTTGATAAGTCCCCTTGAAGGTTTACTTACGTCTAACCATTCTTCTGAACTCATCACTTTTCTTCGCTGGTGTCTGTTGTTGCTGATGATATCGCAACTTCTAAAATACCCGTAGAGAAGTATGTATCGCTGACAAATACTGCGTTCAATATAGGAGAGAACAAAAGCAGCGTTGCATCTTTCTTTGTACCGAATTCTGTTTTTAGGCCAACTTAAACGGACGTCTTAATTGATAAGGAATTGATAAGGCAAATCACCCACGAAGCTTGGTATAAGCGATTTATTAATTTCTGATTGATACATACACCCAGCTCTCCAATTTACGATTTTACTGAAATGTATTAGTGGCAACACTGTATCTTCCACAAATAGAGCGAATCGAATAACTCAGCGATCCCTTATCTCCCCCAACTGAGTTGAAATTTCATTTTGCTTGTTGTTCAATGAACGTTGCTCAAGATAACAAAACATGTGTCACGTCGGCTGCACAGTCTAATTCCGAGATCCAGCATACATATGGCACTGCCAATGCCACCATTCCATGTAGCATGCCAATAAAATTTTATGGCAACGGGAAAATCTGTGTATCTGACTGAGTTTTTTCCAAGAGATCGTTTGGAACAATTCACCCTGACAACAGGTAAATGCAGTAGCAACACACACATAGTGAAAACAAAGTCAAATTTCTTGTAACAGCTGTTTACATCGAATAGATACTTAAGAGAGTTTCAGTAAGTTGATTGCGCACTCAATCGGACCCACTCAAAGCCACACACTCTTTGAGTCAAAAGCTCCCTAAATACATTTAGCAAACGTTTGAGCGCAGTGAGTTCAACGAAAAAGTATTTTTACTCCTCAGTTTGAGTTTGACTCTTAAACGCGGTGTAGTTGTGTTATTTCAGATCGCTTATTGATTTGTCCGAGCGAATACGGTGGTGACTTTAAGGCCTTCGAACTACTTTTTGTGTATTTTCGCTTCGTTTTCGAAGTTTCAAAAAGTTTTTATCGAATATTTTCCAAATAAAGTCGTCGGCATCTTAACCTTGATTAAGTGCACGCATCCGGAAGTTTAAAAAAGAATGAGGAATGTGATGTCAATGCAATGCCATTAGAAATGTATCTAGACAACAGAGAAAGAGTGTAGTTCTACTCGAAAAAGAAATTGAAAATAAAAAAAAAAAAATTAAAATAGTAAATAGTATGCGACACGACGGCACGTACAACACCTTTCACCATACCTTTTCTAGCGTTTAGATACTTTTTTCCTCAATTTTTCTGTATTTTTTTTTTTCGGTTTTCTTTGGTTTAACGAGTATCTACCGCTTTCCGCGATCGAGTCAAAATTTGTGTTAAATAGTTTTCCTAAAGTTATTCTCCCCCTCAAAGAGTGTCGTGATCATAGTGAGAGTTTGAGAAGAATCAAACGACAAGAAGAAAGAATATTGTGTGAAAAAGAAAAATATCTCATTAGATACTATTGTAGTTGTATCTTAGTAATGGAATACTATCGGAATTAAAAATAATCATCTCAGAAATTGTAAGTAAACATGTAAAGTTGTAATAGATACAATTTTTCTCCATAAAACGCCCCCTTGTTCTGAGAATTGGTTCCATTCAACGAAGTGATCGCATAGAAACCATCACAAAAGGTGATCGGTCTCTTAAAGGGTATGAGTATCTTTTATGATCCGACAGGTACCTACTTACGAAGTATTTAAGTTTAAATTTTCCTTCCATACCATGATTATAGACTATGTGTACCCAAGGTAGTAGTAGCCGTAGTAGTCGTTGATCATATCGTCGTGTACCTGGATCAGGTAAAAACAAAAAGAATTCGAACCGACTTAACAAACAGCTGCTTCGTATTTCGTATCTTATTGTGCTTGTATGTTCTCTACCTCAAGTATCTGTAGATACTGTAAAGGCTCGGTTTAAGGGCGAGCTGAAATATTTTTTTTTTTTTTTTTTTTGTTGTTTTTGTACGAAACCCAGAGTCGTTGAGAAATTCCCTTTTGTTTACGTCCTGCTGATGGAATTACACAAGCCACGCATGTTTAGGAGGGATAGCAGCAGCAGGACGATTTCGGATGATGGGAAAAAAACTCCACATAAAAAAGGATACGTATTTTCGGATCAGTTTGGGTACGGTTTTGTTGTTGTACTTCTTAGTCTGCCGGATATTTTCTTCTTCTTGTTGAGTTTAGGACTTTGAGTATAAGGAGTACTCCAGTGGTGATCGCAATTACGCCATGGCAATGTACGAAGAGGGCCGGGCTGGGTTACCTAAACAGCTTTGTAGTTTTCTTTTTGCCCTTGGTATTCCTTTGTAATTGGAATTACTCGCATAACCCAGGAGTCTAAGAAGGAATGAGAAAAGTACAAATTGCAAATTCTAGGAAATTGTGGGTAAAGAAAGAAAGACAAAAAAAAAAAAAAAATAAAAATAAATTAGCAAATTGGAATTGGAATGCAAAACTATGATAGAAAGGGTTTCCTTTGTTCTTGTCCGCTTTATAAGGAGGCGTTGTGGTTACTCCTAAAAATGAAGAGTAATACCTTTTGTATTCACTAAGAAAGATTTGAAAATCTTAATACATTCATATCTGTGCACTCCTCTACGAAAAGATACTTAACTATTTATTGACATAAGGATTATCTAAGAACTAAAATCAGTCGGGTTGAACAAGGCCCCCTTTGGAGGGCCGTGTGGTTCATTTTGTGCACAGATAGTGGGACCTACGGGTTTTGCCACCAGCCTTAGATGGTGTAATAGTTTTTTGGAGCACCGTACGTTTATAATACATAGAACTTCTGTCGTAGTAATCGACGTATTCATAGACATCTGATAATCATAATTGTTTCATGCTTTTGTAAAGAATTTTCACAGGGGAGGTTTCATTTTGACTTATCAATGGGCCACATATTTTTTTACTTGGATGGACAATTGCCATTTAATAGAAACCCTCGAAAACTCCGGCAGGCTCAGCAAAATTTTGTGCAAGGAACCCTTCCTTTCTAAGAAAGTCAGATGGAAGTTGGATAGAATCTTCTGCAAAAGCCTTGGAACTCCTGGTGAAAACATACTTTCCCGGATGCAGTGATATCTTGGCAAGTACAACCTGCATCCATAAGCAATATCTATCCATATCAACGGAAAAGAATTCCGTTCGAGTCTTTGGGCCCTGACGGCATACCCACCTGTCATGCTACAGAGAAAGTAAAATCTAACAACACCTTGGCTAGCGTCAATTTTCAGAAGCTGTTTAGTACTGAACTACATGCCTTTTTCTTTACATGCTTAGAGCGTGTCTTAGAATCCACATGCTAACCATTCGGGGGTGACCGTGGTGTAGTGGTATATCCATAGACTCCTCAAGCAGAGGGTCGCAGGTTCGAATCCCGTGCGAGGCAATTCTCTGAAAAAGTCTTTTCATGGATATTGTATGAAGGTTGCTGACTGGGCTAAATGTAACGAACTATCAACTAGCACGTACTAAGACCCACTGGTTGAGGATGCACTGCCTCCAGTTTGACAACCACCTCTGGAAAAATATCGAAACTACTACAACTTCCGACCGCGCCCTGGTGAACAGCCAGAAAAGGGTATTCATATCCGGAAATTCACGAAAACGACTCTCCACGAGGTGGTGCGAACTATCGAAAAATCCATACACTACAAATAATATACCCTAGACTGATTTCTGGATATAGAGGGAGCCTTTAATAACGTACACACTGAAGTTATTCACAAAGTTCTAATCGAGCTGGGCAAAGAGGGTAGTCTCTATGCTCCGTCATTTAACCGTATGCGGATGACGTTGTAATACTAATTTCAGGGGAGATTCATTCCATTATAAGTGAAATCATGAAGGTTGCTCTAGATAGGGTAAACACCACATCGCAGGTTGTGGCCTTGGTGTCAAGCCGTGCAAAACTTATTTGATGCTTCTCACTACCAAAACCAAAATACTTGACTCTTCTTGGCGCGGAGAGTCAATTTCAAATCCTCGATATCAGACCCCATTAAAGCAACATCTGGTGTGCCTCAGGGTAGGCAGATTGGTCCAATAATCTTTATCCTAACGATTAACGATATAATTCCCATTTTAACGAATTCTAACGAAGAAGTCAAGAAATATGTTTTCGGTATGGTGCAAGCAAAATTTTTTAGAGCCAAGCGATAGCTGATTCCCTTACGGGATCAAGGAATATTTTGTGAATTTTTGAGAATTAAATTTCGACTCACATCATTATCAATGAAGCTACCTCTGCATTTGGCTTTATCAAACGCTGGATAGAAGAATTTTCGAACCTTGCACACCACTTTTATAAGGCCTCTCTTCGAATATTCCAGCCAATCCTGGTCACCCTATAAACAAATCCAGATTGAAAGATTCACAGGCGTTCAATATAGGTTTATTCGTTTGGCACTTTGTGGTCCACCTTGGGCCGATCCATTTGTATTACCTCCCTATGAAATGGACTAAAACTAATTAACATGCATATCCTATCGGCATAGATATAGCCGATGTACTTTTTATCCACCTGTTACTGACTGGAAACATCAACTGTCCGAGAATTATGCAAAATATAATCTAATATCCGTCCCTCTTTTACTGATTCGAACTCACCGCACCAATTATGGTCACTTTGAACCAATATCAAGAATTTTGCACACAACAAATTGGCCTACATAGCAGCAAACGCATAATAAAAACAGCTCTTCTCAATACAAGTACCTACTCGTATGTCACTCCCTCAACACCTCACTCGACCACGCATACTTTTGAAAATTAGTTTACAATTTTTCCATCATCACAACCTGTAATTCAACGTGCTTTGCCCAGGACTACCATGGCACACGGAATCGTATGTGTATAGAGTAAAAATTTCCTGTTTTATCTAGAATTACGGAACAAAATCTTGCGTATAGAAAGAGAGCAATTATTATTAAGTAGCTTCTTTCTGTAATCGAAGACATCAAGTTACAACCAGCAAACCAGAGCTTCGCATCTAGAGAAACAACAGAAGGCCGAACTGAGGTCCAATCAACTGAAGAACAGTCGCAAAATAACAATAAGTGGAAGAACGATCCGAGAGAAGCATCTCATCTCACCCATGCTCAACTACATCTCAACAAATCGACACCCTTACTGTATTAGAAGAGATAATACTAGCGCGAATACTGCAGAAGCAAAAAGTACTCAACTACACAACCGCGCTTAACGAATACTTCATGGCAGACTTGTCACAAAACGAGAATAGTGACCGTACTCGCAGAGATGGCATTCTTAGGATGTGCAACAACAATAGAGTTAACGATCTTACACATATTGTTAACCGCGACATCTTGCCCAATTATCTAACGGCAGCAACAATCATAGAGTATCTGCATTGCATAACACAATGGCGCTGTAGCAGTAGTAAGAGCTATGGGCAAGTACCAAAAACAATGTCAAACACGCCAGCCTGGGAAAGACGTCTAACCAATAAAATAAACAAGATCAAGCGGAAAATAGGAAGACTCACAGCTTACTCAAATGGAATAAGATCCTGCAAAATCCGAAAGCTACTGAAAGTTATCATACATCCTTTTCAAATACAGGAGTTAACACAGAATACTATAAGTTTACAGAAAATAAAAGATAAAAAAAACCAGCAAAAAAAGCAGGGCTAGCAAATTTGAAAACTTTCTTTTCTAAAGGAACCAGAACCAGTTCTTCCGCCTATTAGACCACACCAGGGGAAATCAATCTAATTTCCAGGCCCCATTGACGAAAGAAAGCAAACCCAAATTCATTAACGTTGATACCGTATGGCTAGCCAATAACCTCAAAAACAACAAAAGTTATAGAGAGATGCAGAGCACCGATATGTCTCCTGAAGAAGTCGCGAAAACAACACGAGAGAACAGTAATTGGAAGACACCTGACCCAGATAAAATCCACAATATATGGCTAAAAAAGTTTACAGCAACTCATTCCCTTCTTTCAAATTTATTCAGCAAAGTTTTGAGTGAAACAAATGAGACCCCTTCGTTCGTGATGCTGGAAACTGCTTACTCTTAAGGAAAAAACGCTTTGGATCCAGCAAATTACCGATCAATAACAATAACATGCCTATCGACGACATACAGACTAATGACGAAGATCCTTGTTAATCACGTTTACCACCATTCTGTCAAATACAAAATCATAACACATGAGCAAAAGGAATGTGCCAAAAACTCTATGGAACACAAACTCTATTAGACATTTTCCAATATAATACGCTTTCAACTCGATACACTTTTCCCAGCGGTGCTGTAACTTTTTTAACACCTGCGTATAGTACTACTTTGGTTGGCCCCCAAAATAACATACTCCTCCTTCTTTCCGTCGAGCTATCTTTTAAGGTTTGGGAACAAAAAAATGTCGCAGGTAGCCAAATCCGGAGAATACAGAGGATCGAGGAGCAATTCGTAGTGCAATTCGACCAATTTGGATTTGACGACTGCGAAAGTGTGAGAGACTGTGCGTTATCTTGGTGGAAAAGCACTTTTTTCTTCGCCAAATGTGGTCGTTTTTTCTTCAAATCGGCGTTTAATCGGCTCAATAAATCGACGTAGTATACTACTGTGACTGTTTTTCCCTTCTAATAGTCAACGTGGATCACATCTCGCGCGTCCCAAAAAACGGTGGCCATCATCTTTCCGGCGGAAAGCACGGGATTTGTAAAATCCATTGTTTCTTCTCCGGTATGAGCCAACGCGTTTTTCACTCGGCGGTCCGAGTGGATTTTTGTGGCAACCGTTTTTGGGCTACCTGGGCGCGGTTCATCAAAAACCGACGTGCGGCCACGGCAAAACTCTGCGAATTAATGGTAAACGGTTGTACGAGAAGGTGAATAGCTCCGTTACACACCATCGAGAATGGGCTTGTTTTTTCGCAGGTTTTGCCACTCAAAAAAAAAAAAAAAAAGAATCGAAGCGATACTGCTTTTTTTCCATGTGCGCAAAAAACTCTAACACGGTGTTTTAAATGAACGTCAAAACAAAACTAAGCGTCGAATTGTCACCAAATTTTGACAGGCGGGCTAAAAAGGTTACGCTAAATGATGATATACTCATTTTGACACAGTAGCGCCACCTATCTTCCAATACGGGTACTCATCAAACAGCACTCGTAAACATATATGGTATATGTAGATGACTCCATTGCATCCAAAATAGGTCTTATGAAACAACTCGTAAATGCTCTTCGTCCGAAATTTATCAATTTATAAAAAAAATAAAAGAAAAGTAGTCATCGGACCACAAATAAAGAAAATAATAACCAGCAACTCAATACGCAGCGGGTATTTGTTTTAATCTTTAAATAAACTTTATTGGCCGAGTTAGCAGCGGCGACTTTACTCGTACAGAATGAAAAGTTGTTGTTGCGCATTGAAAGGGCACGCAAAGACTGAATGGTTTTATGTGCTATGCATTATGCATACAAGAATTGTGTACACACGAAAGGAGAAACAAAATGAATACAAAAGAAGAAAAGAACATGACCGCAAACACACACCTCCCGTTCAACTTAAACAATCAATGAACAATGGGCACAGCCTATAGATAGTAAGCTTAATTTCTCTTGTCGAAGTCCGTACGGCTGCTACTCTTGTCATCTCATGTTGTTCGGAATATGCCATTGGCAAGGACGTATAACCACGATTTAAGGGCACAACCATTTTTGAGCGCTTCGTAGAACGTTCTTCGAACAAATTTTGGTCTGAAACAGGTCGTAATATTAAAAAAATGTACTGGTGTGAGAGGGTCGGTGCCTCCTTCGAATTTGATACAATGAGGTCTTGAATTGGGGCAGGTTTGTTTTAAATTTTTCCCAAGAGAAGCGCGCAGTCAAGGAAATTGAGATTTCTAACTCCAGGAATGAGATTCGGATATCACGGACACAACGCCCGAACCGAAGCCTGTAGAGACGACCAAGGGAACATAGTAGTAGAGTCGCAGTTGATTCTGAGGATTTGGAAAGAGCATTTTTGTAGACTGTATAAAGGCGATGACGCACTAAATTTCGCTGTTAGTCGGAATGAACCTTTCAATCTGGATGATGTAAACCAACAATTCCACTGCTTGAGGGTACAGCCTGCTTGTCGAGCCTTTCAAAGCTTGATAAAAAACATACACCAACTTATCTGTAAACTATGGTTGTTTGAACGCATGCACGATAAATGCAATCTCAGCATTATCTGTGCGATCCTCAAGAAAGGAGACGTTCTTAATTGCGCCAATTACAAGATCTCATTTGCCGTATTGTGTGATTGCCTGAAGCCGATAGTCAACAACCTGATTAGTCCATATCAGTGTGGCTTCAGGCCAGGAAAGTTTGCACTACGAAAAACCTTGGAAAAATCACATGAGCTCTAATTCAATACACACCACCTATTGATCGGCTTTAAAGCCACGTGAGACAGCATCTGTAGAGACGAGCTATACACAACATCTGTTTGTGCAGGTTGACGATGGATAATGGACACTGCTTCATCTAGGTCGGTAAGGAACTCACCTAGACCTTTGATGTTAAAAAAGGATAAAGACAAAGCGATGCACTGTCATGCGATTTCTTTAAAATTATTCTTTACAGAATAGTGCAAAACTTACGCGCCAACAAAAGACCCACAATCTTTCAAAAGTTCGTCCAATTACTCGCATACGTCTCTAATATTGACACAATCAGAAGAAAGCAGCGTGATGTCAGTGGCGCTTTCGTCAGCATTGAGGTGGAGATGACGAAGATCAATTTAACGCTCAACGGGGGCAAGATCAAGTATATGTAAGGGCACCCTACACCGACGTCTCGGGCACAATGTCAACTTCGACAGATATAACTTTGAGGTAGGTAAGGACTTTATCTACCTAGAGTCCGCTACCAATTCAGACAATGACAATAGCACTCAGATCAAGCGAAGAATAACTCGTAACAATCTCTGCCTCTTTGTGCTAAGAAAGCAATTGACTAGCAAATACCTCTCTCGAACAACAAAAGTGACCCTATGATCCCAGTCCTGTCATATGACGCAGAGGCACGGACTTTTCCAAAAATTGATGAGGATGCTCTTATCGACTCAGCCAGAATAGTGAAGGTCCAACAACTGAGGTGGGTGGGTCATTTAGAGCAGATGGACACTAATGCTCTGGTCCGAAAAATCTTCGAATCGAAACTCGAAGGATAGCGCAGTAGAAGAAGATTGCGATTCAGGAAGGAGACCTCATTCAGCTTAGAGTGCGAAACCGGAGGCAGCTGGCTAAAGATCTAAGTTCAGGTCCACCCCAGATTGTAGCGCCACCTTAAGTAAGTAAGTACGTTATTTAGTATTGCAGATGTGTATCCTCAATTTACTTTTGCATATGCAACGGCTAAACGTGATCATGCCATGGACCTTAAAATCTCAGACCACTAAATTATCTTAAAACTTAGGGCTTATGTAAGCTTCTAATATTAAAGGGTAGGTAGTCTTAAAAATTTGTCTGCAGGGAGCTTATGCCAATAGAGTTCATGTCCCTCACGAGTTCTGGTCCAGCTATTGATATGCTATTGACATGCTCAATACCTAATCATTGAAGTTGCGAAAGTAAGTAATATCGATGACCTCATATGGACGTTTCTGGTTTTAAAATCTTTCAAAATATTTAACCTGCTTGTGTGTATTTTCAGGATCGCAATCTTTATTTAATTTCCTAAAGAACTAATTCAGCCAGGAAAGGCTGATACAATTCAACGGCAGTATTAAAATTTTAATGTTCACGCCATATATGCAACTTGTTCCTTCAACTATCCCAATCAATTTGCACTTAAAAATTCACTTTTGCAAGCACTTTTGTCCTTATGACAGAAACGATTTACTCCTGACTTACTGACTGTCCCAAGCGATGACTTTGCTTTCGGTAGGCATAACAAGTGCTGCACACCCAGTTACAAAAAATGACGAGCATTTATTTTTTCTGCGCAAAATGTATCTTAGTACTTTCTGACATCGACATCGTCCCCATCATCGTGTCGCCGCCAACTGTCATTGTAGTGTTCACCGTGTGCTGCTTGTAACAATGTCAATAGTTACATTTCCATTCGTGTATCCGTTCAATGCTTCTACTCCATTCATAAATGGAGATGCTGACGAAAACAGCCACGAATAAAAGATACACAGTGATGACGAATTACTAGGTATCTACTCGCCAGTTTTAGCTATACATAGCTTCGCTCGTTGATCTCGTTCGCTAAATAAAGGCAGTATTCGTTCGTGTAGTCGTTTTCGTACATGTCAGATTCAGTTAACTGCCTTGAATTTGCCGTGAAAAGCAGAAAATTTTCTTTCATCTCACCTTACACCTCACACCTTCTGACACCTACCCCACTGACATCACAGTTGAGATCTGTGGAGGCTCGTAGTCGTACTCATACTCGTAGATGTATCTACATATATTCTGTAGTCGCTTTCATTCAGGTGTCATTCCTCGGAAAAGACGAATATGTAATACAATAACTAAGTATGGATATCTACAGCTAGAGCCCTGTGTAAGGCAACGAATCCATGAAGAAAAAAAAGGGCTGCATCATGATTTGACTTGGCAACAGAAGTCATAACTGAAAGAGAATATGAAGAAGCTCAGATGGTACACGGTACATGGTACACGGTACATGGTACACGGTATACAACTGACACCCATTCACCTTATGTAAATTTCAAAGTCATTCAGGATTGTTGCTGTACTTAATGCTCCTACTGGTTACCATCATGTTGCTGCCGAAACAGTCAAACAGTAGCAGTAGCTGTTGTATAGTATGAGCAGATACAGATACAGTATATCAGTACACAATACTCGTATTTGTATCTATAAAACAAAACGCAATTCAAATTCAAAGAGGAAACACTCTGTAGATATGTAGATACTCGTTACGCATGGATGAATTATGTACCAACAAGACTAAGCGCAACTCATAGTTCCTTTAAGCCAACTCGTGTGGGTCCTTGTTTTTTTTGTTTTAGTTTTTGCTGTTTGCCTGACTAGGTTCTGGGTCAGCCTTAACAATGGGTAACTCATAACGTGAATTCATAACGCAAAATGCGAAACGCAATGGATGCGTGGGACTAGTACTAGAAACGAGTATACGTGGGCATAAATCTGAAAATACGGGAGTCGGAGTGGGTTTCCGGTGTGATTCCATCCATTCGGACATCCACAAAGTATGAGTTACTTGAGGCACGAACTAGAGAAAGGACGGCAGGCAGTTGGTTATAATTTATTCATGAATCATCAGTCGATATGATTGATGCGATTATGTTTGGCTGACGTGCTAAATCGATTGTGGCGTCTGAAGGATTGGCTGGAACAATGAAAAAGTCGTACAGACGCAGCGGATTCTGTAGTCAGAATCAGCCGAAACTATTATGAAGTTTGTAAATTTCAAATGATATCGGGAAAGGTTGGATGTTTGAGGATATTAAGTAGTTTACTTTTCGGAATTGGATCTGTTATATGAAATTCGGTATTCGTAGTTACATAAGCCGCTTTTGTGTAGAGGAGGATTAGGGAACAAACGATACAGGGTAGAACTTGAAATTTAATTCCTGGTTCTATGTAGATTGATGAACGAATGACTATTGAGAGGAATCCGTTGAAGTTAGTTAGTTGTTGTGATAAAAGAGAATAGGATTTACCATCTAGTCTAGTGGACGTTGAATTGGAGATGAATATCAAGTTAATCAGCTTTCCGAACAGTACATTTGGCTAGCAGAAAAGCAAATATCGTAAAAGTAGTTCCCATTCAGTACTTCGTTCATCTTTTCATACAAAGTACATCTTTTCATTCACTTCGAGCCCTTAGATTTAACATTACAAGGATACACCATCTCCTTTCAAATCATGAAAACTTTTCCAATATATTGTATATGAGCACTAGAAGTTCTTAGGTGTATAAAGCAATCAGAATGTATATAAGGTTTTTGCAGGAAGCTTAACGAGAATTTAATATAATTATCATAATTGCTATATTGTTTACCACTGAAAAAGCAAATATTGTTGTTAAAAATCCACATGCCAGTCATGAAGATTAATTTTTCATTTTAGCAAGAAAGTTGACTAAAGGTACCTAAAAGATCTTACGATAGAAGAGATGTTTATGAAGGCTTCTTGTGATTTCATGATATGCAGGTAGAAGAAGATTTCAGATAGCGTCCAAACATCCTTAGATTGATGTCCAATGTACTTACCCAAAGATGAATGATTTACAAACCGAAATACCTATACGCCGTATCAATGCAAATCAATTGTTTTTCATATCAGTTCACGTCTGAATCAAAGATAAGAAAGCAAGAAATCCCTGCAAAGTCAATATTCACGCACAATTCGAAAGAACTATAAACGAAAAAGATTCGAACAATGCATCAACTTCAAGCGCTGTAGTCTCCAAGAAATCGTAAGAGAACGAACTCTGAAATGGTACGTTCATCGTTGAAACCGAAAAACATTCCACTCTGTGGACACATGTGTGTCAATGACAACTTACATTGGAATGACCACATATTCGATGTCGTAAAAAATGCCGCGATGTCTAGGTTTTCTCAAGCGACGTAAGAAATTTTTCTTTATGATCTGGGCTCAGTATACGAGTGTAAGGTATTAGAGTTGGCACCATTATTGTACAATCAATTGACACGCTTGAATATCGACATGTTCTACCGCTATTTTCACCATCAATGCTCCACCGAAATTGCCAATAGTATTCCGCATTTTCAAACTTTTGACCAAAGCACCCGTCTCGATAATAATGCTCATCAGTATACCATCAAGATAACTTTCGGGTACACGGAGTGATTTTTTTCCTAATTCGCACAACTCGCTTATGGAATGCCCTGCTGAATTCCTTATTTTCTAGCTATTGTAACTTCCAAACATTTAAGACCAACGGTTCATCGGTACCTCTCTTCTTTTTTCCTACCCAACTTTATTTCGTTCGGTGTGTGCAAACATTTTTAAGGCCGCTATCGATTCGGAAGAATATATCGATTAGGAAGAATAGCTCTCTCGATACTACAATCTCAAGCGTAATGAAGGTAAGAAGCTTGTTTTCGGAAATTGTTCTCATTCTTCGGGCAAGGCAGGAAACCGTTAAGGTCACAAGGTCATTTGTCGTCTAGATATGTAAATTTTTCCATATTAAACGACACATGCTTCCAGAAACAGAAAAAAAAAAACCAATAAAACTTTCCAAAGTTACTAAACTGTTACGGGTGTCGACCTCTCATTAACGACACCACTCTTTCAAATCACCAATTTTGAGGGACAATTTTTTTTCTTTTCATTTGAAAACAACGGTACAAATCGTTCTTTGATGCTTTTTTTATTGGTCTCTTCTTCAATAAAATATCAAAAAAAATAAAAATCTTTTTTTTTTTTTCTAATCTAAAAGCTATGTATCTCTTCGGTCATTAAAACAAGTCTCCCCAATTAAGAATACCGAAAACACAACTCGTTACTGTCAACATAAAAAAAAAAATGGTCCCAACACACGTTTAAGGTCCAACGTCATAAAACAAACGTTAAATACGAGAACAGTGTGTAAGTTATCAGTGCCATCAACGAGGAGACGATGAAATTTTGAAAAACAAAAACACAGCTTTCCTGATAAAACAAGGCACTATGCCGCCCCGAGAAACTCAGTAACACACAGAGCAGAGATCTATTGAAACTTCAATGAATTTCTCACGTCAAATAGCATGGAGCCGCCATTAAAATTTAAACACCACTGAAATGACATTTTACAACGGGTAACGATAACACAGTTATCGACTCGTAAAAATCACAATCACAATCACAAGTCCCCTTCGATTGTTTAGTTTGATTGGATGGACGAACGACTACGTTCTACTACACTCTTTATCGACATTATTGTGTGTTCTAGTTGTCGATTACAATTATGAGTAGAAGGTAGCAGTGTAACAGTGGCATTAACCGGCAGATGGTTAGAATCAAAGTCACTTTTAAACACCTTACCCTCTTCGTTCATATCGATAAGGGTACCGATAACGGTTACCTATCTGACAGATGTATCCATCTAAACTGTCATCTAATAAGATACTAAAAATAAAACTTCAACAATTTGATACTTAGAATCGATAACGAAGTTGTTAAATAGACTTTTCAGCATCTACAACACCCGACAGATACCGATAACAAGGCCGATGACGGTAACAATAATGGTGATGGTAATGTTGGTGGGCGTTTTGATGTCACTGTCATACTGTGTCTATGGGTTGTGGTTTTAATTAAAATCATGCCGTAAAGGCAATTCCAAATTGCAAAACTCATGCTCATGATACAAATGTGTGAAGTATAACGAACGGTACAGCAACCCTTCGGATTGACATCGAAATGGAAACCCTTGTCAGAGAGATGGATACTTTCTTTCCGGTTGCCTCATAAAATTGCCACCTTTCTGTTTCCCCCTTAACTACTGTTTCAGTTGTTTCAGCGTGATCGACGGAAGAATAGGAAATAAGAAAATAAGAAAAATTGAAACCGGAAAAACCATCTGTCAGTCATGTGTTTTGGATACTCGTTAACTCGGAAAGATGAGGAGAAAATATGAAAACTCCCTCTGAGGTTTAAGGATATGACATGAGGGTGTTGTATTCCGCTGACACATACTCCTGTGTATCTACAATGCAGTAGGGCATTTTGATATCGATGAACTATTCATCTGTTCATTGTAGACAGGTGTTGAGGTGTGGGAATTGATAAAACGATGTAATCTTCAAGGTATACAAGTATGAAGTTTTATCATTTCATTTTTCGCTCGTTTTGTCCAATCTCCCGATGGAACACGTATTCATATGTCATTGTATCTGCAATTTGCTTAGAGTGACATGTTTCCTTGGAAAAGGCGATGTATGTTTGAAAATCCCAATTCGATCGATCAAAGTGAGTTAATTTGAATTCGAATGTTTGCACTTTCGATTAGACTCTGTCACTTTGGGTTTTCGTTTTCGTTGTTATCAATGATGACGGTGTTGTTGTTGCTGTTGGTTTTGGGTTTGGTTTGGTTTTATCTTCTGTGCTAGGTGAGAATTGATTGTGTATCTTATCAGTATGAAATTGTATTTGATCCATATCTCACTAGAAGTTGATTATGTATTCACAGTAACACCTTTTTCTGTCTTAGATAAGCGGTTTTGGCTTAAGGTTAAACGTGGTGAAGGCTATATTTTCAAAAATTCAGTATTTTATGGATCTTGGCGAAAAGGTTTAAATAGTAGGGGCAATAACTTTCCGGGACAAACAGGTACTTTTCCGTCTGAAGCTCATCTGTTCTTTTGGAATGATTCAATTTTTTAATACCAAATCAAAGTCCGGGAGGTTCTGGATTTTTTTCAGCTGCTCTACTACCGATAAGAGATCCAATATATGTACTTAGGTGGAATGGGGACTTGTTTGATGACTTTGTCATCATTATTCTGAACGGCCAAGGCTTTCTCTTATACAAGTGTGTTTTATATTTCAGGCGTATTTTCTTTTGCTGTCATATTGTTTCGGATGTCTTTTATCAACACATAATTGACAGCCATAGACAGTAATCAATAACAATTTATTCTGGAGTACAGCAACGTAGTGAAATCATTAAAACATTTTTTAAAGTTTCTGTACAAAACAAGCTAACTGAGAGATAAAACAAAGTCAGAAAATATTGATGCAGTTTGTCTGTGAAAAAAGAAGCCTTTCTTGGTTGCTTGGGCTTCTTAGTTCACTATAGACGAGGACCATTTTTATAAAAAAGAAAAAAATCATCATAAGCGACAATGCTATGTGCATTGTTCTATAACCGAATTATTGGGTTGCTGAAAATCCTTAATTCATGCACCAGTGATCTTTGACGGACTGGTGTGATTATTGAGAATGGTATCTATGCCGGAATAGTTATTGGTGACCGTTATCTTGGCCTGTTGGAAAACTATCTTATTCTTGAAATAAATCAATTGAATCTGCACCACATTGTGGTTTCAACAGGATAATGCCATATTATGCTGCAGTGGAAATTTTGCAAGAAATTTTTCTCAGTTGAGAAGTGGTGATATCGATTGGCTAAAAGAAAGATGGGGATGGGAAAATTGTAAGATTACTTACGCACCACACTATCCTTGAAGTTACAGACTGTAGTATACGACATAATCGATGCCATCAAAACCCAGCTTGCAGCGATAGTTTCACCAGCAGACGTTGTGTCCCTCCGAATGGATCATGGAGCAACTCAAACAGCAACAATCAGCCTCCCCAGGACGCAGAAAAACTTTTAGAAATTGGAAAGGTTAAATTTTGGCTAGGTTAACTGTCTCATGCACGATCAGACTTTGCTAAGAGAATGTTTCAAATGCTAAGAGTTTGGTCACTTAGCTTGGTAATGCAAAAGCGTAGAATATCTCTCCAAACTCTGTAGGAGATGTGAGACAAAAGGCCACATAGCTAAGAACTGCGATAAGGAACTATTTTGTATATTCTGTATTAGAAAAATACCTTGAAGATACATAAAATATATTTTTATCACTGTAGAATAGCCCAGGACATCCTAGCACAAATGGCCAAGAACGGAAGGGCGGACGTTATCATGATAAGTGAACCTCATAAATGTTCCGAAGGGAACGATAAGGAAACTTTCGATGCGATGTTGAACGATGATCGAACTCTAAGTGGAACAGTGGAGACTTTCGTACATCACCTCACAAATACCATCACCACTGCTTGCGATGCATCCGTGCCTAGAAGAATATATATGTAAGTGGGAAAGATGCCTACAAGGCGCCCGAACCAGATGGAATATTGAACAATGCAATAAAAGCGGCTATAAAAAAGAAACCAGACCTGGTTATGATGATGCGGAAGCACCTCGAAGAAGAAACGTTTCCCGAAAAGAAGAAAATGCGACATTTGGTCCTGCTACTAAAAGGAAAAAATCCTCCAGGAGAACCGTTGAAAAGATCCTCGAGAAGATAATCCAAAATAGATTACTCGTAGTGGCAGACGAAAAAAGAGATCTCCTAGGCTACCAATTTGACTTTAGGAAAATGCGAACTACTGTAGATACCATAAGAGCAAGAGTTGATATCGCAAAAGTCGCTATCGAAGGGGAAAGATGGATCTACAAAGGAGTATTGTGCAGTAGTAACGCTGAACGTTAAAAATGGTTTTAACTCGGCCCACTGCCCGTTCATTAGAAGATCACTCGCCAAGATGAATACACCATATTACTTGCTGCGTGTGGTGACGAGCTATTTCAGCAACAGAAAGTTGAGATGAAGGTGAAAAAAACTACAACATAATTGCCGGAGTTCCATAGGGATTGGGCTTAGGGCCCTCATTGTGAAACATCATGTACATGTGTTATTGCCGGGGGGTGACAGTAATTGGATTCGCCGATGACATTGCCGTCGTGACAGTAGATAAACAGATTCGTAAAGTTGAACCCGGTACAAACGAAGCAATTGTCCAAATAAAGGTTTAATTAGCAGTCGGCAGTCTAGAACTAGGTGACCGTAAAATAAAAGCTGTCATCATAACCAGTCGAAAAACTGTAAAGTTCGCCTACTTCCAGGTCCAAAGAAGCGGCCAAATGTAATGCTGGACAACAGACTACAGTTCAAAACACGTGGACTATTCAACCATATGCCTAACATTGGTGGATACGCAAAAAGGATCCTACTGTCCAGACTTGTCTGATCAATTCTGTTGTTTGCAGCCCCATTCTGGGCGCAAGCACTAGCTATAGCTATGTGCCAAATTCGCTGAGATAATACAACGAAAAGCAGATGGACATACAAACTTATACCGACAATCCATGAGTGGGTAGAACGTTAACATGGAGCCTGCAAGTACAAACTCATGCAGTTCCTGTCTGGCTATGGTATCTCCACCGTTTTGAGCACAGCAGCTCACCATCTTTCCCCGAATACCCAAATGAAGATGAAGAGGAGTATGCAGTATTTTATCACGGAAGCTAATAAAACCTGATCAGTTTCAAGGGATTTTCATCTTAAAAATGCCTTTCGCGCTTGTGTCTGAACAGTTGGTTGAATACCTTCGAAATGTGTGCGGCTTCGTTGAGCATTTCTCACATCGGCCTTTACAAAACCTATACGAATGAATTAATCGAAGGCATGCTACACATAGCCTTATACGTCGTTCTCTAGGAGTAAGAGCCAAACATATAGGGCAGTCATGTAAAACCTGGGCAATTAATGTAGTTTGGGGCCTCTTACCTGACCGCTTTTCGATCGCATTTGCTTTCAGTACTTAGTTTCTAGTATTATCCACTCGATCTTATGTTGATATATAATTTTAGAAGATACTCATGCAGTTTTCCCACTTTCCGATGCTCTCATTGGTATATTCGTGCCACTTGGCCTGAACATTAATATTCAGTTTTCCAAGTTTTTCGCCAGAGCCTCAGCTGATCCTATAGATAATAGACTTACCGGATAGATCCCTCTAAGTTTCTGGACAAGTACTCGAAACTCTCGGTAAACAATTAATCCAATTTATATGATGTTAATATAAGCGTTCCATGGTCATACCGCATCTTAAAAGAGAAGTTGTATACGAGTATACGCAAAGGGTTGCAGTAGAAACTCTTGTGTGTATTTGTCTTTGGACTTGTCAAGAATTTCATTAAGTTCGCCCATGATTACAGTTGATTTTCCATTGGAATTAAGTATTCAAAGTTTATGGTCAATTAGAATAGACTTCCTTCAGTCAATGGTTGGCGGGAAAACTGGTCCCTTTTCATTGGTATCTTCATCCTCTTCATTCAATTCTGGAATGGGTTCAGTGATTTTATTGTATCTAGGTGATAATTGTTTATAAGTTTCAGCACTACATTTAAAGCGGAATAAGAATTAGACGACTTAGACCCAATACAGAAGCAAGTTTTGCAAGTTTCCGTGAAGGATGACGAATCTCCAGACGGCATCGTTGATGTTCTTAAAAAGCTGATGATTTCCTTTGAAAAATCTACCCACTGCCTGTTACGTCCGCCAACGTAAAATCCGTCAACAAAATTTTCACTTGAGCGGGCGCTTCAAACATGGGTTGAAAAGATAAATTGGCGGCGGTGAATATTTCAAAAAGTACAATTTGATTATCCCTTACCTCCTAATGGGCAATCGAATGCCTTGCAATGATGGTCCAAGCAAACATGGGGTATACATAGGCACACGATGTGGTCAACTGATTACCTCTAACCTCCGAAAATAAAGTTCGGAATTGCGAAAAATCCAAAAAAGCAGTAGATGATTTGGTTTGATTTTTTTTATCACTTCGTTTTACGTTTAACAACTATGCTCTGTTACCAATTTGCGTTACGAAACTAAATGCAAGCTGTTAATTTTTATCTTCCAAGTTCGGAGGTAGAGATAAAAAAGAATGAATGAAGTTGAGACAGTTGACAGTGATAAAAGTTTGACGCTTTGTAGATAACAACTCGTATAGGGCTTGTTTACATTTTACAGATTTGCACTCGTTTATTCTTCTAATAGCTTTGTTAATCGTCGAAATGTCGAACTTAAGGTGCTGAAAATCCACGAGTGATTGTTGAAAAACAAATGCATCCATAACTTGCCATCTAGCTATCGTTGAACCATTATTTTTTAGAAATGCGGCTGGTCCGACAATAACAGTTAATGGTGTACGCTATCGCCACACAATAATCCAGGTTTTTGTACTTAAATTGCAAGATATAGATGTGGACGATATGTGGTGTGAACAAGACGGTACCACATGCCACACAACTCAAAAAACAATTCATTTACATGAGTCATTCCCTGATCGTGTAATTTCAAGTTTTGGTGATCAGAATCCTCCGTCCAGATCATCTAATTTAACGCCGTTGGCCAATAAAATCACTACCACCCACGCCTTTAAGGAGCAAATTGGACGCTATATCAACGAAATTCAGCCTAATTTATGCAAAAGTGTCATTGAAAATTTGGACAAATGAGTCTGTCTACGTCAGCAAAGCCGTTGAGGCCATTTACTCACTTTACTGTGTGTTTTATTAATCAAGAAAAAGTTCGGAATTTTGCTTCGGGACACCCGTTATAAAATATATTTCCGCATATACAATTACGTGCAAAGGTTTTAGTCTCATCACAGCATCTTTGTTCACGGCATCATTGGGAAGACTAAAATAACTTTTAGTACATTTCAATAAGTCTCGTTTCTCGGTTGGGTGCTGAGAGGTGTCAACCTGGCGATTCCCAGTATTGTAATTATTTCTACACATCAATTGTGCCTACTGAGTTAAAAGTGATAATGATCGGGTACTATTTAATGTCCATCTGGACTCGACTTGCATTCTAACATACAAACACGTGTGCATAGGAGCACTATGAACGGGACGGCGGAAGGTTTCCCCAAATGGAATTAATGGTGAAATAAAATCCGAAAATTTTGGAACTTAGGCCAGTAAGGATTTACAAGGCTAAGTCAGGGTCTTGGGAAAACGATGGTGGAGCATGAGCTCTCAATAGATCAACAGCAGCGCTCATATCCCCGAATTGGTTACTGGCTTCGGTCTAACCGACCCCTCGTCCTAGGGGCATCTATAATGGAACTAATCCTTTAGGTTAGGGATTGTGCCGTCAGGGTAACTGCCCGGTTATGGAAAAAATCTTTAGCTACAAAGCAACAAAAAACGTCAGGTACGGATGGATTTACTGTTGACAACTTCTGCAAACGAAACAAGAGCAACGAACTTCGGTGCAATGTTAGGTACTTAATAGGCCACGTATACCCGAAAAACTAGCGGAGGCTTTGTACTACAGCAAAACAAATATAACCGCCATCCAATAAATGCATTGGGATTAGTCCGACAAAAAGAGGATACAAAACTGCGACATCTACTATGGCGATTGTTATCGACGGCAAAAGTAGCACCTATTAGGCTTAGACTTAGGCAAAAAGTTTTGAATTTCTGGCATGTTAACGAGCGCCTCGTAACAATCCGCATTAAGGATAAATTTGCCAACATTAACCTTATATGTGCCCGAGCCGCCACTGAGGAAAAAGATGACAACACCAAGATGGCTACGAGCTCTAGCTATGACCTTAAAATTGTTCTCTGAAATTTTAATGCAAAGATAGGGCATCGTTTGTAGTACTGTCAGAAAGTATAACCTGCACGACGGCACCTTCCAGACTAATTGATTTTGCGGCGGGGCGAAACATTGTCTTAGCTAGGACGCGGTTCCCGCATTGCAATATTTATAAGGGGACACACTATAATCGACGCAAGGCGCTCATCTAATATTATGGCTTCTCTGAACCATTTATATATAAGCATAACTGCAGACGACACGATTCTCCAGATTGCCAGCAGACCAAACGAATGCTTCCTGACTTCTAAAAGAGGGTTGCAACTTTTCTGCTTTACCTATGTATTTCTACGAAAGATTGAGAAATTTCAGTAAAAAGAAGGCGCAAGGGGTACATAGGACTAGGTCTTCAATTAAACGGTCTGTTCTCACAGACAAAAATTCAAGCCGTCAAGATTCTGATCCAGAGATTCTCCTAATCCTACAGAGAAGGACAACGCTGTAAAAGAGAACCTCGCCACAAAGGTGGCAGAAGGAATATTTGCTTATTTGGTCGATTCCTTGGAGATGCATTGATATAAATGAGGATAAATCCTTATCAGCTCCTAGTAACTACATATGGTATACTCGTATTTAGTTTAAATCTACTTGAATTGTCTAAGACCTCATAGTGAGCAAACGGAAGCAACCACTGAATTGCAGAGTATTTAAGCTTGAATATAAAGAATGGAACTTCAAAATCTTCACCGAAAGGGTCAACAAAATTACCTCTTCACAGTAGTAACTTGGAAACAATCTCAAAGTACTCTTAGAAAAGAGAAAGTGGCACTCAATTCCAAATTTCAAAGCCGTAGCCAATAGGGAATATCAGGTTAGTTAACTTTCGCTTTCACATACCCAAGCTGCTATTTCAGCATCTCACATAGAGCCCAAGAATATTCCACGAAATGATAGATCGGCTATACCCCGAAAGAAATTGTGTTGTTGTTAGTTTCACGACTTAGCTGCTGCAATACAGCAATATGTTTCTTATATTTGCTGCGCAACTAATCATGATAATCGTAATCTCTTTGAAGTATCAAATTTCTAAGGTGTTGACCCTGGAAATCCAGGCATACTCATAATTCTCGGCAAAGTAACGAAACACGTGTATGTGAGATATGTATAGTATCTCTACATTTACAATGTCAGAGTGCAAACCCATCAGCGTCCCCGCCCTTAATCTGAGTATTCTGACAAGGCGGTTCACGCTGATGGATTAAGGAAAATACAACACATCAGAAGGGCAATGATGATATGCCAGTGCTCCGACATCAGGTGCTCCATTAATTTAAGCTAGACGCCAACATACGTGTACATCCGACATGCAGACACAACCCGTATGTCCAAATAAATATTACTCAAAACGAAGCGTATCGGAAAGATTTCAGCGAAACAATTCATTGCCTCGATCCTGTTATAAATTACCCAGCATAAATTCACCGTCATTATGAAACACCCAACAACCTCATTATGCTCCATTCCATTGGATTCGTTGGGCCCCGACGCCTGACAGCCACAATCCAGTCGACAATTCATCAAAATCGGAGCTCCAATTCCGAACCCCACAGTCAAAGAAACAAAGACTCACTCAATCACGCCTCATCACTACCTCACCGGACGGTGAGTAAAAATAATTTCTTAAATTGAACACGTTAAGTAATTGCCTTTGCGACGGGGGTCGGTGAACGGGAATTGGTGTGTCTACCTCCAAATCGCATGTCCACTGCTGTGTATCTGGTTTAACCAATGTCTACCCAAACCTTGAGATACAAATCAAGACTCAAGCATGCTTGTGCCCGAACATGGTACAAGATTCTCTAGACTCTTGCGTAGGAAATTACACGGTGGCCAAATTCAATTAGTCATTCATAGATCCATTCGGGAGTCTGAGAGAGTACTACCATCAGAAACAAAGACGTGAATGCTAATACCCTTGCCTCATAATTACGAATACCTGAGCTTGAGTCATTCAAATCTGAATTCGACTCCAAATCCAAAGCAAATCGACAGTCATGCCTACGCATAAATATCTCAACCACGTGCCCTAGAATTAACCATCCATCCAGTTCCAACTTTTGTGGGACTCTTATATGGACCGAGACGAGATGTAAAACGATGAACGTGCGTAGGAAAGAAAAATCGAATCCCAGTTCAAGTGGTGCGAGATGGATGCAGTCACCGGACTCATAGTGGGATTGCGGAAGAGGGGTCTCATTATTGGAAACAATTCGCGCCCCGAGAGTGTAGCGATTTCGATTACGCAATCTACTCGTATCTCAGCTATCTTAGTCATATTACAGGCTGAAGGCGATACATTTTCAAACCACAAAAAACGAGATGTATTAAAACGAGCATTGTGCCTGTAGCTGTACACAGTATTTGTATCTATTGGAGCAAAAATTAATCCCCAACCGTTAAGCCCTTTAATTGTGGGTAATTAAAGTCTGAAATACTTATATACGGGTAGTCATACTCGTAATACTCGTATTTTTTTCCTTTTTTTTTTGCGGTTGAAGTTGGAGAAGAGTTATGCAAATATTTGTGGGTTGCTAGGTTAGATGTTGGAAACAGAAAACAGATATGTCGAACGATGGTGCGCAGTACCGCTCGGCATAGGTTTAGTTAAGAAGAGGAGGCTTAGGCTTACACTCGGTCACTATGTAGGTTCTATTTTTGGAAAAACGATTGTGGATGTATACAGATTCGGTTTTGGTATCAAATTAGAAGCCGGATTAGGTAAGCTCAAGATATTGTCCGTTGGAGAGGAAAAAATAGACTGGAATTAGATGGAAAAAGTATTTTTTTTTTTTTGAAAGTACTCAGGTTCATAGGAAGCCGATTTTGTGTAATTAAAAGCAAATTACAAAAGATTTGCCCACACACACGACTATTGTCGTGGTTTGATTCTGTATGTACAATACAACTTCGAAATTTGTAGTTTATTTGAAGCTGCTTCGTTCATGGCTTTGGCCTTTGAGAGGAGATAAAACTTTAAGCTATTTTCACTGATGGCTAGTAACTTGACTTCTTTGTGATTGTCAACTACTCAGCGAAGGCCGGAGTGTATCCGAAGTACGATATTAATTGTATTCAGGGACTTCAATGCCAAAATCGGTAAGGGGGACATCTTTGGCGAAGCGGTCGGAAAATACGGCCTCTATGACACGACAACAGATAACGGCTTTCGACTCGCAGGCTTTGTGACAGCTAGTAATACAGTGATATGTAGCACGAGGTTCCCTCACAAACGAATCCGGATGGTCGAACCGCCAAGCAAATCCACAACGCGCTTATTGACGGACGTATCTCGTCAAATATTCTGGATGTTAAAACATTCACAGGAGCAAACGTCGACTCTGACCATTAGCTGGTAGCAGCCTGATTCAGAGCTCGACTGTTAAATGAAAGAAAGCTGAAACAACATCCAAAAAGGAGGGAGGTACAACGTTGGATAGCTACGCATACCGGAAATAGCTAGGACGAAAAAGTCTCCAATATGCCATTGCCTACCACACACGTTAACTACATGTGGTCATATTGCTGCACTTCCTTTAAGGAAGTGGCCGAAAAGACCCTTGGCCACCAAATCACCTCAGAGAGAAATCAGCGGTCGGTATGTCAGATGATGAGTATGTGCAAAAAAAGAAGGCAATAGATGTGGCATACAGGAAACCGCCGCAGGAGAAACGAGGAGAACAGACTACTGCGAAAAAAAGAAAAGAGCATTTGCAGTCTTCCAGCTCACGGATATCGAAGATTTCTGGAGAAGGAAACACACCAAAGGCTTTTTTAAAAAGTCCAAAAACCTAGCTAATGGCTTTAAAACGGATCTCCAAACACTTCGAAATTGCGAAGGTAATCTCGTCACTGACTAATAGCAGTGGCTTAATGGACATGACCTAGACCTTAGCTACATAAAAGCTAAGGAACAACAAAGCCGCTGGCTCGGATGGCCTGTTACCTGAGCTCTTCAAAGCCGAAGACAAAGCATGAGAAGATGAAAGTATGTCCGATGACAGGAATATCAGCTCTATCTGACCCATCTACAAGAAAGCAATCCTGTGTCCTATAACAACTATCGAGGCATATCCCTACTTAACGTCGCCTATAAGTTCCTATCCAGTGTACTGCGTAAACGTCTGAAACCGTACTGCATCGCTCAAATCGGCCAATACCAGTGCGGCTTCCGACATGGCAAATCGATCAAATTTTCACATTAAGACAGACCCTGGAAAAGACTAACGAATTTCAAATTGACACATACCACTTCTTCATAGACTTAAAGCCGCATATGACAGCATCCTTCGCACTGCGTTATATAATACGATGCCCAAATTCGGGATCCCAACACGGTAAAATCCGCAATGCGCCGTGCGATGTAAAAGTAGAACCTCTGAATTATTCTAAATCTGCACAGAATTTGGACAAGGAGACGCGCTGTAGTGTGACTTCTTCAATTTAGCACTTGTGTAGATAGTAAGACGGGCAAAGTCAACACGGAAGGTACTATTTTCTGCAAGTCTATCCAGCTTCTGGGATATTCAAAGGGGCTAAACGAGGAAAAAGCCGCCAAATGTATGAGCAGTACACAGATATGGACATGCTGCGGAAGGTAAAAATCCGTCATTGGCTCGGCCACATCGAGCGGATAGTAGGTAATATTCCAGCTAAGAGGGTCCATCGAGGGGAGACTGGAAGCAGCACGCCCAGTACCGTAATGGATGAAAGACTACAGTTGTTCAGGCCCTAACCTTCTAAGTAAATAAGTAAGTAGTAACATTAGGGGTTCGAAGCATCGATACTTCTAAAACTGTCAAAAGAGTATAGCATTCCTATGTTAGATAAAGGCTTATGAGTGCCCTGTGATATCCAAAAACATAAGGCAGGAGATGATATCTCACTATCTCACTTAAAGGCGAAGAAAGTCGTCACCCTGCGAGATTATTGAACTTAATTTTCACTTGAATGCGTCACTTTAGATACGGCCTTCTCTCTTTGATCCATCCTGTGGAATTTAAAAAATTAATAATGTTTCAAAATTGTATGCCAGAAATCTCTGACAATTCCTTGAAAAAGGGTTTACAAAGTTTAGCAAGGTTCTAGCAAGTTCCGGAAATCTACAGAGAAATTGGAATAAGGATTCCTTATCGCGTGAGCTGTTACAGCTACAGCAGTGGAGGTTAAAAGAAATGCTTAACATGGCGGCATGTGCGCTCAATTGGCCAATGACCCATGCTAATTGCTGTGATTCTTGCTGTCTCGGTGCGAGTTCTGTTGCTTATACTGATTTTATTATAGACAGGCCATATCGGTCTGGCTCTTTTATTCTCCTCTATGTTACTGTGGCCGGGAACCCTGAACCCAGTGGAGAGTGATATTAAATCGAGCGCTTACCTGCGTGATAACTTTCTTGAACTACATATTTCATTAGAGAGGACAAAGTAAGTGAGTGGAGCGCTTTGATGGCAGCCTTTTGTTTATGGCAATGAAGCTGAGGCTAATTAACTTGTAGGCCTCTCTAATCGCTAATCGTTTGGAAGACGATAAGGTGAGAGGACACCTGCAGCAACGACGTATTCCATCTTGGAGCCGCTGGTGGAGATCGATGCTTGGTATTTTGGTAAGGTTAGAATACGCTTTATTTAGCCCATGTTTAAGGTTTAGTTTCCAAATGAGCTTTGAGTTAAAAATGTTTAAGTTACAGCCACCCTGACGTATCAATTAAGGTTAGGTTAGGCTACCAGTAAGTTACCCAGAAGTGTCTAGGTCAGCCGCTAACAATATGTAGCCGATCAAAATCATCGAGAATTAATAGCTGTTTACCTGAAACTCTTTCGCTCCAATACCAACTAATAACCTGTTCGCGACTGTTGTCAAATCACGCTATTGAAATGACTTGGTTAATTAGACGGCTACCAGCCCTCCTTGTGCAGTAAGATATGCTGCTTGGTTCACTATATTAAACGCTAAAGAGAGTATACTAGATGACGATGGTGATATGATATCACACACTGTATAGATAGCTAGTCTTTTTATCAGACTTGGCAACAAAAAATAATATTTAGGTGCAATCTTTTAAAGTTGAATTAAAATTAAATTTCTCAGCAAGCTCAAGCTGTGATGGAGAAAAACCAGCTGCCTGGATGCGCATAATCATCCACTCAGTATTCTAAAAAAAAAGTCCAGATTTCACAATGTTTTAACACATACAAGACCGACCTTGTTTAGGCGAATATGATAAGAGAATTGATATCTCTCTTGTCATGTTTACGTCCGCCTATAAAGAAATTACTCGTCGCCGATAATCTGCATTTTGAAATGGCTAATTTTCATGATAATAAACATAAACAAAAGGGAAACACTTGTCCAATAGATTTATCTTTATTCTTTGTTCTTGTACTTTGACGCACTGTGATAAAATCAAGACTGCGATTGCTTAATTCTTATCAACAATTTTGCAAATTTAGCACATTAAGGTAGACGTTTTCGTTATTTTCGTTTAAGTAAGACCATCTAGTACTCTTTTGAAAAGATTTGAATCAGATATTGGTGGCCAAAATACACTATCGGACGGTATAGTGTATTTCCTACAAAAAAATGCCTCATAGAAACAGAGTTTCAAGATGAATATGAAGAAGAAGCCACGACTTGGCAGATCCCTTTTTAAGGACTATTCCTGTACTTCAGCACTGATGATGATCCGAAAAATTTTGAAGAGGCGTCTGTTGATGATAGCTACTTACGATCTATGCCATTCAACTGCATGAAAGGAAGCTCCATAATCTGCATCCTCATATCTAATAGAAACGGCTAAAAAGGTAGTTTCTTTTTCCATCTCAATGACCATTTGCATTGTCAGTGCAGCTGTCAGATTTTTGCATAAAGACAATACCTGACGAATGATAACTCATCGTCGTTTGCCCAATCAAAAAGGAGGAAAACCCTTTACATTTCGCCAATTATAGAACGCTCTCTTACTTACTTACTTAAATCTTATCACATTTCATGGGACAAAAAACGTCAACACGGTAGCCGTGGTTCAAGATATTTTCCAGACAACTAAAATCTCGCGAGATTGATGGTTACCTAAATTACAACAACAAGTCAATCATTAATGGAGCGAATATAACTGAACCCAAACACCTTTGCCTCTCTCTATCCAATTTTCCGAAAAACTTAACACGTACTCCTGCATTTTAAGAGTAGTCATACCCTCTTGAGTGTTAAGTTCTTTAAAAAAAAGGTTTGTTGTACGATCAATGAATAGACATTCCCCTGATGAAAGAAGTAATCATCCGATGGAATCCACGTCAGCAGAAGCAGATTAAAGTCAACAAAAATAAGGATATCGTCGATGGAATAATTTAGGTCAATAAGCTGGTCAATCGCTAATAGCAAGGATGTAGGATTCGATGGGTTGAGCTGGGAGAATGTAGCAACACAAAACGTACAGGGACCTACTGGGAAGTGTTATTTTAATTGAAACAAAGTCAAGTTTGACAGAAGAAGAGTAAAAGTTATGAGTTCGCTATAGAGAGTGCAGGATCCACATTTGCCCCTCAAAGCGATAGAAAATAAGTTACGGCAACTTAATGATGAATATTTATCCAGCCCAGATGGTCTTTAATCCATATTTCTTAAAAAGTATTCCTCAAACCAAGGTTCCGCTCTCAAGGTGAATTTCCACAGATATGGAAGTCTTCTTTCATAATACCGATACACAAAAAGGAATTAAAAAGCGAAGTCACCACTTACCGCCCCATAACTAAACTTTTACATACAAGCTTGAAAAGATACCGGAATTTATTCAGAAAATTTAAAATACACCCTAACTGATTCGACCTGCAACTTTTTAAAATGCTATAATTTTTTTTATTTTTTGATAAATTTTATTGTGCTAAAGCAAAAAATGTTGGAAAATACATCAATTTTGAAATTGTAACAATAGTTTTCAATATGTCTACCTTTGGCGCGAATAATGGCCTTGAGACGGCCGAAGAAAACATCGCACGCTGCACGCAAGTAGCTCTGCGGTACTTTGGCCCATTCCCAGCGAAGTGCTTGTTTGAGGTGGTTCAAACTTTGATATTTTTTAGTGACAAGTTTTGCCTTCAAAATACCCCAGACAGATAAATCCAACGGATTTGCATCCGAAGAATTTGCAATCCATTGTGTCGAAGAAATGAAGTGTGGAACATTGTTTTTTAACCAATCTTGGTTGACGCGCGCTTTGTGAGACGGTACCGAGTCTTGTTGAACTGTCCACGGTCTCCGGCTGAAATGATTGTTTGCCCAAGGCTTCAATACTGCCTCAAAGACAGTTTCACGATAAACGATCGCATTAATTTTGACGCCACGGTCCAAAAATACGAACGGAGAGCGACCATCGGCGGTTATGGCGGCCCAAACCATCACCATCGGTGCTGAGTGCTTTCTGGTGGCCGTCCGAAGGTGTACATTTTCGAAGGACCTCTCTGGCAAGTAAACTCGGTCATTTTGTTTGTTGACATATTGCTCAATAACAAATGGCGACTCATTGGAAAAAACCAAATTCGGGAACTCACCACTTTCGTGCAAGCGTAGCTTTTTTCTGTTGCGGTGTAAGATCGTGTGCTTTTTGGAACTTCAATGGCTTGAGCCCAAGCTCATTTTTCACTATGTGTTGCATCCGTTCCAAGCTCACGAGCCATTTTTCTTCCACTCCGACGCGGATTTCGCTCAATTCAAGCCTTCACTTTCTGAACCATTTCTGACGATGATGACGTTTTGCAACGTTGCCAGTATCACGGTAACGAGCTACGTTTGAATTCCATCTCGGATAAAATTTTTCAACACAACTGAGACGCAAATCGTTTAAAAGGGTTGTAATTAATAAAATTATCTGTCATGTGTCAAAATTTGAGCTCACTGTCATGAACGGCTTGGAAATTATAGCAGTCTGAAGTTAGTTGCAGTTCGAGTCAGGCAGGGTGTACAAGTTTATTCATCTAAATCTATATTGTCCCCTTCAAAGTAATAATAATAATAATACCCATCGACTTCAACACACTTATGCCAGCGCTTGATCCAATCCTCGAAACATTTTTTATATTCGGTTTTCGGTATATCCATCAGTGCTTTCTGCGATTTTTCCACTACTTCCTCTCGGCTGCTGAAACGCGTTCCCCGTAGTGGTATTTTAACTCGATTGAACAGAAAGAAGTCCCAGGAAGCCAAATCAGGTGAAGTCGGTGGCTGTTGGATGGTGTATGTTGCATTTTTCGTCAAAAAATTACGAATAATGATGGCAGTGTGCGACGGTGCGGTATTACTGTGCAAAATCCACGACTTTCTCTCTTCTCTTTCGACGAATTGCTTCACGCAAACGTCTCGTAACGCTCAAATAATACTCTTTGTTTACTGTCTGGCCTTCTGGGAAAAATTCGTGATGCTCTACACCGTGGTAATCCATGAAAACCGTGAGCATTGCCTTCTTTTTGGACTGAAAAGGACGTGGATTTTTTTGTCTCGGCTCATTTGGTGAACGCTATTCACTTGCCTGATGTCTGGATTGCGTGTCGTACTCATAAACCGCTGTCTCGTCTCTAGTAATAATCCATTTGATGAATGTGGGGTCGGATTTAGCCTCGCAAATTATCTCTTTTGCGACGTCAACACGGTCTCTTTTTTGCATGAAATTGAGGTCTTTTGGGACCAACTTTGCTGCTACACGACGGAAACCCAAATCACTAACCAAAATGCCTTGGACAGATCCATAGGCAATGTTCAGGTCCTCCGCTATCTCTCTGATGGTTAATGTGCAACCATTTCCAACGTTCGCGCACCATTAAATCCGTTTTTTACGCAAAATTTAACACAAGTTCGTTACCGCAAATTTAAATCCATTTCTAAAATAGAAAAAAAATCGCCAACGCACACAGATATATATGTACTCTTGATTACGTAACTTTTGCAAATATGAAGCTATGACGCTAAGATCTGGACGGAATGTCAACAACAGATATACCAACTTAACAAAAAATAAACAGAACAATGGGAGAACGAGTACGAATTCATGTATCCCGAATTTCTTCGATTTGCTCTTCGGGGTCTACCTTTGAACGATCCTCTAATCTTAAGTCCTTATCGAGACCGTCTCAAACTCATTAACTGAATACCGTTGAGGAACCAAGTGACGCAACAGACATCCTTTTTCACCGACTTCCCTCAGGCTCGTTAATTGCATTTTCTCTTTACAACCAATCTCTCGTATGCTGCGTAAGGTAAACTCTAACCGTTCCGTTTTCGATTTTTGTCGCAGCACTCTCTCCCTCAAATTCGATCTCCTTCACCATCCCTTAATTTTTGTTAGTTCTAGGTAATAATTTCTAAGTTGGTTAAAGCTTGTATTAAGCGAAATAAATGGGTCGTCAGCCCCCAAAAAAAATCAAAATTGAATCGTTAACCATAGGGAAAAGTGATCGACATATCGAAAAACATTAAAAGAAGATGGGAACAGCTCATGGCTCTTTATGTTGGGGATCAGATTGGTTTTTTGTAAGAGCATTAACGTCGAAAGAGAGACCATGAGATTTAGACAAAACAGAAGAAGAACACGTCTGGCAAAACCACTGCGTAAATTTTTTTTTATCAATCTTACTCTTTAAGACTCTTTCCAAACAGATGAAAAAAAGCATTTGTCTAGTTCGTCCCATTGCAATTATTACGTCCCTTCCTTCCAAGGTCATACAAACGCTGATAAATCACCAGCTCATGAAATATCTCGAAACGCAAAAACTTCTCAACGACCGGCAGTTGGTTTTCCTAGCAACAGGTTCACTGGTGATTTGATGACATGTCTCACTTAAAAGTGAAACCAAAACATACATCAATCTGGCGAAAGCAAAATTGTTGCACTTGATATTTCTAAAGCATTTGATAGAGTTTGGCATCCGACTCTTTTGTCGAAAATGCGTGCTTTTGGGATCGATGACTCTCTTCTTTAATGGAGTAGAAATTACCTTTCGGAATGTTCAATTCAAGTTATCTTGGATGGTTACAAGTCTGATATTCATAAAATAAGTACTGGTGTGCCCCAGAGCTCCGTTCTGTCTCCGAAAATCTTTTTAATGTTAATTCATAATCTCTTGTCTGCTACTTCTAATCCAATATATTGCTTTGCTGATGACAGTACTCTCTGCTTTTTATATTCCCGGACTTACGTCCCTGCTCTCGGCTGTAGAACCTGAACGGCAGCGTATGTTAGGCTCATTAAATTCCGATATCAGTAGCATCACCAATTGAGAAACAATCAACAGAGTGGAATTTAATGCTTCCAAAATACAATGCTGTCTGTTGTCGTTAAAGTGAAATTTAAATACCCAACCATTATCTATTAATGGCACTTACATCGTCGAAACCGAAAAACTTTCCATTGGTGGTATGTGTGTCAATGACAACTTACGTTGGAAAGACCACATATTCGATGTCGTCAAAAATGCTGCGAGATATCTAGGTTTCTTCAGGCGATGTAAGAAATATTTCACCCCTCCGATTTGACCACAATATAGTATGTACAAGGCATTCATCCGCCAGAAATTGGAGTACAGTACCCACATTTGGTCGGATGGGCCCAAAATATCTCTGCATTTGCTAGATAGGATTCAAAAACGTGCGAAAAAGCTCATAGGTGATATTAATATAACTCAGACAATGGACACCCTCGAACACCGACATAAATTCTCGTGTACCACACTGTTTTATCGCTATTTCCATCGCCAGTACTCATATCTTTTGAGCGCGCGGAAAAGCTGCCATACAGCTTAAGTGTATAGCTTAGTGGTTTTATAATTCACCAAAGAAGAGACGAGAAACCTCTTACATATACTTGTCACGACTAGTGGGCCGGAGTCGATCATTTACAGTGTGAGACGACAGACCGCCTTAAAAAACACACATACACAAAAAAGCACCGTTTAGTTTTTTGATGCTCTATTGCTTTTTTAATTGATGATGCTACAAAGTCTTCAAAAAGCGACGGGTAGTATCTACATCAGAGTATCACTCAGTTAATAACCATGTCCATCAACGGACCTGTCCACTGAGTACATACAAGTTGTCAAGTCACAAAGATGCCGCCCAAATTAACAGACCTCCATAAATTTGACAAAAAATTACAAATTTAGAACCATGCTCTTTCTATTACCAAACTTCTCTACAATATCTTTTCCCCGTTAATTACGTAAACATTGACCAGAGAGATAGTTTTCAAAGTTATAAATTAATTTTTATATTTTTTTTAATAACCAAATTAAATATCATTTCAAAAATGGTGAAATCCCGGTCTTGTGTTTAATTTAAATTCTTTAACACGCGTCTCTGGCAAACAAATTACCCCCTAAATAGCCTTTAATAAATAACCTTGTGCACGCGTTTGCACAAATCACAAAATGTCAAAAATAAACACACCCACCTACACACGCTATTCGCAACACTTCATCTGTCAGAAGCCTATAAAATCTTCTCAAATCACTAATTTGTCCCAGTAATCCCCAACATTTTTGTTGTTTGTTTTCTTCTTGCCATCCGTATACAAAAACTACTCTGACGAAATTTCTTCAAGGAAACGATAGAACAGAAACACTTTCCCAAGTCGTGAAGCAGTTCACCTTGAGGTCATCGGAACTTAAAAAAAAAAATAAAAAAAAACAAGAATTAAATTTTATTTAATTAACGATTTTAATTAATCGTCTAAAACAAAACATGTGCTTATCAGTATACTCCGGGCTGATAGTGCAAGTATGCAACTACGGGGCTCACAGAAAAATCAAACAAACGTGCCTGCACTAGATTGTTTGTCATAACAAACAGTCGACGGGCAAAGCAATGAAACCGAATTGGAGCATCCCCATAAATTCATAAATCCGTTTGATTATTATCATTACAACAAAGCAGTAAACGAAATAACACAAGCAAATCAACAAATAAAATAACAGAACCAACTGAAAAAGGCGATTAAAATAAATAAAAAAATAGTGTTTTAATAGGACAGCGAACAGCAATTACAGCTGTCAAATGGCAATTGCGAAACTATAACGAAATGACAGTTCAGAGTTCAGACTAAAGTGTATCTTTACTCCGAAAAACTAAAATGCAATGGCATACCTCAACTCTAACCACTTACGCCCAATTTATGCCCATGACGAGGGTTGGAGGGAATCATTTAACCCCATGACATAAGCCCACATATATGTAGTATACGAGTACGTACTCGTTAACAGGAACACTGTGTAACATCTGATACATCCCTGTTGAATCTGAAATTCAGAAGCGAAAGTGAAACACTTGTATCTTTTCTCCATGTCTGTCGAATTGCTTGGTACTACTCGTATAGTGCAATTTTATTTTTGGAATGCCATTGCCAATGGTTTTTATTTTTTTAATTTTGCTTTTATTTACAAGTAGATAGCCTAGGGCTGTAGCTGCCTGAGACAGAGAGAAATGCGAGGCAACACCATGTGTTTGCCTAGTGTAATTACAGTCAATGTCGATGGATTATTTTCTCAGAAATTAATTACAATTATAAGGATTGCAGTTGTAGTTGCATTTGTAGTTTAAAAATGAAAAATTGTTTACATTTCGGTGGGGGGCTTAAAAACGTACGGATGTTTGTTGCAGTTTTGGCGCCATGTTACCAGTATTTGAAAGGATTATGAGTTTATTGTGCTCCATTGAGATACATCTAGATATAGATACGATACACGATGGAGTAATTAGCTAGCCGAATGGAGAATCATCAATTTTTAAAATATCTTTTTGAATATGTCTGCATCTGCAGCTGTTCAATTTGTAGGCAGCTATGTGATGAGAATTTTTAATTTGACACTCTTTTAGGAGTGATCGATACTTTGGTTTTTATTTTTATTTTTATTTTATTTTTTTTTTTTTTTTGAGGAACAAATTTAGGTGATTTTTTTAGATATTCAAGACACATGCGCAACAGTTGACAAATTGGATAGTGGTGACATTGAGAAGGTTAATAAAGCTCTTAAATGTTCTCCTGTTGATTGCTGATTATCTTGTTGTGATCACCATTTTAGAAGTTAACTAAAAGAGGCCAACAATTTATTCAAAAACTGTAAAATAGACCGAAGTTTGCACTGTGAAATTTATGTGACTTTAAGATATAATTGGAATTAAAAGTACAATGTTTATGGGCAGCGGAAAAAAAGAAACGTAAAGCCTAAAATGGAAAACAACACGATAACCTTGATATGAATTGTAACACCGGTCATAGGCAGTTTTAAATAAAAGGACAGTTGCAACAAGTATTGGTTCAGTGATTTCAAAATATCGCTATTTTTTAACGTTGACAGAAAATTCGGTCACAACATTCCTGTCAAGATAGAGGTGCCTTCATTCTTTAACCCCTCGGGGGACATACGGCGTCAATCTTGTTTTCTTGTTTGGAGTTTTGCAACACGTTTCAGCTCCATCCAACTTATTCTGTGCCATGTATTGGGTATGTAATTTAATTCGTGCGGTTTTTTTTTTTTTCAAAATTTGAACGTTTATTTAAGAAAAACATGTACAATAGTATTATTCAAAGTATTGCCCATCTGAAGCTATGAATTTTTCCTATCTTTCTGGCAATTTTTGGATCCCATCGGAAAAGAACTGCTCCGGCTTATCAGCTAAGATTGAATCAAGCCAATTTTTGATATTTTGCTCTGATGTGAACCGTATTTCAGTCAGGGCAAGGCCTGTGGGGTAAGGCGGGTGGGGTAAGACTTCCCATCCACTGTTTTCCAAATAGTTCTTAACCGGAATAGCAACGTGGGGCCGAGCGTTGTCATGATGGAAAATTATTGCCTCGTGTCTGATCGCATATTCCTGGAGTTTTTCGGCTACTGCTCTCTTCAAATGGATTAATTGTGTTTGGTAGCGTTGTCTATTGATGGTTTCACCCGGTTTTAGCAGCTCATAATACAGCACACCCATCTGATTCCACCAAATACAGAGCATTACCTTCGCGCCATGGATATTCGGCTTTGCCGTTGATTTGGCTGGTTGGCCGGGTTTCACATATATTTTTTTGCGCTTGGGGTTATCGTAATGGATCCATTTTTCATCACCAGTAACAATCCGATGCAAAAATGACTTCGTTTTGTGGCGTTCCAGCAGCATTTCGGACAACCAAAACCGCCTTTCGATGTCTCTCGGCTTGAGTTCATGTGGAACCCAATTTCCTTGCTTTTGAATATATCCAGCTGCTCTTAAACTTTTGAAATGGCTGCTTGAGTGACACCCAAAGATTCTGCGAGCTGTTCTTGTGTTTGGCAACAATCTTCATAGAGTAATGCTTCCAGTTCTTCATTTTCAAACTTGGCTACCCAGGACGTTTATCGTCTTCCAAGCCAAAATCACCACCTTTTAATCGTGCAAACCACTTTTGGCACGTTCGCTCAGTTAGCGCATGTTCACCATAAAATTCCATCAAAATACGATGACTTTCGGGAGCAGTTTTCAGTAATGAAGAAGAACTCCCCGCAAAAACACTTTTTCAGGCACATATTTGAGTGAAAAAAAATAAATTATTGTTGTTTACGCTTCAAATGAATGACATATACTGAAATGACGTACAATGACAGTGGCTTTCCAACGCATGTTCCAATGGAATAATAGCAATGGAATAATACAAGTTACGCCATCTCTTAACAAACCGCACAAATTAAGTTATATACCTAATATGTTATAGGTTAATAGGGAGTTGAGAACTCTACAACTCCCTCTATCAAGCTATCTGAATGGTGCGCAAACCAATCTTATAAATGACCTTAAGTCCTTTTTTCAATTTGTCAATTACAAAAATAAGACTAAAGGTTATCTTTCCTTCTTCGCCTTCTCCTTCAATCACCTACCAAATTTCTACGTTAGCCGCTTTCTAACTCAAAATTTCGATCCTTAAAAATGAATTTCTACCTGGCCCAGATATCTCCTTGCTGTTTTTGCTAAAAAATGGTCTTCCAATTTATCTCTCCCCTTGCCTACTTATTTCGTCTATCGTTTGAAAAGAGAGAATTTCCCCAGATTTGGAAGACTTCTTTTATAATCCCGATGCCTAAAAGGGGATCTAAGCATAAAGCTTCTAATTATCGTTATATTGCTAAACTCTCTCATATATCCAAATTCTTGGAACGCATTTTATACGAAGCTTTAAGCTTCAAATGCAAGTCTTTTATTTCGCCTAGACAACATGGTTTTCAAAAAGGCAGATCAGCTCCCACAAACCTAGCTGATGTCGTGTTTTTTGCTCTCGCAACCTTAGAAAATGGTAAAGAAAGCCTTGGATAAGATATCTCATCAACTGATCCTCTTCAAATTAGCTGCTCTCGGTGTTGAATCTCTTTTATTAAAATGGATTTCTTCTTATCCGATAAACCGATATTAGAGTGTTTGGTCTAGATCCGCCCTTTCTGTTCCATTCCTGGCCTCATCTGGAGTTCCACCAGGCAGTCATATTGGCCCAATTCTCTTCATTCTTACTATTACCAATCTTAAGAGGGTCTCCTTTTATGCTACTTCTTCTTCTTCAAGAAGTACTCGATCGGTTTTTAATCTAGTACCTCAAAAATTAATATGCCTCGAACTTAATAGAACCAAGTGCCAATCTATAACCTTCTAACTTAAATGCAACCCGTCTACTCCCCTATTTTATTTTCTCTATGGTTAATCTACTCCCCTGGTTCAGTCTTTTCAAGATCTTAGCATATTATTCGACTGTGAGCTTAATTTCCGTTCTTTCATGAAGTCATGTTAGCTAGCGAAAATTGAAAAATTGCGCTGACAGTTTGAGGCTTAATATGAAATACCTTCAAAGAGTTTGGGTATATGCGAATGGGGTTATAGTATACGGTGCTCGTCAAACTAATTTAGGACCTGATCACTTACAGCAGTGGCAGAAATGAAACCCAGATTGACCCAGTTTCATGATTGCAAGGCGAGAGTGCGGAAAGAATCAAAAAGGCATGTAATGCTCTTTTTACCTACAAAAGAACGATAGGAAAATTTTGGGGTTTAAAACCTGTTATGTACTGGCTGTATACGGTGATGGTAAGACCCATACTTACATATAGCGCACTAGTATGGTGGAAAGCAAGAAACAGAAAACGGTTTACGGACCACCCCTACGGCAGCATTGGGCATCTTTCTGCACCTAACATCGGTTGATTTACAGATCGAAAAACTAACTCGCAACAGTGCGATACAACTAAATAATTTGGTTTACTTTAGAAGCAGTAGTTTTGGACACGGTACGGTTCTAGCGGAGCTACTGCCAGGCAATCCAATTCTAACGGATGAAATTCCTTTCTTGGTCGACTTCGACATCCCGCATGATGTATACATTCGGAGAGGAGGGCTGGCAAAAGAGTGCACAAATCAGGTGAAATGAAATTGCAATTTTCACAGACGATTCGAAAATAGAGGAAGGAACAGGTTCTGGTAACTTCTCAAAAGACCTAGAACTAAAAGTGTCTATAAGAGTCTTCTAATCAGGGGTTCTGGCTGTCTTCAGAACGGCTTAGCTAATGCAGATGAGATCGGTGTCCGAGAGAGATATAGCTTTCTACATCGATAGCCGCAGCCTGACTTAAGGCAATGGAATTGACCAACATCAATACTGATATAGTTAGGGACTATCGCACAGTGCTGGAAGCATTATGTAATCAGAACCGGGTGGGACTGTGCTGGGTTCTAGGACACTGCGGTATAGAAGGAAATGAACAAGCGGATGAGCTTGCAAGAAGAGTAGGGCTGCTCGATAATAGTGAGGTTACTAACTAACTAACCCCTTTGGATAGTAAGGGGTACTATCGAGGAAAAAATCATAAAAATTGTCAATCTAAAGTGGTCAAGCCTTTAAGGACACAGGGTATCCAAGGCTCTCTGGCCACATTTTGACGGTAAAAGATCTAGAAAATTCATAAAATTTAACATGGATCAGCTAAGAACAATAATAGGAATCCCAACAGGAAACTGTCTCCTACGAAAACACGCAAAGCAACTCAAATTGTCAGATACAAATATTTGTAGATTCTGCGGTGATCTGCTAACTGTTGAAGATATAACACACATGCTGTGTGAATGCGAGGCAATATCATGTAGTCGAAGAAAATTTTTAGGGAAACCAAGAGGAAATAGATGGCACAAAATTTGAAGGCCTTCTTGGCTTTTGCAAAGAAATTAGATGTTTCCAGGGAGATTGTTTAGGTTTTTACCTTTTGAATACAAATTCAACTGTCTCCACAGGGTTTGTGATGTGCTCATTTTGGTGCCTAGTGTTTGTGTGATGGCATGTCTATCAAACTCCTGTTTTAACCTAACTTAACCTTAGATAGTACAAAAGGCTTCGAAGAATTGATCTAGGGGTATTACTTATCCGGAAATTGATGGCGAATCAGTAGAATCCTAATCTAAATAACTAATAAAACAAACATCTAAGACTATTGCAAGCACTTGACTATCTGTAAAAAAGTAACATATGTCTTTCGGATCCTTCTAATTGCAAAATGTCTGAAAGTCCTTACAGTCTAACGTGATAAATTTTCATCCAGTTATGGATGTATCTTTCCTTCCTCATGAACAACTTTTCTATTCTATTAGCACGGAGTCGTTTTTCTTTTCGTTTATCATGCCCCAAAGTCGTATCTTTTTTTCTCAAACTCTCTCTAAAGCTTTGCTGCTTTCCATATCCACCTGCAAATTGATTTAAAAACGCTTTAGATAAAAATCATCAAAAAACCAAAAATTAAGACAGATTCTCCTCAGGCGCCTTCAATTTTCAATCAACTTTTTTCAGGTCCACACTAATGAGACCGTCAATTTTTTTATGCTTTTGTTTTCTTTGCCAGATTTACTCAAAAGTGCCATTAGTCTGACATGTCATCCTGTTGCGGTCGTCTTCTACCAATATCTGCACCTCCGCCATTCCTTTTTATCATAACGATGTCTTCAGACATTTTTATTATAATTTTTTATGTTTTGCCCCATCGCCACAATTAACGGTTTCATGTATGAGTAGTATGTATACCAGGCAATCGCTATTAAAATTTATTATCCACTACAACACAGTTTGAATGATTTGCAATGACAGTTTACTCGTATCTTTCTCCCAAAAAAATAAAAAAGAAACCATCGTCGAAAGCCACTCAACTCAGCCACTCAACTCAGCCACTCACTACTTAGTACAGCGGTCTTAATCACATCGCACTTATGACATGAGATTTCCATTCAATTCTCTTATCCACAGTCTCACCTCTTCTCACCCCTTCTCGGAGATGAATGAACATAGGATTTGGAAACTTCAGAGATACCGTAAACATTGGGTTAACGAGCAGCCAATAATTTGCAATCAGTATTTTGAAATTACTCTCGCTGTGGTGGCCACCATCATCTTAGGTTGCCTTCTCCCCTTACATCTTCGTGCGAAGTATCTTTTACTCTTCAATCAATCCGAACATATGTCAATAAGTGAAATAAAGCCGTAAATTCAATTGATTATCACATTTAGAAATAAAAGATACGTCTTCAGCCTATCCCGAATGGATGAAGGGGGGTAAAATTTCTACCAGAGTTGGATATGTTGTGAGATTTAAGCTTTAGAACGGAACGATCTGCTGTATCGAGTGGACGTTCAAATTTCATAATGAATTATAGTTTCGCTACGAAACAACGAAACCAACGATGACACCGACCGAAAGCCCCCATGGAACGTATGAACACATAAAGTGCTGGAAAATTTAAGAGCTTCTCAGGACCGCTGCGCTTAACCTGTTTATCGGCATGTTAACGAGTAATAAGTAAATATGGGTAAACAAGGAGAAAAGAAGTGGAAAATCGTGTTCCAATCACTGCGTTATCGTGCAGATACGGATATGAGTAATATTCAAATTGTTGGCCTCATTGTTCCTTCTCGGACGGGCGGTAAGTACACGAGTATCTTATGGATATGCGGACGTTGTTATACTCGTATATGTTACTCGTATATCTATCTACCTATATAATATTTTTTGGGACTTCTTTGAACCAGACTGGAGTGGCCGTAATGGTAGAGTAATTCGTGATGGTAAAAACTCTGGTTCATTGGGTCGGTCATGGATTGTTTATTTATTTTCGGCCGTTGCACGGGCATCTATTTATCGGAGCAGAAAGAATTTTTTTGGACCCCGGTGGTGTTGTGGTTGTATTTTTGATTTCTGGCCATGGGTGGCAGACAATTGATCAAGTGAATTATTTTCTGAAATCCGTCTACTCTTACACAAATGATGGATTGAACGTTGGCGGCGACCAAGATGATGATGATGATGATGGAGATATTGAAGAGAGCTCTGATCTCTGAGTTTTGGGTGTAGGTGAAGGCATCGCTTATGTTATAGATGAAGTTGTTCATTTGTTTGTTTGTTTGTTTGTCTTTTTGATTTGTTGCCTTCATTGGATGGACCATGGTGATCGATGTGCAAATGGAAACAATTATTTATTTCAGTTGACACAAATTACGAATGGATGACGACGCACGGTGATTGTGGTTACTCATGTCGTTTCTTGGAGTGACCGACTGAAGTATGGCAAACTGGTGCTTGGTACTCATAACACAGAGTACCCGTAAAGTATTTGTAGTGATTTCGAAAGCAAGCAGTGGGTGAGAAGAGAAATTTTGAAATTTAATTTTCTTTTTAATTGAAGGCTTAGCAGAAAGATTTATGAAATTGCGAAGTAAACATGTTGCGTAGAGTGCAAAGAAGTGGTTAACTCACTCTGATTCATTGGGAATTTATGGAGGATTAGGGAGGGCTTTGCTTGTTCATTTTGCATTGCGACATGATTTTTTTTCCCAGTTCAATTGTCTTAGCAAGTAGCCCCAATTTAAATAATGTTTGGATTCATGTTTCGTCATTAAAGACTTTGCTTTTCTATATGCTGTTATGAGAGCGCCTAACCTCCTTGTGTTATGAGGACTGCCAGAAAATTAGTCTGTGGTGAAAGCAAACCGTAGCCTGAAAAATGTGGAAAGAATCGGGCTCGTTTCATCCAGTTGTAACTATTTCTGTTATTTTTACATTTTACTTTTAGTATTTGGCCAAATTCGGATTTTGGAAGATAGGAAGCACTTACAAGACATTGGTGTTTGGTTTCGATAATTGGTCTTCTTAAATCTCGCTTTGGTAACTACTTAAAGGACTTCAGAGACATTGTGTCACTTTGACCAGCTCGTAGGAGACTTAAGATTTTGTTTTATGAGCGGTGACTTCGAAATTGCGGTCACATTGACTGGTCCTTTCCTTTTTACTTATTTTTTTTTCAAAATGTATAACTGAGGATGAACAAAGACCGCAAATAATATTCCAATCTGTCGCTAGTTGATTAAAGTTGATGAAGCCACATTTTTTGAAGAAGCTATGCATTAGATACGTTAAGATGGGGTCTTCCTTTGGGCCTTTGCAATCGATCAAAAAACTTGTCTTCTGTACGGCTTTTCGTTTAAACCTCGTCTTTACAAACTGAACCAAAAATTGCACTCTTTGAAGTAGGAATGCGATTTTGAAATATCCACTATTTCCTCAAAACATCAGGGCTGGGAAAATGGTTTTGTGCAACGTTTCCCTTTCCCGAACCTTAATATTCATCTTCTTAGCCAAAAGAAATACTGATTGGCAAGAGTTATCCTCCGATTGATCTCAGCGCTGGTGTCATTGTCTGAATTGATAGCGAAGCCTAGGTAGAAAAAGTCCTTAACTACCTCAGAGTTATATCTGTTATATTGACGTTCTGTCTCAGACGTCTGTCTCGGAAGTCCTTTCTGATTGAAAGCATATACTTGGTCTTACCGTTAACTGTATCTTCGCCACTTCTAACTCAATGCTCGCGAAAGTGCCACTGACTTCATACTGTTTTCTTCCCATTATATCAGTATCATCGACGTATGCGAGTAATTGGACGGACTTTTGAAAGATTGTGCCTCTTGTGTTGGTGCGTGAATTTTGCACTATTTTTTCAAGAATGATGTTTAAGAAAACGCATGACAGCGCATCGCCTTTTTTAAATCTTTTTTTGACATCAATAGTCTTTGTGAGTTCTTTTATCGATCTTGATGAAGCAGCGTGCATTCTCCATCGTCGTCCTATACAAACGGATGCTCTGTCTAGCAGTTGGTGCAGTTCAGAGGTTCTAGTTTCTCGACGATCGGACAAACAACACTGGTGTTCCATTTATCGGGCATACTTTCGTCCGACCATAATTTACAGATGAGTTGGTGTATGCTCCTTACCAAGTCATCGCCTGTTGTTTTGAAGAGCTCTGCAGTCAGGCCGTCCGTTCGAGTAGCGGAATTGTTGATCTATCGTCCAGGTCGAAAGGTTCATTTTGTATGACAGCGGTGTTTGGTTCGTCATACTACTACGTTCTCGAGTTCGTTTCTCCAGGCGTAGGTTCGGGGTTTGTGTCCGCGGCACCATTTCTTTACCTTTTGGTAAAACATCCGAATCTCATTCCTGGAGTTGTATCTCGCAATTTCCTCGGCCGCGCACTTCACATGCTTTTCCTCCTGGGAAGCCGGTGTTTGTCTCTCCTCTTCTGCTCGTAGAGCTCATGAGCCACTCCAGTTCTTCTATGAAGCGCCGCTTTGTATGCCTTTTACTCGTCGTCAATCCAGGGGTTTCGTTGTGCTGGCTGGGTGAAGCACGGCACATCAGAGGCGTCTTCTCTGATGACTTTTTGGCAGTTTTGCCACAGGTACTTCGATACTTGATGCTGGTGGCATAGAATCTTTTATCTTTCGGGATTGTAGCCGGTCAACGTCAAACTTCTTCGCAGTATTAGTCTGTCTTTGCGATGTGCGGGATATCCGCAACTGTACCTCGCAAAGAACAAAATAATGTTCCGAGTCGATATTGGCCCCTCGTAACGTTCGGACATCAGTTATATTGAAGGAGTGCCTTGTGTCGATCGCAATGTGATTAATCTGGCTGACGGTTCATTAGTCAAAAGTTTTCGAGGTCTCCTTATGAATATGCTGATGCGGAGACCGCTTTGCTGGCTACGACAATGTTTCATCCCGCCGCAAAGTCGATTACCCTGAATAAGTTATCGAAGATAGTGTCGAGGAGCCTATACTTTTCGACAGTGCTACCAAAGATGCCTTCTATTCCTAGCTTTGTATTAAAATCACCGAGAGCAATTTTAATGTTGTAGTTAGGTTTCCGCTCGCGAGTTTTGTCCAGTAGCTCGTAGAAGCTATCTTTGGTGTCGTCATCTTTCTCCTCTTTGGGGGCGTGCGCGCATATAAGGCTTATATTGGTAAATTTAGTCTTATTAAGGATTGCTACGAGGCGTTCGTTAACATGCCGGAAACTTAAGACTTCTTACCTACCTCTTACAACGAATCCGCAAGAATTCCGTTTATAACAAACGCCTTCCCATCGCATTTTTGGATGGCGGTAACATCTGCTTTGTAGCAGTCCAACCAGGTTGTTTGGCTGCACGTTGCCTAATAAGGAACATAGCGTTCTACATACTAATTCGGAATTCGTTGACGTTGTTTTGTTTGCAGGCGATATCTGTTGTTATTGCTATTGACTTCTTATTGCTTTGTAACTTAAGCTTTCTTTTTTCCATAGCCGGTCAGTAACTCTCGCATCACAACCCGTAACCTGAAGGGCCAGTTCCTCTATTGATATTCCTAGGACGAGAGGTTGGTTACACCAAAGCCAGTAACCCGGTCGGGGATGTGAGCGCTGCCGTTGTTCCATTTAGAGCTCATTCGCCACCATCTCGTTTGCAAGACGCTGACTTAGTCTCGGAAATGCTTACCGGCCTGACCTACAAATATGTCGGAGTAACCCGGATAAGGACTTTTTTGTTTTGTTTCTGGATTTTACTTCACCGTTGGTTTCATTTGGGGATATCATCCCCTGTCCTGTTTATAGTGCTTTTATTTTTGTCTGCTGGTTACCATACTTGTTTATAAGTTTGGCAAGTCGAGTCCGATTAGAAATCGATCGATACCCGATGATTACCACTTGGAGATAAAATAAGCACAATTAATGTGTTATCACAGTGGGTATTGCCATCCATAATCATCCAGTTGAAGACTAACCGGGTCTAGAAAATGATAAGTCGTCGTTGCCTTTGGTTTCGGGCAGTCAGACAATACGACAGACGAGGTCTTGTACAAGATGTTATGGAATTTGATATTTCTTAAGTTGACCCAGCTTAAATGGTCGCTTTCTTATGGTTCTGCCAAACGATTCTGACGTTTATTTCATCAGGCATACCTCCTCCCGACCAAATTCTTGAAACTAAGTTGATGTATGATCTGATCTCTTTGTGCATATCTTGTCGAGTTCAGTGGTCTTGTTATACTTAAACTTAGATTCTGCTATTTTTGGCTACCTTTTTTCTGCCTGGCAACGTAGTTTGGGTCGTCACGCCGTTTAACAACCTTCAGAAATGGTCTTACGTTTCCTTGCTTTAGGTTTCTGTTCGGGCTTGTTGGCTTGACTTTTTGGTAAGAAATGTTGATTCTGACCTCATTTTGTCGATGGATCGTTACTCATGCTGTTTATTTATTTCCCCTGGAGAAGCCGATTTTCTTCCTTTCTATTTTGCTCATTCTACATTCTACATGAGACCAGCAATTTTCTACGAGTGGTCGTGTGAAACACATCATTCCTGATGGGTTCTTGTTATCTATCATCATGTTCACCGATCTTCAACCTTATTGCAAGTTGTGAAGGAGTTGATAAGAGGTTGAAGGATGTGCAATTGGGTTTAGTTCTAGAGGTTTGTTGCGGTTACAGCTGTTCAACTTAATGCCCCCTAATGGCGTCTGAGATATTTTGGCTGCAACAGCCTAAAGAGTTTTCCAACCATGAATAGTCCTCTAGGAATGTTCGGACATCTGTAATGCTAGAGAAGTGCCCTGCATCGTTACAACACTATTGTGATCACGTATTACGCCTAAAGAATAAGCCGTTTGTGGACTTTTATTTCTCACCGACTACCCACTTACGCCAAGACGACGGTTAGCTTGGGCATTTATCTTTCTGTGCTTGTGAAACTAAGACCTGTATAGATTACACCATCTAAAGTCTTAATTTCTCTCATACAAATCGCTCTTTTGATGTCTTATTTTTGCGGGATACCATTGAAGATTGACGTTAATATAGATACGTTGCATAAACCTTTAATCCACTGTGAAAATGTACAGCAAAATTTGATTGACAGGATAGTTTACTGTCAAGCCAGTTGAGGAAGCTATCTGAATGCAATTTTGAGAAACATAAACACTATTTTTGGAAGTCTCATGTAAAGACGAACCAAGGAGGCGGCCAATTTTAATATATCTCCGCCATCATAGTCTGACCAGATTCATGGCTTGTAAGACTATATTGGCAGATCGTTGTCTTTTCTCAAGATCGTCAATAGTGTTTGCGAACCTCAGTTGTTGGACAGAATTTTGAAGGCTTTTTGTTTTTAGGTTGGACTCTGACCTCAGCACAATTCATTTTAGAATGATATTAGTAAGACGTATGAGGGCTAGTTACTTCGATCTAGAAACATTGCATCTCTCAAATGTTAAATTTTATGACAATATTTCTTCGGTTTGGTGGAGTCTCAGATATGCATGCTTTGGGGATATAACAAGATAACCACCCGATCCTCGATTATTGGAAGAATGTCTTGATTTGATCGCGACGTGATCAAGCTGTATGACAATGGATTCATTCGGGAGGTACAAGTTCCGTCATATACGAGTATAACATATCGAAGTGAAGAAACCCACCTTGTTTGAGATATTGCACGTACATCTTGTGTAAGAACTTTACGAATTTATGGTTGCTAATTCTGGTTTTTTCGTTTCTAGAGTTGCGAATGATGATCCCATCACATACTCTATAAGAATCCTTGTAATCAACTTTATATATGTCGATGATGAAGACAATGAGCTTTTTCCGATAGAGTTCTGAGCAAGGAATCCTAAAGCACTCCAGTTATCCATGGTATTCTTTCCACAGAGAGTACGAGTATGTTTTGGTTAGCATTGCCGTATTTAAGCTCTGCTCTGCGTTCAATATTTCAGCAGCAAACAGTGGTAAGCTTTTCGAAAGCTTCTATTGTAATTACACAAATTTCGTTGCCAATTGAAATCATCACCTCACCATTTGACTAGAAATAGTTCACTGAAATGAACCCAGGTGGTAGCCCTCCTCTGCTGCCATATCACATTAAATTGCTTTTCCAAAATATCTAATAACTAAAGGCACCACAACAAATCGTCACTAATGAGCTAAAAGCTTTTCTATTAAGACCTGTCAGTCGCATTTTCCACTGATAATGGGATTAGAGAGTTTTCTATTTAAATCTCTCGGTTCCCATGACACAATTCTCCAGTATCTCTAAACATGCAGCATTTAAATCCGTACCTGTTTAGATACGAATCTCTTTCTTCTCCGCTAATCAGATTTTAATGGAAATAATTAACAAACATAAAGTTATGAAATCATTAAGCCTCGCGTTGTATCTTTTCAAGACACCGTCAGTCGTCAGTGGGCCAATCGGCCGGCCTACACACTTTTCAAATATCCGTACGTTTCGTACGTCTTCAACTTTCGATATTTCATTGTGTGTCATTGTGAGTCTCTCTGAATCTGTTTCTGGAATTCGAAATCAAATATTAACTCCCATCCGTGAATATTCGTTTTTGGAAGTTATTTTTTGGAGGGAAAATTTTCCCACGGCTCGAAACGGCCTAATAACTAACTATACTTGCTTGGGTCTGTGAAGTCGTAAAACTGGTGGCTTAATTAAATGTGTACGTGCGCGCGTTAAGTTCATGAAAAGTTTCTCGTAGTCTGGTATCTGATGGTGCATCTTTCTGTGGCAGTACGAGTTGCGCTGTGGGTTTAATGGGCGCGCGAGAGATGAATTTTTGCGGATAATGAAGTGGCATTGTCTGTGGAAAAGTTTTCCGAAAAGGGTTTCCCTGTCCTCCTACTCCTAAGCTCCCATTTGAATTGGTGAATTGAAAATTCAAATCTCGTATCCCAAAAGACAGCAGTAGCAGCATAGAGAAATTGATGAAATGAATGAAAGTTGGCTGTGGAGGTAGAGTAAAGTAGAGTAGAGTAGAGTAGAGATGTGGTGACAATCTGAACGATTTCAATGACAATTCAGCTATTCAGCGTATCAACGTAGGTATCTAAGCATTTACGAATCTTCGGATCAATAGATTTAGGTCAGGCGCGAGTTGTGGTTTCTTTCACTTTAGCAGCACTCCACCATCTCGTGCTCATTATGGATCTGCATATCTTAATTCCTTTATCTGGTTCAGGCGGTTTAACAATGTGAAGAGTTGGAGAACTATCTGTTAAGTTGGGGATTTGAATACGAGTATGCTAAGCACTTACTTTTTATATCAACAAGTGAATAAATCAACGTGAGTATCTTGTTTTGGGTATCTCGGACATACAGACACTATGATGGATACTTAGATACTCACACAGAGAGTATTCATACAATGTGTTGTTTGTTAGTTGTTAGAATGGAAACTGTGAAGTAAAAACAAAAACCCAGTGGAAAACGTGTGAACTTTGCAAATAAAATTAACAGAGACAAAGAAGTGCTCGGGTATGGGTACATGAACGGCTACGACTACAAGTAATATAAATGGATGCGAATATGGTCAGAGGTTGGTTTCTGGTTGGTAAGGTTTTGTGAAGACAAAAAGGTTAATTTCAGGTTTCCTGCTGTAAATTGGTTTTCCTTTTGGTCCAAAGTTTTGTCGTTTGTATATTGTGTTACACAATTCGCCGAAGTTATACAATTTGTGGCAGGCAGCGTTCGCTTTGTGCTGCCGAAGATCAAAGCTAATCGAGGAAAGTGAATTTTAATTGAAGTGACGGACATTCACGTGCAATGACATTTTTTTTTAAAAAGAAATATTCGTTTTCATCAGCGACTCAAGGTGATTTCGTGAAAAATGTCAAATATATCAGAAACCAAAAAAGGAATTCTTATTGTTTTTATTGAGGGCTCCAAAACAATGCTAAAAAGCAATTAAAGTCGTCGTAAGGAGGTATAAGAACAAAAAAATTAAAAGAAAAAATGTTTTTGACCATTTTTATTGGATGAATTCCATAGACGCTGTTGGAACTATAGGAATTTCCAAAATTGAGCTCTAGAAGCAGTTTTTTTTAAAAAAAATATCGACGCTCAAGGACAGAATTGTTGGCACACAGTCTTCGTGTAGATGTTTCTCTTTCCTGAAAACTTGCTTTTTGGATAAAGTTGCCCTTTTATCATATTAATCTGAATCAATTGTACACAATTTCTTTGTTTAAGATAAATCAGCGTTTCTATAGCAAATATGGCAGGAGATGAGCAAGTGCACTTAGACCAGTTGCAAGTCCATTGTGATACCAATGGGAGAGGAAGTGCATTACAGGACAGATATCCTCATCTTCTTTCATCCGTTTACATTCTGGGGATATCGTCTTGAGGAAAACTCAATCATTTCTTCGTTTCTTCCAATAGCATTATGCCGTGATTTTGTTTCTGAGTGTGATCGCTTAGGATCGAGTATGGGATATTACAGTCTACATGTCTCAAAGTTGGCTCGATGAGTTCACCTATGACTGGTCTTAGAGAACGCTTGAAAGTTCGGCGTAGGATGTTGGCTTCCTAACCTGCGTTGCCAATCTACCTACTATTTGTTCGTAGGGATCAGGTTAGGTCATTAACGATGCGATTCTCTGGAGCATCCGAGTGTCCCGGAACTCAGCAAAGTGTGATATTGTACTGCTTAGTTAACTCGTTGAGAGATGCGCTACTACTACTACAATACTAGACTGTTTATGCATTTTGCAATATCACACTTACAGATTTGTACATGCAAGGGTACTAAGAAAAGACTCCTCTCCAAGAACCGTCTGTGGAGATGTAAATTAACTGAGGCCCACTTTCATATGATTGCATTCATTCAGTTCTTTCTGCAATCAGGTGATTGAAGTCAACGTTGAAGTCGCTTTCAAATAATTAAAATTCAGCCGACTAGGTGTAAGCAGACTAGCATGTCCTGTACACTCTGACTAACTCGAACTGCAACCAACTTCAGACTGCTATAATTTCCAAACCGTTCATGACAGTGAGCTCAAATTTTGACACATGACAGATAATTTTATTATTTACAAGCCTTTAAAACGATTTGCGTCTCAGCTGTGTTGAAAAATTTTTATCCGCGTTGGAATTCAAACGCGATAGTGTAATTGCTTTGTGTCTCGAACCATAGCTGTGATCCCGGCAGCGTTGCAAAACGCCATGGAGGTGGTCATAAAAAAACAGCAACATCGGCAGAAATGGTTCGGAAAGTGAAGGCTCGAATTGAACAAAATCCGCGTCGAAGTGGAAGAAAAATGGCTCGTGAGCTCAACATATCGTTCTAACGGATGCAACACATACTGAAAAATGAGCTTATGCTCAAGCCATTGCAGTTCCACAAAGCACACGATCTTACACCGCAACAGAAGGAGTTGCTATGCTTGCACGAAAGTGGTGAGTTGCCGAAAACAGGCAGCACTGATAGTGATGGTTTAGGCCGCCATAACCGCCGATGGTCGCTCTCTGCTCGTAATTTTGGACCGTGGGCAGTATTGAAGCCTTGGGCAAACAATCATTTCGGTCGGAGACAGTGGACATTTCAACAAGACTCGGCACCGTCTCACAAAGCGCGCGTCAACTAAGATTGGTTAAAAAACTATGTTTCACACTTCATGGTTTGGACCACCTCAAACAAGCACTTCGCCGGGAATGAGCCAAAATACCGTAGAGTGTATATTTAGCTTCTTCCATTGCTGAGTGTCTCTCAGCCTGAGGACACATTTAGTTCTTATCTGTTTGCGTATATAGCGAATTGACCAAAATTGGTTCTTAGCGGTTTTGCTTGTACAGTAGGTGATTGCTCTTTTTCCAACAGATCTTTACATTACATGCCCTTGAGATGAAGACCCTACCTTGAACCTACAGTCCTCTTGCACGAATATGAAGCTACTAGAGCATTTTTATTTCGTTCTGTAACATTTGCTGTCCAGAATGAGGTCATCATCATGCCACTTCTCGAAAAATTCAGCTAAACACAGCTTGCATGCGATTATGCATGCTAAGGTTAGAGCTATGTGCCTAAGGTATCCGACGGATTTTCGAGTGTTTGTGGGTGTTGTTTGGCCGACACCTAAATAGTAATATCCTGGGTTCTCTAATTTGGTACACAACCGATTGTTGATTACGTTCAATAGTAAAGGGGATGTACCCTTTGGGTGTTCTTTTATGTCTTTTTAGGACAGCGATAAAATTCAATAGCAATTTCTGTTGAGTTCTGTAAAAGAGTTGCTAATCATGGAGATGTTCACTTTGTTGAAGACTCTCTCGTTATCAAGGAACGTCATAATTGTAGAGAGAATGATCCCTCAATGGGTCGTAAGGGAGAGTGTAGTCTTCCTCTGGCATGCTGGCAATTCGATCTTTCTCGATTCAGACTGCACTTGATATGGAGATCGAGCATTTTTTCGACAGTCTGTAGCAGGCAATATGACAGACAGATGAGTTTTAAATCCACCTGGAATGTACGTTTAGGAGTACAGTACAGGACACACAGATAATAAATTGGCAGTAAACCGGGCCCGGACGATATTTTTCCAGCACTCGACATTAGTCTGAATCTTCAGAGTCAGTAAGTAACCTTCGTACCAAAGGATCACTCAGATCTACAAAGTGAGGGACAAATCTTGACAATGAGGAATTGAGGGGTGTTCTCAGCGTAATGTACTCTACTCTCTTTTGTGTTCCGTACTAGTTAATGTAAATCTTCATGTAAATCTTGAACTCCAAAGGATATCAAATTTTAGGTAATGCAGCTGATATCTCTGTTATCAGAAGGGCAACTATGCAGTTACCATCAGGGATCTCATGCAAGATGCTCCGATTACTACCTGGACCTGATGTGATTCCAATTAATCTGGTGCTCTCAATTAATTCCAGAGAAATAGCAATTATTCATTTCACAAGGAAAAGAGAGACATTCTTTTCTGGTCTGTGGCAGCAGTGGTAGAACCTCGAACTCAGCTCTTGTTTGCATTTAGTAAGGGGCTAACTGCCTTATTATAAGCTGTACTGCTAAGTAAACGACATGAAAGAGTCGAAATAGCTATACTTTCGGATATTCTACCGGACCGCTTGATTTACGGATCAAAAAACTTGCTGGCAACAGTGCGATACGATTCACTAATCTGGGTTACTTCTTGGCTTTTGCAAAGAAATTGGATGCTTCACCAGAGAGATTGTTTAGATTTTTGCCCTTTGAATGTAAATTTAACTGATTCACAGGGATCGTGATGGGCCCGTTTTGGTATCTGGTGTCTGTATGATGGCATATCCATCATACCCTGGTTTAACTGTGAAACTGAGGGTCTATCCTGTTCGGGACTGGCACATGGACAAGTAACATTTCCAAACAAATACATTCTCCATGAAGTGGGTTTAAAGGCGATCTCGGGGAAAAGGCTGGTCCAATTCCTGGAAATATCAAAGAATAGGGCACAAAACCATGAATTCTATCGTATTACCACACCATATAGTTACTTTACTGGCTCATAAGTCCTTGTTAACAAAACGATTTACTATTAATTGCGAGCGACCTAATCAATCAGCTTCCTCGTAATAAGCTAGATACCCAGATACGGACCAAATTTGAAGCCTGAAATACCTTACCTTTTACCATAGCAAAGCTTGAATGACCTTTTCTCGTCTAGCGAACTAGCTTCAAGATGATTTATCAGATAAGTAACTGTTTCAGCCCACATTCTTACTGGTGAATACTTTGCAAATTTTCTACTAAGTTCAGTGTTGACTTTTTTCCCTTTACGGTACGTAACACTCAAGATCAATCCCGACTTTGTGCCCCTCTATGGACCTGAACAACTAAAAGATATAATTTGATTATTCCAGTTTAACCTTCAATCGAAACTTCTCGTTTTCATGAGTAACAGCTCCTCTTATGCGTACTTCAATATTACATAACCTCTAAATGCAGGATTTATCATCATTAACCCAATTAAGACCACCTCACATTAATGACACATAAGTACCTTCTCCCAATCCATTCACCCAACACGTCCAATTCAAATCTTATGAAATCAGGTAGCAAAACTGGTCCAAAAGTGCAAATTTGTGGCACCTCATGTCTGAACATAATTACATTTATCCAAGGTACCGCCGATTAAAGTCGCTAAATTAGATGTAAATGCCTTCAACTTTTACTCCTTTAATCCTTGGCTCAATAAAATTCTTGCCATCCGTTTAAATTGCAAAAAAAAAAAAAAAAAATTGTGCATTTAACATTAGCCTACGAATACCACCACCTGAACCCTCTACCGCCTCCGTAAATCTCACTACAAATTCATCAAAACAGCTCCACAAAGTCTCGCACGTTCTCATATACTCGTATTCAACTGCCATTTACCATTTTCCAAAGCTGGTAAATGAAGTTTCACTCTAGATTTTCCACCAGCGCTTCATAAAAGCCGCTCAACGATTGAAGCCCAACGGTGCTGCTGATTGTGGTGATGGTGGTGGTGGCATAATAAATCCAGTTTCAGCAACAAATCTTTTTCCAGACAAGCACCACCGCCATTCAAGTTCGCATTTCGAATACTACGAATGCATAAAGCCATGACTACAGCTACAGCTACATCGGTAATGGAGCAGCATGATACTCGTATAGCCGAATGAGAAGGCCTCCAGGCCGAAAGCCTGTTTACCAGGTGCGATATTTCACAAAACAAGTAAAAGATATGCGCACTAGGACAGTCGTTAGATGCCGCAAGTACATATTCCATATACCAGGCCATGCAAACCGATGCTGAAGCTGAACCTAAAGCTAGAATTGAAGCTAAAGTTGGGGCAAATCATGCCACAGCAGTGGAAAGCCAGAGAAGAAGGAAAAGGAAAGCAAATCCAACAAAACCCGAATCTTAACTAAACGGGACACCGAAAACCATTCAGAAGAATCGGCGACGTCAACATTGCCACTGATAGGTTATGGCTACGACTATGACTACAACTCCGGTTGTGGATCTTGCTCTAACTCCATGACTATGGATACGAAGCTGATGGCGGCGACGATGACGGTAATGACGATTATACCGCGTAGCCCATACGTAATCCCAGACCTAGTCAGTCTATGACCATATTTGCGGTATTGATGGTCTGCCAGACACAGAAAAAAAAAAAAAGAAACTAAAGCGAATTCCGGTCTTCACTGATGAAATCACAGAGCACTAGATGGATGGCCCAAAAGCAGTGGCAATCCACAATGCGTGGAGTACCTTCGCAAATGTGTGTTGTGTTGTGTTGTATTTTGTGTTCATCTGGTGATGCTATTGCTACTGCTTCTACTGGATGATGAATGAGTGTGTGCATATGCACTTTTCCAGATTCAGATGCAACTAGGGCCAGCCAGCTTCTAGTTATGTGCGCCACTTAAAAGCAACGTAATCCGTTGGTACAGAGATTCCCAATTCAAGTGGGTTCGGTTGGCTGACGCTGCTGCTCCAAAACAGAGATGCACTCTGCTGTCGTTGTGCTGGAGACATGGATATTTTATGGAAGGAAATGGGATATTCCCATTTTTCATAGCAGTTTCTTTCTGCTTCTGCTCTGGCTTCTGCTTCTGCTTCTGCTTCCTCTTCTTTATCCCCCTTTGACTATTTTTATTACAAAAATATAAGAAAAAAAAAGGAACGGATACGAGTACATGCTGAAGACGTTTTGTCGTTTTGATGTCATCCGAGGAGGATGATGAGAAAAGAGTTTTCTTCGTAAACGCATGTGGAGGCGGTTTGCTGGTACTTGTACTGGTGCTGATGCTGGTGCTCTTCATGACACTATTACTTGGAAAGATGCGGATGGCAGGCTTTGCCATTGCCGGTCTGTGCTTGTGCCGGTGCTTGTGACGATGGCGGTGACGGTGACGGTGACGGTGACGGTGACGGTGCCGATGTCGGTGCGTTGACCTTGTGTTGGGGAGTGTGGAATATTTCAATCTAACATTTTGCCTCTCTAAAAATAATTGACGCAAGTAATGAGTGGTGTTAACTGTGTAGGAGTGACAAGGGAGTTTGATGTTGGAAAACATACAAAAATGCCTTTGGGAAGAAATAGAAGATTATGGCAGGTGGATTTCTACTTTATTTTGTAAGCTTGCAGAGCTGAAGACGCCTAATAGATCAAAGTATATACGAATATTATAGTCCCGCTTAGGTTCTTTCAAAATTATTTATTTTTAATACTTGGAGTGACTCAGGGTTCCATGATTGGGCCAGCACTTCTAAGAATTTCTTTTAACGACTCATTAAAATTTGAATTCTAATGTCTGTTCAATTTTTTTTTTTTTTAATTTCAGGAAAGAGGGAACTGTTTTCTAGTTTCTACATAATATGCAGGAATCTCTGCATTTGTGGTAAGTTTTAATGTAAGCATATGAGAACTTTAATTTTTTGTAACAAACATTTGAGATTTTTATTTTGGGCTTCTCCTTTGGTCACTGGTCCTGGTACTTATCTTAGCCATGGTTGGTAGCATGTTGTTATCTTCAGTATGACTTATGCAAGATGCTGTTTAGAAGTGAGATTAACATTGCAGACTCTTATGAGTAGCTTTAAACAATTGACACTATTTAATTCATTCTTTTGTGGTTTCCCTACCTAATGCAAGATACCGAAATATGTAAGAAAAGCTGGAATGATGAAATAGTAAGGCAGACGGACAAGCATTTGCTTTTATGCATCTGTGTGAGTTTGAGTTCTTAACACTTAATAGTTATTTGGATTTTCAAGCCGTCGGCTGCTATTAAAATTGGGCGATGAAACATTTCCATTAATTTATATACTCAAACTTTCAATCTTACCTTTTGGGTACTAGGCCAAGTTGCATTGTGTTTTTAAGCAAGTATTCAGACAGTTTTCCGCCAAACGATGGTCTTAACGATGGTTCTGTAACCCTATACAAGTTTTATGTTCTTGGATAAGTGTTTATAGTATAGAGATGATTCCATATTATTGAAACGATTCTCTTCTATACATAGTAAGTACTACTTGCATTCAATAACAAGGGTTCCTCTGTCATAGATTTAAGACTGTTTACACTTTACTTTGTTGGGTTTTCGTGTCAATGTTTGTTCAACATGAGTGGGAAATTGGCTTATGTGAGAAGGCTCTTCACCTTCCATTGTCTAGATTACTTGCCTTTTCGTATAGTGAAGCCAGCTAGTTAAGAAAGTAATTTTCTGTCAAGAGCGCAGGCTCTTCATATCTGTTTAGAGTATTGAGTATGATTTACTTACTTACTTTCCATGGTTCTTCAGTTCAGGTGTTGGTATCAGTTCTCACAATTTGTCTTATTGATCTCAGACAAATATTTTGAATCCTCTAATCAGCACACGTTTGTTGTATAATCCATAAAGTTTACGCCATATTGGGTAGAAATATTACCAACAGAATCTTTCTTTCAAAGCGCACATGACTGGCGCAATAAGAGCTACGAAAAAATAAATTGAAGTTGTCAAACTCGTTTCCTTGTTCAGAGTCTTCTTCTTTGAAAACAAAAGTCTTTGTGGTGCCATTACCAATGTTTAAGGACTAGTGAAAGATCTATATTTTTATCTTGAAGGAGTAATTAAGTGCGCCAGAGATACTCATAACAAACTTGATTCTACGAGTATGAATGTTTTCGCATGTGACCATGTTTATGTTGTGGGTTAGAGTTCATAGTTCTTTTTAAAGACTTGCCTTAGAATGAATACCTGATCGATAGTATACTTACAAGCCGTACAGAATTACAAAGCAGAATCTCATCCTTCGAGCCGTTAAACAGTCTGTGTCTCTAAAACTGGCTATGAATCTTATCCGACATTTTCACCCTAATCCACACGTATTTATAGCTTCAATCGAGTAGTTTTTACGACTTCTTTCCTCCCCTGATGGCGGGGCTCGCGACCTAGTCATGTCCTTCCGTTTCGCTTCATGCCTTTTTGTCATTCATCATCAAACACTGTCCACTATGTGGTGGTTATGACAAACCCAGCACATCAGACACTGATTGCTGGAAATATTACCAAAATTATTTATGCCCGGGGCTATTTCGGATAAGGAAATATAAAATCCGTAAGAGGACAATCCAATTAGCCCATAACAGGATTACGAGCGCTGCTATTGGTACGTTGATACATTTTTCGATACAGCACTTCATACGCCATTTGTAGGTTATCGCTCACAAGTCATCTGTGGTCATTGAATCCATCTAGCCAATTCCTATCCACAAATTGACCCATTTGTGCTTGAAGACGATTAAATGTTGAATTATTTTTATGCGGTCAGACTAAGCAATAGTTTTCAGTGATTTCACTTAATCAGGCTTGGGATGAGATATAAAAGGGTTTGAAGCACTTTGAACCAAAAATCTAAAAATGTTGTATAGTTTTCAGCACTGTATTTCAAATCGGAAGAAGTGAGTTTTCAATATTGTGTCTGGCATGTTGAAGGAAGTGTTATTTTCCTAGACCGGCTGGTCCTTAGAAACTTATAGAATACCATATAGGCAGACTTCGCAACACTGGTTACCAAAGCGTGTTTTCCAGTTAGGTGTCTATGCTAACGCAAATATAAGTTGTATATCTTTGAATGCTAAGCTTACCAAGTGAGTGTCGTTATACAGCTCATAGGGTTCAATTTTATATCTCCTCCAAGGTGGTCAACAGAAACGGGACCAAAATTCTTTCAAAGATCAGTGATATTTCCATCTGCATATGTTAATATGCATGCTTCTGCGCCAAAGAACAGGAATGAGATGATTAGAGTTTTATAGAGAGTATCCTTGTATCCTTGTGACTAGCTGGACTTACTTACTTACCAGAGGTGGCGTTACAGTCCGCAGTGGACCTGGGCCACAACCAACAAGCGTCTCTAGCCAGATCGACCTTAAGCTTACTGTCTCTAGCTTCGCAAGCTAAGTTGATTGAGGTCCCGTTTCTGAATCACGGTCTCCCTCTAATGCGCCGTATTTCGAGGGCGGATTCGAAGATTTTTTTCCGCTTTTTATGACCCAGCCACCTCAGTTGTTGGACCTTCACTCTTCTGGCTAAGTTGATGTCGCTGTACATCCCGTAAAGTTCTTCGTTGTATCTCCTCTTACATTCATCGTCCTTGCCGACGGGACCGAAAATTACCTGAAGAATTTTACTCCTAAAACTACCATGTGAATCCATCTGTGCCAGATGATGACTCTGCGTCATCAGGCAAGACTGGGACTATTAAGCTCACTGTTGTTCGCCAGTGGATTGCCTTTTTAGCCCAAAGAAGCAGCGATTGGCAAGAGTTATCCTTCGTTTGATCTCATCGCTTGTGTTGTTGTCTAAATATGATTTGACGTGCTTGAAATGGTTGGAAAAACTGTACATGGTTCTGTATTTATTAACTTAGGTGACGCTACAGTTCATGGCAAACTAGGCCATCGATTAATAAGCCTCTACCTAAACTGGTCTTTACCAACTGCTTTATCGAGGTAGCTGTCGACTGTGACGTTATGTCAAATTCATCGATTATCAGTATCCCTTCTTGTTGACAGCATATACTGCGTTTTGACTACATTTACTGCTAAACCCACCATTTTGACAGTTTCCCTTTCAATGTCAGCTGGGTTCTGGCTTCCATTTTGACTTGTGACAGCACGTCAGCTTGTCTAAAAACTTTGTTGACGTCTAAAGTCTCGGTTAAATCGTTTGTGGCTTTGGGGGAGCAGTGAACCTTCTCAATTGTCATCCTGCATATACAGAGGATCTTGACAGCGATACCAAAATTAGACATAGCTCTACTCGTGTATAGCTCGTCTTTGTAAATGTTGTTTTATGTGGCCTTAAAATCGATGAAAAGGTGGTGGGCATCGATTTGGACATCTTAAGTTTTTTCCAGGATCAGCCAAAGTGTGAAGAGTTGGTCGACTGTGGGCTTTCCTGGTCTGAAACCGATACGATAGGGGCTAACTAAGTTATTGACGAGGGGTTTCAGACGATCACACAATGTTGAGGATGCTTTAAACTCTATAATTGGCGCCATTGAGGGGTCTCCTGCTTCAAATGTTTTCATATTCTCAGAACCGAGTTTTCCGGTATTCCTCATCAATGCAGAGATTTCTTGCTGATAATCAGATCAAACCCAGCACATCAATTGCGACGTCCCTGACGATACGTTGGCAGTGTTGCCACTGGTCTTCGGTACCTGATGCTGATCGCATAGGATTTGTTGAGATATTTCATTCTATCGGTTTCTTGCCATTGCGTCTTTTCTACGTTATAACTTCTCACAGTAGTTCTACCTTGTTGTGGCGCTTGAGAAATCAACATTTATACCTTTGCTGCAAGAAAGCGGTGATCCGAGTCAATGTTGGCTGCCCGGAACGTTCGGACGTCCAGAATACTGGGGGTGTGCTTTACATCTATCACAGTGTGATCAATTTGATTTAGTGTTTCGTAATAGACCCCTTGTGTATATTTATATGAGGAAACAATGTTCTTTCGGAAATAAGTCTAAGTCCGTTGCTATGCTTACCAACTGTTCCACCAAAGTTACCCTCCTTTCCTCTTTTAACGTCATATTTTGGACATTACTCATGTGCGTTGTGGAGGAGCTCGAATAAACATTCTCTGCTGGCGTCGTCCTACTAGAGAATTTACAGTTGACTCGGACTGTCATAGGACGCTCGCTTACATGTCGGAAGCTCAAGGCTTCTTTCCTAAGTCTGCCGCATATGGCAAACCAGCATTCGAATAGTATGCTACTGGCCGAGCATGCCTTGGAAGGGCTTATTCATGCAGTTACCGGGGACTATCCTTTGGAGGTAAGACAAACACTTCGCTATGAACATGATTGTTGCGCTGCTGGTCCAACTCTATAAAGGATTTGTGATCTTGACTTTTTGGGTTTTTTTTTTTTTATTAAATCCGTAGTAGATAAGATCTTCACGATGCTAAGAAAACTAATGTTCTTACAGTTGGCAAAAATGCTAAGATTCCATACGACATGTATACTTTCGTCTGACCAAATTTTGGAAATGGATTGATTTGTGCTCTTCACTAATTCATATACTACATTCTATTGGTGTTTTTATACAGCGCAGTTTCATAAGCTAGATGGAGATGGTTGCACTCATGATCAAACCAGAACATTCTCGCGGGTGATCTAGTGGGGTCATCTCGACATCGGTGTAACGATGTTGCAAGTACGAATTCACCAAGCTGCTTTCTGATTTCTATCAGGCAATGGCTTAGACAAGTAGTCTTTAACCGCTGAGCAGTTGCTTATTCCTGGGGTTTTACATTAAATGGCTTAGTGGTTACTCCGCATTCTGATGATGATGTTAGGAATCATGGCTTTGGATGCTATAACCAGTTTCCTATGAAGCTTTTGTAATTTTCTAAAGACATTTGCAATTCTAATATTTGCATCAGAGTCTAGTGCTCTGAGTATGTGAATGCTTCCGTTCAGTTATTTAAAGTAAATCTAATGCTTCTTCACTTGTTTATTAAAATGTTCTGGTTCTGGTCTTAAAGAAGAAGGCCGATAATAAATCTTTCAACCCAATTATGGTAAGAGATCAGTTCCATATGAGAACAGTCCATAAATCTTTGGAAAACCCTTGAAAACTGAAATCCGAGATTTTTACCTTTTTTTAGTACATAATTCCTGCAGTTCCACAAGTAAGCCGAAAATACACATAAATTTCCACCCACTCTCAAGGCAAATGTACGTTCTGATTTGTATTCAACTGAGGGAGAAGAAAAAACCTGTCACAATCCCATTACCTAATATGCTCAGGTTCAACGTAAATTTATTGCAACTAACGTCCTTGGTAAATATGTTAGTCTGCAGTTGTCTGTATGTCTCTGTTATATTGGCTCACAAACCACAACCTTAATCGTGCACCCCATTACGATCAGCAATAAAACAAACATGATATTCCCAATTACCAAGTACACCGTACGCCTTATCCAAATGTTGGAGTTTCTTTTAATTTCCCGCTCTGTCTTCAGGGTCTGCACTCTTTTATCCAACCTCTTCATCCCTTGGCGTGTCATCACGCCCACCCTGCGCCCTTTTTTTCTTACTGTTTCGTTACTGTTACTTACTCCAAAAGCCAACAAATTAAATTGAAACATTTCGGCTTGCGTTTATTGCTTGTTATTTCCTCGAACAACAAATGTATCTGTATCTGTACAAACGGTATTTATTATTCGTCGGCATGGCATCATGGTAAACAACATTTTGTATTTTATATTTTTCTCTCTTTCCCTTTGTTGTTGTTATTCTGTCATCACCCCCTTTCACTGTCTTTTTGTCTTTTTGTTTGTTTGCACCAAACCATGACCTAGAAATGTGAAAAAACCCAATTTTAGAGCAACGAAATGAAAATTCAATTCAAAGTAGAACCATCTTGGAAGCCTCCCAGAGCCACCCATCCGTGTACTGTCAGCCCATCAAAATGTATCTACAATCGGAAATTCGATTGATATTCATTTTGTATCTAAAGAATAACAAATAAAAAAAATCCAAAAGAAAATGAGAGGATGACTCACAAGACCGAATATCGATAAAAATGGTAGAATTCGACAACGATGGCGACGACGACGTTGGCTACAACTACGGGTACGACTATCGAAGTTATCGACGGGAAGTGTGAGCTGGAAGATACGAGTACACGTGTATTTATATTGAAATCCAAGAAGTGTTCACACGTTCCAGGTACAATGGATCAGTTTGATTTTAGTGTTTACACCTTAACGTGACGTGCGGCATAAACGTTAAACTGTCGAAGCGGTAAGTAGCGCTGATACTTACGATGACTGATGGCGGGACGATTTTGTGGCGAATATGTTACGAGTACATTACGAGGAAAACTGGCAGCAATTGTGCTCGTAACAAAACATCTCGTTACCATGAGCGAATTTATGTGACCGCATGCATCGATGTGTGAGGGGTATGAATGAATAGCAAGTGCACTGTGATTTCATTGCACAAGTATCTGGAAGTTTCGGAGCTTGTAATTGCCGATGGGACGAAGATAAGCGTCCCACTGATAAGGACAGTTGGGAATTTGCATTGTTGTTTTGGCAAAAAGTTTTATTTACCCAAGTGAATTAACAGGTTTAGATATACGAGCGGAAATATACTTACAAGCGAAACCATATTACGAAGAAAAAAGGTGGAGCTGAGTGGAGCTACGTGGAGCGTTTGTTTAGGCTGGCACTTTGCTGTTTGGTGTCACATGATTTGCTTTACAGACAGACTAAATGGTTTACCAGGTGTTATGCAACTGTGAGAAATGTGACATGTAAATGACTGTAAATGTGTGTCATGCGTTGCATGATTAACGGTAGCATAACATGAAGGAAAAATAAAAACACGGAAGATGACAACCACGCATGCACGTTCAATGCAGTCATGTTATGCTACTGTTTGGCAATGTTACGTTGTCGACCTTTACCCAGTAGCTATCTTGTCGACACATTTATTTATGTGAGAAGGGTGCTAAATTTCTCGCCTGGCAATAGAAATCATCATCTAGAAACATGAATTACAAATTTAATATTTATTTATGTACGAGTACTTAATTGCAAATCATAATGACGCGTCAGGTCGTAACAGATGTTCCCGATTATGTCTACTTCACGTATTAGAAGTTTCTATTGCATGTTTTTATTGTTTTAAGAGTTTCACAGATTCTACCTGCCTTTGCCAAGAACTACTGGTTGACTGCAGGAATTGAGTAAGAATTTACACTAAAGGTACTAAAGCATACGTCGGTATGGAGCTCAAAGTCACATTCTTAACATTTCCTAGAAGCGATCTTGAAATGATTCCTGATTCGGCAAAAGTTAGTTAACATGGTTCCTATGGCCCATCATGGGGTATAGGCCATTAACAATGCCTGCGCGTAATGTGCCTGAGCTCTCTCCAACTCTTTTTAAGTGTCTTCGACAGCTCCTCAACTGTTCTGCGTCATTTCTGCCTTGGTCAGCAACTCTTTCTGTATCGGTAAGCTGATTCTATTATATGGCATACTTAGCAATGGAATTAAGATGTGACCAAACCACAACCATTTCCGTCTTCTTATAGTGATGTCGATTGGCCTCTGCCCTGTTCTAATATGGAGCTCAGCTTTTGAGATCCGATTGGAGCACAATACTCTCAAAATGATGCGCAGACATCTATTAATGAAGGACTGCAGCTTCCGAGTAATTGCTGTATTCGCTTTCCAAATCTGCACACGACATTCGAGCGAAATAGCCGCAGCTTGGTTTTAGTACATTCTGGAAGCAACTTTTGGCTTTCCGATTCAGCTACTCACATCGAGTTCTGTGTCGCTGCCAGTTGAGCTGGTGCTTACCAGATAGGGAAGGCTCTGCACTTTCTCAACTTACTGTGCAGCAATGTTAAGTTGGGTGTGAGAACTCGAAGACCAAGGACTTTGATCTTGGCTGGATGTATTTTAGGCCCACTCTGTTGGTTTTAGTTTCCAGATTCTCACTAATCTCAAATATAGTCAGTGTACTGAAGATGTTTCAAGTAAGATGTAATTATCCATTGAAAACCTCTGCTTTCCTACGATAGCGCTGCACGGATAAAACCGCTTATAATCACCTGTAAAAAAACCGGTGATAAAATGCAACCATGTGGAACTCCGCTTTGGATTTCGTATGTAGATTTTATAATAGCAACAATTTTTGCAAGAAAACCTCTCCTGTGCAAGGCTTACCGTATAAACTCCCTGCTTACGCTATCAAAAAAACCCGGTAGAGCTGAGACCTGTACTCGGCGCTCTACGATGATCCGCAAGGTGCTTAGAATCTAAAGTCTGCTTGTTCGACATCGAGAGTTGAGTCTGAATGTACTTTAATCTTGTCCAAAATTATCTTCGCTTATATTTTGGCAATTGCCGGCAGAACAAATATAATTTCCCTAATCTATCAGATTATCCTTTTTCGGTAATTTAACAATAATCCCTTCATTCCACTTCTCCGGATTCAGACAAAACATCCTTAAAATTTATTCAGATACTCTAACATTCAATCGGTTTCAGGTACCACTTCTTTAGGGTTCAGTTGTTCTCGCACTGTTCTAGAATTTTTGTTTGTCTTCATCGAAACGCAGCAATTTGCCATCTCATCCTTTCAGTGAGCTTGGTTTGGAATTCCTATTAGCGGTAAGTTTCAAGTTGTGCTGAGGACCGCGTCTACTTGGTGCTTTTTTAGACTTCAAGGACAAGTCTTCGGGTTGGTGGATCTTCTCTTGCCATATCTGACATCATACTGCACTTCATTTATCTTCACGCTATAATGTCCTTGGAGCTCGTTTTTCCGGTACACCATATGCTCATTTGATTATCTGTGTTCTTATGCATTATACTACTGATTGCTTCTGCGCTCATTGTCGAGATTATTGCTGATAAGCAGCTATCATTAGCGAGAAACTTAAAAGAGTGGTCGAGCATCATTCTGGTGTTTGCTTTGTTCATTGCGTGAATGATGAGATCTAACTGATCTTCTTGCAGATCTTGTGCTTGAACACACAGCCATGGGGTTAGCAATGTAGATGTTTACAAACCGAGACTGACAGTCGAGACTGACATTCGAGACTATGACACTTCATTATCTGTATACATATACAGATACGTACGTAAGAAATTCATCTGTAGAGTGGAATCGTGGTAGAACGACCGCGTTTCAGATATTTACGTTTGCATCGCTGTGTTTATTTTCGTTGCGAAGTTGCCGATCAAGCAACACTACAATATTTAATATAATCATTAGCACAGGAAGCTCGTCATTTGTCTAGTAAGATTGTCAAAATTGTCAAACCGATTATCTAAAATGATACCTTACCAAACCAATAGCGGACCAATGATTAATTATTTGATCCCGACCTAGCTGACTTTAGTTAAGCATAGCAAGTTGGTGTCCATGCTGGAGCTGTAGCACTGGTGTTTATGCGCTCTATATGACGTAGCATTGTTGTCGTTCAGCCGATATAGTTCCTCGTAATAAACAGACAGGGTCAAATTTCACTCGAGCATTTTTCGCTTGAAACAACTAGGATGGCTTTCATTCGATCTTGAGAGTGCCTACGCCATACAACAGGACAGAGGTGATGATGGTCTTGTATAGTGCCTTCTTCATTGTTCGGGCTGGGGATTTTGTTGATTAATTGTCTTCTTAGCATCTAGAAACAGTGGTGGGGAAGTAAGATTTTTCGTTGAACATGTCATTACTGAACTTCACTGTAGAGCCTAGGTAAAGAGTTTTCCAACAAGAGGTGTCATTTTAAATCAATAGAAAAACGAAACATTTTTGTGAAAAATTATGATATCTTAATTTTAGTCTAAAGTATAATCCCTGAGGTTAGCAATGGGTTGCAATATCTGCCAAATGTCTTCATTGACTCTGTCATTCTCTTGATAAAACTTTTCATCACCTTTCGCGAATTACAGTTCTGATAAAATTTCTTTTAATGTATGAATCGTTGTTGGAGCATTGACGTAGACTTTATCTTTAACAAAGCCACAAAGCAAATAGTCTAATGGTGTTAAATCATATGAACTCGGTGGCCAATTGAAGCCTCCATTGGGAGAAATCACCAAATCCAGGAAATTTGACTCGCAAGCTGTATATAAACGTAGTCCACGTCTATACCATCAATTTTAGGCAAAAAATAGTCAGTCCACATCGTTCGGTAACGCAATCCATTCACTGAAACAGTCGCACCGGCATCATTATCGAAAAAAATATGACCAATGACACCTTCAGCCCATAAACCGCACCAAACTGTTGCGGATGTAAAGGTTGTTTCACTATTTCTCTTCGGTTTTCGGAGCCTTCGATTCGAAAGTTTTGTTTTGTTTACGTACTCAGTCAAGTGCAGTTGAGCCTCATCACTGGGAATAATTTTGTGTAAAAATCATGATCTTGTACATTAATTTCCAGCACCCAGTCAGCAATAGTACGGCGTTGTCCGTAGTCTACTAGATTCAATTCTTGTGTCATCTGGACCTTGTAAGCATTGTTGGCCAAGACCTTTATGCAAAATGCGGTGCAAAGTGGTTGCGGAAAGGTCCAATTCCTCAGCTACGGCGGAGATATTTTCAGCTGACCTTAACTGATGAAAACGATTTCGAGTCCTTATAACCTGTCCGAAACGTTCAAATTTGTGAATAAATCGTAAATTCACTCTAGCTGTTCAAGAGTACGCTTGATGATGAACTTAACAAAACGTTTTCGCGATATTTTCACCGTTTTTGTAGCGAATTTTTACAATTTCAACACGTTGTGCAAGTGTGGATCCATATTTAATAACCTCCCGGTTTTTACCTGTCAAAAAATGGTGCGAAAAAAATTACACACTCGTTTGAATGATAGCAACGGAGATTCTGACGGAAGTTGCTCATGTTCGGTTTAGCTCTGGTAGTTAGCTCCATGTTGTCCCTTGAATCTTGTTAATTCCATTTCAACACAGTAATCTTCGGTTGCATGAATGTGTTCCTTCATTGGATAGAATGTAGCATAATGATCGGTGCCAAGACCAGGACCTCATTGGAATATCAACATGAGACTAGCTATCAAAGGCGAGATAATAGTGATCGTAATGAGAGCCCAACAAAGTGTTGTATACCTTCATTTCGTAATGAACTAGAATTGGTTGATGAAAGGATAGATATTTCTGAAATTTCTTATATCAAACTCACAGGGTGTAGATTCTATTTTTCATGCCTATGACATCTTCCAAACGGAACTTGTCAAAAACCATTTCGAGGAAGGTTTCAGTGAAACATGGAGTAAAACATCGTGTGTAGGATTGACTGGAACTTGACAACGTTATCAGAGGTGTCGTTCATTTGTAGGTATGTTTTTTTGTTTAAATCTTTCGATGTAGTCACTGGTGCTAGCTTAAGACAAGATAAGTTAATAGGTTTTAACCATATCGCCATAGAAATCAATACGAAAGCGACTAATGTTTTTTGGAACATGTTGGAACAGAGCACTCAGACAAAGAACTTGTCCATTGTACTCCTTGTAAAGTTCCTTTAATTGAAATCTTTCAGTCTTGCGAAGAAAGATGAGTAAGCTCTTCAGTCACGTCAGAACCAAGTACTTGCAGCCTGATGCGAGCGTAAGCCGGACATTCACAGAGATAGTGCTTTGCGGTGCCGTCATCTCTTTCACAGCAAGTATCGCAGGATGTTGCGTCACTTATACCCAGCACATTTAAATGATTTGCAAGAGTTTAATGTCCCGTCATGACGCCAGTAAGAAACCTGCAGTCTTTCCTGCTAAGAGACAGCAGATAGACCGCTGACTTCCTAGAGACGTTAGGAAGTATTCGTATGGTCTGCCTACATTTTGCGGAGCTGTGGCATCTACAGTTGTGCGTGCTCGTATGAGACCCGACTGTCAATGGAAGCCTTAACCGAGGACGTAATCAGACCCAACATAGGTTCGGATCCTGAAAAACTCCTCTGAACCGTGCCTGGCAAGTTCGTCGGCGATTTCATTTCCCAGTGATCCCATTGTGACCTGGGACCAAGACAAGGCCTTTCGACTGCGTTCAGTGATCTCTTGCATTCTCGAACTACCTTGGAAGTCGTAAGAGGGTTCAGTAAGGCTCTACGTGCTGCTTGGCTGTCGCTGCAGATGCAAAAGCTTCGCCCCTCCATCGTTTCTCCGCAAAATAGTTCGCTGCCATCAGGATTGCGTAAACTTCTGCTTGAAAGACAGATGCAAGTTTTCCTAACGTGAAGTGAAAACTAACGTTTTCGTCCTCCAGAAAGACACCAGCGCCACATCCTATATTGGTTTTGGAGCCGTCCGTGAAGACCCGACTGCATTCCTTTCCCTGCTTAGATTCTGGCTAAAGCCAGTCCTGGGCACAAGGAAATTAAATTTTGTATTTTTTCCACAATAAGAGTTCTGGTGTCATTGCATCGGACGGCATGTTCATAAGACCGGAGTCATAAGACACTCGGCGCGCAAGGTCATCGAAGCTCCAGTGTGTGTTGTACCAGAGAAAACTTCTTTTTAGTCGGAAAATGGCCTTGAGGGTGCAGCCAATGATATTAATATCAAGGGGAGGGAGATTCATCAATGCGTCTAGAGCGGAGCCAGTGCTAGGGAAAGCCCCGAGACAAACCGTTCTTTAGAGTCTGGTGGAAGCAGCAGTTGCGTATTTTCGCGAAAGTTTATTCTAACAGAAAACCGACGCATAGGATATAATTGGCCTTATCATAGCCGTGTAGATCCAAAGGACCATTTTCGGTGACAGACCCCATGTCTTGCCGATAGATCCTCTGCCAGAAGGCTGACAGCGCCTTAGATGCTTTCGTCGTAACATGTTTAGTCCAGAGACTTAAATACTTAGCTTCTTTGTAGAATTGGATGATAATGCCTTTGAGTACGGGTCAGACCAGACAGCTTCCTTCTTCTCGTAAGGAAAACAACCTCAGTTTTGAGAGGATTGACTGAAAGCCCATTACTAGTGCACAAGTCGTCGATCACGTCTAGGGCTACCTTCGCTTTGGAGTAGACATCGCTAGACATGTTCCAAAAGACAGTACAGCTACATCATCCGCGTATGCTTGTGCGTAGGTGTTAGAGCTATTGAGTGCGTTGAGCAGTTGAGCAACATAGCAGTGGAGACAGAACGTTGCCTTGCGGGCAGCCATTGTTTACATCCGCCAACACATATTGTCCGCGGCCAGCATTCGCAATCAATGTCCTATTCAGCAGCATTGCTTTAATCCACAAGACCAGTGACTCGTCTGATCCGTGTTGAACATGCCTTCAAAAGTTGCGTTGTGAAAAGCACACTCAACGTCGATGAAAGCGCACATGGATCTCGACCATTCTTTCGATGCTTTTCAGGATGAAGGTGATCAGAATTATAGGTCTGAAATTCTTGACGAATGGACTGACGAGTCTTCCTTTTCGACTTTCGGTATAAAGAGCACTCTCACTTTTCGCCAGCGATTCGGTATACATATATGCCAGTGCCAGGCCAGCAGTGAAAATTCTCTTCAGAGCCGCCAGCAGCTTGTCTATACCTTTTTTGTAGCATTAATGGATAAATGCCATCGATGCTGTAGATAACCAAAGTCATACTATAAACTACCATGTTTGGGTGTAAAACCAAGAAAAAAAAAAAAAGACTCAGTGAAAAGAAAGAAGTAAAACTGACTTAATCGCTGGAAAATGAACTGATTATCTGTTCTAAAAAGGAAATTCTTTAAAACGATCAGCTAGCAATCCAACCCCAATGAGAGCTCAAGAGCTCTCTAGATGACCCTCTAGATAAATTCCTTTACCATCTCAAAATAATTGTTGTGGATAGTTACATTTTGTCTAAGGCATCCGTTTTGATTGTCTTTTTTTGACGACGGCATCGCCTGTTCAATCTATTTTTGGTTCCTTTATCTCAATGCTCACTAAAGCCCCATTAACATCTTGCTGACTTCTCTCGATTACGTCAATCTCATCTGCATTAGCGAGAAGTTCGACAGATTTTTAAAATAAACAATACTTTCAACTACGATGTTAAGAAGAAGATAGGACGTCGCCCTGTCTGAGACCCTTTTAAACATCAAAAGATTCAGTAGTGTTTCTTCCGACTTCGACAGAGCAGCGAAAGATATCCATCAATAGGTCATCTCCATAGACGCTATCATACGCAACCTTAAAGTCGATGAAGTGATGGTGGGTATCGATTTGGTATTCTTGGTTTTTCCCCCAGATCTGCAGCAGAGTGAGAACTTGGTGGATGGTGGTCAATAATCTTGTTTGACTTCTGCCTTTATAGCTGGACCAGTTCAGGGGGTCTCATTTCTTCGGAACCGGATAAACGACGGCCAGCTTTCATTTAGTAGACATGTGTTCCTCTGATCAAATTGTACATACGGGCTATTGCATGCTCCTTACCGAACCACTTCCTCCCGTTTCAAAGAGTTCGGAGGCTAGGCCGTCAAATTCGGACGATTTGTTAGATTTAAGTTTGGATAAAGCTATTTTTACTTTGTTTTAGACTGGTGATTGTCCAGATTGAATGATTTATTTTGCCTGACAGCGGCATTTTCGTCGCCCTCGACTTTTAACAGTGCGCAGAAGTGATTCTTTTAAATTTTAGCGCCGACTTAATGTAAAAAAGAATGTTCTTTTGGTCATCTTTGCAGGGTTCGGTACAGGTTTTGTTGCGTTGATACGTCCAGCATGTCTCGATACTTTCAATTTCACGTATTTCGAACTCCTCCTTTTTTTTTAGGCGAACTTTGTGTATGATTTTTTGCTTCTGCTAGTGCGTGTCGGTAGCAGCTCTCTTTCAATTCGGCTCTCATTCTACCGCACAGTGTTGCACGGTACACCTCCAGTCGGCATTCATCCTCTAGCCATGAGGTTCTATTTATGGTCGCCTTGTGAAACCAAGATGGACATTTCTAATAGACTGCAAGCTTTTGGTCTTACGCAACTGATGTTGTTGAAGGGTTACTAGGCAAAGGTTGCGGAGACATACTCGGTAAAGGCTCTAGGGATCTCTTGCGACTGTAGCCACCTTAAAAACCTTTTCACAGTATTTCCCTGGCGCTGTACTGCCATTGATATCCGCATTCGTACTTTGGGTATTGTTATATAGTATACCAGGTGTGCCGGTATGAAGTGAGCGTTTTTTTTTTTTGTGAAAGTAAAAGACATATTATTCAAAGTATTGGCCATTGCTAGCCACACATTTTTCCCATTTGAAGTGCTGCTCAACTAGTGCCTGTCCCATGGATGAAAACAAATGGTAGTCGGAAGGAGCCAAGTCTGATGAATACGGCGGGTGGGGTATCAGCTCCCAGCCAAGTGCTTTGGTTGTATCCTGAACCAGTTTTTTTTTGTGTGCAGGTGCATTGTCATGGAGCAAAATTACCTTGACGTGTCTTCTGGCCCATTCTGGTCGTTATTCGATCAATGCATGGCTCGAATTGATCATTTGTTGTCGGTAGCGATCTGTATTAACGGTTTCACCGGGTTTTAGGAGCTCGTGGTACACCACACCTTTCTGCTCCCACCAGACACACAGCATTGTCTTGTTGCCGAATCGATCTGGTTTTGCAGTCGAAGTTAATGGTTGTCCCGGATTAGCCTATGATTTTTTCCATTTAGGATTCTGAAAATAAATCCATTTTTCATCGCCATCAACAACTCGATGCAAAACTGATTTTTTATCGTGTCTTTGAAGCAAACTTTCACAAGTGGTTTTTCGGCTTTCCATCTGTCTTTCATTCAATTCATGTGGCACCCATTTTCAAGACTTTTAAATCTTTCCCATAGCTTTTAAACGGTCAGAAATTGATTGTTGTGCAACATTTAACATTTCTGCAATTTGTTTCTGACTTAAAGTGTCATCTTCAGCCAAAATTTTTTGCAATTCGGCGTCTTCAAACAGTTTTGGTGGTCTTCCAAGTTCTTCATTTCTCACATCAAAATCGTTATCTCTGAACCGTTGAAACCATCTTTTGCAGGTTGCTTCTGATAGAGCATGATCTCCATATGCCTGGATAACCATTCGATGCAACTCTGCAGCACTTTTCTTTATGTATACTAAGTATGTTTGACATGTGTTATAGCAACCAAACAAAACAAAAAGAAATAAGGCCCGTTCACAATAAATGTTCCCTATCGAGACATTTGTATCTTGACGCTCATACCAGTACACCTGGTAGGTAGTGATCCCCGAAATTTGATTGGATGCGCGTCTTCTGTCTACCGCAAAGGGATCTTTCTGTGTAATCTACTACTACACTGCGGCTATATCGTAAATTGTTAACTTCTTCCTACAATTCTTCTTCTCTAGGACCAATTGAAACCTTTTCGAGGCTATAGGTCTTCTAATCAAGCTTTAAATATTTTATTACATTTTCCGTCGCATATGCCATTGAATAAGAACTAACCATAACGTTCCTAACACGTACATATGTAAATAATTAAGCAATCCTTTTGAATATCTAAATACATTCTGCACACTCTCCACATTAAAACGTACCTAAATTAATACCGTAATAATTTATTTGACAATTAGGTCTATTTTATTGTCTCTTAACTTTTAAGTAACGTTTATTAATAATGTATCTCTTAAGCGTCAAACAGGTGTTTCCGTTTCCTATTTATGTGAAAGTCACAAAAGCTCATTAAATACATACACCATGGTCATCAAAAGGGTCCAACACAGCAATTGTATGAGAATATTTACACTCAAGGGCATTTACGATTACATCAAACAATAAAACTACCAAGTGCTTCTTAACAAAAAGAATACAAAAAAAGTATCTGTTACCTTTTGGCTTGCGTTTACGTTAATGGTTGCGTCATGATTTTTTACTTCAAAGAAACTATAAATCTGATACAAAAAAAAAAAAAAAACAACAACAACAGTCTAAAGATACTCAGATCCCATAAGCGGGTAGATAATTTTATCTTTTGCTATTTACGCCATCATGCATGGTAGACACTTTCAACAAACCTACTGATGTTTCGGCTTCGCCAAGTCTTATATTTTTTCGCTTCGATAAACTTTTGAATCTAGATTTCGAATGCATCTACTAAAAATGCACAGATTTATATGCATAGATGAATACCATAGATGCATATCCAAAGTTTTATGATCAGTAGTTACTAATGGCTTGGATTACCTTTCTCTTAGTATTCCCGAACACCAATTTGATTGATCTTGTATCGATAAAACTCTCTCCAATTCTTTGTGGGGAGGAAATGGGGGTATGCATTGATGTATCTGTATCCCGTTAATAAATACAGAAAAAAAAAATAATAATAAATAAAAAAATTCAAATGACCCGTGAAGATGGAACGACGTGAATTTCCTTATAGAAATGCAACATAATGGATCTGTATACATGGGATCAGGGAGATTTACGATTATTACGGTCGATGTGAGGAGCTTAAGCATGTGCAAGAAGATACATTGCAATTAGCTGTTAAAAATTGTTCACTTTTGATTGGAAATGAAAAATCAAGAAAGACCAGGTGTAGCCAATGAGATGAGAAATGAGTTTGGAAAAGATTGTGTGAATGGTTTTTCAAAGTAAAATTCTTTGGCAAGGTGAACGGTTCAAGGAATTTTTCTTTAAAGACTGTTTTGCAGTAACATCGTCGAATAAATGAAAATATTCGTCTATAGGTAACCAATTTTAATAAAGATTCATCTGTCTGGCAGTAGGATTGTTCTCAATTACACTAGAATAGGAAAATTTGATTTAAAAAAAATAACAATTTGATCCGAGATTCGGTCTCCACTTGTGGGCACTTGTGAAATTGGTTGAAGTTAAGTGATAAAATTGAAAAATCCACGAAAGAATGGCATCCTCAGTCCTCGGCTAAAAATAGTCGCTGAAATGTAGGCATCATACCTGCCTACACCAATCTGGTGACGAATTAAACAGAGAATACACCACTTAAGAAAAATATTCCTGAGATAGATTAACAGTAGTTTGACCAGATTAACTAGAAGTTAAATAATATATGTTTCTGTACGAGGGCGTTTTCTTTGTTGTCCTTCGTAAAATTTTCGTATTAATTTGAATGAAGCCCCAAGAACACAACACTTTTTTGTAATCATCAGATCTCTTCAAGGCGACATTTTTATCTCAAGGCTTTATGACTTCCTTAAGGCGCTGGCCATGGTCTTTTTCAAAGTGCCCAGCTCGACTTTACCATTTTGGTACAAAAGCGTTTACATGAGCTCGTCCAACTAATGATCAATAACTTCAAACAGTTTTACAGTTTTTTTTTTTTGTGAATTGCTGGGCGCAGTGATGAAGTACATCGACTTCTATGTCTCAATTTCCAGCCATACGACAAAAAAAAAAAAAAAAACGGACGTAGTGGGTGTCAAGAGCCTCTGTTTATTGTTCGGATGAACGTATGCTATTAAGTGTTTAAACACACTAGACCTGGAGATGGTCGCTGTATTTGATTCGTTTGCTGGAGTCGTCAAAAGTAAGGTCATCCGTATCCGAGACTTATTATTTCGGAACTTTTTGATTTTTCCGTGTTAGTGAAGTTATTCCGATGCACAACGCCCAATCTATGGGGCCAGGTAATTGTTTTTGACTTCTAAAACAAGGGCTAGTAACCCACTTTGAGGATGTAAAGCCTAAAAAGAGATTGACTTAGGTTCACGGTAACCCATTTGAGCCAAGATACGCCTGGTCAACATTCATCTTCATAAGTAATATCAAGTTACACCTGTGTTGAGAGCATCCTTGGTTTGAGTCAAGGATATTTTTTAAGGCATTTGACAGAGTTGACAAACTTTGACTCTTTTATCGAAAATGCGTGCTTTTTGGGACTCTCCTCTTCAATGGATTATAAATTAACTTTCAGAGCATTCAATCCAAATTGTCTTGGATGGTTTCAAGTCTAATTTTCACAAAGTAAATGCTGGTGTGCCACAGGGCGTCTCCAACGTTCTTTCTAATTTTCATTAATTATCTCTTGTCTGCTACTTCTAATCCAATATATTCGTTTGCTGACGCCAGGACTCTGCTTTTCATATTCGTTTCCGGACTCTCATCCCTGCTTTTCTACTGTTAAACAGGAACAACAGCGTATGCTAAGCTCACTAAGTTGAATGGCGAACCACTAACAAAGTGAAATTCAATTCTTCCAAAACACAGTGTCCTCTGTTGTCGTTAAAGCCATTATCCTTGAATGACACTTGCGTCGTTGAAACCGAAAAACTGTCCATTCTCGGTATGTAGTTGGAATGACGTATTGGATGTTGCCAAAAATTATTCGAAATGTCTAGGTTTCCACAAGCGATGTAAGTAATACTTAATCTCATTCGATCTGGCCACAGCATATAAGGCATTCATCCGCCCAAAACTTGAGTTCAATGCCCACATGTGATCAGTTGCTCCTGCAATAAAATTCATAGATAATGCACATATCACCCAGTCAATTGTTACTATTTTCATCACCAGGGTTCCTTTAAAATCGCCAGTAGAATTCCGTTCCTTTAAACCTTTCAGTGTGACTGAACTGAAACTTCGCCATGAATGCCCATCAGTTTATATTCATGCCCACTGTCAAACGCACTCTGAAATATTGTGATAATTTCATTAAGTATACAACTCGCTAATGGGGACATTCTATTATCTGATCTCTTTATTCCCTAGTCATTATAGCTTGCAAACACTCAAAACCAACGTGCATCGATATTTCAAATAAAACTATCGCTAGTCTGCCTGTGGACATCACCGTTGACTCCATTGAGGGGAATTCCTCCGGTGCACGTCCTCTTGCTTCTTGCTTAGACATTAAAGGACACATGTTCTTTTTGTCAATAAGAGATACCTCGTCTAGCACATGAATGCTTAAGTTCAGCTGACTGAAGTTGCGCTGTTCCGAGTGTTCAGCATACCCTCATTGTTTGTTCAATGTAAAGAAGATCGAAAAGAGTCAAAGTGAAGGTGATAATGCCCACCAGCTCCCAACTTGTCGTTGGCGCAAAACGAAGGTTCGTAGTAAGGAGAAACATTTAGATATTCCACAAGAACCGACACTGTAACTATTGCAAAGCTAGAGGACCGATGGGTAAACTCATGCTCATTCTCATTCGGACCGTCGCGTCTTTTCAAAATGGTTGAACACCAAAGTGACGTTTAGTAAGTTCCCGGAAAGTCCTATGCGCCTTACTTTTGCTTCTCTTTACTGCATATTCAATCTTTGCATTTAAAGTCCTCATCTGTTTACCACTGACGCGTATTCAATGGAGTACAATACTCTCTTTGATCTGTCTCCAGGAGTCTGCCAGTGACATTGTGTTCTTAGTAACTATTGACGGCATACAGTATGGCCATACAGTCTGTCGATATTGTGCCTGTGAATAGTTAGCATGTTGTCATGGTGTTGTTAAGGGATGCAATATGATAGAATATTTGTTTCCAATTAACATGCAAGGCGATTGGTATTGGGGATGTTAAAAGACTGCTTGTAATCATCTACTTAATTACCATTGAAACCGCCAGTATTTGCACCAATTTGCCAGTTGGCCATAATATTTGTTCGTCGTATCCTTTCCTGCATGTTGATAATTTTTGTTGCTCTGCTCTCGAATGCACGATTTTCATGACATAAGGCTCTGTCATGGTACTTACATAGCATTACCTCTACGCCAGAATCCCGCAAGCTTGTGGTTTATCGAAGTAGATAGACAGTTGGCCGTTCGACTATGGATATATACCAAATCCACACGATCTTGTTAAGGTACCTATGTTTTGTTGCAGCAACACCCGTTCACGTTAAAGAAATTAGGCAACAACTTCCTAAATTAAGCAAGGCATCTACTCGTATGTAAATTTTGGATTATTAGATGCCATTGCTGCCCATTTTCCTCAAAATTAAATTAATCATTGCCGACTAAATTTTTAATCACAATTAGATTGATTGCACTGTTTTTCTCTAAAATAAAGTTTTAATTTATCAAAGGGCAGTTTGAAGCTATTCTTCTGACTTGTTTAATTTTAATTGAAATCACCGATTGACGATTAAATATAGAAAATATTTACAACTAACTATTTGCGATTAACGAATAATTTAAAGCGAAAAAATTCTAGTGTGGGCAAGTGCTTAATAGAGGGTTGTGCAGTTGCGCCTAAGTGATTATTGAAAATTAAAAAGTTAGTTTTGTCACGATTAAAATTCGACCAAAATTAGTTGCATTATAATAATGCTGAATTAATATTTGTGTGCATATTTTGGATCATTTTGGTTGAAACCTATCCCATACGGTCTATTCCCAATCATGTAGATGGAAATGATATTGAATAAATAAAACAGACGCAAATTTGATGTCTTAAGCCTTCACAAGTAACACAAGAGTGTTAATCAGTACCAATCACATGTTTCGATACATCACTTCGCGGATACTTTGTAATCCAATCTGTCGACAGAGGACTATTGCAAGTGGGCTTATCGATTTTACTTTGTCGCTTCTTATCATTTTGCGCATACAGTCTGATATGGAGGTTGGTTTTCCGTTTTTGTTTTTTGTTTTCCATTTTCTTCAATTTTGTTGACATTTTGCAATCACTTTCATTTCCGATTGAAATGTACATTGAAACATACAGTGAATCGGCGCGACTGCTCCAAAGAGTGAGCTATAGAAATTCATTTATGATAAGAAATCGGGTATGGCAGTCTGCAGTTCTATTGATCTAGAACAAATCAAGCCAGGGAATAGCTGCCACATGTGTCATAAGCGATATTTAATTTAAACAACGATAACTGCCAAAGGTTAATTTCAGTTATTTATTTATTATTGACAAAGTGAATACAAACGTTGAATCTAAACGCTGAAAACGGTTCTACTTATACGTAGGTAGGGTTTGGCTTTATTTCTATGTGGTTCCAGACAGTTTTGTCATTTCAAAGTAGAAAGCAACATAAGTCTTGGAAAAAAACTCTTTATCGTTGTTTGAATTTAAAATTCAACAAAAGTATCTTCAGTGAAAGAAATATAAGTCGGTTCATCCATTTCAACGTACGTGTAATGGGCTCATAGAATCTGTAATTTGTCACATAATTCTGTGCAATGGCTCATGAAAAAGGATTACGTGTTCTTAAATAATAAGTACTCAGGATCATAAATACAGAAACCGATTTAGAAGGTATGGGTAAGTAGAAGTCGAAGACGTGAGAAATAAAATGAAGATGTTGATGAGAACACCAAGACAAGAAGTGGAAATTTTAAAAATGAACTTGCAAACACTTTAAAAGGCTTTTTGGAAACTCTGCAAATATACTTCGTTCACTAAGCAAATTAATTTATACTTAAGGATCTGAGATTAATACAAAAAATGATCTCAGCTTCCTGTAATCGTCTAGCCTTAGCTGGCGCCGTTGTTAACCCTTTTCTATAGGCTACGTGTGGTTCGGAATCGGTTACAATTTTTTTTCTGTCGGAACAGAGCATCAAGACTTGTACGTTCGGCTTACTAAAATTTGTCAAAATTTCGTGGTACCCTAGGTGCTTTGCATGGCGTATTTGGAGGTTAGGTCAGTCGCACAGCAAATGTGTGATAGTCTCTATTTCCTCTACGTTCCTACAACTTCTTGAATAATCTTGAGGGGAGGCTCCTATTCTGTTGCCCATCGTGCAGTTGCCAGTGAGGTAACTTGTAGCGATACATATGTCTACCGAGCGGTAGAAGTCTTTGGAGTGTAAAATGACCCAGTCATTCTTGGACATAAATGCTTTGTTGGTTCGTCCTATGGTTACAAGTTCCATTTTGCGTTTTAGGGTACATTTATGTCGTTGTGTGTGTTACTTCTAAGCAGAAAGGCTTTCTGTCTTGTTAGTTCATCCGCTTTCACTTTTGTATGTCCGGGTACCCCGCAGATATTCACTCGGTGAAACTCGCAGACTGTATCTACAGTTGGACGACACATTTTTGTACCTCTATTGATGTGGTGGTTTCACTGTTCACAAAGATAGAGATTTCTGAGATATCAAGTTCTATGACTAGTATAGCCTGTGAAGCTTTACGAATGCCAAATATTTCTGCCTGAAACATACTACATGCGTCCGAAATCTTGAAAGTGTCTTAGGCCTGTAACATTTCACAGTAGACTCCAGCTCCAGTACGTTTCTCCATTTTGGAGCCGTTCGTCCAGAGATGTAGTTTTCCATTGTTGGGGGCAGTGTTAGTTAACAACTCATGTCTGCAAGGAAATGATGTGGAGAAACTCTTGTCAAAGTCCACGCTTGGTACTATGTAGTCGCTACACTTCGGCCTGTTTTGATGTTTCGTACTCCTGTATTATATGTTGTATCGGATCCTAAAATACAATGCATCTAATTCCTTTAGTAGGATCGAACTTTTGGAAGCCGTGCATTTAAGGAATTCGTCTAAAGGAAGGAGGTTGAGCATTGTCTCTAGTGCAGCTTGATTAATAGACCTTTAACGCTCTTGTTACGGCAACTTTGATCTTGTATACTTTGAACTTACCTATATACCAGCGCTTCGTAGGTAACTATGGCCATGTTAATACAGTACTATACATTTTCTTAGTTTGGCATGTACTCATCCATCCTTATGGTTCCATGGCGGCCATCCTGGTTTGGAAAGGAAGGATAAATTGAAGATTATCTCGTCTGAAACGGTCGATTTATAGGCGTTGAATGATTTCATCGCCCATGTTATTCTATTCTCTGTTATCAGGTTAGAGATTAGGAACTAGGAATCCTTGAGAGTAGTTCACTAACATCTTTATAGCCCTGGAAGTGAGTTTCGATAAGAAGCAATAGTGATTCACGACTATTCTTTGTCCAGACTTCATTTTAGTCTTTCAGATATCCCGGGGCTATTGGATCCTTGGAAAGGACTTTCCCTTACCATGTTAATGCGATGGCACTTTCAAAAGGGCCCAATATTGTTACTTGGCCTTACTTATCTTACGTTTTTTGTGTAAAAGTTGAGTTCGGATCTATATTTTGTCCGATTCTCCTCATTTCTAGTGTGCTTTGCTTTTCTATGTATGAAGTTGACTGACTTCTACTTTGTGTCATTTTTTTAGTTCGTTTGACAATCAAGGGGGTTTTAGAGGCTTGCGGTGATTAGAGCGATGTGGGACAGCTCTTAATGAAAGTATCTGTAGTCTTGTTCTCTGGCCTTAGCTAACCACCGTTTTACAATAGCGCATGACAGCTTTAGTGGTTATTTCCGGCTAGTAGCCATTTTATTTCTGCCTAAAGAGATAGCAGGAAAGTCGATGACCTCTAAGAGGATTCGGGAAGTATTTGTTTGGTCATGCAATATGTAGTTATGCTCAAATAAAACCCATCTGTCAATAGGGACACCAGCATTACTAGTGCTAATGAAAAGCTCTCCTTTGGGCCTTGCCTAACAAGTTCATCGGCGATTCAATTTCCTGTGATCCTATTGTGTAGCGTGGATATCAAACAAGACTCTGTGTTTCAGCCTTTCGACTACAATCTAAGAAGCATTGTATTCCCATGAAACTAGCTTGGAAGTCGTGAAAGTGTTATACGCAGCAGATGCCACAGATGCAGTGCTTGGCTCCGTTTACAATATATCTCATTGCGAACAGGATTGCCTAAATCTCTGCTTGGAAGACAGACGAAGGCTTTTCTAACAACATTCTCAACAGTGAATGTGCAGAAAGACAATAGCGCTGCATTTTGTAGCTTTCCGCCTGTACCCAGCTATATTCCCTTCGTGGCTCAGATTTTGGTCAAAACCATTCCTTGCCACATGGAAAGCAACAGGTGTCATTGCATCAGACGGTAGGTCCATAAGACCAAAGTCAGGCCAGACAGTCTGGGCTTAATGTTATCAAAGCTTTAGTGCGGGTTGTACCGAAGAGCATTTCTTTTCAAACACGAGCAGGGAGATTCATCAGTGCCACGTATGCTAGGGAAAATCTCAATCCAACTGAGGCAGACCGTTTGGAGTTTGGTAAATGCAGCATAAATGTCATCGCATTTAATTGGCCTTATTTTAAAACGGTAGATCCAAATGGCCCTCCTCGGTGAAAAACCTTATCTTTTGCTGAAAGCTCCTTTTCCCTCCCTCGACGTGACATGTTTAATCCAAAGGCGTTTACTATCCAGGATGAAACCCAAGAACTTAGCTTCGTTAGAGAAGGAAATGGTGGTGCTTTTAAGTACTAAACGTGTCAGCCAGCTTCCTCCTTTTCGTTTAGTGAGTAACCTCAACCTGCGTTTAGGAACAGACAGTCATTGGGCAGGATCGAACAGACAGTATATTTAAATCATATACAAATGGCTGATCGTCGATGTTAGAACTATTGAAAGCGTTAAACAGTGAATCGACCAACACGGACGATAGAAGGGGAGACAAAACATAGAAGCCATCATAAACTGCCCGTCGTCGGCATCCGTAGTGCTTTTATTCACATAACAATAGATTCGTCTTAAATGTTTTGCCCAGTTGCACATGCAGTTTAGTTGTTTTGTCGAAAGCAAATTCAATGTCCCGCCGTACTTCTTGTTTTGTACGACTTCAATTCTGCCTGCTAATTTACTTTGGTAGAAATGGTTCATCATGGACAGAGGATGCATTAGCAAAGCAATTTTAGACACATGAAAATCGATCATTCTCTTCAATATGGAGTGGGTCAGGCTAATAGGTCTAAAGCTCTTGGCGAGCGTGTAGTCATCTTTTACGATTCTCTGTATAAAGACTACTCGTACTATACGCCTAAGATTCGGCATGAACTTGTACAGCGAAGATCCTCTAGCAGTTGGTCTAAAGCACCTTTTTGTATCATAACTGGACTAAGGCCATCGGTGCGAGGCGATTTGCAACCATCAAAAGTGGCAACAGCATGTTTGATGGCCTCATCTTTCACTACAACCTCAGATACCAGCTTCGAGGTGTTATGCCACTAAGTTCACTTGCAGCTTCAGTGATAGAAGATGATTGTGACGCGGTTTTGATCAGGCAGAGAGTCTTTGCTTTCGATGTTAAACAAAAGTCTTTATAGGGCACACTCTTCTTATACCAAATATTCGATCCGGGTTGTTTTTCAGTGTGGAATTCAGTCAATCAACTTCCGATCACTACGAGTAGAACTACGACTTTTGCTGATTGTGGTGCCACTTTCATCCGGACATCGCGTGTTGTGTGTTATCCAGTTTTCTTCGCTTTCTAGAGTCGATCTAAGATTGCATGGGTGTATCGTTGAACATGGAAAGTGTCGTTACTAAGTTCGTTCATTTACTCCAACGGACCATAGCTACAATGATTCTGGATTGAGTGCTGCCTTGTGATGTGTTTATGTTTCTGTTTAAGAGCTTGTTTGCCTTCCGTTCACATGCAGTACTATCTACTTGTGTTGTTGTGGATGCATTTTGATTTTGATGTTATCGAAAGCACCTTCTACGTTTAGATAAGAGGTCACCGCTCTATTTCTATCTTTGAGAGATTTTTCAATTCTGGAGGTGAAGCCCTGGAGATCATGGTTAATTATTGATGCTGCTAGTTAATAGGCTTTTCAAAATTAAAAATTCTTTCTCCGATTATGCCGACTAAGGTAAGTCACTGGGTCATTCATTTAAGTACAATAACTTTGGATCTAACCCCATGTGTTACCTGTTTTTAAGGTGTTGACTACTAGGAAGATTATGACTTGTAGTAGTGCCTGAAAGACTCCACTATTTGGTTTTAAAATGTTAAATGAGTTCATGGCTCATTTTGTTTTCCCTTCTTTGCACATGCCTGATGAGGGTTTCAGCTGGAAGCTTTGATGATTTAGGAAATATGTTTTGTTTGTAAGGAATTTTGTTGATCAGGTTTTGCACTGGTCTTGACACAATATTTTCCACGGTTCTCTGTTGGCTCTGCTAATTGCAAAATTAAGTATATTTGGTCAGACTTTGTTTGCATCTGTCCCAGTCGATTTATGCCATTTTCCAATAAAATTTTCAGCAAATCTATGATTCCTTCTCTGATTCTACTTATCAAAGTGGAACTTTGATGGAAAGAGATATTATTTACATTTGAACCAACCAGCTATCGATGTAAAAGAAATACAGAAGATTCGTTCTCTGGACTTGGTTTTATTTTTCTAAGCTCATTGATGATATCACTTCCCACAATCCTAGTGTATCCTGAGACCTTGACGTGTTGAGTTTTCATCTATGTTCCAAAAAGTTTTGGAATCTAAATGTCTTCAAAGTGTTAAGCAAGGCCTTAAACCCAGCTTGACTGACAATGACAATCGACGGTTTTCTATTTACAAAATTTTTCATGATCATAAGGTTTGCGTACATCTCCGTTTGGAACGCAGATGACTTCCTCGATGACGGGAGCACTGTATTCGTCCTGGTTTTAGAGTCATTCTAGAAGCTTCGACTACCTTTCGAATGACAGAATCTTCAAAACCTTATCTTGCCTGCTAAGATTTCATTCTTGAAAATAAAACAATCTCGAAAGTTCATTTCTAAGACGCCGGAGCTTGAACAGCCTATGAGATACTATGCTCTAAAGCTAGGCATTCAACATTTGCCCATTCCTGACCGGACAAGTAAGACATTTTGAGACTATTTAGAAAAGAGTCTAACAATGTATGTAAACCAAAGGATTGGATGCAGAACAGCTAGGCTCCTATTTAACTCGAAAAACTTTTGCAAATTTATATTATGTTACATTCCACAAAAGGTAGTTTTGCTCTTAGCTGTTTAGATAACTAAACTCCCTCACAACTATCAACTTAATTATCCGCCAAGTACTCTCAAAAATGCTAACCAATCAATCATTCATTGCTCGTTCTGTTGCAATTCAATTAAAATTTTCTCCAAAATGAAACAAACACAAATTATCGCCAAAAAACTTTATTGCTTAATTACCATTCCCGGCCAAGAAAATCTCCTTCATTTTTCATTTCATTATTCCCCGTCCAGACGTACTCTTCTCCGCCCCCATTTCTACTCCACTCCACACCGACTCAATCTTCAATTAAGTGTGAAAATCCAATCAAATGAATTCGAATAAATTTAACGCTATCCGTCTGGTTAATCCATTCGTTAACACAAACCGCCGCTCCATCTTCTTCAAGTGTTTTTCGGCTAATTTTGTAATTCAATTTTGAAAATTTCCCTATACCCCGACAATATTTGTAGTTGCCGCGGAAAATGCCAAAAGATTTCCAACTCTGTCGTCCGTTGGTTGAAGATGGAAGCGGGGAAGAAATTCGCTTTCAACTAGAAAATGGAGACTTGCGGCGAAATAAATAATTGAATGCGATTTATTTTCCTCACTGCCTTGGAAGTTCACTCGATGAAATTTAAATAGAATAAGAAAACAGCAATGAAGCACATCACCACCCTGAGGGCTTTTGTGGAATTATTCCAATAATTTCTAACGCATTGAGCCCGAGGGGGGATTTATATGGGTTGACTGGAGTGTCGTTTTAGATACATTTTCGAGACAATAGCATTTTGACCTTAAATAAGGGTAAAATCTAGCTTTACATAATACGGAAGAAAAACGAATCGATTGGTTTTTTTTTTTTTTTTTTTAAAGAAATAAAATATATAGGTGTCAAATGAGTTACCTGAGGCATACCATTTTTTTTTTCTTTAAATGATTCTATAAAATGTGTTTGGTTTGATATTCAAATGAACAAACATCAGCCGTCCATAAATTCACAAAAGTCCATGTCACTTGTTGACACAATTCCAATTTACCGACACTGATTGCGCTCATAGATACAAATTTCCCTAATGACTGACTTTATGTTTCCGTTCCAAAACAAAAAAAAAAGTCATACGAATACGAATCTCCCGCACACAATGGACAGCTCACCCAAATAAGGTAAAGCAACATTACGAGAAGACATTCGGACGTGCAGTTGTATATTTTTCGCTGTCAAGTTCATGTCAAAACGACACAAGGTGATCTGCACAAGATCACAAAAATCTACGCGGGTGGATTTAATTTGTTTCTATTTTACCCGTATGAGATGTGAGTTTGCTTGGTGAATACCAATTTTGGCAAGCCTACGCTTCGTTTTGACAGTCGTAGATACGCAAATACGAGCACAAGATACCACTACTTGGTGGCGGCGAATAGGTCTTTGAACTACGCCTTCATTGGTTTATTGATCGACACAATTCATTTGACGCTGTGTCTAGTGTCGGCAGTTGGTGATTTCTTCAAGAGCTTGGAACGAAAAAGAGTTTCCACTCTTCTGGGGAAAGGAGGTTTGTGAGTGGAATCGAAATCGATAGGCTGCACGCCATGGTTTGGCGAACGAGCTACGAGTACGAGTGTCTTCAATTTCGCATGCAAATCTGTGCATGCAAAATGCAATTGCAATTGCAATTTAAAGTGCAGACGAAATTACTTAATTTGAAAAGGAAGAGCCTTTGAGTTCTTCGAGGCTGCCTGCGAGTGTGGATACTGAGGGTGCATTTGCATTGCACACGCATCATACTCGTTGCCAGTCGGTATGAATATCCTGATGCAAGGCTATCGTTGCAAAGTACTTACGTCTAGGAGTGGATTTCTTTATGATCGACTGAGGAGAGCGTTCCACATGTTACCAAATGCAAATTGCATGACGATGACGATTATTTGCTGCTCTTCCACAGCCGTTTCTGGCCGCCGAAGTTGCTGCCGTCGTTGCCACTGAACCACCCTGTAATGCCCTGGTTATATTGAAAGTTTAATTGCCATGCCATTAATTGTTTTTAATTGCTTGTTGTTGGATAGTGCTGTTTGGATGACTGTTTGGATGGCTGTTTGGATGACTGTTTGGATAGCTGTTGGTATAGTTGATGGGATAGATGGAGGGATAGTTCTGGTGGGAAGTGTTGGTGTACTGTTATTTTTATGCGCGCCTTTATTATTATGATTTACTCTCGCGAACTCATAGTCTCGTGCACCACTGGATTTGTTGGTGCAATTAAGTGGCGAAAAAAAAAAAAAAAAAAATAAAAAATAAAAAATTAAGAAAAAAGGATGAAGGGAAGGAAAAATTGACAACGGGTACCAGAACGAGAGAGAAAGTCAAAAGTGCAATGAATCTCATGGGAATGGGAATGGTAATCGTAATATACTGAAGAACTGTGCTGTGAAAATGCTTAATTTGCGCTTTATCGCTGAGCGAAATGTGCTGTATTTTTTTTTTCCTTTTTGCCATGATAGTGAGAACTAAAAAGGAAAAAAAGAAAAGATGAAAAGATATAAAGAGTAAATGAAGTGATTTAATAAATGGAGAGTAAGTCAAGAGAAGCGATTATGGTAAAATGATTCACCAAGGGAATTTTTGTGTAATAGTGAACCGTTGATTGGGTTGAAAGTGAATTGAAAATTTAATGCTCATTGAAGTTGAGTTTTATTGTCAGTGCCTGATTTAATGGTACGAGAATTGACAATAGAAGTTATCCAGAGATTCGTATTAGTTATTCCTCAGATTGGGCTATTAAACCACCTTTCATAGAATTTTTTAACGCTTCCAAATAGTTATACCTAGGCCCTCTGCTTCGTCATATTCTTTCCAAAGTTCAAAGGAACTCCCAAACATACTACTATGAAAAGGAAATGCTTTTAAACTCGTTAGTCTCTCGAAATAGGGTAATCTGCTGGCAAAGTACTTTGTTGGCCCTTCACCGAAGCTTACAGGCATATGTTTTAATGTGTAATTCTCGTTTCTATAGTGTTGCATTTAGAAGTACTTTGCAAAAGCGTAGCGAATCGTAAAGACGGACTTTACATGTTTTTGCGTTCAGTTCTTTTACAAAGTAGAAACAAACCTGTAAATTTCTTCAAGGTGGAGCAAAAGTAATGTCATAATGTGAATTGGCTGAAAAAAAAGGCTCTGTTTTCGCGAAAAGTTTATTTGAAGATGTAAAATTGATAACATTAAGTTGAAAAATTAATATCGATTAAATGACGACTTCCTGAGCTGATGCATATTTGTGCTCGTTTTACGGCGTTTTGAATTGTTTGTGGTTTGTTGTGGTGAACACTAGACTCCAATCTGGTGATCTGGCCTGCAAATGGGTGATTCAAAATCATCATCGTTGCCCAAGATGTGTGAGGTTCCTGAGTTAGATCCCGCTGGAACCAACAATGCTCGAGACCCAATTCAGCAACTAGCGCAAAAAAAAAACTAGTTTAACATCTGTCTATAGCGCTCACCAGTTACGGTAACTGTAGCGGCATCAGCGTCCTCAACAAAATAGGGGCCATTCAATTTTCACGGTAAATGCCGCACTAAAAGTCATTTTGAGGGGATGCAATGGCTCTTCGTGAAATTCATGTGGATTCTCTGTCCCCCAGAAACGAAAATTTTATTTATTCACATAAACACTTAAGTGGAAATGGGCTTTGTCGCTCATCATGATTTTGGATACGAAAACATCCTCTTTGCACCAGGTTTAACAGAGAATGAGGGTAAGTTAACCTCGCTTGACGGTCAGCAGGCAGCAATTGGTGAACGGTTTGCACTTTATAAGGGTACAACTTCATGTCATTCACCAAAATTCGACACAACTAAAGTCTGTTGATGCCAAGTTGTATGCATCGTTGTCTCGCCGATGTTTGCGGGATATTTGGGATGTCCTGCACTACAGCAGTGAAATTTGTCAAGTAAGCAGATGCGTATCGCTCAATTCCTTATTGTCAAGTAATTCCCTATCTCTTTAATGAAACTTTACTTCATTTGCAAAAATTATGGCACATTCACATTATAACATAACTTTCGCCCCATTTTGTACATCTAAATTTTATATAACTCATAGAGCTCCTACTTGTGTTTTTCTTGCCAATTGATTTCATCTCACACGGGCTTTTGTATGGGGTTAAGTATTTTTCCTTCAAAGAACCCCAATATCAAGGATCAGGGTTTTGCGCAGTATCAACCTCGAACTGAGAAACATAGCAATCGATTCTGTAAGGCAAGTCTTTAATAGATAGTGTATAAGCTGATATCGTCATTTTGAACATAGCGACTACCTTGTTAGCATCTAAGTCTTCTGCTCAAATCACATATAATCGAGAGGAAGCTCTAAGAACTACATTTCAAGTACACTTCTCTGGCTTGACTTTTATTTAATTTACACCAAATGTAAGTTCTGATCCAAGTATCTACCAAAGCGATAGCAGAACCAACAATCTGTCTGAAAAATGTTCAGTCAAGACAAGTTAAATGGGTAATAAACTCACTTACACTTTCTAAGGCACCGGGAACCGACGGAATCTTTCCAGTTCTGATTCAAAAAGGTAAGGTTTCCATTCAACCGACTACGAGTATGGTTGTCTTATTTAGGTCCAGCTTCAATCAGGGATACATACAACAAATCTAAAGGTTTTATACCGTTCTATTGGCCTAAACTAAGAGATAATAGCTTACACAGGAGGACAATTAGATCAAAGTAAACCTTTGCACTCAAATCAATACGACTACAGGAAAGAACTGTCTACGGAAGTAGTCCTTTCATATCTAGTGTCACAGATAAAAGATGTTTTATTAGAAATAAAGATGCTTCTGAAAATGCCATGCATGATTCCATTGCAAATGCCAGACGTATTGATCACCCTATCCGCATTTAGGTGATCGCTTCCGGCGAGACATCAATTAATGCTTCAACAGCCAAACCCCGTTCACAAGAAGGTGTTCTTTTATCCTTTCTGTAGTCGATTGTTATCCCCGACTTGCTAGTGAACTTAAAAAGGTAAGCTATGCCGATGACTTGGCTACCAAAGCCATATAGGCCCGTTGTCGAAAGTTTGGTAGGACATGAAAGATATCCGTAAGTCACCTATTAGGTCTATACAATGATGGTCACACTGATCATATTCCTCTCGTTGTGACCACAGGTTTTCTCACAGGACACATCTGATGACCATGGGCATAGCACAAGATAATACATGCAGAATGTGCAACGAGCACGTGGAAACTACAGAACACATATTATGTGACTGCAACGGTTGAACTAAAACATGTCAACGCTACCTAGGTAAATTCTACCTTGAGACGGCGGACATAGCTGCCAGCTCACCTAAAGATGTAGCCACCTTCCTAACAAATTGCGGCATCATGGATGAGCTCTAAATGGCGGATATCACAATAGGCACACCAGTGGCCGCAGCGATCTGAGATTCTTAATCCCACCTCCCAAATTAATCTCATCTAATCTAATCTTTCTCGTCAGTAATATGGTGGAGAAAGACAAAAAGAAAAACACACCATGTCAAGCTGCAAGGTCTCCAGAGACTCGCGTGAATAAGTATCTCCAGTGCTATGTGAACCTTTCATTGGAAGTTAGTTTTCTAAAGTACTCATAAGGTACAAAAATTATTCTCTGATTTCCAATCAGGATATGCGCAGGAGCTTAGCTATTTTGTTTTTCTTCAAACGTCGTCAATAAAGTAGTCGACTATCATTTCTTTCATACAAACTGGTCGTATCCTCGATCTCCCGTTAAATCGATGTAGACGACTGGAGGAGCTAATTAAAAGAATATCAACCAACATCCCACAACTGATATGGTTTAAAGGCTTCTAAAGGTTTAAGTCGCATAATCTGCGAAAAAGAATTTATATAACCCAAAGCTGAGCATCAAAAACCCTTATAACGAGACATATGCTTTGTGTTTTGTTTTAGCTTTGGCTGTCTTTCAACTATATCATACTTTGCGGTCATACCTTACAAAATTGCATCGATTTCCATTAAAGTGTCAATATTTGTTGAAGGTGCTTCGGCGGCGATTATCTGGGTGAGCTTTGCTTTGCCAATCTAACCGACCAGATTGACATTGACTAATTATTCTTACTTTACATACTTGAGTGGGCTTTTGCCTCGAACAACAAGCATCTCCAGCCAGCTCGATCTTTAGCTAACTGCTTCTAATTTCCCACGACGCCAATTTTCCTCTCAAAGCAGCCCTCATCGATTTTTGACAAAGTCCATGCCTCTGCGCCAGGACTAGAATTATTACGGTCTAAGGGTCTAACTACTTTTGTAGTTCGAGAGAGGGAATGTCAGTCAATTGCCTCCTTAGTCCAAAGGAGCAGCGATTAGCAAGAATTATTATTCTGCGATCGATTTCAGCGCAGGTGTCGTTTTCTAAATTGATATCGGAGCCTAGGTAGATAAAGTCGTTAACTACCCCAAAATTATATCTGTCGAGGGTGCCGTTCTATCCGAGATGTCGGTTTTGGGTTTCCTTTCTCGTTGAGACCATATAAGTACTTAGTTTTGCACTTATTGACCGTCAAACCTATCTTCGTCAGTTCCATCTCAATGTTTTACATATTTCGATTATATCAATATCGGCGTATGCGAGTAATTGGACGGACTTTTAAAAGATTGTGTTGACGCGTGAGTTGTGCACTATTCTTTCAAGAATCAAGGTCGGTTGGAATTGTTGGTCTACATCGTCCAGGTTGAAAGGTAGATTCTGTCTGATAGCAATAATTGGTTCGTCATCGTCGTTTTAGAGTCTACAGAAATGCCCTTTCCAAATTCTTAGCATCGACTGCAACTCTACTACTATGTCTATCTCTATCTCGATCGGACGATTCTCATGCTCCTTCTTTTTTCTCCTGAGAAATAGGTGCTCATCTATTTTGCTTGCACAGCCCGTGAACAGGTCTAGTATCTCTATGTAGCGTCGCTTTGTATGCCTCTTGTTTAGCTGTATGTGCATGCTAAAACTCGTCGTCAAATCAGGAGTTTCGTTGCCATGGCCGCACATCGAAGGTCATCGATATTTGATGCTGGTTGCATAGAACCTCTTAAGAGATTAAGGAAGAGTTCATTAGAGAAGGATTTGGCGATCTCTTGCGATTGTAGTCGTCCGACGTCCTCACAGTTTTATCTACTCTTTGCGATGTTTGGGATATCCGCAACCGTACCTTGGCTACAAAAAGGTAGTTTTCCGAGTCAATGTTGGCCCCTTGGAACGTTGGAACATCTATACTACTGAAGGATTACCTTACGTCAATCTGCTCGTCAGGACTCGCGCATATACCATAAGTTCAGCAAGTTGAATCCGGATGGACATCAACCAGTACTCTATAGATACTTCTTGGAGGTAGATGCAGATGGTGATTGGAAGTTTAAAGTTCAACATGATTGGAAGTCATCTTTTAGTATCTGTCGACAAAGCCATATTGAAAAACAGATGCAACCGTCGGAATTCAGTAAAAGTCCATCGAATGTATAGTCTCAATTCTGTTCCTTCCAACACATAGTAAATGAGTCGTTTAGTTGTTGTCCATGTTGAGCATGTGCATTCAGCATGTATGTCATTTGTCAATGTAAAACGTGTAGATAACTCTGAGCAAACATGAATAATCTTTTGTACAACGAACAAGCATAAGATTAATTCCCTGCTGTGAGGGCTTTTCTCTATGTCAGAGACAAAGCTTGAAACAACATCACAACATTAACCCCCCATGTGTCTTTACACATCCGTCATGCTGTGGTGTCATCGTGTAGCAAATGGCGATAAATTTCGACTTTCTCTAAACATTCTCCAATTCGTCACCAGCTGTGAGATTCTTCTTTGATCACTAGCCTATGGTATCCGCTCAAAAGAAGCCCACTTCTCTGTCATCCAATACATGACCTGATTGATAACCAGTTGCATTTTCCAATTGCAGATCTTTTCCTCATTTCCAGCTGTAAATCGTAAGTATCTACGAAAAACAGTGTCGAACTGAGATCACGATTTACTGCAAGAAAAAAAATCTCGATCAGCTTCCAGCAGCTGCATCTATGTATACTCGTATATTCGTGCTAGCTCCAGTTGATTCAGACTCATAAAGCAAAACTTATCCCCATGTCGACTTTCACGCAAATCTTTAAATTGAGTCACCTTCAAAAAATCGAAACACTTCCAAAAAAAAACCTCACCTTGATTTAAGATTAAGTGTCTCATCACAAAAAGTCGGAGAGTGAAACCGAAAAAACATTCCCATGCCGGAGAAACGGGTCCCAACTGTTGAATCACGCCTGTCTCATTAATCACTTGGAACAAAATAATAATCCCGATGAATACGGTCGAATCTTTAAAAAAATAAAATCCTTTTGCACAAAACCATCCTCATCACATCAGTTCCACAGCAGGTGCATTCTTAAATTCAAGGAAACCTGTCCTGTCCTGTCCAAGTCCTGAAATTCAAGAATCAACAGGTAGTAGTCGTTCGAAAAACAACAAAAAAAAGGTGAAACCAATATTTTTTGGCAAACAAAAGCAGTTAGTCTTCAGATATCTACAAAGCACACTCAGACAAAAAGGACATAGTACAAAAAAAAAAAAAAATAAAATAAAATAGCAACAACAGCAATCGGTGATTGCATTCGAATCGAAGATAAACATCCTGGATCATCCCAATTCACATTGAATTCTCTGGAATCTATTGCTTTCCTGAACGAATGTCTCTCCACGGTACAGGTATTGTCAAATCCAATTCGCCTTCAGACAGTCCAGTGACAATAAGAAGAATCCAGATATGAAGAAGCATCACAAGGTCCAGTAAAATGGGGAGTAATAGCAGAAGGAACAAGAAGCATCAGCAGATGTTTTGTGATGATTTTTTTCTTTTTTCTCGATGATTCATCCATGAGGAAGAAATCACAGAGAATGAAAAAATAATGACCAAAAGATCAGCGGAACAAATGATAGAAACGAAGAGTTGATAGAGAGACCGACGGGAAGAAAAGAAAAACAACTAAACAACACCACAAAAGACAGGTCTCCAGCATCTCGAGACGGGACTACAGTCGACAACCTAAATCCTATCCTATTCCCTTTCGTTTCCCCTGGATCTGAACTTTAAATCTTCTCGACAAAAGGCAAAAAACAAGGAGAAGTAGAACCGAAGACAGAAAAAAAAGAAAAAGACGGTCGACGGTAAAGTCATTGTCTAATAGTTAGGTTTGGACGTAAACAACAACAAAAAAAAAACAAACCTCTCTAACCGAACTAAAACGAAAGATACCATCTCACTTAAATCACAACTTAAATTTTAAAGATAAACGGCCGCCATGGACCACGAACTTGTAGTGATACGAATCACCACCATCGCGTCAGAACAGGTTCTTCTCCAAATACAAAGTTCTGGCCTCCTCCAATGGTACACTGCACTGACAACTCAGAGCCACTGGCACATGGTGTTTTCTCACATAATACTCGTGTTGTGCTCCGTCCTAACCGGTCTTGACTTGACTTGGTGCTAGTGGCCGTTAGTGGTGCTAGCGCGATGCTGTTGTTTGGTAATTCGTATCCGAACTAGTGATGGAGTTCATTGATGCGTACATTTTCTTCGTAAATTGCCCAGAGGTGCAGGTCCACGTCCAGGTCCATTTCATGGATGGTTCATGAAGAAGACGACGTTTCTCTATTCTTTTGGGGACGACTTCTTGTTTGTTTATTAGTCGTAGATATGAATACATTTAGACTGGTTCTTAGAATTTTTTTTTTCTAACAAAAATTTTGTGTTTTTTTTGTTTTCTACATAGAAGATGAGCAGTACAATTACCAGGGCGCATACGCATACGTACGTTTCATGTAAGCGGCGATTGTTGATAACAGACAGAGCAGACAGTGTCCATGATTAGATAGAGAGGATAGGGTTCATAGATACATTAACTTGCATTAATGGAAGAAAATAATAACAATAATAATAGTGTGCCACAGGGATCCGTGCTTGGACTAATTCTTTTAAGAATTTTTTTATTATTATTATTTTTTTTTTTTTTAATTTTCATCGTTTCTTCGGTGTTTTTTGTTTGTTAAGTGATTACCTTCAAAACTCGGACAACTTATGACCACAGCTATAAAAGTTTACGGGGAAGATAAGACCCCAAGACGGTCAGACTGGATGAGTATACGAGTATACTCTTTTAATCACTGAACCATAAATTCAACCTGAGAATCAGAAAATGAAGAAGATGATGAAGAAAACAAAGTCCAATGTGTGGAGATGCTTTTGATTGGATTTTCACTTCTAGTTATTAAGGAGGGAGGGTTAGATACCTATCACTTTGGATATTAAGTCTGGGTAGGAGGAGTACTGAAAAATTATAAATTCTCTTTGTGTATCCTTTAGTAATTGTGTTTTATACTTCTTGTAAATATAATGACCAACGATGGTGTTTTGTTGATTAGTTTATGTAATGTTTTGAAATGCCAAACGACGTTTGAAAATTTTATACACACTTTCGTAGTTACATACACGGGACTGGTACGAATATGAGAAGAAGATAAAAGTCTCAACATAAGATTATGTTAGGGATTGGAGAGATAAAAAAATATATATATATATAAATGAGTTAATGATCGTGGGGATCTTGGGTCACAGACAGGTGATTTGTTCTTTTTTATGGAATTATGGTGGTCTTTGAACTGTTGATTCTTACTGGGACTGTGAAAGAGGTTTTATGTCTGCGGCAGAAGTGCAAGCGGATTACTACAGTTAATCGGAATTAATCCTAAAATATTAATGCTGATCTTTGTTTTTTGCATGTCAATGAAGTCCCTGGAAATAAAATGAGTTGTTAGTTGCTTGCTTGCTAAGATAAATTTACACCAGGGTGGGTCATGATCCCAGTTTGAGCCTAATATTGGATAAGTATCTATGAACGTACGTGAACTACGTGAAGAAGTACGTGAAGTAGTAGTACCCAGTGATGTTGAAACTTGTAGGGGAGACATGTATCCAAATGAGTGGTTTGCTTGTATCGTGTTACCTACCTACTTGCTTAGACAGCGTCACAGTCTGTGGTGGACCTAAGATTTAACCAATAACCTTCACTAGTAAGCGCGGTCTTTAGCGGTCTTTATTCTCTGTTAGTTGTTCGGGTGCGTGTAAATTGGCCAAAGCTCGAACATTCCATGTACAGGTCTGCATGTCATTTCCATTATTTCATTTGACAAAGTTGTCAACAGTAAATCCGTTCTTATCTGTCCTTAACATTGATGGTATAGGTTCGTCACGTAGGGCCGGTTGACCCCATTTATGAATGATTATACTCACGATATGCTCCTATGAATTCTACGATCTCCCAGACCGAAGATACTCGTATGCTCAGGATGCCAGCTGTAACATCAAGATTCTGCAATGAGATCTAAACGCAAGCCTGTGTAAGCTAAGCCGTCTCTGAACTTAGAAAACGCAGCCTGCATAAGACCTAGTCCGACAATGGATTCATAGCCGACACGAAGTTCCCACATACCAGCATCCATAAAGGGACTTGACTTGAGTCGTCAGTCAGATTAATCATATTGCCATCAACGCCAGACACTCCAGCATTCAGGGTGTTCGAATTATCTGACGAGCCAACTTGATTTGGGTCATAATCTGTCGCTGCCAGGGTACAAATGCCGATGTAAAAGGCGCAATGAAGTCAAGTAAGACCAGCAAAATTCGAAGTCGGAAAGCTGTAATCGCAGGAGACCGCTGGAATTTTTGCTGGTCGCGTTTCCCTCAAACTCTCTCAAATCCTCGCTTTTTTATAGGATACGTGCAACACCAATTGAAATCACAACGAAACATCTGCTTTTGATGGGACTAGTTTACAGGGGCAGCACAAAGAAACCTCTGGTTTGCCGAGAATGTAGCCAGTTACGTGTACCCAAACATAAAGTATATAAAACTGCGTTGCATCGAAAAACAGCAACCAAAAAAGAAGGAAAGACCACACCTCCCCCGAAAGAAAAAGAAAGAACACAAGAAGTCCCCGATCAAGGAAATGGATAGATGTTACCGCAGGAATAACTTAGAATGGAAGCCTACAAAACTGATCATGGACTGATCGCGTGCTGAAAGTATGGAACGACTCTTTCTGAAGATCGTATGACGGCGATGATGGTCAAAATCGCGCTGTCAGGCAGAATAAATAATTGACCAATTGACTTATGAGTCTTCGATTCTAAGCCCAAATAACGACGTAGAAGATGACGACCGCATCTAGGGTGTCGCATGCAAGCGGTAGAGCACGTTAGCTAACATAGAATGCGGCACTGGAGGCAGCTGGCGAGAGGTTTTTCTAGCTGAAGAGACTTGCTGGTTCAGTCCCAGATTCAGTCCGGATTACAGCTCTACCTAAGAGAGCAAGTATACTCGCCTGATGCTGCATATTGGTCATGACTATATGATGATTCTGAACTCCAAGAAAGAACATCTGAGGAAACACATACCAAAAGTTAAGTCAGATTAACCAATTATTCTCCATCTGAATAAAGGTCAATTAAAATGTGTTGTGATCAATTTTTGCAGTGCCAATGATACCCGATTTTCATTAAGTATTGGTTATTTCCTCAAGACATTATATAAGAAAAACATTTAGAAAGATGATAAATGTGTTTTCCCTAAGTTAATAGAGTTTCGGGAAGTGGTCTGCTAGCGGGTTCAATATTTTCAAAGGTTCAGTGATTTTTCGTAATTATAATGCTGGCTAAAACTTGACGTAAGGTCAGCCCTGTCAATCCCATTATTAGCCGGTTCTGGTGTTCCACAAGGTAGTCGTCTATGCCCCCTTCTTTTCATATAAATTATAAACTATCTTGGAAGAATTATTGAACATTGCCCCTATTCATTTGCGCCGACGCCACCAAAGTTCTCCAAAACTATTTCTTACCCCAAGACTCTATTCTTTATCGAGAAGATAGGTTTTCAACTTTGCGCTTAAAAAGTTGCTCGTAAGTAAAATTAATCTCCTCCACGACTTTATTCTCTTCATGGCCAACCTATATAGCAGGTTCAATCCCTTCGCGAACTTGCAATACAGCACGATAGAGAGTCATACTTTCGTCTAAGAATTGATGATAACCGTTAAAGCCAACTATCACTTGATTTTATCAAGCCATGGCCCAAAAAATGTTGGAGCCCCTGTGCAACAAGATAAATTTACATCACTCTTGTCCGGCCTCTTCTCGAATATGCCAGCCAAATGTGGTCACCCTTTCAGCGAAGTTCATATTATTCGAATCGAGAACATTTAACGCTGTTTCCTTTAATTTACTCTTTGATGATAATGACGTTGAATCTTCACAGAACGAATTACGGACAACTTGAGTTAATGTCTAGAATGCTTCGTGAATGTCTGTCTCCTGCGGAAACACGCAAACAGACTCAAATTATCAGATATGGATATTTGAAGATTCCGCGGTGATCTGCACATACCATACTTCGTGAATGCAAGGCAATATCGTGTAGTCGCAGAAAATTTTTAGGGAAATACTTTTTAGAAAACCTAGAGGAAATATACGGCACAAACTTGAAAGGCCTTTTTGGCTTTTGCAAAAAAAATTTGATGTTTCACCAGGCAGATTGTTTAGATTTTTTTCATTTGAATATAAATTCAACTGGTTCCACAGGAATTACCATGGGCCCGTCTTGGTATATAATGCTTTACCTAATCTAACCCACGGTTTTCATTGATGTAGACCTTCCCGCGAGATTTAAATTCCGTCCAAACGAATCTATTCTAGTGGCATCGGCTGTTATGGGGCTGATTTCATCCAGACACGGGTATCTTGTTCAGGTTTACCTATCGATGTAGGGAGTGCCAGAATATTTTCTACTCTTGGTACTTTCAAAATCTTAAGAAGTTTCAACCGGTATCACTTTCCCCGATCTGTTTATCTTTGTTGTCGCATTCGACTCTACTGGTTTCTGTTTAATCTACTCGGCTTGCCTGGGCAAGCCATCAAATGAACCACTTTAAACAAGAACCTGTACACTGTCTTACCATGATAATGTGAACCTCTACAGATCTCTTTTAATTTTTTCAACTTAATTTACCGAACGTGTCGGGAAAGGGCTGCAAGTGTCGTCGGTTTTGAAAAATCTGACAATCCATGAGTCAGTACTGGGATGGTTGATAGTATGTTACCCTGTTACCTACGTTGGAGACTCCAAAATGCGTGCTCAGGTCAGGGTTAAAAGGAGCGAATGTGAATTATCGCTAACGGGTTACCGTCAAGTCTGACTGTGTTTTGAGGTCTCTCCTCGATTTTTTTCAGGACTCGTTAGCCTTCTTACCATTACAAGCTTGCCAGAGAAAGGCAATAAAATGCCTATCAGATGGAGACTTATCTTTTGGTTCTAATGGTTGTAACGGGTGAACAGATAGCAATGATAGATTTTCCAATTGTTATGTTTCAGCAGTTGTCACAGTTACCTATGACATCCAGGTGTCAAAATATTCAGTTAGGTTTCCCATACCATCGTGCATCGTTTTATGCTTACCGATTGTGCGGAAATTATTAAAAATTCCGGCTCAGTTGTAAAAACGCAACGTGTATTTCATCGTAAGGTCGGTCGTCATGATAGCTTCAGTGTGCAGGCAATTCGTCTCACCGTGGAAATGTTTGAGCTTGAGTACATTCTTTCGGATCTTTAGCCACCAACTGGACAGAGATTGGTGCGAAATGAAGTAAAAACAATCGCCGTAGCAGCCAGTATCGAAGAAGACCCAGAAATATCTATTCGGCGTCGATTAGCTGAACTGACATAGTCAGAGAGTCAACGCGGCTTATTTTGCGATTCGATACGGGCTAACAACCATATAACATTGTATTAACACAAGAATTGAAGTCGAACGACCATAGACAACGCTGTGAGTTCGCTAATTAGGAGCTGGGAATATTGGCCCAAGATCCGAATTTTGGCAAAAAAAATCATCATCTTGCAAAATTGCTGTTATTGGAGCGAACACAATCCACAAGAATGCCAAGCATCAATTTATTCACAAATATTACTTCCTTTGAAATGACGAAGTAGACGCGGTTACCGTCAATAGTCTCTGGCATAAAGCGATGTTAACCGGTTTCTGTAGTCAGAGTTCGATAACATCAGTATATCAGAGCTGTAGTTCCAACAAGACGGCGCTACATGCCATACAAGCGATGCAACGTTCGAAGTTGTGAACGAGAATTTTTTCAACTGGGTCATTTCACGGCGAGCGTTCATCAATTGGTCGCAGCGATCATGCGATTTGACACCACTTGAAGGTGGTTTGGGCTACGTCAGGCCAACCACTTTGAATTGTGTCATCAAAAATTGGACGGACTGCTCGAAGCACTGTCAACGAAACCGAGTCGGCCATTTGAATGATGTGCTATTACACACATAATCGCATGAACGTAGCTTCAAAATAAAGCCAGAAACAGATTTATATCTCACACCGTTGTTGTTTTATTTAAATTTTTTTTCCTATCGTTCTTATCTGGTCAACCTTTATAATTTAATATTTTTAGTCAACAGTCTGGTTAAGGGCATTGATGCTACATTTTTCTTTGACTACCGAGGCCTGGACAGCACTTTCTCAAACATCATATCTTTAGGAATTAAGTGATCTTATCTAAATCTTATGACTTCAGATGAGAATCAGGATAATCACCTAGTTGGAGTTCCAAATAAATGGACTTGAATAATTATCCGTTCCATTTGACATCCTTTCTGCCGACGAACTATTTATGAAAAGCTCAAAGAAGTTTATGAGAACATACGGATACCTCTAGCTTGACAATTAGGGAATCCTGTCTTCTTTTTCGCTGCATCATTTGAAGTTGTTAGGCATATCCGATTCGCAGAGAAATGATTAATTAGTTCCAACAACTAAGCTAAGTGGTTGATTCCATAGACAAGTACAATACCTTGTGACACAACAACTCTGCAGGGATGTTATGGTGAGCTCTTTAAACAAGAGGCACCATTCTTGCAAAGGGATCTCGTCTGAATGAAATCTGAAGTAAATTCTTAAGTAACTAAACAGCACACGGTCCATCTTTGTGTGTATTTCATAACATTTCGCCACAAAAGATACTCAAATCCGTTTAATTAATAACTCACCCAGACCCAGGAATTTTAATCATTAGTCTCAAGGGATTACGTCTCAAGATAAATTCATTAGATACGTCAACTTTCCACAGTCATTGGCATTTAATTTATTTTCTTAATAACCTTTTTGTTTCCTATTTCAAAAATGTATAATTTTCATTGTGCCTTCTTTCATCGTACGAATGATTAATTAACGAATCATTCCCTTTCGTTCTTTTCGTTTTAGGTAAGTGTTGAAACCCGAGGAATATCTTCGTCTTAATCTTCATCATTTTTCCGCAATGAACAGTAAGTTTTAATGAATTGGTTTTTGGTTCTATCAGATTTTCATCTAAAAAAAAAAAAAAAAAAAACATGAATTTTCTCCTTGTAGAGGACCCGATTTTTTTTTTTTTTTGTTCGGCAATAAATTAACCACCATTTCACGCATATTATCCGTATCTGTACGTGCAGGTCTGGTATCTGTATTCATAAGCCGGGGTATGACTACGTGTGGTGGTAAGAAAACACGATTTCTCGATTTCGTCTTAATTGATTCGAATCAAAAGCAGTTCACATGACCGATGATACATAACAAAACACACAACAGATGTTTGTGAAAACTAGTCTCCGAATAGATCAAGATTTCTATCTACGTACTCGTATACAATACACTCATTGGAGGCTCTTAGAGGCCCGCATCTTTAATTTGTCAAGTTCCTTTATTTGTGACAAGGGCACGTAGTTTTACATAAAGTGTTTTCAAAACTAATTTACATAAAACAGGATTTAGATTTCAGATTCCCTGTCCTGGACCAACAGATGTACGAGTATCCATACCTCTGTGGCGGTAAGAAATTGAATGAAAACGACACATCATGTGATAAATGAAGTCGACAATGGACTCTGACCTAGTGTGTGGTGTTCCTGTTTTATCGTACTGTTGCTATTCCTGGTGTGGCATCAGGATTCTTTCTCCTCTTTAAAGACTCCCGTATTTCTTCAGAATTTGGGTATGGTTATATTGTAAGTTGGAGACGTAAACGAGATGAGAAATGTTGAAAAAGAGTTGAACGAGTCAGTAGACAAGCTACAAAACAATTTACGTGTTTTACGTGACTTCAGTTAGTTGGCAGTTTATCTTGTTGTCTGCTGTCGAAAAAGAAGATACCACGACCAAGAAACCAAGGAAGACAGTTGAAATTTTTCTCATTCTTTTTTAGCTTCTCTGCCAAACTTGAGTTATTCATCAGGTTTTTCGGATGTTTATTTTAGTTTTCGATTTTTGTCAATTTCTTTATCCGTTTACTGGATTCCCTTTTCGACTTCTCTGTGTCCCCTTCAAGAGATGCATAGGATAATGGTAGGTAGTCAAAGGTAATAAAGATCAAGGATTTCACGTAAAAGGAAAAATATGCTTGGAAATTTCTTTTCTCCATTGTTCTGGTTTGCACATTTATCTTTTTACAATTAGGGTCGCGACAGGGTTAGTACATAAATTTAACCCACAAGTAGACCAGTTATAGGGCAGAATTTCAGTACGTGATTGAGAAAGGAAGTTTATGGGTCGAGCAAAGGATTTCTAGAGAGATATTCGATATTCGAGAATGAAAATGATTTATGTTTAACAATTTTATGTGAGGATGGCATTCGAAGAGGTGTATCTTTTCACCTTTCACTTCTGGAAATTCCACTTAGGAAGACACACCTCTTCGATGATATGAGTGATTTTTGTAAATGGCTTGTGAATGTTAACGAACAAGGCGTGAAGAATTCCGCAGGCTGTGCTACTTTGTCTTGATTGTGACATGGTTGGCTTGGGTACTGTTGGGTACTACTATCCTCAAGGCGTGAAAGTACCCATATTTTCGTAACGAATGACACTGGGGAGGTACGCATCGGATGCGTACACAACTGTTATGAGGTAATGGAGCTTAAATTAACAGTGGTTTCATCATAAGTGTCCAGGTACACTGTAAGGATGTGTGTACTTTAGTAAATGTTGTCGAGTATAACAAGCTTATTACGATACATATCTACTTTTGACCGTTGTATGAGAATGAAACTCTGTTATTCACTAAAAAATGCACAAAGATTTCCTTAGGCTGGAACAATTTGATCTTGAGGTAGTCTTTACTTTACAAACATTTTTCAAAATAGCTGCAATGTCTGAATGTGATTATATTCCAAGGTAGCGTTTACCTTCCTAGAGTTAACACACCTTCGAGTTAAAGTAGTAGGGCTGTGTCACGGTGTTGGTCACAAACACATGTAAACGTCTACTAGTATAACTCGCGTGTATCTAAGGCAATGACATACCGGCTGATCGGTATGACACATATCAGATAGCGTGCTCAGAACTGGCCTTTGGTTGTCGAAGTGGAGAAGTTTTACAATTTACGAAGTACCTACGGTTGGATGAATTAATGCTGCGGTAATTATAGGTATTTCAAAAGTTAGAGCCTATTCTCTTTGTAAACATTGTGTGTGGACCCAGGAAAAGACTGATACTCTTGTAGTAAAACCTCAGAATTGACCGATTCGCAATAAGCTTAGATGTGATTCGACACTTGCACGGGCAAATGGATAAGCTTTGGTGCTTTAAATATTAAATTGTTGGGACATAATGATACCACATACCATAGCATTCGATCAGGAAATCCTCCTAAAATTATTCCTATCCTATCATTCCTATTGCAGTTAAAGATATTTTTGGTTCTTTCAACTTTCCTTCAACTTTACATACTTTACTTAAGGTGACCTTAAAATCCCGAGTAGATAAGAGCCTAAACGCCTTCAGATGTGCACGTGAAGTCGGCTGATGTCCCTTTTCCTGAACGCGCCAAAGACAACTTTCTTCGGATCAGTGATGTTAATTTGCTCAATTAGTTCTAGCCATCCGGGTAGGTGAATTCTAACCCACCTGACCAGAGACCTATATGTCCTATATAGCCCTTTATAGTGTAATGTTATATCCTCTTTTCTAAATTTCCTTTGTACAGACGGAACCAACCGAATAACTTTTCTCTAAAAGCATCTAAGGGCTTCAGATAAAGACCATATTTCCACACCAAACAGTAGGACTAGCACGATAAGGTTCTTATACGAGGCTTTTGACATTGTTTGTGGGAGAGACATAGTTCTTGATTGCCGTCTTAGTCCAATGGTCAGACTCCTTGTTCACCTGATCTCTATCGTTTCGAAGTTCAAAGTTTCAAGAACTATCGTAAGGTTCATATTTGGTCGATAGTGGGACTTATCAGGTCTAAAATCACTCTGTTAAGGACCTTTTAGATGTTCAATATGCACCATTCGCTGGGCATATTGTACAGATAAGTTGTTGTATGCCCCTGCCCAACTCAAATTAAGCTGCTTTAAATAATTCAGAAGGCAGTTCATCTACACCTGAAGCTTTATTGGCCATTAGATTAGACATCGCTATTCACAACTTTTCTAGGTCGTGTTGGCGAAGTTCTTGTTGATCGTAATCCTCGTTGAATTGTTCATTCGGTTAGACTTTCGCACCTTGGGTATATCGGGGTAGTAGTCAGAGTGGACGCCGGAAATGTTCGGACATCTATGATAGAGTACTTGAGAAGTGTCTTGACGTCTATCACAAAATAAACGATTTGGTTTACGGTCTTTCGATCAGCTGACCCCTAAGTACTTTTATAGATGTTGATGTGTAGGAAACGTGCGCCAGCTATCATGACATTTCACTACACAGCGAGGTCGATTAGAATGAATCGATTCTCAGGGCTAGTGTCGTATAGGCTATGTTTCCCAACTGTGCCTCCAAAGATGCTTGCCTTGTTTACTCATAACTCGATATCAATGTCGAGGAGCTCGATGTAACAGTCTTTCGAAAAATCGTCGTTTAGCTTCTTTGGGGGGATTATCAGGATTATGTTTGCTATTCGGTTTTCGCTTAGGTACATGAAGCCTAGACTTCTTGCCAAATTCTTCATATCCAAATAGGCGTTGCTCTGCTCTCAATAACAATCACCTTAGTAGATGTCATTGTTTTTTATCCTGCAAGCGGGTCTTCTGATGACGTTAAAAAATAGGTGCTCTGCTACAAATATTTTCAAGCATTTGGTTTACTGTTACAACAATATGACAATTACAAACATTAACGACAAATTATTTACATTCATTTTCTCTCATGATGATCTTCTTTGCTTGGTATGTTGTTGTGGGAGTTTCACAGTGTGTACCGCAAGTTAGGTGACAGTCATGGATAGACTTACTGTTTACCTGTAGCAAACGAAAAACGGCCAAGGATTTGTTATGCACGTGTAAAGTTCTCGCACCAATGTAAGTAAGGTAACATAGTAGTTAGACACTTCCTTCAACAAGGCGTTAAAAGTTGTTCGATCTGGTACCTTAAAAATCGTTTGAAACTTATTATCGCCAGATGTGAATCCATCACCTTTTCACATAAGCGGTATTAATCTCTTCCCCGACTCTAGCTTCTCCACAAGCAACTGACCTCCTTCGTTCAGTCTCTTCGCGACCTCGGCATTTTGTGTGATAGGGAGTTCAATTTCCATTTACATTTGGATGAGATAATCTCTGAAACCAACACTGTACTAGGTATTGTAAAACGGTGGTCCAAAGAATTCACCAACCCATACGTGACCAGATACCTCTATATAACCTTTGTTCGCCCCCTCCTAGAGTACGACAATCAAGTGTCGTCCTCATATCATTGTGTTCATACTCGTATCTTGAAAATCGAAAGCATCAAGCGCCGTTTTCTTCGATTTCCTCTTCGAGATATGCCCTGGAAAGAACCGCACCATCAGTCACTTGTGAATTCTGTTCATTCCAATATGGCTAATTGTCTATGGTCGTCCGACTTCAATTCTTGCGTCAACACAATCTTATACGGATGTAGGTCTAAATCCAACCGCAAAATAAATCGAATCGACATTTCTGGGTCTTCTTCATACTTGCCGCTATGTTTTCTGCATTTCGCACCAATCTCTGTCTGGTTGGTGGTAAAAGAGTGTACTTAAGCTCAAACTTTTCCACGGTGCGACCAATTTCCTGAAGCCATGATGACGACCGACCTCACGAAGAAATTCATGTTGCATATTTACAACTGAGCCGGGATTTCGATGTAAAACGATACACGATGAAATGGCAAACCTTACTTAATATTTTGACAGCTGGATGTCATTAGAATGCCTTATAGCTTAGAGTGCCAGCATAGGGCTAGTAGGTTAAATTAAGATATTTAAATTTTAGTTTAAGATAATTTTTAAGCATTATGGAATTATTAAATTGAAATGAAAAAAAATGCATTTAAAATGAATGAGTACATGGGGCCTTCGTCCCCACCAAAATTAAATCAATTCGGCGAAAGCTTGTAACAAACATAATTTTGCCACTTATAACCTAGGCTGATGCTGTTTACTGTATCCTCGATTCCTTTTCTCAGCGAAAGTTACAATTGGCTTTCAATGATGGTCGGATTGTCTTAATATAAATAAATGTATAATCGTTGGTCGTTAGTTAGTGATCGTATAACTTTAGAACGACTTGACAGATTGAGGTTATTATTGTTATAACACAGGGGCTGAAAAGTCAGTGCCGTTTTATAGTATTGGGTATGTAATTTAATTCGTGCGGTTTTTTTTTCAAAATTTAAACGTTTATTTAAGAAAAACATGTACAATAGTATTATTCAAAGTATTGCCCATCTGAAGCTATGACTTTTTCCCATCTTTCTGGCAGTTTGTGGATCCCATCCCAAAAGAACTGCGCCGTCTTGGCAGCCAAGAATGAATCAAGCCAATTTTTGATATTCTGCTCTGATGTGAACCGTATTTCAGTGAGGGCGTTCTGCATCGACCGGAACAAATGGTAGTCAGCAGGAGCAAGGTCTGGGCTATAAGGCGGGTGGAGTAAGACTTCCCACCCACTGTTTTCCAAATAGTTATTAACCGAAATAGCAACGTGGATGAATTGTGTTCGGTAGCGTTGTCCATTGATAGTTTCACCCGGTTTTAGCAGCTCATAATACAGTACACCCATCTGATCCCTCCAAATACAGATCATTACCTTCGCGCCATGGATATTCGGCTTTGCCGTTGATTTGGCTGGTTGACCGGGTTTCACATATGAGTTTTTGCGCTTGCGGTTGTCGTAATGGATCCATTTTTCATCACCAGTAACAATCCGATGCAAAAATGACTTTCTTTTGTGGCGTCCAGCAGCATTTCGGACATGCAAGACCGCTTTTCGACGTCTCTTGGCTAGAGTTCAAGTGGAACCTAATTTTCTTGCTTTTGAATATATCCAGCTGCCTTTAAACGTTTTGAAATGGCTGCGTGAGTGACACCCAAAGATTCTGCGAGCTCTTCTTGTGTTTGGCAGCAATCTTCATAGAGTAATGCTTCCAGTTCTTCATCTTCAAACTTTTCTGGCTGCCCAAGACGTTCATCGTCTTTCAAGCCAAAATCACCACTTTTAAATAGTGCAAACCACTTTTGGCATGTTCGCTCAGCTAGCGCATGTTCACCATAAACTTTCACCAAAATACGATGACCTTCGGCAGCAGTTTTCTTCATATTAAAGTAATGAAGAAGAACTCACCGCAAAAACACTTTTTCAGGCACAAAGTTCGATATATTTGAGTGAAAAAAATATATTGTTGTTTACGCTTCAAATGAATGACATACACTGAAATGACGTACAATGACAGTAGCTTTCTAACGCATGTTCCAATGAAATATTAACAATGGAATAATACAAGTTACGCCATCTCTTAGCAAACCGCAATTTTGCAAAATTCAACTTTATTTATCAATATAGTTGCCTTCGATAGCGATACACTGATTAAAACAATTTTCCAGTCTTTCGATACCAGTTTTGTAGTACGATTTCGGTTTAGCCTCAAAATAGGCCTCTGTTTCGGAGATTACTTCTTCATCGGTCTTAAATCTCTTTCCGGCGAGCATTCTTTTGAGGTTTGCGAACAAGAAATAGTCGATGGTGGCCAAATCTAGAGTGGTGGGTGGGGAAGCAATTCGTAGCCGAATTCATTCAATTTTGCCATCGTTTTCATTGACTTGTTACACGGTGCATTGTCTTGATGAAACAGCACTTTCAAATTCGGCCGTTTTTCTGCGATTTCGTCCTTCAAGCGCTCCAACAACGCAATGTTACAGTCGCTGTTGATAGTCTGCTCGTTTTGGAGATAGTCGATGAAAGTTATTCCATGTGTATTCCAAAATACGGATGCCATAACCTTGCCAGCCGACTGTTGAGTTTTTGGTCGTTTTGGACGAGGTTCGTCGCCTGCTCGCCATGCAGCTAACTGCCGACTTGACTCTGGTGTGAAGTGATGGAGCCAAGTTTCATCCATTGTCACATACTAAAAATTCGGCTTTATTGCGGTTGAACAGCTTAACACTTCTCTGAATCATCAACACGTTGTTGTTTTTGGTCGACTGTGAGCAAACGCGGCACCCACTTTGAACAGAGCTTTCGCATGTCCAAATACGCTCTTTTGATATATTCAGAGCCTCAGCTATCTCGATCAACTTCACTTTACGGTTCTTCGTAATCATTTTGTGGACTTTTTTGGTGTTTTCATCTCTTTTAGACGTCCACTGCGTGCATCATCTTTGGTGCTTGTATGACCACTTTTAAATTTTTCAATCCACTTGCGAATGGTTCGTTCGGCTGGTGCAGATTCCGGGTAACACTTATCAAGCCATTTCTTTGCATCGGCTGCATTGTTTCCCATCAAAAAGCAATGATAAATCAACACACGAAATTGCTTTGAATCCATTTTTTTTTTACAATAACAAAAGTTGCTTCACTCACAACGCTATATCGCGAGAACTAATCGTCCGAAAGCTGTCAAATTTGTACACTTATCTTTTGAAGGTTGGTACTAACTGAAAATGGTATAAATTTAATCAAGTAGTGCCCTCTCTTAGAAACTTTTCAGCCCATGTATTATTTGTTTTGTCGAGACGATGGTTTATATCTAGGATCCGATAAGTGGCGCTGTAGATGTTGTATTCATACAATTATGACACTCAACAATCATTTAATACAATTATCATTTTTAGATAATTAAAGTATCCATTTGTGAAATTTAAAATATATTTCAAGATCTTTGAAGTGCAAAACGGTCTGCCGAATATGAAACAACTTGTAAGTTTGTTAAGGACATACAAGTAAATAGTCCGTTCTTATATTAATTTTATGATTTATACGCGTTTATAAGACAAAAGAAACAACAATCGAAATGTAGGGCAGAGAAACGCTCTCGGAACTTAAATGCCCTAAGACTTTCTAGGTGCTAAAAAAAATAATGAGAAGTATCATACGAGTACCATATTAAACGGAAAGCTCAGTGGAGACCATGTTTTATTGCCAGATATTCCAACGATACTCAGCAACGCACCAATTCAGTTCAAACGTTTACAATTTCCCATACGTTTGGCATTTATGATGACCATAAATAGGTCGCAAGGACAAACAAAAATATGCGGATTGGATTTAATCGTTGAATCCATGTTTTTCTCACGCACAGTTATACTTGTATGTTGCGTGTTCACGTGTTGGAAAACAATAAAACCTTTTTCCTTATGCCATTGATGAGCTACAAAAATATTGCTAATGATTTAGTATTAAGGCAAACACAAACTAAATAGTATATCACTCATCAACATTAATTACCTTAAAATATACTCAAAGTTTCGTTCTTAAATAAAAATATTTATAATATGAAATATTGTATGCAAATCTTCTCCAAGTCCTGCTGCACTGGCGGGAGTATATGCCAATAATGCTCGATGGATGAATTTAATTTTTTCAAATATAATACATTAAGACATAGTCTATACTATATAATACCTTAAGCTAGCAGATCATTGAGTAAACAAAATAATAAAAAAGAAAACCTGAACATTAAGCTTAAAATAGCATTTCATGTGAAATAATTTATTGATTTAACAATTTGTTAAATTACTTTTGGTATGAAATTGAACTGGGGAAATACAAAAACGATTTAAAATGAATAAACGAGGTGTGTTCAAAAAGTAAGGTGATTTTACATTTTTATAAAATATTATTGTTGTCCCCTTCAAAATAGTTCCCCTTAGATATAATACACTTGTGCCAACGCTTTTTCCAATCTTCGAAGCACTTTTTGGTAAAGCCTTGAGATTTTTCAGCGATGCCGTTTTTATTTCCTCAAAGTCGCATGGGGCCAAATTCGGTGAATATGGTGGGTGAGGCATGATTGTCTTGTTGCTTTTGGCAAACAATTTCTTACAAGCAACGGTGAATAAGTAGGTGCATTATCGTGATGCAAAAGCCATGAATTGTTTTTCCACAATTCCGGATGTTTTGTTCGTATTGCTTCCGGAAACGGCCCATAACTTCAAGGTAATATTGACCGTACGACCTTGAAGTAAAACTCCTGATGCACTACGCCACGGTAATAGAAAAAAAAAGTGATCGAATTGTAAAAGTCACCTTAGTTTTTTTAACACACCCCATATACTACACTTGCGGTCATAAAAACCGTACCACCTAATGAGTTCTCAAAAAATGCCTGATTACATCAGATCGTAAGGGTTTTTCCCATGCTAATGAAGGGTATTTCCCATAGCGGAGTTCGGCCTCGTATTCAGTGCAAAAAAAATCAGTTTGAATTGAGCTGTGACGGTGACAAGTAAAAAAAAGTGAAATGACAGGTAAATATCATCAACTGACTCGGGACGAAAAAGTTCAAATATTCACTTTAGTCGAAGAAGGGCTTGGCTATCGTGAGATTGCAGTTAAAATAGGATGCTGTCATTCAACTATCGTACGACTGATGAAGAAAAAAAGAAAATTTGGATCCACTGGAAAGGAAAAAAGGCTCGGGACGAAAACGTAAAACAATCCAGAAGAAGGACAATGTATTGCAACGAATTTTCATGAAAGATAGCTTTAAAAGTGCTGTCCGTATAAGAGCAGAGTTGAGTGAATTTTATCAAGTTGATCTAAGCGCCGAAACCATACGCCGAGGGCTACGGGAGATAGGTTTATATGGAAGACGACAAGCGAAAAAACCTCTCCTAACCACAAAAATGAAAAAAGCTCGGTTGACGTGAACAAAAAAATACGAAGATTGGATCCTGCGTCCATTGGAGATGTGTGATATGGTCCGATGAAAGTAAATTTAATTTGTTGTGCGCCGACAATTTGCCATACGCACGACGGTCAGCAGGTAAAAGGTTCAAGTTTTCTCAAAGCCAGATGGTTTGAGATGTTTTTCTTTTTACGTTTTGGGCTCTTTGCACTTTGTTAATGGAACTATGAACGCTCAAAAGTATGGAGAAGTAGTAAGGGAGTTTTTGGTACCAGCAATTGAACAGCATCATTCGTATACTTACAAGTGCATTTTTCAAGGTGATTCTGCAGCTTGCCACCGCGCCAAATCCGTAATTAAAGTGTTATAAATCAACTTCGAGATATCTACTTTATAAATAAGTAACTAGAGTCTTTCAATAATTTCCAGCTCAAGACAACGTTTGATGACCTCAGAATTACCAGACTAGACTGGCCAGTTAATTCGCCCGAATTAAACCCAATCGAACCCTTGTGGCATGCAATGAAACGTAAGGTGGCTGAACATAAACCAGAGAGTAAAAAAAAGCTAAATGAAGTTCTGGAACATGTATGGAATACTGAAATTTCAAGGGATATTACTGAACATCTAGTAAACTCGATGCCTTTTAGAATAAAAGCGGTTATAACCGCCAAAGGAGGAACAACTTGGTATTGATAATTTTTTGGTAAAAGTGGCATATCTAAACGTCTTATATACACATACACAAAAAATGAATCGTTTGATTTTGTTAACCAATGATTGTATTAAAATATTTTAAAAAAATAAGAAAATTAACTGGTTTTTCTTTCTTTGTCAATAAACAGATGGAAATTAGATAGAAATACTTATAAACTACTGCGGAATACTCAACAAAAATTTCATTTCATTATAGAAATTATTATCCGAGTTATTAACAATTTTTCAATCATTTTGATATGGTGCGGTTTTTATAACCGCAAGTGTATATATGACGAATTTCTATCCACAGTTAATGGTATCAAAAGTGATATCAAAAATTAAAAGATGCACTTTCACAACATAACAATACAAAAAAAGAATTGAAGTATTATGATTAAGGAGAGAGAAAAGGGAAAAATGGGAAGTAATGAGAAAAAAGGATGAAAGGCCGACGACATTTCACCTGCCAGATACCCTTTGATTGGTTGCTAATTGTTATTGCTTAAGTTGTTTACGCTTTCGTCATCTGAGGTTTCAGCGAGGGCGAGGAGGCGAGCATAACTGGCAATAATTGTGCTTGAGGTGCCAGATTTTTTTTTAAAAAAATGACACCAAAGGACACCAAATGACTAATGTTGCAAACTTTGAGCTCTTCCCTATTCATTGTTGAAACCACAATTGGTCACAAATTGAGTAACAAAAGTCAAAAGAGTTATTTTTAAATTTTTTATGAATATTCTTGAATCAAATGACTTCTTCGTAAGTTAGACTGGGATGTCTCTCAAGTCACACCCCCATTCTGTAAGTCTCTACCGACACGTGCAAAATTCATATCATGGAAAGTTATTCTTTGATTGTCCAGCATCTCTGAAGTCACATTATAATCATTCAAATTCACATTGTGTAGGAATTTCTCTGCCAGTGAAGGGTTCGAAAGAGGTTATAAGTTGATACCTGTATTCCTTACCCTTGTGTTCGTTAGGTTAAGGCATGTTTTCACTTTGTTAAGTGCATTTTTCGCACGCAGTCGATCTCTGAGTTCTTTACACGACTGAGCATTTGTTTTAGGCATGATTTACACTTCCAAATAATCTCCACACTATTTAACAGTATTCCTCACTCATTTTTAACCTCTATAACGTCCACATACTATAAGTTATATACTATATATAAGTTTCACTTCATGTCGCTTTTTCGTTTCATCGGAGTTTGCAATTACTTCTCAACGAGTCATAAGAAGTTTCGCTTCAAAAAATTGTTTGGCTTTAACGAAAAAAGAGCTTGTTCGACATCATCCTGAGGTCTACATTTTTTCCAAGTTCTTCAGACTTCGGAACAGGGTTCTACATTTGGAGAACAATGCGGATGCACCATGTAGCACCTTGAACGGTTGAATTTCATCTCTGGGATTTTGTACTGGTCTGTCTTCTGAACTAAGGCATTGGTGGCGACATTTAATACTATTGTAGGGAACCCGTTTCTTATCTCCGATATCAATCCGGTTCAAAAACGCCTTCTGATTGTAATACTAGAGAAACAGAGTGCAAGCTTTGACTAATTTCCGAACTCTTTGACTTTTCTCATATTTGTTAGATGTCAATGGATGGCTTACGTTGAGTTCCCTTGCGGGTTCCCTTACCGCAACAGTGGGACTTGTTCCGACACTGGACAAGATGAATATGTGCATCGTTACCTCGTCTGGCTTCCCCGTACGAGGTTCATCCTTTATCACTATTTCCATACACATTTCGGATTCCTCTACTGGCTTCTCTTCCGTTCCGGTTTTTCCGGAACAGAAACAATAAAATATAGCGAATATGCCCTTCCGATACACCAATTTCAAAACTCTGTTAAAAATGCATGCAATGATGTTATCACAACTAAATTTGCACATGGGATGAACAATATATTATATCCGAAATACTAATTTAAATAATGGTCTCACCTTTAAATTGGTTTTGTGAATTTTATGGCAAATAGAAAATAGCCACTGAAAAAAGCCCGGAATAATTACAAAGGGTGACCAGATAAGAACGATAAGAACAAACAATTTAAATAAAACAACAACGATGTGAGATATGAAATGAATTCTGGATGTTGTTGAAGCTAGATCCATGCTATTATGTGTGGAATACTGAATAGTATATCATTTAAATGGCCGCCTCGGTCTCGCTGGAGTGCTTCAAGAGGTAAGTTCAATTTTTAATGGCTCGGTCCAATATGTGCGGTGTTATTCCGGTTATAGGGTGGCGAATGTTGGCCTCGAGCTCGTCCAAAGTGGTTAGCTCCTTAGCGTAGACTAAGTATTTGACGTAGTTTCAGAGAAAGTAATCGAGTTGTGTCAAATCGCATGATCGCGGCGGCCAATTTATAAACGCTCGTCGTGATGTGACCCAGTCGCCAAATTTCTCCTTCACAACTTTGAATGTTGCGTCACTTGTTTTGTCAAACAAGTCTTGTTGGTACCACAGCTATGATATATTGATGTTGTCGTGCTCTGACTACAGAAAGAGGGTTAACATTGCTTTATGAGGTGTGTTCAAAATGTAGGGTGACTTTATATTTTTTTTAAAAAATATTTATTCATTCATCAGTATTAATGTTATCCCCTTCAAAGTAATTCCCCTCAGATATAAAACACTTGTGCCAAGGCTTTTTTAATCCTCGAAGCACTTGTCATAAGCAAGGCAAGTATAGCCTTGAGCTCTTCCACCGATGCCGCTTTAATTGATTTCTTCAGTTTTGGGAATAGGACCAGTTATAACCGTTTAAAGCAAGTCAGGATCATCATTATCGTCATTCAAGAGCTCCTGAGCGATGTTCATGCGACTGTTCTTCTGATCAAAATTAAGAAGTTTCGTTACAAACTTCGCTGACACACGTCTCATGCCCAAAACATCCGAAAAAATGTCCTCAGTAGCTTCTCTTATGGTAATTCGACGATTTTCCAAAACAATTTTCTTCGCAGCTTCGACGATATCATCTTTTGTTGATGTGCTGGAGGCGGGCGTCTAGAACAAGGTTCGTCATTGGCATCTTCTAGTCCATCTTGGAAGAGTTTATACCACTTGTAAACTTTTTTTTTTTACTTAGGGCAGACTCACCGTGTGCCACTGTCAAGTGTTTTAAATGTTTAAGAACATTTGATTCCATTTTTTACATAAAATTTGATCCAAATTCTTTGCTAAATTTTTTATAGTAATTAAAAATCGTCAGGTTGTCAAAAACAACCTAAGTTCGAGAGTGCTACATACTTAAAACTGTGAATATATGTTTGGGACGTGGGTACTAAAACAGCAAAAAAAAAAAAATCGATAATAGAATGTACGTTTCACTCGAAATTTCACTTTAGTTTTTGAACGCACTTCATATATACGATATATATGACAATATATATATATATATAATCCATAGAAGTGGTTAGTTCATATTGATGCAAAGTTCTCTGCTTTAGTCGACGACATTTCACTTCTGTGATAACATTTGATGTGTTGCTAGTTGTTGTGGCTTACGTTGTTTACGTTTTCGTCATCTGGTATTTCAGAACTCGCACAGGGTAAGGCAACACGTGTTGTCGGTCGAAATTTACCAAAATCATCTTATGGAGCGATTGGGCCGATGAATCCCTTCGCAGGTCGATGACTGATCTGGCTGACATATGGCTAATAAGCCTCTGCTTGGAGTTCTTAAAGCATTGTGCCCTAATATGCGCGAGGTCTCGACTTGCATCTTTGGTAATTATTCTTCACTTTGCAGAAAATCATCACATAAGCACTTATAAGAGCTTTTCTATAAAAAATTTATTTAGCAACACACGTCATCCTTTCAAATTTGCTGATGTCGTTTTGTGCATTCCAAACAATCAAATGATTAAATGTAAGCCACAGGAAGAGCCTTTGACCGACTGTAATAACCAAATCGCTGCGTGATCGAGTGACATCACAATTGGAGCAAACCCAGGCAGTGGTGTGTAATAAAATTCGACCGGTGCCTATCAACTTGCACTTTCAGTTCATTTTATTGACACATGACACCAGCAGGTCATTCCACCTTTATAATTCCATCGTGCAATTCCCTGCACTACTAAGTCAACCTACCTGTCAAGCCAGCCATTGCATTGACCAAGTTACGCTTCACGGTTCTTTGTTCGTTTCATTTAAGTCTGTTAATTCAGAACAGAGTTGGATTCTATCTATTCTCCACTGTTTGCAGTTTGCCTTAACACAATTGTCTCTTCATTCAGTAAGCTTAGCCCTTCTACCTTCACCACCAGAAGCCGATATCACCGTTTACTTTGGATTTTGAATGCAAACGTCATGTGGCTCGTAGGCAGGTGAAATATTAAAGAATGCTATAACTTAGCGCGACGACCGGTTGAATGAATCCACGTCAGCATTGTCAGAGCCAATGTCCACAACCATTCCAGACCTCCATCCGTGCCTGGATTTTGTTTGTTTTTTTCTCCAGAAAAGACCTCGCCCTCTCTGCCGCGTCTTTTATTTTTATTATTCAATTTTGCATAAAAATAAATTCCTTGGTGTAGCTTAGGCATTGCCTCTTTGATATTCAATGAGAATGGCATCGACAGACAGACAGAGGAGGCACCCCTTGACAAAAAGTCATTTCTATAGTACTCGTAGGTAGTCCCTGTTGCTTCTGGTTGTAATCAAGAAAATCGTGACAGGAAGAAAGGCTTGGAAAAACGGTTTTTAGAAAGAAAGTTCCATATCTCATTTTTAATAGAGTCAGAGACCGCATTCACATTCACGTTTACAACAAAAACCCGCCGCTCGGTGAGCTGAAAAAGTTGTAGAATGAGAAGGTTACCTGGAAGCTTCAGTAGAAAATGTATCTTTGTTTGTCGATCTGGCTAGATACAGATACAGGTAAAGCAATCGCGTAATGTGTTATCGTTTACTCGTAATGTTTGCGCTTCCTGTGACTTTTACGTCTGCATCTCTGTATCTCTGTGCCAGTGCTCGTATCTGTATGGGGTTTGTCCTAGAAAAAGTGTTTTAACGTGCCCTCTATTCGTGGTATCTGGTGGAAGGTTGGGGATGCTGTCTATTTCCTCTTCTAACGGGTGACAGTGAATATTCAATTTCCCAATATTCGAACAGAGAATTTCAATTTAGCCAACGATTTGGCGGAATGGATAGTAGCAGGGGGATGTCAGATGGCGTAAGCCAGGCCATAGTACAGATGGCTGTTTTCAGCGGAGGAGCATTCGGAAATTGTGAAAAAGAAAATCGTTTTCCAGTCACGTGTTGTTAAATAATTGAACTTGAATTGAACCTGACATTGAGTAACAGGTGAGAAAGAGAATAGGTGGCGGATGCAGCCGCCGGAGTGAGAAGTGGCATTGGAATTGTTTTTTTGTTTTTTGATTTTACAAGTACCTTGTGAGATACATAAATGAGAGTAGACTGAAATACAGTGCGTATTGGTAATTTGAAAAAGCCCATCATTTGTGGCGTGTGTTTCACCAACTGTTTTGAGATGGCAAAAAAGAATAAAGTGGTGGAATAAAGAATTGTTTACGAATTGGAGACAGACATAAGTCGTCGAAATCAAAGCTCATTTTCAAGCCGGAAACCAACCGAAGAAGCAGACGACACTGTCATAGTGAATCTGTAGATATATTTTGCATGATTGCCGTGTTTATGTAATCTTCTTCATGAGAGAGCTCTTCGCTCAAGTTCAATTAGCGGACCTTCGCCAAGATTTTTTTTTTTTTTTTTTTCATTTGAGTCATCCCTTCATGATACTTCCAATATACTTCATATTGCCACAAGTTCCGGCTGAAACGTTATTGTTTAGCATTTGAATGACACGAGATAAATGCGTGGTAAATAAGCAACATTTCAGTGAACATTTCTTAACAATCACTTCATGCTAAACCCGTCCCAGACAAGTGACAGACAAATGATGAAAACGAAATGCGTGTTCGCCACTCTGAAATAACTATCGTGACTGTCATAATCAGCAGACACAAGGATGCAATAGTATATCACATGTCACTCTACTGAAATGGCTTACTGACCGCAGATAGAATGTGGTTCGTTGTTAAGGCCGTATTAATGGTGCTATTCTCTTAAAACCTGTCATTACTCGAAGGGCATAGAGTACTGACCATACTTTCACATGCAAACCATCGCATTTTGGGTTTGCTATGGTTGGGTGGTGTAGACAGATGATGTTATAACTGTTCCTACATATCAATTGTGTTTATTTTACCTCGACTTTCCAAACTTATAAGCGCGAGTGTTGGCCAGCAGACAAAAATAGCAGCGGTGTAGTAAAATCCCAGAATAAAACAAATTAACATCCCTGAAAGGGGTACTGACTTCCGTTTAACTGGCCCCTCATCTTAGGAGTACCTAAGACTCTGGCTCTAAAAGTTGGAGTGCTTCCGTCGGGGTAACTGCTTGGCCATGGAAAAACAATCACAGTGTCGAAACAACGGACGGATCTACTGTTGACAACTTCTGCAAACTAAATGAATACAACAAACTTGGATCTGCACGTGGTATATTAGGTCTCTTAATAGGTAACATGCAATCCAACAACTAGGAGAGACCCTGGACTGCGGCAAAGCAGATGTTACCGCCGTTAAAGAAATGCGATGGGATGAGCCGGACAAAAAGAGAAAAACAAAACTGCAACATTTACTACGTCGATTCTTATCGACGGTAAAAGTAGCGCCTATATGGATGCGGATTTGTTTTTGGAAGCAGACTTAGGCAAGAAATTTTAAATAAGAATAGAAATGCCAACATTAGATTTATGTATATGCGAAATATGACGACGCCAAAGATGGCTTCCACGAACTCCTGCACAAGACCTACGAGCATTGAACTAGCCATGGCATTAAGATGGTCATCTGCGATTTGTGGAAAAGTTTGACATTGGAAGGTTATAATCGCAAGAGGTCGCCAAATGCTTTTCTGTCCCTTAATCTCTTAAGAGTTTCTATGCTGTCAGCATCAAGTATCGAGGACCAGTGGCAGTATTGCTGGAATTCACTCAGCTGCCATAACGACACCCCTGGTTTGACGACAAGTGCCAGCAAGGGCATGCAGCTGAAGCTGCTCACTTGCTCTACGAGCAGAAGAGGAGAGACGAACACCGGCTTCCAAGAAGAAAAAGGAAGGAGCATGTGAAGCGCTCGGTAGAGGAAATTGGGAGATGCTACTCCAGGAATGAGATAGAAAAGTTTCACCAAAAGGTATAAAACAACATGCGAAAAAACTTCTAGTCAGGTAGGTATATGCAACCAAATAAAAACCATATAAAGCGGATCCGATTCAAAGGACCACAGCTGATCGTGAGCTCTACGAGCGAAAAATTATTAAAGCTAGAGTCTAAGGAAATTGCTGATGTAGGACTGTCACTGCGCTGTTTAAGCCCCGTGAGATGTCCTGGTTGGGAACGTGCACCACCTTATCTATAAGATGTGGTCAGAGGAAAGCGCGTCCACGGCAAGGAATCTCAGAATCGTTTGTGTGATCGACATGACAGGAGACCCTTTTCATTGCGCAAACTATAGAAGAAAAAATTTTCTCTATAAAATCTCCTCTATTCTTATGTGAGTTTTCAGCTCAGTCCAGTTTTCAGTAGAAAAGTCCATCTTCAATGAAATTTTCACACTACGTTAAATTTTCAAAACATCGATGGCTGGCGAGAAAGTCACCATTAGCAGTTATTACTTCAAGGTAGTAAAAGGCTTCATCTACCTAGGCATAGAGTTACAAACAGCAGCGACATCAATGCAGAAACTAGACAGAGAATTACATTTGCCAATCGCTGTTTGTTCTCGATCAGGAAGTGTTCGGAAAAACAAAGCCTTTGCTCGTTAGACCAAACTGGCACTAATACAACCTCAATCATACCGGTTCTATTCTATGACGCACAGGGTTGGAGTTTGTCGAAAGCCCATGAAGAACACTTCTCTGTTACGAAAAGAAAATTTTACCATTTGAGATGGCTGCCCCATGTTGAGCGAATGAACGACACAGCTCCGGTCCAAAGATCCTTCTACTCCAACCCCTAAGGACGTTGTGTCAGAGGAAGACGAAAGCAGGCAGCTAGTTGGAAAGGCTTGTTGGTTGAGTCGGGGGTTCAGCCTGGTCTGAAGCGCTACTTTGTTAAGATCTTGTAGCGAAGCAAGCTTTAAACAGCAAGAAGGCCCGGTGTATATTTTGGAATTTAGTGTTTCGCCAAGTCTGATAAAATTCGCTTTAGCGAATTAGTAGTACTTTGTAGTGCACTCCATATTCATCCAGTTTAATGGACCTGATACAAGGACATAGAACTATTGTTGCTAAAAAATTTACTTTCTTTGTGCCCAGGTATAGTTTCACCAATAATCTTTACTGTGGTTTAAACCTAAATCGCAGGACGAGTTCTAGACCCATTATAGATCAGCAGGAGGTTTTAGATCGGACTCGACCCTCGAGGGTAGAACTTGTACTCTCAACACAAGTTCTGCTTTGGTATTATAATGTTAATGTAGGTAAGCGACGACAAGGCCTATCCTTGGTCCCATTGATTTATTAGCATTTGGTGAAATTATGTCTTCCAGACAGGTGTTCACGTACTGATACTACGCTAAGCATTCAAGTGTGCTATCCATAAGCGACATAGGCACAACATTCAGCAAACATTTCTGCAGCAGGTACTTTACCACTGAAGCGTTTGCTCACCTTTATACAGTGGACTAATTCATAGTGTTCTGTTCCGACAAGAAAACATCTATGCTAGACCTACATGCATTCTGACTTAGGACTCTTGCTATCGTCTTCTTAAAGCAAACCCCTTAGACAGAATCAGAAAGGTGTGTGTTATAAAGCGCACATTCAGTTACATTGGGAACATACCATATATCGGAACCTTTTGTTTGGCAATTGCGATTTTCAGTTTATCAGTTGAGTTAGGAGTCATTGATCGCTTCCACTTTTTTTTTGGATGTGTCCAAAAGTTAAAATGATTGGTAATGAATAGCAGAAGCTTCATGACTCTCTTAAATAGTAAACCGTTTAACTGTAGCTTTTATCAAGAAACTAGTCCTTTCCATTTCCTCAAACTAAAAGGTGATTGTGTGGAAACAAACATACATATGTATGGTACAATATATCTAATCAAAGTGCAACAACTGGACGATGTGAAAAAATAAATGTGTGCCGTGCCACCCTCTCATAACTCAATGCAGTCTTTGATATCTATTAATCACACGAGTTGTCCTTTTGAAGCCCTCATAACTTCACTTCATAACATCAATGAATCTTCACCCAAACCACATTTATGATGACGTACATCATTTGTCCTCGTTCTCGGTGAAATATGATATTCTTTGATTTCAATTAAGTTTGCGTTATAAAGCAGCGATGTTTAACATAAGGGTAGTGCCACCCTTATTAGGAGAGAGAGGACAAGATTACTTTCTCTACCTTTGTTACATCGTTGATCGGGTGTTTGGTGGTGATTACGTTTCATTGGCAACGTAAAGAATGACAAGGTCTTGTGAATAAGAGATAATTGACGTGTAGTTTGACATGCACATCCTCATTATGCTCCTCGTTGCCCTCTTCTTTGACATCATCATCCTTAATTTATTGTCATCGTAAAGTGATAACTTCCTTCTGTTCTTAACCACATTACATCCTTTCAGTTGGTTCCCCTACTTCATGCTCTTAAAATACAAACTGCATCGTTATTAATATCTACATCCGTTTTACTATTTCCTTTTCAGATACACTGTGCGCATAAAACAAAAGCCAAACGACGAATAAAACAAAAGTCCGTGCCACATTCAAAGGAAGCGATCACGTAGTCTAATCCCACAAAGAGACGACAACGACAACGACAACGACAACGACAACGGACTACGAACTACAGACTACTAACAACAACAACATCCGTACTCCACTATACAGAGTGTAAGGGCAAAAAATTCACCTTTGTAAATGACTGTGAAAATTGCAAACCTTCTGACACCGCCGCCGTCCATATCAACCACAATCCACCTCACCTCAAACGTTACCAACAGTGATAACGACGACGACGACTACTACTACCTACACAATAGCCCCTACGTTCACTACAATAAAACAACATTTGATACCTTCATAATGCCTTACTCAACGGCTACATCTATAATGACAAACCGGGATCACCCGTTCAATCAGTCAACTCAATCGACAAGACCCTTACTTGCCGACCGGAAGCCACCCCAATTGTTAGGCAAAAAGAAATTCAACAATGGCATCACCAAAGGTGGTGGTCCTACTCTTGGTGGTGGCGGTTTCACACTGCAACGTGAGAGCAGTGTGAAAGTTCATGGAATTAATGACTTTGACATCATATCGCAACAATACAAGAACCTGAATAGCCATCACCAGGGTTATCCATATGGAAGCCCTCCCTCACCAACGGTGAATTCCAATGATTTTGTATTTTCCGATACAATTTCAACAACAGCAAGAAATGGAGTTGGTGGTAGCAGGGGTATACTTACACCATCCATACGACAACCTTTATTCGACAATGGCTCATCGACACCAAGGACATACGATACCAACTACTACTGTAACACATCACGCTTCGAGGATGACTTTTGTTCCCGACGAAATGATCGATTCGATAATATACCGGTAAAGCCATTACCACCAATCAACAATAATCATAACAACAATAATAATAACAAAAGCAACAGTAACGGTAATGGTAATGGCAATGGTAATGGAATATCAACAGGGCTCGGTGGTGTTGGTGGTTCGACAAATGGTGGCCCATTTATATTTGGAGTGCATCATCGGGCACCTCCAGGTGGTCGAGATTTTCTGGATAGCGCAGCTGTGATAAGCGACAGAGAGACAACGGAATACTCAATGGACAAGGGACAGAAGTCGATGGTGAGTACTTTATTATCATTTAAAAATAAAAATAAAAAAAATGTTTGTGGGTTGGTTTGGTTACGAGAGATTATGAAAATCACAAAGAAGGACCTTTTTTTTAGATTTAATCTAAAAAGAGTAAAAGTCGTAGTCAAGTTCAAATTTAAAAATTGGGTACCAATTTCAAAGTATTTTTGAAGGGGAACATGGATTAATTTCTTGCGCAGGGTTATCCCAAAGCGGACTGAAGTAGTAATTTATTCTCGGAATAGTTTTTAAGTTAATTAGAAGTCGATCACTGTACGGATCACATGCACACTCGGTGAGACCTTTGGGTCTTCCAGAGTTCTTTTCGGCTCTTTTTGTGTTTAAAGGCTAACCTAACCATGCTTATTGCACGAGTATAGTAATACATTTATTGTTTAATTGCTTAGTCGACAGCTTAGAGACAAAGATGTCTCAACAAAAGCATGCACGACCGTAGGTAAGCTATTTCTGAGCTTGGTTCGGAAATCAATTAGACTGTAGCACTTCTGTCGCGAGTCACCGGCAGCCACACTTAACCATCTTAACAAATTCATCTTGCGGAACAACTGAAATATAGTTGCTTTGTTCAAACCAAGAATGTTTTCATCCGTTCCAGATACTGTCCATGACTCTGCGCCAAATGACCAGATAAAGATGTGTTGTGGCTTATTTATCGTTCAAGAGATGCTTGAGTTTCGATGGAAACAACGGATGGCAAGAGTTATTTTTCGGTTGGTCTCTGCATTCATATCATTGATGTAGCCTAGATAGGTAACTTTCTTTACCACCTCAAAATTTAAGCTTTGAATTGTCATTTTCTTTCAAGGAGTGGATGTTCGTTCCTATTTTGATTAGATCATACTGCATCTTTCATTGACCGCCAAAGCCATTTTTGTTTGTGAATGACGATGTGAATATAATCGTCAGGGTGAGAGTCCTGTAGACTGTGGACTATCGTGCTCTTGGTGTTAGCTTGTGATCGTTGATGACACTCTATTGCCCTTGGTATCTGCATTCGCTACGAGGTAATAGTCTGAGTCAATATTGACTGAGTCGTGTAGACTACTGGATGTCTGTCTTTCTTCCATCGCAACTGGGTCGACCTGTTTAAATTAGCAGAACGGCTTCGTGAATTCAAAAATGCAGTTAGCGCTTATTTAGAACTGCAAAGTCTCAGGTCATTGTGAAATCAATCAGCATTCGCCTGTTTTTGGATGCAATGTCATGCAGACTGTTTTGATATTCCAAGGTTTCTCAGGTCTCATATAACAAGTTCATTTCGGGATATCTTAAAGATTTGACAACTTAGATTAGATTCGATGTATTTATTTCCTATAAATCCATGACACTATCATATTTTTATGGTATACTCCGGCTAGCTCAGTCGGTAGAGCATGAGCACTTTAAATTTATCAAGAAACATAATTCAATTCAAATTAAAATAAAACATAAGAAGTAAATGTAAAATAATCAAAAAGAAAGAAAGAATTAATGGAAAGAATAGATCGAAACATGAGAAATACGAAATTCTAACGAAACATAATCAAAGCTTAAGACCCACATTTTTACGCATTTTAAGGACGTTTCAAGGAAAGTTATTGTCTTGAGTGAGTACATAAGATAATCGGTAAGACAATACAGAAAAAATATTATGCAATGGAACGGAAATTGGGTACAAATAAAATGTTTGAAAGGTTTCCACTTAGTTAAACGAAAAGTAAGGATGCCACACTTCATAAAGAATTCTTTTAACACTTTGAAATAATACAAATGGTGAACAGAGAGAATTATCAGGGCACAGAACAAAGAACAGGTATAACAGAATGTCTATGAGTCTTACATGGAAAATTATTATTATTATTATTATTATGGAAAATACCATACCATATTACATATTTGTAAGAGCTTGGTAGAGCATACGTCGCGCAAATAATAAAAAAATAAAAATATGACGTAAGGGCATCGAAAATACTTTATCAAAGTATCATAAGCTGATACGCATAACTTATCCTAGAGTTAAGCGTAAGCCCCAAACATTTAAATTCGTCTACTCTCTCTACTAGGTTAGGTTATAACAAAAAGAAGGGGATGAGAAACCAGACGAGCATAGCATATGGACAATTTATATCTACGACACTCTGGTGAGTGGAAGTAAGCATTGGTAGTTGTTTTAGAGCTTGTTACTAAATTTAGATCCAAATTAGCATCAGAAATTAAGTCCAAAGGACCATAAGGGAAACCAATCAGAAAAGTAGTCGGTAAACCCTTGAAACTAAGTGCAAAGAGTGAATTGGTGTAAATCTAAAACAAAATTGAACCTAAAATAGACCCTTGTGGAGCGCCCAAATTAAAGGAGCTTATTTCGCTCCTAGTGTCATCTATTTTCACTCCTTACGACCTATTTTTAAGATACGAGCAAAACTAGTGGAGCACGAAATCACGAAAAAATTATGGTTTACCGTGTTTAATGGTTTGCTATTGTCAATAAATGAGCCAGCCGTAAATTTTTTTCTAACGAGGTGTGTTCTTACATGACATCTTCCGTCGATGAAAAAAAAAAAAATTGTACTAGATTGAAGTACGTAATTATTATTTTTTTTTTTTTTTAAACTCAATTATGTAGTTTGGTTCAACCTGCACTCGAGTTCGGATGTATGGTGTTGAGAGCCGCAGCTAACTTCAGGTCGGGGTCGACCATTAAAGAAAGAATACGGTCATGTAAGTAGAAGCGATGTATAGATTGTGACAGTAGGCTTGAAAGGAACTAAAAGGAAAGAAGATAACCTGACTTGTTTTATTTTTATTTTTAAGAATATTTATTTTTTAGAAGCTTTAAAAAAAAAATTGCTAAAAGCTGAAAGAAGTAAGATGGTCTTAGGGTTTTCTAATAACGACTTGACAACTTTTTTTTTAAATAAAAGGCAAACCATTTGAGATATTTCAAAATATTTATTCTTGGCTTGAAGTACAATCAAAACATTTATGAATGGAACTCGACTTCGTTCATATGGGCACCGCGGGCACGTTTGCAGCGGTCGATTCTTTGGACCCAATTTTCAACGACTCAGCCACACATTTCGGCCGAAACGGCCGCTATTTCGCATTCAATGTTGGCTCTGAGCTCTTCCAACGTAATCGGCGTGTTGGCATAAACCAATGACTTAACGTAGCCCCACAGAAAATAGTCAGAGGCGGCCAATCGACTGCTCCATGTCTTGAGATAACACGCTCACCATACTTACTCTTCAATAAATCGATTGTAGCGTGTGCTTTGTGGCTTGTGGCACCATCCTGTTGAAACCACATGTCGTCCAAGTCCATATCTTCCAATTAGGGCCAAAAATAATCGGTGATCATGGCGCGATAACGCTGACCATTCACAGTAACGTGACGAACGGTACTGTATGGCCCAATAACGCCGCCGGCATGCAAACCTCACCAAACAGTTATTTTTTGTGGATGAAGTGGTGATTAATGAAGCACATGTGGGTTTTCACCCGACCAATAACGCATATTTTGCTTATTGACGAACCCATTGAGCCATAAATGAGCTTCGTCACTGAAGATGATTTTGCGATGAAATTCATCATCTTGGCGCATCTTCTCCAGAACCCAATCGGAGAACGTACGTCGCTTCAAATGGTCCATCGGCTTCAATTCTTGAGTCAGCTTGATCTTGTATGTAAACCAAGATCCTTACGCAAAATACGCTATCTGAGCGATGCCCAATTCTTGAGAACCCCGTGGAATTGACTGATTTGGATCGTTTGCGACGGACGTCTGAACGGCAGCGATATTTTCGATGTCTCACTGACACGGCAACATAACACAACGAATATGTAGACCCAAATTTTTGCACTAAACTTGTTATTGCCTGTCTACTAGGGCGAGAAATACGACCGAAAATTGGAGTTAACGCTCTTAAAGTTGCAGTCACTGACTCCGAATATCTGTAGAAAATTTTAATAATTTTCAGAAGTTGCTCGTTAGTGTACTTTACCGTGATGAAAATGTTGAGTTTACTGAATAAATTGACAGTGACAATTTGATGATTAGTGAAAGAGTGCGTTCACAAATTAAATTCAAAGTTGTCAAGTCCCTATTGGAAAACCCTATACTTATCTATTTCCACAGCAGAACCCTTTTTAAAAAAGAAACGACATCTGCACATTCAAGTCCTTTTGAAAATGCACCTTCAAACACTCAAAGATTATAAACCATGAAAGATGCAATTTTCTTAAGTACACAATTTGAAATACTATCGCTCCGCACGAATTCGAAGTTCGTAAATTATCTAGAAGCATTGGATGCATTCAGTCAGTTGCTTACTACGAGTACAAGCTACTCATTTTTCGAATCATCCCGTAGAGCTCGGCAAATAAGAATATTTTTTTAGTTGGAAACACAACTTCTTATACCTTCTTCTTTTCTATTGGGACACTGCTGATCTACAATATTTTCTCCACGAGTTCGTAGAAGCATTCCTTGTTAGCTGCTTCCTTCTTCACCCGGACGTATCATGCTCATTTTGCAGAATCTAGCATTGCTACGTACTGTCACCAATTATTCGCTTCCAATGATAAATCGCCATTCACGTGCTTAGTTATGTAGCTTAGCAAACTCTATCACAAATTTTAATCCGGAATTCAACTTCATGTGGTTGAAATTCCATATCCGTAAGCAAATGATTTACAGAATAGCTGAACAGCAATTCGACCTTTAACAAGTTTGATGCCTCCATGATGTCTGACTCCATACAAATAATTGTATCTCTGTATTCTTATACTGAAGTCGTTATTATGGGCGATTTCAACACACAATTTTGCGTGGCTTCTTTAGATCTTTGCTGCTGAAAACAACTTGACCCAGTTGGACATGAGCCCACGCGAATACATGGGCTTGTTTTAAGCTTCTCACCCCGATCACCACAAGGCTCGTCGGACCACTGTGTCATATTAGCTAATTTATATATATTCCTAAAAGAACCATATGGGAATGCAAGGACATTTGAATTGGGCCTTACAGCTTCTTAATGAACTATAACTGGTCGTTATGTTTCTGCTAATATGATCACCGACACTATTCTCTTTGAATCATGATCCTTTAAAAGGCGTGATACGACTCGGGCTTTAAAGAGGCTGTCAGGGTTAGAGAATTTTTTTTTTTTTTTTTTTTTGTTAAGTTATTCAAGACCAACCTGACGAGGCAAAAAATATTACAATGTCCCAAAGGTAGTGAAAAGTTTTGGTCGTTCATCAGAAACATCAAAATTTCTGCCTAATCTTTTATCCCAACGCTCATTTACAATGACATTTCCGCTATCAGCTCTTTGGACAAGGCCAATCTGATTTTTGCACAATCTTCTTTGCCCTCACCTACATTTGAGTTGGTCGAATTTCCAATGAGACAAATCCTCTTGCTCACTCGTGTAATAACAAGAGTACTTAAAGATCTTAACATACGATATATAAATTCGCTGGCCCAGATGGCATATCTCTTCCTCTTATTCTTCCACGTGGCAAAAGATTCTTCATCAATCTTACTCTTCAAGAATCTTTCCGAACAGAAGGAAACCTAAAAAAACCGAATCCTCTTTTCTCTCCTCCTACAGAACACGAAAATTTCTCAATAACTGGCAATACGGTTTTCGTAGAAACAGGTCCACTGATGATCAGATGGCACGTCTCACCGAAGAGTGCAACCAAAGCGTACATCAATCTGACGAGAGTAAGACAGTTCGACCTAATATTTCTAAGCAATTTGATAGAGTTTGGCATCAGGTTCTTTTGCAGAAAACGCGAGCATTTGGGATCTACGAAACTCTTCCTTCATGGATTCAAATTGTCTTGGATGGTAACAAGTCTGATATTCATAAAATAAATGCTAGAGTGCCCCAAGGCTCCGTTCTGTGTCCGACACTCTTTTTAATTTTCATCCAAGATCTCTTGTCTGTTCCTTCTACTTCAATATATTTCGTTCCTGCTCTTCGGCTGTAGAACGGGAACGCCAGCGTAAGTCAAACACATTAAATTCCGATATTAACAGCATAATAGATTGGAGAACTATCAACAGAGTGGAATTTAATGCTTCCAAAACTCAATGCTCTCTGCTGTCATTAAAAGGAAATTTAAACATCCAGCCATTATCCATAATTGGCGCTTACACCGTCAAAACCGAAAAACTTTCGGTTAGTTAGTGATCGACGTTAGAATGGCCACAAATTCAATGTCGCCAAAAATGCTGCAGAATGTATTCATCTGCCCAAAAAAGCCCACATGTGATCAGGTGCTCCTAAAACGTCTTTGCACCTCCTATATAGGATTCCAAACCGTGCGATAAAACTCAAAGGTGATACTAATATCAGTCAGACAATTGACACCCTCGAAGAGCGACGTAATGTCAACTGTCTAACTTTGTTCTGTCCACCACCAGTGCTCCATAGAAATTACCAGAAGCATTTCGCTCCTTCAAACGTTTAATCGTAACACCCGTCGCGCTATGAATGCTCATCAGTATATATACGAACCCACTTTCGGATGTACATTGAAATATTGTGATCCTTTCCTAGGCCGTACAACTTACATATGGAATACCCTGCCAAACTCTTTATTTTCTGGTCATTATAACTTGAATACATTAAAGACCAACGTACATCGGTACTTCTCTTTTTTTCCTTCCATTTTTCCATTCTTCGCCGGCGTTGTGTGCAAACATTTCAAGGGTATTATAAGCCCGTGAGCGGGCCCTAATTACTATATATAAATTATGCACTTTGCCGTTGCAATCACCGTAGTATACGCGAGGGTTTTTGAACGTATTTTATCTGAGGCCTACAAATGGAAAACAACTTGTCTGCTCACAGACAACTTCACATGGCAGACATGAAAGTGGTCTTCCGACTTTTGATATCTTTTGGCTGAGTAACTTTCTTCATATTTTGGTTCCAACTCTGGTTAGAAGTAAAAAGGTGCATATCCACTAAAAATTGCGGAATAAACCAATAAGGTACTCTTTCCTCGCCAGCCAACCTCGAGGACAATAACGAACCTTTGAGCAGCATACTGCGAACAACATGATTAATATGTTCGATTTAAAATATTAGCAAAACCAGTCTTCAAAAAGTCTCTCTCTCAAACTACATGACCCATTGCCTTTCTCGTAGTTCTAAAATCATATTAGTTTTAGTTTTAAGTTTGGTTTTTAAGTTATATGTTTGTGTAAAGCATTCAATAAACTGTCCGGGGTTGACCCCGACCTCAATCAATACTTTTTTGTGCGACGTAAACGTGAAACGATAGCGTGACCGAAGATCAACTGCACTGGCCTGTGTTTCATATAAGACCAACCTTCACTCATAAAAGATCCAGTTGGTGGGTTAATAAAAGCCACAAGGCCATGGAATGTGTATTTCACTCGCTCATATAGAGCAGTTGGAAGCCGACCAGGTTGTTGACGAAAAATTGATTCCTCACATGTCCTATACGGCATGTCAATTGGCCTCCGAGATCATGCGGTTCGACCCTTCTTGTATTCAAGAATTAGGTCCAAAAATGCCATACGGATTATGATGTAGTAGCTCGAATATTACTGGTTTCAAAAGGCCTTTTAAGGTTTTGATAGATGTGAGTGGGTTCTGAGCCATTTAGGTGCATCTTGTTCCATATTGTTGTTAGCATCTGAATACTTGAGCTACTAATGAATGTTGGATGCCTTAATGCCTATACGCTACAAACTATATGAACGTGATTATGGTATGGTCTCGCTGGGCATGAAAGTCGTATATACCCAAGTATATTAGTACTTCTTTGGAATACCTCTAAAGTTCTATACTTGGCACAGTAGTGTCAGTTTATTTGTCGTGTTTTATTTTTATTTTTTTATTTTTTTTATTTTGAAGAATTCTATTATAACTAACCGGTCATAGGTTCTTTTGAAGTCTACAAAGGGATATTAAATAACATAACCGTCTCTACCAAATTCTCTTAGTGAATCATCCTTACCGCAAGCAGTAAAACTGTTAGGTAATGAGTTGTTATGAGTTTTTGATGTTTTTTTCACGCCCGTTAAACTGTAACTACTGTGACTCATGTTCACTTGACCTTGTTACTGAACAATGCTTCATCATTTTAAGCGCTTCAGATGAGTTGACTCATTTCAGTCAGCCCTGAGACTGAGCTACTTTAAAAAGTGTTATGGTCCAACAGTTTTGTTTGACATACCCTTCACAAGCAGTCGTCAAGTGTGGAGTCTGAAATGATAAACCGCTTCTGTAGATGCCGAACATTTAATCCGTAAGTTTTCTTCTCCTCTAATTCTCATCCAGAAGTAAGAAGATTAATTAGATCTTCTCCAGAATTAACATAATCTCGAGGAAAGGCAATGAAAAAGTCTGTACAACGGCATCTGCGGAGACGGACATAGACTATGAGACAACTTTGTAATGAGGTGTTATTGTTTGCAGTGGAGGATTTCGATATTCACCTGATATTCTCTAAGATCATCGTACGGGCAATCGGAATTGTCCAGCATCCAAGTCATTTACATGCTGTCAATCGGCTAACAAAGAATTGACTAGTATCTGTTTGTAGCTATAAGGTACAAAGGCATATATTGAGTATACTTCTAATCCGAACGGGTACTATTTGAATTGGAGACTCTCGAGAGACTTCTTAAAACTTAGCCAACCTAACTGCTTTGATGGCCTACAAAGTCAGGCACTGAAAATTAATGTCAGTACTGCCAAGAGCCCATTATAATCAGTTTCCATAAAAAATCTTTGGTTTGACGAAAGTTGGGAGCAAATGCATGCCAAGAAGGTTGTTTTTAAACAACGAAAGGGCATTGAGCCGCTTACCTTTTCACCAACATTTAACTGGGCTAGAATCTAAACATAAATTCATCGTTAGCAATAGCATCAACAAGACCAATGAACTTGCGGCTTACCGACAAAATTATTCAAAACTGGGGAACAATAACCCGTTTGCAAAATTCGATCGGAATTTTGCTTCAACTACAGACTCATCAGCCTGTTTAATTTCGCTGATAGGATACCGTCGAACCGTTCACATTAATAGCCGATCCCTTGTCCAGGAGAGTGTAGGAATTCCATCGACGTTTTTACAGATTTTGAAGACAATTTTTCAGTTCCAGATCGATGAGCATCAGCTTTTTAAGTACAATGAAGCGATCCATGGTAGCGTTACAGATTTGAGCTATTCAAAGTCATGTCAATCCTTGTTATTCAGTTCGGGTGTGAAGAATGGCTATTTAAAATCTCCATCTTCAGAACACTTCCTTCTATGTTGGAGGAGGATTACAGAATTGTATATTCTTGCTGTATAGGGCAAAAGCTTTGAAGACAAATGTTGACAAGACTTTTTTAACTAATTCGCATCTTGCCCCTTAGATGCAAGAATGTACCACATTATGACGAATAATTAAATCCAATTAGATGGCAGAAATTAAGGTATGCAAAAGTGGAGACATCAAACTAAAAATCGAGGTGCCGTATGGGGCTCTATGGACTACAGCGGCGATCAGATATTAAATCTTGAAAGTCACACGCTTAAGAGAGAAGGTTTCAAAGCGTACCATAAACTCAGGAATATTCTGAAGGAAGTGAAAATTTTTCGAAGCCTAAACGGTACCCTCACTAAATGTCTTGAATTGATTTGTTTTGTGAGGAAAAACTCCTGCAGATCTATGATGATGTGTAGATGTACCGCGATGACATTAGGAAATCGGAAAACTCTCAAAGAAGTCATTTAAACTAATTTTGAATCTTACAGGTGACACAGGCCTCAAAAGGGCCAAGTTAGTCAGGCTGACAGCACTCAGATGGCACTCTGTCCCATACTCGAAATCCACGAAATACACTGTTGCGCCTTTTGATAGTTTTAAGTCACTTCGGATTGATCGAACAACCATATATCCGTTTCTGCTACATAGAAGTGTAGACGAGCTTTTGGTAACTCTGAAGTGTTACTGCTAACTTGGTGTCGGCATATGTACATACCGAAGCCCTGGCGGTAAGAGTAGCTCTTATACCGTAAATCAGATCTTGTAAGACTGTCGCAAGGTTTGGTGAGCATAATTGACATGAACACTCGGCATTGAGGTCGCATTCGAGACTGAAGCAGTGTATTGTAGAAGAAGCATTCGTTTTGTGAATTGAGGGCAGGCTTAACTCAGCTAATGCTGAGCCCCCTCAAACGTAGCAAAATATCTGAGAGGTACGCTGGGAAGCATGTTCGTCAGAAGGGCTGCCTGATAAGCTATTTAAAGCACCTAGAGATGACCTGGTTGGAAACACGCACCAGCTCATCTGTAAGATGAGGTCAGAAAGCATGGCCGAAGCATGGAATCTTAGCATCGTTTGTCCGATCTATCATACCTGAAAGGAGATTCTTGTCACTCCGCCAACTATAGGAAAAAAGTTCTCCTTAACAACGCCTATAAAGTCTTTTCCTCCCGCATTATGTGAGGTCCTGAAAACAATTATGAACAATTTTGTTGGTACATACCAGTGAAGTTTTGGACCAAGATGGTCCACTGTCGGTCAAATCTTCACACTGCGCAGATCTTGGAAAAGTGTCTCGCTTCAAAAAGTCGTGCAGAATTCCATGGCATACAAAAGTGTCACAGTTCATATCCGCGCAATTACTTGCGTGCGCAGATAATATTTATGTTATTGGTCGAACATAGCGAGATGCCAATGAAGGTGTCTTGAGTATTGAGGTGGAAACAGTCAAAAGTCTGACGGTTAATGACGGCAAAACAAAGTACTGTCATCAGAAAGGACCCACACAACTGATGGCTTGGTTAGAACTTCGTCTACCTTGGCTCCATAGACGTAGAATTACTCCTACCAATCGCTGTTTCTTTGGGCTCAGGAGGTAATTTTTTGTAATAGGTCCCTTTCCCGTAAAATCAAACCAGCTATATTCAAGACCCTTATCATCCTGGTCCTGCTCTATGGCACAGGGGCTTGGTTGTAGTCGAAAGCGGATGAAGAAGCAATTGACAATTTCGTTAAAATAATACTGCGTGTAGTCAGTCGTTTACGGAACTTAACTCTGATATGGCTGGACCCTGCTCAATAAGTAAATACCACAGCTTCGGTCCAAATAGTCTTCGATTCTAAATCCAACGCACGCGCAGACGATGATGACTGTATATAATGTGCCAAACTCAAGTGGAAGGGGATGTCAACCACCTTTGAGTGCTGCACTGGAGGGAGCTTGCGAGAGATCGTGCTTTTTGTATAATATATGCTCGTGACCCCATGTCACAATGAAATAAGAAGAAATGATATCGCCGATGAACTTACTAGTCTCGGAAAAAGACTAGTACCCCCTGCGAGGGCTACCATTGACAGCTGGGTCTTATATAAGCACAAGCGTATTTGGCATCACAACACATTTGCTTGGTATGAGACTCTTGCGAGGCAATATGACATTCGTTTTGACCTTTAGGTATTATAAAACACTTTTCTTCTTCACTGGTTGACTTTGGAATGTGTCTTTATTGAAACTTTACTGACAGCCTATAGCTGACTACTAAGAATAGCTAACAGTTAAATGTAACTAAGGATTCAGATGAGCCGTTGATATACATAGATATGCACGGCTCACAGTAGGTATAAGTGATACACTACGACGTTTGCTGTAAGGAAAATAATGCCAACGTGGAACAAATTCTCTGTGAATATTCTGCTTGCATTAGGCCACAGGTACTAGGCGATGATGTTGGTATCCAAAACACTTTAGCACTGAAGCTAAATTCTTTTTTCTTTGAAAGACTGGGATATTTTATTAAAAGGAAAGGAGTGGACTCATTTTTTGTCTAAGTTGTTTGTTTCGACAGAAAAAAAAAATTTTGTAGAGTGTCGTGAGTTAGCAGATTGGTGTTCATATTTGTCGATTTTTTTGAATCGTTTCAAGGGGCATTTTGTAGTCTTTTATGGTATTTGAATGGCTATTGTGGGTCAGTTAACATAGAACTATTCACATACCATACCAAGCTGGCAATTCCTTTACAAGGACAAAGAATACAGCAGCCTAAGTAGTAGTCTACCTTAATAGGAACTAGGTCTGTACTCGCTATAAAGCACAAAAAAAGCTCTAATAACCCTCTTTACTGAGACTCTAAAGTATTGTCAAAAAAAAAAAAAAGTGTAATCCTGCTCCATGAACATCACTGAATAGATTTCCATTGGACAACCTCAAACACTTGGATTTCAAAAGAAAATAAAAATAAAAAATAAATAAATAAACATCATTCTATACACCTTTGTTTTCCCACAGTACATACTCGTACTCCAGCTATGACTCACTGTAAACTCACGCTACCTTGAAGTGATTTGGTTTTTGTTTATTTTTTTTTCTTGTTTGCAATTCGAAAATTATTCTGCGACGCAATCTAATCGTCTATTTACGAGCATGTGACTGTGACTAATGTGTCTTTGTTGAAAGTGTTTCACCAATGCTTACCCATAAATCCGACATTTGAAATTGGTTATCACGTTTAACCTTCTTTGGTTTACCTTACATTCTTCTCACTACACTCCGAACTATGGGCTTCATTTCGTGCGATCCATCTAATTGAACGCATTTAACTTTTTCCATCAAAATAAAATCTCTTAAATCTCTAGTTTATCAAACTTTTCACCCTTCAGAATGAAGTCGATTGATTTTCGTAACAGAAACAGGTCGGCTTCTAGAATCAAAATCCATCATTGTGAGTGTTCCATGCTCCCTACAAATACCCAAATTAAAGTTAATCCACATAATTAACCGTAATCTGTAAAATTCATCTCTTCTCGGTCGCATTAAACAAGAAAGCAACAAACTAAAGAAGATAGAACCATAGAAAGTTACCCTACACACTTCAGAAAGGATGCTTCGAACCGCTGGTAAGCAAATCCCAGCTAAATATTTTTTTTTTTTTTTTTGTGGTTCTCTTGTAATGCTTCAAACTCAACGTAAAATGATCCCCCATCAAGCCAGGGAGACAACCATAAATGGGAAAACAGAAAAGTATATTTGTATCCAAGTAGTATAAATCCAAACGTCCTTAGAAGCAAAACACTCTTGGCCAAATCTCCTTTAAACACAGTCTCTCTCCTCATGCTCTGGTGTATCCGATTTGGATTTAGCTTCGCCAAAACTATGTTGAGCAACAGCAGGATGCCACGGGTAAAGGAAGCAGCAACTCAACGCTAATTGCTGAGATTTTAATTCGTCATTAGTCGTGGATAGCACGAAAGAGTTTGGAGGTTGGTATTCGTCGACACTACTCTGTAAAGTCAAAGAGGCGTTAGCATGCAAACTTAAAACCGCAAGGACTGCGCCACCGTCTTTAGCTGAAAAACTTTAAAGGCGAACGCGAACAAATTAAAACCCAGTCAATGCGAATTATGCGCACGAATTAATTTCGTACATCCTTTCGGTTCAGATACTCGGCTGCTCAGATACGAGAAGAGATTATGTTGCAAAATAACGGTGTCGAAATGCGGTTGGGACAGTGATGTGGAATTGATGTCAAAAAGGTGCAATCGTAGACGGGTTTAAGTACGACGTCAGTACATTTGGAAGATGTCATTAAACGAAAGGAGAACCATCCACGGATAATGGAAAGATGCATGTGAAGAGGTGATTTTTCTTTGTTCTTGACATTCCCTTGACAGTTTTTGCAGGACTGAACTTAAAGCAATTAGGCTGTAATTTGTGGGATCCAAAAGGGAAGCGTTAAGTGCAAAAAAATGACTAATGGCAGCAGTAAGTGACAAACATAAAGGGGCCATCAAGGATATGCAGTTCTTAAGCGAATGGCAAGTTGTCATGCAAGGCATTTATCTTTTGATATTACCAACAAGACACTGCAAAAGCAAGGGGTAGTGGAAATGCTTTTGTTTTAACCGACTTGGTCAGTACTTCTGAGATGACTTATTATCGGACGATTTCACGGCAAATTAAGTTGTTTCACCCTGGTGCTGAGCACCTAACGATGTACTATAATCCGGAATAGATAACATTACTCTGAACAGTATTTGGAATGGAACGTCAAATGGGGTATGTTTCGTAGTTTGAACAGTGAAGGATTCTAGGAGGACGTTATGGGATGAGGTAATTCGGTGGAAATGCCACTTTGGCTTTTAAGTTGAAAAATCAATTCGTCAAGGGATTCGTTATAGGAGCCTTTCTTAGCATCTAAGAAGTTTGAACTTGAAAAAAATGTTGACTGCCTTCAGAAGACCTCAGCATTATAGGTACGAAGCTTTCATGCTGAATACGTCTGTGCGTAATTAGTTCAGTGAATGAATTAGCTCGCTACTGTGAATAGTCAAAAGATTATCAGTTTAAGAATCTAAGAAAAATGTCTCCAATGTGACGGCTTAGACTGACTATATTGCGTTTTTGATTTCTCCCGCTTATCAGCAATAAGGACAAGAAACCGTAATGTCATTATGTAACTGCTTATTTGACAAATTTCCAGTCTTTTGTTTAAACGCAGCGTGAACTTCGTCGTGGTTTTCATCGTCGTCCTGCACCATGTGCGCTAATAATGAAGCATTTGGCTGAGCGTCCCATAGAAACTGGGTCCACTAGAGATGTCGCAAAAGGTGGCCGGCCTCGTATTGCTCGTTCGACCGAAAATATCACTGCTGTAGACGAGGACTTCCTAGAGAGTCTACAAACATTAAAGAGACAACAATACACACAATTTGGCATCAGGAAACGGTCGTTGGGTGGAATTTTGGTGAAAGACCTGTTCCCTTATACAGTGCAAACCGTTCAAAAATTTCTGCCTGCTGACCGTCAAGTGGGGTTAACTTACTCCTATGTTCTGTTTAACATATTTCAAGCAGGGGATAATTTTGCAATGAGCGACGAAGCCCATTTCTACTTAAGTGGTTGTGTGAATAAACAAAATTTGAGTTTCTGTGGCACGGAGAATCCTAAAAGTGACTGTTTGGTGTTGCATTTGCGGTGAAAGAGTGAATGGCCCTTATTTTTTTGAGGACGCCGACGGCACCACCGTAACCGTAACTGGTAAACGCCATAGACAGATGTAAAATGAGTTTTGCTTACGCAAGTTGCAGAATTGTGTCTCGAGCATTGTTGGTTCCAGCGGGACAAAGCAATCGCTTACACATCTCGGGTAACGAGGGAGATTTTGAAAGACCAATTTCCAGGCCGTGTGATCTCCCATTTTGTCAATTTGAACTTGGCCGACCAAATTGCTAGCCATTACCCTAATACGCAATCATGGCCTGACATAAGAAATAGACGATGCTGCAAAGAATGGCAATGCCCTGGATATGACGTATAAATTCTTTCGGGTTGCTTTCCGACTGTATCCTGTATCTCTGCTTACCGACTGCACTACCAAGAATCTCCTTTCGTATTTTGGCTTTAATACTATTTGGCTTTAATAGTACAGTCGGTAAGCAGAGATATAGGATACCACGTCAGGAAATGGACTCTGGGGTTATTGATTTTGCTGTTGGGCAGAATATTACAGATGAACATGGCTGATCTGATAATAAAACGGTCAAATGATGACATTTTAATCGACACTCTTCCCATTATAGAACTTCGAAGATTCCGGTAGACTCGACCCAGTATCTAGCACAAGTGCGTACGTCTGGAGATATCTTAGATGCCACGACAACAGTGAAATGTTGTGTGGAAATATTATGTAAAACGAAAGTTTTGCCAAAAGGTTAATAGAACGTGTCAAGGGCGAGGCCTGTTGAAGTCAGCAAGATAATTTTCTTGTAATCAGATTGTGTGCTGAAGATATGGAAACATCATTCCCGCAGGAATGATTCAACCTTGTCGTTAAGATAACTATATTAAAAGTTCAGTATACAAGAATACCGGACCGGACTTCCTACCTTTCGAGCTAGTTAAGGTAGCAAGGAATGATCTGGTCGATACTACTGTAATTTATTTTCAAGACTTGATTGGAACAAAGTACGAGTATATCGAGTAAGGAGACATTCTACATGACAACTGTAAAAGCATCAGTCTGCTAAGCATCACGTACAAGATCTTATCTACCGTATTATGAAACGATCTTTCTGGCTATTATCATTGTGCAGTGCGGTCTTAGGTCCGGTGGTCATATAATTGACCAGATATTCGCAAAAGATAGTACCTAGAGAAAATACAAAAAGCCAGATCGATACTAACCGACTCTTTATCGATTTCAAAATCGCATATGACGGTACCTAGAAAGACAAGGAATATAGAGAAATGTAAAGTATTGGCTTCCCTGCCTATCTCCGTAGAGGGCAGAACTAATTTCACGAAGATCGCAAGGCGAAGTCGCAAGCCAACACCAGAGGCGAAACTTGTCAATAGTCTGTCCAATTACTTGTATACGTTGGTGACATTGGCAGAGAGCAGCACCAAACCTTAAAATCAAGAATACACACTCGACAAGAAGTAAAGCGAAACAGATGTCATGATGATTAGCTTTCAATTTGAAGTAGTTAGGGATTGTGTCCACTTTGGCTCGCTATGAATGCTGATAATGAAATATTCTCAGATATAAACAAGTTATACCGAGTAAATAGCTTCTTTTTTTTTGCCTAAGTTGGCAAATCAGTGGTAAGTTCTTTGTAATCCCATTTCACTCCATGAAGACGTCCTTGGTCATTTTGAACAGTTGTTCCACAACATTACAATATTGCCTTGCCATAGGGGTAAAACAGCTGCCACTTGGTCCTATTGCTAAAAAATATTGCCTGTCCACATTTTGAAAAGCATACCGAGCCCAAAAATGCTTTTCGGATTTCTCCATGTCCTGCTCAATATCTTGAAAAACTAATGGATTGGCTTTTAAGTGAAGAACTATCTATTTGATGAATGTTCGTCGTTCTATGAGGATACGCTTTGCCATCGCTCTATGTCAATTCACTTTGATACTAAAGTGCAACCTGAGTTGACTGAGTCTATGCTGACCTAAAACCTCTTGTCGACTCAAAACCAACTGAAAGAGCCTTCCTGCGTTTTAGGTGTAAACCACAGCCACCTTGATGCTTAAAATTGTAGTTACATTCAGTAACGTCACCTGACGCTTTCTATGAGACAACGTCGTTAGTGGAAGAAGCCTTGATAATTGGGCGGTGGCCCTCATGAGTAAGTAGTCGGATATTGTGATATTAGTTCAAATATTTCAGCAAGATATGATTTTCCATTGGATTTTCTTGCTACTTTTGGGACGTGCAGCGCCGTTGACATCTCTAAGAAGTTGTCATAAAAAGTTGTTTCTTTCGTACACCGTTTTGGATTAACAAAGCAAAGCTAAGCATTGCTTGGACTATCGTATTTAACACATTTATCATAATTGTCTCTCCTGCGCAGGTCTGTCTGTATTATCTATTGATTTATGCTATCGGAAGTCTTCTGATCCGATAGAAGTAGGACAAGCGGGGTTTGTACTCGACACATTGCTCATTAGTTGTTCGGTTAATTTTATGCTTGTAGCAGGAAGAGAGCAGAAGACAGCTTTTCCGGCATCGAGAGTTCAATACCTATGTTTTTTTTTCAGGGATTCATTAGACTGTTGTTTACTTACCTTAACAATCGTATCTCCTCAACTTTTTGAAAAAAAAAAATTTATTTTTCCATGCGCGCTAGCTACAATATGCCCCAAAATCTCTGCCAAAGTTTCTGGTGTCTTGTTGTTCTTGACGGTCTTAATTTCAATTGCAATACCTACGAGTACATTGTTATTGGCGCCGGTATGAGCTCATTGGTAGTAGCGTGGATATTCACATTATCCCATCGGTTTGCTGCATCCTTGCCTTTGAAACTAGGTTGTAAATATTCTTAGAACTGTCCAGTCCTACAGTCTTTCTTTTCCACTCAGTACTGAGCTATAAGCTCAAATATTTTTACTTCTGAGGCTATTGTAATTTGTACTTTGGATAAAACACGTATATCTCCAAGTGTAGCTAATAATTACGTGCTGTAGTCTCTTATTGACATACTTCCGCCCTCCTTAAAATCTGTCGGTACTGTTCATGAGTTAAAAAAAAAAAAAAAAAACCCAAACGTTAACGGAAGCAGCACGTAAGATGGTGATCACGTTTCATTTCAACTGCGGTTCCCGACATCGGCTAACTGCAACGCAATCTATTGGATTTAATATTCTAAACCCATTACATAAGCCTGCTAATCTTGTCACAGATCTGATGCTTAAACAGTGTGCTTCGCAAGACAAAGAGGTTTTTATTGTTTTCAGCATCAGATATGGTGTTGAGATCTTTCATCACGATAACAATACGATTGGTGTTATCAGTTATCCTACGCTGGACTTATGCACTCTTCCGCATTGCACACTAGAACAGAATAAGACAATTCTTCCAGATGGTCAAGGGTACTCACCAATATCCAACCATATTGCACCGCATGAACTTTTCCATAAATAACCACAAGTCTGGCGTTCTGGGGGCATTTTTCTCGTGAGTTACTAAGACCCTTCAATCGGTAGAAACAGTCCATACCTGAGATGCTATTGGTGTATGTTTTTCACATGGTACCTCGGAGAAGAGTTAAATAATAAAAAAAAAAAAAAAAAAATTAAATAAAAAATAAAGTCCTAAGCTAAGGGAATTCCCGAGTTCCAATTTTAAAGTCCAAAACGACAAGAGCCAGACTGTTTTATCTAGTTAATTTGAATCTGCGTGTTCTGGATATAAGAGACTGCATTCCGGAAAGATTTATTAGTTGGAGACTTGCGAAGATACTCTCATGGATAGATCATGCTATTTCGACAAATTTGAGTTTGAAGAAATGTTGGCTGACGCAATGGCGAAGAACAAATTCTCATGCGCTAGTGCCTAAGCTGAAGTATTTTCGTGGTATGATGCTAAAATGTTTACGTCATAACGTCGAGTTCGTGTGTGGAATTGAAATAGTCGAGGTCTCACAAGCTCGGCATTGGCCTAAATAACTTTGACCGAAACGGACGTGTCCTTGGTCTTTTAAATGACATTGAAGGGTTGGAATAGACCCCGAGATAAATTATTCAACGAAAAGTTTCGGTGCCATTTGTTGTTCACTTGCCATTTGCCTTTTTAGTTCACGAGTCCTACAACTTTTTACGGCTTATATAGTATCGAACATTCCATATACCACAAAGTGGTCAGAGGTAAATTATACGTCGAGGTCTCTTTTGTATCGGTGTTCTCTCCATAACTTTCTGCTACCGGCTACCGGTTTTCACACGCAGCTAACGAATATTTTTATGACTCAACGTGACCACGATTCTATTCATTCGTGGACTTGAGAAATGTGTCAGTTATACTGAGCATCTTTCGTACAACGTATCACTTTAAACACATTTCAATGCAAATTTACGATAAACAATCACCATCTGTTGCAACGCAAAGTCCATGCAGAGCATTTTCACAATACTCCATCTCGTCGATCTATCAAATGACTAATTCGGCTCTCGAAATATTTGTATGCAACTTTCCACCCCAATTCTTACAATAAACCGTCACAACATAGATAAATCTCACTACTCTGTAGGGGGTCACACCATCGTCCCCAAAACAACGATTAATCTCTGAAATATTCACATTTGCCTCTCTCACACTACCTCTACTAACCAAACAGTCGCATATATGTACCTAACATGAATCAACATGAACTACAAGTACCATGTGAGTATCTAGTACGACTACGTAGAGTATTTCTTGTGCCCTGAAATAGTTAAACTGACAAATAAAAAAATTTCAAAACTGAAAAACCCAACAAAAAAAAGCAACAACAAACTCCCAAGACCGCTCGTCGCATTTGCAAGTGTTTCTCATAAATTAAACGAAAATGTGTGTCTCTTGGACGAAGGGATACGATCTAGAGATTTGGATTCCTACACAAAAGAACCGAACCATAGAACCAGATACTGACACTGATACATAGATATAGATATAAAAACACATTACGCGGTACTCGTACAACTCAACTGAGATTTATCGTTATGTGCGGATGTACGGGATAAAGTTACTTGAACACTGCCTTAACTCCTCGAATGGCACCAAAACCCACGAAATTTAACAAAGCAGATGCTTGAAGCTGGCCAAGTCGGCGAAAGGTGACTTTTTCAAAAGCTTTTCACCTGGTACTCCTGACTTACGACATCCTCCTATAGCAGAGCACCAGCAAAAAACCAGTAATAGCAAACACAACGATAGACACCTTGCAAAATGAAATAAAAAAAAAAATATATGTAGAAAAGCCAATAAAGTACTACCTACGACAAGGCAGGAGGAGATACAGGAGATATCTAGTACTCCTCGTAAAACCGCGCCGAGAATTTTCAACAATTTTTCCACGTCCATTGTTTTCCTCGTTAGGCTGTTCTATCTTCCCCTCCACCATATGACTAAAACCGACTCTAAAGCGCTAGAGCATAACTGATATCATTCATACGCTCCGGTTGGGTGGCGTACAACCGATGGATGGTAGCCTAAGGGGGGGGGGGAGGACCAAGAGCTCTCAGAGCTCACCAGCTTCGATATTATCTGGCACACGTTGTTTTGTGTTACGATACACAAAGAGAGGCCACCATCAGGTCCAAAGCTAGCAGGCTATTACCACTAGTATCCCGAAGTACGGGCCCAACAAAAGTATCTTTTGCTTTATAGTTTTGACTCGCAAACCATATTTTTTTTTTTTTTTTATTAATTTTTTTTTTTTTTCGTTTTATGCTCTAGAAATTTACGATCATCAGTGTTAGGGAAGAAAAGGGGGGAGTCAACGGTGGCTTACTAGAGTAACAGCAGCAACACTAACCCGCTTTCGGGGTATGCTCTGCATATCGAATTCAACATGTGTGGCTATGGTCGGAATAGATACTTTCAAGTGGTGGGCCATCTCTAAACTCTGCTTTGAGATACTTCTAGTCATAGTTGTAGTCGTATCGCACATTGCAACGCGGTGAAACCGCATAAAAAAAATTAACCAAACTTCTCTTTTGTGATGCAGCACGAAGAGGGTTGCCGTTTGATCGTCGTTGGAGAGGTGGAAGCTGTTCGAATTGGCGACGCTTTTGCGTAATAAACAAATCCCGTATTCTGGGCGCGCACTCAATCATGAGAATCAATTGGTCTGATAGCATTTTCGACAGATATCCTTGGCACAACCACTGTTAATGCGTACTTGTCCCAGTTGGCTTCACGAACGAGTAGTTGAAATTCGTTCGCAAAACATCTATGGGAGCACTCTGAGCTCACTCGTCGTCGGTCGCCGTATGTGGGTGGCATTGTATTGAAATTAATAACTTCACGTCGAGAGCATTGACATCGAAAAGCATTTCTCATTTTTATTCTCAAACAATGAAAAAAAAAAAAAAATTAGCGGTTAGGGGGATGTAGAAATGACAGTCTATATTTTCGGGCAGAAATGGATGTAAAAAGTTTTCCACTTACCCGCTGCGGCTCTGTGCATACTCGTGTGTGTTTGTGATTTATTGGAAATTTATTAGTTCCTGTGGGAATGCGGAATGGATGGTTTTCTACGATTTTTGGATTCGAAGTGCCCGTTGAAATGAATTATGATGCTTTTGCTTCGCTTCGCCGTGTAAGAGCGGTGGTTGGGCGTGGGGCTTAGATAGGGGTCTAATAAATATCCGTGTCCGCACATTTGTGAACTTATTCAATTTTATTTTTTCTATTTTCTTTTTGGAGCGAGATAGAACTGCGGAAGGGCTATTTGATATAGTATGTGGGTTAGCGTTGAGGTAGGTTTTCGTATTTTCGTTATTTATTTTGTTTAGAGGAACAAGAAGAAGAGGAATGTGCTGCCGGGTGGATTAAACGGAAATGTCGATAGGTCGTACGACATACGTGTAGTAAGTGCTGACATATTCTAACCCTTTTGTCTTTTACAGATGTTGGTGTTGACGCATCTGATGGTAGGAATGACATAGATAGAGGCAGAAACCCTTATTTCTTTGACTATTAAGTTAGCTCTACGACTGTAGTAGATATACAGTATTGCAAACGAGCTGATTTTGAGTACGTATTCTCAGACTGATGACATTCATTCACTTCATTTTCAAATGGGCCCAGGTCATGGACCTTAACGCTCTATACCCGACGAGATTGATGGAAGTCAATTGCACCTGTATGATTTAACGAGTACATAACCCCAAACAGAAGAGGTGTTTTTACCTATATAAACTACTCGTATACTGAGCCAAGTCTGGTTATAGTAATACCCATTTTCGCCGATTTATGTGGATTTTACGTTTGCCACGTAATTTTCTTCACACCATAGGATGTGTAGAACCCATTGCCGCTACCGTCGTGGTCTATCGTCTGGTTGGCTTTTGTAATAAGCTATTCGACCAAGGTGTGATTCGGTTAGAAACGCCGAAGAGTGTTAAGTATTTTTGGCCTATCTGTAAGGACTCGCACAATTATTTTACGTATAACTAAGTCGACGAATCTCAAGTGCACATCCTACTCAATACATGTTTTCTAAAGCCCTAACTAGGTCTTGGTATTCCTTATGGTCTGAACTCAAAGGAGCTTATTCAAGGAAATCATTGGAATCACTTTAGTTGAATTAGTAGATGCCAAGTAGGGACGAACTTGGCGGCACCTGATTTGAAAAATATGGCAGAATGTATTCAGCGGTAAAGACTTTTCGTAATTCATTTTATCCATTGGCCAATAACCCTTTTGCTGATGTAGGTCTGTTTGGAACTTGGAGGCATATGGAAGACCAGCATCATCGGTGAAGCAAATTTAACTTTTGAGGAATATTGTACCGTCCTTAAGCAAATTAAAGCTGTGTTTAATTCGAGACCTTTGTCAGCACTTTCTCATGATTTCTCTGATGATCCTCCTTCACTCCTGGGCACTTCTTGGTTAGCAACCCCTTCATTACTACTCCTAAACCAGACTTGTTGGACATCAAAACCGATAGACCTACACGGTGGAAGCAGATCCAACAAATGCAGCAGGATTTTTAAAAAATGTGGAGCTGTGAGTATTAACATGAACAAACAGGTAAGAAACAAGTGGAAACAAGCCAAAATCAACATTAAAGTGGGCGACTTGACTCTTGTTCGAGATGAACGTGCACCACGCACTCAACTTGCATTTGGCCGGGTCTTGGAAGTACATACTGCAGATGACGATCTGATGCGAGTAGCAACAATCCACACACAATCATTAATATTGAAACGAGCTATCTCCAAATTGGTCGTGCTTCCCATTGACAATGACTCTACGGATGAACATGGTGGGGCAAGGTGGACAGTATGTTCAAAAGTACTAAAAACTAGTTCTCACTATTGCCTACCATTTGGCAATACCATCGCTAGATAGCATATTCATCGGAATGTTAAACATTATTGTAATAAAAACGTGTTGCAAGCAAGAATTTATTTTTTCTGTCGTTTTCTTCCCAAGTTCCAATCAAGGTCAGATGCAAGAAGTTACAGATGCTTTTCTCTTCGTTATGGTTTAAGAGAAGAAAATAAGTGACCACTTCCCTAACGAACATGTAATTCGTATTTGTCTTCAGAAAAATCCTTTGCTCCATCCTTTTTTGTTTGCAAGTCAAAAAATACTTAATTCCCTCGACAATTTAACAACTTGACACCTTTCGGTTGCAATTTTCTCAACCTCACATCACGTTAAAGCACGACAAACACATTCTGTCGACTTAGTTTCCTTTCTAAATTATTAAAGAAAAATCCCCTTCTCTATTTATTTCTCTTGTACTTAGTCAGCGAAAAATACAAAAAAAAAAAAAAAAAAACAGAACCCCAAGCGGTATCATACTCGTATCCTTTGCAACTTCCTTTCACTTGTGTGCCTGCTCCTGGTTTACTCAGGTTTCAGGCTCACGTTCCTCTTATGTCTCATTCCCGGTATATCTGCGCCATCTTTTGTTATAAGTGTGTGACAATTTTTCACAAAAGATGAAATGCATTTTCATTTGTTTTTTTTTTTTTTTTTTTTGTCTCTTGCTCTCTGGGTAATGCTTCCGGGAAGTACGAGAACACACACATCCAACACGGGCCACCCTTCAGTTTTAGCTACTGCTCCACCACCATCCACTCCAGTTCGAATTCCAAGAATCTGTTGTTTGTTTTAGGTGTATTCGTATCTACAGCACAGAGGTGGCAATTTATTTTTCTTTTCAAATTAACTGAAGTAAGATGGATTAATGTGGGACAGGATTATAGCAAAAGGAATTCCCTTAAGTGCAAACATTTATTATCGCGTGTAGATTTAACAAGAAGGCATGGTCCCATAGAGTTGGGAAAATTCTTTAGGAAATTTATTATGAATCCTAAAGTAGTAGAGATACTTCAATAGGAAACCATGGCTAAATCTTGGGACAGATTTAGTTCTCACACAGAGTAAGTTGTGAGCTTACGAGTATGGTTGTTTGAGTTTGTAAGAAAATGAGAGTTTGAATAGAACGAGAATGAATGGCATCAAGTCAGTGGAACAATAGTGGACAAAGAATCTAACTTTCACTTGACAGTCGCTATTAATGCCTTGGTAAGCCTTAAGTTTAAGACATACCACCTTGAAGAAAATGTTCGCAGAATTTATAATTAATTAAAAAAATTAAAAAAATTAAAAATACTGGTTTATTCATCTAAATCTACATACTAAGTGGAGTGAAAAGTAACCTCCTTGACCGCCAGAATGCGCTGCTACTGCAAAAAGGTTATGATGCCTTGAAGTCCGTTTATACTTAAGCAGACGTGCCAAATTTCAGTGCGATACTGTCAATTTTGTTTTGACAGCTGATTGTTGTTGACGTGTTTGGCATCATGTTGAGTATGGACAAGAACGATTTTCGTTCTCTCATAAAACATTATTTTTTGAAAGGCAAAACGGCGAAGGAAACTAAAGAAAAGTTGGATAAATATACCGTAAGATTACACCGTCAAATATTGGTTTCGAGAGTTTCGTGGTGGCCGCAACTCCACTACCGATCAAGTCCGCAGCGGCAGGATCTCCGATGCGGTTACAGAGGACAATGTCAAAAAAATACATGAAATGGTGTTTGGCTGACAAGAAAGTGAAGGTGCGCGAGCTAGCAGATACCACAAAGATTAGTACTGAGCGCACACCCCATATTTTGGGCAATATTCTGCATATGAAAAGTTAACCTGCCGCTGGGTGCCGCGCATCTTACTTCTGACCAAAAACACGAAATCGAGAGCATTTCGAAAGAGTGTTTGGACTTGCTGACGCGGAATCGGGCGGACTTTTGGTGTCAATCGGTAACTGTTGAACACCAGAGAACAGAATGAGTGCCCGGCAATGGGCTGAAGCCGGCACGAGTGCTCCGAAACGGCCGAGGGAGACTCGATGGGTCGGAAAGGTTACGGCGTCGGTTTTCTGGGATTGTGATGACAAACTCTTCGTGGACTACCTCAAATGAAGCGAAAAAAAATTTTGTTTTTGCAAGACAATACACCGGCGCATAAGAGCATCGCAACCATGGCTAAAATCAATGACATACGGCTCCAATTGCTGTCGCATCTACTGCATTCGCCCGATTTGGCTCCCTTGGACTATTATCTCTTCCCAAGCCTCAAGAGATGGCTCATCAATAAAAAATTCAGCTTACGCGAGGAAATCATCGACGCCACGGAGCAGTATTTTGCAGACCTTTCCGAAAATTACTTTTTGGACGGGGTCAAGAATTTGGAAAATCGCTAGAATAAGTGTATCAAACTAAAGGGGGACTATATTGAATAAAATAAAAAAAAACATTTTAGAACAATTTTTTTTTTTCATTTCCAAAGAGGTTACTTTTCACCCCACCTAGTATATTGACCCCTTTAAAGAAATCCCCATCGACTGCAACACACTTATGCCAGCGCTTGATACAATCCTCGAAACATTTTTTATATTCGATTTTCTGTATGTCCTTCAGTGCTTCCTGCGATTTTTCCATTACTTCCTATCGGCTGGTGAAACGTGTTCGCCATAGTGGTTTTTTAATTCGATTGAACAGAAAGAAGTCACAGAAAGCCAAATCAGTTGAATTCGGTGGCTGTTGGATGGTACACTCGCGGTCATAAAAACGCACCACCTAATGAGTTCTCAAAAAATGCCTAATTACATCAGATCGTAAGGGTTTTTCCCATACTAATGAAGGGTATTCCCCATAGCCGAGTTCGGCCTCGTATTATTCAGTGCAAAAAAAATCAGTTTGAATTGAGTTGTGACGGTGACAAGTAAAAAAAAGTGAAATGTCTGGTAAATATCATCAACTGACTCGGGACGAAAAAGTTCAAATATTGACTTTAGTCGAAGAAGGGCTTGGCTATCGTGAGATTGCAGTTAAAATAGGATGCTGTCATTCAACTATCGTACGACTGATGAAGAAAAAAAGAAAATTTGGATCCACTGGAAAGGAAAAAAGGCTCGGGACGAAAACGTAAAACAATCCAGAAGAAGGACAATGTATTACAAGGAATTTTCATGAAAGATAGCTTTAAAAGTGCTGTCCGTATAAGAGCAGAGCTGAGTGAATTTCATCAAGTTGATCTAAGCGCCGAAATCATACGCCGAGGGCTACGGGAGATAGGTTTATATGGAAGACGACAAGCGAAAAAACCTCTCCTAACCACAAAAGTGAAAAAAGCTCGCTTGACGTGAACAAAAAAATACGAAGATTGGATCCTGCGTCCATTGGAGATGTGTGATATGGTCCGATGAAAGTAAATTTCATTTGTTGTGCGTCAATTTGCCATACGTACGACGGTCAGCAGGTAAAAGGTTCAAGTTTCCACAAAGCCAGATAGTTTGGGGATGTTTTTCTTTTAACGTTTTGGGCACTTTGCACTTTGTTAATCGAATTGCGAACGCTCAAAAGTATGGAGAAGTAGTAAGGGAGTTTTTGGTACCAGCAATTAAACAGCATCATTCGTAGACTGACAAGTGCATTTTTCAAGATGATTCTGCAGCTTGCCACCGCGCCAAATCCTCAAGTAAAGTGTTATAAATCAACTTCTAGATATCTACTTTATAAATAATAAACAGACAAGTAACTAGAGTCTTTCAATAATTTTCAGCTCCAGACAACGTTTGATAACCTCGGAATTAAAAGACTAGACTGGCCAGCTTATTCGCCCGATTTAAACCCAATCGAACATTTGTGGCATGTAATGAAACGTAAGGTGTCTCAACATAAACCAGAGAGTAAAAAAAAGCTAAATGAAGTTCTGGAACATGTATGGAATACTGAAATTTCAAGGGATATTACTGAACATCTAGTAAACTCGATGCCTTTTAGAATAAAAGCGGTTATAACCGCCAAAGGAGGAACAACTTGGTATTGATAATTTTTTGGTAAAAGTGGCATATCTAAACGTCTTATATACACATACACAAAAAATGAATCGTTTGATTTTGTTAACCAATGATTGTAATAAAATATTTTAAAAAAATAAGAAAATTGGTTTTTCTTTTTTTGTTAATATCTTTTTTCAAACAGCCAATAAACAGATGGAAATTAGATAGAAATACTTATAAACTACTGCGGAGTACTCAACGAAAATTTCATTTCATTATAAAAATTATTATCCGAGTTATTAACAATTTTTCAATCATTTGGATATGGTGCGGTTTTTATGACCGCAAGTGTATTTGTTGCATTTTTCGTCAAAAAATTACGAATAAAGATGGCACGGTGCGACGGTGCGTTATCATGGTGCAAAATCCACGAGTTTTGTGCCCACTATTCTGGTCTCTTTCGGTGAATTGCTTCACGCAAACGTCTCATAACGCCCAAATAATACTCTTTGTTTACTGTTTGGCCTTCTGACAAAAATTCATGATGCACTACACCGTTGTAATCCATGAAAACCGTTAGCATTGCCTCCTTTTTTGACTGAAAACGACGTGGGTTTTTTGGTCTTGGCTCATTTGGTGAACACCATTCACTTGCCTGATGTCTGGGTTGCCTGTCGTACTCATAAACCCACGTCTCGTCTCCAGTAATGATCCTTTTGATGAATGTGTGATCGGATTCAGCCTCGCAAATCTTCTCTTTTGCGACGTCAACACGGTCTCTTTTTTGCATGAAATTGAGGTCATTAACCAAAATGTCTTGGACGGAAAAATGGGCAATGTTCAAGTCCTTCACTATCTCTCTGATGGTTAATTCGCAGTTATTGACGAACATTTCTTTTACTATATCAACGTTTTCGTCGGTTTTCGATGTCGATGGTCTGACACTGCGTTCATCATCTTCGATTGACTCACGACCACTTTTGAACCGCTCGTGCCACTTTTTCTTTAGTGAATCGTTGCCGAAACACTTTTTCAACATTTCCAATGTTTGCGCACCATTAAATCCAAGTTCGTTGTCGCAAATTTAAATCCATTTCTAAAATTGTGAAAAATCACCAACACACACAATGATAGATGTACTCTTGGCTACGTAACTTTTGCAAATGTCAAACTATGATGCTAAGATTTTGAGGGAATGTCAACAACAGACGTACCAACTTAACAAAAACAACGCAACACATTGACGGTGGTAAGTTATCCTCCCAGGTGATGTTGGATGAGATTTAAGAGTAGGCAAAGCCGTGATAGCGACCTATAGAATAAGATATCTTATAGATAATGTTGTTAGGAAAATGTGTTTGAAATTGAGCAGAGATATGTGACGATAGCTTTTACGAGAAAGATGAGTAACTCCTTAAGTGCTAAAGTATATACAGCATCAGCTTTTATCACATAATGAATTGTGCCTACACCTTGGTGCGAACGTAACCGGGTAGTTTTTGTTAAATTGTTTTGCATTGTCAACGGATGTCTCACTTATGCGTAGTATTTCCTCAGGTGCATGACAGAGGCAAGGAGCACCTATAAGACGCCAGTAAGAAGCCTACATACATTTTTATTGAGAGACAAAAATAATCTCGCTGAGAAGAACTTCTTTAAAAGTTGGCAGCATCCTCAAGTCTCTTTCCACATTCAATTACGCTTGTAAGGATGGAAATCCCTGTTCAAACCCTGATGGAGGATGTAGACAATTGTAGTTTATAGCAGGTAATAGTCGCGAGCACCACTTCGTTGTCTAGTTTTGGGGCAGTATATGAAGATTCGTCAAAGCTACGAATAGTACTGAGACCGAGAAATCCAGCTTCGTTTTTTCACAGTAGCCGAAGTTAAATAGTAATTTGGTTCCGACGGTTGGCTGTATAGAGTTATAAGACTTTTCCCTGTGATAAACCGAAAATTCTTTACACCGCCTATAGCGCAGTCTTGGAATATCTTCGGATTTGCGAGAATGTTGCACCCAAACCAGAAATGTATTTTCAAGACATCTTTGCGCACATTAGGCTCGACTTTAAGCCATAACAAGACGCAAGGTTGTATTTGTTGCCCTCCTCCGTCCCCATAACAGGTGGTAAACACAGTTCAATTATTTAATCACCTTTCAGCTCCAGTTCTACAGTTCACTAAGAAATAAACGATCTTAGTGAGAATATTGTTTTTTCTTTGCTCTACTTCCTTTCTCTTCTACCTCAGTCGTAGTCAAAATAGAGTTTTGACAGATTTGGCTGGCTTCTTCTTAGACTGTATCTGTCTAATTTGTTTTCCGATATCTCCCCTTCAGCCAAGTCGTAATTATGTGTCCGATTTAGATTTCCGTTGTCATGTGGTCTGACATTGGTCTCATTGTGTTTTCATTTTACAGTATAAGCTAGATCTTCCTTTAATTTCGTAGGCTTTGAATAAGCCTATACCTAGAAAGTAGTCGAACTGTATTCATCACAGACATCATTTTCTCAATATGAATCCCACCTTTAGAGCTTAAGTTGCAGTAGTCTTTCCTTGGAAGTCTTCCTAGTTGACTTACAAAGCTGGGAAGTTGATCTTTCATTTAAATCCCTTATTTATTCAAGCTTATACGAGTATTGAGGATAGTAAGCTATTCTATTGATTCTATTGCTAAATTGTTAAATTCTTATGGCAACCTCCCTTTTTTACAAAACTATGTTTCGAAAATGAGGTATTCAGTAAGCCGTTTGAGCTGGCTGGAGTTGCATATAACACTCAAAAGAAGCCGAGACTGTCGCCTACACAGTCAGCACACGTTTTCTTTTTCTTTCTTTTGGGGACGAAATATGTTTTGATGATGGTCACTATTACCTTAATTCATGAAGACATCCAGAGGTTTGGTGTTCCACGCTTTTACCGCTTGATCAGGTTTCCATCCAATGCTTGTATGGGTAAAATCCTGCAGTCACCGGAATTTCATTTACTGTCTGTAGTTCGAATTGCGTTGCTTCAAAATAAACCATTATCCTTTCGAAACAATGCAATTTTGACATGTATTTCCTGTCTTCTTGATGGATTACAGCCGGCAGGACAAGCTGTCAGTGCGCCACCGCAGAACTCCTCCGGTCAATTTGAGGTTTCTAGGATAAGAGGCTTTTTCGCGCAACTGGAGTTATCACTAATTCTACTCCAGACCTCCGAGCACTTCCAGGTGGCTTGCCAGAGTAGAGCATGACAGTACTTTTTGTTGGAGACTAGTATTCCCCTGCAACGAACCATCTTATTTGGTCCCAGAATGTTAATATCATGTCGTGTGAACTCCTGTTCCAGTTGGAGGAATCTGGAGTTATGAGACTCTTCCTGGAGTGTGTCGAGGAGGGTCTTAACGTTCCAGAATCCAACCGTTATCATTATTCGATAGGTCGTCGTTCATACCCATGGTGTTTGTTGCCGATTAGTAGCAGTTATCTCACTGAGCCATAGACAAACCGACACTTAACCTGTTTTGTGGTGCAGGAAACTTGCCATTCGTCCTCATCCCGCTCATACCCAACGCGTTTGTTGCCGATTAGTAGCAGTTATCTCACTGAGCCATAGACAAACCGACACTTAACCTGTTTTGTGGTGCAGGAAACTTGCCATTCGACCTCATCCCGCTTGCAATTTCCAAAGAAATTCCCAGATAGCACCACAAGAAGGTAGAAGTAGGGCTTACTAACACAGTGCTAAGTTGTCGACTGCAGTGGCTCTTACTTGCTATTTAGCGAAGCAGCACCCATCAGGAGATTTTGCTTCTACGAGGCTTTTGTTAGCCATTCGTTATCCGAATGACCCAAAATTGGCCATCAACATATTGCGATTTGACGCCTTTGGATCATTCTTTGTGGACCTACGTCAAGTAACTAACTTATGCAGATAGAGCAGCAGCAATCGATGCTTTGAATCAATACATTGTTCGACAGTGTAGAGTATCTAGAATGCGCTTTGTATGCGGTATTCGTGCTTAACATATGCACGAAATGTTAAATGGCATGAAATAGTCTTTCATATGAATTTAATAAATCGGCATGAATTTGATTTCTTTGTGTTTTATTTAAACAATATCTGAACCTCTTGAACAAAACACAATTTACTTCATAGTCACTAAATTTAAAGTGCTTTATACATCCTTTCCACTAATCGTAGCATTTCGCTACGAACTGCAACAATCCACGACAGTTAATAATCTCTCTAGTATGTTCCTACAAAATGACGTTGACGTATTGCTCAATTCCAAACTAACCACAGGAATACCATCTGTTGCCACTTGTTGCAACTGGCATGCCAAAGTTCTACCCCCGCGATGTATTCTAAGTCACAGTTCTCGCCACAAAACCATTGCGATTGTTTAATTCCCGTTTAATTACGTTCAACAGTCGGCAATTGGAAATTGTAATTCGATTGCCACAGTAGCTATTCGGAAGTTGCAACACCCTGCCACTCACTGTAGTCAGTCGTATTCCTGCGTTTGACACAAATCACCACTTTACACGGGTGTCGGTGTCGTTAACCTCTCCATCAATTGATTTGGTTTTATGGGCCGACATGGGTTTCCATCGATTGATTTGTCAAAATTGTTGCACCATCCTTCGTTTAATTGTATTTGTGGTTGAAGGTATGAGCGTTTGGTGTGCATGATTCGGGCTTTTGGGACGCCCACAAAACGCATAAACAAAAGCTTGCCTTTCGCCACCGTCACTGCAGCGGTTGACCACTTTTGCAGCACGCATATAATTTACACGTCATATCCGGACGTACATACGTAAGTGAATTGGTTGTTGTTGGTGTTGTTGTTGCTGGTCACTGGGGCGCAAATCAACATAATATACTTAAGCCGACATTTGTAAAATTGGCCCCCGTTAACAGTTCAATTAATAACGATGCAACCACACAGCGAAATTGTAAATGTGTGGTGGTAATGCCATTTGGGTGGTAGGTGGTAAGTGAATAGATTTTTATAGCATGGTTGCGTGGGATTTAGGAGCATTTGTCGAGTGCCGGCACATTTTGACTGCGGATCGATGTGTGGTGGGCTGTGAGTTCCGGTAAACAATTTGCCTGCCAATTGACCTACTCTGGGGGTAAATAACGACCACACACCATTGAACGATGCCAGTCTTTGTGGCGACAAATGAATGTGGCAAAAAGAAAAAAAAAACATTTAAATCGCAGGAAGTAGGACGTCGTTCATTCATTGAAAGTGACTTGAACGGGTGGCACAGAAAAAAAGACTCAAATCGTAAATTTGACCTTTTTTTTTGGCGGCAATTTTATGCATTTCATAGAAAAGCATTTTTTTGCCGACCCAGATGTAAAAAACAATGGAGTTGCAGTCAAATATTTGCGAGATAGAATGGGGCAAAAGATGCTATGGGTTCGAAACCAAACGGATTTGAATAGGTTACAGTAAGTCTAACCTTTTACGCGTCTGCGTCACACAAGCAAAAAGTTTTTCCGGACGTGTGAGAGTTATACATTGTCTACAATCTTTTAGATGCTCCACAACTTTAACCAGCATTAAATTAAATTAAATCAATTTGATTGAGGACACATTTAGTCCTTGTTAATAAGTCCCCATTTGTATCTAACCTACTTAGTTCGATGAAAATATCATTTCACTCGATTTTCTTGTGACTCCAGATAAGACGGGAGTATGCGTGGCTGTTTCTGGATAAGCATGTGTCTTGTTTCTTAAAAATGTTGCTCACAATTTAGTTCAACGCCATAAGTGTTGCGTATGTTTCTGATTGAAGGACACGCATGTTAACCTACCAGGCAGTAAAGTCTATGGTTAATGTTGTTCTCCCAGTTTTCTTTGGTGCCCTCCGTGAAGGTTCAACTGTCTTGTCTCAGATGTTGGCCGAATGTGTGATAATATTTGCAAAGCATTTGGGACTTGAAACTAGAGAGTCAAGACATAGCTGGAGTGTTAAGTCGTCGAAATCTTATTCAAGTGGAAGCACTTGGTACACAAAATGGACTTTATCAAGCAAGTGTTGTTTCGAAGGACGTAGGGTCAAGCCCTAAATCCTGCTGAAGCCTTTCTTAACTTCAAAAAAAAAAAAAAACACTTCAGCAGCATTCGCCCAAAGCAATGTTCCATCCCGAAAGTTCAATAAAAGGTCGATGATTACGAAAGACCAGATGCTTCCTTCTTGAAGAACATTACATTATTTATGATTATGATTGAGAGCCCATTTCTAGTACGACTACTGCCTGCGATTTAGAGTACAAAGTCTGCAGATTTCTGAAAGAGACTGCAGCTACATCGTGATAGCGACAGTTCTGTTCACTATCATGATGTAAACTCACAAATCCAGGCGTTTTCTATATAATTATTCGGGGTATTGTCCCTTCTCCCTAATTTCGATATAAATCCTTTTAAGGTGAAGATAACCTGGTGAGTCATGCCAGCCAATATACTGTCGGAGAGGCAGGCTTTTTACATAGCTTTATTTACTGGAACTCTAGCCCATGTTGATTGTATTTTCGATGAACCCATGCGAGGAAGACAAAGCCGGAGTTTCCATCGGCTAGACGTACGCAGTTTGCGGATTATAGCGTCGACAAAGTTGCGCGGAAACAATCAACAGTGGAAGGAGTGCCAGGAACCTTAGCATTCGAAACGACGACTGACTTTTTCCGATCGATTCTGCACCCTGCCTGACTCGAACTGCAACTTTTTGAAATGCTATAATTTTTTTTATTTTTTAATAAATTCTATTGTTCCAAAGCAAAAAATGTTGAAAAACACATCAATTTTTAAATTGTATCAGTAGTTTTCAATATGTCCACCTTTGGGGCGAATAATGGCCTTGAGACGGCCGAAGAAAGCATTGCACGCTGCACTCAAGTGGATCTGCGGTATTTTGGCCCATTTCCGACGAAGTGCTTGTTTGAGGTGGTCCAAACTTTGGTATTTTTTAGTGCCAACCTTCGCCTTTAAAATACCCCAGACAGAGAAATCCAACGGATTTGCATCCGGAGAATTTGCATCCGGAGACTTTGCATTCCATTGAAGTGTGGAACATTGTTTTTTAACCAATCTTGGTTGACGCGCGCTTTGTGAGACGGTGCCGAGTCTTGTTGAAATGTCCACGGTCTCCGACCAAGGCTTCAATACTGTCTCTAAGACAGTTTCACGGTATACGATCGCATTAATTTTGAAGCCACGGTCTTAAAATACGAACGGAGAGCGACCATCGGCGGTTATGGCGACCCAAACCATCACCATCGGTGCTGCCTGCTTTCTGGTGGCCTTCCGAAGGTGTAAATTTTCGAAGGACCTCTCTGGCAAGTAAACTCGGTCATTTTGTTTATTGACATATTGCTCGATAACAAATGGCGACTCATCGGAAAAAACTAAATTCGGCAAATCACCACTTTCTTTCAAGCGTAGCAACTCCTTCGCTCTTTCGACTCTAATTTTTTTCTGTTGCGGTGTAAGATCGTGTGCTTTTTGGAACTTCAATGGCTTGAGCCCAAGCTCATTTTTCAGTATGCGTTGCATCCGTTCCAACGATATGTTGAGCTTACGAGCCATTACGAGCTCAATTCGAGCCTTCACTTTCCGAACCATTTCTGCCGATGTTGCTGTTTTTTTATGACCACCTCTATGGCGTTTTGCAACGCTGCCAGTACCATGGTAACGAGCTATAGTTCGAGAAACGTTTGAATTCTATCGCGGATAAAAATTTTTCAACACAATCGAGACCCAAATCGTTCAAAGGGCTTGTAAATAATTAAATTATCTGTCATGTGTCAAAATTTGAGCTCACTGTCATGAACGGTGCGGAAACTATAGCAGTCTGAAGTTGGTTGCAGTTCGAGTCAGGCAGGGTGTATGCCTGTCTTAATTATTTTTTTCCAACTGGTCAAATTCCTGTTAATCGAATATTTCAGTTTTTCGAAGAAAGATGAGGAAGCGCTTCAGTGATAAGGTACCTACAGTACCAGTATCCACCAAGTCAGCGCCGAGTACATAATGTACAACCTAAGGCTTGCTTAGCCGAACATTCACAGAGTTAGGAAAAGTGTAGTGCCCCGTAGCGATGCCAGTAAGCAACTTACAGTCTTTCCTGCTGAGGGACAGCAGGAAGGCCAATGACTTCCTAGAGTTGTTCCAGAGCATTCGTTTGATTTGCCTGCGATCTGGGAAATCATGCCACCTGCAATTGTACTCATATGAAAGCCAGCTGTCACTTAATGCGATTTCCCGTGATCCTATTGTGACCTGGGATCCGGACAAGTCCGAGTGAGATTGCTTACTTTTTTTAACTAGGTTGGAAGTCGTAAGAGGGTTCAGCAAGGCTCTAAGCACATCTTGTCGCTACAGATGGAAATAATTCGCCCCTTCCACCGGTTCTTTATAATATATATCGTTGGCATCAGGATTGCGTATATCGCAATTTTTCCTCACGAGGAGTGAAATCTAACATTTTCGTCCTCCGGAAAGACTCCAATGCCGCATCCTATATCGGTATTGGACCCGTCCGTGAAGACCCAACTGCATTCATTTTCTGGCTCAGATTCTGGCCAAAACCTGTTTTGGGCATAGGTTTCTAGAGTTCTAGTGTCATTCCATCAGATTGCATATCCATAAGACCAGGGATATAATTGGCATTATCATAGCCATTAAGGTCTACCGGACCCTTCTCGGTGACAGACCTGGTAAAAAGGTCTCAGCTTCTTTGCACTGCCAGAAGTCCGATAGCGGCTTAGAGGTCTTCGTCGTAATATGTTTAGTTTATAGAAGTTTATTATCCAGGATAGCACTCAAGTACTTAATTTCTTTGGAGAATTGAATGGTGATGCCTTTGGGAAGTAGATAAGTCAGACCAGACAACTTCCTTCATCTCGTAAAGAGAACAGCCTCAGTTTTGAGAGTATTTACTGCATGCCTATTTCTAGTGCACCAATCGTTTATAACGTTTAGAGCAGACAGCCGCTAAACACGATCCAATAGACAGTACATGAATGTTCGTATGTCGTCTACGTCGGATAGATTCGCAAGGTAGTCTTGTGCACATAGATCTCGACCATGTTCTTATACATGAAGGAAGCCGGACTTATAGGTCTGAAGCTCATGGCGAGCGTGTAGTCTTTTTTTCGATTTCCAGTATAAAGACTTCTCTCACTGTTCGCCAGAGTTTTGGTATGTATGTCAATGATCTATACCATTTTGTAATATAACTGGCTATACGCCATCGGTGCCAGGAGACTTAAAGCTATCAAAGGAAGCAACAGCATGTTTGTTCTCGTCTTTTACTTCAACCGATTACTTCAACACGCCCTAAGCGTGTTGTGCTATTCAGCTCACTAGCAGCTTCTTTAATAGGAGCTGGTTCTGATTAGGATAACTGGAAATAAGCCCCAAGTATGAGAGAGAGAATCTTAATTTTCGACTCAGTGTAAGTACCAGCAGATTTTCCAGCCTGGTTAAAATTTCCGTCTTGCGGACTTCGACTAGTCTTCGCATTTCAGCGAAAATTTTGATCTTCTCGTATAAATCTTTATAAGGCGCACTCTTCGAAATCCGAATTAGCTTCTTTTTTTTGCTTCAATTTGTTAAGATTCCAGTCTTCCTCCAAATTAGTCTTGAATGACCTGTTCAGATGTTTGCTGGTTTCTTTGCGTAGGCGCTTTAGAATTGCTTTCCAGCAAGGAACGGGCGATCTGCAGGATTGCGTTCGAGCTGAACATGCTATTTCAAAGCACTTGGTGAGGGTACCTTTCAAGTTCTGAACAGTTTTTTTTTTTTTTTTTGTCCTGAACTTAGGAGGAGCACCGTTGGACTTGTGGAACTCCTCCCTAAGTCCTATCCGCATTTGGTTTTATGCTCTTCAACCAGGTTGAGGCCTCACATTTCGATTCGGAATTTGAAATACCTATGGTCTGACATGGAGATCTCGAATAGGTCGGACTGAAATCCAGGAGATGTTTGCCTCTCAAGTTGCATTTTCTACTGCTGAGCATTAGCATAACAGCATATGATAAGCCCCATCTTCCTGGAAGTATTCAATGAGTTCAATGAGTTCAACGAATGGTTGTAACGAATCATAGGGGAAACAAGCAGACGCACCAACGAATTTGTGCCATTCTCCGTTCGTTTCTGCCCAACTAAATATTGGTTGCAAAATTGCACAAGTATAGATGGTGAGTTCGTCATATAAAGACAAGTTCGCGGTCTGTCCGATTGTTCGTCATACTCGTATAGTGGCGTAAATACCCTTAAACCACATATATCTTTATTGCACATCTATTTTTCCTGTATGGATATTATAAGAGCCTCCTACGTAGGAATGCAGTATCGGAATGTTGGATTGTTGAGAGTTGATCTGAGTACACAAAATAGATGAGTGGTCGTCTCTTATCTGCGCATAGGGACATGAGCCAGATCCTTAGGCAATTAATCAAAAGCTTTACTATGACCATAGGGTTTTTGGGACCAGAATCCAGATTACTTGAGTCTAAAAGCACTACACGAAATGCTGTGTTTGGTGTGCAGGTCCAATGGCAGTATACTCGTATGGAGCCGCACGTTGAGTACTTCTATCAGGCTCGATCGTAACGCCTCTGTGGTCCCAATACCAGGCGTTCGTTGAAATGTTAAGTTTTGTGATGTTGTAGGCTTTGCTTGAGACAGGCCGCCACACGACCTATCCATAAGTAGGAATGGGAAGAAGTACGACAGTGTACATCCAGCGGACCATCTTAGGCTGAAGTCCCCACCTTTTGTCAAAAGTCTTGCTGCAGGTGTAAAAAGCGATGCATACTGTCTTTACACTGTGTTCTATGTGTCTCCGTGGACTAACCTTTAAGAATGTGTTCTAGGGTTTTAAGTATGAAGAATGTAATGTGCCTTAAACTCTTGGCCGACTCATGGCCTTTTTTTAGGGTAAAAACATCTTGAAATAGCTTCTAGATCGATGGGATGTGGTTGAGTCGAGGGGATTTACGATAAATAGCCGTTTACTAGGGCAGTAAATTTTCCAAGATGGCCCATAAAATCTGCTCCTCGGCGAGTAATTAATTGATTTCATTCCACGGTACAGGCTGGATTACCTGCGCTGACTACAACCAGCGCCGCTATCTTTGTATCACAGGAAATGGGTATTCATTATTAGTTCCGGCAATTTTTCAGAGGAATCTGTCCACGTCTTACAAAAGACGAATTTTGAAGTTGATTAAAAATAAAATGTAGCAGGGATCAAGTCAAAAACAATTTCAATCAAAACTCGTTCATTAATGCTAAAGGCTCTTGAAGATTAGTTCCTGTAGGAAGTTCCTCTTCCGAACTAGATTTGGAGTTGAATAACTTTACAATTTCCTCTTATCCCATTGTGTAATCTAGAACCGGTAACACCACCTTTTCATGTAAATGTAAATCACTTAAAATTCCAATTACCTTGCCAAGTATCTATTGTGGGGGGTAGTAGTCATACCTACTGCAGCAAGCTATTGAATCAATTTGTCCTAGTTACCTTTGGCAAACATTCATGTAAAATAGAATTTCTCACATGAGCCTCTAGTTCTCCAATGTGTGCTGTGTGTTGCATGTGAAAATCCAGGATTCCTTGAGCACAAAAAACTTTGTTCCTCCTGCTAAGCTGAATAAAAAAAAAAAAAAAAAAAAAATATATATAGTCCAGCCCCATCACGACTATACTCGTATCCTGGAGCTCTTCAGCTACACAATGCATATTATTTCCAGGCAATTTATTCGCACACATTGTGTTCCATAAGGAACACCCCAGAGGGTGGTTCACACTATTCAGAAAAACTACTCTATTGCCATTTCCATGAGAAGGTATTTGTACCTACTGCTGTTCCTTCGGATGAATGTTATATGAATCTACTTCGCTCCTTTTGGGGAAATTTGAATATTTGATTGAGTTACTCGTACATGTATTCGTGCTCGTGCTCGTTCTTGTACGGATACTTGTAATGAAATGTGAGGCGAATTTATTTATGTGCATCGGGATAATAGTGCGGTGCGCTCCCATATACTTACAGTTACCACCCACTTGCACATCCGGACAAAAAGAAAAGTATTGAAGTTCCAATCCAGTATAACCCAAGTACGAGTAGTTTCATGCCGATGTCGAAGCCGGGTATAGGTGGGTGTCTTTTCCAGACATAATGTCTAGGAGGCTCTTTTCTTACTATTCATCGTCGGTATTGTGGTACCTACATAGTATCGAGGTGCTATGCAAATGTAGACAAGTGCAGGAGGTACCACCTCGCATTTGTCGAAGACTGATTGCAGCAGGTTGGTGTACATCTGAGAGTCATAACAGCTAGAGCAGCTAATGCTGCAATAACCACTTTAGAGACACCACATGGAGCACCTATCGAATGTGGGCGCATGCATAATTAGCAAAATTGAATTGCCGACGTAGACTACGACTACGACAACTTCGACGACATGACAGGAGTAGGAAGAGGTAATAATGACGACAACGATTTGAAACTAGTTGCTGATGAACGATGACTACGACAATGACGATGACGATGACGATGACGATGAAAATGCATTTGACTACCACAACATCGCCGATAGCGGAGTCTCTGGAGCAATCTGGTTCAACAGCTAGTTCAGTTCCACCTTCTAGAAAGAGGCGGAGATGGTGTAACCTCTACCAGAGTTGCGAGTGTTAAATGTGTAACGAAAACGCCTTCGATGGAACAGGTTGTCTGTTTTGCCATTGCCGATAGTGTATTCGTCGTATCCATTCGTATCTTTTGCTATTTATTTTCGAGACAGTAGGTGAATTTATAGTGGGAGGATCATGTAATTTCATTAATTTCTATGTGACAGGGAAGTCACATGCTCCTGGAAACAGAGTGCAGAAAGTACCTCCTCAACCTGGCGGGTTACAGGAATGAGTTTAATTAGAGATAAAATGTATCTAAAGTTAAAGGCTTGCTTGACACAATGGAAAATCTGTTCTTGTTAAGACAGAGGAGTCCTTGAACCACACATAGATGATTGGTTCAACTCAGATTTGTGCTAACCGAGGGACTGTAGGAATTTTTACAATTTGACATATATTTGACGAGAACACTTCGATTGCTTATCGGATGGTCTGTATAAAGGCTCTTCGTTGAAAGGACAAATATGATGACTTGAATATTCCCACAATAACTCCACAAATTGTGTTAACATTTTAAAGAAGTGTTTCTTCACATGAACACTGATCCCTATTAGTTGTATTTGCTTTCTTATTGGAAGCAAGCTCTCTTTAACAAAAGAGAACAAATTGAGAGATGGAGAATATGTTTATTCTGTTCGATCAACGTGTACGTAATGTTTTTGACATCCCTGTTTCAATCACATACGTCAGACAGAACTGTTACCCGAGACTGCATATCTTTAGTTTAAGGTTTGCTATTTTAGAATTTGTATCGTTTAACAATCGGTGGTGGTGATGGTGTGATGGTTGACTCACTGGCTGTCACACCACTTAACTGGGTTCGAATCCCGGTAGGAACACAACAGCAAATTTTTCAAAAATCGTCATCACCCTTTCGGCGGGCAATGTCAAACCTCTGAAAGTCAAAGCCTATGAAAAAGCTACTCAGGAGAGCCGTACAAGAGTTTAAAAATTCACAAAGTGAGAAACATAAATGAGTGCGAGAAGCTAGGCCTTGAGCCATACCGGGCTGTCGCGCCAAAATATTTATTTATTTATTTTATCGTTTAACAATCGCTGAACATGCTAAAATTGTGAGAACTTACTGCAAAAATAGTGATTAGGTACGTTTCAAGCATTATGAGCAGATTATGGTCGACATAATAATTACAACTGTAGAAATATTCGAAGAAACTGTCTCTGTCATAGATGTCTTAAGGCCTATCCATCATCGAAATGCACGCTCGATAGAAAATATGTCTGCCGTTGGAGAAAGTGTTGAAGGAGATCCAAGTCAATCGATTTCATGGCTAGCACAGCATTTGAGCTTGTCTTACGGCACATTACGGTGTGTTTTGCATTTGGATTTGCATCTACACCCTTATGAAGTTCAAGTCACTCAGGAATTTAAGCCAGTTGACCAGGGAATGCGTAGAACATTCGCCGATTGGGTGCTTGAACATCAGCGATGGGGCTGATTTTTCACTCGGTGGATTAGTTAACAAACAAAATTATCGCATATGGGGAAGATAAACATGTTACTGCCGAAAGACGGTGTTACAGTCACCGTCAATCCTCATTGCTTTGGCCAAATTTTAAACGAATTTTTTTGGCCTCAAATTGGTGATATGGATGTTGGTTTCAACAAGACGGTGCCACATATCACACTATGCGATCCGTTTTGGCTTTACTGCAAGACAAATTTCCGGGACGATATTTCATTTTTTCGTGTTTTTGTGTATTTGGAATAGTGACGAACTGTTCGAGTTGACCAGCGACATCGACCTAGTCAGAAAACTGCACATCAGCTGCTTAAGATATTTAATTTGATTTGAGGCCTGGATCAACCCGGTCATATTTATTCATGCTTATTGCAAGCATTTTCTTAAAAGTAACAATTTCACTTAAAACTAAAGAGTTTGAGCAGTCAAAGAAAGTAAGGACATGAGGCATAGGTTCAAATAAGAATATTCTTGAGGGAGAAACATTCAAAACATTGGCTCCAGATGCCCAAACTTGGTGACCAGGTGACCAAACTTGGCTTGCATATTCAAGAAGAGGCCTAACAAAGGTTAGTAAAGGGATTTGGTAACATAAGGATTGGAACTCCTTAGACCAGCGCTTGATGAAGCCAAGTGCAGAGTTGGTTTTTTTTTTTTATTATATTATCAATGTGAGAACGCAACTCATGAAACTTATTCACTGAGGGAACAGGCAGATTAAAGATTCGATAGCAGCGAAGTGAAGTAGGATGGCGCTTGCGGGTATAAGTGACACTTATTGATATCAAGCTCAATTCTTCTGACACCAAGTACAAAATCTGTCTAGATCTTTCTGCAGTGGAAGATAATCTGAGAAAGATGATGTATATATATGTTATCTAAAGATGCTGCAATCAAGATCTTTAATGGTTAGAATCAATAATAGGGGACCGAGGTGGCTGCCTTGAGGAACACCAGAAAAGGCTGGAATTTGGTCAGCAATCATGGACCTAAATAGAACACAGTAATGTCGGTCTTTTAAATAGGATTGAATCCATGTTATAAAGCTTATTGGGAAACCAAGAGCCCCTAATTTTAAATGGAATATAGTATATCATGAAAAATTCTATCAAAGACTTTATTGAAATGGGTGACTATTACGTTAAATTCATTTCCAGATTCTAGTGTACATAAAGTGCTTGATAGAAATTCCCTTAGGTAAGTGGTTGTAAATCTACCTTTGATAAATCCGTGCTGGTTTTGAGAATGCTCTTAAAAAGCTTATGTATGCAGGACAGTTAAGCAATTGGTTGGAAGTTGGAAATATAGTCTTATTGACCTTTTTTATGTAGGGGAATACTAAAAGATATTTTCTAGGTTCAGAGAAATAATCCCTGGGCGATAGAAAGCTGAAAGAGAGCTGTAAGAGTTTAGGCTAGACGCCTTTCACATTTATTTAGAATTAAGGGGGAAAATCATCATTATTTTATCTTTAACTTGCTCTTAAGTTATAGACACAGATTCCAAAGTTGTATGTCAACAGCTATTTAAGTAGGAAAAATAAGAAATGGTGGCCCTTAGAGTTTAGAAAAGAATAGAGAAACTTATTTGGACAGATTGATAGTAGAAGAAGAAATAAAGTGGCAAACTTTACTAAAAATGAATTAGGTTTGGCAGCTCAATGTGTCAACTGATTGACATTTAAACCCTATTGAAAAGTACGATACTGCAAAAAAAAAAAAAAAAAAATCACTCAATGATTTGAGATGAATTCTGCTACTGTCCTACACCTCCCAAACGTGTATGTAAATTTCTTAATTTGTTGTTGTTGACTTGCAAATCGGTAAATCATTCATCATCTCCAAGCCCCCAAACGGCTTGCATTCCTCGAATTGTTTATGAAATTATTTGAAGTCAGCTTATCTAATCAATCTTCGAACGACCTTCAGTAAAGCATTTCTTTAAAAAAAATTCTTTACCATATTTGTTTGCCCAACTCCAACAGTTTCTGAGTTTGTTGCACCTCCTACCCTGACACACAAACCTGCACCACTTAATCACTCACCTTCAATTCATAAAAGTCCAGAACAAGTTGTTGGAAAAGAAAATTCGAAGAAAAAAATTCAACCTAACCCAGTGCCAGATATGGCGAGAAGTCATACTATATAAGGAAACCTGTCAGCAAACACTTGCCCAAATCAACTTGACTGAATTCCCTCGCTCCTAACTAAGTTGAAATCTGCAATTCTGAAACACCACTCAGTTATCTGTACTGGCGTTCAGTATCATCATGGAGCAACTATCTTTTTAGATAACGTATGCCTGTATGCATAAAAGTTACCCTCCACAGTGCAGCAACCTGGAGATGAATAAACCAACCTGACTGATCCTTAACACCGGACAATTTTACTAACCGCCTCTAGCCATCCATCCAAAACGTCTATCCTCGTCAGGGTAGCAGTAGTGATACAGTGGACAGCTACTGGCTTCTGTTCACTGCTGTTTACCGGCGCTTCCGGTGCCTTATTCACACCACCGCGGTGGCTGCTAGAGAGCATTTAAAGCCTTTCCCATCGGCTATGACTTTTTTTTTTTTTTGTCAAAATGATGGAATTACACTTTGCGTCCGGTGTCAGTTGGCCGCTGTTGAAGTGAATTAAAAACTTTCACTCTAGGACTTCAATGAATTTTGTTCCCCCTCGACCTAGACATAATAGATTGTCAGACAGACAGTTAGACACTAAACAGTCAACGAGACAGACAGACAGGTAATCTATCTTTTGCTGGTAATTTACGTTCAGTAGGTATTGGAACCCTTATCTGCCATTTGGCACTTACAGCTGTGAGCAAAGGGTAAAACCGAAATTAAAATATATAAATAAAAGAGAGAAACAGGAAAAGGGTGGTTATGAAAATGGCCCCAGTTCCATGGAACCAAAACGAGAATATGTTCCAGGAATGCCAGGATGGGATCCATTCCCATTGTATATGTTGACTCCCTGAGTTCAGTTTCCTGGTTCTATTTCTGTTTCCGTTTTTGCTTCGGTTCTTTTGTATTGTTTTTGCATTTTTTATGAGATTTTGAGGTAATTTTTCCAGCATACATATACATGAGTTGTAAGCCTTTGGCTGCCACCAATGTGAAGTGGGTTAACAAAACGCAAATGCCAAACGCACAAGATACAATGTGGAAGGATTTTATTTATTTTATTTTTTATTTCTTTTTGTACTTATTTGATGGGGAGGCAAAATGAAAAAGAACAGAGTTCAGGGAGATTTAGAGAAGGATTGTTGGGTTAGCACATTTTGACTTTTACGATTCATTTCGTGATCACGATCAGAGAAGACATTTTACCAAAAGAAATGTATTATATCGAAATATTTTCTTAGAACATATCTGCCTTAACAGAAGATTTAAGAAGCTCTGCTCACTTATCAATTATCAGTATATGGTATATATTACGCAGAGGAAAGTTGGCAACTGAAGCTTCAATATGTGAATGTTGATTTGAGCAAATTATATTCTGTAGAACTGATAAAAAATTGTAGCACGATTGGTTGACATCAAAACTACCTACTAGTATTTATCGAGGTGATTTTCCAGTCAAATGGTTGGTATTACGTCCTAGAACACTGTTTATGTGAAAATTTTCACCTGCCTGTAAGATTCTGCTCCATGAAGACGATTGAGTACGTAGTCTGATGTCAAAATTCAATATTGATGTATCCATTATTCGAGGAAATATTTTAAGCAGCTATAGCCGATATCGAAAGGGCAGTCCCTAGCAAGGAAAATCTACGAAATCAAAGGAACTTCGAAGTTTCGATTCTAAGATCGATGCATATTTTAAAGACATGGCATAAGTAAGAGAGGCTGCTTAGTCAAACTCTGAGGAATGGGGCAATGATAATCAAAGGACATCGGTATATTCTAAAGAAAGATGATATCAATGGATCGGGGAGTCCTCGAACTCTTAATTAAGACTCAAACCTTGATTTAGTTTCCTCTGTTACAGATTTGAAGATTCTTTGGACTGGAGCGCTGCTATCTGGAACGCGAATTTCAATTGGACTGTTGAAGACGTAAGAACTTGTTTTTTTTTACTTTCTGAGAGTCATGAAAAAGCGTAATTACTCTCCGCATTTCTCGTCAGTTTCCTTACAACAAACTTACAACTAGGAACTGCTGTTCGCTGATTCTATTAAGAGTGCACACAAGGATGCACTCGTACACGTACTTAAACTACTTATCTGACGTTCCATAATAAGCATAACAATCCGGCCGGCTGGACTACTTCCTGAGCTACTTTAGGCAGCAAGACATGGTAGACCTTCAAGATGTTTGATGTCAAAAAGGACTTTTTATTCATCATACTTGAAATATGCCAATAGCAGAGGTACATTTTTCTAAAACCCCTCATTGACAGAACCCACCGAATTGTCACCGGTGCGTTTGCAAGTCTTTCAAGAGAAGCTGCAAAAATGTGGTGAGCTGTGAATGAGGGCAAAAGTAAATAGATGTGGTGTATTCAGGTTGCATTCACAAAGGGAAGAAAAAAAAAAACATTATTCAGTGTTCTTAAGAAGTGCATTTAGGACGAGCAAAAGATATAATTTTAAAAATGTATGTATACTCAACAATATGCTTTCAACAAAAAGTAAAGCACATCGATGCATCAGACCATACATACCAACAGACAGCTTAACAATTTTGTGCATTTAGGCTTCGCTATTAACTCTAATATTCATCTTTGCCGTAAGATCGCAATTAAGTTATAAGTTCTTATCAAGAAACACTAACGAAACTCTATCTAAGATCGTGAGCATTTTACTCCTTGGCGCTAAAGCTAAAACATAGACATTAGGGAAGACGCATGAACACATCCTTAGAAGTTTCCATCACAAGATTCTTTAAAGGAATTTTAGGCTTCGTTTCGTTGGCTTTGCAGGCGCAGATCTAAAAGCGAACTCTACGAGCTGTTCAGCCATGTCGACCTGGTTAGGTAAATGCGTATTATATGGTGGCGGCATGCATGGGACTGAACGCTAACTCTCCGGCGTAAAGTGTGTTTGATTTCTAGCTGGAGGGACCGCGAAATAGATCAATACTTCGCCTTCAATAGCTCAAATTCAAGGAGTTTGTAACTAGTAACAGTAACTCCGCTTCTAACGGGTTTCCTACTTACAATTTGAACAAAAAAGAAACTAACTTTAAGCGTGGTCCTGGCGACCGAGCTCGCATTACCAGGTGTACTGGTATTTGTTGTGAAAATAAAACACTAATTTTTAATGGGAAAGTAAAAACCATTTTATTCAAAGTATTGGCCATTGCTAACTACACATTTTTTTATGAATTCCACGCCAATAAAACTGTTCGTCTTTTGAAGCAAATCAAAAAGTCACCCAATTTTCGACTTTCTCGTAGGATTCGAAGTGCTGCTCAGCTAATGCGTGTCCCGTCGATGAAAACAAATGGTAGTCGGAAGGAGCCAAGTCTGGTGAACACATCGGGTTGGGTAGCAGCTCATAGCTAAAAGCTTTGGTTGTATCCTGAACGAGTTTTGCTTTGTGCGCAGGTGCATTGTCATGGAGCAAAATTATCTTGCCGTGTCTTCTGGCCCATTCTGGTCGTTTTTCGATCAATGCATGGTTCAAGTTGATCATTTGTTGTCGGTAGCGATCTATATTAACGGTTTCACCAGGTTTTAGGAGCTCGTGGCACACCACACCTTTCTGGTCCCACCAGATACATAGCATTGTCTTGCCGAATCGATCTGGTTGCAGTCGAAGTTGATGGTTGTCCCGGATTAGCCCATGATTTTTTCCGTTTAGGATTCTGAAAATAAATCCATTTTTCATCACATCAACAACTCGATGCAAAACTGATTTTTTAACGTGTCTTTGAAGCAAAATTTCACAAGTGGTTTTTCGGTTTTCCATCTGTCTTTCATTCAATTCATGTGGCACCCATTTTCAAGACTTTTGGATCTTTCCTGGTCAGAAATTGTCTATTGTGCAACATTTAACATTTCTGCCATTTGTTTCTGACTCAAACTGTCATCTCCATCCAATATTTTTTGCAATTCGGCGTCTTCAAACTTTGTTGGTGGTCTTCCACGTTCTTCATTTCTCACATCAAAATCGTTATCTTTGAACCGTTGAAACCATCTTTTGCATGTTGCTTCTGATAGATCATAATCTCCATATGCCTCGACAAGCATTCGATGCGACTCTGCAGCACTTTTCTTCAAATGAAAACAAAAACTTAATGCTGACGTTCACTTCATACCGATACACCTGGTATATATAATTAAAAGAAACGCAAATTACTTAGATTAATGATCCGGGCAACCGTGCACATTGATCTTTAGAGCAAAAAAATATTTGAACTCTACCTGTCTTAATATTTTATTTATTTTTTCTTCATTCTCATATACCGCAGGTTATGTGACATTCTGCTACACGCTTGACTTTAGTTTTTAACCAACACGCGTTCGTCCGGTGAAGTTCGCGGTTCGCCGTTGGCCGCTGTATTTGAGAATGTGACTGCAAACCCAGGTGTGTCCATTTCCAGGCGATCACAGGAGTTTGGCTTATTCGTAACCGCTTTACACCGCATTCTGCATAACAATCATGGCCTACATGATTATAAAGTTCAGTTGGCATAGGAATTTAAGCTAGCAGACCGGGTACAATCCCGTCCTTTCTTTTGTTAGGTGCTGGAAATGAATATAAACAATATTTTGATTTTTTACACAAAATTATTCTGAGTGATGGGACTCATTTCCATTTGGCTTGGTACGTAAACTAACATAATTGTTGCATCTGGGTCTTCAAAAATCCAGAAGAAAGAGTGGAGCAACCTCTCCATCCGCAACGAGTGAATGTTTGGTGCGATTTCTGGGCTGGCGATGTCATTGTACCATATTTTTTCGAAAATGATGCTGGACCATTTCAATGAATGGATTGTGTTTCCAAACTATGTTGACTGACTTTCTATTACCTGAAATTGATGCTATGGACGTGGACGACGTTTATTTTCAGTATAACGCCGCCACACGCCACACAGATGGTGAAACAATGACTCGATTGGGTGACAAATTTCCTGGATGTTTGATTTCTCCAAATGGGGAACACCGAGATCGTGCGATTTAATACTTTACCAGGCTATGTTAAAGATAAAGGCTACGCCAATGCTCCATCAATGATTGATACACTAAAAGAAAATACTAGAGCTGTCGAAATACAGCCACAATCATGCGAAAACATGATGAAAAGTTTCATCAAGAGAATAACTACTTCCAAGCAGAGTTCACATTTGGCAGATATTGTATTCCATTATTAACCACAAAATTCGAACTTTAGATTAAAATAAAAATATCACCACTTTTTTTCTTAAAAAATAATGCGTTTTTCTATTGATCTAAGATGACACTTCTTCCCGGATAATCATATAAAGAGTGACCAGATAAGAACGGTAGGAAAAAAATTTAAATAAAACAACGACGGTGTGAGATATAAAATTGATTCTGGCTTTATTTTGAAGCTACGTTCCAGCCATTATGTGTGGAATATCATGTCGTTCAAATCGCAGCCTCGGCTTCGCTACATTGTGGTCGGTCCAATTTTCGATGACTCGATCCAATAAGTGCGGCGTTATCCCGCCAATAGGGTGTCGAATGTAGGCCTTGAGCTCATCCAAAATGGTTTAGTTGTAAGGCATTGACGTAGCTCCAGAAAAACTTATCGACTGGCGTTAAACTGCATGACCGCAGTGGCCAATTGGTGAACTCTTGCCGTAAGATGACTCAGACGCCAAATTTCCCCATCACAACAACAAGCGTTACGTCGCTTGTATTGCATGTAGCGCCGTCTTGTTGGAACCACAGCTCGGATATATCGATGATGTATAAAGCTCTCCCCATAGAAATTCGTTTAACATCGCTTTGTACTTGAGACCATTGACGGTAACGGTGTCTCCTTCCTCATTTCGAAAGAAATAAGATCCGATGATACCGCCATGCCATAAAGAGCACCAAACAGTCAATCGTTGTGGATGCATTAATGCTTGACCGAATGTTTGTGGATTGTGTTTGCTCCAATAATGGCACTTTTGCTGGTTGACATAGCCGCTGAGCCAAAAATGGTTCTTCTTGGCCAAAATTCAAATTTCCAGCGCCCAATTAGAGTACTCCATGATCGTCCGCCTTCAATTCTTGCGTCAGCACGGCCTACGGACTTGGGCCTAAATCCAACTGTAAAATAACCCGGTTTGACTCTCTGGCGATGCCCCACTTAGCTGATCGGCGCCGAATCGACATTTCTGTTTCTTGTTCGTTACTGGCTGGTTCGGTGGCTATGTTTTCTTTATTTTGCACCAATCTCTGTCGGGTTGGTAGCAAAAGAGTGTACTCACGCTCAAACTTTTCGACGGTGTGAAGAATTCACGTTACGTGCTCATAACTGAGCCGGAATTTCGATAGTTTTTAATAATTTCCACATGTTCAGCAAGTGTAAAACGATGCATGATGAAATGGCAAACTGAACATTTTAACAGTTGTATGGCACGTCGTCTCGTAGATATCGCCTCTGCGATATCTTCGACTAGAGTTCTGATATTCTCAGCAGAACGGCTACTTCCGGCGTTGGCTAGACCTGACCGCATCTTGTGTTGCATTATTTTCTTCTAGGTGAGCGGCAAAACTGCGTAGTGCTTGCCGAGTTGGTGTCGGAAGGCCAGGAAATCTGCGCCGAAATTCACGCTGCGCCAACACCACCGACACGTTCTTTGGGAGTATAGCAATTCAGTCTTGTTGAAGTATTTTGGATGCTATCTAGCTAGAGCTAGGCATGCCTTAGCAACGTACCACTATATTTAAGAGTACGTCTGAAAGTGAGTTTGAGGGTATACTGACAAGCAATCATAGCGAGACAGGTCTTACGGTTAAGGGTTAGAATGGGCGGAATGCTATTGGCGATTTCAATAAAGTTCTGGTGGTTGAAAAAGCGATAAAACAAAGTTAGACACGAGACATTACATCGGTGTTCGAGGGTGTCCATTGTCTGAGTGATGTAAGCATTACCCATGAGTTTTATCGCACGCTTTTGAATCCTATCTATCAGGTCCAGAGATGTATTGGGCGCACTCATCCGACCAGATATGGGCCTTCTACTCCAATTTCGGCCGGATAAATGCCTTATATATTGAAGCTTCGATATGCCAACATTCTCAGCAACTTTTCTTTTAGTAATTCATCTTTTGTTGATGTGCTGGGACGTTCAAATCGGGCCATCTTGAAAGAGCTTGTATCACTTATTGACATTTTTTACTAAGAGCAGACTAACTGCATGCTACTGTCAACATTTCAGATATTTTAGAGCACTTGTTTCCATTTTTTACACAAAATTTGATGCAAATTGTTTGCTCCATTTTTTATGATAATTGAAAATCACCGGCCAAACCAAAACACGTTTAACCGTTCTATCTGTGGAAAACAAACTAAGTATGCTATATACTTGAAACTGTGCACATATGTTCGGGACATGTGTACCAATAAAGAAAAAAAGAATCGATAATCGAAAGTACGGTGCCTGCGAAATTCACCATAGTTTTTGAACACACCTTGTATTCATTGTTATCAACCAGGTGCGGCCAAAATTTAATTTTATTTGTTCTCTTTCTAACGATATGATAATTTATTATGCACAGAGGAAAGGAATTTCGCCTATTCACTCATAACATATATGCAAAGGTCTTACAAATGTGCGATTCTCTCGAAGCAAGGACTCTGCTATGGTGATTTTTCTCAGTATATTGATGCTTTGAAGTTTTTGGAACGTAATTTGCACAACTCGGGTAAAATCCGATAAAATAAGGTCGTAATCCTTTTCACTCGGAGCGTTGTTGCCACATCTCTAGCCATAAACTTCATCATTTCGTACGATTAGGGTTTGGGGATTCCCAGATGAACCAACATTCTGGAATGAGGCTATTGCGGTGCCCGGTTTCCACAGTATCTATCCATGAAATATACTTTCCACATGTCATAAGTACATGTCTTCGATTCCCTTGTAACGAGGCACCTTGAGTACACGATGACCTTTTCCCTTTAAAAGATGTTTTTTGTTACTCTACGGGTAAATAATTTAATTTGCAAACTGTGAGTCCATGAACTGTATAAACCAGGATATATCTGACAATCTTCTTCAAATCATGTTGAAGTTCCTTCAATTGGAACTTTTTTTCATCTCTGTCAGAATACTCGTATATTCGTCGCAATTTCCTAGACTCCAGGACATCTTATTTCTTTGATTCAGTTCAATCTCCTCAACCTTAACTTCAAACGTCAAAAGAATCCTCCTCATTTCTTTAACTGACAACAGCAACTGTAGTGCTCATAAAATATGAATCACCGTGTTGTCAACCTAATAAAACATCACGCATATGAGTTGTCATAAAAGCGCGAGTTTATGAAAATTTGACAGCGTTCTCACAGTAGATATTCTTTTATTCAACTTCAACTCATCCTTACATTTCAGGTGGCCATTTTCCCTAGAGCTTTCTTTAAAGTAGACATTCCTCTCAGGAAGAATCCATTGAAGACCGTATGCCACCTGTATACCCATTACTTGTCTAAAAGGCATCCATCCATCCATCCCCAAACCGGCTTCTCTTTTCATGGAACCTTTAAAAGGTCCCTCTCCATTAGATCAAAAAAACCAAATTCAACGCAGCTTAACTACAAAAAAATCGAGGAAGAATTCACTTTCTAGACAAGGACGACGACTAAAGCACATTTTTTCCCACCTCCATCGTAACAGGTGCTCATCCTATCTGGATAGATCCTTAATATATGGGTTGGAGGGGGGTAGAGAGGGTATAAAAAAGGGATGATGATGGGTTTAGCAATGCTAAGGTGAAGGGATCATTATGTTATCATTTTGTGCAAATCCTCAATTTAGAGAGATATTCTCACCTTTGCAACTGTTTTGCTATTCAATGAGCTAAGGATATCCTCGAGGAAACCTTCTCCGATTCCCGTCTTCATTTCCTCGTTTTCCTTGAATTCTGTACTACGAGCTACATGCCCGACAAAACTCTAACCGACATACGAACAGAATCGCATAGCCATGTTGAAATTGTATCTCGTTAAAGTCGAAATGTGAAATTCTTTTTTTTTTTTTTTTCGTTTTGCATAAAACTGAGGAAACTGAAAACGGAAACGAAGAAAATGGCCCTATGGAAGGTAGGGTAAAGAGGACAAAAAAAAAAGTTAAAATAAAATAAACCTAAGGTCAGATGTAGAACGACAAAAGAATCAACTGAATGTGTTTCCACCCCTAAATCTCCCATCCAACTCTCGAAGGTTACAAAGAGACATTTGAACTTTTCCTCAGGTGACCTTTCGCTGTTACTTTAAGCATTGAGGATTGGCTTTCCTCCATTTTCTTTTGAATTTTTTTATATTTTCCTATTTTTGATTTCAGAATTCTTTTACATCATCTGACCCTCATTTATTGGTCTCCATAAGGAATCTTTAGAATCTAATACTCTGTGGAAACTGGAGAATCAAAGTCAAGCGAGTCAAAGCAGGCTACATACTCCAGTATCTGACGCAGGTGGAGATGTTAAAGATGTAAAAGATGTGAAAGATTACGCAAACTTTACAGTCCATTTCCAGGTCGAGGTGTAATAATCTGTTGAGGGGTAGTTTTGACATTTTATTGCATGTAAAAGAGCCAGTAAAATCTCCATTTAAGGGCGAGACTTCTGTTTTTTATTTATTTATTTATTTATTTTTTTTTTTTAAGCAAGCTCTCCTGGGGAGGGGGAATCCTTAACCGTCATTTGAGGTTACTTTAATACTTGTGAAATAAATTTCTGTGTACTGAATGTGTTTTCTCGTATTCAGAGGTATTCAGAAGTGTTCAGGAGTATTCAAAGTTTAACGGCCAAAGAATAAAAGTACGCGCGGATTTTATTCGGAAAGCTTGTGCTTCAAGGTGATGTCACCTGGTGTAGGGTGTTAAATCTTTAGTTTTATAGACTTAGAAGACCCAGAGGTGAACCTTTAGATTTAAGACTTAAACTGACTATAAAACTTTATATATAACATATGAGGTCTGTTTTTTGTTTGAAGAGGGAATCTGGAAAGCCATAAATTTTCCATGACGGCTGGTGGTAAGATGATTGACTGAATCGTCTCTTGCAGATTTTTTTTCAAACCCAATAACACAAAGTTCAAAATGTATGGCGCAAATGGGACCTTGCAATGGCTCATTGCTTCAGACGATCTTTATTCAAAATTCGTCAAAGATGTCATTAAAAGAAGTACCTAAGTGACCTGGGATTCCCTTCATCGTAAGCCTATATCTACGAAAGGTTTGGATGATATCAGAGATAGAGATAATTGTCATTTGATGGTTATCGTGCATATAATGTTTGTTTGTTCCGAAAGTTAATTAAGTAATCCTTGCGATTTCTTGGTCTTAGCAACTATGAGACTGTTATGAGGCCCGATAGAAAATTTGATTTCTTTATTACGAATAAGTAAAACATGTATCTTCTTTGCTAGATAACTTCGGAATGTCTATTTATTGACATCTTACTTATACACTGGGCAAATATCCATAGACACTCTAATATTTTAACCTTAGGCATAATATCCCCTTGGACAAGTATCTTTTGTCTGACCATAAGTTCTTCCGAAAAGGAACTTCTCAGCTTCACAAGAAAAAAAAAAGCCACACCTCTGAATCTTTCAATGAGTTCAGGAATAGGCCTAACCAGGTGCTTGGGCCTACAGCTCAGATGGAAATAAATAGTTTCAAAGCGAAATAAATAATTTCTTGTTACCCTCTATTTCTCGAAAAAGGGCTATAAACTCAAGATAGAGTCTACAACCTAAAGCCATGCTCTCACAATCGTGAAAACAATTCTTACTTATGGCATAGCCGTTAAGTAGCCTGCTCTGAAAGGACGGACTAACATTAACCTCTCTATAGACTTGTTCATCGTGCAGATCGTAATTTACTCTGCCCTCTGGCCGAAAACCACCAATAGAGAGAGCTAAGTGTCTACTACAGTCAGTCTATTAAGTTGCATCGCGGCTTGTTGTTGACTTAAGTTGATTTCAACTATCGGATTCCAAATAAGAACAAAGGAAGGCAAGGCGAAGTCTTTCTCAGTAAGTCTCTCTCCATCTTCACAGTCGGCTTTAAGACAACAGAGCATTTGTGCAGCGATCTTCTCGGAGGACCTCTACATACAAAAATTTCTAGTCGCCCACATATCGTACGGTCTTTGCTATTCATCAGGTTGGTAGTTGGCTCAGACTAAATCCAGTACCCTCGTCGGAAATTGCAATATACATAATCACTTAAGCAGCGATCAGGTCACTAATTTCGGACACTTCAGTTTCGGTTAGGATGTGTCAAACCCTTCCGTGAGTATGAGATAGCTTGTCATTTTTTCAAGTTGGGGCCGACTCCCACTGCGTTGTTATTCTGCAATTAATTCAAAGATTTGTCGGGCTAAAGCATTAATGAATATCCACTCTAAAAAATTTTCCCTAACTATCGTTGATTGTGTAATCGAATTCTTCTATTAAAGCCAAAGTTACTGTGCAGCCCACACAACTCGTCGTTAAATCTGCTCCAATTCTTGATCAACGCAGACATGCCCAAGTCACCCGAAGGATTTCCTCGTCTGCTCTTGATGAAGTTTAAAGCTCTGTAACAGAGGGTATGACTGAGATGATGGAAGTCGTCTAGATAATGCTTTGTTAAATATGTATATAACCAAAGAAATAGGGATTGGCAAAGAGCATTTTCCGCCTGATATGTGTGCTGTTATAACTAACTAAGTTGGCTCTACAGTCCGAGATGAATTTGGACCACAACCGACAAGCCCATCCAGCTAGCATGATCTTCCGCCAGCTTCCTTAACTGCCGTACTCCAATTTGATTGAAAACCCTTTCCATGCTCACCTTTAATGCGGTAGTCCTATGATGCGCCCATGTTTAACATGGTTCAACCATGTCAGAGATTGGATCTGATTAGACTGATGTCGCCGTGCCATAGTACAACTCGTGATTGGATCTCATTCTCTGTGCTCCGTCAACACAAATGGGACCGACAATCACACGCAGTACCTAGATGTGCAGAGACCCGGACTACCTGGCAAATTGTAAAATACTTGTGCTTGTGAATATCTCTGTATAAAGTATTTTAGTTGACAGCTTGTACGAGGCGTGTTTAAAGAGTAAGGTGACTTTATATTTTGATAAGAAAAACATATTCATTTACTCACCAGTATTAATGTTGTCCCCTTCAAAGTAATCCCACTCAGATATAATACACTTGTACCAACGCTTTTTCCAATCCTCGGAGCAGTCGAAGAAGTCCTTTCTTAGGTCTTTTCAGTTATGAGAATAGAAAAACGTCGCATGGGCCAAATCCGATGAATATGGTGGCTGAAGCATGATTGTCGAGTTGTTTTTGGCCAAAAAATCCCTCACATGCAACGACGTATGAGCAGGTGCATTATCGTGATGCAGAAGCCATAAATTGTGTTTCCACAATTCCGGAGGTTTTTTCTTCGTTTTGCTTCTCGCAAACGGCGCATGACTTCAAGGTAATACGTCTTATTGACCGAACGACTTTGAGGTAAAAACATCTGATGAAGTACGTACATTACTCGTGTTATCTGCGAGATACCAGTTGCTATGCTCGAACGAGTCACCCAAAATTGGAACTTCAAATGGACCATCACAGACGTAGACGTGGCCAACATTTACCTGATATCATTTTCAAAAAGTAAATGCCATGAATTGTTCTTTTAACTGATAATAAAAAATTTAATCTCACTTTTCAAATTTATGTGTTTTATTTTACATTATAAATCTAACCTCACAATGAATCAACCTATATATCCCCATGATTCGTCACCAGTTATGACCCTCTTGGAGCAAGTAAGGGTCATCATTGACGTCATTCAAGAGCTCCTAAGGAATGCTCATACGGCGGTTCTTCTGATGAATATTAAGAAGTTTTGGAACAAAACAATTTTTTTCACAGCTTCGACGTTATCATCTTTTGCTGATGAGCTGGGGCGTCAAGAGCAAAGTTCGTCATTGGCCTCTTCTCGGTCATATTGGAAGAGCTTGTGCCACTTGTAAACATTTTTTTTTTTACTTAGAGCAGACTAACTGCATGCCACTGTCAACATTTCAGATGTTTTAGAGCACTTGATTCAATTTTTTCCACAAAATTTGATGCAAATTTCTTTCTATCTGTCAAGTATGCTGTATACTTGAATCTGCGAAGATATTTTTATGACATTTGTACTAACACAGCAAAAAAAAAAATCGAATGTCCGTTGCTCGAGAAATTTCAAAAGTCAGCTTACTTTGAACACAACTAGTGGTTTGATGAGTACCCGGATTGGAAGATAGGTAACGCTACTGAGCCAAAATGAGCGTACCATCATTGAGTATAACCTCTTTTAGTCCGCCTGTCAAAATTTGGTGACAATCCGACGCTTAGTTTTGTTTTGAAACCCATTTCAAAAAATATTGTTAGTATTTTTTGCGACCATATCAAAAGAACACTGTCGCACCGTGATCCGATTTTTGTTTTTGAGTTGTAAAATCTGCGAGGAAATCAAGCCCATTCTCGATGGTGTGTATGAGACCCATTCACCTTCCCGTACAACTGGAACAAGATTACGATTGGTTTGCAGAGTTTCGCCGTAGCTGTACGTCGGTTTTTGATGAACCGCGCCCAGGCGGCCCAAAAACGGTTACCACTGAGGAAACCATAGACAAAAACCATGATCTCGTACAGGCATGCCGCCAAGTAAAAATTCGCGAGTTGGCTGAGATAGCAGGTATCTCAACTAAACACGTTAGCCATATTCTGCGTGAGATTTTGGACATGAGAATGCTGTCCGCGCGATGGGTGCCGCGTTTGCTCACATCGGAAAACAAGCGCAATCGTGAGACCACTTCAAAGACGTGCTTGACCCTGTTTAATCGAAATTCGGAGGAGTTTCTGCGTTGATTCGTGACCATCGATGAGATATGGATTCATTGGTACATACCAGAATTCACCACACCGGTGAAGGTGCATCAAAGAATGCGAAGACCGTGCTCTTCCAACACGATAACGCACCAGCTCACACCTCCGCAGTCGCCACAGCCAAATTGGTCGAATTGCACTTCGAGTTGCTCCCCCATCTTCCGCATTATCCAGATTTGGTTCCCTGTGACGTCTTTTTGTTCCCAAGCCTTAAAAGATCGTTCGCCGGAAAGAAGTACGGGTCGAAATAGTATTTTGCAGGCCAACAAAAGTCATACAATACGGAGGGTTAAAAAAGTTGCAGCACCGCTGGAAAAAGTAAATTGTCAAAACCTAAAAAAGTTGCGTTGTTATTTCTTATCCGGGTATTCATTAAATAGCTTTCGTATTAACAATTAGACCAATCTCGCCGTCCAACTTGCAAACAGCCAACGCGATGGATTCTCCAGATAATGGCTGTATTGTATTACATGCGAAAGCTAATTGTTGAAGGATAGTGCATCTGGTGTTCACATCACGAATGCACAAGCATTTTTCACAGCCTTCCAGTTATCACTGAAAATGTGCTCTTGCCTGTACGGCAAGATAGTTCTGAATTAGTGGCGCACTAGACGTAATACATTTGAGTAGTCGAGTGTTGACAATGTCAGAGCAAAGTGTGGTTGACATAAAATGTCGGGTACGGGGTTTTCCAAAATAAGATACACTCTCTGGTCTATCTCCATGTTGTCGATTTAGCTGGATTTTTGTTCCCTGCCAAATGTAAGTCAGCTAGATAATCAGTGATAAGAATTTTAATGAAGTAACTCGCTTCCAAAACCCAGCATCGATAGGCTTTGCAGAAGCCCATAAATCGTTCGTTTTTTTTTTTTTCATTTCAACCTTCAAGTCCGTCAACCTTCAAAGATGTGATTAAGCACTTCGTTCTCTCGACCTGCATTAAGAGTCGCCGCGCAAATGCCAGATGGCATGTGATGACGGTGTTTTTTGGTACATTATACGGGTACATGGAAATTGTGTTTTTCACACTTTTCTCTGACCTTGACGATAGCATCAGAACTACACTGCATCTATAGTACATGCTTTCAGTTGATTTGATTAAGGATCGCGTAAAGGGTCTTCCGAGCTGGAGGAGTCATTTAATAGTCAAGGGTATGTAAAATGATTCAAAGCCTAAGAATAGGTGAATCACCACGAAGACGAACGGAATGGATCGCAAAAGAACAATTCGATTTGGATGTGGAATATAAAAACCATGGTGCGAAGGGAACCAGAAGCAAACAGGAGTTAGAGCAAAAGAAGATGTAAGCATTACTAAAAGTAAGAAGTTAGGATAACGTAGACTTAAGAACTCAAGAACAAGCTGGATCTAGAGGGAAAAGTGTCAATCATATATCTTTATGAACCAACCAACAGGTCAGTGCAGGAAAAATAACCTTGTCATACGCACCCGCAAGTCGTCACCGACAAAGAGTCAGCAGCATGAAGAGTCGCAATTGCAGCCGGCGACCTAAACGCAAGAATAAGAAACAAGAGTAGAGCCCATGAGACTATGGGAATATACTCTGAAAGACAACGGTATACGTTTAATTGATTACTGTATACACAACCAGCTCTTGCTTAGGTATTCCTTTTTTTTTTTTATATAATACCGTGCGCGCACCAAGGGGATATGAATAAACTTTTACTGGCTTTTTCTCCAGGGCGCGGGCGGGTGCTGTAGTAGTTTGAAACTCAGGTGTATTAGGTTTCGATATTTTTCCCAGAGGTGGTTGTCAAACTGGACGGGACGAGCTAGTACATCCTCAACCAGTGGGTCTTAAGTACGTGTTAGTTGTTAGTTCTTTACATTTAGTCCAGCCAGCAACCACTCCAACATCAGTGTTATGCCTTCATGTCAGAGTTGACGCCGACGGGATTTTCATATAACTACATACAAATTCTATGAAAAGACTTTTTCACAGAATTGCCTCGCACGGGATTCGAACCACGACCCTATGCATATACCACTACACCACGGCCACCCCATAATCTCCTTCTAATCTCATATGAAAGCATTAAAAATTACCTTCGAAGGGGAAGGAAGAGAAACAGCCAGAATGTTAGACTATTTCATTTACCCACAGAACGAATATAAGGGATGTGAAAGCCATAACAGGAGCTGAGTTAGGCACAGACCAACGTTTGCTCCTATGTGATGTCAGATTTAGAAAATCGCCAATCTATCAATCACAGAGCAATCAGTTCAAAAGCTGAAAAAACAAAAGAAGAAACCAAACATTAACAATACTCTGGAGAGCTATCGCGAAAATTCAAAGCTAAAATCAACGATGACATGGGATTAGAACACAGATGAAATAACCTAAAAGATGCACTACGAAAAAATTATGCAGAAAACTAACGATAAACACTAAGAAAAAGGTGGCTTTGTTCCTAACTTGAATGCACCTAAAGTCCGCCTTTCACCTGGTACCAAGTCAACACATTTGGGAGACACTGGATACAAAAAAAGGTGCAAAAAGGTTAATTGACGCCATTAGTGGTAGGATAAGACCCAAAAAGCATCATCAAACTGGATGGCGAGAAATCAAGACAGGGCGACAATGTACCTTTGAATACTTATATGGGCTGTAGATGCGTCCAGGAGGTGTTAAATCACACCAAAAAAGCAATGTCGGCATCCTTTCAAAGCAGCACAACACACCAAACAAAAAAAAAGAAATTCAACTCACGTAAACCTTAGGCTATAGTCACTTCAATAGCCCCATATGGAGTCAAATCCCCACCACTACTCGATTAACACCTGAAACGTTTTCAAGGGACAGTGATGAGATTCTTGAGAAGAGTTGCATGGAAAACCAGAAGGGACAGGATAAAAAACGAGAGACTGAGAGAAGAAACTGGACAAAAGAAATCGATTATTACACAGGTGAAAGAAAACCAATTAAAGTGGTTCGGCGACATATAACGAATGTCTGACCAACCAGTCCAACACCAAGAGGTACATCACGAAAAAGATAGAAACAACGTATCCAAAAAATATCACATAAAAGGGGGGAAATCAATCATGGAAATGAAGAGGATCAACAGGAAAGAGTGGAGATCCTAGAAACACCGGGGCCACTCACCCACGCCTAGCGTCAAAGGTAGTTATACATTTTACGATCACGCTTTTCGTGATAGCCATTTGCTAGAAGGCAGAAGGACTTACACAAGTAAACAAAATTTTCGGCTGCAGTTGCCCTTTGTCGCCTTTAATAGAATTGATGCTGGCGACACAGGACCTCTCAAGAGATTAACAGAGACTCAATCAGAAAAGGATTTGGCGATTGCGATTGTAGCGTTCGGCGTCAAACTAGCTCACAATATTAGATCGCCTTTGCAATAGTCGGAATATCCGGTAATAGTCCGAGTTGTTGGACATCAGCAATACAGCAGGAGTGCCTGTTGTCGACAGCAACGTGGTCAGTTTGGTTGAGGGTTGATTGATCAGGAGGTCTCCAAGTCCCCTTATGAATATGGTGATGAGGGAACCGCGTGCTAGCTGTGATAATGTTTCGTACCACCACAAAGGCGATTAGCCTGAATCCGTTATCGAAGTCAATTTTTTTTATTTAAATATTCAATTATCAAGGGTGGCTTTGACTCAGAACAGAACCTCTCAGCTATACTTCTATAAGCCAAAGGGTCAGTTTCATCATCATGTCGAAATGATGATTGAAAAGCACACTTTGATTATGATAGTAATGGCAAGATGCTCAACATAAATGACGTTTTTGATTCTCTTGAAAAAATATCTCCTTATGGGCAGCCTGTGCTACTTTGATTTTCGCTGACAATTCGTCAATTTATCGTCTAATGATTTAACCTTGTTGGATGGGCAGCATCTGTAGAGTCAAAGTTAGTGCTTGAATACTTCATTCCTCTCATTTGGTTAACTAGGTTTTGCTGACCAGATTAATCTTCTTTCAACGTCTTTGAGATGATCGTCTGTGCCCAAAACCAATCTCCTACTTGGCTTCTTCTTACATAGACCTCTTTCAACTACCCATGGTAACTATCAGTTGTGATCGATCCGACGAATTGCATCTCGCTTAACTCCAACGTTTTTAACGTAAAAGCCCTGACACCTTCTCATTTCTCAGTGGGCTCTGTCAAATCCGAGTGAGTCCCTGCAACTAAAGTTCTAATGTTTCTGGTGTTTTTGCCCATCGCTTACTTGCCTTCGTTCACTGTCTTGGACTTATTGCATTTGACTGCTGGACGACTTCATGACTGCCTGTGGTTTTTTGTTCTTTTAAGAACAGGTTCAATCTTTCCGTTTAGAGCTGAGATTCATCCAAGCCACGTCTGCCTTTCGAGGCACAATCGAGAGGAGCATTCACAAAGGGCCTTCTTTAATAACAGATATCCCATCATTCACAACGTTTTTATAACAAAGTAAGCCTTTCCCAAACCTTCTCATATTCACCTTCTATTTAATCAAAATCCATCCATTAGTCGGATGGTAACATTAATCATGGCAGTCCAAATAGTGGCGACCCCCTAATTACAGATGCACCTTTAATCCCGGCGATGATGGCAGGCAGCGCGTTAATGTTTCAGCTGTCCCCCTAAAACCACAGAAGGACTTGTATCCATGTGTGTGTACTTAGAACTCCACCATTGTACATACATCCACGGTACACACGTCATTATGTCTAATTAACGACATCGCCTCTAATTATACATCCATCCGTCATAGGCGCAGTCATTACCCTTTTACCTCAGCAATCGCTTGAGCTTATTGCCCCTTGTCTGTCGGTCTTTGTGCTGCGGCCAAAGATTCTTTCTACATAATCATCTCTGTCATGCAAGCGCATCAAAAACGCATTTCATATCGTTTCCATAGTTACATCATAGACATTGCGTTGCCTAACTATTGACTTACGAGTACAAGTACTCTCGACTCCTTCAAGACTTCTTCCCCCAACTCCTACCGCAGCTGGTTTAATTAACCTAAAAACCCTGATTACCCGCTGGTCATTACTATTGGTATCCAACACAGATAATTTTCAAATGCCTTATGTAGCTTAACCGCGACCAGATGCACCTCAACTAGACCACACAACCCAACAGCAACGAAATGAGCAGCGCCTTTCCAGAAATCCAAAGCGAAGGCCCAAAGTAAAGACTTAACTTTGGAACAAGTTATCCAAGTATTAATTCACCAGCTCTTGTGGCATGTTTTATGCATGAATGGCGAGTGGCCTCCTTGGCAGCGCCTGCCTTTCCCACCATGACAACAAAAGACTCAAAATGGTAACCTTAGCTTTATCAAGTGAAACGTAAGATTAACTTTAGTATGGAGGCAGAGGTGGGCTGCAAGTTGCATTGAAGGTAGACTAGAGCTACACCAGAGTTGCACTGGAGGTGGAGACTAAAAGAAGGTTCCAATTCCAAGTTCCAAGTACGTGTATGGGAAGCTCTTCATTGTGGTTAATTGTAGCTCTTCTCTTGCGAAAAGGTTATGATGGAGGTGCTGCTGCTGTTCTTACCCAACTTGGTGGCCCCAAATGAGGTGGTCGCCATCGTTGTTGCAACTTGGAACCGTCATCGTTAGAACTCAGTGCATTGTGTGTGATGGAGTGTGTGTGCACTGAACGTGCGGTTATTAGAGACATCATTTTCGTTCCGCAGAACGGTATTTTAACAGCAATTAGAAGTTTTTTCTATGTTTTTCTATGTTTTTAATTTTTTATTTTTTATTCTCCTTTCTTCCGTTTAATGGCCGTAGGGTGCAGTTATGCATATTTCATTATGAGACCCTCCAGACCTTTGGTACTACCTGAAAGAATTTTTTTTTTTTTTTTGTTGTTTTTGTTCGTGCTATGAGTTTTTTATGAGCTCGAGGTGAATGCTGGCCGGCCATAGCAAAGGGGATGCCAAATTGCTGTCCCTTCTTTTATTTTGCTTTTGACTAATGAACTGATGAAGGTGACACTGATGGTAGTTTCAGCCTCAAGCTTCTCCTCCCCCTGGAAATGTGGTCTTAATAGAGAACATGGCATACTATAGAACAAAAAAAAAAAAAAAAAAAAAAAAAAAAAAAAAAAACAGTGATTGGACCATGGTAGTCTGATTTCTGGTCTGGAACCTACATACATAGACATGAATAACTTTGTGGCTCAAGGCGATTTCAATATAATAAACCGAGTTAATGTTCTTGTTTATGTTGTTCTTATTATTTGGTCACTCGTAAAAAACATGACCAAAGTTGTAAATAGATTTTCAGAAACGAATAAGGAACTTTCAATGAGTTTGGAACGTACGGGGAGTTCTGGTAGGTCAATGATGTTAACTTTGTTGACGAAAATGTAACGTGCTACATGACATGACAATGACTTTTAATTTTGTGGCTTTGTCCTTAAATTTGACAGGTCAAGAGGCCTACAAGTTTTATGGAACCTACAGTAAGTGCTAGCGACCACTGATAGATCTTTGCATATTTTGGTTTTGTAACACATGCCAGGAACTCTGTCCTCTTGCTCTTAATTGTGAAGTATTACGTGTAAAGGCCAGAATTGAGGAAGTTCCGAAACTTGGTAAACTTCAAGACTACCTCGAGGTTGAAATGTTCAAAAAATAAGGGCACAATCACTGGGTCTTCCTTTGTGCGAGCATTGTGAATGGTACCATATATTGCTATAAGAAACTCTAGATTACATGAGGCTAATGTACGCCAGTGTGACAATCGAAGTGAATTTGGTGTGACCTTCATTAGAGTGCTCGCTTAAGGCTTCTCATGACTAAAAGATTCAACTCCAAACAAAGAATTGTATTTCTGTATCCGCATACTGAAATCGTTATTGCGGTCGGCTTCCACATTCTGGACAGACAACACCCGAAGGACGGTGTGTTGAAATTTTCGCTGCAGAAAATAATTTAATCCAGCTTGTGAATGAGCCTTGTTGATTTGTTTTTAACTTCTCGCGCTGATAAGTACACTGTTGATGTGCAGTCCCGTCTAGCCTCATCGGACCATTGTGTCATCTCAGCTAATTTCTCGCACACGGATTCTTAAAAGAACAGTATTGCAATACGAGAAAGCCAATTGGAGCGGACTTATGGCAACATATTCATTATAATTTTTGGTGGTCGTTATGTCTTCTCGATAACTACGTGCATGCCGCTGCTGATATGATCACAGACACTATTATTTTTGGAATGAGATCCTTATCCTCCATCGGATGAATTGTATCAAACCAAAACAATAAGCGTGGTATGACTCGAAGGAAAATCGAAAAAACTTCAAACGTTCCGAGAAGGACTGCAACCTCTTTTTTTAGCGTGTGAAATTTCAATGCGACCAAAAACTGCGGCAAAAAATACTACAAAGTCCCAAAGGTAGCAAAAACGGTTGGTCGGTCGTCAAAAACATCAGAAATTTTGCCTCACCTTCCAAACCAAGGCTCGTTTACACTGACATCCCTGCTGTCAGCTCTTTGGACAAGACCAATCTGTATGCTGCACACTTTGCAGCCAGTTCAACACTTCCAGATGTTTTTTGTCCCCGTTTACTCTTGAGTGCGTCGAATATTCAATGAATCGAATCCACTTTCGCACTCGTGTAGCAATAACAGTAGATGGAAAGCAGAATTTATCCAGGTCGTCCTTAAAAAAGGCGAATCTTTTTCTCTCTCTTCCTACAAGCCCATTACATTTACGTCCCTTCTTTTCAAGGACATGGAAACTCTGGTAAACTGTCATCTCATGAAATTTCTCGAAACATGGAAGTTTTTTAATGACTGGCAGTACGATTTTCATAACAACAGGTCCACTAGTAATTTAATGGCAAGTCTCACCGAAAAGTAAAACCAACGCGTATATCAATCTGGTGAAAGCAAGATAGTTGCATTTGATATTTCTGAAGCATTTAACTGAGTTTGGCATGAAGTACTTTTGTTGAAAATGCGGCCTTTTGGGATTGGTAGCTCTCTTCTTCAATGGATTAGAAATTACCTTCTTGGAACGTTCAATTCAAATTGTTTTGGATGGTTTCAAGTCTGTTATTCACAAAAAAAAATGCTAATGTACCTCAGGGCTCAGCTCACCTGGCCCTGCTGTATTCGTATTTCATGGCTAACGGCAAGCCCGATCTTACGGAAATATCATCTGAAGCAATGACATCAGAACTCCGGTTGCTTGACGAAATTGCCTCTACTGTACTCAAGACTGGCTTAAGCTAGGGTCTGTGTAATGAAAGTGATGCAATTGGACCTTTACCGGCACTTTGAGAATCGATCTACAATCTTCAGTTGGCGTTTTGTTAGATAAAGTAGAGTCTGTCTTTCAAGGGTTTGAATTGCCTGCGCTATTGGTTAGGGCTTCCATTGGTAGCTGAGTTTCTTATAGGACAGGCGGAGGTAATATGACATCTGTGCCATATTGCCAGGTTCTTAAACTTAAAACCTGACTGTCTGTGTTTATGAATTAGCATACTGCAGGTCATAAAGTTTGGGAATGACATTCTAGTGAAATTTGTGATTATCGTTCACTTCAAATCGCTGCAGCATCTTTAGCGTGAATGACTTTTGCGATAAGTCAATCTACTGCATTAAGATACCGTGATGTACATCGATGATCTTCACAAGCAAGTCTTAGCCAAATTATAGATAACCTTTGAACTTATTTCTAATCATTTAACTCTAGATAATTACTATTGCACATATCCCAACCTCGTAGCCTTCCATGATGTTTTAAGAAGGTCTAGAGGTGAAGATAGAAAAGAATACTGCGAACATAATTTAAGAAAAGCTCTGTCATTGCCAACATAAGATGAACTCTTAAGCCGATTTTTTTTTCTAAATGAAGCCTACCTAACCTTCCTTTACACATTTGTAAATAAGTTTGAATGTTTTGTGAACTTACTTGCACAATCGTTGTCAGATAAGATGACAACTGTCGAAGTCCTGCTAAAAGTGATGAACTCAATTCGTTTTAGTGTGTATCCGGTTAGCAGACATTTTGAGATCGTCACGTACTATAAGGATATATGTGCAGCTATCAGTTACACAAGGATAGTCCCGAGAATGGTAAAAGTGTTAATTTGATTTCACAGCGTTTCATCAGCCAGTGAACTTCATTACAAAAGCTTTTAATATAAGTCAACGTATAGTGGAGATAAGGTGCATCTTCTGAGCTGCTCATACCTATACTATGTGAGGCCTTAAATAAGACCACAGGACATACAACACTTCCCTTAGACGTTCACTTCCGGCCGTTGCGAACTTTTCTAACGAGGATTTAGACAAGAACGACATTAAGTATTTCCTTGTTAAAGCGACCATTCTGGTCCTGTTTAAGTCAACTCTAAAACCGTAAATATAGTTGCAGATGGATGGAAAGATACCTAAAAAATACCATCGCAGTAATGTACGGTGTAGACTTGAGCCAAGATCAAAAGTGACAACAACAGCAGTTCAAATGAGCTCTTTCTCTCCGTTTCGCAAAGTCTGGATCTTCCTTTGTAAAGGGAAGAGACAGAATTAAGTACAAGGTCAAGGGAGTTCTTAATGTACTAGGGAAGTTGGCCAGTCAATTTGGGCAACTAAGAACAATTACTATCAACCGAAAGAAGGAAACAACGGCCTATTCAACCAATTCAATAGGATTCAGATTTAAATTGAACACAAAGAACCAATGATCAGGTAGAGAGGTGTGATACATCCGTTTTGGCTTCTCCGCAGTGCATTTATTCACCGAAAAAAGGAAACTCAATAGGCTTATTCGAGAAATCTGGTGATCATTGAGTTCCTCTTGAAACGATGGAGTTGAATCTGCACCAGGTTTGGTTTTTGTACGCTAATACACCGATGAATGACATTTCTTCCTTCCTATGGGGGAATAATTCAGATTTTACGGTTCCATCGGCAAAGTGCCGCTAAATTTTTCGTCACGTCGTATGCGACTTTGTCATTTTTAAAAGAAGTTCAGCACTCCTTTTTTTTCAAGATTTGCCGCTGTATGGTCTATATGTGATCCCCTGTTGATTACTGACCCGAAATCCGCACAGATTTAACAACTTGTACTACACCCAACATAGGTGAAGGTGGAACTGCTCTGCCATGAGATTTTTTCAGTAGTCAAGGGCGGTTCTAGAATTTAGTGAAACTAAGTCCAGGAACTTAATAACGGCCTGACTATCCAAAAAGATGGGAATATCCTCTGCAGACATCACGTTGTCCTTCTGCTAGGGCAGAGCTTCCTTAATCGCCAAATTTTCCGTGGATAACTATCAGTCTAAAGTTTTTAGAAGGAAAGATGATAGACTTAAAGGTCTGAGGTCATTTGGGACAACATGAGAGCGTATTCCAGCCTTAGGAATGAAAACAACATTGACTTCTCTCCATGACAGTGGAATGTGAACCAATTCTACACAGCTCTTAATGATATTCTCTGGCGTAGGCAGGTTTATATGTGAGGACCTAAAACAGCTTGTCTCTTGTCATTAAACCATGAATTCTAGTCACAGTTGCAGTTAAAATTGACGATGCTACCAAACATTTTTTCAATCACCTCCGCGCTAGATAGAGAGGGCATCCCAACTCAGATCCCGAAGAAAACTCAAGCATTTCAGATCGATATTCACCCCCTCTTTGTCGAAATCAAGGCCGCATATAAAAGCATCTGCAAATAAACGCAGGTCTAGTTTTGGCAACCCTGCCAGAAAAAAATCAATCTCAGCTAGATTTTGATGGTAAAAAAGGGCTTGGACAAGATGATGCTCTGTAGAGTTACTTCCTTACCATCATACTTTTTTTTTTTTTTTCAAAAATCAATGCAATATGTGCTAGTGATTGTATATGCCTGTGACATTGACATCATTTGAAGAGCGGGGCGAACTGTCATTGGTGCGGTTTATTCGTCCGAAAAAGTGCACATTGGCTAACTGAGATGGAGAGTACTGAGTACAGGAGACAGTTGGCCAAAAAAACAACTCTAACTGGAGGTGTTTGTTTGGTAATCAGGGATATGGATATACATATCTCTGCAGTTGTAGTGAATTAACTTATAGCTTTTCTTGTAAATGAGACAAATAAGGTACATTGACTTCATAGCTTAATTAGGAAATGTGGAAACTGGTTCCGGTTGATGAAACATTTCAGTTAATCCTGCAGTTATCCTAGAGGTTGCATCCTTTAATCTCTGTTATTCCCCGATGACGATAAGCAGCTGGCAAGTCGTAAATGAGTACACATATACGAACGGCTGTTCTTCTATAATTTTACACTACGAACCTCCAAATTTGGTCTCTTTTTAGCACAGAATGTTCTCTGCTTTATACTTCCGGCTAGGTATCATGAAGAGTACTTGATTTTTCGCTGAATAGAAAGGGTGATACGAATATTTTCTTCAATTTTGGCGCTTAAATCTTATATTTGATGGTGCAAAGCCAGCGAAAATTGTAGCCTCGTGCTATCGATGACGGTGTACGAGTATAAATCATCACATTCTCAGCGAATCCTTCCATAAATACGAGTTTAAGGTGGCAATTTGTGAGAATTATCGAAATCTTTGTGTCCTACAACGCATAGAATGATTCGAACTTTGGCTGTCTTTTCTTACTCTCTCTTTCACTTTCAACTTACTTGATTGACAAATAAAATGACAATATTTTCCCTCTGTAAAGCAAAACCACTTAATCCCAAACTAAACTTTGCATCCCTAAAAAACTTCAAAATAAATAGAGTTACTCGTATATGTATAAATCTATGTTACATGAAAAAGATAGTTACATTCCATCAACTTCCACTACATGATCTCTCAAAAATATAACATCTGCCAGTCAGAAACGTCAGCACTTAAGTCATCACATGTCTAGTTATCTCTCAAGAGCATTTGAGAATTTTAAATTAAACTCTCGCCATCTCTGGAGATAAGATTTCTAAGAAAGTCCTTGAGAAAGAATTACCCACAAGTGTGCTTGTTTTCCTTCCTCCGTAGGAGGTATGTACTCGTAAGTTCCCCAGATTCATATCGAATCGAGGAGTAAACGAATATCTACCACATCACTCAATTCATTTATCTTTTGAGAGTTACAATATCATGTATGGGATGCAGGATACTGATACATTTAGCCACCACTTGTTCCAGAATTTTCGCAGGAAACAACACCTCGAAATCCTTTACCTTAATCCGAGTTTAATTGTCATCATCTCTAGGAAGAAGTTTCACGGCAAGCAACTAATTCCCAGAGACATGAAGATCCTTGTGGTTTTAGTTTTTTTTTTTTTTTTTGCATCCCCTTTCCGCAGGTAATGTTTATTTGAACAACTTTTCCGCTTCAAAGCGGGAATTCCCCGTAAATAATGGATAAATTCGTGGAAAGGATATTCAAATAACTTGAACAATTACGGGCATTGCTCTTCAGAACATCCTGGTATAGTGTTGTGTTAGATCCGAGGTTCTTCGTCTGTTTTTGTACTTTTTGTTCTTGTTCTCATCCTTTAGTCCCAAGGGGATTTCAAACGGAATTAAATGTGCAACAGAATAAATTGAAAGTTAACCGCTTTGTGGGTGAGGGATAAGGATCAGGATGAGGATGAAGATGAAAATGAGGATGAGGAGATGAGCTAACGAGGTTTTCTTCCTTCTATTGTTCTTTGTATTTTCCTTTCTAAATGTTATTATACTCGTACATCGTGTATCCTGATAAACATTTTTTTTTTTTTTGTTCTTTTCAGTCCAACAGTGATACTAGTTCCAGTTCTAGAGATAGTGGCAAAGAATCAAAGCTTTTAGTGAAGAATCGTAAATCTTCAAAGAAAAATCCAAAAGGTTGGTATTTCGTTTCGTTCTGAATTCTGAAAAGGAGTCCTTTTGAATTGGTTAAGTTACTCAATTTGGTTTTCTTCGATATTCGTTTTAGAGAAAAAATCACCCGTCAGGACGATCAACAACAAGGAGAACAGTCCGCAAATCAAGTGTGTCGTAGTTGGGGATGCAGACGTTGGAAAGACAAATTTAATTCTCACGTATTTGGAGAATCGTTTCATATCGGAGCATGTGCCCACTGCATCAGATATCTATAAAGGTAAGTGGAAGCAGGTATTTGTACAAATTTGTTTAGATAGCATGACTATGATGATGAGCGTTGGATTATGACTTAGAACCTTGGGGATAGAACAAAAAGCAGTTAAAATTTAGGTATTATCCTTTAACAAAGTCACGATTTTTGATGTGAAATTTTAAAAGCCCTTGAGTGGACAGGTTCCTTTTAAGTCCAGGAGAAGTTAATCGAGTTAGAAATTCTATTAGCTGCAGTATTTGTTGGTATAGGGTTTTCTAATAACGACTTGACATTTGAGATATTTAAAAAACTTTATTATTGGCTTGAATTAAAATCAAAACATTTATGAATGGAACTCGACTTCGTTTATATGGCCACCGCGGGCAGGTTTGCAGCGGTCGATTCTTTGGACCCAATTTTCAACGACTCGGCCACACATTTCGCCCAAAACAGCCGCTATTCTGAGCTCTTCCAACGTCGTCGGCGTGTTGGCATAAACCAATGACTTAACGTAGCCCTACAGAAAATAGTCAAGCGGCGTTAAATCGCACGAACGAGGCAGCCAATCGGCTGGTCCATGTCTTGAGATAACACGCTCATCATACTTACTCTTCAAAAAATCGATTGTAGCGTGTGCTGTGTGGCTTGTGGCACCATCCTGTTGAAACCGCATGTCGTCCAAGTCCATATCTTCCAATTCGGCCAAAAATAATCGGTGATCATGGCGCGATAATGCTGACCATTCACAGTAACGTGATGATCGTTATCGTCGACGAAAAAATATGGCCCAATACAGTTATTTTTTGTGAATGAAGTGGTGATTCATGAAGCACATGTGGGTTTTCACCCGATCAATAACGCATATTTTGCTTATTGACGAACCCATTGAGCCAAAAATGAGCTTCGTCACTGAAGATGATTTTGCGATGAAATTCATCATCGTGGCGCATCTTCTCCAGAACCCAATCGGAGAACGTACGATGCTTCAAATGGTCTGTCAGCTTCAATTCTTGAATTAGCTTGATCTTGTATGGGTGTAAACCAAAATCCTTACGCAAAATATGCCATAATGTGGCCTGAGCGATGCCCAATTCTTGAGAACGCCGTGGAATTGACTGATTTGGATCGTTTGCTACGAACGTCTGAGCGGCAGCGATATTTTCGACACTTCAACCAACCTGTTGTCTCACTGACACGGCAACATCACACAACGAATATGTAGACTCAAATTTTTGCACTAAACTTGTTATTGCCTGTCTACTAGGGCGAGAATTACGACCGAAAATTGGAGTTAACACTCTTAAAGTTGCAGTCATCGACTCCAAATATCTGTAAAAAATTTTATAATTTGCAGACGTTGCTCGTTAGTGTACTTTATTATGAAAAATCAATAAATTGACAGTGACAGGTGATGATTAGTGAAAAAGTGCGCTCACAAATTAAATTCAAAGTTGTCAAGTCCCTATTGGAAAACCCTATATTTCTTGTATTTTTCCTAGACACTGCATTCCCGTCATTCTGCTGTATTGAGGAGAACATACAGGCTTGGATGTGGTTGCCCTAAGAAGGGGTTTGGCAGGATAAAACTTTCAATAGGGGTTAAGTCCTAAGCTGCTGAACGATGTCATAATACCCATTCTTTGGTTACCTGTATGATGGCATGTTGATGCTTTCGATGCGGTTCGCATATTAAGACACGTCTTTTTCAACTATTCCGTTTCTAGGTAGGAATCACAGACTTTTCAGGACGGAACGTTAATATTCATTCTCTCTACATATCCTAATCTTCTGAGGCAACAAATGTGCACTTTTTTGAACAGGTTGATGTCTCTCTAAAAATGATTCATTTAAAACGGCAACAATATCATCATCGGCCTTCGCTTATGTCCATGCTTCAGTCCTATAAGGCTGGGATGATCAGGGTCTTCTTTGTGATTTTTGACAGCTATTGGCAATTGATTTTCGGTAAAATTCTAATTAGGCAACGTAATCAGAGTCAACAGGGGAACCAACGTAGATACAATTCACTAATTGCCTCACAGTTGTAGCTGCGTATTTTGACATTGGATTGTCAAGGTAGTGCGTCTCTACTTGTTGCCATAATATTTTTGACGTTTTAAAAGCGCTAGTTATAATTCACAGTGTTCTGTCAATGATATGAATATCATCAGCGTATGAAAGTAGTTGCGCAAACTTTGTTGAAGATATTCCCTCTTAACATTAGTCTTCGTGAGATTGCATGCGACCTTGATGGAGCAGTAAGCGTTTTTCATCGTCATTCTATACAATCTGACGAGTTGGATAGCGATTCTTAAATTAGAAAAGGCTCTGCGTTGCTTGTCTCAATTGATGTTGTCATATTTGGCCTTGAAATCGATAAAGAGATATCGATAGGAACTTATTGGCTCAAGGATCTGCGATAGTGCGAATATTTTGTCAATTGTGGATTTACTTAGCTTCAAACCTCACTGATATGCAAAGAGTCATGTTCCATTTGCCAGGTATACATTCCTTTCACAAAGCCATTAAAAGACTTGAAGTATGCTGTACTTAGTCATCTTCTGTTGACCTTGTTATGCTTAAATTTAGAGATTGTCATCTTTGCTTCATCTAGGTCGAGTGGACGGAACTCTTAGCTTTTATCCCCAAGTTGAATGGTTTGAGCAGCCTGACAGCGGAGTTTGGGTTACATATTTACTCATACGTACTGAGGTGGGGCTACAGTTCGGGGTGAATCTGGGCCTCAACAAACAAGTCACTCCGGTTAGTTCTCTCTTCAGCTAACTGCCTTAAGTAGCGAACTGCAAATCGATTGATGTCCCCTTCTACTTGTGTGGCGATCTAAGGTAAGCTCATCTTCTACTGCATTGCCTCTTCGGGTTGGATTCTAAGAGTCTGCGGGCCTCATCATTAATATCCATTGTCGTAGCCATCTTAGGCGGCTAATACGTAGTTTTCTCACTAGGCCGATGTCGCTGTACAGCTCATATAGCTCGTCGTTAAATCTTCTCCTCTAAAGCTCGTCATCGCAAAAGGGACCGAATATTTTTCAAATAATTTTTCTCCCGATACGACTGAAGATATCTACATGTGCTTTCGATAGAGTCCATAAAGTAGGACTGCGATAATCAAGGGGTTATATAGAGTCCTCTTAGTTTTTCGGGTCAGGGCGTTACTACTCAATTGCATTCTTAGCCCAAAAAAACAGCAAGACTTATGCTTCGTTTTATTTGTACTGAGGTGTTGTTGGCAGAATTCATAGCAGAGCAGAGGTACCTGTTGCCTGTGACATTTTGTCCAATTCGTCGACGTTGTGTATTCCGACTTGTTCAGAGCATATAAATTGGTTTTGCCTTCATTTACCGCTAAACTCATTTTGGCAGCATACTTAGCGTACGCAAGTAGTTGCACCTACTTGAAAGATTGAGCCTCTAGTGTTCGCCTGTGTGTTCCACATAGTTGTTTCAAGTGTTATGTTGCAAAAGTCGGATGACAGCGCGTCACCTTGCCTTAAACCTGTTTTGAAATCAAAGGTCTCGGTTCACGACGTTATTAAACTTGACGGAGCAGCAAGCGTTCTCAATCATCATTCTGCAAAGATGGACGAGTTTTTTAGGGATGGCCTTAATAGCTCGTCTCTATTAATTCTATTGTTTGAGGCCTTAAAATCGATGAAAAAATGGTGGGTATGGTTTTGGAGTTCTTGAGTTTTTTCCAGGATCTGCCAGAATGTGAAGATTTGGTTGATTAAGCACATTCCTGGCCTGAAACCAATATTGTTGTTGACGAAGGATTTCAGACGTTCACACAGTATGGCAGATAAGAATGTGTAGGAGTGTAGGAGACTTAAGTCTCTATAGTTGGCGGCTGTATGCTCTCCACAAAGTCAGTTCTAGCAGTCTCGGCCGGTAAGCTTTCAGGTGCAGCTGATTTGATGGATTTCAGTTTAGATATTGCAATTTTTACCTCGTTTTGGACAGGTTGAGAGAATTTTGAATATCATCGTCTAAGTTGAATGGACTATTTTGCAAAATGTTTGGCTTCTTCGCCGTTGAACAGTCTGCAGAAAATACTTTTCCATATTCTCATCTCTACAGGCTGTTGCGGCGTCTCTGATGGAACGTTGGCAGCGTTGCCACTATTCTTCGGTACTTGATGCTGGCGGCATGGGAGTTGTTTAGAGATTTCGTAATACGCGTTCGGCGAAGACTCGGGCGCTCTTTTACTATTGTAGTTTTTTCTATGGTGTATCTTCTCAGATCCGAATGCCGTTGTCCCTTAAATATTTGCTACAGTCGTCAACAGTTTCGTGTTATCTTTTTAATCTCTTCCGTATGAAATTGTAAGCTGTTTAACCAGGCCCAGACCGCCAGGTCAGTATTAGGTGGAGTAAGGTGGAGAAGTCTTACTCATCTAGTGCTTAAAGGCCTCACCATCCGTCCCTTCTACGAAACTAAGTATTTGGGTGTCATTCTGGATAGCAAACTTCTTCGGACTAAACATGTACACCTGCCACTGCACTAGACGCACTGACAAATCTCCTTCGCCTGGATATTCGCACAATTCGCTGCACTCTCAAAGCCATCTTCTGTTTGTAAAAATGAGTTAGGAAAAAAATTTAGTCGGGTCTTTACGAATTGCTTCAAATCTGATTAAGGATGGGATTTTGGTATCTTTTTTCAAGACAACACCGTTAGAGTCAACGCCTTGTTAAGAAATCGTACATATTACTTGCAATATGAGATATACGTGGACTCCGGTGGGGTAGGAGAATTATCTGCATCTGTAGTGACAGCCGATCTTTTCTTATTGTTATGCTGAACCTTCTCAACTGGAAGTAGTGAGGTAGTTTTAGGATGCACAGCAGTCGGAAAGCTGAATTCACCTAGTCTTATTAGGGTCCTAGATCACAATGCTCAGAGGAGGGTTTTTCATGATTTAAACCTACGTTAAAACTGCCTCTGTTCTCAGTCCTCAGTTATGGCTTTCATTAGCCATTGGATTTGCTGGGCATAAGTTACATACTACTTCTATGATTATCCCGCATACGTCTGCAGGTTCTCAACCTTGTTCTGTGGTGGCTGCGGTTACTGTAGGCACATTATCATTGAAGCAATTACGTATATTTCTTCAAAAAACTGAGAAATTCCAGTTCAAGGAACATACAAAAAGTACAACGGACTAATTCTCCATCTGAAAGCTTGACTTCGATTGAAGAAGGAAAAGTTGTCATGAGTCCACATGATGATGGAGGAAAAAGATTGCAAACACAATCTACCGGAGTAGAATTTCTTGACTAAACTGCTTGAATGAATTCTCGTTATAGAGTGAAGTATGTCACAGTACTCAAGAAACTCATTGTTGATCAGGACCATCTACAAAAAGAACGATATACAGTCGAATAATTAGGCTGCATAAGTGCTGTGCTATGAACAAGGCTCTTTGACTCAAGTCATTAAAAATGTTTCTGCTATGGCTGATATGGGTTTTGTGCCATCTTCAAAATCTGTTGTTCTCCTTTTCTAAAAGGATGGTAATAGCGTCTGTGTTTAGGTAGATTTATTTCCGAAAGTTGTTTCTGGTAAAAATACAAAACCAAATAATTTTACCCTTAACAAACTTCCTTGCTACATATCGAAGTGTCGCCCTATTTCGGAGATATTTCCGCCTTTCTCCCCTCCGGCGTCGTTCAAAGACAATTTGCATTTGAAATTCATCTTTTCCAAACAGGTAATAGATATTGCTCGTTTTTATGAAACTTTCTAACCCAAATCCATCCACGATATAGATGTTCCATCCGTAAAACAAATGAGTCAAAGCCGACATCTCCTCAGATGTGGTTGTCTTTACACAATTCCGTGAGAATTTATTGAATTTCTTTTGAAAATATTTTGGCAATGGAAATGTCGCCATCGTCGTCGTCCTCGTATAGCATCTTATATTGTTTTGTTAAACACACAACAGCACTACAACCCTGAGGCAAATCCGTATGTACTCGTAACTGTGGAGTACCAGGACAACACCTCGTATTTCGTATTCAAATCCTGGAAAAGATTTTTGCAACGAATTTGAATTGTTCATACCCAGACGAGGGTTTTTCAGCTTTGATGTTCTCAAAGACAATTGGTGGTACCTAGCACCTATCATCTTCAACCACAAGGATTCTATTCCAGGAAACGGTATGTAATGCGAAATAGATTGATGTAACCATTACTAGAGTAGGTTTTCCAACTGCTCACAGCAATCCTTTCGATTTGTGCTCATCTTTAAGTTGAAAATAAATAATTCATGTGAAGCAATGTTTTAGACTAGCTACGAGGATATCCTAACATCCTGCAGGAACGTACTACTGCCTCTAGAAAACCATTCAAATTGCATTACCAAAGATATTTCCCGTATCTCGTAGAAGATTCACATGGAACCATTCACTGCATCCGCAAGCAAAACGGAAAGAGTGAAAGAGTGAGGGATTTTTTGATGGAAGTAAACATCTCTATTCCATTGTGCTGCTAGCGGCAACTACTTTCCATGTCCTGTAGATGCATCCTCTAGAAATTCTTCTTTAGCGACACTATTTCTTTTGTGCGAAGCTCGAATGCGATTGATATCTATTCGGTGTTTGTGGAACTTTTAGGGATTTTTCAGAAGGAAGGAGAAGTGAAATTTATGAACCGCAGGACAAATTTTGGATAAGCGATCTGTCTTCAGTCCTTGTCTATTTGTACGGTAATATAGATAAGGAAGTTCCGACGAATTGGCAAATTGGGGGAGTTTTTCATTTGCTGTGAATAAATAGTTGAGATTCCAATTTCAATAGATTGCAAAGGGAATTTCCTTTCTTCAATAGATGAATGGAATTGGTCTAGTGAATAGATGGAATAATGATTGTAAAAAGTTTAAGTAATGAGATGAATTCATTTGAATAGATCCTGTTAACACAACAGGACTCTATTTATAAAGACTTAATTCTCTTTAGAGGAATTCCATTGAGTTTGGTTACTTTTGAGGTTCAACAGTTAGAGCTCCCAACGCCCTACGGATACGGAAGAAAGTAAAAGGATGAGGTGCTGGAAATTTGAGGCATTGAGATCTCAAAGCAAAACCTATCGTCGCGCAACATCGAAAAAGGACCAGGGGGGCAAGACTGTATCTTAGATACCTTTTGCCACATTTAAGGACATGCCAGATGACACAGTTGCATCGTCGTAAATTTTCACATATTAGGTAGCATCAAACACAGGCTGCTGCAGTTAACCAAGAGAATTATATGTATATGGCATGTCATCAATATTCTTAAAGCAGATCTTATCCGGATTGTAACTCACTTATGCATTCTAAAATACTGTTTAACTATTCGCACAATACATCGAGGACACCATAGGTTGTATACATTAAGCTGGCAAAATATTCCATACGCTCCCGTGAAAATCCTCGATCTTAACATCAATTGCAGTTTCAATCACAAAAGTTTTTCGAATTAGCAGCATGCCTACCAAAAAGGAAATTTGATTAAGATAACACTGAATTCCATCTTCCAAGTTCTTGCAAAAACACTTGCTCCCGTTCATTCATATCAAAAAGGCTTTGAACAATGATGACATCTCCACGATCTTCAACTTTCTTCACGAACTGGAAATAAATAACTTCGTCTGTAGCTTTAACATTTTTTCGTTTATTAGCTCTCAACAGTAGAATAGAACTATTGGTAGCTACTGCATAATAAAAAAATAAAATAAAATAAAATTACACGGAGCAATACCTACCCGAAGGGAGGTTATTTACTATAGAACCTAGTCCTAAATGAGCTTTTTGACAAATTAAAGGACACGGGATATGGTGTGGTACGTGTGCAAATGATATCACTCTCTAACATTCTGCAGTATGCCTTTGCCATACCCTTCTTTTGGACACATGACAGTAGCCAAAGCGTAAAACCGGACAAGAAAAATCAAGATTCTCTGCATAATTCCCCGCAAGTTAGAGGGCACTCCTCTGAGTTTCTCGAGGATTGCAAGAAATCTAGAGCTCATCCTGCACAGTAAACAAGAAAGCAAATATTTCAGAATGAAACAGAAAAAAGCTCCAGTTGCCCTCTACACGTGCAAAAGGTCTGAGGGCTCAAAGTAAGTCTTCATCATACTCTTGAGGTCGATTCTCGGTTATTGTATTACCGCCTAATGGCCTACGTTTTGTAAAAATACGGACTAAAAATCTTACGGACGTCGGTTTTCCAAATTTTAATTCAATTGTCACTTATAGACCCATAGAGTGACTTCACTCTACTGTCAGACTGAGAGATACCCTCGGAGGACATACCAGTCTACTAACGTTGCTTCGCCGCCTCCCCAAACCTACTGTTCTTCAGTTAATTAAAGGTGACTTCAACGTAAATTTCCATTTCAATTTATTTCTAAGATGGAGAGTCTCTTAGAGAGCTCCTACAAACAAAAGGTCATGAAAATGATACAAATAAACCTGAATCACGATAGAATAGCCCAGGAAGAGTGGGTCTTGGCATAATCACGAGCCCTACAAACATTCCGACCAAAACAATAACTAGATCTGTGACAAGGTAAAACAGACAGCGATTTGGACATGTGAACGCTATACCTTCTAAGAAGCAAGCGAACGAACAGAAGGCTTCCTGCGGGCAAAGATTAATGGGATCCATTTTTATAGCTGCTACGCAAGACTCAGGTTCACGGGTAGGGCATACCTACTGATGCTGGGCAATCGGACTGCGGATGCACTCCACAGATCCCCATAGAGGAGCAGCAGACTCACTAACATCAATAACAGACTCCACTGACAACATAGGACTAACACTTATCGGAAAGCGGAAGTTGTCTTCATTGTCGACATCACCATTACGAGCAATTCAATTTAACGTACCATCGAGAGTCAATGAGGAATACTCTCATAGCGACCGTCAGGTGATAATACTGATGATCAAGGAACTTCCTAAGCGGAAATTCGTACGTCTTCTTTGATCGGAGACCAGACTTCTAACAAAGGCTAAACACTCTTTGACTGGCGAGACACAACCCAACCAGAATCCTCAAAGAAAATAAAACCACATGCTTCAAAAGTCTCTCGCAAGAAGGCGATATCAATGGGCTTCGCCGTATAAAATACTGATGGGGAAACTGATAGGCTATAGGAGCCCTCCGTGACATGATCGAGAATACTGGGATTCACCTTTGATATCTGCACCTTTTCCCGCAGACATCAGCTACTATGTGCACCATCATTAGTTAAGTCAATCCAGAGGAAATCCTGGATGATGCGGCATGACAATCGACAGCAAATTTCCCGGACCTGATAGCATCCCGAATAAAACAATTAAGTCGGCTGGCAAAAAAAAACCAAACCTCTTCATATCAAAAATTGCTCAACATTCTGCTACCACGAGGAAAAAAGCCCTATATGCCTCTAGGATACCATGGGAAAATTCTAGAGAAGATAATTTACAATAAACTGCTAGCGGAAGCAGAAGCAAAAGGTGCCCTCCCAAATAACCAATTGGGCTTCAGAAAAGAGCGATCAACTGTTGATGCCATACGAGTGGTAGTCGATATAGCAAAAGGTACCATCGAGGGAGGAATATGACTCTACGGCATAAAGGACTACTGTGCAGCAGTTATGTTACGTTATGTTACATTGCATTGAAGTCCATTCGCTCTACATGAGCCACCTCAATCTTTGAACCTTCTGTTTCCGATAAGGTCCCTGCATCTGTGCCATAAAAAAGGACTGGGATTATTAAGGTCTACATATAGTAGGCTCACTTTTGTTGTTTGAGAGAGGGCTTTGCTAATCAATTCCCTTCTAAGCCCAAAGAAGTACCAATTTGAAGAGTTATTCTTTGTTTGATCTCAGCGTTGGTGTCGTTGTCTGGATTAATAGCAGAGCCTGGGTAGACGAAATCCTTCTGTCTCAGACGTCAGTGTCGTTTCTTGTTGACTCCATATAGTTAAAGTTAAAAATGCAAATCGCATAACAACGCGTCGCCCTTTTTAAATCCTTTTTTGTTATCAAAGGTCTCGGTGAGTTCTTTACCGACCTTGATGAAGCAGAGTGCATTCTCCATCCCATCGCATCCATGTCCATGTTATAGCTGGGTACTGCTCGTAGTTCTTGTCCGAGATCTCGTAGAAGCTATCTTTGGTGTTGTCATAAGCCGGAAATCCAAAACTTTTTGCCCAAGTTTACCTCCGCATAGGTGCCGATGATAACAATCGCCTTTACTACGGCGCAGTTTTTAATCTTCTTTTTGTCCGCCCCATCCCATCGCGTCCAGGGTCTCCGCCAGTTGCACTAGCTGCACGTTTCCTATTAAAGGTCGTAACATTCCAGGTTCAAACCCGAAGTTCATTGTCCTTATTTCGTTTGCAGGGGTTGTCAACAGCAGATCCGTCCATACTGGAGGCTTGTTGCTTCGTAACGTAAGTTTTGATTTTCACATGTCCATGCACTTTTACCGGCAGCACAACCCTCAACTTGGAGGGCCAGTTCCATTGTACGAGGGCTGTTGGATGAATATCCGGATTAGAAATGACAAGCAACTATTTTTGTAGGTTATGACAATTTATTGTTTAATATAATCCCTGTCAATCTGATACACTTTTCCCAGCGGTTCTGCAACTTTTTAACCGCTCCGTAAAGTACGTAAAGTAGTTGGCCTGCAGCGGCGACGACTTCCTCGTTCGTACTTATTTCCGGGGAGCAATTCGTAGTGCAATTCGAACAATTTGGAGGTCGGAGGAGCACTTTTTTCTTTGCCGAATGTTGTCGTTTTTTCTTGAAATCGGCGTTAAATCGATCACACCACGCGCGTTCCAAAAAACGGTGGCCACCACCTTTCCGGCTGGACGCACGGTCTTCGCCTTCTTTGGAGCACGTTCACCGGGTAAAAAACATTGTTTCGATTGTTCTTAGTTTCTCGTGTGTACCAATAAATTCATGTCTCGTCGACGGTTACGATTGCGTTTGTTTTCCGGTGTAAGCAAATGCGGCATCCATCCCACGGACAGCTTTTTCATGCCTTAAATCTCGTGCAGGATATGGTTAACGCGTTCAGTTGAGATACCTGCTATCTCAGCCAACTCGAGAATTTTCCCTCGGCGGCATGCCAATACAAGATCATGGATTATGTCTAAGGTTTCCTATGTGGTAACCGTTTTTTGGGCCGCCTGGGTGCGGTTCATCAAAAACCGACGTACAGCCACGGCGAAATTCTTCGAACCAATATTAATCGGTTGTCAGGTTGTACGAGAAGGTGAATGGGTTCCATACACACCATCGAGAATGGGCTTGATTTCCTCACAAGTTTTACCACTCAAAAACAAGAATTGGATCACGGAGCGAAAGTGTTCCTTTTATATGGTCGCAAAAAACACTAACACGATGTTTTGAAATGGGTTTCAAAACAAAATCAATCGTCGGATTGTCACCAAATTTTGACAGGCGGACTAAAAGAGGTTATACTCAATGATGGTACACTCATTTTGGCTCAGTAGCGTTACCCTTCTTCAAATCCGAGTTCTCATCAAACAGCCCTCGTAGATATCCCTAGGACGACCCAAGTAATCCGTTCGGGTATGCGAGCGCCGCCTTTGGTTCATCAGGGCTCGTCCATCACCATCTCTTTTTCACCATTGATTACATATGGGGAATTCATCGCCGTCACGCTTGTAAGTTTGGCAAATTGAGCCCGTTTGGATATCGACCAGTACCCGATGTTTACCCGTTAAAAGTAAATGTGATATGTTGAAACAGTCACAACACTGTGTATCACCAAATTGACACCTTTCATTGCCTACCCTATTTCTATAATACCCAACCAGGATCTTCACTGGATGTTAAATGGAAAGTTTAAGTTCGTTGGTGCTACTAGCGAACACATCCGATTGTATGAATCTCAGAAGGTCCGTATGGCAACCGTCTGACCTTTCTTGACATATTCAGCGTGGACAATTGGTTGGCCATTGCGAAGATACAACTGTTGTGTCAACTTTTGGTTGGCTTTCATCACTCAGGTTAATTGGTTCGTTCTGCTTAACAGTGGAATTTGAATCAACCTTTAGAAGGGATTTCTCCCAATCATCAACACCGACTGTATATCGACCAACTAACCTCGTTATACGCCGTGTTGTACATTAATTTCAGACTCCATGTACTCTACATGACGCAAAGATAGCAACGTGTCAATGTGCATTCAAAAAAAAACTGTAGCCGCTGTGAGGGAAAGCGGGAAATCTTGAGTAATCATTTCAATGTCAATCGCCTTTGTCAATCCACTATGTGGAACATTTTGCAAAAATATCTCGGCATACACTCGTACAAGATCCAGCTGGTGCAGGGATTAAAACCACAAAACAATGATTTGTGACAGCAGCTCGCGGATTGAGCTCGGAAGTAGCTTGAAGTTTATGAGATGAGGTACATCTAGAAAGGACTCGTGCGATTCAATGAAGCCATAATTTTCGTTAGGGTCGTTGGCCACGGTGACTATTTTCATGATTATTTCTTCGAAAATATGAATGAAGTTATGTGACATACTCCCCATGAAACCACTGCTTTATTGAAAATAAGATTCAACAACAACATTATACGAGTACATACAGGTATAGTGTGATGGAATACATCGGTATATTGTGGGTCTTATTGTGGAGCTATGTGTTGTCGTTGGTATACGCTGGTGAACAGAATATGTTTCAGACATAAGAGGTCAATACTCAGTGTGTTGTTGGTGAGATAAAACCACAAATCCATAAAATGGTAAGCGAAAATTGAGCCGAACCGAAAGCCGAGGAAGCATCCTTTCAAGTATCAAGCACATCTCTATATAGTTTGGTTGGCTTGGTTACTTTCGAAAAAAACTTTCTGGAATAGCTCCAGAATATAACGTCGCTGTACGATAGACGAGAGGTTGAGCAATACGCGATCAGTAAAGCTTCCTGTGGGTTATGATATACACGATACGGTACGTAACTATACAGTTACCATAGTATGTGTATGTTTAAAACAGAACTCGATCGCATTTAAACCTCTCGATAAGCTTAAAATGTCAACCATATTCCTCCCAAACGGAGTCGACCCGACTGAAGCTTATCCAAAGCGAATCACAGAACATTTTTTCATAACCACTTTTCAATTGAAACTTTAACTGTGAATATGTTTCCATTGACACATTTCCAAGTCCAAGCCACTGCAATTTTCATGAGTTCAAGTGGTCCCAGACAACCCTTTTGTGCTACTTTCCTCACAACCTCAGAAATGTCGAATACCTACCACTTTTTGCTTTTCCACAGGAGTTGAAAGGAAAAAAATTCACGTACTCGTATATCGCTATCAGAAATCCAAATACTATCATCACACAGGAGGAGACGAGACCAAAACTAAAAATTCCTTGGCATTTACCCCATTCAATTCACGAGCTCATGCATTCGACGAGTAAATATTCCAACCAACGCTCTGTTGCGGTGAATATTTGAACGTTCACTGAATTTGGGTTCCTTTTTTGTCCCCATTCCCAATGAACCAGAGGAGTTCTCCCGTTTTTATTCCACCCTCTTCAACACACCCTCATTCAACTCAAAATAGAATTAAATAGGGAACTTTTTAGAATTAGATGCTGATCCTGCTTCAATAGAGTAGAAGGATACAAAAAAAAGGATTCGTTCAAAATGCTTTTGCTTCAAAAGGATTTCTTCTTCGTGTTTTTTTTTTTTTTTTTTTTTTTTACTCCACTTGTCCTGCTCTGAATGAAAATGAAATTAGAAAAGCAAATTGCAAGAGGAAATGATGATAGAAGCTATTGCCACCATCACAGCCACACAGTGTTTATCCTTTTAAAGGAAGAGTCGATGAAATTCGATGGAATTTTTCTAGTCGAAATTGATTTAGAATGAAAGGTGTGAAAGCCCCAAAAAGACTGCCATAAACAAAGGGGATAAAGTAGCTCTGAATATCTGAGAGAAAAATAAGCATCAACTGGCCTGGTCTTAGAGGATTCTTCCTTTGAGATTTTGCAAGTGAAATGAGATTAGTAGTGTGGATGATGAAAGTGAGTTCTAGTCGACATTAAGAGAGCCCCATTGACTGTAGGCTTGAAGTCATTTGTCATATTTTAACGCCTAAATATCATGACTGCTTGATTAATAGTTGACAAAATTCAACCTGCCATCTATGGCCTATCTATCCATCTACTCATTTCAATCGGAAATCCCAAAGCCCTTAACCAGATTCACTTAAGTCCATCTTCTTTGAGGCGTCAAATATTATCTGCTAACGTCATTGATGTTCATTACTCACCATTGGCAATGCTGTTAGCCATCTTCAAACACAAAGCTATCCTTGACTTCAGTTCTAATTGACCACACCCACTCAAACGCATTACCCACTTCATCGTTGCATCGTCTCATAAATTTCTCGAATTTCGTCTGTGCTCGACGATTTGTCACGTAATCAGCTCCATGTGCGTTTTAGTCTTCCTACTCATCTCATCCGGCTAGTCACTAAAATTTGATCTCGTCCAAGAACGAACAGACAATGTGTGTCAAAGCACGTCACACTACTTGAACAAACTTCCCTTAGCTGACAATAACGATACGCCACATGAAGTCTACCCCGTTTATCTTTAGCTACTGACATTCAGTTCTTTTGACTTTGATACCTCCCTTCCCCATCCCCAGTCCGAAAATCAAGTCGAGTCTGTGTGGGATGTCATCTTTATTTCTCACCTTATGCCACCGGCACTATGATGGTGTTTCCAAAAACGAAAACAACACGAGTACAGATGCCAATAATGATGGCGATGCTGATAGCGCCATTATGTGGTTGGATTCCATGAAAAACTAGCCAGCAATCTGTTGCTTCTATGGGTGTGGGTCGTAGCTTCTGACGTACATAGGTCTGGGATATCAAATGGACAATACATGAGTTCCAGCTCGTGAACTGCTTCCGGGCATTTTATCTCTGTTTCTCTGTTTCTCTATCCCACTTTTGCGGTTTTTTTGCGTAATGACTTACGAGTAGTAGGTGTATCTGCAGCTATCATCACCATCATCATCATCTTCACCTAAAGGTGAATCGTGATATAATACTCGTACCTCGCATGACTGATAAATTATATTTTTCTTTGAAATTTTCAGCTGAGGTAATGGTTAACGATAGTCCAGTGCATGTAACCCTTTGTGATACCGCCGGCCAAGATACTCTAGATCCGTTGCGTGAACTCTGCTACCCAGATAGTGATGTGTTCCTGTTGTGTTTCTCCGTAGTTAAGCCGGAGACATTCCATTCGATCAAATCCAAATGGGCGCCGAAATTTTCAAAAAATCCCGCATCCTTGATATTGGTTGGTACACAATCGGATTTAAGGAGTAACATACACGTTTTGAATAAACTTCAGGTAAGTGGATTGGTATTTGTTAGTTTGAATGTGATTCATGTTTTACCGTTTGTTTTCCAGACTAGAGGCGAGAAGCCGATTTCATTTGCTGACGCTTGGGACCTAGCCAAATCGATTAAGGCGAAGTATATTGAAACATCGTCTTATACTCAGGTAAGAAGGTCATCATCGTGGAAAAGATTTTGAAATTTTTGTTTTGTACTCAATGTGTTAGGTTGGTAAAAATGAATTAAAAAATGGCCGCTAGAGAGATAAACTTGACCTGCCAATTCAGTAAAGTAAAGTCAGTTTTGCAATCGCCATTCTCAAATAAGCTATTGTGAGAGGATTTAGGAAGGAGTTCCGATGTTATTGCGTCCGTTGGCGTGTTATCCCAGCGAAGTGTACCGAATACCACTTCATTTAATCGAAAGATGGCTTTTGTATTGTGGACCATGATATGGATATTAAGGGGAGACAAATTCATCAGAATTCTCAGAGCACACATCTTCTTTTTCAGTTTTAAAGGAATTGACTAAAAACCCACTCCGTTTTAAAGCAGACAGCCGCTTAGCAAGATGCGACAGACTTCATCGTCTCCATATGCCTGTGCAAAGACGTTAGATTTAGAAAAAGGGAGGAGGTTAAAGTATCCATTGAGGCCAATTTAGGCCTTTGTGATAGTTTTTATTGTAAGTTATGGTAAAACTCACCTATGATTCCTGGAATTCTAAAAAAATCGACTGTCTTTGAGTGAGCTATGAGTGATATCTTCTGTCTCAAGATATGGCTTACCTAGAAGACGTAAACGTGTTCTGCTTAGACTGTAACAGTTGTAGTGATATGCTCTACTATTTCTCCGTTCTTGACAGTTGTTTCCTTGAGCTATTACCGTAGTCATAAGGTGTTTTTTGACTCTGCAGTGACCTATTAAGAATCCCGGAAATGACAAGTATACAGTTGTAGGACTTGTTTTGGTCTTTTGGGGGAAAGGGTTGGTAAAAAGTTTTTAGCTTACGTGTTACCTTCCGTTTCCGACCAATAATGGAAAGCCCTGGTTTTTAGCCAGTTGTTTATGTAGCTTTTTAAGGAGCTAATTGATAACTTGCAGAATGTTCGTGACAACATTACCGTCATAACCAGTGCGACCCAGATTAAGTAGAGTCTATTAGACTCTATTGCTGGCTAGTGTTTTGCAAAATATAGCAGAACCAAGGTAGAAAAAGTCCCTTACTACCTAGAAATTATAGCTGTCGACTGTGACGTTACAAGATCTTGTCTTGTTGACAACATATACTGGGTTTTGCCCAGTCAAGATGTTGCAGTCTACAGCAGTGTCTAACTTTGAGCTGAGTTTTTGGGAACTAACTGCTAGGACGGCTTGCAACTTATTATTTTCAATTGTATTGATCGATTCAGTTTCTATTGAGCCCACAAATTGATAGTCATCGCTAGATTCGTCGCTTTTTGTTCCACTCTTTTGTTTTTTTGGATTCATTGTGTTTTTCTTTTGCGCTTTCGTTTCGATTTGAAATGCCACCCTGTCCGGCACATATGCTGGGAAGCTTCTTTAGCTATGTTTTTTGTTAAATAATTGATCACTTCCAGTTGTGTTAATATTTGCTTTAGTCGATGTATTTGGATCACTGTTTAGCTCAGATCTGTCGCCATTCTTCAATCTTCAATCGGCAAAAACAATCAGATTGTTAACTCATAACTCTTGCCGTAAATACTTTTAAACTTTCCCAACATTTCGCAATAATTCATCGCATACTTGTAAACAAACAAAACTTCGCTTGGGTAAAAAAAAAAAAAAACTTAAATTATTAAATCACGGCGTATTTCCATTTGCCTTTGCAAAAAATTCACAAGATTAAGCGCCATTCCAACCGAAACTTACAAACAATGTCATTTGTCATATGATTGCGAAATCAGCCTTTCAGCAGTCTTTACGAACTTACGTGGTCGGCATAATGAAAACTTTCTGCTCCCAAAGAGGAATCCTCCAAAATAAGTTTTTCTTTGCCTCAAAAACGCACATAAATCCTTTCTTTTCGAAAAATCGTAACAAATAATGTATCCGGAAAAAGCATGTAAAATCACCCCTCAAGTTTTCCGAGACTGGATGTGTATGTCTTTTGCTTTAAACAAATATTTACTTCCGCGGGAATTTCTAAAATAAATCACAAAAATTCCCTCATCCAAGCAATGTGGCTTTCGAAAAATTCACCAGAAAACTTCACCGATAAGAAAAGTAAAACAAAATCAAAAACAATGTTTCAACAAATTTGAAGGGACACCCCTTGCCAAACTTTTCAATACCACACATAAGCAAATATCCCTCTTGTCAGCTGGTAATTTGTGATTTAAGTTTTGCCTTCTCTGACAGAAGAATGCCAGGTCTGTATCCTTCCAACTCTTTCAGCCCTCCGAAGTTGGTGTAAATGTAACACACGTTTTATTAAGAGGAAAAACTTTTTATTATCGTTCTTCTCTGTTTTATTGCCACCCTGCTGCACGGCACTTTCTACTGTTTGTGAGTGAATGTGTAATGAAAAGTCAACAAAAGCAACACGTTGAGTACAAATGCTAATTTGGATTTCCTCTCTCGGATTGTTTTTCCTTGAGAAACAACTAAAAACTAAAATTTAACTTTTTCCGTTTATTTTTTTTTTTTTTTTTTTGCAGGAGAGTGTAAAGGACGTATTTGACAGCGCTATTTGGGAAGCTTTAGCACCAACGACCCTACCACCAACGCCGCCTATGTGGAAAAAGATATTTTGTCTTGTATAATCATGTACCTTAGGTCATAAGGGTTTTTTTTATTTTTATTTTTGTTTTTAAATAATTTTTAAATTTAAACTTAAGATTATGGATTTTTTTTTTTTAATTTTTATCTAGCGAATTCGGATAGATATACGAGTAGGTAGGTGAGTAGGTTAGGTTGCGAGTAGATATACGAAAAGATAGGTAGATTAAGGGGAACAATTTTAACTAATATTGTTATCTAAATTTTTAGATGTAAAAGTCCGAAGCATTATAGACTGATTTATGTAAACTCTTTAGCGTGTAGTGTTTCATTGAATGTTTTTTGTTTTTAATTCTGCATTCCGTTAATGTTACTAAAGAAAAACTAATTTTGCTTAAGTTTTCGATTTGATTTTGTATATTTTTAATGGTAAAGAGCATTGTTAAGAAAATCTTTCACATCTTCGAAGGATTTAATTTTGCTTTATAGTTAAGGCGGGAAATTGTTTCGCTTTTTTTTTTTTTTTTTTTGAAATACTGTAAATGTTAACAATTTTATAAATAAGTTGGCCTATGTGCATAATTTTATATTCTTACGTTTGTTTGTAAATTTTAAGTGAAAATTTTATGTCGATATAAATATACAACACATATTTTTTTTAGAAACGAATTTTTTGTGATTTTATTTATCTGAGTTCGAAAGATTGCGGACAAGATGGCTTTGATGTAAAGTTGTTAAGGACAGATGGAAACTATAAAAATGTAAAAAGGAGAAACATAGGCCGACGTTGCATAGGAAAACATGTATTCAGATATTTAAAAGTTCTATTGTAGGAATGACAACAACATATTTCTCGGTATTTCGTAAAAAGATTAGTAAGCGTTCCAGTACCAAAGTGCGTATGGTACCAGCATCCATCACATCAGCGCCGAATACCTGCAGCCTGATGCAAGCTCAGGCCGGACACTCGCAGACCTATGTAAATCTCTCTGGTATCATCAGCAACAAGCGTCGCAGTATTTTATGTCGCCTAGCACACTTAGGTGTCTTAGTCTTTTCTACTGAGAGACAGCATCGAAGCGCTAAACTCTTAAAGATTTGGAAAGGCTTCGTTTGGTATGACAGTGGCTTGGAGAGCAATGCGATCTGCAGTTATGCTTATGTGAAACCGAACTTCTAATGGAAGTTCTACTCAAGGATGCAAGCAATCGTAACTCAGGTTCGAGTCCTGAAAAACTATCCTCCGACCCTTCCTTAGAAAGTTTATAAACGATTCCTTTTCCCGTGATCGTATTTTTGACTTCGGCCCCAATTAAGAATTTTTGCATTCCTAAATTAGCTTGGACATTGTAAGAGAGTTCAACGAGGCTTTGTACGCAGCTTGGCTATTTCTACAGATATAAACGCTTCGCTCATTCTACGGATTCCTTACAGTATAGTTTGTATATCCCCGCTTGGAAGAAAAAGCATGCCCTCCTTATGAGGGATGAAATCTAACCTTGCCGCAAGGTGCCAGCAAGACACCGGCGCTGGATTCTATAGGGTGATTCATTGTGAGGTTTGATTTTCAATAAGTTTTTTTGGCAGATAACGCGTAACTTATATCAAACTGCTTTATCACTTTTGTTCAATATCGTTTGGCAAGTCATCTTGAAAAGACTCACATCACAACAGCGTCTTCAAATTGTTCAGCTGTATTACGAAAATCAGCGTTCTGTGAGAAATATTTTTCGTGCGATTGAAGGAATCGCATGGATGAAACTGTAGCTGAGAGTGTACGCGAATCGTTTCGTCGTCGTTCTCAGCAGCTTGGCTTGACGTATTCGACAACTTGGCGTATTTTACGTGATCATCCCGACCTAAAAGCGTACAAATTTCAACTTGTGCAAGAATTGAAGCCAGGCGCCATGAATTTGCGTCATATTTTCATTGAATGGTCTCTGGAGAAACTCAATGAAAATCCGGTGTTTTATTGCGAAATTTTGTACAGTGATGAAGACCATTTATGGCTCAATCGATACGTTAATAAACAAAATTGCCATATTTGGGCTGATGAGCAACCCAAAGAGTACCAAAAGCTACCATTACATCCATTTAAAATAACGGTAAGGTGTGGTTTATGGGCTGGTGGAATTATTGGTCCATATTTCCTCAAAAATGAGGCAAATCAGAATGTTACCGTCAATGGTAACCGTTATCGCGCCATTTTAACGGACTATGTGCGTCTTGAAATTCAAGCACATGGTTCGGTGAGCTCTGGTTTCAACAAGATGGCGCTACTAACCATACAGCGCGTGAAACAATAGACATGTTGAGAAATCATTTTGGTGAGCACTTAAGTTCACGTTTTGCAACGGCAAATTGGACGAATAGATCGTGCGATATCACACCTTTGGACTATTTTTTCTGAGGATATGTAAAGACTCAGGTCTTCAGGAATAAGCCAACATTACCCGTGTTATCCGCGAGATACCAGTCGCTATGCTCGAACGAGTCGCCCAAAATTGGACTTTCCGAATGGACCACCTCAGACGTAGTTGTGTGATATCATTTTCAAAAAGTAAATCCCATGAATTGTTCTTTTAACCGATAATAAAAATTTTAAGGTCAATTTCATATTTCTGTGTTTTATTTTACATTATAAATCAAGCCTTACGATGAATCACCCTATAGATCGGTTTTGGAGCCTGATACAGATCCCGGTTGAAACCATTCCTGGACACACGGAAACTTGATTTAGTATTTTTTCCGCTAGTAGGAGCTCTATTGTCATTGCATTAGACTTTAAACGGGCGATTGCTTTTGAAGTGCAGCTCATGAAATGAACATTAACTGGAGGGAGATTTACCAGTTCAGGTATGTAAAACAGAATAAGGCGTCAAACAGCAGACCATTCTTTGTAATCGGGTAAAAGCAGCAGTGACGTTTTTTCGCGAAAGCTTGTTTCACCTTGTAACTATTATATGATGTTTCGAACGACATTCCTCACACTGATAAGATCAACGTCTTGATGAAAGTTTCTTTTCACTGCCAGAAAGTCGACCGTGCCTCAGTAGGTTCGATATAACATGTTTATCCTAATGAAGGGCGCTATCCAGGATGTTACCCCAATACTTAGCTTTCTTGGAGAAATGGATGGCCAGTTAGCTTTAGTTTTGCGAGGATTTCTTGTCCTCGACCACTTTTAGGGCGCCCTGGGTTTAATGCAGATAGTTGGTAGGCATGATTCCACAGACGGTACAACCGCATCACTTGCATATGCCTAAGCATTGACGTTGGAACTTTTAAGAGCTTCTCGTATAAACACTGAGTCGACCAACATGCACCATAGTGATGGAGACATGACTTTGTCTTGAGGGTAACTCCTGCTTATCACCATCATATATTGGCCGCAGTCGGCGTCAGGAACATATTCACCAGCATTGCTTTTATATACAATCTTAGTCACTTGCCTAGACTATGTTGTGTCGCCGCGTTATACTTGCCGTAAAAAATTTCCGTTGTCGAAAGTACATATGTCGATGAAAATGCCAAGCCCGTATTCCTTTTTACCGAGTGCGTTCGATTCTGTGCATCAGTCTCGTAGGACCTTCTTCGTTTGCACTCTTGAAGAAAAGATGGATTTGCAAATCAGTTTTGGGCACATGAAGCTCTGCCATTTTCTCCTTGCTCTTCAACACGATAGGTGTGAAACCTTTGGCGACCTTGTAGTCAACGCTTTTCAACTATCCTCTATTCACTGTTTGCCAGGGTTTTGGTATGTATACGAGTATATGGTATGCATAGCCGACGAAAAATATCTGCTATATTACGTTGCTTGCAACCTAGGAAGTGTGGCATCAGATTTTTTGAGTGATTCCAGCCTGACTGATTTCACTCTTTTGAGGTCTTCTCCTCCTGATTTCACCGATTATTTCAATCTTTTTGCAAGTAGCGTAGCATTGCGGCATATGATACGCCCTATCTCGCTGGAATCACAATAATCCATAGGTGCTGCTACTGCCTTTTCGATAGTGCCGACGTTATGACGAAATTGTATCATGTTCTGTTCGATTCGAAGCGTATGCCTCCAGTAGCTATTTTAGCACAAAAAGAACAAGTTTATACCGATTGTACGTCACATAATGGTGTGAAACGTCTTAAACATCCAATGCGTTTATTCTGCATCTATGGTTCCTGTATGGATATTTGGAAAAAGAGTGGAAAGTAGCCCTTTCAAGATGCAGATAAGGCCGTGAATCATGCATATATTTAGTAACCAATGGATTGCAAGACCTCCGGCAGAATGTAAGTATTCGCGATTTAACTAGCTCTGACACCTGACCAACACAGTGTTTGCACTCAGCGTCAGTGTCCCTTTTAAATTCGAAGCTTCAGAGAGGCTGAACCTGTTTTGCTGGTTGCAGCCCCAATTTCAGCCGGATTTTATGAGTGCATCAATCGAATTCTATCGACCAGAACTACTACTTTTGATGGTGACGTGTGCGGGTAAAACCAAAACCGGTTCAGTTTTTGCCGATAGGTTTGGCAGAATCATTCGGTTTCTGTTCACTGGATTAGCAGCCTTTGATGGCTTAAGATCCGCCTATGGATCTGACAGAGGCAGTGTCAGAAACTTTTATCCTCTTGATGGTACCGAACGGAAAAAATGGGTACGGTTCCAGTTCCGAGAGGTTGGTCACTTTCAATGGGTGTTCACTTTCGCCGATCTGTGTCCCTTATCTGTCATCGCCTGGAGGAGTGTGACTTTTAACTCTCGCGCCTTCGACAATACTTGCACTCTCTTTGCGCCATGTGTTTGACCCACGTCGTCTTTTTTTATTTAACTGCCACTTAGACTAAAAGTAGTCTTTCAGAGTGTAGCTTTTCTCGTGCCTGTTCGACTTTTTCCCGGGACAAACCGTCAAAAACAGCACTCTGACCAATCACATGTCTGCTATCAGACACTGTTTTAACCGTTTCAGGCTAAACGTCTTGGAAAAACTTTTCATGATTTCGTTCGATGTTATTCGAATCGAGATATCTAGCAACTCCTAAGTCAGCCACTAAATCTCGAGCGATTTGGTTGCTTAGCCTGTTGTTTGGGGCCTCCGAAAACCGTTTCCCGATCCCGGTTCAGAAGACCAAGTTTGAATTGTCGCTATTGTGAGTACCATATGTAATATTATGCTTTGGGATCAACTCGATATTATTTACCACCTAACGTCTCATTTGGATATCTTTGGCACCTAGCTCGTCGTCCCAAATGTGTTCTCTCCAGAACTTTAAAATTTAAACCCATTTCGGCAGTTACTGTTTCAATACTAGCGAACGCATTATGATAGCCCGCTGATATTTTCCAATTATGTCGATATCATCGGCGTACGCTAGTTGTTCACATATGACAGCGTGTCACCTTGTCTAAAAACTTTTTGGCATCAAAGGTCTCGATTTATTTATACCGACCTTGATGCAAAAATTGGACATGGCTCTATACACATACATAGTTCGTCATGTCAGCATATATAAATGCTGTCATATGCGGTTTTATTATCGATGAATAGGTGGTAGGTATTGATCTGGAGTTCTTGAGTTTTTTTCAGTACCTGCCAAAGTGTGAAGAGTTGGTTGATTGTGAACTTTCTTGATCTGAAACCACATTGATGGGTTGTTTGCGAAGGGTTTCAGACGTTCATACAATATGGTAGATAAGATCTTATATACGATGTTGAGTAGACCTATACTTGTATAACTGGAGCAGTTGAAGAGGTCTCCGTTTTTGCGGATCGGGCATAAACTCTTCTGACCAGATCGAAGAAATGAATTAGTGCATGCTTTCAACAAATTCATTTCCAGCAGTAAGTAGGCCAGTAAGCCCTCAGGTCCATCTGATTTGTTGGATTTGAGCTTAGGTTTTGCTATCCTTACTTCGTTTAGGTCAGGAAACTGAAGTTTTGTCTTTTATCGTCTAAATAGAATCGTATATTCTACCATGTGGCACGATTTTTAGTTTTATCGCCGTTATGCAGTCCGCAGAAAAAGTTTTATTCTCAGCATCTAGTGTGACTCTACCACAAGGTTTCCTTCTTCATCTCGTCATTCTGTACTGGTCCCCTTGCGTACTAATAATAACTAAAAATATTAGTAGAGGCGTATCTGATTGCATGTTGACAGCGTTACCACTTGTCTTCGGTACTTGATGTTGGCGTCATAGGAGTTGCTGAGAGATTTGGGAATATGCGTTCGCCGAAGATTCTGGTGACCTCTTTCGATTGCTTTTCTATGCTGTATCTTCTCACAGCAGTTCTTCTTTGTTGTGGCACTTGGGAAATCCACATTTGCATCTTCGCAGAAACAAGGTGGTGATCTGATTCAGTGTTGGCTGCCCGGAACGTTCGGACACCCAGAATACCAGAGGCATGATTTACGTCTATTGCAATGTGATCAATTCGATTTAGTGTTTCTTGGTCCGCCTTTTGTATCTCGAGATGAGATGACCGTGTGCTTGCTGTAGTGATAATTCGTCGCACCGCAAAGTCAATAAACCTAAGTCCGTTGCTAGACGTGGTATATTGTAGACTATGCTTACCTATTGCCCTACCAAAGATGTCCCCCTTTCCAATCCTGGCTACTTTCATTTACTTCGGACACTGCTCATATATCTTGTCGAGGAGCTCATAGCCATCCTTTGGTGGCTTCGTTCTTGCCTTTCGTAGGGGCATGGACGTATATAAGACTTATGTTTACGAATTTAGTCTTGATTCGGATTATCATCACGTAACGGAAGCTCATGACTTTTTGCTTGAGTCTGACGTATATGGCAGCTCTGCGTCCGACTCTGTTTTCTTTCTCTATGGCTATCACCTGTGATATACAGTATACAAGTCCATCCCATTGCACTTCCTGCATAATAATAGTCAAGGGCTTCTGATAAGTATTCAGCTGCACGTGACCAGTGAAGGGTTCGCACATTGCAAGGGTCGTCAACAGGGAGTCCATTTTTTTCCAAGGCCATTGGTTGGTACGTTCTATCTTTTTAATCCATTCTCTGTAGGGTTGTGGCCCCCCTGACGATGTAAGCCGAAAAAATGCCACTACTGGGCATGCCTTTTCTACTGTAGTCCTGATATAGGACACTCTGCAGTTTCCTGATCAATCGCCACGCAGGTCCCCATCTAAAGCCAAGAGAACTGGTTCTATATACTTTCATATCTTTATGGTACAATAGTCCCAGAAGAGTGCACACACCATGGATCCATGGGAATATGTATACCCTTTTACTGGTTTTTCTCCATGGCGCGGGCGGGTGGTCTAGTAGTTTGAAACTCAGCTGTGTTTGGTTTCGATATTTTTCCCAGAGGTGCTTGTCAAACTGGACGGGACGAGCCAGTGCATCCTCAACCAGTGGGTCTTAGTATGTGCTAGTTGTTAGTTCGTTACATTTAGCCCAGAGAGCAACCATTCTAACATCAGTATCATGCCTTCATGTCAGAGGTGACGCCGACGGGATTTTCATATAACTACATACAAATTCCATGATAAGACTTTTTCAGAGAATTGCCTTGCACGGGATTCGAACCCGCGACTCTCTGCTTGAGGAGTCTATGCATATACCACTACACCACGGCCACCCCTCAAGAAGTAAAAAAAGGGGCCAACGCACTTAATATACGTCCCATGTCAAATGGAATGTTGAGCCATCAAAGAATTTCGGATCGCTGGTGTTAACCAACCTCAGTGGCTCTAAGGACAGCAGGGTGTTGATAAGGTTTTTTTTCTGAATTTTAGATGAGAGCTTCGGTTGTCTCTCAATCTGACTTATAGGTGAGATAAGGCAAGAATCGAGACGGACCGAGCTATGTATAGGATTTCGAAAATAGGCTGGTAACAGGGCATGAGGTGCTGAGAAATAAATTAAAACTCACGTCGAGACCATAAAACACAAGTGCGGAATTAATTCCAATGCGATTACCTTTAACTTAGGAGACTGTGTACGGTTTTTCAACTCTCAAAGATGAAAGGGTATCTGCCCGAAGCTCAAAAGCATTTGAGAAGAACCAGCCGAAATAGGGTAAACATTTTCCGATTTTTTGATCATCGGAAACCAAAGGTGGTTCATTTGAAGCGCTTGTCGCCGTACATCGAAGCAATATAAGCTCAGTTGAAATTCTGAATCCTTAGGCGGACGTAATGTTGCAGAATTCAAAATGTTAGAGCCTTTTGGAAAAGGGTAGTAGAAAAAAGTGACATTATATTGCCCGTCAATAGATTTTGGACTAGTACGGCGAGCCTCCGTATGACTTTTCTCAGAAGAGTCAAAGAAGAATTTCGACAGGAGCTGGATTAATCTAGACAACATTCCCAGAATTCGAACACGATAGCGAAGATAAGTTGACATCAAATTTAGATGAAGTAAAGTGAGTAACAAATTGCAGATAGATTCCATTGAAAATCACAAGGTCCAGCTTCAATAGGAGGACCAGCAACCAAGTGAGACAAGAACTGTTGCAAGGGATCGTTGTGAACTTCACCGAGGATCTATGCCCCATCAGAAGACGACCATAAAGTTCATAGATCTAAATATGTTTTCTACATCTAAAGTATTCATCTTTCCTCACAGTAATCAACATCCCATTTAAGGCATAGATTCCTCATAAATTGTTCATCGATTCTCCTTTAAAAAGTTCATTTTCGCAGACGCTTAAATCCCATAGGAGGATTCAGTATTCAAATCCTTCAATTGAGTGTAGTAACTTTCAATGGTTGAATAATTTTCAATAACATTCCTGCAGTAAAGTCCAATTTGGAAAATCATCCCGCCAGTACGAGTAACTCCCTAGATCCCAAAACCAATTGGATACCCCATCCACCACAAGAGAACCCTCCTTTCAACAATTCTTCCATTCTGAAGCATCGTATGAGGAACATCAATAGCCGAAACTTGCAAATGCCTCCTAATCCACTAGGTATCATAATACTGCTCTCGTACGTCCAATTTCTCCAAACTGCCGGCTTTCCAACCTTCGCCGACTTCTAATTTGAATTTCAATAAGCATCGAAGTGAGGGTCTCCCTAAAGGACTGCACCTAGGTATAGACTTCAGAATCTATCTGCATTTGAAATGAACTATAGTAGAGTCTGTGGTACAAGTATCTCTTCATCTGGGTGAAGCACATGGCCAGAGTGTACATATAGGTGTACAAAAAGAAAATCTGTCCCTCAATCCTCTTTTAGGATTAATTTTCATCATTCATCTCCATTCGTCATAAACTAGAAAAGCTCTCCATAAATTTCTCTTAAACTGCTTCACGATGGGCACTGGTTTTGGTCCATGCCGGGTTCATTTATCCTGACGTCAGGAGTTTCCTAGTAGAAAAGAAGAAATCTTCTGAAACGATTTTAATGTCTAATCAGTTACAAACGTTGGAAGCAATTAAAAATTTATTAGGACCTACCTGAATGGTACACCAGATACGAGTTCTGCATGTGGTTACCGGAAAAGGAATCATTCAAAATAAAGATTCGCACAACCAAACCCACACCTATAAAGTGGAAAACAATTGAGAGTTAGTTTTCGTCAAGTTGGAGATTATTCCATGACAGTTGTTCGGTATCCGGAAAGTACACCTCCGGTTAAACGAAATGAAGGACCAGGAATAGGACTGGGATTAATTTAGGAATGGCAACGTTTCTGGGAAGTACTATAAATGAAATGGAAAAAGGTAGCAGCATGGGGGAAAGTGAGTGTGAAGCCAAACGAGAAACAAGAAGAATTCGACCACAACCAGGATGTGATGGTTTGGGTAAAAGAGGATAAAGAAATTGCAATTCCATTTAATGGAGAGGATGATGTTTTCTGATTGTTATCCCAGTGGCTGAGTGAGGTTTTCCTTATGTGTCTCTCCAACTGATGCCGAGAATTTCTAATGTTTAGCATTCTCATTGGTGTTTGTTGTGGAGTAGAAACATAGACCGATAGACTGGGCTAAAATGAAGACGAAGATAGAGGCTTTATTGTTTTTCTCCAATTTACCAATGTCAGCAGAAGTATTATGAGAATAGTAGATGGATTAGGGCATTTCAATTGTATCTACTCGAATTCTTTCGAGTTTTTCATTTTGCTTGGAAACCACACGGGTGAGTAAGAGAAATTTATGAAATAAACTTTTAAAGGAAGTTGAAATATAAACATTGAACTTATACTCCATTGAAGGACTCCCCTCTGAGCTGTTCCCAAAGTATTGTGAGTTTTAGTAAATTTCAGGGAAATATCAAGAGATTTCCTGATGTAGGCGTTGGGTGATTTTTGGATATTTCAATTAGGAGATTGGTCCAACAAGTTTAGTTACCGAAACTATGCACATAGAAGATCGGAATATTCAATACAGAGAGGAAAAAATGCTCACAGATTCCAGTACTTGGTTTTGCAGCTTTTGATTGTTAAACGAAGTCGTTGACTGATTTGGGTGCAAGAGCAAATCGTCGCTCTCGGGTTGACCTTAAGTTGCGTCTTTTATTCCACAATAACAACATAAACCCAGTTAGCATCCAGTAAGCATCGAAGCATAGAAATCCCATCTAAGTTTTAGAGATGCACACACAATTGTGGAGGTGCACTTCCTTGAATTCTATACTTTTACATGGCCGACTTTACATCGATCAACACATAGCTCCACAAAACCCCAAACTCGAGCAATGTGTGACCTCAATAATATAGAAAAAAAAAAAACATCCCAGGAGTCTCGAATAAGAATGAATTCACTGTTGAATATCTTGCAAAATGAACAGAGTGCAACGATATTCGAATCTGCACATGAACTAGTCGGATCTTACCAAAGGCCACGTGATCCGTGGCTATCAGGGAAGTGTTGTATTCTTGATCTAGCTTTATGGACAGGCTTTATGCACAGCCTGGCTGCCGATAACGATGCAGATATTCTGGGCCATAAACACATTCTGCACAAAGTAAAGACGAAAGTTTGTGTGTTCCAGAAAAATACCAGCGCCGCGTCCTAAAGCGATTTTGGAGAAATGCATAGATATTCGACTTTAATCCTCTCTTCTCTCCGATTTTTTTCTAAAACCAATTCTAAACACAGGGATAGTCAATTCCGTATTGGGATTTTGATATCATTGAATCAGACAACATGACCACAAAACCAGAATGAAAAGGCAGTCGGCGCACAAAGTCATCAGAGCTTCAGTGGGTGTTGTACCAAGCAGGGAGGTTTATCAGTGCGTCAAGAGCAGACAAGAGGCAAACAACTCAAACGTTCAGCCAACACCCGACTCGCTATAATTGCTCATTCGTATATCCTCAAGTCCACTTTCGGACGTACTCTGAAATATTGTGATTCTTTTCAAAGCCAAGTATCTCACTTATGGAATACCCTGCCGAACTCTTTATTTCCTGGTCATTATAACCTTCAAATAATCAAAATCAACGCACATTGGTATTTCTCCTTCTTTCCTCCTTTGAGAGCGGACTAATTATAAAAAAAGGAAACAAAAAGAGAGAAAGCTTCTTCCACCGTACAACCGAAGTATAGCACCCTTAGGAACAGGCCTTACATCTTGCAGAAAGTTTCTTTATAATGCTAGAAAGCCGATATCGTCTTGGTGGCTTCCGATATAAAATGTTTAATGCAAACAAGTTTGGTAACCATGATGACAAACACATATGTTCGTATGTATGCTTCCAAATACTGTTTCATTGGAAAAACAGATGGTGTTGCCTTGACCTAAATGTGTCAACTTCCTCTTGCTTTGATCAATAGATGAGTTAGACCAGTCAGCTTCCTCCTTCTCATAAAGAGAACGACGTGCATTTTGACATGATCATATAAGGGGTGATTCATCCTAAGGTTTGATTTTCAATAGGCTTTTTTTGACAGATCACGTGTGACTCCTATGAAACTGCTTTATTATTTTTGTTCACTATCGTTTGGCAAGTCATCATCTATTTAACCGATAATAAAAATTTTAAGTTCACTTTCAAATTATGTGTTTTATTTTATATTATAAATCAAACCTTACGATGCATCACCCTTTAGATAGTACAGCTACATCATCTGTACATACCTGAGCATTGACGTTGGAACTAGTCAGAGTTGTTAGCAGTGAGTCGACTAACATGCATTATATCATAAAACAGGACGCCTTCTTCTAGGCAACCCGTGTTTATCTCGTCTATCATATGTTGGCCGCATTCAGCATTCAAAATCAGATTTTTATTCAGCAGCATTGCTTTCAGCCGCCAAATAAGTGATTCGCCTACGCCGTGCTGCGTGCTGCGTGCTGTGTGCTGCGTTGTTGAAAGTGCCCTCGGTGTCGATGGAAATGCAAAGCACTCATTCTTTATTCGCTTTTAATTCAGCCCACCAGATTTGGAAGCCCACTCTCACAGAATTTTTTTATGTTAGTAGGCATGATACGTTTTGGACAGAAGAAACGTTCGCAAAGCTATTTTGCGCACATGGTGCTCGACCACTTATTCAACGCTCTTCAACATGAAAATAGCCGGTATAGCCGGAGTTCTATGTTCTCGTATGCCAGTGGCAGGTCAGCAGTGAAGATACTCTTGTATATATGTACGCTATTGGTTGTCATTGGAAACTATCAAGGAAAGTATCAGTGTAATTCATGGCCAAATTTATCACTGCAATGGATGACAAATACGAACTCCTGCTTTGTTGTTGTGAGCTGGTTTTCATTACGCTACCTAGGTAGGAAGTCTCTGCTTTAGAGCTAGTGTAGATGACATCAGATACCAGCCCGCTAGTTTAATCCAAAGACGTATGAAGATAGTATTGGTTGTGTGTGACGCAAGATTGTGGACCGAATGTGTATTAACGCTACTCAGGGGAATAACGTCTGTGAGCATGCATGCACTAAGTGCTTAACTGCACGGAACGAGCACTCATAACTTGCAAAAGGGTTCAATCTTTTCGGTGGTGCCTAATATTTTTCCTCCCCCACAATTTAATAATCAATCCAATATCGCCCAACACCTTCATTTACCTTACAAAACAACTTTATATCACCTATTCATTCCAAAGCAAGTTGCAAGATGGTATATCATACGCTGGGAAAAGGATGGCTCGTTAACATAGCCAAAGCATTTATTCAACATGATTCGTACTGGCTTTTCTGAAACGCTGTTATGTGTTTCGATAGTTGCAATATTGAGGTTTTGTCCTTCTTTAGTTAACGACTGTCGACGTAAATCGATGTTTACGAGCATAATTCCAATTGTCGCTGAGGAAAAGCAAGCAAGAAGAAGCGACTTATTATATATTGCGTGTCAATATTCAGAACAGATTTTTGCACTTGCCTGTAGTGCAAGAGAGATACTAATAATGCTCTAACATTGGGCTTGTATGTGAGAACGGCCTTCTAGATTAACAAGGTTATTATGAGACCATCCTATGCCTCAATTATCTGGGGCAACAGGCAAGAAAATATGTTGTTGATGCTGTAATTATAGGGCGACCAGATAGGAACGATAAGAAAAATAATTTAAATAAAACAAGAACGGTGTAAATTGTAGAATTGATCCTGGCTTAATTTTGAAGCTACGTTCTCTTTTGTGCTATTTTGTGTGGAATAGCACATCATTCAAATCGCCGCGTCATCATCACTGGTGCTTCAAGCGGGTCCATTTTTTGAGCATTTGGTTCAATATGTGCGGCGTTATTCCGGCAATAGCATGTCGAATTACCTTAGAGAAAATAACTGGATTGAAGTGGCATGATCACGGCGGCCAATTTATGAACGCTTCATAGTTGCGTTAGATGTATGGCATGTAGCACCGTCTTGTTAAAAAAACAGCGCGGATATATCGATATTGTCGAGTTCTGATCACAGAAAATCGGTTAACATCGATGTCTCTTTCCTTATTTCGAAAAAAAAATAAGGTCCGCTGATGCCGCTATGCCATAAACCGCACCAAACAATAAATTTTTGTGGATGTATTGATGCTTGGCTCAGTACTTGTGGATTGTGTTTGCTCCAATGACGGAAACTTTGGTTGTTGATTAAGCTGCTGAGCGAAGAAATAGGCCTCGTCAAAGAAGATGATTTTTTTGAAAAAATCCGGATTTCCTACCAACGTTTAAAGCGCTCAATTAAGGAACTCTCATGCGTTGTCTATGCTCGTTTGGCTTTAATTTTGGCGGCAGCACATTCTTATACGGAAGCAGGCTCAAGTATGATACAACCGCAAAATAAGCCGAGTTCAACCTCTGGTGATGCTTAATTTAGCTGATCGAAGCCAAATCGACATTTCGTGGGTTTTTTCGTTAATGGCCGCTACGGCGGCTATGTTTTCTTCATTTCGCACCAATCTTGTCTCTTTATGGGCTTAAGATCAATGTAAAAGAGTGTATTCTCGCTCAAACTTTTCCATATTTACAACTGAGCCTGATAGTTTTTTTTTTTATAATTTTCGCACTTTCGGCAATCGTAAAACGATGCATGATGAAATCGTATCACTTACTAAATATTTTTACAGCTGGATGTCATTGGTAACTTTGACAGCTGCTGAAACATAATTGGAAAAACTATCATTACTATCTGGACAGCCATTATATATATTCAAAAACTGTTGTAAAACCTTTTCAAGCATCGGGCTTATTCTATTATTATGTTACAAATGACTTTTTAATGGCAACATTTAACCTTTTTCACTGCTGCTATTTTATCTTATTGCCACCATATTTTGTACCTTCACTTCCTTTTTCAACCATGGAATAAAGCTGTCGTGTGCCATTGCTTCTCGTGTTTCATTTAAAACTTCAATACCATCTTGAAAACTATTAGATGCGCAACTCGCAACTCTCACTGTTTGTCAATAGATGGCTCCAGCAGTAAATGCTGATCGATTTTGACATACCCAAAACGTCATGAACTAAGCTTAGACTTATAGTAAACAAACCGTTTAAACACATTAGTGGTGTTGTTTTGGCGTCATATACTTTTGACTGTGTGAAAATGTCTGATTGTGTGCGAAATAATCGTCATTTGCGTGAAGTGTTGTTGTTTTTTGTTTCATTCGAAGAAAGAGAGCTTCAAAAACTCTACGGAAATGCTGCTGTGAATGGTTCTGTCCCTTCAAAGACGGTGATGATGTTGACGATCGGTTGCGTGAAGAAAGGACAAAATCCTTCGAAGACACTGAATTGGAGGCATTTCTAGATGAGGATCCGTGCCAAACGCAAGAAGAGCAGAAAGCCATTTCCAAGCAATTGCATGCATTGGGATTGATTTAAAAACAAGGAACATGGGTTCATTATGATTTGAAGCCAAGGGACGTTGATCGTCGTTTTTTCGCTTGTGAACAAATACTCCAGTGGCAAAAAAGGAACGGTTTTCTTCATCGCACTGTGACGGTTGATGAAAAATGGATTCTTTACAGCAACTCAAAGAGAAGAAAGTAATGGAGACGGTCCGATCATGATTCTACGTCGTCGGCTCAGCAGAATATTGACATTGCGAAGGTTATGGTGTATATTTGGTGGTTAAAACCCAACGAAGTCCCGTATTTCCCAGATATCGCCTCGACCGATTTTTTTATTCGATGGCATATGGTCTGGCTAATCATCAGTTTAAAAAAAACGATAACTTAGTTGCGCACCTTATACATAGTTATTCAATTTTGTTGAAGTGGGGTTTTATTTCGACGCTGTTTGTGTTACATTTGGATTTGGGTTCTATTCATGTTGAAGTTGTTTCTTAATTTTTAGTTCAGATTAATAGGGTTCCACGAGGGAGTCATCTTGGGCCACTTCTTTTCAATGTATTTTTTGATTTTAAACATTTAAAATTTTATCGCTGCTTAAAGTGTGCGTTTGTTCTTATTTATTAGAGAAGTTTTGAGTTCCCATATAAACAATTTATGCTCCGGTGTGCACAGGGTATCGTCGGATATTTTACCAAATGGGACATAGAAAAAACTATGGTCGAAAGGAACCAATTTCAAGATCACTGAATTCTTTTAATTTAATTAGTAGGGATTTGGATTTAAACACTGCCATAGTACGCGTCAAGATAATTGTATTTATTATGCTTTCAAATGTTTGTAAGATAAGGTTGTTGATGAAATAAATAGAAATAGGTCACTGCTGCTTCTATCAGAATCTAAAGAATGGGTTGTCTCGGCAGGGTTGTGCTTTCTTTGGCACACATGGTTCTGCACTCAACACACTGACTGATCTCTCTAGCTTTCGTATTCATATCATGCCTGAAATTTTAAGGCCTCCCATTTGAAAAAAAGTGACCTTTGGTACAAGATGAACTAGAATTTTGATGGTCTTGCACGCCGACTTTCGTTTGACTTCCATCTTTTGGTTGTGCCGTTCACTGTGACGTAATGACATTGGAACTGCCATTATTGGGAGAATTCGATGTTGACTTTGCCATATCCTTGCCGATTTAAAAGTTAGTGCTGATGTTATTATTGAGACGACCACTTTATGCTCATATTTCCCTGCTCATTAGACCAACTGCTGTTCGTCTTTTAGGTGAAGACATTCGCGATCCTGATGGGAATGATTTATATTGTGAAGAGCTGGTAAAGACGGTGTGTGTATTTACATCCGTTTAAAACTTAACATAAGGCCTCCATTACCACCTCCAAAGTATTTCGAGAAAGCAAGGCTACCTTGCTTGCTACCTACTCAGAATGTAGGTCCGTATTGTTCAGCCTGTGTTTCTCGTATTGCTTTTGTTGACAATTGGTTATCTGATGAATACAGTCGTAGGTAGACTTTCCAGATTGCAGGCAGACCAAACGAATTTATCAGCACAACTCTTAGAATTAAGCGCCGGGCTACTATCACCCATCAAGATTGCAGGTTACTTTTAGCATTTGTTACGCATCTGAGTATGCTAGATGCATACTCTAACATTTTTTGTTAGAGTGGTGATATCGCGGAAATTTAGACTGTCATAAGGTTGCAGGACTTAGGCCCTGATGTACTGGGTGATTGTCTAAAGGCACGCTATCATCGAAGCGATTACTTTTACTTCTTTCACATACTTGGAAATTTTTTTTTTTTAAGGAACATGAAATGAGTATAATGGGCTTTTTCTCTTTCTGAGAGCTCTTTTCCGTAAAAAAAAAAGAACAGATATTGCTCTGTATCTTATCGCTTTAACGCTTTATCAACTTTATCAACAATAACCCAGTAGGACAGGTCACGCATTCACAACCACTTTCTAAACAGTGATTGGTGCAGTTAATAGTCAAGTATCACAGAATCCTCTATTCTGAAGACTTCAGTTGCTACAACTATCCTACTGAGTTTCCTGCAAGTCTGTATAAGTACAGAGAAATTCTCCAAAGTAAAACCTAATCGAATCACCCTTAATTTTCTTAAAGTAAAACATTATCTTTATCAATAAATGCAAGAAAGCTGTATTTAACTGACGAAAACTGCAAACAACTGACTTGTTATTGACGCGCCAAACAGTCTCTTGCATGAAACTCTTTACCTAAACCAGATACCATACTGACTCATAGAAAGATACTTTTCAAAAGTCGTTTTAAAGTTTCTTTAAAATAAGTATCTGATTGTTATGTCCTTATGCTCATGTATATATATGCGACGCTGATGTTTTAACATTTTCGGAGTATCTGAAGAAAAGACAGTGGCTGGTAAACCTACTAAAAGCCTTCTAATTAAATTATGATTCCCAAAATAAAAAAACCTCACCCCTAAAGTACAACAAATTCAATTTGAAGTCCCCACCACGTTGTACATCCGCTTGTATCCTGGAGTAGGCTGCCAATGGAATTATGATTTCCCCAGATGGAAACAACGAAGTTTAATTGTAGAATAGCCTCTAAAGCTCGTTCGTGGAATGAAACTTTAATACGAAAACGTCTTCCTCAATTCATTGCAACAAATCTCCATCCAATTTGGTTGAAACCTCGTCCACATTCATAGTCACATTCACTTCCACTCTCTCTCTCTCTCTCTCGTCTTCATGCTCGTGTTGGTGCTCATTCAGCTCAGAAGTTAATTAAAATTTACCTCAGTTTCGCGCGCCCGTAATAATGGCCAAGGAAAACACTGGCAGGACTACTTCAGCCAGCCAAGACTACTGTTAAACAATTTTCGACTCAAATTGACCTCATTTAGATGAGCCCGGATGAATACAGCCATGTCTGGGATACACTGGCTACAGTTGAAGGATTCCATGCAGTTAAAGTCCAACTCAATGGAAGAGAAATTAAATTTTTACACCATACGGATGCAGGTGAGGATGAATATGAACAGGTATGGTGGACGAAGGTTGCTGGCCTACGAAGAATTCCGGGGTATTTGGTAGAATTCCTGTTCCTGAAAATTGTTTCTGCTTTTTGTTTTTTTGTTTCTTCTTTCCAAAAGTTTTTTTTTAACTTTTTCTTCTTAGTAATCGCATGCTAGCAAAGGCCAAGTTGACGTTAAAAGTTTTGTTTGTGGAGGTGTAACATGATGCCTTTCAGATTCCTAGTACTACATACAAACGGAGTACACTGTATTCGTAATTGACACTGTTCAAGTAATGAGTACAATTAGTGCAACTATGCAACGAGGACCTAGTAATTTCGCTGTAAAAATACAGAAAATTAAGTTTGCAATCAGGGTAGGATATTTGAAAATTGCATTATGCAAGCGACGGAGTTGTTGTGTAGGTTTGGCGGAGGTGGTATAAGGGAGCGGACAGGATTCTGATGAAATTTGCATCAAGTTTTAGGTTAACTGCTTGAATGCATTAAAATGAATTGAAGGAGAACACGGTACGACGGTGAAGTGGGGAGTGGAAACTTTCCCAACTAAGTTATGGTAATCGTTAGACATCGTGTGATTTATGGAACGAGCTTAAATGGAGATTGCTGACTCTCATCAGTATTTATTATTCCAAAACTTAATGAAAAGAAATTTTCGGAAAAATGATTTTGAGGTAAATGAACGTCTGCGTCTACATAATTTTTTCTAGGCAACCGTAGGGCAAGACATACTCTTGACTTAAGAACCTTTAAGTGACCAACTATGAATAAGGGGAAACTTTAAAAGGAATATAAACAAAAATATAATGGGTTTGAGAAGAGCATAACCAGGTAAACTATTAGAGGGAACCAACTTCCACCAACACAGCAAAATTGAAATAATCATAAGAGATCTTTAGGCAAGGTTTATTGTAATCAGTAGCTTGCTACCCTGCCTTGTTAATATAACAAAAATTTACTTTTAATAGAAGTGGCCAAAGGAGAATGAGGCTGCTGCTTGAAAATTAACAACTTGAAGAATTCCTCAGCGTCAATTGTCTCAGATACCGACTCGATTGGGTTCTTCAGCTTAAATTTGCCGACAAGTATCAAAAGGACACGAAATCTTGACGGTTCAGTAGATACCTCAACAGTAGTGGAAATATCCACCGAGTAATTAATTATAGAGCTCTTTCTAGAATGGATACACTACGATATTTACTAAAGATAGTAGAAGCAACCTCAACAATAAGCAGCTTCAATATCAATCATAAGATGGTATCAAATATTACAATGTCTCTACAGCAGTACTAGGACCATTATTTTAGAATATTATGTACGACGGAGTATTGCGATTTGCGTTGCCACGTGGAGTTCACACAACAGGTTTCACTGATGACATTGCTATTGTTACAGTCGCCAAGCACATTTACGAGGTACGATCTTCTACAAATGCTGCAAATGTTGCGCAATAAAAGATTGGCTATGTTCAGCTGATCTTGAACTTGCTGACCACAAAACTCAGGCGATTTTAATAGCCAATCGTAAGACCGTGGAATATAGAAACTTCCGGGTTAGAATCCAGACAATACCTGGGAGTAATGTTAGATAATAGACTGCAGTTTGTACCAAAGGTCTCCTATGGAAGCGAGTGGGCATCTTTACAATGATACAAGCGACATTATCACGAATTCTACCAAATATCGGTGGACCTGGTCACGGGGATAAAAATCGTAAATATCTGTACCGCGATAACTTTTCATTTTGTCCAAATTGTCCAAATGACAACGAAGATGCGGAGCATGTAATATTTACAGTCGTTTCGCAGAAAAAAGAGGAAACGCATCGAGTCCACAGTTCCTCGTCGAACATATGTTACGGTCAGAGGAAAACTGAGCGGGAATTTTTTGAGTTTATAGCCGGTGTGCAGAAAAAACCTCGTCGAATCCAGCTGGTACGACGTGCTAAAACAACAAGAACCGAGGAGATATCATAGATGCTGACCAGCCCCGCGAAATAATACCTCAAGAGTGGTTGAAGTGTGCAGGGTGTCGTTTAGTACGTAGTAGTGATTATGGCTACTAATTTCCTTTGAAGATTACACTCTTCATGGCGCAACCATAAAAAAATACAAACATCGTAGAAGTAGTATCTCCCGACAGATGCTGGTTGTCCAAAAACGTTAAAGAGCATCTGCAGCCGAACACCTTCTAGCTCTGCTAATAAGCCTATAAGAGCATGTGTCAAACCTCGCATGGCCCCACTGCTTGCATAAACAACCATGGAATACCCGGGTTACTGCATGTCCGGGCATCGATAACGACTTTGAGTGCGGACCCAACAATAATGAACACAAACAAATAAAACTAAAAATTAGGTTAACGAATCTGATTGAGTTAACCCCTTTCAGAAGAGCTCGAAGGTTTAGAGGTCACCCGGGGGACAATCACAAACTCCTCAGAAAATTATGAAAGAGCGCGTATGCTTTTAAACCTGCTGTAGCGCAACAGCAGCCTTCTGACTTCCACAAACTTGTAAAATTAGATAAAAATACCGATGGAAATCTTGGAGGATGGTAAGAGGAGCTCTATCCACCAACCGATGAGAGATGCAATCGAATCCATCAAAGCTCTCTACGAACTGTCGGCGATTGTGCTACTGACGTTAGCGGACCCTAAACTAAGACCGAAGCCGAACGAGAAGTTCCCAGACTCGAAACGGAGACAAAGTTCACCTCCAGCTGATTGGAAAAAAATCTTTCCAAAAAGTTGGGTACGCAGTGAGAGGAAAAAATTGCGAAAGCTCATAAGACTGACCGGAAAAGGCCGAAAAACCGACCGCAAGTTATGACAACAACACTTGTACAAAGACCATTAAAAAGAAGAAGCGAAGGCCTAACAAGGAGAAAACTCGACAAGACGCAATTATGATGACAGTGGGAACTTTTCTATGCAGAAATACTCGGAAAGTTAAGGCCAATCCAAATTTAACGTTCTCGGTGAATTGGTTATGATTATCAGACGAACCCAGAAAGGGTGCTGATGCAACTGAAGGAAACAGGAGAAGATAACTGGTGAAACGCTTAGCAGCGACATGGAAATTAGGTCTCTGACACACCGCATTACTTCGGAAGTAAAAGACATCTACGAGGTCACAACGAAGGAGGAGATTTGCGAATCAGCCAGACAGCTGAATGACACAGACAATGCAGATATAATAAGTCTGTCACTTGTGGACATACGCAACTTGCGACAATTATCAATTAGCCAAGCAAGAAAGTCCCGCTTTGTTTCTTCTGCAAGAAGCGAGTCTTCAGGAGAACCTTTAACAGAAAATAAGTATGAAGCTGATACTGATTAACCTTAGACACTGTGGGACAGCCCAAGACATCATGGCAAAAACGGATAGAGACGATAAAGCGGACATCATTTTGATCAGCGAGCAGTATAAAACTCTCGACATTTGTGACAAATCAACGCATGCCGCGATTTGGACATGCGGAAAACATGTCTTCCAAAAAGCCATGTTGGAAACCTTAAGCGCAGATGTACGTAAAACGTGAAACATATCCAGTGGTTACAGGCGGATACTTTAATGCTTCGGCAACAGAATAGGGCAGCAGGCTCACTAATGTAGCATTACAAACAATGGTCGAGCAAGTACTTTTAGGAAAGTGGGAATGGGATCAATCATCGATATTACCTTCATGAGTAACTCCCTACTTAGCGAAGAATATACCCATAGAGACCATCAGGCGATAATAATTGATATTAAAGAGCAAAAGGACATTCCACACCCTAGCTGGTGTGTATTCGACAAGGACTTGTTCGACGAAATGATGAATATTAGCGAACTAGTCAATAGCGAAACAGAGGGCGAATAAGTCGTATCACCTCATTCGCACTATAACTACAGCATGTAATGCAGCAATCCCCAGATGAATACCCCGTAAAGACTAACAAAGTGCTACTGGTGGAGCCAAGAATTAAAAGCGCTCATAGCAAACTGCTTAGGAGAGCTGATCAAGAACAACTAGGCATATTTCAACTGGCAAGAAGGGAAGCAAGAAGCTTCAAGTGCTAATGGGACAAAGCGAACACGGGGGCACGGCGTACAGAAGGATAATGACTAAGCTGAAGGGCCGTAATCTATACAGTTATCAACTTCAATAAGTTGTATTGTAGAGCAGCTATTCCCATAGGGACTATCGACTCTGTGCAATATAATCAAGGAAATAGTTTCAATAATAATACCAAACGAACTTTTCAACGCATGCAAGAAGATAGCCGTCAACACAGCGCCTGGACCCGAAGGCATCTCAAATAAGGCAATGTAAGGCCAGGTTTTTTCCAGAGCAGTGGAAGCTGCAACATATGGCACTCACATCAAAGGGAAAGAAACTAACTTGAGAACCTGCATCTATAAGAAGTTCATTAGCCAGAATCGATACATAATACTATTTGCAGCAATAAAAGGTTGAGATATGAAACCGACGAAGGGAAAAATAATACAAAATCTCTGTGGGAGTCCTACAAGGATCAGTTCTGGTGCCCCCACTCTGAAATATCATTTACGACAGAGTTCTGCAATTAACACTGCCACAAGTGTATATAACCAGGCGAGCTCTGAAAACAAAGACTATATTAATTTGTTGAGTCAAACTTGTGGACGCTTATTTTATATCAGATAAGATACCTGCATCTGCACTACTAGACAAGAATCTATCATACATCACGACTGTTTGCCGTGAACCAATTAGGATCCGTTTTATTTGAGCTTGTATGGACTCTGTTATCTCATTTAATTTGTTCCATTTGTTGCCATAAATATCAAATGATTTTACTTTTGCCATTACTTTATTTTATGCCTCCTCCAGCCCTTGACCTATTTAAATCCATGCAATCGACTGCCTTTTCATTTACCTATTCGGCTTGTTTCTTGCAGGCAAAATTTTAAAACAATGACATCATTTTCGCTTCCTCCTTAGCCAAAACCGACCACACTAAATTTATATTCATTGCTGAACATCGTCCTTGCTTAAACCACATACCACACCCCCTGTAGCAGCCAACATTTACTGGCAAATTGAAGGATTTAAGCACTAAATCTCTTCCGGAACCTAAAAAAAACGACTCGAAACAGTCGACGTAATTACCATGCAAGGCACAGACCACATTCTACAACTTAAAATTCATATTCCAATGCGTCTTTGTTACATCTTCCTTGCTCCACATATACCCCACAAAAGCTCCAGACTTGTGTAATACCAAAAAGAGACCAGGTCACGTGAGTGCAATCTAAAAAGAAGGATTCTCGTTCCGTTTCTACTATGAAACTGACTTTGTCATTTGAAGAGACTAAAATATTGGGAAAACTCCAATTGCATCTGTGGACTTTAAGAACTTGGTCTCAGTCTTTAAGTGAGAATTCTAAAATTGACCCTTTCAAGTTTAATTTACGAAGCTCACAGGTGCTTACTTCACGCAGATCAACCCAAATGACCTAACCTCGTTGAACAAAGGTGTATCTTAACATATCGAATGCTGAAAGTCCTGGTCAAACAGACCAGATAATCTTATTTTATGTGCAAGGATACTAAAAGCCAAAGGATACTCTAAAAAAAAAAAAAAAAAACTAAAAACGAAGATAAAACATTGCAAAAGGATACGACTTCGAATACTAGTATTCGTTTCTCTGAATTCGAATAAAATCGTCTGCAGATTCAGATACTCGTCGAAGGATACCTACTCGTACGACTACGAGTACTTTTTTGTTTCCCCCCTCGGCATCCTAACCAGTTGATGCAAGGAACACCTCTTTTCGAAAGCTCAAATAACAGTATCTGAGTGCTTCAGTATTTTTTCGTGAATTGTCTCCCTCTGTTAGAATTCTTGTTGACAAACGTGACCACATTTTCATCGTCGTATCCTTACTTATCCGACTAGGACGGACTGCCACTCCCAAATCCTTGTTGGTAAAAGTCGAAGTGAAAAAAAAAAAAAAAAAAAAACTGTTGTAGTTTGGATCCAGGAGAGCTGCATCCGTGACTACTGGCAATGGTACGTACTCGTACATAAGTTAAGTATCGCTGCCGACACGGTTGGACGGTTTTCGATTTTTCGTTCACAGTTCGTTTGGTGTTTGAGCATCTGTGTTCTGGATTTTTGTTTTTGACTTGATATCCTTTTTTTTTGGTTCTTTGTCCTCCCGGTAGTATACCAAATACGAATAGAAAACATACTCGTTCTCGTATATCGTGGAGATAATGATCAGGATAAATTTTAGCCAGCGAAATAGTTTTCTGATCATTTTCCGATTGAATTTTTTGCGTGAGAAATGTAAAAAATTCACCGCACGTACAAGATACGAGTATCTGTAGGTGTCTTTTCCTTTTTTCTTAATTTCGAGGTTAAGTTCGCTTTAGCCTTTGCGTTAGTAAAATTTCTTCGATTCAATGTTGCCATGGCTGCGGTGGTTTTCAGAGTCAAGTGGGTGCTTGTGGCTTAAATGGCATAACGAGATGGCGGTAATTTCAGTTCAAAATTCGGATATTTCCAGCAGATAATTGCGGTTGAGTAATGGAATGAGTTTCGGGTTATGTCTCTCATGATGTGAATGTATGTTTCTATCGATAACCGAGCAGTGAATTCCTATAAATTTCCGGCACTTAACTGGAAGGTATAATTGAAAAGTTTTTCTAGGAGATATCTCCTAATGAAATGTTTTTGGTGACAATAGATTTGGCTCTTGTAAAACAATTGTCTTATTGCCAAAAACCACTGCTACAATTAGACGCGACGCACTGTGAAGGCGATACAATCCTTACCTGATCCAGTACCATGCGCAAATATGTCAATAGGATACTTGAAGATGTGAGCAAGAGATGCAGATTAGTACAGATTGAGTGTTCTCTATTACCTTTGGGTTTTTTTTAGTCTTTTAAGGACTAGTTAAGTCCTCCTTATGCGTCCTCTCTCAGAAATCCCTGAAAATCAGAAAGATGACCTACAGCGCATAATTTTGTATCATTGAATCAACGGGGGCCTTACAATTCAGTATGGCAGATCATTTATATGAGCTACTTCAACGTTTTTAGAGCTGAGACTAATAAAGTTTTTCAAGGGTAGTCGAGGCGGGTGAACCTGCGGAAGTATTGACTGTTTTCGAGATTGCGACAACTAATGCTCTAGAATTTGTTTTTGACGTATGAATAAAAGAAAACACAATAAGATCCTTAATTTACTATTAATCCTTCCTTTCCTTTTTATTCAATACATCGATTAGATTTAATTTGAGAGTTGTTGTTGGAAGCCGCTTTTCTAGGAGAGTGTTGGTAACAGTCCCTTTTGGTAGATCCACCTGTGGTCCTAACTTCTTTGTGAATATGACGTCGAGAACCGCCGATTTTTAGGCCAAATATTTCTTAGGTACATCGGCTCAACGATGAGGAAGATATCTCCAATTTCAAGAGGTGTAAGACTCGTAAAGCTTTAAGTGCTGCGGGTAATAGTGGGTAAATATTTCTTCACTCTGGAAGCTCTGTTCCTTTTAGCACTACCACGTTATCTTCGAAAATAACAGAAAGTTTCGGTACACTCGATGATCCGAGGAGAAAGTGGTTGTCAGTTAAGGCATCTTCATTTTTTATCTTCTAAAGGAGTGTACGTCAATGGCCGTGAATTGATGATATTTTCGAATTCCAGTAGCATTCTGTGCAACTAGTCTTCTGCTGGACTCCATTTAATGATAACCTTTTAAAGAACAGCTTTTATTTTTGTCGTTGACGACAGTTTCGTGTTTTTGAAGTTTATATCGAAAGTGGCATCCTATAATAGTAAGTTTTGCTACTGGATGTGCATTGTGAGAAATTATGAGGTCTCTTAGCTGTTTAATCGCTAAGTTTATGGATCTAAAAACACCTTTCTCAGAAAGGATTGGACAAAGTTTAAAAATGTTGCTAGTTTCCTCGAAACTCCGACTAACTGACAAATGCAATTTTGTCTTTGAATATGCTTGTGCATTTAAAAAGTGTTTTTTCTTTCCACTGAAAAATTTTACAAGATTTTTTAATTTAACTTATAAGTTGTTTAGGAATCTAGCAACAAATGCAATACCCCGAAGCATACAGCTCCCAAACGAAATTTTCGCAAAGTTAGAAAGCCCTTCCCCTACCTGAGCATCGAACTTGTCGAGTTTTAGAGTCTGAATAAGGTCAAAAAACTTCAAGTAGCTCTCCAGATGAGTTCCAAAACTAAACGTTGCTTCCCCACCTTCCCATCTACTCTTTTTTTCCTGGGCTAGATCAAGGTATCATACGATCCATGCCAAGGATCAGCCTGGCTGGGGGCCCAGCATCTTTAAAAATTGCTCAGTCGAGAACGAAGTATCCGGATACCTGGCGACCTCCGGATTAGCTAGCCTTATCTGTATACAGCGGATCTCTTTACAGATGGACCATCCTTTCTCCACTACTCGTAGAATCTTATAATGAAAAAAATCTCAAAAAAAAAAAACAAAAAACCCGAGGTCGGTACTCCTTTAATACCGGCCAGTGACCGGTGACTGCACAGACTACTGACAGGCTCCTGCATTGTTAAACGGAGGTAAAACTGTGGCAGGCCCTGGTGTACCGTCCTCTAAATGCAAACTCAACTACAATAACTAAGTCAGTACCTAAGAATTTTTATGTTAAGAGATTAAGAGCGAATAAGCACGTTATTATGTGAAGTAATATGGAGAAATACCGGAAAGTACGAACCGCCCTAGGAAAAGCTAAGGGTGAAAAACTTCATACGGTGCTGTTAAAAATGATCGATCCAGAAATAAAAACAGAGGAGCTCGAAGCAGAGCTCAAAGGGTTAGAGAGCGACGACCTTAAGTTCGTGGGGGTCAAGTCGTTTACCACCGCCGCGGTAAGGGATGGTAACCGTAAATTCCCATTGTTCCTAGTGCAATTAACACCCAACAGCAAAATCGATTCTGCGAAAAATCAAATTCCTGTACTATCATGCTGTAAGTTGGGAAAAATTAAAGAGGGCAGATCGTGTACTGCAATGTGTGCGCTGCCAGAGGTTCGGGCACGCTAATTGCAATTGCAATATGCAATTTAGATGCGTTAAGTGGCTGAGTTGTTGAAAATTGGGTCCAATGAATCGACCGCTGCAAACGTGCCTGCGGTGGCCATATGAACGAAGTCGAGTTCCATTCATAAATGTTTTGATTGTACTTCAAGCCAATAATAAAGTTTTTGAAATATCTCAAATAGTTTGCCTTTTATTTAAAAAAAAAGTTGTCAAGTCGTTGTTAGAAAATCCTATATAAGTTAGTCTTGTTATGCTATACAAGGGGGGAGTGAAAAACCAGATGGAGAACTATAGGCCCATCGAAATTTTTCCTGTTGTAGAAAAATGCCTGGAGGAAATAATAGTACAAAGACTAACAAATCTCACAGAAAAACATAGAGTTTTACAGCCAAACCAATATGGCTTCCAGAAAAATAGGAGCACTGGGTTACTACTGAGAGATCTCGCAAATGTGATTAACGCAGGTCCTAACAAAAACCTCCATGTCATGTTCTTAGACTTCAACAACTCGGGTTAATATAATAGCCAATACTTCGACAATAATTGATCATATTTTTGTTAGAATTAAGAAACTAGATATTGTATCGGCCGTTACTGAAACCGATATATCAGATCACTACGCAACGTATAGAAGAAATCCCTGTAAAAATCAACTAATTTAGAACTAATCAACTAATTAGGGAAACAAACTGGCAAAGATTAAGTGAAAAAAATGACGTTGAGCGACTATACAATATACAATATTTGTAAACAAAATAAACGATATATACACGCAAACAACAAAAATAGCAAATACGAAAAATTGCAAACAAAAAACATGGATGACTCCTGATGTAGCTAAAATATGCAAAAGAAGAGACGAGCTCTATAGGAAATGGAAAAACAACCCACTAAGCCCAGAATATGAAACTGAGTATGTTATAAAAAATATAGAAATGTTGTGAATAAGAATATTGTAATAACTAAAATTAACTTCTACAAAAAAAAGACTTTCGAACGCCAAAAATCACCCCAAAAAAATATGAAATGTGTTAAATGAACTTATGGGACGAAAAAAGAGATCGATAGAAGAGATAGTTAGGAACAATTTTCCGGTGAATACGAAACTAATGAACTTAGTAAAGAGATTTTCGAAACAATTCTCTAGTCAAACAACCAAGATAGTGCAAAGATGCTCTCATGAAACTTCTTCCCATGAAAATATACATCTTGCACAATCAATCTATGTAGAGGAAGCCAACGAAACAGAAGTTTACAGAATGTTGTGCTCTTTAAAAACCGACAAGGGACCAGGAGCAGATAATATTAGTCCGATCGATCTCAAACTAAATGCTTTGTCTTTGACTCCAATAATTAGATCAATTATCAACCAAAGTATAGGGTTTTCCAATAGGGACTTGACAGCTTTGAATTTAATTTGTGAACGCACTGTTTCACTAATCATTAAACTGTCACTGTCAATTTATTCAGTAAACTCAACATTGTTATCATGGTAAAGTACACTAACGAGCTACGTTCTCCGATTGGGTTCTGGAGAAGATGCGCCAAGATGATGAATTTCATCGCAAAATCATCTTCAGTGACGAAGCTCATTTTTGGCTCAATGGGTTCGTCAATAAGCAAAATATGCGTTATTGGTCGTCCTTCATGAATCACCACTTCATCCACAAAAAATAACTGTTTGGTGCGGTTTGCATGCCGGCGGAGTTATTGGGCCATATTTTTTCGTCGACGATAACGATCGTCATGTTACTGTGAATGGTCAGCGTTATCGCGCCATGATCACTGATTATTTTTGGCCCGAATTGGAAGATATGGACTTGGACGACATGTGGTTTTAACAGAATGGTGCCATAAGCCACACAGCACACGCTATAATCGATTTATTGGAGAGTAAGTATGGTGAGCGTGTTATCTTAAGACATGGGCCAGTCGATTGGCCGCCTCGTTCGTCCGATTTAACGCCGCTTAACTATTTTCTGTGGGGCTACGTTAAGTCATTGGCTTATGCCAACACGCCGATGACATTGGAAGAGCTCAGAGCCAACATTGAATGCGAAATAGCGGCCGTTTCGGCCGAAATGTGTGGCCGAGTTGTTGAAAATTGGGTCCAATGAATCGACCGTTGCAAACGTGCCCGCGATGGCCATATGAACGAAGTCGAGTTCCATTCATAAATGTTTTGATTGTACTTCAAGCCAATAATAAAGTTTTTGAAATATCTCAAATAGTTTGCCTTTTATTTAAAAAAAAAGTTGTCAAGTCGTTGTTAGAAAATCCTATATAAGTTAGTCTTGTTATGCTATACAAGGGGGGAGTGAAAAACCAGATGGAGAACTATAGGCCCCTCGCAATTTTTCCTGTTGTAGAAAAATGCCTGGAGGAAATAATAGTACAAAGACTAACAAATCTCACAGAAAAACGTAGAGTTTTACAGCCAAACCAATATGGTTTCCAGAAAAATAAGAGCACTGGGTTACTACTGAGAGATCTCGCAAAAGTGATTAACGCAGGTCTTAGCAAATACCTCCATGTTCTAGTCATGTTCTTAGACTTCAGCAAGGCCTTTGATACATTAGGCCATGAGAAAATCATCGAAAGCCTCAACCGAATCGGCGTAAGAGGGATCTTGGCAAAGTGGGTAGAGAATTACCTATGGGGAAGAAAAATAAGGGTAAAAATAAGAAAAACACTGAGCCAAGAGAAGCAAAGTTTGTATGGTTTACCACAAGGTTCAAAACTGGGAGCAATCCTCTTCATCGTGTATACTAACGAGCTTCTGCGTGTGCTTAACAAAAGTATAGTCTTTGCATACGCCAATGACCTAGCAATAATTGTTAAACACAAGCGCATCAATACTGCGATCTCGATAATGCAAGGTGAATTTAATAGCATCTCAAAATGGTGTCCCGATCAATGACTAGTGATTGATGCTGTAAAAACGAAACTGATGCACATACGTATGCCACACCAGCCCAAACCTTCCATCAGCATATATCATCAAAACGAAGACTGCCCAACGACAACGAAAAGTGATGCTGTTGAAGTAGTTAAGACTATAAAGTATCTGGTAGTTGTAATTGCTGATCACTTCTTATGGCATGAACAAGTCAATAAGATACGGGTGCAAATTAAAAATGCGGTTTTGCGAGGTGCAGAAGCAGGTGTACCTTTCACTTCCTGAATCGCGTTTAAGATACGGAATATTAGCGTGGGGAAATGCATCCAAAATACATATTTAAAATTAAGAATACTAATAATTTTGTTTTAAAGGTCCTAGATGTTAACGGTATATTTAACCTGACAATACTATTACGCCATTATGACGATCAACGCTACTAACAAAGAATACGTCATAATCAGAATACAAGAAGATGAGCTCTAGACTTCTGGAGACTTCTGGAAATTTCTGAAACTTTTAACAATTTTGGGAGGAGACATCCAAGCTACGCCATACCACAAGTGATGAATGACCTACCAGCAAATATAAAAAACATAGCGAACTTCAAAAAACGTAGAAAAGTATTAAAACTTTATTTCCTTAATCTGTATTGTGTAGCTTAAAATACTAAAAAAATTAATTTGCTGAATCGTAATTATTTCTTGTTTTGTTTTTTAATTTTTTAAAACTAAAATCAGAATTTGAATAAAGAAAGAGAGAATAAAAAAAAAATTAAGAAATAATGGTTCGAACATCCAACGTGCGAGTCCGAAAGTCGTTGTTCTTTAAACGTTTACTAGGATCGTCCATTTTTATTCGAGACGATTAGTTGGCTCGTCACATATTTAAATATCTTCCCTATAGGTTTGTAAGTCCTATGACTACGGAGTCCAGTATAGTGCTACTAATCGGGCATTCCCTCGATACTTAAGTCTGCATAAGGGTTTACTCAAGCAGCTACCGGAGGTCCGCCACCGGACATGAAGGAAATAAAAGTTGTACGATCTTTCAAAGAGCAGAGGCGTTCATTGTTACCCAACGATTCTTAACAATCCTTTTTCTGGATAGTTCTTTGAAATGTTGCAGTCAATTTTCATAATATAGCCATTCGATAGCAACTATTAACCCTGGCCTATACAGATGTTATACTACATGTCATTGCTTCTGAAACAAATTACCTACTTCACGCGAAGCATTGTGAGCCGGAGAGTAATCTCGTTGTTAGATACAATTTGGCACAATCGATTCAAACAAGTTTACAAGTGAAGGTAATGATTACTTTCAATTTCCCATAGTTCTTGGCCATAAAGGCTATTTTTAAGTTTTCAGTTATGGGACTCCAAATGTTCATTGCAGAAATCGATACGTGGTATAATCAGAAATATTCCTGTTTAAGCGTCTCCCATTTTTTGAAACATGCTGCTGGTTTCCATGTTGGCATTTCGCCCTCTTCACTAATGCTCTTGAATCATGTCACCCCAAACTTTTGCTCGTTCAATACAATAAAAATCTTATAACTCCCACCCTTTAAATCCCTCAATATTCATAAAAATCACCAAAGTACGTAACAAAAACGTTTATACAAAGCACCAGATGCAAAATCAATTTGCACCTTAATATCCCAATGTCACGCCGCTGTCGTTACAAAACTCATTGAAGGAGCTTCATTCCATACGTCCTCCATACCAGTGTACCCTCTCTTTCAGTATTTATGGAGATTTTGCAGTTTCATCGTCATCATCATTGAAACAGTCTAAATTATTATCAGCAGCAGCATATCCGTTCCAAACGTCGCCGTTGTTAGCATCTCGTCGTACTCGTAAAATGCTCCTTGCGCTGCTTCGATGCCATCAGTAAGCCCCATCAAGGATATTATCGATACCCTGCACTAGCACCACACTAAAAGCAACAACCAAATACCGTTTAACCGGATATCATCAGTCAAAGCCCGAAAAAACAATGAGAAGATATTTTTAAGGGCAGCCATTATCGTTGCGGAAGCTCCAGGCTGTCGCTTGCTGTCACTACAAAATTGACGTTTTCCTTTCCTACCGATTGCTTTTCATCTTTAACGATAGTCTTCGTCTCGTCACCTCGTCCTGGTTATTTGGCTCCTCTTGATTTATTTGAGTTTTGCACTTTGTTCACCATGCGATAGAATTTGAGGGAGTCCTTTCGGGAGCTCCTATCGCATAGAGGAACAAGTCGTAGTCGTTCCGTTCTCATCACTCGGTCGGTCGGAATTATGTAAATTTTTATGAAGTCAAAATGCGGGCAAAATTTGTTTTTATGTTGCCGTCAAGGATCGTAAAAGACAAGTTACTCACACCGGGCGAGGGTTCGGGTAACTAAGTGAGTTTGGGTAAGGTTGAATATTGAGTAAAGCAGGAAACAAAGACATTATTCCTGAATAAATGAATGGAAATGGCTTCATTTTGGTCTTGGCGTAAGAAATGGATTGAAAATGAAAATTTAATAAAGGAGCACACCAACCTTTTATTGATTGGGAAACTTACGTCACTTATGCGAAATTCAAAATCAATGGACTCCAATGCTGCCGGGCTTACACAGATGTCGAAGTCTAAGTTGCAGTCTGATTACTTAGAACTCCAACGGATCGACTATGTCAGATGTCAGGCAGGGCACGGACTAGTATGTTTCTGTACATTACCTAAAGTGTCGCATTTGAGTGTAGCTAGAACTTCTGCTGGGATATGGTGTCCCGATAATTTACTTAAAGTCTCTGACCACCTTGGGTTGACTAGAATGATCTTTGCCACTGTTCAAAGCCAACATAAGCAAATACTCGCCGTGTAAGGCAGCCTTAATCATCAGCTAAGATGAAAGTCGTGCTTGGAATACCTTGAGAACGTCTTGGATAAATATTTCAATTTTTTATAACGATCCCGCAATGGAACTGTATGTTGTACAACCGTCGGAGCCTCAATAGGGAAAGGACCCCTTTCCAGAGGGGTGGTATCTTCCTAAAGTACGTATAAGGCTGACGCCACTGCAATTTAAAAGACACTGTGGACATTGGGTATAGTGTTGCATTCTACAGCTGCCTTGTGTTTTTATTTGTGATCTGCAGAAGACTATACTTTCCTGGCGACAGGTTCATATGGGCTTATGAACAGCTTCCCCCAATTCGCCGTGCTTTCACGGCGAAACTCTACGAACCAATGGTAAATAGTTGAACGGGTAGGTGAATGGGTCCCATATACAGCATCGAAAATGGGATTGGTTTCCTCGCAGGTTTTGCCACCTAAAAATAAGAATCGGATCACGGAACACGGTGTTTTGAAATGGACTGAAAGAGGTTATACTAAATGATGGTACACTCATTTTGACTCAGTGGTGCCACCTATCTTCCAACTTCAGCAACCTTATTAAAAAACTCTAGGTTCGATGTTCCTTTATTAACTCCGTCTGTGTCAAAAAATACGAAATTCATCGTCGTTCTAGCAAATTTGTTAAACATCTCCGCTCGCCTTTATACTATCTGCAGTATAAAGGTTTTCATATTGATGCGGATTGTTATGAAGCGTTCGCTTAAGCCATTTTGACTGAGTCTCCCTAGATTTGCAAATTCAGTCCCAAATAGGCACCGAGGTAGAAGATGTCGTAGCTTTCAATGCGCCTTTTGTTTGACACTTCTTGGATAACGGTTATATCTGTTTTATTGCAGTCTAGGGCATCCACGAGTTATTCGGCAAATCGAGGTCTGTTAAAGGTGCGAACGTTCCATATGCAAGGCCGCAATTCTTTGTTCTTAAAACGTTTACTGGGATCATCAACATTGTATGCGTCTGTATCTGAGGCTATTGGTTGTCTCTGAATTGTTTTTGCTTCTACGGTAGGGAAGCTACTTTGCAGCTTGCAGCTTTCAATATAGAAGGCAAGGTCCTACTACATAGTGAAAGGCACCGCTTATGCCGTTGGACTATTTAGGGTTCCGGCACGACAGTCTCTAGTAGAGGTTCCCGACACAACCTGAAGCTTTCTCTAGACCAATGGGTGGACTCCAAGTATTTCAATTTAACCAGAGCCGTTGATCCCGCTCTTGATTATGAACGAGGGAGTGATTAGATTTTTTAAATTCAGTAGTTACCATTTTGAAATATTTGTCAAATTTTTTTCCCCAGGCCCATGACACCTTTTAACCGCCCCTGTTTTCCAGACACCAGGAAATCGAATCGAAAGCTAAATTCTTTGGAATGATAAATAATAAAAAAAAAAACAAGTGAAAACTCAACTGCAGCAATATAACATGAAACTGAGAAACTGAAAACCCATAAGACATTCATCTGAAAAGTTAGTTTCCACCCGGCCCCACCTGACCCAAACAGCTGGCTGCACTGCAGCCACAGATAATATGAAATGAGGAAAGGCAACCACAGCAACAGAAGTAGTAGTAACTAGGAAACGTGCAAGGCACTAATTGCCTTTCCATAGACACAATTTGGCTTCCGTCCAAATGCAGCATACAACAGCAGCAGTAGCAAGGCAATAAGTAGCAGTAGTTGTACCAGACGTCCTTCTAGTAGTCATCGTCTTCCTAGACATCGTCATTGTATTCATCGTTGTAGTCCCGACCAGAGAGAACAGTATCTTTGCCCGTTTTCAATCTAAACACTTTCACATGCCTCTAACTGGAATGAATCATCTGCCCGCCACCTACTTCAGCGAAAGTTCCTGTGTCCGTTGTTAAGATTTATGCCTTCAGCCGAACCCTTTGCCGTGCCCTCTAAAACGAATGAAACAAAACAACGGAACGAGAAACAGCCTGAGAATAAAATTAAAACAGTACACAGTATCATCGACAGAGAGGGAAAGGTGGAAATCGGCAAAGGACCAAAGGAGTGCAATTACGTGTTGATTTAGAATCCCATTTTGGGTACAATCTTGTAGGAATACGGGACTACGGTAAAGCAGGACTTTAGATTTTTCACGTAGTAAAAAAATTCGCCCCTTTTGATTTTTTTTCCCTTTCGTCCTTTTTCGTTATTCATTCTCAATCGTTGTTGAGTAAAATAAAAAAAAAAGAAAAGAAAAAAACAAAAATTTGCTGCATAATGCAGGATTTACGAGACTTGGCTGTAACATACCATACCAGCACTGGCATTGGAATAAGGACGAAGTGGAGGTGGCAGCTAAGGAGGCTTGTAGTAAAAATGTAAACGTCGCTACAAAGTGATAGATGGATGGAGGATAAGGATAAGCATAGAACAGAAAGGAGTGCTTGTAAGTAAGTATGTCAATTTGGCTGCAAAAGTTACATATGTGATGTGACACACTAAATCTGGAGTAGATACATACATAGATACGAACATGTAGTACGTGCAGGTAGAGAATAGCGAATACAGTATAGAGAAGACCGTAAAAACTGAACAGTGCAGTAGGTGAACAAGGAAGTGAGTTGTAGTATGTGTAGTGCACAATTTATTGAAGAGCCTCTTCTTATTGTCCTGAGGATTTGCTATAGATGGAGGAAACACTACTGAAGAGATTCCTATATGAAACCATGGTAACTGAAGAGGCTCTTTGTATTCACCTTGTGGGTTGCCGAAAATCATTATAAAGAGACTACCCCGTCCCAGATGGCTTTAAATTTGAGTCGAATGCTTCTAGTAGACACAAGTTTATAGTGAGAGTACCAATTTTCTATGTCTCCTTACTAACAGATACTGTTGAGGTAGTACCAACTGCTTTACGTCTGCAGTTCGACGTTTTTGAATCATTTAGCGAATGTGCTAACCGAACTACAATATCATTATTTCAGGGATGCTTCCTCAGAAAATACAGAGAATAATCACCCAACTAGAAGCTATAGATACGTTAACGATGAGTCATAAGATCTGCTTACTCATACAGCCATAGAAGAAGAAGCGGATGTTGCTCTTAGGTGTGAGCAATTAAAGCCACCGTATTTCAACCCAAAAAGGGTAGACGATTTTTCACAGAAAGTATAGTAGTGATTAGGCTTGCGGAAACTACACATTCACTTCAAAAACGCATGCCAAACTACCTATAAAATAATAAATCCACTTCTTTGTCTGTTATCCGCTGTCGAGATCGAGCATATTAGAATTCCAGTAAAAGCATAGAGGAAGCGACGCAAACCTGCGACAACACCTTTAACGAGATAAAGATATGGTTTCACTCATCAGGTCCAGAACTGGAAGATCACAAACAGAGACCGTTTCTCTAAGAAGCCACTGCAAAGCTAAGGTGCTGACCATTTCGTTTGAAGAGCTTTAAGTTTAGGGCCCGCATTATATATTATATCCAGGGATACTCTTAGACCATATTGTGTTACTCTAATTAGGATGCACAAACAAAGGTGCCAGTCGAACAACTGTTGCCACGACCTGAATACTTCATTCGGGTTAATACCAAACACTGGAGCACTAAGGCAGTTGGTAAGAAAGAAAACACGTCCACGAGATCATTTATACGAGGATCAGTAACAAATATATGGACGTACATGGGGGATGTTACCTCTATGAACAAGATAACATCAGCCAAAAATGTAACGCATTCAGAATGGTGTCAAGGATAGATTGTACGGGACACTCGCGCTGTTGTCTATATGGTTATGTACTATCGGAAAATGCTCCTTCCATCTTCCGAGGTCATCTCACGCTATAAGTAGGGAACCGTTCACATTTTTTACAGAATGCTGTTTGTACTGCGTCGCCCTGTAAGCCACCTGATAGCAATATAAATGCTGCTGTCGCACCGGTTTTCTGCCTCGTTGGCTTTTGCAGCTAGGCCATTGATGTTGTTGCCCTTATCGCATCTTACACTACTCTGTGCTTCCTTTCTTTTCATGTGATACTAGGCTTAAAGTTCAGATTTCTCTGCTGCAGGGCCTGATGCAATCTTAACTTTGAGTGAAATATGCTCTTCAATATGTCTTTAGAAGTCAGTTGATAAGCATGTACTGTAGTTTCTCTGCGCTCCGGGTGTAAAAACAATTTTCACAGATCTATAGTGTTCATCTACAGTTGATTGCTCTGATTCCATGATACCATGAACACCCATTACTTGTCTGATCGCGATTTTGTGCTTCCTACCTTATCGTTGATATCTTCCATCACTATCACGATGTCATCGTTAGGGGTTGAATTGTAGGCGACACCTTTGTCTTCAGTCGGAATTAAGTACTGCATGATGGTAACCTTTCTTACAGTACACTGGAATCTGACCGCTAATATCCGGTTATTATCAGGCCTCCACAATAAGAAGTTCTCCTTTGCGGACTCCCGTACGCTTCCATTTGGTTTTCCCAAGTTGGTGAAATATATTCTTCTGCATCCGACTTGTAACGCGTGAAATACCTCTCTAGCTGGAGGATTCTTGCATTCTGCGGACGTACTTGTCAGGAGTTGAGGAGGGTCTACACGTTCCAGAATTCGATCGTCAAAGAGATTTCCTCCGTATCCGAGGTGTTTGTTTCCATTTCAGAGTAAGATATTTTTTTTTTTTTGAAAGCGGCTCACGTAGCCTTAGATCAACAAGAACGTTCGTGTTCACAGCATTCAGGCTTGAAAATGCAATTGAATATTGGCCGTTATAACTAGAGAAACATTAATCTAATGAAAATGAGTTCATTGACGTAAGAGTCCTTAAAGCAAAGAAAACAGTAAAGAAAAGCAACATCATTGAACGATTTTCCTCGTACACAAGACTAAGTAGAACAATACCCTATTTTTAACGATTTGCGCTAAACTGTAAACAAACAAACTATCACCTATGAACTTGAAGGTGCTCTAAAATATATTATCCATTTGATTCAATACAGGATGGATACAACCTCCACAAGAAAAACGAACCGCACGCTTAGATAACGAGAATATTGTTGTAGTTGGAGGAAGACTCGAGTTATCGAGTTGTCTCTGTCAAAGAAGGAGAAGCATCCGTACATATAACCATGCAATAACATATTCATGAGAAAACACTGCATCTAAGAATTCATTTAACATTGGCAACGCTCTGTCAGTCATTCTGGATCATTCAAGCTAAATGTGTATTTCGTCAAGTAATCTATAATTGTGTACGATGTCATCGCTTTAAAGGTGCAGAGAGACCAATTATGGGAAAGCTTCCAACTCCAAGGGTAGTGCCATCAAGACAATTTCCACATACAGGTACTGATTACACAGGCCCAGTTCAGATACTCATTTCCAAAGGTAGAGACAATCGATCGATAAAGGGCTACATTGCGGTCCTTGCGTCTTTACCAACTAAGGCAGTTCACCTGAAACTTGTTAGCCATTTCACATCGGAAGCATTTTTAGCGGCCGTTAGAAGATTCACGTCCAAAAGAGGATATTGCACACTGTGGAACCAGAGCTTTTTAAATCTTTAATCACTCAAAGCAATAAAGGAGCCTCAGATAAGCTAGCTTTGGATAACAAAAGCAATGAAATTCCACTTAAAGAGAGTCATTCTGAACGCTACTTTGACATTTGATGAATTGCCCACAGTTTTAACAAGAATCGGAGCCTGTTTAAATTATCACCCTTTGGAATCCCAATGCTTACATCTGGACATTTTTTAATCGGCTCAGATTGAATGCAGATTAGATCAGAAGCGAAGTTTTCGTTCACGGTTCACGGTGCCTTCACTCAAGATTTTCGGCTGAAATGGTTTTCCAAATATTTGGCACAACTTTAGTGAACAAAGTGGAAACAAGAGAAACCAAATCTTTTTATTGGTGATATATTTAGTATTGATTAAGGATGATAGATAACCTCCCACTAAATAGAACCTAGGCAAAGTAACTGAACTGCATCAAGGGAAAGATCAGAATGTTCACTCAGCCACTGTTTACTGCAACAAACGACATGCAAAATGGCCAATTACGAAGCTAAGTCCATTACCGATTAAAAGCAATACGTAAGAAAGCACAGACAACAGTGACGTAGGATCTGGAAATCCATCAAGCAAGGCAGACGCAGTTAAGAACTCAGCTGTACTTTGCGTACAAGACAACATACCAAGGAGGATGATGATACCTGAAGACTGACATCATAAGTCAATTATACAATTGTCCAAGACTTTACAACCAAGAAAAAGAGTATCTGCGCGAAACATCATAATAGAGCTAATATTACCTTTCCTCTACAGCGAAGAATTGAATATGTACAAGATTGTTTCTGTTCCTGCTTGACATGATCAGAAGTTAACTTATGTTCTATCAGCAGACTATTTAATATTCAGGGTCAGATCACTATTATCCCTTAAGTGAAGGTCACTTCTCTTCATGTAAACAAAGGTCCTCAGACATATATTGGTGTAAAATGCAGGATCCAGTATATACAATACAACAGGATCAAATGTAAGCTCTTGTGAAGTAAACCTTCTGCGGCATATACAAAGGTTACCAACATCATGACTCATTCGAACCATGTAACCACGATTTTATTGGGTAAAGATGTAACACACTAATACATGGGTATTATAGATTAAAGTAGACAATAAAACATGCTAAACTAAAATATACTGGGATCCTGAAACTTCACTCAAAATGCAGAATACCAGGTGTAACGGTATGAAGTGAAGAGTGTGGAAATAAAACACTAATTTTTAATGGGAAAGTAAAAAATATTTTATTCAAAGTAGTGGCCATTGCTGAGCATTCCCATCTTTCAGGCAATTTATGGATTCCACGCCAATAAAACTGTTCGTCTTTTGAAGCAAATCAAAAAGTCACCCAATTTTGGACTTCCTCGTAGGATTCGAAGTTCTGCTCAGCTAATGCGTGTCCCATCGATGAAAACAAATGGTAGTCGGAAGGAGCCAAGTCTGGTGAACACATCGGGTGGGGTAGCAGCTCATAGCCAAGTGGTTTGGTTGTATCCTGAACGAGTTTTGCTTTGTGCGCAGATGCATTGTCATGGAGCAAAATTATCTTGCCGTGTCTTCTGGCCCATTCTGGTCGTTTTTCGATCAATGCATGGTTCAAATTGATCATTTGTTGTCGGTAGCGATTTATATTAACGGTTTCACCAGGTTTTAGGAGCTCGTGGTACACCACACCTTTCTGGTCTAACCAGACACATAGCATTGTCTTGACGAATCGATCTGGTTGCAGTCGAAGTTGATGGTTGTCCCGGATTAGCCCATGATTTTTTCCATTTAGGATTCTGAAAATAAATCCATTTTTCATCGCCATCAACAACTCGATGCAAAACTGATTTTTTAACGTGTCTTTGAAGCAAAATTTCACAAGCGGTTTTTCGGTTTTCCATCTGTCTTTCATTCAATTCATGTAGCACGCATTTTCAAGACTTTTGGAGCTTCCCTGGTCAGAAATTGTTTGTTTTGCAACATTTAAATTTCTGCCATTTGTTTCTGACTCAAAGTGTCATCTTCATCCAATATTGTTTGCAATTCGGCGTCTTCACACTTTTTTGGTGGCCTTCCACGTTCTTCATTTCTCACATCAAAGTCCTTATCTCTGAACCGTTGAAACCGTCTTTTGCATGTTGCTTCTGATAGAGCATGACCACCATATGCCTCGACTAGAATTCGATGCGACTCTGCTGCACTTTTCTTCAAATGAAAACAAAAAATTAATGCTTTTCGCAAGTCATCATGTTCTGATACAAAATTCGATATTTTTAACACGATGAAACGATATGATGTTGTTTGCTCAATGACTTGATGCATACTAAATTTGTATGACAGGTGTCATAGCAACCAAACTAAAAAAAAAAAAAAAAAAATAAAAAATTAAACCCGATCAAAACAAATGTTCCCTATCGAGACATTTGTATCTTGACGCTCACTTCATACCTTCATACCAGTACACCTGGTACACCAATCAACTAAGATTCTTTTCGGGAAGCAAACCATAACAACAAGATTGTACACCCTGCCTGACTCGAACTGCAACTTTTTAAAATGCTATAATTTTTTTTATTTTTAATTTTTGTGCCAAAGCAAAAAAGTTGGAAAATACATCAATTTTCAAATTGTTTCAGTGGTTTTCAGTATGTCCACTTTTGGCGCGAATAATGGCCTTGAGACAGCCGAAGAAAGCATCGTACGCTGCACTCAAGTATCTCTTCGGTATTTTGGCCCAATCCCGGCGATGTGCTTGCTTGAGGTGGTCCAAGCTTTAGTATTTTTTAGTGCCAACCTTCGCCTCTCAAAATACCCCAGACAGAGAAATCCAACGGATTTGCATCTGGAGAATTTGCAATCCATTGTGATGAAGTGTGAAACATTGTTTTTTAACCGATCTTGGTTGACGTGCCGAGACGGTGCCGAGTCTTGTTGAAATGTCCACGGTCTAAGACCGAAATGATTGCTTGCCCAAGGTTTCAATACTACCTCTAAGATAGTTTCACGCTATACAATCGCATTAATTTTGACGCCACGGTCCAAAAATACGAGCAGAGAACAACCATCGGCGGTTATGGCGGCCCAAATCATCATTATCGGTGCTGCCTGCTTTCTGGTGGCCGTCCGAATGTGTACATTTTCGAAGGACCTCTTTGGCAAGTTAACTCGATCATTTTGTTTGTAGACATATAGCTCGATAACAAATGGCGACTCATCGGAAAAAACTAAATTCGGCAAATCACCACTTTCTTTCAAGCGTAGCAACTCCTTCGCTCTTTCGACTCTATTTTTTTTCTGTTGCGGTGTAAGATCGTGTGCTTTTTGGAACTTCAATGGCTTGAGCCCAAGCTCATTTTTCAGTATGTGTTGCATCCATTCCAACGATATGTTGAGCTCACGAGCCATTTTTCTTCCACTCCGACGCGGATTTCGCTCAATTCAAGCCTTCACTTTCCGAACCATTTCTGCCGATGTTGATGTTTTTTATGACCACATCCATGGCGTTTTGCTACGTTGCCAGTATCACGGCAAGGAGCTATGGTTCAAGACACAAAGCAATCACACGATTACGTTTGAATTCCATCGCGGATAAAATTTTTTCAACACAACTGAGACGCAAATCGTTTAAATAATAAAATTATCTGTCATGTGCCAAAATTTGAGCTCACTGTCATGAACGGTTTGGAAATTATAGCAGTCTGAAGTTGGTTGCAGTACAAGTCAGGCAGGGTGTATCATCGTATCTTCCCACCCAAAACATTTCGGAGCAGGTATTCAACTTCAACTATAAAAAAGAAGAAGATTCTCTTTTAGCATGAGACATCTCCAATCAAATCGAAGAAACCAGGAGATCCTGTTATAGGAGATTAAAAATTACAAAATCCACCAAAATTCATTGACCGGAAGCCTAGTGTTTCTACTAATTACAGCAGTTGTCACTTCAACGGGAGTAACCATAGCCCAAACCAGCACCTCGAATACTGGCCAGCAGATGCTCATCAGTGAGTCAGGCTGAACAACCAACAATATTTTCAGATGACCAATTTATTTTGTAAGTAACAAGTCGAAGCCCCGGCATGTCGTGAACAACATAATTTCTACGCAATTGGCAGTATACACTGAACACCGAAGGTGTCAAGTCAACGTCTGAGTGGTGGTTACCACGTGGACTGGGATTATTAGGGCTTTATATGTACAGGGTCAGGTTTGTTGTTCAAGAAAAGGTTTTGCCCAAAGAGTTATTCTTCGTTTGATCTCGGCGTTGGTGTTGTTGTTTGAATTAATAACCCAGGTATACAAAGTCCTTAACTATCTCAAATGTATATTTGTCGTGAGAGATATTCTGTCCGAGACATCGGCTTCGTTCCTTGTTGACACCATATGCTTCGCCTTGCTCTCTGATATCACGATGCTTTCTTCTGAATATGTCAATATCATCGATGTATGCCAAAAATTGGGCGGACTTTTAAAAGATTTTTCCTCTTATGTTAGCGTGAGCTTTGCACTATTCTTTCAAGAATGATGTTAAAGAAATCACATGATAACGCGTCGCCTTGTCTAAATCTTTTTTTGACATCAAGTGTCGGTGAGTTTTTTACCCAGCTTGATGGAGCAGAATGCATTTTCCATGTTTTCCTGCACAAACGAATAAGTTTGGCACAGAGGCCAAGATTAGACATTGTTCTTTTTCTTTAGATGCTGTCATACGTGGCCTTAAAATCGGTGAATTGGTAGTGTATTTCGATTTGAAGCTTATGGGTTTTTTCCAGGACTTGCCGTAGTGCGAATATTTGGTCGATAGTAGAATTTCCCGGCCTAAAACCACACTAGTAGGCGGTTGGGATGCAAATACTGTTGTTGTAGCTAGCGCAGTTCAAAGTCTAGTTTTTTGAGTATGGGACAGACAATGCTGAAGTTCCATTCATTGGACATACTTTCGTCCGACCATATTTCACAAATGAATTTGTGTTTTTTTGTTTTTTGGATTTAGGCCTAGATATGGCTACGTTCACTTCATTTAAATAGGGTGGCGGATTTGCTGGTCTACTTCGTCCAGGTTGAAAGGTTCATTCTGCCTGACTGCGGTGTTTGGTTCACCATCGCCGTTATACAGTCAACAGAAATGCTCTTTCCAAAAACTCAGCATCGACTGCAACTCTACTACAATGTTATGATCCCTTGTTCGTCTTTAAAGGCTTTGATTCAGATTTTGTGGCAGTAGAACGTTTTCTTTACCTTTTGGTAAAACATCCGAATGTTATTGATGGAGTAGCCTCTCTCAATTTTCTCGACCGCGTGCTTCTCATGCTACTTTCTTTTCCTCCTGGGAAGCCGAAGTTCGTCTCTCCTCTTCTGCTCGTAGAACACGAGAGCAGCTCCAGTCCTTCTATGCAGCGCCAATTTTTATTCATTCTGCGTAGCTGCATGTGCTTGCCGACACTCGTAGTCAAACCAGGTAACAACAAGGTAATGGTTCGTGTTGATGTTGGCCTGTCAGAACGTTCGGACATTCATGTTACTGGGGAACTGGGTACTAATTGTAGGTATTATCCAAGAGCTCATAGAAGCTATTTTTGGTGTCGCCATCTTTCTCTTTTATGGAGGCGTGAGCGCATATTAGGCTAATGTTAGTTAAGAATTGTTGTTAACATGCTGGCTGCTTTTACCATCGATAGCATTCGGCATAGTAAAGTTTTTCATTCTCTTTTTGCTTGTCCTATCCCATCGTATTTCTTAGATGACGGTAACATCTGCTATGTAGCAGTCCACGGCCTCCGCTAGTTACTCTGCTCCACGCGGTCTATTAAGGGGCCTAACATTTTAAATAGTCATTTCACATCATTCCAGATGCTCATCTACCAGTACCTGATGGTTACCACTTGGGCTTAAAATAAATAAAATTGATGTGTAAAAACAGTTAAAACATGAGTATCTCCAAATTGACACCTCTCATGTTCATCATATTTCAACAGCATCCAACCACCAAGGAGTAACTGCTCGGTTTTTTGGTGAGGACTTGCAAAATTCGGATGTAGCGGAAATGCTTGAGGAAGTGTAGTTGAAAGTTTTCGAGGATACTATGACGGTACGCCACTATCCTTACGGTATTGGTGGACTTGTGGCTGTTTTTGGCCTTTTTCTTCCGAAACGTCTATTACTTGATTTGTAACCCCGAAATTCCAATAACCATGCAGAAAAGAAGATCTATTGGGTCTATAACTTAATTCGTGCGGTTTGTTAAGAGATGGCGTAACTTGTATTATTCCATTGGAACATGCGTCGGAAAGCTACTGTCATTGTACGTCATTTCAGTATATGTCATTCATTTAAGGCGTAAACAACAATAATTTTTTTTCACTCAAATATGTCGAACTTTGTGCCTGAAAAAGTGTTTTTGCGGGGAGTTTTTCTTCATGAAGAAAATTGCTGCCGAAAGTCATCGTATTTTAGTGGAAGTTTATGGTGAACATGCGCTAGCTGAGCGAACGTGCCAAAAATGGTTTGCACGATTTAAAAGTGGGGATTTTGGCTTGGAAGACGATGCACGTCCTGGGCACCAAAAAAAGTTTGAAGATAATTAACTGGAAGCATTACTCTATGAAGATTGTTGCCAAATGCAAGAAGAGCTCGCAAAATCATTGGGTGTCACTCAAGCAGCCATTTCAAAACATTTAAAAGCAGCTGGATACATTCAAAAGCAAGGAAATTGGGTTCCACATGAACTCAAGCCGAGGGACGTCGAAAGGCGGTTTTGCATGTCCGAAATGCTGCTGAAACGCCACAAAAGGAAGTCATTTTTGCATGGGATTGTTACTAATGATGAAAAATGGATCCATTACGACAACCCCAAGCGCAAAAAATCATATGTGAAACCCGGCCAACCAGCTGAATCAACGGCAAAGCCGAATATCCATGGCGCGAAGGTAATGCTCTGTATTTGGTGGGATCAGATGGGTGTGCTGTATTATGAGCTGCTAAAACCGGTTGAAACCATCAATGGACAGGGCTACCGAACACAATTAATCCGTTTGAAGAGAGCAGTAGCCGAAAAACGCCCGAAATATGCGACCAGACACGAGGCAATAATTTTCCATCATGACAACGCTCGGCCCCACGTTGCTATTCCGGTTAGGAACTATTTGGAAAACAGTGGATGGGAAGTCCCCACCCGCTTTATAGCCCAGACGTTGCCCCTTTTGACTACCATTTGTTCCGGTCGATGCAGAACGCTCTTTTCACCAAGGTACATCTCGTCTCGAATTATTTTTGTTGCCCTCAGGTATTGGAAATAGTAACCAATGTAGAGGTCTAATAGGTAAATAAAGAGGAGGTGCTGTTTCTAAGGAAACTGTTTTGAGCTGATATGTATTGATCATTTAAGATTGATCTTTGCGCCAAAGGATGAGTTGGTAAATATAATCACTCTTCTCGTAAACGCGTCCTTGTAAAACCTACATCGAACACTACATAGACGATGTTGTTTTGAAGCGTGTGACCATCAGCACGTCGTTTAGTGAATTTCCAAACGAAGCGTCGAAAACTACAATACTTTAGACTTAGTTGAAGAACTGTTCTCTTTCATGACCTCATGATGTGGCAGGATAAACTGTGGTATGCTATCTAAAATGTATACGTTCTTCACTTTGCTCATGTGACCCAAACATAAGTGAAGATTTATACATGAAGAGTAATCGCTTTGAAGTTGCTTGTTTTTATGGTAAGTAGACGTGCTTATATGCTTGCAGTTCATCCTTTCTTGAACGTCCAAGCAACGTCCTTCTGATAGACACTTAATGTTTTTTAAAATGTGTTCCGTTAACTCGCAGAATCTATGGAGGATGCAAATTTGATGGAGGCACTTTACGGAATGCGACAGAAAGGATGCACGTCCTAAAAGAATTCATCGAAGTTTGGTGCCTTGTGCCAAAGGTAAATTGGCATTACTGGGTCTGCTCAATTGTGGCAAGGGAATGTCGCTTCTATACAGTAAATCAGCCAAAGCTGACTTAGGGAGGATAGGTCTGTGGCTGAGCACATGCCAACGAAATGACTCTCGAGTATATACCATACAAGTGCCTATTTGGAGATTTGTAAGGCTGAGGGGTAAGAATAAAACGTGACGTCAGCGACCTTAATACATATGTGCTGCTGACCAAACCTAACCCAGAAACTTCAAATTGAAATGCTGACTCGGTTATAAAGAAAGCCGCCGATTCTGCATCCAACAATGCTCATAGTGAAACAACCTTTCTTGACAATCTGCTCACTTTTACTATAGCTGAGGTCGGCATTACTTGGCTAGACGCATGTGGCCCAGAGAATTATGTGTGGATTAACCTGCTGCATTGATCATTCGAAGGATCAGAGTGATTTGGCGAAGACTGTTCCAAATTATGCGCTTTGAAACTTGGAATTGCGATTTACTGCTGTGGTAAGTTAGTGGTAAACGATGTTGGTCACCCGAAAATGTATTATATTAAGAGTTAAGCAAGAGTAAATGGTTTGGTAGCTGGCGGTGCTGACATTTATGGGTGCTTGGACAATTATCAGAAACCTGACAGCGATCAAGTACGCTCGGGTCAATGCCGTTTGTAAGAGATGGCACCACTTGAATTAAATCCATACCATTTTCAGTTAGTACCAACCTTCAAAAGATACGTGTATAAATTTGACAGCTGTCGGACAATTAGCTCTCGAGATATAGCGTTGTGAGTGAAGCAACTTTTGTTATTGTGAAAAAATGGGAAAAAATTAAGCCGATGCAAAGAAATGGCTTGATAAGTGTTACCCGGACTCTGCACCAGCCGAACGAACCATTCGTAAGTGGATTGAAAAATTTAAAAGTGGTCATACAAGCACCGAAGATGATGAACGCAGTGAACGTCCAAAAGAGGCTGTTTCAGATGAAAACATCAAAAAAGTCCACAAAATGATTACGAATGACCGTAAAGTGAAGTTGATCGGGATAGCTGAGGCTCTGAAGATATTAAAAGAGCGTGTTGGATATATGATACAAGAATATTTGGACATGCGAAAGCTCTTTTCAAATTGGATGCCGCGTTTGCTCACAGTCGACCAAAAACAACAACGTGTTGGTGATTCAGAGGAGTGTTGAAAGCTGTTCAACCGCAATAAAGCCAAATTTTTGCGTCGGTATGTGACAATGTATGAAATTTGGCTCCATCACTTCACACCAGAGTCAAGTGGGCAGTCAGCTGAGTGGCGAGCAGGCGACGAACCTCGTCCAAAACGACCAAAAACTCAACAGTCGGCTGGCAAGGTTATGGCATCCGTATTTTGGGATACACATGGAATAATTTTCATCGACTATCTCCAAAAGGAGCAGACAATTAACAGCGACTATTACATTGCGTTATTGGAGCGTTTGAAGGACGAAATCGCAGAAAAACGGCCGCATTTGAAGAAAAAGAAAATGCTGTTTCATCAATACAATGCACCGTGTAACAAGTCGATGAAAATGATGGCAAAATTGAATGAATTCGGCTACGAATTGCTTCCTCACCCACCTCAAAAGAATGCTCGTCGGAAAGAGATTTAAGACCGATGAAGAAGAAATTATCGCCGAAACGGATGCCTATTTTGAGGCTAAACCGAAATCGTACTACAAAACTGGTATCGAAAGATTGAAAAATCGTTTCAATCAGTGTATCGCCCTCGAAGGCAACTATATTGATAAATAAAGCTGAATTTTGCAAAAATTTTGTGTTTTACTATAAAACGGCACTGACTTTTCAGCCCATGTATTATTTGGTTGAACTAGCCTACGAGTGAAAAAAAAATGCTCTGCGATACTCTGTTCGATTTTTCTGACACTTTTTTACCTTGTTGGCAAATCACTGCTTCCAAAGTGCAGTACCTTCATTCAAAAAACTGGTTGAATTTCACAAATGTAGACAGTTCCTTGGTGTTATCCTTGGAACTCAAATAATAATGGAGCAATCTTTAGATATATATCGCTTTATTGCACGGAAATGTCGAATTACCATCCCAAGTTTACTTCTCATTTCGACATAAGCGAGACTTAATATGTGTTCCATGCTGATGCCCCAGGCATTTCTGTGGCTCAGCTCAGCTACCAACAACTCCACAAGGGCTAGGCTTAAGTTTCTAGTAACAAAATCAATGTTATTTCTCATGTAACACTCGTAATGCGTTTTAACTCACATAACAAAGGCTAATGAAGTTTTGCCCTTAATATCATATTTATGCAGCAATCCACGAGATGTTCGCAATGTTTTCCTTACCTCTGTGTCATTTCATTTCTATGAGTGTCATGGAAGTAAGCACAACTTCCATTTAATTACTACCTCCATTCCGTATCACAAAGAGACAACATCGAAAGTCTGATATCCATGTCAACCAGAGCTCTCCATGTCGTTGCTATTTTTAGCGTACCACGTTACAAATTCAGAGCTCACATCCTTGAATGAGTACAATTTTCCGTGTGTAAGAACTGTATAATTAATTTGACCCAACTTCTGCAGTCAACCCTGCCCTCGTACCTGATTAAATTCCATCAACCACAACTACCAACCGCAGGATAAATTATTCAAACGCCTCTACTCCTGTAGTGACCTTAAATTAACTTACAACATCTGTTTGCATCTCAACTCGTTGGCCAGTAATTAGTTCATAACAAAGTAGTCGTCGCATCATTTCATGTTAATTTCTTCAACATGGGATACCTACTCGTACATATACTGGCTGACGCTCTGACACAACTGAATAAGGCATTGTCTAACTAAGAGTTCGGCCAGTCGCTCATATTCTGAAATCCACATCATTTCAACTTGTTCTTTGGGAAGGATGTTCAGGAACAAAAAAAAAAAAAAAAATCAAATTGCCCTTAGCGAGGGGTCAATGAATTTTTTATTTCCCAACTAAGGCCCTTTACCTTACATATTCGTATTCGTACTCCAACAGTACAGCAACAGTGCAATAAAATGTGGACTTCTGACCCATCTAGCCTAATGGCCTCTTCCACCACTACTACATATATGGACAATGTTTTAGGATGCTTAACATGACAGCATATGAGAATATAAATTGAAAAAGGAAAGGACCAAACCACAGAAAAAAAAAGCATATAATGTGCGGGACAAGAATAAAAGGGAAAAGCAAAACAAAGAGTTTCTGAACAACAGCAAACATGCCCTGACGCAGAGCACATTGTTGAAATTGCAGGCACTGCAGGCTATTCTCTGCTCCTGTTCTCATAGTTTTTTTCAGCCCTACGTTGTGTTTTCCTCGCATGTTGCCAGGTTTAACGGCGGCGGTTAGGGGTTTTTGGATTCAATATGGAATGTGCTGAGGGGGGTTGGAATTAGGGTTGCCAGTTTAAGTATTTCTTAGTTGCGCGACATTTGGAATAATCACTCGGAATGTGTAACTGATCTTTGAAGAGAGCAGTGGCTATTAAGTCAGGGGCACTCCCAATCAATATAAAACCAAAGTACAAATTGAATGTAATGTACGAACTGCGATCTTTGGCCAACTACCTCCAGTTACGCATACCAAGGTGGTTGAAGGACCTTTTTGCTTGTGCGTGTCACCTGTGTTATCTACTATGTTGTTCCTCTGGGTAAGAAACGAAGAATCTTAATGTTCTCGGAAGGTCACGCGACCTTCTCCTTCTTAGCTCATCATGGCAAACGGAATCAAAAATCATTCGAAGAATATCACATTCAAAAAAGTGATACCAAAGTTCATTCAGTTTTGCTAACGTCCATCCTTTTGCCCAACAGACTCATTAGTATTGGAGTGCCGAGATAGATATCAAGGGTCTCAGTGAGCCTCTAATCTTTATGTTGCAACGAGCGCTCCCCATCATCATTCTATTCAATCTGACTGTTCAGTTTGACTATGAAAGGTTAGACATACCTCTGTATAGCTCGTCTCCATACACATATGGTATGTTGTAATATACTGCCCTGAAATTGATAAAAAAGTGGTTGCACAACCCCCAATCTGGAGGGCCAGATTTTTTAGAGAATAGTACAGTAAGCCACCATAACTGACTACATGGCAAAAAATCTTCACATGACTGAGGTTCAAATTTGTCGAAGTAGCTCATATGAGGTTATTGCTGGATGTGCCTCTGATGCAACACGTCCGTATTGCTCTTCGCTTGGTTGTTTGGTCCGCCAGAGTAGGTCCGTTGTGATACCATTGGATCCTGATCAATTTCTGCCACCTGGTTAAAACCTTCTGATGAAGTGAAGAAGATTGGCAACGTTGGTTTCTGTGAGATCACCGAGGTTGTCTAGAAGGTTCGAGCCCAGAAAAGGTTTTCTAGTGCGAAATAGGGTTAAGCAAGTTCAATGGAGTCGTATCCTCTTCTACTTCATTCTTAAAACTTCTGTTCAGATAGTGTTCAAAAATGACACCTATGAAAGTACCCATTTGTGAGCGGTTTAACACGAGTATTTGTGATCTATGAAAATTTAGGCGAGATCTGTCTAATGACATGAGACCCGGCACCGTTTGCCTACCTGCAGTTTGCCATATCAATTGTATCCTGTAGAATTACATTTTTACAAGTAGCCGGAGGCATGTACAAAGATCTCACTTTTTGTAAAATTTGCAGTGTTGTACCATGCTTAGCAAGTTCATGTGCTATACAGTTTCCTGGAACGACACAGTGGCCTGGTACCCAGCAGAGGTGCATATCTAATTGCTCAGTCTTCCTGTTAAGAGATGCGTGGCAATTAAAGGCAGTTCTTGATTTAAAAGTGACTGATTGCGTGTTTGTTAGTGTAACTGCAGATACCTTTGGTGGATATTACATTTTAATTCAGGCAGGAGAGAGATACTTTGATAGCTGTATAAATTAGGTGATATCCGAGCTCCCGTTCACTTTAGAGGTAAAAGACCTGCGATGCAGCAGTTGACTTACCAGACTTCCAAGCAAGATTTCGACCTCAAGATTTGAAAGTGCGGTAGTGATCGCTCTGGTACGACGTTGTTGAAGGCTTCTTCAACGTCAAGAAAGGCTACTAGACGATGACCTTTACAGTCACTAAAGACGGTTAAAAGCCATGGAGGAGTGTGGTTGTAGGATTTTTGTATTTCGGGTGGAGTAATGCCACGAAATCTAAAGCAGTACTCGGTTTTTCACTAATACAACCATGAAAGTAGGCATTGAGAACAAGCTCAAACGATTCTTTACCAGAAATGGTTCAACGACCGTCTGGTATTTGTAGGTAGCAAGGAATAATTGGCCTAGTGGAGAGAATTTTCGTTTGCATTTTTTATATTTTTCTGCAGAAGGGCCTCCAGGACTTGCGTTTAACTTTCCTACCTTCCTTCTTGGTGGAATTTTTGGCTCTGTTAAGAAGACGCCTGAAATGAGCCCGAAGTGCTGTAATATCGCTCCACTATGGGGATGGTCTTTTGCCTCTGTTCCCACTCACGGTGCAGGAGTTTAACATTGCCTTGTTGTAAGCATCGGTTAATTGGGTAACGAGGTTCTAGAGGTCATTTATACTTTTAGGAGAGGAGGGCAGAGAAGTTGGGATTACTTCTTCAAAAGCGTCCCTGTAGATACATAGATAAGTCACTTTCCAACAGTATGTAAGTTGGTCAGGAACGCGATCATTAATGCTGAAAAAATTTAGTGGTGACCAGATAAAGAGTCATCACCGGATACCCTACAGCGGGTGATTCAATCCGAGATGTTGTTGGAGATAATGGTTAGGTCTAAGACTTCCTGTCTATAGCTTATGACGAAGGTGGGATTACAACCGACATAACAAACGAGGAGGTAAGTATTAAGAATATGAAAAAATACCTCACCTCTTTCGTTGATATTTGATCTGCCCCAGACGGAGCTATGTGCATTTCCGTCACAACCAAAATAAGTACAAAATTACAGCCATGTTCATCTGCGAACGCCAATCTCAAGATATCCGTAGGAGGAGGGCCCTGATAGTCATTGGCAAGATAAGCCTAGTTGTCACAATTCCTTCATTTCTCCGGCTGCCTTGTTGTGACAAGAAGGCTACTTAGAAGATTCTCGTCCCGGTGGTACTCGTGATAGCAACAATACATCCGTGGTTTTCTCGACCGTAGCCCCGCACGGTTTCAGGAAGACTCAACCAACATACTAAACGAATCTCCTGACGATTTAGGCGCAGACCTAGAAGCTGCTGAATCACTCGATTTCGATGACTTCTGCGGCTCGATGAAGAGAATACCGGAGCGTTTTCGCCGATTATTATCAAACTCCATACTTTTCTTGAAAAACCAAAAAAGTTATTCGGTTCCAGAAAAGGCGTACTCTGCAAGACTACTACCTCGAAAGAGCAAATCAAGCAAAGACACCGGCAGGTTTGTGAAAGTCTTACAAATCCAGTGGCGACGTAGAAAAGAAATAGACACCCACTTCACACTCTAACTAAAATTGCAGCATTTTTTTTTTTTGTCCAGTGTCGAGAGGAAGAAAATTTCTAGCCCTAGATGCCCGGATAAGGCATCGTCAAAAGCAAAACCAGTGTTGGTTTTACTCCCACACAATATGCACATAGGGCCGGTGCTACAACCAGCAAAGGCCGTAGTTTTGATTGATGAAAGTCGGTTAGAGCGGTCAAATACTCCATGAAAAACAGCGCCTGTGGTCGCTTTTCTAGCACACAAAATCTTTGAAAATCCGTACATATATAAAAGGATATAAGGAAGTGCTGACGCGTTTTCATACCAAGAATGTAAAAAATCTGTTCTCAAATGGGAGCAATAATCGTGCACACTTTTCTCTCATTGTGGTCTTAGGCAAAGCTTTCGTTGAGACTATTTAATGACTCACGTTTCTACTGGCGACTTAGAATGGTTAGGTTCCTCTTCATTTCCAAACGAGTACAGACAGGTACTTATCTTGTGTTTTTACTTAGATCAACCTTCATACCTAGTCGTTAAAATCCGTCCGTAAATGCTTACTTGTGGAGGCCAAAATGGCAACTGCTCGACTAATAGCATAATACTGTCTTACGCCAACCAGCTAATAGTCTCAAACAATGACAGATTCAATTTTAAGGTGAACGATCTTTGGATTCTTAACAAACCGCCTGCAGAACAACTATCGGGGATCTATGACTTCTACAAAGCAAACATAACCGCCATTTAAGAAGCGCGATAGGATGAACCGCACAAAGAGAGGATGAAAAACTGTGATATCTGTGTTACTATGGAGAATGTTATTGACAATCTGCGAAACAATAACAGTAGCCACAAAATTTATTCGGATGCGGATTTTCCATTGGAAGGAGATTTAGGAAAAGAGTACTTCAGGCTCGTAAGTGAACGCCTGACGATGATTTGCATAGAGCCTAAATTCAGCAACGGCCACTCCTCGCCAGAGGAGGAGGACGACCTTACCAAATAGCTCAACAAAACCTACGAGCAATGCGATAAGTACAACGTATGACGAATGCCAAGCTAATCAAGAACGGCATTTTTGTTAATTTGACCAGAAAGTACAGCTTCCATTGCGATCGATGCAAGTACTCGTACTCCAGGAGTATTTTGGATGTCCGAACAACGTTTCGAACAACACACATTGACTCATAGACTCAGCTGTTGTATCCAAGGTACGGCTGCGGATATTTGTTGCAGCCCAAATCCACCGAGCCATTGTGAGGGAGTTTAACTTCAAGCATTGAGCATACATTATAGGTGGCATCACTGCCATAGACCAACCAGAGAAGCAATCAATGATTTGATGAGTTTTAATCCGCCCCAAACGAAGAAACCCCTGGCTTGATGACGAATGCAGACAGGCAAAGCTGGGAAAACAGTGGATGTACAGAACGACTCTGTTGAAAAGAATAAGAGGGGCTCGTGAGCTCTACGAGCATGAGAAGCGCTCGATCGAGTCCTTAAAGAGATGTTACCGAAAGAATGAAGTTCGGAAGTTGAACCAAAAACTAAAACGAACAGAGCTGTAAAGCCCGAACAGTAATCTAAAGATCGCAGTCGGTGCTGAAAATCTGGGAAGATTATTTCTATAGACTTTTAAACCATAACGACGAACAACATCCCAACGCCAGATAAAATGAACCATTCAGCTTGGACGAAGACTGGCAACATTTCCGTTCACCCGACCAAGATGAAGTCAGGACAGCTATGGTCTTGCTAGACCCAAGGGCTTAACTGCCAAGCCTTTAAAAGTAGCAGGTGAAGGTTGGATACGGAGTATAAAATCTGGGCTAAAAAAGATATGCTGGACGGAATGAATCTCAATATTTTTTGTCCGACTCTAAAGAAGAGAGTTCCCTTGAACTCCGCCAACTACAGGGGAATAAGTCTCCTCAACACCGCCTATGACATCCTGTCTGCCACTTTATGTGACAGTGTGGTTTTAGAGCGGGGAAGTCCAACATTGATCAAATTTTCACATTACGGCGCTACGTTTTGAAAAAAAGGTTCTTCGAGTAATTTTCGGTCTTTTGCAAATGGGATAGAGAAAAGGGGAAACATTTCAAGAACGATGCCAACTTTTTCAGAAAATCGCTGATATCTGACTTAGATGGATAGGTCACCTTCAGTTCATGAACACCAAAGTCCCAGCCCAAAAAATTTTCGACTCTAATCCAGAGAGACAACGCAGTAGACGATGACTTCATTTTAGGTGGCACACACACAAGTGGAAGGGAACCTCAAACGTAAACTTTGTGTGTGGAATTGGAGACAAATAGTAAAAGAAAGCGCTAGCGAGAGAGGAGTACCATATTAGTTGGGGCTCTTATCCATGACGGATTGTAGCGATGAAGAATGAGGATATGAGAATGAGACTTTTCCTATTTCCGTTGCTGACTTTCAGAGGAAGAGATATAATAGCTGCACATAAGTGCACATCTGTCGCCTGAGATGGCTGGGAAATATATAGCTACATACCCGAGGCGTTTTCATTTCCTTTTTGGAGTGTGACAAGGCGGTCAGGTAGTCTGAGATAGCGCGCAAAATTAGAAATGTAACTCAAACATCTTTCAGCTCAGAACTAGAGGCATTTAGTTAAACACTGCTGGTTTTTTGGTTGAAACCAAGGTCCGTTCCATAATATAGTGCCATCCAGTGAAACAAGTATCTACATGCGGCTAAATATGCAAGGAAGTCTAATGGAGTCGTGGACCTTACGATCGACACCATGACCTTGATATTCTAGGAATACAGTTTTAACATAAGTAATAGCGCATAGTATAAGCTTTGGCCTTAACACCTGGAAGAATATGACAAGAATTCTAAGATCCCTTGAGAGCTGAATGTCAAAGCAGTTAATTGGCGATCGCATAGTTCTAAGCAGAAGTGTCATTGTTCTAACAGTTTTCACCTTATGTTCTCAAGCATATATGTTTTGTCCCTACGTTCCTGACTCAATGCACATTGCCTGACTGCCTGGCAACTCTAGTCAGAATTCATTATAAAAAAAAAAAAAAAAAAAAAAAAAAAAAAAAAAAAACGGTTTTGTGTATTTTGCCTATGGCTGGCTGCTGCAGCAACAGTAGAGCCGCAAGCGGAAACGCGCTATTGTTTAGTAGCCATCTATCTTTTTTGTTGTGTTTTAGTTTTAGTTTTTTTTTGTTTGGTTTTTTTTTTTTGAGAATAGTTGTTAGTTCGTCGACACTTGTTTTTCGTCGAATGGGTTGGAAAACGAGAGGAAATTCTCGTAACAATGGAAAAACGAATTTCACGTCGTACTTAGCATAGTTGGCCCCCTCACAGACGGTGTTGGCGTTTTAACACGCTTTTGTTGCTGGAAAGCATCCCGAGGCATGCTCTGGCTTCCTCGGGCTTAACCAGGCGGTTAGGATTTCAATTTCGCATATTTTTTTTTTTTTTTTTTTCAGCTGATGGAATAAAAGAATGAGGAGGATACACTCTCTAGTCGGGCTGGACTAACTTTTGATTTATAAATGCAAATAAGGTGAAGTCAGACGCAGTGGTGGTGGGGTAAGTGTTTGGTAGTTGGAAACTTACAATCCAAAGAGATAAACGAGAGGTTTTCCGGATTTTATTGCAATCCGCAACGTTTTTGTTTGTTTTTGAGTTTGTATGTATAGAATCCCAGAGCTTAACCATTGGTTTAGTGACTTTTTCCTCGTAGCCATATGGAGTGCATATGTAGGTGGAAGAACTTGGGATGCCGGTTTTTTTTTTTTTTTTTTTGGTATGAAACTGATAATGGACCATGAATATTCTTGCCGTCATTGTGTGGGATAAGCTGGGGTTATTAAAAGATTTTTTTTTTCAATCTCGTCGATGAAAGGAAGAAAATAGCATTCGAATGGCATGCCACCTTTTGGTACATGGATAGACTTTATTACCATGAGAATCAGATGTCATTAAGTTCTTAAATCTACATGCAACTACCCAGTTCAGTTGAATTTTTCTTTGACATACCTGCTAGATATTGCGATTTATCTTTAGTTAAACAAAGAACGTATATTGTTCTCAGGCCGATAAACAAAGAGGTTCATAGCAAGGTGATTTATGAGTTCACATAGGTTAACGTCACTTAGACCTGGAGTAGAAGCATCTTATGTTTCTAACGAATTGTGTAGGAACTTAAGTCAAAACCGTGTAATTTGTGAAACTATCATTTCAGAAATATATAAAAGAGTCTACATATCTTCATATCTGTCAGCCTAAGGATTACGTTAAATGTTTTAAACTGACAAACAGCCAAAACTATCTAAGTAAGCCATACAGGGTAGAATTTTAGGAATTAAAGATAAAAAAAACTAAAATGCCCCGTACTCTGTCGAGGACAATTGACATTTCATCTGATTCGGCATCTATCTGGAAAGGTTTAACGTAAGGAGGGAACTTCACAAATAATCGGGATTTTGTCATTTACATCAGAAGCTAAATGGTTAAAAGGTACGGTTATCATTCCAAACCTACAGCTGCTAAACAAAAGCACATTTTGTTTCTAAATTTTCTATATGAAAATTGTAAAGCTTGACTTAAAACTGATGAAACGTGGTATTCGGCCTATTACTCTGTTCTGTTCAGTCTCTAAATGAAAAGAATGTCAGCAATATTCCTACGTTCTTCTAACGAGTTCATATTGAGGAGTTTAAAGCGGTCCTGATAGAAAGGTTAGATTAAAGGGTCATTCCATGACAGACCACGGAGAGAAAATAGGGGGAATCTACGTTGAATACCCTCATTTTGGGGAACATGAACTCGATGAAAGTGGGACCAAGCTTACTACGCATACTCAAACAAAAGATGAACAATGGTAACATGGAGAGATCTGATTACATACAGGTTGGAAAATTCCTTGGACCACTGTTTTAGGAAAGCCTGTCATGAGTAAAATTTAAGGATCATCTTATCGTGGACAGATTGAACCAGGGGAGTATGTTGACTCTAGAGGAAATAAAGTCGGGGAATGTCATATTGTAGATTGGCATTTGGCGATATAGAGCTCTAAGCAGTTTTTAATGAACCAGACTGAAAATATTCTTGAAGAAGGGTAAATGGGGAAAGAGAAGTGTTTAATGACCCTCTCAACACAGTAAGAATGAAGAAAATAGGGCCAAGATGACTGTCTTGTGGAACTCGTGATGAGGCCAGGAAAGGTACGGAAAGGGCGTTAACAGGTAAGAAAATATCTATGACAAAAGAGGTTCAAAGCTGAGAGCGGACAGTTTGAAGCAAATAAATTTATGAGATGTCTTTAGCTTTAGTGAAATCGGTTGCGAAAACATCGATTTCTTTGCTTAATTATAAAATTGGTCTTGAAAATCTGGCGAAATTCTCCCTCTATTTGGGATAGACGAAATAGGTAAGAAAGTGAGGGAGGTTGGAAGAGCATTTTTTAAGAAAAACAGTAGTATGATCATCTTGCCCAGGTAGACATTCATCTTTAAGGATCAAAATTTTGAATGAGAAAGCGACCAACGGAGAAATTTGGTAGGTCATTGAAAGAAGAAGGATCCGGTACAACGGAGTAGGCGGATGATTTGAAAATTTGGTTTTGAAAGCGAGAGAGGAAGGATAACTACCGGCCTTATTTTTGTCTTGGGAAGACTTATAAGATTTTCTTGCGCGTTATTCAGTTGAACAATGCTCATCAGTATTCATTCGCAAGTGTACTCTAAAATATCGTGATTCGTTCCTAAGCGGTACAACCCGCTTGTGAAATGCTCTGCCGAAATCTCTGTTTTCTGGTCGTTATAACTTGCAAATATTTAACAACAATGTACATCGGAACCTATCTTTTCTTTCTCTCTCAATTTCCTTCACTGCGCTGTGTACAAACGTTTTAAGGGTACACAAATTGAAAGAATACCGCCCAAAACTTATTTCTTTAGTTTCGTTGAAAGCGAAGTTATACCAATGAGGGATGTAGAACATAATTTATGGCGTGAATATGGCACATGAAGGGAGATGGATTTAAATATTACTCTGTAAAAAATGCAGAGGGCACTGACCAGAGATATACTGGTATGCTCGAAAGAAGCCCTGTTTAAATTGGCATTGATTTTACGGAAATCAGCTTTATAAGAATAAAGACCTGAAGGGGAGAATTTTGGAAAAATGAAAGAAGAAGTGGAAGATAAAACTTTACAGTAGTTGAAAGAGATAGGGGACAACAAGATATTAAATAGTTGATGAGGTCAGTTGTGAAAATAAGGTCTATTTGCCTTTTCATACAGTTGGAAACGCCACTGACTTGATATAGACTAGAGTCTGTTAACCGATCTTAGAAGAGGCAGTCCTTAGTAGAAGTGAGATTAGAGCGATGAAAAAAGATAGGTCTTCAGATGGAGTAGATTTAAATCGCCGATGACAATAATATCATCAAGCGATCCGATAAGTCGATCAAATTGTCAATTGCTGCAATAGCAAGTTGGTAGGATTCTGTAAGTGTTATTTTGAGTGACACAAAGCAGAGCTTAGAAAAAGACGAAGTTGCAATGAGAGAGGAGTCAAAGCTGTTGTGAATGGCCAATAGGACACCTCAACAAGGAAAGTCAATCAATGCGATCATCATCTCCAAAAATATGAAAAGCAAGAAGGAATAAATCCTGTTTATTTATGTTGGAGATACATTTAGTTTCAGTCAGAGTGTTTACATCAAAGGAAGAGCATGCGATTGACACAAAACGGCGTGGGGTTTAGATCGCAGTCCTGTTACGTTCTGGTATTAGAAGGTGAGAGGAAAATTTTTCAGGTTTGAAAAAATTTATCGTGTCCAAGTCGACTGCGTTGGAGTTGTGAGACTCTTTAAGAGTGTAAATAGTGCCGAAGAGATCGTCTGAAACTTTTTGGGCACGCGTATTGAGAATCTCTTGATACTTTATATAAAGTTTCCTGCGACTGGTTACATCGGTAGGGAGGTCTTCCTGCTGGATGGAAACTATGACGCTTGTTTTTGTTTTACGCTCGTAGCACACTAAGTCGGGTTTATTGTGCAGGTAGGCGAGATATAGACGTATATTCTCGTACACTTTTATAGCGACATTCGATGGTATCGCTAGTTTGCTGCGTTAACTTAGCATTGGGTGGTGAAAGGGGGTCAATGGAAGAGGAAGTGATTAAAGAAGAGGAGTATGACAGCGCAGAAGATACGATGCCAAAAGTGAGGCAAAATGTGTGTGTTGGCGACTGAGTGGTGGTAGTTTGATGGACAGGGGTTAAATGAAAAGAAAGACGTTGACATTGGGCCTTGGTTTGAGGTGGAATAGAGGGAGTTAGAGTATAGATGGGAGGCTTTAAATTAGGAAACTGCATTTGGAGCTGTGTTTGTTATGGGAGGAAAAGTGGGTCTTGGCAATTTAGATTTACTTGCAAATTTGTTACGGACTACCTTACTTTATCTCGCTTCTTGTTAGTATTTTCCAACATTTTGCAGACACGCATATTTTCAAGATTAAAATTGCTGCTGGCTGGTTTATGGAATAACTTTTCTTACTTATCCGGAAGATGGAGTTTGAAGCTGTGACTAACGTTGATCCCATTCGGAATCGAATCAACACCAGACTTACGGGGGCCTTTAATGAGAACCGTAGTAACCAACTGATTCTTCGAAGCAAACTTTTTTAGCCTACGTTGTTATTCGGAAAGCGTCCACGTTGAATTAAAGTGATTTAGAAGCTTCCGTTGAGAAAGTTGAGGAGGTAACATAGATGCATTCTCTGTTGTCAAGCTTCGGAGGAATCTGTAAGACTAGGTTAAACCGTCCGCAAATGACTTACGAGGTGTGTTCTTTGGGACAAAGGACATTTGATTCTCGATTTTGTTTTTGCTGTGTTGCATCACGATAATGCACTTGCTCATTCATCGTTGCTTGTGAGAGATTTGTTGTGACTTTTTTCTGTTCACAAAACTGAAGAGCTCTATGAAAGGACGGAGAGTTGCAACGATTGAACGAACGAATAAAAGCGGCATCGCAGGAACAATTGAAAACTATACCAAAAAGTGCTTATGAGAAGTGCTTCGAGGATTGGAAAAAGCGTTGGCACAAGTTTTTTACCATATATCTGAGGGGGATTACTTTGAAGTAATAATAAATATTTTTTTATAAAAATGTATAGTTACTTTAGTTTTTGAACGCTCTTCGTATATGAGAGAGCTTGAATCCACTACAGGTTCTATTAATTTAGCCAGAAAAGTGTTATCGATTTTGCTATTTATTATTGCGATGTGATTTCATCATTAAAATCGATGTCATTATCGAAAATAACTTCGATCAGATTGTTTAGGAGAGAGTTGCTTGTTCGACGAGGAATGTCAATGTCATCACGCAGGAGCTTATTAACTCGCATATTTTTTGGTTTGATATAACCTGCATGGAAAAGATAGATTTAATAGATTTGATGGCGAATGACTTTTTATGGGTTATATTATCGATACGGATAACTAGGTAGCTATCGAAAAGTATGACCCTTTTATCTCAAAATGCCTCAGAAAGGCCCCAAAGGTTCGGTGAGTTAACTACCATGCCATGTAAAAATCCCACTTTTGCAAAGGAGCTATTATTCCTTGCTAAGAACATATTTACTATTGATAAGAAAGATACCGATGTACGTTGGTTTTGAGTGTTTGGAGGTTATAATGACTAGAAACCAAGTAGCGCAGCATGGCATATCATAATTGAGTTACGGCTTAAAAAAGAATCACGATATTTCCATGTAAGTGGGCTTAAAGTAAACTGGTGAGCATTCATAGCGAAACGGATGTTACGGTTTAAAGTTTAAAGTTGCGGAATGCTATTGAGAATTTTACTGTAGTTCTGGGGGTGAAAATAGCGAAATAATTGGGACGGGAGACATTTCGTTGGTGTTCGAGGTTGTTAATTGGTTGGGTGATTTTAGCATTACCTATAAGTTTAATTGCACGGTTTTGAGTCCTATCTAGTAGCTGCAAAAAGGTTTTAGGATTATCCGACGAGAGGTGGGCATTATACTCCAATTTTGGGCAGGTGTTTGTCTTATAGATTGAAACCAGATCAGAGTGGGTGAAATAATTCTAACATCGCTTGGAGAAACCCAGGTATTTCGCAGCATTTTTGGTAGTTCCAACGTAAGTTGTCACTGACACACATACCGAGCATGGAAAGTTTAAAGATTTCAACGATGCAAGCCCTATTAATGGACAAGGGCTGGGTATTTGAGTTTCGCTTTAATAATAGCAGTCAGCATTGTCTTTTGGAAGCATTAAATTCCATTCTGTTGGTAGTTCCCCAATTGGTTATGCTATTAATATTGGAATTTAATATTTATAACAATCCGAGAACGAATATGAAAAGCAGAGAGTCCTGTCAGCAAGGGAATATATTGGATAAAAAGTAACAAACAAGAGATCGTTGGTGAAAATTAAAAACATTATCGGGGACAGAACGGAGCCCTGAGGCGCATTATCATTTATTTTGTGAATATCAAATTGATTGATTGAAGAAGAAATTAGTTGATTCCAAATGCACGCATTTTCGACAAAAGAGCCTGATATCAAACTCTGTCAAATGCCTTAGAAATATCAAGTGTTGTTACGAAAACCATACTACCGGTCATTGAGATGTTTTTGTGTTTCGAGATATTTCATGAGCTGATGAGTTTATCAGCAATTCAGTGACCTTGAAAAGAAGGAATTTAAGTTCAATGGGTCTGTAGGAAGAGAGAGAAGAAAGGCTGTTTTCCATCTGCTCAGAAGAAGGGGATATACCATATACTATCTGGACCAGCGGATTTGGATAAGATCCAAATCCAGATCCAGATCTTGCTACTATACGAGTGCGAAAGTGGATTCGTCCCATTTAAGGTTCGATGCACTCAAGTGTAGACGGGAACAAAGCACAATCTTGAAGTGGTAACCTGGCTGTAAAGGGTGCAGAAAGCAGAATGGCTTTGTTTAAAGAGCTGACAGTTGGAATGTAATTGTTAATTAGCGTTGGGATGCAGAATGAGGCAAAATTTCTAACATTTTTGACGAAAGACAAACAATTTTTATTAACTTTAGTCTTAGTTTTTTTATCGTATTGAAATTCCACATAGTTAAGAAGGATATTGAAGTCATTCCTCAGTCAGTTTGTGAACTTTTTTCGATTCTTCTTTGTAGGTTTTGTCTTGAAGAACCGAAGAAATATTTATCTTACTTTGAAAGCTTCTTTAACACTTGAGTCGGACTATGCCTTTGGTCTGATATTCTTGATCCGATGAGAGATAAAGGATCTCAACCCAAAGAGAATAGTATTTGTGATCATATCAGCAGAGTCATCCTCGTCGTTAACAAGGAAGCATAACGACCAGTTACAGTGTTTTGATGAGCCTAGAGAGGAAAGCACATCAACAGTATACTTATCAACAGAAAAGTTAAAAAAAAAGTCCTGGTTATTAGAGGTAGGACTATTGACGTTTGGTATACGCGTTGGCTCATTTACAAGCTGGGTCAAGCTATTTTTCGCAACGAAGTTCTCAACACACCGTCCTTAGGCCGTTCTATGTCCAGAATGCCGAGGGCACCCGGAATTATGTACATTGTGATCGCTTGTAATAAAGATTTTAGTATGAAGGTACAGTGATACAATTATTTAAATGAAGTCAGGCAGCGCATCAAACATTGAACTGCTATCCAGTGTGGGGATCCTGTAAATAAAGCAATAGTGGATAGTTTGCTTACGGAGATGGAATTTTAACCACATAATGTTAAATTGCGGATTGGAACATTGGTAGTGAGGTGAGAAAAGGATAATGGCACAAGTTCGTAGCAAGGTAACTTTAGATCTGAGTATCTGGGAGGTGTGAGCGGGGATTTACCTGTGTTCCAGTTAGTGCCAATACAGCTGGCCTACATTCACAGACATGGATGTGGATATAGTGTTTTTTTTTTTTTTTTTTGTTAGTAGAGAATTGATCGAATTTTACGATTGCACTGATATTGTGTCTGTACTCGTCAGAGGTCAGCTCAATGCAGACTCCTATAAAGTTGTAAGTGCTGTTTTATTCTTTTTACGGGAACGGGTTGCTGAAAAGCGTTTGTTTTTAGTCAGTTATTTATAAAGATTTTTATAGGCTTATTGGAAGTTCGCAGAATGGTCGTGGAAACATGAATGTTAAAGCCGAAACTTTTCTGCACCCTAGTAGGCTCTCTTTTTATTTTTTCTATGCAGTTTTCGATCCTCATCCTCATCCTCACACTCATCCTCATAACCATCCTCTTCGTCATCACCATCCTTATTCTCATCGTCAACCTCATTCTCATCCTCATCCCCATCCTCATCCTCATCCTTATCCCCATCCCCATTCTCATCCTCATCCTCATCGTCATCCTCATCCTCATCCTTATCCCCATCCTAATGCTCACTTTATTTTAAATTACACTTGGGAAGGCCTAAGCATTATGACTAGACCCACACTACGGATGAGACCTACAAATTAAGATCATCACTTTATTTGAGTTTTATTTTCCACCCTATTGTCCTACCCTTTGTCCTTTCTACCATTTGTACAGCTCACTGATAAATATTTTAAGTCCCGCAGCGAGTTTCATTTGCCAACATCTCATGCCGATGCCAACTAATTGAAAGTCGAATCGCGTGCTGCCATTTACTGTGCGGGGGAGTTCCACTCTCTTCACTTGCTTCTCGGATAATGGAACCATAAACTGACCCCGAAATCCTTGAAATGATTCCAATATTCTTTCTACACGTCCGCTTTTGGCTATTATAAAGTCCAGTTAATAGTTTCATTTCGCTTTGGTGCAAAAACCCTTTCGCGTTCAATGCCAAAACAGGGGGAAATCAAAAAGGACACAGCTCAGTTGGAGTCTACTGTTTGGGATAATAGAGAGAAATCATTGACCTAACTAGTCGGAGGAGGGTTAGCAGGACTATCTTCTCTGCACATCATCATCGTCGTATTCTTTTTCTTCATCCCAATCCCAATCAGATTCGAGATACGCCATTAGCCTTTTAGAAGATTCCAAGCACGTCTATTCGTTTTACCCTCAAGAACATTTCTTTTCAGAACGCGGTGCGCTTCAAGAATGATGACGTTGACGTCCAGGATGTTGGGAATGGTCTGTCTGTTTGTGTGCGGTTACATTCATTTCTATGGGCCAGGGATTGGGACTAAGTAGTCCGACTTTATGTGCTCCGTTTTCGTTTTTCGTTTTTCGCTTTTCTTTTTTATTGATTCATCATATCTCTTAGAGAAAAGTAGCCAAAACGACTGAATGGGATGAAGGGATTATGAATTTTCGGGCACCTAAGGTTTCTATTGTCGTGAAAAATGAATTTGAGCCCTGGCTAATTCATTGTCACAGTTTGAATAGAATCAAAACGATGCTCGCTCCTTTATTAACTTTTGTTCACTGTTTTCTCCTCTCTAATTGGCAATAAAAATTGTTTTGTTGTGTGCCTTCCACACCGTTTTTCATACAAATGGTATCTTCTTTGAATATCCTTTTGCTTTTGTGGAAGGGTATTGTTATCTATCGCTTGAAGGAGGAGACCAGTTAAATATATGTTCTATTGGAGAAGCGGGGAAACGATTTAATTTCATCTCTGCGAAGGGTGACTAATTTGATTGTCCTTGTTAACAATTTCGTTATCCTTGTATTCTTGTTAGCAGAAAAAATAAAAATCGAAGTGAAAAGTCACGGGGTGAAATGTGTACAATTGTCCAGGACGAATACGAGTACAAGTACAAGCATGAGTATTGCTGATGCTGTTGACTGCTGACACACGCAGGATATTCGCTGGGAATTGTCGTATCCTTTCTGAGCGTAACGATTGCTATTCATTCTGGTGTTTATGGATCTTTTGCGGTGGGGGCAGAGAACAAAAAAAGAAAGATGACAACGACGACTACGAGTATAACGATGGCGACATTGGTGTGTTTTATTGGACATCCGGTGGTCGTTTTTTATCTGTCCCGTTCGTTTCTTTTTGTGCTGTTGCTTGTGTGTGTGGTTGTATGGTTTCAACCCGAGCTGGAGGGATATTCGTACTCTGTCTCTTCATTTTGGACAGGAAGCAGATAATTTCGATGCTGGTAACGTATTCTGGATGTGGCAGAGGCATGCAGGCCCACATCAAGCAATCTGATGACAAATGATTACATTTCAATTTGTAAAGTGTAACGGAAGTGGTTTTATGTACCGTAATGGGACACACACTGTGCGAAAGGTTGATGGGAAAAGATGCGGGTGAATTATTTATAAAGGTCGAAACCTTTTTCTCCTTTCAATTTTGTTGTTGTATGTGTGGAAGGAATATTGCGGTCGGATAGTAATCATCATGATGATGATGAGGTCGATGAGGATGATGTTTTGGCCATAAGTGGTCGGATTGAGTGCGGTTGGGATGAATGCGGTCGGTTTTGATCCTCCTGTTAAGAGAGGTGTGCTGTGCTTTGATGTTGATGAAAGGTTTAATTGCCTAGAATGGAAGATGAAAATTGAATTGAATTTTCAGATTTAGGAACAAGATAAGGATATCGAACAGACTTTATAGAATTTCTGTTTTGTTTTTCTGAGATAGTTATAGATGCTTTGGTGATGTCTATTGTGGGTTTTTTATGTTGGTAGACGTACACTTGTTCTGTAAGTGAGTACATTTATCAAAAATTGTCAATCATTGTCCCATTGGAAAGCAGAGAAGCTGTTTGACTGTCAATCCATTACATTAAAACAATCGATGTTGTACTAGTTTGTTTAATTAAAAGGAAGTACAAGGCAAGTTAGAGCTTTCATTTGATTAGGGTATTTCAATAAGATATGGATGAATGTGAATGAGTAGTATCTTTCTTCAAAAGATATATATAATGTACATTAAGAAGGCCAAAACTAAAGACTTTGCCCAGCTGCTTTCACTATGCACGTGAAGTACCATCTACTTTCACAATTAACGCTGATAACGGGTTGTTTCACCTGCATTTGCACTGTATGGTACCGCCTTCGTATGATTTGATAATGTTGCAAGTTTGTCGTTTTGATGTTATTTTGTTTGATCTATACCCTAATGGAGGACTAGAAGTTCACCAAGCATAGTGGATGTTACAATATCCAATATAAGATTTGACGAGAAAGAACCTTGATACCACAAAATGTTTCTGATTAATTCCGATGGCAATATGCCGCGTGAAACGAGGTCTGTTGGATTCAATTTAAGTAAAATATGCCACAAAATTGTAAAAGCTATTGACAAGAGTCGGCTTTCGATTCCTCCAATTTTTGGAATTCTGTTATCTCCTTCAATAGCTTTGCTGGTAGTATTTTCCTGTACAATTCCAGACGAAGCAGGAATTCCGTCTTGAGAAACGGAAACATTGTATGAGCTCCAGATCGAGTGCAATCCAAAAGACTACTCTCAAAATCACAGTTGAAAAGGAGGAAAAGACGTGAGGCTTGCGTTTGCGCAAAGAGATAGCGAGTGCTGTCAAAGGCGTGAGTACTAAAAGTTGCACCCGTCGGGCGGTTATATAGATTAGAAACAGATCGGAATAAGTGAACAGCTATTGAAACTGGCCAACCTCTCGGAACTGAAACTGCATCTCTTCTTCGGTCTCGAATGCTCTGTCTGAATTTCTGTGTCGATATATTTTAATCACACAGGATACCCGAGTATCTAGTTGTAGTTCTGAAATGAAGTCGGTATATACCCTGAGAAATAACTCTGGTAGTGGCTTTCCTGGTGTACAAGATCTGGCTGAAGTCGGTGCTGTGACAGGCAAAACTTGTTGTTCGGGTGGACGAAATTTGAGTGTCGGGGAAAACCCATCTCTGACGCTTTGAGTTGGGAAGGCTGGCAATGACAATAGTTTGAACAACGCAGACTGCAAACACTGTGTTGATCAACTACGGAACTTGCTAAAGCAGGCATATTTCGAGACAGTAAACTATTAAATGGCTAAAAAGTAGATGGCGAAAAACTCCACTGGAGGCTTATAAGATTTTGGGGTTTTCAGGCCACCTCAGAGGAACGGAAGATGTGTCATCCTTCATTCACATAACCCTTGACTCATCACTGAATTAAAGTCCATTCTTACAATGAGAACAACAAGTGCGAAAACCAGGACGTTATTCCTATCTTTGGCAATTAGGCGAAACCCCCGTCGAGTTCACTGCATCAACGTATGCCTCATTTCCGTATCTACACCTTACTTACTTACTTGAGTGGCGCTACATTTCGGGGTGAACCTGGGCCTTAAATAACAAGGCTCTCCAGTTAGCCTGGTCTTTGACAGCGCAGTTGAAGCTCTCTTCTCGTTGTGAGTGCCATCTACGGTGAGGTGCTCTTCTACTGCATGGTCCTTCCAGGTTGGATTCTTACACTCTGCTAGCCGGAGTAATGGTATCCATTTCCTTAGGTGACAGATGTCGTTGTACACCTCACACAGTTTAATCAGTGGTTTAATCATCTCCATAAAAGCCCGTCAACGCAAACGGAATCGAATATTTTTCGAAGGATATTTAACTCGAAACGAATGAGGATATTCATTTTTGAAAAAGTCAATGAAAAAAGGAGTGGGATGATTAGGGTCTTATATAGAGTATCCTTAAACTTCCCGAACCCAAAGAAATATTGATTGCAAGACTGATTCGTCGTTTTATTTTTCTGAGGTGCTGTTGGCAGATTCAAAAGTAGAGCTAAGGTAGGCAAAGTCCCATACTGCTTCTAAATTATAGTTTTATTCTGTGAAGTTCTCTCCAATTCGGTAATGCTGTGTGTACCTTCTTCTTGACAGCATACACCTACTTAGTTTTGCCCTTTTTTACCGCCAAACTCATTCTGGCAGCTACATTTCAATACTTGCTAACGCACACCGGTGACAGACCGCTGTAGTCTTGCAATTATCCAATTGCCGACATATTCATTAATCCAGGGATTTCTTGTCATGGACTGGGTAAAACTTAGCACGTTGCACTTTTGCAGCGTTGCTATTAACTTTCAGTACTTGATACTGTCATAGTAGTTATTAAGAGATTCTGATGATTTCTTGCGATTAAAAGATATCAATAAACCTTAGTCCGTTGTGAGACATTGTGTTATGTAGGTTATAACTATCAACTAATTCGTTCGTTGAAGCAATAAAGTTTTTGAAAAAAATTCAAATTCACATGGACTAACTCTAGATTTAAAACTCACTCAGATCTCTCACATTACGAAAACCATAGACAAAACCAGGATTGCCCTATGGACTGGCAGAAGTCTAAGTTGAAATCATATTCAGGATGCTTCACTGGAAATTGTCAAGTCAAAAACTGGCTTTTGACTATGGGAATAACCCAAGACAACAATTGCAGAATGTGCAACGAGGTCGAAGAATCAGCAGGACACATTTTGTTTCACTATAACTGTTTAATTAGAATACGTTGTCGTCACTTTGGTAAATTCTAGGTAAATTTTTGAGGCAGACGATAAATCTGCTACTCATTCAAAGCCTCACTTGGATTCAACACTAATTCGGGTAGGTATCATGAGCTCGCTCTAATTGAAGAAAATCACAATTGACCCATCTGTAGCTGCAGTGATATAGTGAGATGCTCCCTTCACACTCATCTAATCTAATCTAACTTCAATCAGCTGATTCCAAAATAAACCTAATGACGGCAACGAGAAACCACTCTATTCTAGGTTCACAGCCGTAGTAATTGGTGCATTGGCTTTTTCATAGAACCTTAAAAAGCAAATAGGTCCCAAAAGGATATGATCGTATAAATATTTATACAAATTAATAATATTGGATTGGCACTATTCGCTTTGATGGCTAGCTTGAATCAGCCGCGCATTTCGGATAATTGTCACCCACATACATTAATTACCGGTTTCACTAATTCAGCTGCTAGAGCAAGGAGACTCACTTAAAGTAAGTAAGACTCGTGGAGAGTCTTGAGCTTTCTTTACTTTACAAATTTTTATTTGCTGAAAGCAAACAGTATAATCTTTAGGGTGGGCATTCTGTCATTGCTGGGGGTGCTAACATCTGTGGCAACATCATGAAATTAAGAAGTGACATTTCGTCTGCTAGAGTCTTCAGGCAGTTCGCCTAAATCGCTAAACAAAGATAGTTAACAGTGTCTAAAGAATCGAGTAAATCTTCCCTGTACCGTAGTATGACGAGAAACGATAAACGGGGACAAAACAAGTAAAGGCAAGAGTGGAGGATACAACAATATACTCGTTGTAGAATAGATCATTGAGTCTACTTAAATGCTGTTCTGCCCTCTAAGCCAAAATGTAAGCCTTATATCAGCCTGCTGCTTGGCTTTTTATGAATCAGATACTGGCCTCGGATATTTCAACAAATATATACCATATAGTAGCGATCAGGTGCCTAATTCTAGATTTCTTAGAAACTGCTGCTCATCCCTCAATGTGTTGGTGAAGTAATATAGGGTTTTCCAATAGGGATTTGACAACTTTGAATTTAATTTTTGAATACACTCTTTCACTAATCATCAAACTGTCAATTGATTCAGTAAACTCAACATTTTCATCATGGTAGAGTACACTAACGAGCAACGTCTGCAAATTATAAAAATTTTCTACAGATATTCGGAGTTGGTGACTGCAACTTTAAGAGCGTTAAGTCCAATTTTCGGTCGTATTTCTCGCTCTAGTAGACAGGCAATAACAAGTTTAGTGCAAAAATTTGAGTCTACATTCGTTGTGTGATGTGTCAGTGAGACAACAGGTTGGTCGAAGTGTCGAAAATATCGTTGCCGTTCAGACGTCCGTAGCAAACGATCCAAATCAGTCAATTCCACGGCGTTCTCAAGAATTGGGCATCGCTCAGACCACGTTATGGTGTATTTGGCGTAAAGATCTTGGTTTATACCCATACAAGATCAAGCTGACGCAAGAATTGAAGCCGATGGACCTTTGAAGCGACGTACGTTCTCCGATTGGGTTCTGGAGAAGATGCGCCAAGATGATGAATTTTATCGCAAATCATCTTCAGTGACGAAGCTCATTTTTGGCTCAATGGGTTCGTCAATAAGCAAAATATGCGACCAAAAGGTGAAAACCCATATGTGCTTCATGAATCACCACTTCATCCACAAAAAATAACTGTTTGGTGCGGTTTGCATGCCGGCGGTGTTATTGGGCCATATTTTTTCGTCGACGATAACGATCGTCAATGTTACTGTGAATGGTCAGCGTTATCGCGCCATCACCGATTATTTTTGGCCCGAATTGGAAAATATAGACTTGGACGACATGTGGGTTCAACAGGATGGTGCCACAAGCCACACAGCACACACTACAATCGATTTATTGAAGAGTAAGTATAGTGAGCGTGTTATCTCAAGACATGGGCCAGTCGATTGGCCTCCTTGTTCGTGCGATTTAACGCCGTTTGACTATTTCTTGTGGGGCTACGCTAAGTCATTGACTTACGCCAACACGCCGACGATGTTGGAAGAGCTCAGAGCCAACATTGAACGCGAAATAGCGGCCGTTTCGGCCGAAATGTGTGGCCGAGTCGATGAAAATTGGGTCCAACGAATCGACCGCTGCAAACGTGCCCGCTTCCATTCATAAATGTTTTGATTGTACTTCAAGCCAATAATAAAGTTTTTGAAATATTTAAAAAAAAAGTTGTCAAGTCGTTATTAGAAAACCATATACAAGATCACACTCTGTTTTAAGTCAAATAATTGAGATACTTTCAAATACTTTATAGGCCCACTCATACATAGGTAGATTAATGGAGACAACTATGAGATAACTAGACTGATATGGCCAAGACAATAGAACAGCCCCAAAAGAATAAATATCTTCAGACTTGCAAGCACAATTACGGGATACTATGCCATTGGAAAGCGTGCTCAGCGATCCGTTTTTCTTCACAGTTATTTCTATAGAAGCTTTAAGGATGTAAATAAATAGAAATCTGAAGCATACTTACACTGCAACTGGCCTTCCTTGATATGCATCAGAATTCTTAATGAAAATCACTCCCCAGTCATATTTTTTTTTGATCTGGAATCGCATTTTAGTCCTCTCTAAACCGTATCCTCTTCCGCCAAGGAAATTCCACATACGCCTGGGTATGTTCTAGAAATAGAATCATTTCTATATAAAAAAATGAAAATTCAAAATCCAATTTTTTACCAGAAAAGAATCTACAACTCCTTTCCACATAATATTTGTGTGCTTATTCCTTTTGCATAGCCCGTACATATGTACATATGTACCATACATACGCGCAAAAGGAAATCAGATATTTTCAGAGATCCATTATCAAATTATTCCGCAAAGAATATACCCTAACAAGTTTACCCATAATCAATTCTTCGTATAACATAATACAACTAAGATCCTTCCACATCCTCGAGCACCCACCAACCTAACCCATTCACTCATCAGCCAAAACATCCAAAGATAGAAACAGAGACAGAAAGAAAACCAAATGACTTTCTTGTTTTCGTATTCAGATACGTAAGCCGGGGTAGCTACACTGTACCATTTCACATGAAAACGAAACGACTTTCTTCCGCATAATTCAATAATTATTTCATCCGGAAAAATAGATCCAGGACCCTCTTCCCAAAATTTGCTACATCTTCGAGTAATATTTTCTATTGTTCATTTTTGTAGCACTCTGTGTGTAAGGAGCCTGTTTGAGTAGGCTGTGTAAGTCCCTAAGACATACTTGCCTTCATTTAAGTATCAATTGAGGACCAAGAAGTATACTTTTGCAAGTCAATTACGAACACATTAAGATCGATTTTCTGTCTGAAATTCCTTCCGAATCCCAACATCAAGGACAACAAAAATACGAATATCGTTCCTGATCTGATTTCCAAACCCCATTATGAATAATACGAGTTTAAATTGCGATAGCATCAAGTCTACTCGTTAGCAGAGTTATTTAAACGTATGTCAGAGTTTCAAGACTTTCGACGGCAAATCCTTGTTTCTGTGAATGCCAAGACAAACTAACAACAGAAGGAGCATAATGTGGCGCCCAACATGAGACTGGAAGTAACTGGAAAGGCATCAGATTGTGCGCATTATTATACTGGAATTTCATTGAGTAAAAGGACATTCTCTCAGTTTTCTCTGTTGACAACGTTTGAACCATGCTGTTCGTTCAAAATCTGTTATGTCAGTCGACTGAATCGTGTGCCGGTGAAAAGTCCTATCTTCCTCTAATAAAGAAAAAAAAATAAAATAAAATAAAATAAGCAATAAAAACAAAAGCAAGGATATTCAAGTTTATTTGTAAATTTTCGTCATCAGGAAAAATTGCATCCTTGTGTGATTTTCTGGAAAAATTTGGAAAAGACTTCAATTCGTTTAGTATTATCCTTTCCACTGCCAACTAAGTAGACGAACCGGAAGTTCCTTTGACGGTTTAGACGGTTTCTGAAAACAAAAGTGCTCCACTCGGCAAAAGGACGCTTTCGAAATATTTTCCAAAGTTCTTTCCTAGTGTGTGGGGTTTTTTATTTTTTTTTCTGTCAAGTGTTGCTCTATTGTTGTTATCCTTGCAATCGGTGTTTGGTTGAATTTTTATAATTTTCCTTTTGAATCTTAGTTGTCGTGTCGATTTTGGGTGGTCTCTCCTGTGGTATCGGTTTGGTGTTTATGGAATAAAATCTAACGCTAGGTGTAGTGTGTGTGTGAAATGGACAATGTGTGACACCAGGACATGGGTCTTTAAGCTTCTAATAGTCTTTCTCATAGTACACTCTTCAAGGATTCAACAATGGCATGTTGCTGGTGCTCTAAGTGATGCTGATGCTGATATTAATGCGGATGTGGATGTAGTTGATGGTGGTAAGGACATCGCTTATAATACTGCTGCAGTGTATATTGATGACGATGATAATGATGGTGAGTTTTAGTTTTTTTTTTTTTTTTTTTTTTTTTTTTACAAGTTTTCAATAAATTGTCCTTTTGACAAAAATATCATGAACAACACCCCTGTTATAGTAAGGAATTCAATTTGGAAAATTGATAAAATAAAAAAATAGACAAAAGGGTTATCCAGTGACGCATACTCGTACATTGGACAAACAAATGAAGTGTTTTTGTGGAATTGTTCGGCAAGAAAACTTGTCCTGATTGTCCTCACTTTCTGGGAAAAAGAATTTTAGTGTTATTTTCTAAAAAAGAAATTAAAACACATTGACTTGTGTCAGGACTTGGAGTGATTGGAATGTTATAATTGAAGTTCGCTTTCAGGTTTAAGAATGCGGTTGTGGGTGTTATGCGGAAGATGTCGGAAAAAAAATTGGTCTTCGAAAATAAAATGAAATGTTGGGGCATGAGGAGTACGCTTCGATGGTAGTTTCTTTTGAAATTTTGTTTTCTCAGAACTATGTAGTCTAACTTGGATTCAAATCGTCCTGGAATGTAGGAATGTCTAAATTGCACTGAATGTTTTTTTTTTCTTTTGACTGATGTAGTGAATAATAGAGATGATTTGACAATCGGCCCTTTTTCGACAGTGACTTTCGTTCCAACTTTTAGTTATTAGTGACAGGACTTACACCTGTCATTTGTGAACAAATCAAATCACTATTTTTGGAGTGAGGTAAATCAAGAACAGAGTCATGTTATACAATTCGTGCACTGTTTGCACGATAGCTTTACAGTCTATAGCTAATAAACAATGTTCACTGAATAATTCCTTGAAAAATGTGGACGACGTTAATCTACATGATATGTGGTTCCAGCAGGAGCTCTAGTGTAATTACATTTCGCTTACACTACAATCTAGAGCATCTTGAAAAAATACTGCTTATTCAACAGCAGAAATACTGCTTATTCAACAAAATCTCTGGTCATTCATGTAGTGTATAAGCGCGTCTAAAACTTTGAATTTAAGGGTCTAAGCATTTTGAGTAGATGGTTTTCTAACAAAGTTAGAAAAGTTTGTTCAAATGATCTGTTGCAGCATTTCCCCAGGCCAAGAACAGATGAAGGAAATTGATGTGGTTACTCCAAAGAATAAGCTCCGTTGTTAGTCCGAAATACTTCATCCGCGGGACAACTTCTATGGCCTTGTTGTTTGCTGACAATGGACAATGTTTGTTTTGGTAGTTAATTTTGATTGACATTTTCAGATTTATGCCACACATAACACTTGTTTATGGTCATCTCAAATGCAAGTTTTACTGGCAAATTGGTTGAAGTCAAGGGATTTCGCGGAATTAGGCATTCTTCTTCCTTGAACGGCCTCTTCAAAATTCTTGCCACCATCACATTGTTTGTTAGCTTCCTCACAATCAGTCAAATCACAGTTTCGGGGCATGAAGATTTCGTAGAACTATGATGACAGCTACAACTTTAAGACGCAAATGAGGAGGCGGCATTCCAGGCAAATCCAAAGACTTTAGGAATTCAACTGAATAAATGACGACTTCGTCTTCGTTTTCAGTGCGATCAATCGATTTTTATGAACGCGGAATTTGATTTTATCTTTCCTTGAAATGTATTGACAAATAGCAGGTGGAATCGATATTAAATTACTGAAAGTATGTACCGGAATTTGTCCATTTCCGAATCTCAGCATTTCTTTGGAGAAAATTTGTGCGATTCTATACTGTTGCAGGAACACTCGATATTCATACTCAATGGAATTGTTTTCACGTATCGCCATAATTACAATGACTTGAGACATACGTTTAATTCATCCGCCGCTGTTGATTTCGGAATCACGGGACGTGTTTGTCGAAAGTCGACCGCCAACAGTAACATCACGCCGCCAAAGCGACGATTATTGTCGATAATGATCGTTTGTGCGCCATCGTGCACTCATCCTATCTGATCAATTTACAATTTTTCAACACTTTTGCCATGGCTGACTTCTTTGAAATGTTGCAAACAGGATTTTCGTTAATTTGCAGGTTTGACGGAGGCCTCAGTACCATTCCAGTAATTCCGGTAGATGCGAGAGATAAAGCAATTCCACTTTGAGCAAGTATTGCTGCTAATATCAATGATTTTAGGAACGTTTTCCTAGTTCCGTCGGACGCATCAAGGAAAAAAAGTCCATTGTTTCCATCATCGACAGTCTTCATCATTTGGTCATACGCACTCCTTTGATGTTCATTCAATAGTGGAACATTTGTTTGTACACTCGTGTTCCAATTTACATTTCAATACATCTCTTGTTTGAGATTTTTGCCTCTCATAAGCCAACACAAATCTTCAATCAGCACTAACGCTTCGTTGTAGGTGTCATCGTTCATTTGCAATTCCAAATTCCCTTTTGTGACTCGAAAACGATTCAAAATGTCTTCTGCTATATCATCTTTGTATCTCATAATTGACGAAAAGTTTACGAACTAGATTGGCAGGGAAAGAAGCTATTGGAGCGTCTAGCGTTTGATTTCAGTTATTGTCGTGTTCAAACAATTGTAACTATAACATCCACAGTCTGCAATGACTCAAATAAAGTTGAACCGTGCACATTAACCAAAAGCAACCGAAGGTAGAAGCAATCGTCGTTCTTTGCATCGGTTGAAAACACACCTGGATATCCATCTACTGGTTGGTCTTGCTTTTTGCGTAACCATTTCTTCGAATATGCGTTTCATGTGTAATATCGAGGCATCTCCGAGTAAAACAATGTTTTCGCATACGGATCACTGGCGCAAGTTGAAAAGTTACTCGTTGATGTTGTTGCTGATGGTCTTTCCACTCGCTGTGCTGCGTTCTCTGCGTTGAAATACACTCTTTGGTCATTCTCCAAATGAATTGCCAGATGCACAACAGTCGGATAACGTTCCCGAATTGCAAATGAAAATATTCAGGTATCGGCCCATTTGAAACTTGCTGATTTCATCTTGCTCAACGCCAATAACCGCCATATCGTTTCCTTTGTGACGTATTTGCAGACATACTTAATCGATTTCATCAAACTGCAAAACTCAACATTGATATGTGTTTTAAACGCCTTAGACAATATTGGCGAATATGGCATAAACCATGTACTATCAACCACGATATCTACTCCTTTTAATTGAGCAATGAATGTTCTGCCATTATCATCTGGTGAGCGACGCCGATAGAGTGGGGGTGTCCATCGTTTCCAGTCAAAGTTTCCGAAATAAAAGTATGGGGATAGCGTTTTGTGCATCTATGGTATTGTCGGACATACAAACCGAAGTGGGATTGTATTGTCCGTTTGGTCTGTGGAGCATATTGGTCTTCATCACTTCGTGCAACTGTAGATCTTATCTCAGGATCAGAAATTTCATTGTTTCGCAATGAAGTCTATCCAACATCTGAATTTTTGTTTGCACACTCGTGCTATAACGTCATGACGATCGCTTAGTGTCTGACCGGGATGCAATAACTTCGTAATCTTTGGTCATTTTGGGTTGCAAGTAAACATCACAAACAAATTCGGTCGTCAATAGGGAGTGTTGACTTGTGCATGTGTTTCGGAATGCCAATGTTTGTCGATGGCAAAATTGTGAGTCGACCAACATCTGTAATATCTGCGTAGCTAGTGAATATATTGTTCAGAGCGCAACTTAGCCTGATTGAATCGAATATAATTGAGTCGTTCTGTCTCCACTTTAACGTACATATCAACTACATGTTGTTGAAACAATCGGCGATATCTCAGTTGGTGGTTGTCAATGTTTTGGCGAATCATCATTCGATATATGTAAAACCTCATTAAACTGACCTTTTTGCTTGTCACGACCCCTAAAAATTTACAATTTATGAAGTGATAATCAAAAGTGTTTCCGTCTTCACTACGGCAGAACATAAGCGGTTATTGCAGTGCGTCATATGATTGATGTGTCTCATTTATTCGTTCTAGTGCGTTTCCAGTTCGGCGTTTGATGATTTCTTAACAATCACGCGATCCCGAATTTTCATCGACAACACCAATTGATATTTCACCAACTGTAGGTACATTGTATTGCCGCTCATGAGTTACTGCTGGTCGTTTGACCGCTTTTATGACAATGCTGTGATCATCAGTTGGCATCTGTTCTAATGAAGTCATAAACAGTTTGATGAGCTCATTGTGTTCGTATAGCATTTGCTGCAATTGCTGAACATGGAGGAAAATTCTGCTATTTCTTAGCAAAATAGAAGGATATCGCGATGTATCGTGTATTGTGTGTGGTAGGTAAGTGTATTTTGTGGTGTAAGTTTGGTAAATAATGTAGTATTCAAGGCTGATGTTGGTGAAATTACATTGAATGTTGGATTGTAATTTATTGAAACAAAATTGGTTCGAATGAGGAGATTCACCGTAAGGCAGCGTGCGCAATGGCTCTGGTGGTAGAAGCACCTCTGACAATTTCACTTTGCGGCTCGCGCAACACAATTCTGGCTGTTCTTGAATGTATTGAATGATTGGCTCTTATCAAAAAACTGCACGGTCAATGTTCACCGGAAGAATTTGTTGTTGTCGACGTTGTCGTTCACACGTTGTCATCTTGCTTTATAACTTTGTCGATCACGAATATCCCTTCTTCTCAATCGTTCTCGCTCAATGTAAGCATCGTTAATCTCTTCTGACTGTAGAGCACGATTTTTAATCAATCTGATTCGAGTGGTAAGTCTTATCTTATTAAAAAGGTAACAAGGCTGATTGGTTTGAAACCCATTAGAAAGCAATAGATGGTCAAGTGACATGTTATAGAGAAACTTCCAGTAATGAGATATTCTGTCAAAGCGTCGAAGATTGAAAACGTAACAGTCAATATTGTTGAAAGCGACACTAAGTTTTCTTTTACTGTTGGCCTCACAATAACATAATATTTCCCAGCTTTGATAAAGTTGAACATCATCAGCATATATTTGAATAGATGAGGTCACGAAAGCGGGAATCTCATTTACGTAAATCGAGGAGTAGAATAGGTCCCAGGATGGAGCCCTGTGGAACCCCTCTAGTATTGTACATAAAGTCAGACGATTTTTGGCTAACTGAGATAGCTTGATTTCTTTATTTTAATTAAGATGATGTGGTATTTATAGATGAGTTCGAGAAACCAAACAATGTCAACAGTTTGTTACAGATGCTTGCGTGGTTAACAGTGTCAAATGCTTTCGAAGAATTCAAAAGTACTAGAAAAGTTACTTTGTCTTCATCCAACGCCTATCTGATATTGTCCAAAATTTTAATTATCCCCATTAAACAGCTATGGCCTTTTCTATATCCAGATTGCATTGGAGAGAGCAAGTTGTTGAAAATAATAGGTATAGGAGTTTATTTGCCTTTAAATATACCCTCACAAATATCTTAGAGACGTAAAGCAGTATGGATATCGGCCGATATTCCTTATGTATAGGAATTAATTTGGCACATTTCCATTAAGAAGGGTAAATGTCTGTTGTTATTATTAGGTTAAAAACATGTACCAGAGATGGAAGAAAAATTGGGAGGATTATTTTCACAAATTTGGGATGGATTTCATCAAAGCTTACAGCATTTGATTTGACCGACAACAAACAAGCAACTATTTCAGCAGCATCTATACAGGAAAATTCAGAAAGTTAAAATCAAGTGGATTTATAGGAACAACATTAATGTCAGGGAAAGGGAGGGAAACAAAGCTTGTATTCAGGGAATTTAGGTCCAAGTCGGAATCAATATGTTTTAATGTTGTATTCCAATTTCCCGGATATTTTTCGAGAGTTGGCAACCTGTCGCTAATTGGTCAATTTTGTTTCTCAAAAAATCCTTTTTCGCAATTTTAATTTTACCGACAACCTGATTGGGCAGAAAACAATATAGTTGCAGGTGTATATCTAATTAATAACACTTCCAACGCGCATAGAAACCATTGTGCTCATGGAAAAGCCGTCGAATTTCAGATGTAAATTGAGGACATTGACCAAAACGGATACATTTGGTTTTTAGAGAAACATGATTATTGGGTAAGGTTAAGTGAGAGTGGCGATTGGAGAACCAACCCACTCAGGCCTATTGGCCCGTTGTGCTGCCACGTGGATTTATGATCCTGTTATTCATGGAACCAATTTGAACTTATAATAAAGCGCAGGAGACTTTTAAAGTCTATATTCTTTAGATTGTAGAGGAAAGCTCTTAGGTGGAGTTTTTTTTCTCTGGGAAAGAGCTGGACATGTACAAAGAAGGTAGAGGATTGTCTCTTCTTCCTTCTCGCCCATGCAGCTTTTACAGTCGCTTGTAAGGCGCCAAGTCTTCTTGCATGCTTGCCTATAAGGCAGTGTCCAGTGATGACACCTATGATAGCGCTTATATGTTTCCTATTTAGAAAAATCAGGATCTTAGATTCAGATCCAGCTTTGGCCAGATCTATTTAGTCGCTAGACATGTTGACCCACCAGTCCATCTAAGGTTTGTTCTTTATTAGCATTCAGCTAATATAATAATTTGCACGTAGCGATTGGTATACCTATGCTACCATTTTCTGGTAGAGTGGCTCCAATTTTGGCGAGTTCGTCGGCCCTTCAATTCCCTGGAATGTCTCTGTGGCCCGGCACTCAACAAAGGTGTAGGTTGAACTTCTCTGCCATCTCCGTAAGAGATAATCGGCATTCAAGGGTGGTTTAAGAATTTAGCGAGACCGAGTCCAAAGACTTGATAGCACGTAGGATGCAGATACCACGTCTTTCTTCAGCCAGAACAGAGCTTCCTTAATCATCAAAATTCCCCCCTATAACATGCTACAGTAATTTGGGAAACGAAAGGAGAGGCTTATGGTAGATTTAGCTTATTTAAGAAAACATCGCCACCAACCTCGCTATCGGCTTAAGATCCATCTATATAGAAGTGGATAGACTTGTCCTTCATGAAAGCATCTTCCTCCCAGAAGGATCTAGAGGAAAAGCCCGCTTGAAAGTCTTTGTCAAGACAAAGTTTAGATATGGTGTAATCGATGTTCTCTATGTGGATTCCTAATCTATTATATATTAGCGTAGCCAAATAAATTATTTGTCCACTGTGTAGTCGCTGTAAGGCCAATAGCTGCAGTCGTAGCTACTTGACTGCTGAAGATGTCGTGGGATATACAGTATGTTTATACTGTTGCAATTGGTTGCAATGTCTAAGGCCCTCCAGTAGATAACCACACCGTAGGTGAGTATCGGCCTTATGACCGAGATGCATAGCCAGTAGGTTATTCAAGGTGAAGACCTCAGTTGTTGCCAATGACTTTCTTTCAAGAGAATAAACCTACTGTTTCTTTCTTGAATATTATTGTAGATTTCCAGTTTAGTTTCCTGTAAAAATGAGACCCAGGTATTTTGCTGTATCGAAAAACACTAAACTAATAGTGGTTATTGATGGAGGGTCTATAGTTGGAATTTTATATTTCCTAAAATAGAGGATAGGATGAGTTTTATGGGGGTTAACTTCCAATCCACAGCGATCTGCCAAACGGGTTAATCTGTTAAGATTTAGCTGAAGGAGTTCTTTGATAATATTAAGGTGTTTACCTTAGACCGATATATCAATGTCATCTGCATAGGCAATCACATTAATACTTCCCGCTTCCAGGTATATCAGCACTTCATTAACCACTAAGTTCAGAGAAGGGGAGACAGGACACCGCCTTGCGGCATACCTCTGCTGACACATCTTTAAGCAGAAATCCTACCCAGTTTGGAGCTAATTATTCTTCTATTTATCCTTTATTTAGCTACCTGAAGGTTTGACAGCGCAGTCGTGATTGTAGATTTGTTGTCATTCTTGAAGCAACCATTGTGTACTCTCTATATTGTAGGGATCGATCGGTGTGGTTAGTCAGCGAATGTAGAGCCGTTTGAACGGACTTTCCTTTACAGCAGGCATGTTGACCCGTCGACAAAAGTCTTGGATCAATTTTAGCTCGAATATGGATATCAATCGGCTGTTCTATAATTTTCAGAAGGACGTCTACGGTCCTTTAGAACAACATGAGAACATTTTCCGGACTTGGGAATGAAAACTACATTGACTTCTCTCCATGAGAGCGGAATGTGGATTAGTTCTACGCAGCTCCTTATTATATTCCTTAGTGTGGGCAAAATAATATCTGAGGACCTTTGTAGCTCTGCAAGTATTATACCGTTCAAATCTGCAGACTGGTATGGTTTGAAGCTATACAGCTTTATAGTTCCAGTTAGCTAGCATTTAGGTGATGTTGTCTGAGACAAGAGTAATATCTACCACTTCCTGCCGGTTTCTTGTTATAACATTTAGCTCACTGCCAATGTTGCAAATAATGAGGCTAGTACTTAAAATGTAATCAAAAAGTGACTCACCTCTATAGTTGATGTCGGTACTGCCCCATACCGTGTGATGGGGCCAGTTATTTGCCTTCCAGTTTCCAGTACCACCAGGGAGAGAGATACGTCGATGCCAACTGGTAGGAGCCTTTGGCAGTCTCTAGCCTGGAAACGGTTAAGTCGGAGCCGCTGAGGTTAGAAAGTAAAAATCCATTAAGCCTGCGTCTCACTAATATACGAGTTCAACATGATTTTAAAAAAGGGTACATCTATTTTTATTTAAGAACTCAACTTGGCCATTAGGGGAATATCAAATATAGCAGGTATGGACTGGGTACAAATTAAGTGAGCACATATGGTGCTATCAATGCTATCATTGTTAACTTAAAGGTTGCCGTTTAAATCACCGCCGACTAAAACTTTTTGGCAATGAATTGAGATGGGTTCCAGCATAGAGAATATCGGAGATGGATCAATAAGTTTGGTCGGTCTATAACAAGATCCTGATAAGTTTTCCTGTGGTAGATATGAGCTCCACGAACGCATAGTCTACCGACAGGAGACTTTAATATCGGGTAGCATCTCAAACCAATTTTTGCATATATGGCAGCACCTCCACCTATCATCAACCTATCCTATACACTCGAAAAATCCTGTATCCATAATTGGGGTACACTTCATCCCCCGTACCACCCTTAAACCACGATTCTGTAATGCAGACATCAACCTTGAAACCTATAAGCAAATCACTAAGCGTTTAAATGACACACACGTACACCATTCATTCGGTTACGAAGAATATTAATCATTGACCCAGAAATTTCAGTGTGACCCTCGCCGGTCAGATTAAATAAGTTACAAGTCGGCCACATATCTGGCGCAAATTAATAAAAACAATGAAAAGGGCGTGAGCAAGCTTAGAAAAGAAAGAAAAAATACTCTTAAAGTCCAAATATCTAGTCTCAAATCTTTAACCAAAATGTCTTGGATGGATCCAAAGGCAATGTTCAAGTCCTCCGCTATCTCTCTGATGGTTAATTTGCGATTATTGACCAACATTTCTTTTACTTCATCAACGTTTTCGTCGGTTTTCGATGTCGATGGTCTGCCACTGCATTCATCATCTTCGATTGACTCACGACCACATTTGAACCACTAGTGCCACTGGTAAACGACCACTTTCTTTAGAGAATCGTTGCCGAAACACTTTTGCAATATTTTCAACGTTCGCGCACCATTAAATCTGTTTTTTACGCAAAATTTAATACAAGTTCGTTGTTGCAAATTTAAATCCATTTTTAAAATTGTAAAAAAATCGCCAACACACACATTGATAGATGTACTCTTGGCTACGTAACTTTTGCAAATATCAGGCTATGATGCTAAGATTTAGAGGGAATGTCAACAACATACGTACCAACTTAGCAAAAAGAGAACTAAAATCGGAACCGTGGGAGCGCCACACGGTGGTTCTACCCGGGAACTTTTTGATCAAGGTAGTACTTTTAATTTTAGTGTACAGTAAGAGCAAACATTTTTAAAAATTAATTTTAATTCAGATTTTTTACAATTCAATAAATAGTTCATTAAAATAAATAGTTTATGATGCCAATTAATTATTGGGTTGTTAGAATCTTAATTTTTTTTTTTAAAGAAATTGTTAACAGGTGTGTTAGTATTTTGGGGAAAACCCTTTGTTGCTAATCACAGCCTTGCACCCTCTTGGCATGGAGTTTAAAAGTCCTTGAAATCTACTTTCTGGAATATTTTACCAAGTGCTCTTAAAATCACCTCACAACTCATAATCATTTGACAGTTTAGCATCATACATAGCACGCTGATCCAGGATGCCCTCAATTTTTTAGATGGGACCCATCCTGTAATATAAAAAGTAACCCCACACGACACCATAATTGCTATTTTTCCACGTTTAATTGTTTTTGCTGTGTAATGTGAAAGCAATTTGGAAAGTATTTGGAGGGCGTCTTACATATTGCCGAGTACCAAGCCAATTAAATAGCACAATTGTTGACTCATCTGTCCATAAAACATTTTGCCACTTTGATACCGGCCAGTCGAAATTTTTTAGAGAGAAGTGGCTTTCTTCTTAGTATACGGGCATTTAAATTTTGATCTAACAGACGTCTTCAAACTGTCATACTCGAAACAGACAAATTGAGCTCAGTTCGAATCTCCACAGCGGAATTTGTTGGAAACATGGAACTTCTACATCTACGTAATGCATTTTACATTTTCTTTCCTTACCTCGTTTCCGGACTATTTTGATATTAGATTGCGTTGGCTATCATCTACGCTGAGCATGATAACACAATATTTCTTGAATATCCTATAGGTTCTTTCCGCAGCGCAAAAATTAAGGATTTGTTCCATTTTATCGTTTGAGCACTGTTTATTCCGACCCACTAAGAATCGAAATCCAAAAAAAAAAAGTCTGAATGTGTTCCCAATCTAATTAAATTATTTGAAATTAACTTTTTGATTTTAACTCAAGTTCTTGGCAAAGTATTTTTAATAATATGAATCACAGCTATTTTTTTCTGTTCTATCAAAAATCGACACAAAGGATTCAAAGTTACCGTTATCTTGTTTTAACAGAAGATTCTGTTTTCCTTAGCATAATCCTTATCTTTAATAAAACAACTTCTTCTGGATGCATTCATTGCTATAGGCGTAACATAATTTTATAAGTTTTTTACTGATTGCACTGCTATTTTTTTGTTTGCAGCTGTATATAAAAAATATCTTTAAGGGTTGGCAAGGCTATGCAATTTAGTGATGGTTTTAATTTCCACGCGTCGAAGCGTCGTAAAAACGTAGGAGAGTTTTTTTTTTTTTTGTTCCTTTAGTGGAAGAGCACAATGCAGCAAATTGTTGTTTGAGTTCGATAGACACTCACGCAGGCATAAATTGATTTGTTTGTTGTTGTATTGTCGGTATTTGAAGACCGAAGTTGATACAAAGTTTCTATCATAAGTGGACCCTAATAATGTTACTATTCGGTTGAGGGCATGTACGCAATATGTCATTTAAAACTGGCGGTTTTACATTAATAAGGTGGCATAAATAATTAAAAAATTAAAATATTTCATTTGGAGTGATAGGGATCCCGAATAAAACAGCACCACGTGAAACATTTTTGTTTTCAAATTCCTCCTGAGCGAATTTTAATTCATTTGTGAACAGTATAAAAAGAATTGGCCTCAATTTGGAGCCTTTTGGAACGCCATACAACCTAGTTTTTTCTTAGCTTTTCATTGTTGATACCGTAACCCTGGTAGTTTTATCGGTAAGATAACTTTGTAGTCAATTTAATAATACTCCTCTCACACCGATTCTGCTTAGATTTTCAATAATTTTGTCTTGAATTAGAGTTTTGCTGAAGTCAATAAAAGTACCAGGACATGATGATTTTTACTAAGGCCTGCATGGACTATGTTTGAAAAATCCCTAAAAGTTTTTCTGTGCTAGAATCTATATTTGATTATAAAGCAATTGAAAAAACTACTTCCTCCAAACACTTTTTAACGGCTGGTAAAATTTAAATTGGCCTAAATAGTTTTGAGTATTGGTTTTTTCAACAACTTTGTTGATTGGCCGAATAATTATTGTTTTTATTATTCGTGATACATAACCTTTTATTATACTGCGATTAATTATTGTTTGTATAACAGGAGCAAGTGTGCGGGTATTTAATTTAAGATCTAATCGTCACAATATTCGACGTGGTTCGACGTTCTAATATTACATAAATGCATGGTTACTGAGGCTTGCTTGAAGAATTGCTCAGAAAACTGCTCCACAGTGCTATTTAAATAGTTATCACTTGCTGTGTAAAGCTTCGTCAATTGAAGGTTTCCTTCTAAAGATTCATTTATAACGTTCCATATTTTTCTGGGTTTATTCTAGTTATTTAGATTTTTATTGACAATATTTTGGAAATGTTTCATGTTTCGACAGTTTTTCCATCCCTCGTTTTGAATTTGAGGTTACTTTTCCCCAAAAAATACTATTTTCCTTATGAACGTAATAACAATAAAATAATAATCAATAAATTTGCAAAGAAACCCATAGATTTTATGATACCAAGGAAAACATATAGCAGGTTTAAAAAAGAGGAATTTATGATTTTTATGATCCAGGGTTCTAACCACAGTTGACCATAAGAGTGGTTTTCCAAGAATTAATAATTTTCCAATAATTCTTTGCATAGCATAGCTGTCAAAACCCTCATTTCCTTACTTTGTTATTTGAAAGTTCTCAGAAAGAGTTGGAAAGTTTACCGAACAGAAATGGTATAAAGAATAAGAAAAAACAAAATTAATTTAACAGCTTAATATTTTACGGGTTACAGATGCTAAGAAACGTTATTTGAAATGTCTGCATTTACAAACCAAGGTCTGTGCAATGGAAGTTTAACTAGAGCTCGACAGAGATACCATGAATTGTATTCTAACCGACAAAAATACTTATCGAATGCTTTGAGACACGGGATGAGTTGCAAATACACCACCTTCGAGGGTTGTTTGATGAATACCCGGATAAGAAATGACAACGCAACTTTTTTAGGTTTTGACAATTAATTTTTCAATATGTGTAATCTTCATTCAACTCGATACACTTTTCCAATCGGAGGTGCTCCAACTTTTTAAACCCCTCCGTATAGTACGACTTTTTTTGGCCTGCAATACACTCCTCTGCAGCGGCAATGACCCGTATTTCTTTCCGGCGAGCATTCTTTTAAAGTTTGGGAACAAAAAGAAGTCACAGGGAGCCAAATAAGGAGGATGGGGGAGCAATTCGACCAATTTGGCTGTGGCGACTGCAGAGGTATGAGCCGGTGTGTTATCGTGGTGGAATAGCACTTTTTTTTCTTGTTCGAATTGGCGTTAGATCGACCAAATAAATCGACGTAGTATGCTCCTGTGAGTCGACGTGGATCACACCTCGCGCGCCTCAAAAAACGATGGCTTTCACTTTTCCGGCCGAAGGCACGTTTATCGACTAAACCCATTTTTTCGATTGTTCTTTGGTCTCTAGTGAGTGTACTAATAAATTCCTCTGAATTTGGATTAAACAGGGCCAGGAATGTTTTTGAAGTGGTCTCACGATCGTGCTTATTCTCCGGTACCCACATGTGCGCAACATATGCTTTCACATATATAAAATCTTGTGCAGGATTCGGCTAACGCATTTAGTTGAGATGCTTGGTATATAAATCAACTCACGAATTTTCACTCGGCGGTCCGCCAAAACGAGATTAAGGATTTTGTTCACAGTTTCCTCTGTGGTAACCGTTTTTGGGTCACCTGGGCGCGGTTCATCAAAAATCGACGTACGGCCACGGCGAAACTCTGCGAACCAATAGTAAACATTTGTACAGGATGTACATTTGAATAGGTTCCATACACACCATCAAGAATGGGATTGATTTCTTTGCAGGTTTTGTCACTCAAAAACAAGAATCGGATTACGGAGCGATACTTCTCTTTTTCCATGGTCACAAAAAAAAACCAACACGATGTTTTGAAATGGGTGTCAAATTTTGACAGACGGGCTAAAAAAGGTTATACTTAATGATGGTACACTCATTTTGGCTCAGTAGCGCCACTTATCTTCCAATCCGGGTACTTATCAAACAGCCCTTGTAAAAAATAATATCAGGGTTGCAGTTTTTAGGTTGGAAGATACCTTCTTCATCACACGATGATAGTAAATAAACCATCTTAGAGGACTTCGGTTTGTATGAAAATAATGTCAAATATCCATCGAAACATTGAACATTGACGTACCTACTGGTCAATATTACCTATTTTTCAAGTCGTCATGAATCTCGCGTTTGTTTGATCCTATAGTGTCAATAAAAATGAGCTTGTAAGGTTCCTGAAGAAGTGATTGCGCAAGAGGAACTGAAGTTAACCTGTTATTACAGGTAATGTTGCGATTTATACCATACGGAGACAGTCCTTTAGTGTTTGTGCTCTCCCGATATATGGAGTTGCAATCACCATGTACATTGTTCCGCTATCGCACATTATACGGACTTTAGTTCCATACCTTTTAGGTTTATTTGGGATGTAAATTCTGAATGGAATTCTTCCTCGGATTTCGAGTAATTGTTCGTCGATAGTAACATGCTCACCCGGTGAATAGTTTATTTTACATTGGATTGTTAAAAGTCCCCAAATTTTTCGTGGAATAAAAGGATCTTCTTGTCGAACAAGGGGCCATATAGACTTTTCCTCCATCCTGAGACGCCTAATAAGGAAATCAAAACGATCCCTGCTCATCACATGCACATTCAAGACTGGAATTCCAAACAAAGCTCGAAGTTCTTCCGAGGTTGTATCTCTAAAAGTGGCAGTGGTCATATGGGCAAGACGTTTTACTGCTATTTCAACATTCGTTCAGGGAACAATCTCTTCAATAATGTTATTTCATTCAACACTGCATCAAATATATTACGACACATACTTGTTGGACTTCTTGTGCGAATTATGATCTATTGATGGTAGATGCTCTACAATGGTTTCGATCTTTAAAAGTAGACCAACAATGTTTGTTCTTAGCTCGAAGCAATCTTTGAGCTGGAAGAATTATGCGGGGATCACGTTCTGAAATTCCAGCCGGTTCTGAGGGCACAGGTGGAGACAAATTTTCTTTGTTTGATTCATCATTCTCTTGTATTGCCTCGTTATCGACATGCTCATCTTAATAGTCCCTCTGTACATTATCTTTTATGAAATCATCTTCCTCGCTGCTATTTTCATCCTCGTCGGTCACCTCCTCTCGGCCCATGTCCCATTCGACATGATTACAGCGTAAAGAATGTTCCCTAAAAACAAAAGATTAATCCATAATAATAAGACTTGCCTATATATGCTGAATTATGGTACTTACCCCATAAAAATGACCGTCCCACGACAGGTTTGACCGACAACTGAGTTGGTTGTGAATCGTGAAGCACAACGAACGAAAAGAGGTAGCAATATGTTTACCGTGTGGCCGCCTCTGCCACGTAGTTTATCTTTCTAGGGTTAATAGATTGCATGTTCATTGGGTTATGAATGATGACGTCCTTCGACATCATTCTGGTCTTCTTCGATTTGCATTGAGATCGGGCAGGTAACAAAAACATTCCAGAAGGAAAGAGCAGTTTTGCTGAACTGACAGTCTGACAGTCTTCTGCAGTTTTTCCTACTCTTGTTCTAAACAGTGTTATGCAGTCTTGTGTAAAATGTTTGTCGTACGAAACTTTGGTAAACAATTGGTGGTGCATTCGAAGAAAAGTTTGGGAATATTCTCCTTAAAAGACAAAAAGAGTTGGTTACTTCAAATGTCAATGGGTGTTTTAGTGATTCCTTTACGGCTATGTCTGTTATTTCGTTACCCATTATCACAACTTGAGCAGGTTCCCTAGCTCAGAGTAATATTAGATCAGGTCTAAAGAGGGACAACGTTGATAAACCCTTCAATATACTCAGATTAATTATCGGCAATGATTTGAATTTTGGTGGGGGCTGATGCCCCTATTTATTTCGCTTAATATAGTGTGATTCATCGTGAGCTTTGATTTATAATGTACAATGAAATACATAAATTTGAAAGTGAACTTAAAACTTTTATTATTGGTTAAAAGAAGAATTCATGGCATTTATTTTTTAAAAACGATATTATGTAAATATTGGCTATGACTATGTCTGAGGTGGTTCATTCGGAAGGTCCAATTTGGGCGAGTCGTTCGAGCATAGCGACTGGTATCTCGCGGATAACACGAGTAATATTTGCTTCCAAAGCGTCAATCGTGGCTGGCTTATTCCTGAAAACCTGAGACTTAACATATCCCTAGAAAAAATAGTCCAAAGGTGTGATATCGCGATCTAGGCGGCCAATTTACCGTAGCAAAATTCATTGTTTTACTCGCTGTATGGCTCATAGCGCCATCTTTTTGAAAACAGAGCTCACCGAGACCTTGTGCTTGAATTTTAGGGAGCGCGTAGTCCGTTAACATGGCGCGATAACGGTTACCATTGTGATTTGCCTCGTTTTTGAAGAAATATGGACCAATGATTCCACCAGCCCATAAGCCACACCATACCCTTGTTTTTAATGTATGTAATGGTAGCTTTTGGTACTCTTCGGGTTGCTCATCAGCTCAAATACTGCAATTTTGTTTATTAACGTATCCATTGAGCCAGAAATGGGCTTCATCACTGAACAAAATTTCACGATAAAACACCGGATTTTCATTGAGTTTTTCCAGAGCCCATTCACTGAAAATATGACGGAAAGTCAAATCGCCTGGTTTCAATTCTTGCACAAGTTGAATTTTGTACGCTTTTAGACCGAGCTCCAAACGTAAAATACGCCAAGTTGGCGAATACGCCAAGCCAAGCTGCTGAGAACGACAGTGAATCGATTCGTCACGTTCTTCGCGTACACTCTCAGCTACAAATTTGCGAATGGTATTGGCCATAGTGGTTTCAGTAGGTCGATCATGCGTCGATCATAAGTTCCTCGAATTGCACGAAAAACATTTCTCAAAGGACGCTGATTTTCGTAATACAGCTGAATAATTTTGAGAAGCTGTTGTGGTGTGAGTCTTTTCATCATGACTTGACAAACGATACAAAAACAAAATTTATAAAGCAGTTTGACAGGAGTCACGCGTGATCTGTTAAAAAATCCAATTGAAAATCAAACCTCACGATGAATCACCCCATACAAGCTTAAGCTTACTTAACAATTAGGACCTGAAACTAACAAAATTTAATTTAGGGTCTACCACTAGGGCCAAAAGCTATGGATGGTAAAGGAGATCGATTTTGAGGAAGATAATGCTGCGACTAAAATCGAAAACGTTAGAGCCATATGTGGTGCGGTAGTTTGGAAGATAAAAAAGACGGGGTCAACATAGATTTAGAAGGTTAGGTGAAAGAAAATGGAGTTGTGAAGAGAAGTGCAATCAAGAGAGCCTGAGAGTAGTCGTTGAATAAAAAGAATGTCTGCTATGTCCCTTTGTCCCTCAAGGGTTTTCAGGTTAGTGAGTTTGAGATGGTCACAATAGAGAGGTAAGGTTAGAGGATCGATACCAAAGAAGAAATCGAAGAAAATGACGCTGAATGCTTTCAATTCGGGATACATGAACTCGTTGAAAGGGACAGCACTCTTGGCAAGCATACTCCAGAAGGGAGCAAACAACATAGTGATCTGCTCACGTACGGGTTGCAGAATTCTTTGGACCAGCTTTTAACGAAGAAAACTGATGAGTTTGCTTTAATAATTACCTCACCGATATGCGAGCGGAAATTAATCCGCCAAGGTCGCGGATAGACTGAACAAGGGATATAACATAGGTTGGCCGTGACAAAAGTAAATTCGGGGATTAGACTTGTTCCACTTACGTGAGTAGGTAATCGATTGACATTTGGTGAGATTGAGTTCTAAGCAGTTCTTGATGCACCAGGTGGAAAAACTGTTTAGATCTATTTGAAGCAGGCTGGAGTCATGTTGCAGGAAATGGGTTTAACAAATCTGGTATCGTCAGCATAGAGAGAAAGTGCTGAGTGTTAAATGGCCCTTTCAAAATGAAGAGAAGTGGAACTAGGTGATTACCTTGCGAAACACCTAAGGTGGCTAAGAAATGAGCCAATAGGACAGACCTGAAATGAATACTATAAAAATGATTATCCATGTTAGAAGATATCCATTTTAACAAAATGTGTGCAAAGCTCAGCACGAACAATTTAAACAGAATTAGTTTATGAGATATCTTATCAAAAGCCTTACTGAAGTCAGTTGTTATAACGTCAACTTCTTTACCACTTTCTAAGGCTGAAAGAACAGAAGACACAAATTCGATGAGGTAAGTGGTAGTTGATCAACCTTTCAGAAAGACGTGTTGATTAGGGGATATAAGAGATTTGCACTGGAAGCTCAAAGTTTCGTACAAAATGCCTTCGAGGGGTTTGGGTATATGTGAAAGTTTAGCTATGGGGTGGTAAGTAGTGGTGGTATTATGAAAGAAGGCTTCCATATCTGTGTAAATTCATCTTGAGAGAGCTATAACCGGAAGACATCTAAAAAGGGGTGGGAAAGTGTTGAGGAACAGTTTTTAAGAAATATGGATGGAAGGCCATCTGGGCCGGGTAAGTCTTCATTGTTAAGTATTATCAAAACCATCTCAGGCTTATCAACTGAAACATCCTTGAGGAACGCAGAGATGCAGCCGACTTTTTCTTCATTAATCGACTTTCAGGTCACGTTGAATACGCGTCTCATTAGAAGTCTATTTTTTTCAACACTAACCCTTATAATTTACGTACCCTTATTCTCTTCTTTCTGCCAGCCCAATGGTCTTTGACTTTAATTGCATCACTTCCTCCCTCAAATTCGTTCTCTTTCACCACTCCAACCAACCTTAGTTTTAAATTTGAATTTAAGTTTAATTTTAATTTTAGTTAGCTTAAGATTGTATAGCTTGAATTAACCCGAATAAATGGGGCCCTTTTTCCCCACCATAACTAAACTAAACTAAGTTATAATCGCTCCATTTTTAAGAATGTGTATTTCCTGGTAAGAATCAAGGCTCGAAGTGATTTCATTCTGCGCCAGAGTGTTTTTAAGTCCAATGATGGGTACATTGAATTGATGATCTTTTCCCATGATGTTCTTTTCAACTTGATAGGTCCTGTTTGCAATCTTGCACAAGTTTTCCTGCAGATAATGCAATTTTCTTTTGGAGAACATCCAATGTTTTTTTCTTTAACCAAAAGTGAAATGGTCTTGATGGATTAGAAGGAACTGTATTTATCATACGGTACGGGCAGTGATTGAGTGTATGTAACAACCGATAGATAGCAGGTTGTGTGTAAAAATTTTGTTAGTGCACTGATTAATATTGTTGTAAGGGCATAACACCTACAGCAATTTGATTCGTTAAACCATCGCCAGAATTTTCACTTCGCAGCCTTGCTTAGTATCGTCGTCGTTTGTGTTTGCTGTGTTTGTTTGTAATTATGACTAGGGAATTCAGGTTAGACGTAGCCAGTAGACCGAAAAAAGTTTAAACGAGCCAAAAATGACTGCAACGTCTTTTTCAAGCGTGTGAAATTCCAATACGACCAAAAACTGAGGCAAAAAATACTGCAATATCCCAAAGGCAGTAAAAATTGTTGGTCATTCGTCAAAAACATTAGAGATTTAGCCTCATCCTCTATCCCAACGCTCATTTACAATCACATTCCAGCTGTCAGCTCTTTGGACAAGGCCAATCTGCTTGCTGCACACTTTGCGGCTAGCTCAACACTCCCAGATTGTGCTTTGTCCCCGCCTACACTTGAGTGCGTCGAATCTATATTGGGATGAATTTACTTTCGCACTCGTGTAGGAGCAAGAGTACTCAGAGATCTTAACATACATAAATAAGTCCGCTGGTCCAGACAGTATATCTCTCCTTCTTCTGAAGAGGTGTTCTTTCACGCTAGCAAAACTGCGTATGCTTTTTTATCAATCCTACTCTTTAAAAATCTTTCCGAGCAGATGGAAAATAGCATTTGTCCAGCGCGTCCTTAAAAAGGCTAATCTTCTCTCTCCTCCTATAGACCCATTGCACCTACGTCTACAGCTCATGAAATATTTTGAAACACGAAAACTTCTCAATGACCGGCAATATGGTTTTCGTAGCAACAGGTCCGCTGGTGGTTTGATGGCATGTCTCACCGAAAAGTGGAACCAAAGCATATGTACATCAATTTGGCAAGATAGTTGCACTTGATATTTCTAAGGCATTTGACAAAGTTTGGCATCAGGATTTTTTGTCGAAAATGCGTGCTTTTGGGTACGATGGCTCCCTTCTTCAATGGATTAGAAATTAACTTTCGGAACGTTGTATTCAAGTTGCCTTGGACGGTTTCAAGTCTCATATTCACAAAATAAATGCTAGTGTGCCCCAGGGCTCCGTTCTGCCTCCGACACTCTTTTTAATTTTCGTTGATGATCTCTTGTCTGCTTCTTCTAATCCAATATATTCCTTTGCTGATAACAGTTCTCTCTGCTTTTCATTTTCGTTCCTGGACTAACGACCCTGCTCTTCGTTTGTAGAAAGGGAAAGGCAGCGTATGTTATATTAACAGCATATCCAATCGGGTAACTATCAACCGAGTGGAATTTAATGCTTCCAAAATTCAATGCTGTCTGCTGTCATTAAAGCGAAATTCAAATACTCAGCCATTATCCATGAATGGCACTTGCATCGTTGAAACATACCATTCTCGGTATGTGTGTAAGTGACGACTTACGTTGGAATGACCACATATTCGATGTCGTCAAAAATGCTACGAAATGTCTATGTTTCCTTAAGCGATGTAAGAAATATTTTACCCCCTCTGATCTTGCCACAATATATAAGGCATTCATCCGCCCAACATTGGAGTACAATGCCCACACATGGTCAGGTGCTACTAAAACATCTCTGCACCTGCTAGATAGAATTCAAAACTGTGCGATAAAACTCATTGGTGATACTAATATCATTCAATCAATTGACACCCTCGAACGTCGACGTAATGTCTCCTTTCTCACCACTGCTTCATCGAAATCACCAGCAGCATTTAGACTTTCAACCGTAACACCCGTCTCGCTATGAATGCTCATCGGTATACCCTCAAGTCCATTTTCGGACGTACTCTAAAATATCGTGAACCATTTACTAAGCCGTACAACTCGATTATGGAATGCCCTCTGGAAAACCTCTGTGTTTCCTGGTCGTTATAATTTACAAACATTTAAAAACAATGTACATCGGTACCTGCATTTTTTTCTTCCCTAAATTTCCTTCGCCCGTGCTGTGTACGAACATTTTAAGGGTACAAAAACCTATTGAAAGCGCTGATTATAAAACAAAAAAAAAAAAAACTAGGTTACGATCTAATAAAGTCTCCGATTCTCAGCCCAATCAGATAAGGTAAATTTGATCCCGACAAAATATTGACTGTGTTTAGGACTCCTAATATAATCTGGTGGCTGTTACTTATTACCTAGAGGAATATCGTTCAAAAAAGTCTGAGGGGTGGATTTGGATTATTGTTTGATGGAGAACGTTAGATGCAGATGTGGTATGCATCACATACCACTGGTATATTGTTTCCAACTTAGAAATCTATATCAGCCTTAGCATATTGAACATCTTTGTTATGTGTGGAAGGTTGGTAGTTTTCCGTGCAAAACTATTTTTTTCTTTGTGATGTGTGTTTCTTGAAGTGCTATTATGTCAGGATTACATTTGATGATTAACCGTTCATAGGAATGCTTATTGTTTGTGAAGCTTTGGGTGTTCCATTGAAAGGGGTCATTAAGAGACAGTTGGTGTTGTGAAATTTTACGGTTGAGTTGGCCTGAATAAGTGAAAGTATTAGATTAAGGTTTGATGGGGAAGCCTGAAAGGAATGCTTAGGGACAATAGAGATTCCATTTGCATTGTATCGAAGGTGGCGGATTGTTTGATTAACTTTTCCGCATGATGAAGAGATGAGTAAATTATGTTCGATGAATTAATGTATTCTGAATTGAGAAATTATTTTTTGGTTGGAATCAATTTGATGTGAGGAATTGTTCTATACTTTATGAAGTGCTTTTGTGGAGTTTTGTGACAGCAATGTATTGATGTGTACATTCCCAGATGTGGCTTGTTTTGACGTCGTTGGAATCGCATTGTGTAGTCTACTCCTGATCTTGGAGGCGACTTACTTTGTAGAGGTTGAAATACTGAATTTATTTGTGGGAGGAGTGGACTGCGAGATATTTTAGCTTTTTAGCAACAAAAATTATTGATTGACGAGTGCACACCTAATATGATTGCACTCGTAAAATTCGCCAATTATGTCGTCATAAAATAAAAAAACAACATACCGATACTTCTTCTATCTCCCAACTAATCCACCGCTTAGTGCTAAAAATGAAAATTAATGAGATCACAGAGCGGGCATTCACTCTCTTCACTGCTGCTGCTTTATTACTCCCATACGGCACAAGCAATGACCGGGTGCGTGCAACAACCATTAGATTGCGGGTTATGAATGAAGGTTTGGTTGGTGAACTATTTTTATTGTTGTTAAAGCATAGTACCTATAGCAATGTAATTTGGTAGACCAACGTCAGAATTCTCACTTACGGCTTTGCTCAGCATCGTCAGTGTTTGGGTTTTTTGTGTTTGTTTGTACTAATGACTCGGGAGTTCAGATTAGATTTAGCAATTATACGCGGGCTAAAAAGTAATCACTTTTCTACCTACGTCCACGTCTGTAAATACTGGCCAGTTGCTTTGGCACTTAGAGAAAAACAGGTAGATCTCCATGGTTTCGAACCAGTCCCACTATTCTTCTCTTACCGATGTCCGGCCATTTACGTGCGTAGTGATGTAGCTTACTTAACCCCATCACAATGTAGTCGCAATCCGAAATTCAAATTCATGTGGTTAAAATTCCATCCCCGTAAGCAAATTATCTACTATTGCTTTATTTACAGGAGCCCCACACTGACTCCATTCGAAGAATTGTATCCCCATATCCTCATACTGAAATCACTATTACGGGCGATTTTAATATACACAATTCTGAGTGGCTTCGACATTTTGGACAGACAACGCTCGAAGGACGGTGTTTTGAGATTTTTACTGCTGAAAACCACTTGAGCTAGTTTTTAAATGAGCCCACTCATATACCAGACGTTAATAGCCACACCGCCAACACACTGGATAAGTTTTTTACACATCCGCCTGATAAGTTCACTGTTGATGTGCTTCCTTCCTAGGATCGTCGGACCATTGCGTCATATAAGCTAACTTCTCGTGTATACGAGGTGTGTTCAAAAAGTAAGATGACTTTGGAAATTTTGCGGGCAACGTACATTATCGGTTTAATTTTTGTTGTGTTGGTACACATGTCCCGAACATATGTTCACAGTTAAAAGTATATAGCATACTTAGTTTTTTTTTTTTTTGACAGATAGAAAAGTTAGACGTGTTTTGGTGCGCACGGTGTTTTTAATTATTGTAAAATAGAGCAAAAAATTTGCAATCAAATTTTGTGTCAAAAATGGAATCAAGTGCTTTTAAAACATGAAATGTTGACAGTGGCATGAGTCAAGGTAGTACAGGTTCTTCCAAGATGGCTGCGAAGATGCCAAGGACGAATCTCGCTCTGGATGCCCCAACACATCAACAAAAGGTGATAACGTCAAAGCTGTAAAAAAGCAATTGTTTTGAAAAATGGTCGAATTACCATAAGAGAAGTTGCTGAGAATGTTTGCATACCGGTCGGCTTGTGTCATGTAATTTTTTCAGATGTTTTGGACATGAGACGTGTGTCTGCGAAGATTGCTCCGAAATTTCTTAATTTTGATCAAAAGAATTGTGCATAAGCATCGCTCAGAAGCTCTTGAATGACGTCAGTGATGATAATGACTTGCTCAAAGGGGTCATAACTGGTAACGTATCATGGCTATATGGTTATGACGCCAAAACCAAAGCCCAATCATTCAAATTGGAAGCAACCAGGAGAGCCAAGACCGATCACTGTTTTTTTTGATTAACGTGGCGTAGTGCATCAGAAATTTTTACCACAAGTTGGTACGGTAAAAAAATGAGTATTACCCTAATAAGTTACGCGCCGTTTGCGAGAAGCAATACGAAAAAAAATCTCTGAAATTGTGGAAAAACGACAATGCACCTGCTCACTTATCGTTGATTGTGAGAGATTTCTTGGCCAAAAACAACACGACAATCATGCCTTAGCCACCATTTTCACTGGATTTGGTCCCACGTGGCTTTTTCCCGTTTATAAAACTGAAAAGACCTATGAAAGGACCTCGTATTTAAGTTTATGGGTGCTTAGTGATCGAGAGAATGCAAGTCGAAGTAATATATAGAGAGAGGCTCATATGATGTTGATGTTGTTCATTGATATTGATACAACAGTGATTGATAGGAGTAGAAACATAACCTAACATAACACCAAAGCAAACAGTGAAAAAATAAGAATTTAGCTATGAATCTTTAGTCATCGACATAAATTGAATTGCAAATTTGGTGTTGATATACATAAGGGTGATCTAAATTACAATAGCAAACACGAAACGTTAGATATCAATTATAATACGTAGTTGAGTGGTTTATTTAGTTGAGATGAGTTTCACACAAGAACTTTAGACGACATCTTAAGCAGCCGATATTTACAATTTTTCCCCACTCACAACACGATGTTTTCATTCAATTTCAAATTGAAAACGCCAATTTTAGCGTGTATCTATCCAGCAGCATCCACAAACAAAACTTCAACAATTCCCAGCCGACAAATATTTACAAAAGCCCCGAGGATACAATGTTCAATATTTTTCGATGTTTATCATTTCCCTCTGACTTCTAGGAATAAAGCCAAACTTCAGTTAGCAATGTCAACATACCTTCAAAACTGAAATCATAAATTCAACTTTTGCAAACGATTTTAAATTATCTCGTCGTTACGGCCTTGTGAATTTACGAATTTGTATGTTTTTAACCCCCCGCACTATAATTTACAAATGCTAACTCCATCCAATAAGTTCCATCCCCCTTTCCACTTTATATATATCACTAGACGAATTTTGAGAAAAGTAATTTTCGAAAATAGGGGACATTTTCTCGTCTAATTAACTGGAAGTCAAATCGAAATCATAAATTCGTCATTTTTAAAGACCGAACCCAAAGTTTTAGTATCAAGGACAACTCCTCGTACTCCGAAGAAGAGTCGAAGGAAATCCTTAAATTTTCACTCGACTGGTTTTGAGCTCATTTTTTATCTGGATTCCACACATGTGAGTTTTACCAATGGCATAAGGAGTACCAGCATCATTCAGTTAGGAGCCTGCAGAAACTGCCAAAAGGATATCTTAAATGGGATACACCATCCAGTGCTTTTTTTTTTTTTTTTTTTTTTTTGTAAATCTACTGGAGAGGAATAAGTCAATAAGTGGAAAATATTCCAAAGAAATCAAAGAAACAGTATATACGGGAGTATACAGAGTATACGGGAAATTCCGGAAGGAACACCACACCATCACCCAACCAAATCAAACTCAACCGGCAACATATGTGCGATAATTCTATGGCAATCAAATTGAATTTCTTCTGGAGAAAGATGAAGGACGACAACAAATGTAGGGCGAACAAAAAGACAAGCCAGTGAGTTTGATGATAACTCTGTCCAAGGATTTCCAAGAAAATAAAAACAAAATCCATCAGATGATTTGAAAGACGTGCATTGATTGCATTTTGAAAAGAAAAATATGCCAAGGGATGGCAACAGTTGATTAATTAGTGAAATGAATTCATGACGATCCTTTTTTTGAGGGGATTATGGCATCTGACGTTTACGGCAAAACCAAACACACTCAAAGGGTATGTCAAATGTTGTACGAGCACATAGGCGTGGGAGGTGTTTCGTATTGAGTGCGTTGGGAATGTATATCCTTCCTTTTGCTGAATTCAAATGCTTACAAAAGAATGGATTTCCTTTTCTACAACCTGTTTGAGGGATGAGCTTTTTAAATAAAAATAGATTTCGATTTCTGGTTGTGCATGCGTAAATAATTTGTAAATGGATGGAAAGAGATGTGATTCGAAAATTCGATTTAGAACAGTGCCAATACGTCTCATGTAGATTTAAGACATCACCTTAACAGAGTCCTATTTATAGGTACATTTGTGACCAGATTAGTTGAGATGGTTTTTCTGTAGGCTGCATTTTTTTAATTCACATAATATTCGGGGGATACTTATATTCTTTTTGAAAAGTCTAAACTACACAATTTCTTATCTTGGGGGTGGCCGTGGTGTAGTGGTATATGCATAGACTCCATAGGCAATTCTCTGAAAAAGTCTTTTCACAGAATTTGCATGTAGTTATATGAAAATCCCGTCGGCGTCAATTCTGACATGAAGGCATAACACTGATGTTGGAGTGGCTGCTGGCTGGGCTAAATGTAACGAATTAACAACTAGCACATACTAAGAAGACCCACTGATTGAGGATGCACTGGCTCCAGTTTAAAAACCACCTCTGCCCGCCCGGTGAAAAGTCAGTAATAGGGTATTCATATCCACTTTGTGCACGCGCGGAATTATAAGAAAATAAAAAATACAAAGACTGATGGATGCGCCCTAGCCAGCACCTGTAATTTAAAAAGAAATCACTCAACACAACACTAGGACTTGTTCTTAAAAAGAAGCGATTGTTGTTCTCCCAGAGGCATAATGAAAAACGTTTAAATCACAGAAGGTATACTCGAATGGCGTGGGCCATAAACAAAAACCCAGCTGTCGATTTGGCGCTCCTTTGTCGTTTCCATTGACATGATCCCAACTGTGTTTGTTAGTGTAAAATACCTATTGTGTATACAAATGTAGGTTGCAAGTAAAAACAAATATTTATCATCGAAAATTTGTTTATTGTTTTTCGAAATACTCTCTATGAACATCAATTTTCGAAGCATTCGAAAAACTTTAACCGTTTCTTCAACCGCCGAAAAATGTTGACCTCACAATTTATTTTTGAAGTGCGGAAATAAAAAGAAGTCATTGAGTACCAAATCAGGATGGATGACCCATTAATTCGATGTTTTGAGTGCTCAAAAAGTAGCTTGTTTGAGGTGACCTGTGAGAGCTCGATTTGTCGTTGTGAAATTGACCATTTAACTCGTACGTTGCTATTATGGCACGATGGTGACATTTTCAAAGTTACTCAAACCAGTCAGACGTATTTGCCTTGTTTCAATTTCAATTAATTTTTCGTCAAATTGCATTTTTCGGTTCTTAACTCCCAGTTTTCGAATTCATTAATTTTTTTTGCCTGCTGGCAGTTTTCAGTTTAAAGCTCCTATCTCTTGTTAATTCCAAGCAAACAATAATATTAACAATACCCTCACTTACCTAAACAACATATTTATTTACGCGACCGTGTGTTTAATGCAACATCACCCATTTCAAATTCTAATCATGTCTTGCGGAACTGCCAATTGTATAATCAATGACAACAATGCAGACTAGGCAGCTTGCAAGCGCATCTGTGGCAAAGACTTTCATGCAATTTGTATCGTATCTCGTTTTCTTTTGTGTTGAGTACAAGAATGTCTCACTGCCGAATGTGCTTTTGATAATGAAATCCCTGAGCAATTCTAATGACTCCTACGAAGATGCACTCGCCAAAAAGATTACGTATAAAATCTCGGTCCAGAATTCAGCCATCTTATGAGATTCAAGGTAACGTACAGAGATAAACAAATTAAAAGTCTAACCGAGTTAGGCTCCGTGATATCCAGGAATGAAGAATCTCCTTTACGTTACTTGGATAAAGTGTTGAGTGACATCAAAACTATCTGTTTTGCACACGTTATATCCATCCAAAAAAGGTGGGAGTTGATAAGCTCCCTGCGTGATGACATTGACATTCGTTTTCAATCCTCGTCGAATAAACAACTCTCTCTCTTAAACAATCTAATCCTATGCTCGAAGTTATTTTCGATAAAGTGAACGATGTCAGTGATGAACTAACGGCGACTCGATCCCACGTGTGTGATATTAAACATCACATCGCAACAATAAATAGAAAAATTGATGACACACCAAACTTCACGACGTCTTATCAGAATGTCCACTATAAAATATCGCTGATTTAATGGAATCTAAAGTGGGTTCATGCGTACCTCCACTCAAAAGTCATCTGCGGACGGTCCAATCTACTGATTCCTGCGAAGCTTCTTCCAATTTGACACCAGAGAATGCATCTATATTAACTCTTCCAGTCGCCGTCCTAAAGCTAAACAAGCTTGCTTCGAAGAATCAGTTGGTTACTACGGTTCTCATCAAAGGCGTCTTCCAAAGTCTGACGTTGATTGGATTTGGAATGGTATCTAACATGAGATCAATGTTAGCCACTGCAGTTTGCTTCCAACATCTCACCACAGAAGCAAGCGCACCTTCAAACTCAATTATTCGGGTAAATATGAATGGTTATTCCATAATTCAAAAAGCAGCAATTTCAATCTTGGAAATATGCGTGTCTGCAATAGTTGGAAAATACGAATAAGAAGGGTAAAGGTTTCGTAACAATTTAGCAAGGAAATCTAAATTGCCAAGACCTACTTCCTCCTTCCATAATTTAAACGTTCCACCTATACTCCAACTCCCTCTATTCCACCAGAAACCAAGGCCCAACGTCCACGTCTCTCTTTTCATTTAACCTCTATCCATCAAACTACCACCACCTTGTTCCCTAATTTCAACCTCAAAACTGGAGCTGGAGAACTTCATAGTTCTCACATTTTAAGCTCCACTTTTGGCATCTTATCTGCTGCGCCGTCAAACTCCTTTTTTATTGACCCCCTTTCACCGCCCACTGTTAAGTTAACGCAGCGAACTAGCGATACCATTAAATGTCGCTATGCGCCTTTTAGGCTTAGAGAAATAAAAATTAACGAGAATATATCTATATCTCGCCTATATGTACCATAAATCTGACTCAGTGTGCTTCCAGGGTAAAACAAAAATAAGCGTCATGGTTTCCATCCAACAGGAAGGCCTGTCTACCAGTCGCAGGAAACTTTATATAAAGTATCACGAGATTTTCAATACAAGTCCTCAAAAAGTTGCAGGCGATCTTGCCGCTCTTCGCCACTATGTCTACTCTAAAAGTGTATCACAACTCCAACGCAGTCGACTTGGACACGATAAATTTTTTCGAACCTGAGAAACTTTCCTCTCACCTTCTATTACCAGAACGTAACAGGACTGCACGCTGTTTTGCGTCAATCGCATGCTCTTCCTTTGATATCAACACTCTCACTGAAACTAATCGTATCTCTAACATAAAAAAACAGGATTTATTCCTTCTTGCTTTTCATATTTTTGGAGATGATGATCGCATTCCCCCCTTGATTAACTTTCTTTGTTGAGGTGTTCTCCTGGCCATTCATAACAGCTTTGATTCCTCTTTCATTGCAACTTCGTCTTTTTCTAAGCTCTGCTTTCTGTCAGTCAAAATAACACTTACTCATAGATGCTTGTATGTTATTTGTTGCTATATTCTTCCGGCGATCATTCTGACTTATCGAATCACTTGATGATGCCATTGTTATCGGCGATTTTAATCTACTTCAGCTGAAGTGAACTCCATCTGAAGACCTATCTTTCTTTATTGCTTCTAATTCCACTTCTACTAAGGACTGCTTCTTCTTAGACTCTAGTCTATGTCAAGTCGGTTGCGTTTCTAACTATATGGAAAAAAATTAGACCTTATCTTCACAACTGACCCCATCAACTCCTAAATATCTTGTTGTCCCCTTGTCTCCTCCCTCCCTTCTCCTCTTTTTCTTTCATTTTTTCACAGCACTCCCCTTCACTTGCCACCACCGCTTTGCAATCTTTTTATAATTTTTGCAAAGGTAACTTCCGTAAAATTAATACCAATCGAAGCAGGGCTTCTTTCGAGTTTTCCAATCTATCTCTGGTCGGTACCCTCTCCATCTCTTACAGAGAAATATTCAAATCCTTCTCCCTTTATGTGCCATATTCCCGCCATAAAACATCTTCATCCCGTGTAATCGTAGACTCCACCCTCTACGACACAAAAGAAACAAGTTATGAGCGGTATTCCTTCGCACCCACTATTCTTCACAAAAAGTTACTAGTTATCGTCCCATTGCTTAACTCTCTCATAAACCCAAACATTTTATACGAAGCCTTAAGCTTCAAGTGCTGCAATTAACCGTCTTCAAATTATCTGCTCTCGGCTTTGAACATCTTATATTTGTCAATTCACCGATACCGAAGTAGAACTCGTGTTGTAGGCCGAAGTTCCACTCTTGGTATGGGTCGAGGCCGACCTAAAACCTCTTACTATTCTAAGGGTCACAGCACCCAGTATTTTACAACTCTACATTGGGTCAAGACCCTTCCCGCGACTTTGGGTTTAAACCACAGTCACCATGATGCTGCCACAAGGGAGCCTACCTCTTCAAGTCAGATCCGGACCGAAATCCGGAGGGCTCCTGACTCCCATGGTACCGTGTTTTAAGTCCTGGTAGGGACTACCCAACTACCAACAGGATCTCTGACTTGTAACTTGTCAAATCGTAACAACCTTCGGTGGCGTCATCTGAGAACCGTTACGATAAGACCAGTATAGTGCTTTGCCCCCGCTTTTTATTAGACAACGTCATTGATGGGCTAAACCTTGATAATTGGGCGGGGACCCAACGGTGTAGTACAGTTTTATGTTACTGGCCGAGCACGCCCTTGGTATTTTATTCTGCATGAGTAAGGGATAGGACAGTCAGGAGTTTCACGATCAATCGCTGTGCACCTAATATTTCTTTTACCCCTTTTTACATACCCACCTGGGTATGTTTCTCATCAGCTAATCCTTTGAATTCTTTCCTGAGATGCGCTAGTTGAATTCCAGAATGGTGGTCTAACGCCGCATCACCTTGTAAATGCCTTTAGCGATTGATCCGACATATGTCCATAAATCTCCACTGATGCCGCTTGTCACGCTACCTCTTTTTCTGCGGTGTTCCGGCGTTTAATTAAATTCAGCGTTCGGCAGAAACACATACCAAAAGAAGCTGCTCCTAATGGCAATTACGTAAAGTACTTGTCTGACCCAAGTACCGACATCCAACTTAACTCTATACCTAATTGTTTGATGCAATTTGATTAATAACCACACCGTTCATATCACACAAATTGCACATTCGCAGATACGAAGCCATTTATTAGTTTACTCTCCCGAATCCCCTTAAAACATTCTTGTCCAAATCACCCCCCTCTGCATCCAAATTATATTCCATCAAATACTCAACAACTCATTATTTCAACGACGTTCTACTTGTTTTGTGCATGGAATCCCTCTCTCTTTACCGTCCATCGCTCCCAATAATCCCATGTATCTGCTCCAAATCCAACTTTGATAACTTTGGCAAGCCTATCATTAATAATTCCACATCCAAATAGTAGTGGTCACCACGGCATTATACTGTCATTAGTCTTACCCTGACCCATGGTTAGTCATCATCATGGCCATATCGGATCAGGAGCAATCTATGCAAACAATAATTAAAATTTAATTCACGCAATCCATTCATCATTGAATTTTCAGCTCCCACATTTAGAAATTGAATGCAATCCATAGATCCGAACCTTGACACGTTATTAGTACGAATGTGTGGGCTATGGCTTAAAGATACGTGCGATATGGTCTACCATCCCGATTAAGTGGGGTCTTCTGTCAAACTGGATGCATTTCGCTTGAAAACTAACTCCCCATAGGACAACCGAGCCAGGTGATGATATGAATAAATTTTGCAGCGCAGTCACTGTAACATGAAGTGAGTGCCCTTTGTCATCTAACAATTGCAGCGGGACCAGGAATAACAGAAGCAATAACACCGTAATCCGAACTTCAGCCTTTTCCCAGTCTCCCAAGCGTCGCGTTTCCCGCAGACCGGGTATCTGGGAAAAAAGAATTAATATTCAATATTGGTAAAATAAATTCCAATTGGGAAATTTGTGTTTGTTTTGGTTTTAATCCTGATCCGAAGGGAGTCCACGGTGCTGCGGCGGGCTGAGGGTTACCCAGAGGTTGGAATGTGGTGAAAAATCCATTTTCATGTGGTGGCGGAAAATTGATTTTTTTTGTCTCCGTTCAGCCGTCCTGTGGAATTTAAATTCATTTTTGCTATCACGCATGTATTCGACAGGATAGATTTAATAAATTTTTCGTTGATTGTTCAGGGGCACAGGGGAGTAAGGGTGAATGATGGTTGATGGTAGGGGGATTCATTGAACTTTGTCATGAAGCATAGGTCTCGTTGGGGAGCGGAATTGATAAGCTCACGGGATTATCGTTTACAAATGCCATATCAAATTCATTGAGTGAAAAATGTCCCGTCGATGGAGGGTATGGGGGAATTTGCTTGACACTTGGGTGGTGAATATGATTGGCTGTGCTGGGCTGAATATTGGTGAGTGTTGAGCAGCTGGAACAGGTTGTGTTAAGCTCAAAAGGAGATTAACTTTACCGGAACTGGGAAAGTATGCATGTGTATTTGTTTTTGTTTTGGACAATTTCACAATAAATTAGATTCACTAAAAGGGAAAGATAAGTATTCGATAGATCGTTTAAATGGGATCGGTAAATTTTTGGATCTAAGTGAAAACAGTACAAACTTCATTCTCATCCGAATAGTTTTAAATGCAATCTCTAGCCGTTGCTACACAAAAAGAAGATCAATAAAAAAAATAAGAACACGCGAGATGTGTTTTGGAATTTATACTCTCTCAAACATTCTCGAATGTTCCGTAGGCACAGTTTTGTCCCACATGCCCAACTACTGCCATAGCGCCACAAGTTAAAGCAGAGCTGGTCGTCTTCCTAAGAACAATCATAATACCATGCATCGTCACACCAAAGAGATTGCTGAATTTCAGTTATCTTCTCCACATCCCGTGCATAAGAAAGAAAGTATTAGTTGCACTCCACTCGTGCAAGATTTCTGCAGGGTTAAGCTGGAGTTTACATCCCAAAAATCAATTCCCACTTATTGTTCATCCATTTGAAGGTCTGCACTGAAACTTATTCAACAAAAAAGAAAAACCCAACGGACATCATCGGTGCAAAAGGAAGCACTCCAATAGCAACACTCTACACTCTACTTCATTTGTTACCCAACTACAGTTTCAGCAAGGCTATTGGCACCGCAATGCTATAGAGCAGATAAAAGCAAAATACTTTGGCAAAAAACGAACGATAAACTTCGAAATCTACTATGACAATTGCTATAAAGAAGACGACAATAATCTCAACGCAATGAGCAGGCACAACAGTGTCAAGGAAGACCACCTACGTTCGACATAATCCCAAGAGACCTCAAAAATCTTTCAAAGTCCCAGTCCCATATACATATAAACCAGAGGGACACTAATGTGAGTGTTGTCAACGAGCCATCAGAGAAGCTGCTTCTGATATGATTCGTTTCAAAGCGCTACCACAATGAAACCTCTGGTTCGACGATGAATGTGGTCGGCATATATGTAAAGCTGCCTTTCATCGGAGGACGAGAATTATTCGTAAGCTTTATGACCAAGAGAAAATGGAAGAGCATAGGCTTCTCCGAAGAAACAGCACAAGGAATGCGCGATTCAGAAATTGAAATGATATTCAAAAATGTTATCAGAGATTAAAATGAACATGCCAGGGCTACAAAGCTAGAATGAAAGCCTGAGAGATGAACACGAGAAAATTATAGTAAAGTCGCAATCGGTGTTAAGAATATGGAAAGAATACCTCTACAGATTGCATAACGCCGATGGTGTCCTCTAAAAAACAATGAGGCATCACGACAAAGAAAAATCCTCTCTATAAATCCTACGATGTCCAGCTAGCTGTTCGAAAAAAAAATCGACTGCTCTTGGTACTGGACACCTACTTTACAGGTAGCTCCCTATTCACGGTCAGTAACAATTTTGGCACGACTACTGTTACCGCGACTACAATTTACGGTCTAATTACAAAAGACAAGCTGCTCTGGGTGCTGCATAACTTTAAACCCACAAGTCTGCTGGATCGGACGGCATAATACCTGGCAAGCTATAGTGGTCCCCAGATATCATCCTGGCAATGCTAGAGAATATCATGAAAAGCTGCGAAGAAATAATCCATATTTCCTTATCGTGGAGATGCCAGAATATGTTCTCATGTTGCTCCAAAGGAGGTTAGACATATAAACCTATCATTTTTCCTTTTGAAAACTACTGAACGACTGATTGATATCCAAATACGTTCTACACAGAACTGATCATGCTACGGCTCAACATGCTTACTGCAAAGGAAACTAGGTGGAGATGGCTCTATATTCACGAACTTGCCACATCGAAAGATTTCAACATTATAGAGAGTACACAATGATCGCGTAGCTGAACATATGATGTGCCTTCAACAACATTAAAACATCCACAATCTGAAGATAGATGACTCACTTGGGGAGTGAGTAATCACCTCTAAACTGGGTGTGTTAGCATAGGCATTCACTGCAACTTATTGGTCAATGAAGTGCTTATAGACCTGGAAGCGGGTGGTAGCATAGTGGTTACCTATGCGGATGACACTTCTACTCTTATAGTCGCCTCCTGTCCTCTTTTCTTGGAAATATAAAACTACAATCATAGACTCAATTGCTCAATTAACCAGCTCAGTCCTTACAGCCAAATACCTGAGACTTATTTTACACACGAAACTAAACTGGAAAACTACCACCACTGGAAACCATGAAAGAGTCAAGAAGGTTACAGTGGCTTTATTCTCTTGCAATGGGGCTTCAACCCTGCATTACCCTTTGGCTCGATTATAAAACCGATACCCACGTACGGGTTGGTTGTCTGGTGGACGGCCTTAGACAATGTAGTCAACTAAGCAAAAACTAAGCAAAGTCCAAAGGACAGCATGTCGGTTCACAAGCGGGACCCTAAGCACTACTACCGTCGCGGCACTACATATTCTTTTTCACTTCATACCCTTCAATAAATATATTCAGCAGGTATGCTCACGCAGGTATTTGTCTTAAACTGGCTTCACAGTGGACACATAAACTACTTGGCCAAGCTAATATCCTTAATACATTAGGAATACTTCCAGAGAACATTGACTACAATACGCCTCAACCTTAGTTTGACAAGACTTTCATGCACGCATCCCCTTTAGATCTTTCTGGGAGGAAAATGCTTTCATGGAAGACAAACCATATTGATAACAGGGTTGATGATTGTGTTTTCTCAGATAAGCTTAATTAAAGCTTCTCCTTTCGCCTTCCAAATCATTAAAGCGTGTTCCAGGCGGAAATTTTGGTGACTAAAGAAGCCAACATTTCCGCATCTTTTCGGGTAGTCAGGACGTTATCAAATCGCTGGATTTAGTCTCACAAAATTCTAGAACCACCTTTGACTGCCGAGTTTAATATTCAACTGTGCTCAACACCGGTTTAAAGAGATATTCCAGGGAATTTTAGGGCCGACAAACTCGCCAAAATTGGAATCGCTCTACCTATTCTACCCGGTGTTATAGATATATCAATTGCTACGTGCAAACTAATAGTAATGATGGAGGCTAATAGAAGAACAAACCTTAGGTGATCTCTTGGGTCAACATGTCAAGCGACCAAAGAAATCTGAATCGAACAAGTCTGGTCTGGTTTTGAAATCCCTGCCAAACTCATCAGGTTGCGCAGAATGACTATGTAGAATCCTTATCATTTCGGTTCAGCGAACAGGGGAAACTAATGCGTGAGCTTTTTGGTCTCATTTGTATTAAACGGAAATGGAGAAGGGGATTCTACTATGAACTTTACGGGTTGTACAGCGACATTGGTCTAGTCAGGCGTCTATGGTTCAAATATATGTGTGAGATGTGTGACCATATTGACCGCCAACTCTGGCTCAAAGAGTGTTCAAGCCTAACAGAGCAGCAGAGGATGAGTGCATCTAACTTGGCGCACGCAAATACAAGGTGAGCCAAAAATAATGTCATAATGTAAATTTGCCATAGTTTTTGCAAATGGTGTCAAGTGTCACACTTAAAGAACTCAGAATTATTGTTACTGCTTATTTGATCAATTTTCGATCTGTTGTTTTAACGCAGCGTAAATTTAGTGATAGGTCGTTTTCCCGCAACCTGCACCAGATGTGCGAACAATTCAGCATTTAGCTGAGCGTCTCATGCAAACTGGGTCCACTATAGATGTCGCAAAAAGTATCCGGCCTCTTATTGCTCTTTCGACCGAGAATATCACTGGTGTGATAGAGGACGTCCTAGAGAGTCCACATAAAACGACGAGACAACGATGCACACAACTTGATGAAAAGCCCGAAGATTCTTTCTTATAAAGTGCAAAACATTTACCAATTGCTGCTGTTGACCGTCTGGTCTGTTGAACCTGATGCAAGAAGGAGATGATTTTATATCCAAATCATATAGAGTGATGAAGCCCATTTCCACTTAATTGATTGTGTGAATAAACAAAATATTCATTCCTGGGGCACGGAGAATCTACATGAAATGCATGAAGAGCCATTGCATTCTTTCAAAGTGACTGTTTAGAGCTGCATTTTAGTAAAAAAGTGATTGGCCCTTGCTTTTTGAGGACGCCGACGGCACCACCGTAACCTTAACTGGTGAGCGCTACAGACAGATGTTAAGCGAGTTTTTTTGCCGCAAATTGCCAAATTGGTTCTCGAGCATTATTGGTTCTAGCAAGATTAAGCAACCGTTCACACAGCTCGGGCAAGTATGGAAATTTTAAAACACCAATTTCCAGGCCGTGTGATCTCCCGTTTTGGCGATTTTTACTGGTCGTCCAGATCGCCAGATCTGAAGGCGCCAGACTTTTTTCTTTGGGGCTTTTTGAAATCCCACATTCACCACAGGAAACCGCTAACCTTGAAAGCTAACATTGAAGAAGAAATCACCAATATTTTGTGAGCAACAATTCAAAATGCTGTAAAACGAGCAGGAGTTGGTTATTTGACCGATTTAATTTTTTGAACTCAGTGTCATCAATTTTACACCTTCAGGTGAACTTTTCGTAAAAACAGAGTTAAATTTTGTTCATTTCTCACAAAATAGCAGTCAATTCACATTATGACATTACTTTTGCCGCACCTTGTAAACGGTAACCAGATAAGAACGATATGAAAATGTGAAATAAAACAACAATGGAGTGAGATATACAATTCTGGCTTTATTTTGATGATACTTTCATGCCATTATGTATGGAGTAGCACATTATTTAAATGGCTACCTTGGCTTCGCTGGTAGTGCTTCAAGCGGTCGGTAAAATTCTTGATGATTCGGTCAAATATGTACGGCGTTATTCCGGCAATAGGGTGTTGAATCTTGACCTCGAGCTCGTCCAAAGTGGTTAGCTTGTTAATGTAGACTAAGAACTTGACGTAGCCCCAAAGAAAATAATCCAGTGTTGTCAAATCGCATGATCGCGGCAGCCAACTAATGTAAGATGACCCAGTCGCCAGATTTCTCCTTCATAACTTCGAGCGTTGAGTCGCTTGTATGGCATGTAGCGCCCTCTTGTTGGAACTACAGCTCGGATATATCGACGTTGTCGAGCTTTGACTACTGTCGGTCGGTTTAAATCGCTCTATACCTGAGACCATTGAAGGTAACGGTGTGTCCTTCCTCACTTCGAAAGGAATAGGGTCCGATGATGCCACAATGCCATAAACTGCACCAAATAGTCAATTTTTGTGAATGCATTGATGCTTGGCTATTTTGTATGTTGAACGCTGAGTTAAAAATAGGCCTGTTCTGAGAAGATGATTTTTTGGACAAATTCCGGATCTCCGGCCAATATTTCCAGTGCCCAATTAGCGCACCTACGGCGTTGTCTATGATCGTCCGCCTGGATGTATGCCCAAATCCAACTACAAAACAAGTCGGATTGACTTGTTCAGCGCCGAATCGACATTTCTGGGTCTTCTTTGATGCTGTCCGCTTCAGCGGTTATGTTTTCTTCATTTCGCACCAGTATCAATCTGGTTGATGACCTAGGATCCAAAAGAGTGTACTCACACTCAAACTTTTCCACGGTGCAACGAATTGCCTGCGAAATTCACGTTGCGTGTTTAAAATTGAGCAGGAATTTCGATATTTTTTAACAAAATACTGCATGATGAAATGGCAAACCTTACTGAATATTTTGACAGCTGGATGTCATTTCTGCTGAAACATAACAATTGCAAAAACTATCATTGCTACCTGGTCACCCGTTAGAAGGAAACCTCAACCAACTCGGTGTATAGTATAAAAAGATATCATGTTTGCTGAAAAGGGTTGTTGGCTGAGACTGAAATTAACCGCGGAGTGTAGCGCCATATTTGCCGTTTAACAGTCTATAGAAATGGTTTTTCGTATTTCCGTCATCGACTGCTACTCCGCTACCAAATTCCCTTGCTTATCCCCATAGGTTTCGCTTGGGATAATTTTGATTTTTACAGCTTTTTACCTTTTGGTTAAATTTGCGAACATTGTTCCTGGGTGTGCAGCGCATCTTTATAGCAAGTTGAATACCAACATGTACAGCTCGTTAATTGCGGCATTTATGGGTGTTTCTTGACGTCAATTCTACGAACTCCAACACTTGTTGCAGTTTGTAATGGATTGACAAGGGATTATCTGTTGCGATTGCAATTTTACAACGTTTCGTTGCGGCTTCTGAAATATCCGTAAACGTAATTTGGTTATAACTAGATAGAGTCCCAAGCCTATATCGGCCACTTGACATGTTCGGGCATCTGTAATACTGGTGGAATGCCATGCATCGATCGAACAAAATCATTTTGGTTTTACGATCAGGTGACCACCGTGTTCTTTTGTGGTCATAAGGTGAGTAATGCTAGATACAGCGTCATTCCGATTGGGCTACTAAAGATGTACCTTTTCTCTTTTTCGGCGTTGACGTCTTAAACGATTTTAACGTCATACTTAGGGTATTGCATTTTCTTTCTCACTTTCTAGTTCTTTTGTCGTTTAGTGAGCTCACATGGCTGCTTTAACCTAAGAAGGTCTGGATGCGGATTGTTTCAATTCGCTCACGTACCGAAAGCTGAAAACCGAATTAGCAACTTACAACAAATACATAACCAAATAGATGCTGCTTCTGTCCTCTGTAACAATCTCGGCTCTTTATTCTCCTTTTGTTCATCCCAGGTTCCCTTTTTCTGACCTCATCCTAGGTCATTTAAGTATGAAAAACTGGCCGTATAGAAAAGACAACAAAGGCTATGTCACATGCACATGAGACATTGCAGACAAAAAAGATCTTTTGATGTCGGGATTGATCGTTTTCAAAAAATCTACTTATTTAATTTAAGAGAGTCAGATTTAACCTTATCATCTACCGATCCGGCATCTCCAGTTTTTTTAAATAGTGTAACAATGAAAACCAGCTTCCGATTTCGAAGAAGATCCTTGCCTTTAACAACAAGGTTTGGACTATATGTCTACAGTGCAGACGCACGGATTTCTAAAAATTCAGTTAGTCGGAATGGTTCTTCAATCCATCTTCTTTCCACTGAAAGGTGTGTGTTTACTGAGCGTTACATTGGCTACCAACCTTCGTTGGTCTCGTTGTATCTTGGCGGCAGCTATTTTTAATCTCTTGTCTTAGACATCTGCCAAGCATTAAATTTTACTTTCGTCGACTTGCCATTTGGTCAAAGCTTACTTTAATGAACTAATCAAGGATATGGCTCAGTGGCTTAGTCACTAAATCGTTTTTAAAATCAAAAGTCTTAAGCAGAAATCCGGTCTTTCTTTTACAAGCCTTAATACTAGGGTTTCTGGTTTGTTAAGATTCACTCCAATGCTCCGTAGATATTCACCCATCTACCTTGATTGTGAAAATCGACTTTGCATAACTCAACTCATAAGTAGTTTTCGTTAACATCCTCTTAGATCAAAAGTAATCCTTAATTCCAAATGACATATTTTTAATATCCAAGTTGATTTTTGTTTTTATGTCATTCAGTTTTTGTCTGTAGATACACGAATACTTTTAACCATCAATGAGTCCAGAGACTTATCAGAGCATCAGTTAAAATCAACCCTCCTACGTGGATCACTTAACATCTAAATTTAAACTCTACTTCATCATCATGTCAGCACTGTTAAAAATCACAGAAGAAAGTATACAAAAAAAAAAAAAAAATTCAAAACCCGAGTCCGGAACACAGAACCGAAAACCCTTCAACCATAACCGTTAGCCATCGTCAGTTGGTCGTAACTCTATCCAAATGAACTCCCGCATTTGACCAATATATCAAATTGATTACCCGCAAATCCTTTTTGATTTATTTCCACTGTAGACTGCACATCACCAGCCATCCGTTGCATCTATTGGTGTTCCTATTTTTACCAGACTGCGATGTACTAGACTTGTGAAGAGCAAAGAGCGCACCAATAGATGAACGACCAGAGAAAGGAGCCAGCAGCCAGAAACCATCAACCGAAAAACCTTTTAATGGCTTTCACTACAGCAAACATTTAGAAAAATCAACACATCCTCGCACAAGCCGCGAGGATATCTCTTCCAAACTGGATAGTAAGTTTTGAGTTGCAATAGCAGTTTCATGCTTCAATGGGGAAGGTTAAAACCCATCGGACTTATGTACATTCAACAAGGATCGAGGATGCATTGTGCTTCTTATGTTCCGAGTTTACATCGGTTAGCCATCTCCCTGTGAACAAAGGCGATGTGGAAAGTTTTCGAATGACTTTATTCTGACGTTTGTTGTTGTTGGTCTGTTTGGTATTATTGAAGTATGGGAAGGGTGTACTTGTACTGTCCTTAGCAACCACCAAGTCATTTTCATTATCTGTCTGCCTCCTCTAAGTTTTTGCAATACAACCAGAGCAAATAAACAGTAAAATTTTCAGTTCTCGTACCTCTCTTCACAGCAGTCTCCTTTTCCATTGAATGGTATACATCCTTGGGTCATTTGGTCTCGTTTGACTAGTGTGTAATAGCTTTTGCCAAGGATGGTTGCTTGCAAATACGTTATTTCGCTATTCAACCACCAAAAACGAACCCAAAATGAGTCCGAGGAGCATGATAATGATGATGATGGAGCAGATACACACATCCGAGGATGCTTTCTTTTCTGTGTACAAATATAGAATAGCTTCCTTTATTCCGTGGTCCATTGAATGTGATGATTACTGAAGTGTATTCTATAGCTAGAATCCTCTTTTTTCACTATTGACAAACACGGACGGACATCTTCAATTTAAGGCAGCAAACATCTAAACAGCTAAGGCAGGGTTTCTTTAGATTCGCCACTGGATGTAGGTCATCAGTACTCGTATCTCTCGCACGCTCGTATCTTGTGCATCTTGTGAAATTTTTATTTTTATAAATATAAGATACGGTATATACTCGTACCTTCCATAAGGAGAGACTCTTGCTTTGTTGACTTTGTGGCCTCAGAATTCTTGACTGGGTCCAAAGGATATCCATTACCACAAAATCGATTTGAATGCAAGAGTTTGATAGTTGGTGGGGTAGTTGTGCATAAGTAAGGACTAATTGCACAAGGAACCCTTTGGTGGGGTTATGTTGTTTACATTCAACTGCGCGCGTTAGTTGTGGTTGCTCCACTTAAGTGTTGCAATGCATCATACAATTACAATGATACTTGAGTCGAGGTCTTGAAGAGTGGAAGGGCAGAAAGCATTCCTAAAGCTTCACAGCGTTCGGTGCAATAAATCAGACGGAATATTGGAGAGTTTTGGTAGAAGAGAAAAGAACATGAACCAAAAGCACACTGCCTGGCAGCTGGCGGTGAACCGCATTGTTATTTAGAATTTCCTGGCAGGGAAAGTTTTTACAGTAGTAAAGGGAATTCGGTTTTTCCCGTTTTCAGTTTGCGGTTTTTGGTTTTCGGTTTTCGGCATTCGGTTTTGTGGAGGGTTTTTTGGCAAACAAACGAAGCATGGAACACGTACCAGCGTACACGGGCAATAATGGAAAGCATCTTAAACTTTGGAGAGCTTGTCAAAGAAATGGATGATCAAAGAGAAAGTTTTGATGGTTCTATGGGAGTTGGTGCTTGGCGGTTGAGTGCCTGGATGCATTTCATAAATTTGTTGAGATTTAAGACTAGGAGTTGCACTGTTGCACTAGTTGAGAACTTGAATAAAAGTCATTTTAGTATTTTGGTATTAGTTTTTCATGAACAACGGTTACAGAAGAATCGAGGATAGTATTGAAGGTATACCCTCTGGGAACATGACTCTATGAACCTTTGAGAGGTATTTCTTCCCAAAATAATTGGGAAACAGTTTGGTACTAATCACTGGAAGCTTTTGTTCTAGACTTTTAAGGGATGAATGTATTTTGTTAAGTTGTTTATGGCATAAAGGCATGACAAAATAATAGAGGTATGACCGGAGACTTTCAAAAATGTTGTCCGCACTATAAAAAAATGAATTTCTTACTGAGTAACAAATCAACTAACCTGAACAAAATGTTTACTATTCTAGCTCGATCGGAAGTATTGTGATGTCTTAGTGACTCTGGCTAGTCTTTTCATGAAGCTCCAAACAATTCTTAAGATGCTTTGCAAACATCTATTTACAAAAATCTGCTAGTGCCCCTGCCAGAACATACCACAACCCTCTATTCTCTATTCACAATTTAAGCCAGTCTTCCCAAACGCGTATCTTTCAATCTCACGCTCAAATCTCTCCCAACTGAAAGTCAAACCGCTGACAACTTAACCCCAAATTCCGTCTCTTATTCAATTTTCGTTCGTTTTTATATCAAGAGATGATGTTCTCTCAACTCGTCCATCGCTTCCAAAACATCTGCATCTCCAATCTTAGTCTCCCCCCACTTTGAAGCTTACTTAACAACTACCCGATATCGGTGATGATGGCCTTTTCCACTTAAGAAACAGCAGAATTTACAAAAATGTCCGCTTGTACCTCGCTAATTTGCATGATAAGCCCGACTCTATCTACATTGATGGCATAACTTAAACAAATGTTATGGTTTCAATCTAACAAAAAGAACATAGAGAGCCTCGAAAAATGTTGAATTTTCATAAAAACTTCAATATCTCCCCGATAGATGTTGCTAATGTCCTCTCCTCATATACCTACCATGTTTCTTCTGAACGTATCTTGTTTTGTTTTCAAAAACTACCATCGTTCCTAATCCACTCACCAATAACGCACCCAAACGTTTATATTTTTATTACCAAATACCAAGGGTTTTCCTTACAAGACCAAGGCATGGTACGACTTTTGCTGTAAAGAGACTGTCAGGAAAAGAGAACTACTACGAGACCAACCCGGTAGCGGAAAAAGTTCAAATGAGGAGTAACTTCAACGTCTTTCTTAGCGACCAAAACTGAGGCAAAAAATTATATCTACCTTACCATACGTAGTTAATTGTTGGACGTCTATCAAAATCATCAGAAATTCTGCCTCAGCTTTCATCCCAACGTTTATTTACCATGATCAGCCCTCTGAACAAGGCCAATTTACTTCCTCTATATTTTGCGGCCAGTTCAACACTTCCAGATTGTGCTCTGTCCCCGCCTACACTCTTCGAATCTTCAATGTATAGTATTAGGTGCGCAACTAAGTTATCGCTGTTTTTTTTTATGAAAATGCAACTTTATTGTCAAAAAATGGTTACAAATGAATCATTTAAAGTTTTGCCCACTGCCAGAAAGGCAGAGCGCTTATACCGTTACGGTGTAAGAGTTTATCTTTTGAGGCTATCCACAAATCAAGCCATTTGTTGATGTCTTCATATGACCGGAACTGCTGATTAGCCAGACCATGTATCATCAAACGGAGCAAGTAATAATCGGACAGTACAATATCTGGTGGGTGGGGTAGGACTTCCTATTTGAGCGTTTCCAGGTTGGTTTTATTGCCTGTATTATTGCTGTTTTTCGCGCAGTGCTCAATCGCATCAATGGAAGTCGATACTGTTCTCCAGTAATGGTTTTGTTGGATTTCAGCAGTCCATTAAAAAAAACCTGATCCTACTAAATACACACCATAACTTTCGCAGAGTGAATATTCGGCCGAGCCGACAACGTAGAAGCATAACCGGGCAGTACCTATGACTTTCTTCTTTCTTAGTTGCTGTAATGAATCCATTTCTCATCAACTTCATGAGAAAACCCTTCCTTTTTCGCCGCTCTAGCAGTTGTTCACAGACGAAAAAAACGACGTTCAACATCCCTTGGCTTCAAATAACAAGGAACCCAAGCCAAGCTGTTAACCTACGTTGGAATGACCACATACGACCACGTATTAAATGTCCCCAAAAATCCTACGAAATGTCTATGTTTTCTCAAACGATGTAAGTCCTAATGCTAAAGCATTCTTCATCGAGAAATGCCTCCAATTCAGCGTCTTTGAAGGATTTTGGCCTTCCTTCACACGGACGGTTGTCAACATCGAAATCACTGCATTTTAAGCGACGGAACCAATCCCGGTACGTTGTTTCACTTCAAGCAGCATCTCCGTAAACTTTTTGGAGCTTTCGATGCGTTTCAGCCGCCGTTTTTTTCAATTGAAAGAAAAAAATAAACATTTCCCGCATATGACAATTATTTGGCATAAACTATATGACGTCAAAATAAAATCAGTAATTTGTCAAAAAGGTTTGTTAACAATATGTCTAAGCTTGGTTCATGAAGTTTTAGATGTGTAAAAATCGACCAGCACTTATGCTGGAGCGACTTGAAGCCAGCTGGAGAACTAATAGCAAGAACACATTCATAAATTCGCCGGTCCAGATGGTATATCTCCTCTACTTCTGCAGAGGTCTTCTTCAACACTGCTTAAAATTTTTCATCAATCCTGCTCTTAAGCGCTCTATCCGAGCAGATGGAAAACACCATTTGTCCAGCCCGTCCCTAAAACAGGCGAATCATCTTCTTTCACTCCTGATACGGTCATGAAATATTTCAAAACATGGAAACTGCTCAATGAGCGGTAGTTCGGATTTCGTAGCAACAGGTCTACTGGTGATCTGATGATATGTCTCACCGAAAAACGACACCAAAGCGTACATCAATCTGGCGCAAGCAAGATAGTTGCACTTGATATTTCTAAGGTATTTGACAGAGTTTGACATCAGGCTCTTTTATCGAAAATGCGTGCATTTGCAATTGACTAATCTCTTCTTCAATCTATTTGAAATGGCTCTTCGGAATGTTCAATTGAAGTTATCTTGTATGGTTTCAAGACTGATGTTCACAAAATAATTGCTCGTGTGCCTCAGGGCTCCGTTCTGTTTTCAACATTCTTTTTAATTCTCATAAATGATCTCTTATTCGTACTTCTAATCCCATATATTCCTTTGCTGAGTACTCTCTGCTTTTTGTATTTGTTCCCGAACTTTCGTCAATGCTCTTCAGTTGTAAAACGGAAATGGCAGCGTATGTTAGGCTCTTTAAATTCGTCTATTAACAGCATAATCAATTGAGTAACTATCAACAAAGTGGAATTTAATGCTTCCAAAACTCAGTACTGTCCGTGGCATTTAAAGCGAAATTTAAATACACAGTCATTGTTAATAAATGGAACTTGCATCATCGAAACCGAAAAAATTTCCATTATCAATATGTGTGTCAGTGTTAACCTACGTTGGAGTGACCACATACGACCACGTATTAAATGTCCCCAAAAATCCTACGAAATGTCTATGTTTTCTCAAGCGATGTAAACAATACTCTTATTTCACCCCCTTTTATGTGTCCTCAATATATAAGGCATTCATCCGTCCAAAATTGGAGTACATCTGGTCAGATGCTCCTAAAACATTTCTAAATAATTCTAAAAAATTCTCATAGGTGATACTAATACCAGTCAATCAATTGACACAATCGCACATCGACGTAATGTTTTATCGCTCTTTCCACCACCAGTGTTCCATGAATCTCGCCTCCATCCTCATCAGTATACTCTCAAGAACACTTTCGAACGTACTCTGAAATATCGTGATTCGTGCCTAAGTCTGTACGATTATGGAATGCCCTGTCGGGCTCTCTAACATATTTTCTTTTCATTATAACTTGCAAACATTTAAGACCAATGTACATCGGTATCTCTTACTCCCTGATTTTTTTTGCCCGCGCTATGTACAAACATTTTAAGGACTATCAAATCCCTTGAGCGTGCGCTAATTATAAAAAAAAAAAACAATTTAAGCGTGGGTATCGTGCTGACTGCACGACTTGTTTATTTTGGAAGCGATTCATAAGCACAGCCAAAGACAAGGAAAAACAATTTATGGCTTACTTGGGAATTCAATAATAAAAATTGTGTTAACAGCGAAGCGATGCTGTAAGTACTTACCGGCTTTACGAATATTTCATTCTCATCATTATTGCTCCCAAATAACGATGACAAGGACGATATTTCCCGACTCCAATATTTCTCAGAACGTTCCACGTTGACGTACTTATCCTTGAAGGCACACCCGAAATGAAGTACTGCCTCTCCTAGGCAACACCGGTTCAACAGGTTATATAGAAGATTAAAGTCGTCCGCCTTTAAATTAGCAATAAAATTGACATCCAAGTCAAACTTAGTATTGTTCCTACAATGCATTATTAACTTCCAATAAATTGCTTTTTATAATAATTACCATGCACTACATTTGTTTATTTTTTTAAATATAAATAAATAAAACACAAAAAGTGGGACTCCGTTTATTTTCCAATTTAAAATTCTTTTTCTGCATAGCCACCTTTAATAAAAAAAAAAAAAAAAAAAAAACTGGAACTCATTTGAACTACTCTTAATTGCAAAACAAACTGGAAAATGTCATCCAACAGAACGAAGTTAAAAATCTGAAACAAAATAAAAGGAATATCATCAGCATGGAATTCCTCATGCATGCTCTACACTTATGACATTTCATTTTCCATAATTAAGTCGCAGGAATATATAAAGTTCATTTCGCGCCGCGTACAGCTTCCCCCATAATATTATCTGCCAGTGAGTAGCACGATAGTACTCGTAGTAAGGCCAACATCTACATCAGGAGCATCCCATAGTGGTGCAACGCAAGTACGAAATACTCGTACTTGCACTCGTATAAATGTATATGTATATATATATATTTTTTAATTTTGATATTTTCCTTTTTTCCCCATCATGGCGATGCTCCAGAAACACCAAGGCTCAGAGCTCCACCAGTGCCATTCTATCCTGCCAATTAATCCTGCACATTAATTGTATGTCAATGGGTGTGTGTGCATATATTTCACTTCTGCTCTATAAAATTCGCCACAATATCGTGCACACCCGTGTCATGGTCCCGATTCTCATCCTCACATCCAGCATATGTTCCATGTGAGATAACAGAAACAAAGCTGATAGTGGAGAAATCCGAGGGTAACAGCTCGACGCACTCTTCTAAGGTTCTGCCCCAGTGCTAATTGACATTTTAAGCGCATTAAAGGAGTTAGAAACAACTAGAGAGCAACAAAACGATGCAGTACCGGAAACGGAAACCCACACAACAATGAAACCAACTACTCCATATGCCAGACTGAAGTCAAAACTAAAGTTGCCATTGTTATTGGAGTTTGAGTTGGAGTCGGCAAGTCCTTGTTTAACTTTGGCTAACCGCGATATTCTACCACCTTGCGGCAAGCTCCACTCGCTGACATACATTCACACATCCACACACTATCCTCTCTATCCATCCTCGATGGAGTTGTGTATAGAGGAATGTATCCTTGTAGGGCCACTGCATTTGTGACGCAGCCGAAAATGATAAAAGGCATCAGAAAGAAAGAAAGAAAGAAAGAAAGAAAGAGAGAAAAATTAAAACAAGAAGGACTCCACGGCATAAAACAAAAACGCTATACCAAACTGTTAATTTATGTTGATGCTTGTGAAAGTCAGCCCTTAGCCCTTCTCCGGAATGACAGGACTACAAGAGCAACAGCGAATTTACGGGAACAATCAGCTCTGTTAACGTATGCACACTATGATTATGGCGCTTTTTTCAGATTTTCCTTTGTTTGATGTCGACTGTCGTATAGAATAAGTGGAAGAAAACTTCAAAACACAAAAGCAAGTAGAATAACAAGAATTCAAACAAACAACAGACCCAGGCACAGAGATATTATCCTTATCGTTTGTCCTGTGTTTGACAGGAGTCTTCCGCTCTCGCACGCTAATTTTCAATAACAAAAACAAGGAAAAACAACTTTTTCCAACACCAGAAGTAGCAGCAGCTACAGCTTTGTTTTGAGCGATGGTTTTGTTTTCGAAAACAAAAGGAACGACCTCTCTTGTTGTTCAAGGACGGGGTAATTCTTTTTTTTACGCTGAAATTGGAGCTGTAGTTTGAGTTAAGTAACAGAGTCGTCACTGATGGACTTGTTTTTGTATCAGTAGTTCTGAACGAGAAGCTAAATCTACAAATTTTGATCGCAATCTGCGACATTCAAAACCACCTTGTCTTTATGTATAGTTTCCCAAGACCATAGAAACTATGTCTAGTCGCTTGCGGATGTCCCAGTTTTTTTATCAGACACAGTAATACCTATAGTGTCACCTAATTACCGCTTTTTTCAAAGGTAATAATGTACAAAAATATGTCTCATGGAGACTTCAAATGATTTTATGGTAGACTACATCACGTCTCATCATACATATGTCCCCAGTTCTTATTATGAAACAACGAGGAAAGACCAGAAGCGCGTACTATAATCCATATATTTATGGCAATCGCATAGATACTGTTACAACCGAATCGCGGAATGTTTTTAATGCCAGCGCACCCCCATGTACCCGAGTCTGTCTAAACCGACCGAAACTCCAGTCAATACACCATCAGAGAATCTAGAATTCGAATTCATCTTCATCAATGACATGCAATAGATGTTCCGCCGATTCCCGATACTTGAGTCAGACCGTGACAAATTCAAATTCACCAAACAAAAGTGAAATCCAGGTTGAATACTTCTTGAACACCGTAACATACGGAGTTGATTGTGCTCCATCTGCAAGAATGTCGATGGGAACCATTTCAGCTATAACAAACGCGACCTCGTATGATATCGTTCGAAAGCCGCTGACTGACCGTAGCGGGCAGAATCTATATATTGACGATAGTCTCTTTTCGGTCTCCGTCATCCTCAGTGCCTGCGCCTAGTCTGGGCAGCATACAGCAGAACTGATGTGACTATTCTGGAGAGTAGAATCCTTCTTGCGTATTCGAGTCCAGCAATGTTAGGCAGTATGCATGAGAGAGCTCCCTGCATTTGTGATGCTATTTTGGTTAAATAGTTCACGTGCGCTTTGAGTCATAATCTGTTGTCCAGCATTACTCCAAGATACTTTACCGCTTCTTTGGACCTGACTATTAAGTTTCATATCTAGAAGTTGACAGTTTTTCGACTGTTCTAGGCTGCCGGCTGCTACCCCATCCTTTATCCGAACAATTGCTTCATTTGTAGCGGAATCAACTGCACAAATTTGTTTAACTACTGTCACGACAGCAATGTCATCGGCGAAGCTAATGACAATCACCCCAAAAAGTAACGCCAATTGTAGAACTCCATCGTACACAATGTTCCGCAATAAGGGCCCTAAGACCCATCCCTGTGCAACTCCGGCAGTAACGTTGTAGTGTGTTTCCTCTTCATCTGTATTATATCCCAACTTTCTGTTGTTGAAATACTACACGCACTTTACGCAGCAAGTATTATGTTGTATCCATCCCGGCGAGTGATCTTCTAATGAACGACGAGTTCGCCGGGCTAAAAGCATTTTTAACGTGGCCAACGTTACTATTAAACAGTACTTCTTTGCGCCGTAGAGCCAACTTCACCCTTCTATGGCGCCTTTTGCGACATCAACTACTGCTCTTATGTCATCAACAGTAGATCGCATTGTTCAAAAGCCAAATTGGTAGTCTGAGAGGGATCCTTTTTCCTTTGCCGCTACGAGTAATCTACTGTAGATTATCTTTTCGAGGATTTTTTCCATGATGTCCAATAGGCATATTGGGCTATAGGATAGTGGCTTCTTTCCTTTTGGTAGTAGGACTAAATGTTGCATTCTCCACTTTTTGGAAAACTTTTCTTCTTCGATGCCATCATAACATAAATAGGTCTGGTTTGTTTTTTATAGCCGCTTTTATTGCTTTGTCGTCGGGTCCGGGCACCTTGTTGTCGTGTATCTTGCTGTATGCCTGAAGCAGTTCCCCTTGGATAATTAGTTGAATGTTCACTGCATTGACTTCTCTTACGATATTGCACATAGTAGCTGATATTTGGGTGAAAAGATGCTATACTATGGATTGCAGCATTATTGGAGGTGTTCTGTAGCTCTTCAATTTAGTCGTTACCATTCTGAATGTCCAACCCAATATGTCGACCTCCTCACAGGAGCGTTTAAAGCTCGAGGTTTCACGCCTTGGCATTTACAATGTGTCCAGGTATTGTTAGAAATCTGGTCTCCTTCTTGAACGCATCTTGCTCGCAGTGCCTTAATTCCTCTTTCCACCAATAACACGGTGTTGTCCTCCTGTTGTTTGTTATTCTGGGCGTGAATGCATCGCAAGTCGTGGTGATGGTATTTTTGAAGCAATGTGCTAGATTCCCCACTGTTTCACTGAGAGATAAATCAGGGTTCAACATCTCTTCGAATCTGTCTTTATCGAAAATGCTGTCATTCCATGCGGACCCGTAAGTTTTGAGGGCACGGCGGGTTTCTTTCCTTTTATTTCCAATACTATCATTCGGTGGTATTCGTCACTGACTTTACACTCTATGGTTCTCATGATAGAACTACTCATAATCGTGATGTATATCATTCCAGTATTTGCATGACCCTTGTTGGCGATACTTATCGATAGGTGAGCGAATATTTCCAATAGGACCTATCCTTTGGTGTTATTGAGTCTGCTGCCCCATTCTGTGACCCACGTGTTAAAGTCGCCACCTATTACCAACGCGGCTCTCTGAAGAGCATCCGCTCTTTTCTTGGTATCCGTTGGACGTTAAGTTAGGTCGCGCATATCAGCTTTGGAAATGGACCCCATTTATTTTCGCCCGCACGAAGCTTGTGTCGCTTGTGTCTTGGAAAACATAGCGTCCACATATTAGATTCAGTTATTGTTCTCGTCTGACATATATGGGGCTTACTTATCATGATTACGGCCGCCCTTTGTGGTAGAATGTCCTAACTATTCTACAGTGATAAGGATTTATTTTTGCTAGTAATAGATCTCCGAAAAACTGGGCATTTGTTACTGCCAGCTACATGCTTCTAGTCATCTGGATGGTCTTTGTTGCAGTTCCTTTCTATGGGGCCTTATGCCCCACATCTCCTACATAGTTTGGAGCAGTAAACTTCGCTTTTGCATTGTCAACCTAGGTGACCAAAGTCTAAGCATTTTAAACATTTTATCAGCAGGGTCCGTTCGCACGTTCGCACATTCACGAATGACACTTTTGAACTCGGTCGTCTTGATACCCGTCTCCTTGAGTTATATAATGAGGCTTCCTTTTTGTGTGCTCCTAATTTTTGATACCGCCTTTCCCACTGTTTCTAGTTTGAGGTTTGCCTTTACTTTGCGTAGTATTTCTGCATTTTTTGCTGCTTCTTTTTTACGGTATTTCACCATTCTTCTTCTCCTGTTGACTACTTCTTACTATATTGATGCCTGCATTTTTTTGCTTATCGCTGGTCACCGGTGGGTGTTTTGCTTACGTTTCTGTTTTGGGTGTCTTTTATCTACAGAATTATCTCGTCTGCGTAATGTAGAGAACATGAAGGCATTGTTTTCCAATTGATTCCCATTGATGAGAAAGTGGTCAGTATTTGATTTAGGTTTTTTTGATTTTAAGCATTTTGCATAATCCATGTAACTCCTTTCTGGCGAGAGAGAGAGAGAGAAACTAGTAAAAGCCAGACTGGGTGCACTAAATCAACAATTCTTCGACGACCTTAATCACATCTCGGGTAAGGGGATACGAAATCTAATCCGTTTTCCAACTCCACAGGCTGAATCTAGCCACCGACTGTATTACATCCTTAATAACACACATCATCAACCCGGTCACATAATTTCATATTCTAGTGCTACCTAGGTTCATGCTGAACTGCCACCTCTATCTACCTATGACCCTTGATTCCCAGCACTGTCTAAAAAACGATCCCCTAGACAGCGCCACGAACAGGAGAATAATTCTCCGCAATATCGCGAGTAAAATCCTGTCTGCCGCATTATGTGAACGCCTAAAACGTTTTAGGCACGGAAAGTCCACCAGATCTTAACACTACACACTGGATCTTGCAAACAATTTAAATCGTTCCAAATGATACACACAATCTCTCTATCGATTTTAAAGCCGCATATGACAGCACTATACAGAGCCATGTCTAATTTTGGGATACCTGCCAAGCACAGTCAACCATGCAAGATGACGATGCAGAATACATGCTGCTCCGTCAAGGACCATCATTGCTCCAAAGAAGTCGCCAGTTGCAGTCCACCCCCTCAAACCTTCAACCATAACACTCGCTATGAATCCTCATTAGTATACCCTCAAGTCCACTTCTGGTTGCACCCAAACAACTCGCTTACGGAATGTCCTAGTGAACACTCTATCTCCTAGTCATTGTTACATTCAGACATTTAAAACCAACGTAGTAAATCGCTACCTCTCTTTTATGCCTCCCTAAGTTTCTTTCGCCAGCAGTGTGTGCAAACATCTACCTTGATTCCTTGAGCGCGCGTTAGTTTAAAAGACTTATACAAGGCAATGCGCTTTCATGTGATTTTCTCAACATCGTGCGAAACTCGCATATGCAGACGACATCGACATAATGGAAAGCACCCAGTGAGCTGTCAATAGAGAGTTTGCGACTATGAGTCAAGGATGAGTTAAGCGGTAACGAAGGAAAAACAAAGTATATATGCTGTCAATAAAATCGATGGCTAGGGCAAAAATTCACAATAGGCAGCTGAAACTTTGAGGTAGTAACGGACTTTGTCTCGGCTCCGCTATCATCTCCGAAAAGAATACCAGCGCAGAAATCATTGGAGAATCAGTTTTGTTATTGAGTAGTAAAGCCCTCTCTCGAGAAACCAAAAAGACTAATATAAGACTGTTCATCCCAGCACTACTTTACCCGGACAGATAACTCGGCTTTAATATCTAAGTCACATTGAATACATGGATACCATCGCCCGACCTAGGACGTTTTCGACTCCAACCTAGAGTAACAACGCTTTAGATGACGGCTTCTTTTTAAATGCCGGATACCATTTACCAGGACGTGTTTTAGAAAGCGGTTCACCATGTCCCAATTCAAAGATAGAATTGGTTGTCGTGAAATACAATGGAACTCGCCTACATAGGAGCAAACAATATCCGTGCAGTTGAAGAGGAATCGATAGAAAAGGGTTGAAACCAGAACACGTCCACAATGGGATAGGTTCAGTGTGGAGGTCCTACGCAACACCAGTCAGTATGTATGTTATATGTAGATGAAGTCATCCTTCCTTACCATACAGTTGTGCAGCTTTTTAGAAAAGTTTCCTCTAACCAAATCTATGAAGACCAGGTTTCCCTTCGGACTTACACAGAATTTGATTAATATCGACGACCAAAAGAAGTTCTGATGTCAGGAAAATATCTTAAGAATCTGTTCAAATATGCCTGTCCTTCTTAACCTAACCTTACCTTTCCTCATGTCAATACTCCAGTAATCTGATTTAATTAAGGAAAAAAGGGTCAAATCTCTCTACCGAGTCCTTGCGTTCAATTAATTTGTCAACATTGCCCTTGAGTTGCTATTTCAGTTTACTTTATTTTTTGCACTTTCCTGGATCTCCGTTACTTTTAATTAAATACTTTTCGTGTCAAAAAGTTCATCAGAAACAGGAAAAAAATAGAAAAAACATCTCTACTGCTCTCAAATTTATTGTAATATCCTTTCTGCCATAAACGCATTAAGCAGAGAGCAGAAATTCACTGTGCAAAAAAAAAAGGAAATCACTTTCCGTCATGTCTATTCACTCGCAAAAGGCTAATTTGTCATGAGTTGGCAAAAAGTGATAAAAACAACAGGACCACCTTCACCTTTAGCCAGTTAGTCCTAAGTGTACATGTATAAGTTGGAAAATATGGATTTCTCGTTTTTTTTTTTTTTTTCTGCTCCCCCAAACCCGCATTTTCGGCGGCATTTATCATATTACGGCATATCACGGCAGATCATGGCATAGCTCTGACTGCCCGTGTTTCTAGGTGGAAATAAAAAAAAGAACAATAAACAAATAAACAAATCCAACGATGACTACCCATCAGGACTGTTAGGGCGCCGTGTGTCCACTGTCCAGTTCCATATAGGTGGTCATATTGATTTTTTACTGTCAAAGCGAACGAACTGGCTTACAGCACGTTTATGTATTCCAAACGATATACGAGTATCAATACGCCATCCCACCTAACAGGAGTAGGTTGGGAGTTGATTTTATTTGCGCCTTTGATTATCCGTTTTATTGGAAACGATATTATAGGAGAGGACACATTTTTCGAGAACACACAGGCATTTGATGTGGATGTCGTGGGAAAAGGGGTTGAGATGGAAGGTCGTTAACATTTGACATCGGCAAGAGAATTCCATAAGATAAGCTTCTGAGTGTGCTTGGATAGGAAAGGGTTGGACTCGAAACAGTTGGTCGATTGCCAAAATGCCGAAATTCTTTATGGCATCTGCAATATGCATGGAGACATGTGTAACATTGGATGCATCGCATCGTCATCGGTCGATTTGGATTCTTTATGGGGAATATTGCATAATTTGCATTTTTAATGGTCTGCATAACAGTGAGGTAGGGGGACATGGAACAAGCTGGCTTCATCAATCTGAAAGGCAATCGCTGGTTGTGTGATATTTGCCAGATGTATTGAGGGTTGAATTTTGCTGTAGAGTTGTTTGGTTGAAGGTTGCGTGTTATATTCTTTATCTTACTGATTGAGGGAGCTTCGATAAAAGGGCGATGAGCAATGGAAATTTGCTGTATGATAGATTCTCTCTTTTGAGGTTTGTAATATAGGGTTTTCCAATAGATACTTGGCAACTTTGAATTTAATTTGTGAACGCACTCTTTAACTAATCATCAAACTGTCACTGTCAATTTATTCAGTAAACTCAACATTTTCATCATGGTAAAGTACACTAACGAGCAACGTCTGCAAATTATAAAATCATCTTCAGTGACGAAACTCATTTTTGGCTCAATGGGTTCGTCAATAAGCAAAATATGCGTTTTTGGTGGGGTGAAAACCCACATGTGCTTCATGAATCACCACTTCATCCACAAAACAATAACTGTTTGGTGCGGTTTGCATGCCGGCGGCTTTATTGAGCCATATTTTTTCGTCGACGATAACGAATGGTCAGCGTTATTGCGCCATGTTCACCGATTATTTTTGGCCCGAATTAAAAGATATAGACTTGGACGACAAGTGGTTTCAACAGGATGGTGCCACAAGCCACCAGCACACGCTTCAATCGATTTATTGAAGAGTAAGTATGGTGAGCGTGTTATATCAAGACATGGGCCAGTCAATTGGCCGCCTCGTTTTTTTTTTCTGTGGGACTACATTAAGTCATTGGCTTATGCCAACACGCCGACGACGTTGGAAGAGCTTATAGCCAACATTGAATGAGAAATAGCGGCAGTTTCGGCCGAAATGTGTGATCGAGTCGTTAAAAATTGGGTCTAACGAATCGACCGCTGCAAACGTGCCCGCGGTGGCCATATGAACGAAGTGGAGTTCCATTCATAAATGTTTTGATTGTACTTCAAGCCAATAATAAAGTTTTTGAAATATCTCAAATGATTTGCCTTTTATTTAAACAAAAAAAAAAAGTTGTCAAGTCGTCACTAGAAAACCCTATAGTTGGTTGGATAAATTTACCTGAAATTAATTTAAATTAGCACTGATGTGCCATTTAGAATAGAATGCCTAATTTGTCCATACGCTTTTTTACTTTCCTGTATCCCGCTTTCAGTATGAATATTACGAGGACATCCGTAAGTTTGGATGTTTTACATGTTTTTCTACGACAAATTGTATAAGTATTTCTTTGTTTAATGGTTCCTTACTTAGCTTTGCGAAAAAGATGCTTTTCTTACCGTCATCTGGTGAAAAGAAACGACTGGAATACGTCTAGAGCTGAACTTTGCCTTCCTTATTCTCCGTTCTCATCTTTCACACTTTGCTCCATACATTTGTCCTCCAAATATTTCCAAGATTTCTCGAAATGATTATACTGCATGAATACGACCCATTGTCTGATGAGTCCCTTATGTTTCTATTATATGAAAGAAAATATAGAACCGATTCGCACATTGAAAGGTCCTTCAATGTCAAAGCAGCAGAGTAACATATATGGTTTGTTGTACATTTATTGATAGTTCAAATGAATCATCCCATAAATTTATTTTGGTGGTCATTATACGGCGTCAAACTGGCGATGCACGGTGCTAAAACTATGACTATGTATACATAAGTTATGCCTGAGGAGTCTCCTATACCGAATCAGAAGAACGATGCAAAAGAGGGGATAGAGAAGGGCCCTTCAAGCAGTTGAAGAACTTAACTAGACAATGTTAGACAATCATTTATTGGTTGAAGTCTAAGTCCGCTTCTGACTTCATTCAGAATCTGAGCCGGGAAAGAGTTGTGTGGGATTGTCACTGATGGGCTCCGCAACCGATCTTAGGTGTTGCGCTGGTGCCCTTTAGAGTGCAACGCCCTGAGCTCTTCCAGCAATGCCGTTTTTATTAACTTAATCGTTTCAAATCTCCCTCCCTCATTGATGTCATTCAAGAGCTTCTGAGCGAGGCTCATGCGATGGTTCTTTTGATCAAAATTAAAAAGTTTCGGAGCAAACTTCGCTGACACACGTGTCATGCCAAAAACATATGATAAAATTGCATGACACGAGCCGACCGATATGCCAACATCCTCAGCAACTTCTTTTATGGTAATTCGACGTATTTCCAAAACAATTTTCTTCACATCTTCGACGTTATCACCTTTTGTTGACGTGCTGGGGCGTCCATAGCGAGATTTGTTCTTTTCATCTTCTCAGCCATTTTGGAAGAACTTGTACCTCTTGTTAACATTTTTTTTTACTTAAAGCAGACGCTTGATACCATTTTTTACACAAAATGTTATAGCAAATGATTTGCTTTTTTTTTTTTTATAAAATCGCCATGCATTCAAAATACGTCTACCTTTCTATCTGTTAAAAACAAACTAAGTGTTCTATATAATTGAAACGGTGAAAATCTGTTCGGTACATGTGTACCGACACAGCAAAAAAAAAATCGATAGTCGAATGTACGTTGCCCGCGAAATTTCAAAAGTCACCTTACTTTTTAAACACACCTCGTACGCCTTATATCAAATAACTACATAACTGGGGCAAAAGTTATCACCTAATGTTCTTTAGCTATAATTTTTTTATGAATGAAAAACGTTGGTTCTGCTTTTTGATTATGTTTATCTCATATATTTTTTCATATTAAGTCGGAAAAATGATATCGGCTTATTGGCCGCCGCTAAAATTGATGAACGTTCGGGCCCGATTTGTAGCATTTTACATCACTAACGTAAGAAACTCCCGGCGATAGGTCCTTGCATTCTTGACGGACATTTCCTTTGAGGACTTCAAGAGTCTGACAGGCTGTCAATAAGACTCATGACTTCAAAAAAACCAACAAAAACAAATCTGGAACGGTTAAATCAGCACTCTTACCAGCCAGTGCAAATCACCAAAACGAGACATTAGATGACCAGAAAATACACCCCGCAGAATTTCTGAATTGACACTCGTGAATAATGCACCGTTCTTCAATCCTTTTGGAACTACATGTTTTTCAGTCTCAATTCATCCAGTTGAGGAAGGAGAAAGTCGTTGAGCATGGCTCTGTAGCGTTTTTGAAAAAATAAGGCCCGATAACGACCCCAGCATAGACACCACAATATGCAGTAACTTTGAGCGGGTGTAATGTCTTCTCGTGGGTTATACGCAGATTTTTGGTGCCCCAGAAGTAATAATTTTGCTTATTCCCATATCCACAGAGATGGAAATGAGCCTCGATGATAAGTTGTATCCCTCGTGATCGAGATTCAGGATGGCTTGAGCGTAGGTTACATGCGCTTGGCGGTCAACTTCTAACATCTAATACACTGGCTGCACTTTGTAAAGGAACATCTTACAGACTTTCACCAAAATTCTCTGTAAAGACAATTGTATGACACGTCGTCTGGTCGATATTTCGATGTCCTCTGTGATATCTTCATTCACATCAGCGATATTCTCAGGGGAACGGATGTGACGGCTCCGGGGCCGACCAGACCTGACAGCATCTCGTGTTATCCCATACTCTTCCATAAGAGCAGCTAAATGTCGCAGTGTTTGCTCATTCTGGGAAATCTGCGCCGAAGTTAACGCTGCGCCAATATCACCAAACCAAATTAAACGGCAAACTCCGAATTCTAAGCAATTTTTTTTTTATGTTTTTAAAACGATCAGCGCTTATTCGACGCCTTGCTACTCTATAGCATTTGCTAAAATTTCCTAAAAGGAAGACGCAAAGTTATACTTTATCTAATCTTACAACTAAATTCAATATCTAGTATGAAACTAAAGTTTAACAATTGCAAGCTTCAGTTTTCAATAAGAAAAGGACAGAGGTTAGTTTTTCCAAAAAATTTTAAGCACAAGATCAATTACGAGTAAGTATGCATAATTCGCAATCATAGAAAGGTAATAAATGGGCAATTTGCTTGGTTGTAGCCCCGATGCTGGCTAGTTTCTCAGCAGTTACCCTTGGATGGGGTGAATAAGCGTCGTCTGGATAGTCGAAGAGTTTAAGGCCTTACTAAACCAACTTATTACATGGGCTGCTTTATGAATACCCGAATTAAAAGTTAGATAGCGCTACTGAGCCAAAATGGGTATACCTTCATGTAGTATAACCTTTTTTAGCCCGTCCGCCAAAAATTTGGTGACAATCATTTCAAAACATCGTGTTAGAGCAGTATCGCTCCATGATCCGATTATTGTTTTTGAGTGGCAAGACCATTCTCGATGTTGGGACCCGTTTACCTTCCAGTACAACTGTTTACCATTGGTTCGCAGATTTTCCCGGTGGCCGCACGTCGGCTTTTGATGAATCGCGCCCAGGTGGCCCAAAAACGGGAGAGAAGAGAAAACCGTGAACAAAATCCATGATCTCGTATTGACGGACCACCGAGTGAAGATCCGCGAGTTGGCTGAGATAGCAGGCATCTCAACTGAACGCGTTAGCCATATCCTCCATGAGATTTTGGAAATGAGAAATCTGTTTGCGCAATGGCTCCTGCGTTTGCTCACATCGGAATCGTGAGACCACTTCAAAGACGTGCTTGGCCCTGTTTAATCGAAGTCCGGAGGAGTTTCTAAATCGTATCGTGACCGTTGATGAGACATGGATTCATTTGTGCACACCAGACATCAAAGAATAATAGAAACAATGGGTTTTACCTGGTGAACGTGCTCCAAAGAAGACGAAGACCGTGACTTCGCCCGGAAAGGTGATGGCCACCGTTTTTTGGGACGCTCGAGGTGTGATCCATGTTCACTATTGGATAAGTAAAAAACAATCACAGGAATATACTACGTCGATTTATTGGGCCGATTAAACGCCCAGAAAAAAAAACCACCACATTTGGCAAAGAAAAAAGTGCTCATCCACCACGATAACGCACAGACATCACAGTCGCCACAGCCAAATTGGTCCACAGCTTTTGGGTCCTATCTATTAAGTATAAAAAAATCTTGAGGGCATTTGAGCAGATGTGTCAATTTTTGGCGGATAAATGCCTTATATATTTAGGTCATATCAAAGGTGACCTTGGGTCCTAGGTCACACCTGCATTTATATATTTCGGGAATATTAGATCTTAAACTATCCAAGACAACTTGAATTGAAGAGAAGAGAGCCGTCAATCCCAAACGCACGCATTTTCGACAAAAGAGCCAAATGCTGTTCCAGATTGATGTACGCTTTGATTCTACTTTTCGGTGAGACATGCCATACAGTGGACCTATTCCTACGAAAATCATACTACCGGTAATTGAGAAGTTTTTTGTGTTTCAAAATATTCTATGACCTGGGCAAGAAGCGACGTATGTGTAATGGGCCTGTAGAAGGGGGTCAAGACTATTCATCTTTTTTATGGACTGGACAAATACTGTTCATTATTTGCTCAGAAAGAGTGCTAAAGATTAGAGTTGATGACCACCTCTTCAGAAGAAGGGGAGATATACCATCTAGACCAGCGAATTTGTGAGTGCTAAGAACTTTAGCAAGAGTGCTACTAAATGAGTGCGACAGATGGGATTCATCTCATTTAAAAATTCAACGCACTTTACTAGAAGGAAACTACATAAGGGAACTCCGTAAGGGCACGAATCAGGTGCTCTCCTTTAAAACTTTTCAAAAAAAGGATGTGGTGTGGAAGCTTGCACTGACATCGCCACTCATTGTGTGTCGACCAAATGCGCACAATTACATCCTAACATTCTCCAGTCCTTCTTGGGTATACTCTCCTCGTGATAAGAGAGCTACGAGATTAGCATTCATAAGTCCGACCGAAACAGAGCCATTCTTCCTAACAAGGAAAAACAAGAAATCCTGCATCATTCCATCCAAGAATAAGAGGGGTGCTCTGAGTCTCTCGAAGAATGCCATGTATCTTAAGCTCATACTGGACAGCAAACTCAATTGGAATAAAAGTTGCAGAGTGAGATTGATAAAGTTCTGGTTACCCTATAAACTGTAAGGTAAGGTCAATTTTAAAATGCATGTTGTCCCAAACAATACCACAAGACCGAGTGACTCTCTACAGTCAGGCCTTTCTTCAATCAATCGCTATCCTTGAATTAACTGAAACTGACTTTAGTCTCCTAAATCTAGAAATATACAAATACTTATGATGGCGTAGAGGTCATACCTGTCATGCTGTATCCCCTTCCAATTCAAAGTCTCAGTTTTTCATCAAGTGCTTGGTTCAGTTTCACTCCAAGGAACGCAACATCAATTCGAGTGTGGTTACAAACAGATCACAATCTATTGGGTTCCGAGAAACTCGGGCATCCAAACAGATTGCATAGCTGATGAATTGGCCAAACTCGAATCCCTAAAAATAAGAGGGTTAACAATATCAAACCAATATTGTCAAAACACAATCTTTTAGCGCTTTCAAAAACCAGTGAAAGATGGATTCATCAAGTCAACTATAAGGCATCTTAACTAATTCTTGATCCATACTTAATCTTAGCGATGAGAGCTGTTGAACCTCAGGAGAAGTGATACTTCAAATTTAAAACACAACCAAAGTACACTGTATCATTGGAAGACATGCAGAGCGATTGTATATTCTTAACAACGATTTCTTCATGGAATATAGAGACACACACCAAAAGCAGTCTATGACGCACTTTCTGCGCATCTAACATTGGCATGCATCATTATATTGGACAGGCTCCTTGCCAGGCTCTTGCTTATACCACCATGAAATTGTTTGAGACAATTGTGATAGTTTTAACAAGTAAGCATCCACAGACTTGACAATTTTGTAGATCGCTTAGCATAGGATCTCTTTAATTCCGAGTTATACATCCGAAATCGAATTACTTACCAGCAATTAATTCAAAATTACTCCTGCCTTTAGCTGATATTTTAAATTAATTCCATTTGCCATTATTTTATACCTTCCCACTACAGCAACTAATTCGATTAATCTCATGTATCGACTCTTCCATTTACGGTTAATGCATAAAATTATATCTCACTCAAGGGTTCGTGTACCCTGGTGAAACAAACTTTAAATTAGATATGAACCCTCCTCGCGAGGACACACATGCAAATCGATCTAAAATTATGGTTAGCGTTTTCATAATTTGTTTGCTTGGTGTCGTTCTGTCTACTGCCGTTAAATGAATTAATTCGAGTGCAACCCTTAGAGCTTGCAATTAATTAATTCCAAGTACCGCAAGCACATCATCGTCGATAAGCCTTCATGCTGGGAGAATGAACGCAGTAAAACTCGTTATCCTGGGCTTTAAATGGAGATTAGGTATTGCAAATCCTGCATATTGCTCGTAGATTAGTTCTAATAAGTGTCCTTTAACAACTTAAATTTGCATAAATGCTGTCAATTAATTTTAAATACCTTGAAGGTTAGTGACCTCAACGAATGGATTGGCTTGAATATGGTACTGAAGCTGGATCCTTTTTATCAATGTTCTGAGATAATCCCGAGCTTATTCCACATCATTTTGCTTAAGTTTTTCCTTTAGTTTTAGGAAAGCTTATGATCTCAAATCTTAAACTCTTCTACGGAATTGGGGATGATAACTGACATCTCTTTGTATACATACATCTAGGAGTGGGGTAAAGATTACAAGTACCCGATAGTGGAGAGTTTCAATTGTCTCTGATTACAATTACTAACCAAACATGGGACCTGTTTGCATTCTAAGGATCGCTTTTCTATAAAATCGAAACGGTTTTTCAACACAAAATGCCACAAGGAATGTGTTTTAGTGCGATATATTCGATGGTTTCTTACGAAAGTTTGAAGTCAGCGATTGATTATAAGGAAATATTTTGACATATGTATAATTGGATACGGTTTCTGAATTTAGCTTAATTAAAGGGTCATCTTCGGGAAGATTAGGGAATAGCTTATTAGGGTAAAATCGAAGTTGGGGTCATGATGTAGGTGGTGTTCTTTGAAAAATTAGTTTTGTATAGTGTAACGAGGATATTCGTGCTTACGTACTCGTATATAGTGCAATTAGTCGATAAAACAGACCTAGTTGCTGTGAACGGCGACGATGCATTTCTGGCCGGTCTCATTTTAAAAATATAGAAAACAGTGTACATCTAGTATAAGTCAGAAGTTCTAAGATCGTACCGTAATTCAAACATCACACCAAAAATTCATTCGAATACTCTTGGCTAAACTCGAAATGATGAAATGCAAAAGCCGGGTTAAACAATTGAAGCCTGGTATCAAATTAAAAAACTGTGATGACAATTCCCTATTTGTGCGGAACAACTTTGATGGAAAATGTAAAAGAAGTTTTAGAGTTCTCCTTGGAGTTTCAGAGGGCTGGATCCACATAAATAAGAAAATATGATGGGAGATAATAAAGCGGAGATCACATACGTATACTGGAAATCAAGGTACTTCAATAGGGAGCAATAAATTACAATGGAACAAATTTAACCTGCTAACATACAATAAAAACCTCAACTATTTGTTAATCTGGAATTAAGTTGTGGACCTTAAAGTTATTCAAATGGTGATAAAGTCGTCGATAAAGCCGACCCAAAGGCATGCGAGAGGAAGAAGAAACAATTATGTCCTGAATGCACAAATAAGGTCCCAAAAAAATAGTCAAAGTATTTCATAGGCCTAAAAATGGAAATGTTTCAGCATCGGATTGTATTCCAATAGAATTTTACAAGTACGAATCAGATGAGCTTATAGAAAAACTATATTTTGTTTTCAATAATGTATAGGAGTATAGTGTAATTCCCCAGTCCAAACCATAAAATGATATGCAAGTCAGACCCTGCTAATTGTTATGGAATTTCATTTGTAAACGCATTGTATAAAGTCGTGCTACAATAATGGCTTATTTTTTTGAATTACGGCCATGGGTATCAAATAGAAATAGTCAAGAAGTATGCAGTCAATTAAGTTACAACACTCGAAATAGTTATTTTCGGGACGAGTATACAGCACATCAGATCTCAATGATGTTGAAACTATGAGGGAAATTGGTCCACTTAAACTTTATATCACACAGGAGCCAGACTGAAGACGTGTTCCATTTCATAGGAATTTGCCCAAAACTGGGAGGACCAAGGAGACATTTCCTTTGAACTGATTATTTATCAGATGAGCAAGTAGTCGGCTACCTTAATAGGAAGGACATTTCTGCATAAACGAATACTGTATGAGTTTTGCTAAATTGCATTTAATTATCGAATTAAAGAAACTACACTTATCTTGAGCTATTTAAGAAAAAAAAATGGTTTTGTACTCATATGGGAACATTATATTGATTGAAAAAAAAGAAATCTTAAAAATGACGGTAAAAAACCTTTTGTGCAAGTGCATCCTGAGTTAGTCGACAAACAGTGCCGAAAAAGGCTACATATAGTTAGAGTACGTGTTACAACAGTAGAAGTATTATATAACAATTAATAACGGATGAAAAAAAAAATAGTTGTCATTCAAAGTTTGTGCACTACAGCAATCCATTCAAGATTTGTCCAGTAGTTAAGAATGCGAATTAAATCGTTCCTTTTCAAAATGTCACAAAGGTAGTAAAAAATTGTTGATCGTTCTTCAAAAATATTATATTATCCTCCATCTCAACTCTTAGTTACAATGACATTCCAGCTGTCAATTCTTTGGACAAGACCAATCTGCTTGTTGCACACTTCACGGCCAACTCAACACTTCCAGGTTGTGCTTTGTCTTCGCCTTCACTTGATTGGATAGAATCTTCAATGGCACGGATCCACTCTTGCACTCATGTAGTAGCAAGAGTTCTTGAACATCTGCAAATTCACAAATCCCCTGGTTCAGATAGTAGATATCTCCATCTTCTGAAGAGCAAAACCACTGCGTAAGCTTTTCATTCAGTCCTACTCTGTAGGACTCTTCTCGAGCAGATTGAAAGCAACATTTGTCCAGCCCGTAACTAAAAAAGTCAAATTCTCTTCTCCATCTTTGTACAGACCGACTTGCGTTCCTTCTTTCAGAGGTCATGAAATATTTCAAAACGCGAAAACTTCTCAAAGACCAACAGTACGGTTTTCGTAGCAACAGGTCTACTAGTGATTTGAAGGCATATCTTATCGAAAGTGAAACCAAAGCTTACATCAATCTGGCGAAAGCAAGACAGTTGCACTTGACATTTCTAAGGCATTTGACAGAGTTTGGCATCAGGTTCGAATTACGTGCTTTTGGGATCGATGACTCTCATCTTTAATAAATTAAAAATTACTTTCTGGTTTAACTTTCAGTTCAAGGTGCCTCGGATGGTTTCAAGTCTGATATTCAAAAAATGAATGACATTTTTTTAAATTTTCATCAACGACCTCTTGTCTGCTACTTCTAACCCAATGTATTCCTTTGCTGATGACATTACTCTCTGCTCTTCATATTTGTTTTCGGACTCACATCCCTGCTCTTTGGCTTTAGAACGGAAAGTACAACGTATGTTAAGAACACAAAATTCTAGAATACCTTGAATTTAATGCTTCTAAAACACAATGCTGCTTGCAATCATTAAAACGAAATTTAAACAGCCAACCATTGTCCATGTCCAACTTGCATCGTCAAAATCGTCATCAAAAAAAAACTTTCCGTTCTCGGTATGTATTTCAGGTCCAACTTACGTTGAAATGACCACATATTCGGTGTTGTCAAAAATGTCTAGGTTTCCTCAAGCGATGTAAGAAATTCCTAACCCCTTCTGATCTGGCCTCAATATACTCGTACATATAAAGCATTTATTCGCCCGAAATTGAAGTACAATGCCCACATCTAGTTGGGTGCACCCAAAACACCTCTGCATGTGCTATGATTTAAACTGTTCGATGGACACGCTGTAACATATCGCTAATATGTTATAATATCGCTATTTCCACCATCAGTGCTCCATAAAAATCGCCAATAGCATTCTGCCGTTTCAAACTTTTAACCGCGACACCCGTTTCGATTTCAATTTTCATCAGTACACCCTCAAGCCCACCTTCGGACGCAGTTTAAAATATCGTGATTCGTTCCTAAGCCGTACAACTTGCTTATGTAATGTCCTGTCCTGCATTTTATTTCCCAGTCATTAAAGCCTTCAAACATTTAAAACCAACGTTCATCGGTACCTTTGTTTCTTTCCTTCCTGATTTTTTTTCGCCTGGGCTGTGTGCAAGCATTGCAAAATATTTAATCATACATATTATAAAAAAAAATAATAGTAGTTGTTCTCAATTAAGGAACCCAACTCAAAGTTAGTGAGATGGCGCCTTAAATTCTCTGAGTATGACAAATTGGTAATGCAGACGCCCTTTCATGAATAGAAGCCAACCTGACAGAACAAAACTCCGGAAACATCACACGTATTCCTTTTAAAAAAGTCGCCTTTAAAGGTTTTCAAAACGCAAAAAGTAATCTCTACTAGCTTCTCGCATGTAGGAAAGCTTTCAACTTAAAAATGTCCTTTTTTAAATTTAAAAATTATTATGACTGATAGATTATTGACTGATGTTATTGACAGTTAGCCGAAATAATAAATCAGGAATATCTTAGAAATAATCATCGCAAAATTGTAGAAGTACAATACAATACAAGGAATTATAGTTAAAATATTACCACCCCAAAGCAAGTAGAATTACTCTACTTATAAATAACTTGCGAGGTATGTTATGTGGAAAAATACGAAAGGTAACCCATTAGACAAAAATATCAATTGACAGAAACCCTCTTAGCTCCTAATTAAATAATAATTCATGCAGAGTTTATAACTTTTATAGATAAATTTAGAAAATTTGCTCAAGCGGTTAAAATTAATGTAGGAAACTAGACTGAGTTCAAAAGAGCTATCCTTACATTTCTTTCTGCAGTGGGACCAATCTGAAAAATAGTTGTTGACGATGAATTAGATTTCAAGGATCTTATTCTAAGGGAATTTTTACAGAACGAAAATATTTACAATCACTAGACTTCGAACAATAATCATTCATCCCATGATGATGTAGAAAGACTACATAATACTATCATTGAAAACCTCCTTTAAAAACGGTAACTTAAAAAACGACGGGTACGAATTAATTAGGGAAAACATCTGAAAGAAAAAAAAAATTACTATTGATAGGTTAAACAAAGATAGAGAATGGGTAGAAGTAGAATCAGGACCCCATTTTGGTAAAAACATTTAGAAAACTTCAGATTGAAAACTAAGTTGAGTTGGTCTCAAAAAAAAAAAAAAAAAAAAAAAACAAAAAAAAATCTCAATGTTTCTAGTTTCCATCAATTCAATGAAAAACCAAAACTAGGTAAAATAAAGGAAACTCTCTTTTATAGATGGACCTCCTCAAACCCCAATGTTTTTCCTCATGACTACACTTTTGAAAAATAACAATGGTTACATGACAGTTGGGAAAGACGAAGTTGACATTATCAAAAACTTAAAAAAAAATCCTTCACGTTATAAATAACGGAAATTGAATGTACAAGGACTCACATCTTAAGAAATATACTTACTTTCCATCTAAGGAAAAATTGACTCAACTTACCATATGTTCAACACAATAACACACAATTCTAGACTTTTAGAACAAAAACTATTTAATTTCAAACCAAATTCTTAAGGAAAGAGAGAGCTAAATAATTTGTTAGGGACAGGACAGGGATCTAGCAGGCACAATAGATGCCGAAGATGAAATAACAATAACGAACCTCTCTCTGGAATCCCCAGCACATCAACAAAAATGATAACGTCGAAGCTTTAAAGAAAATTGTTTTGGAGAGTCGTCGAATTACCATAAGAGAAGTTGCTGATTATGTTGGCATATCGGTCGGCTAGTGTCATGCAATTTTATCGGATGTTTTTGGCATGACACATGCGTCAGCGATCAGAAAAACCGTCGCATGAGCATCGCTCAGGAGCTCTTGAATGACATCAGTGATAAGCCTTACTTGCTCAAAAGTGTCATAACTGGTAACACAAATAATGGGTGTATGGCTATGACGTCGAAACCAAAGCCCAATCGCTCCAATGGAAGCACCTTGGAGACCCAAGACCGAAAAAAGCACGCCAAGTACGAGCAAATGTCAAAATTTTGATCACTGTTTCTTTCGAATAACGTGCATCAGGAGTTTCTACCTTAAGATGGTACGGTCACTAAGGAGTATAACCTTAAAATTATACGCCGTTCCCGAAAATCAGTATGAAAAAAACCTCTGGAATTATGGGAAAACAATTAAAGGCTTTTGCATCACGATAATGCACCTGCTCATTCATCGTTACTTGTGAGAGATTTTTTGGCCAAAAACAATACGATGATCATGCCTCACCCACCATATTCACTGGATTTGGTCCCGTGAGACTTTTTCATGTTCTCAAAACTGAAGAGACCAATGAAAGAACGGAGATTTGCAACTATTGAGGAAATTAAAATGGCATCGCTGGAAGAGTTCAAGGCTATACCAAAAAGTTCTTATAAGAAAAAGCTTTGGCACAAGAATATTATATCATCAAATATTATATTCATCGATAAATAAAATTATAAATAAATATTTTTTATTTAAATATATTAAATAAATAAGACCGGTAAAAAAAATTAAATAAAACTACAACGATGTGAGATATAAAATTGATTCTGGCTTTATTTTAAAGCTACATTCATGTCATTATGTGTGGAATAGCACATCATTCAAATGGCAGCCTCGGCTTCGCTGGCAGTGCTTCAAGTGGTTTAGTCCAATTTTTGATGATTAGGTCCAATATGCTCGGCTTTATTCCGGTAATAGCGTGTCGAATGTTGGCCTCGAGCTCGTCCAAAATAATTGTCTTGTTAGCATGGACTAAGGAAAAATAATCGAGTAGTGTCAAATCGCATGATCTCGGCGGCCAATTGATAAACGCCCGCCGTGAGAAGGCAAAGACGCCAAATGTCTCTTTGACAACTTCGTGCGTTGCGTTACTTCTGTGACATGTAGATTCGTCTTGTTCAAACTACATCGATGTTGTCGAGCTTTTACCACAGAAAGTCGGTTAACATAGCTCTATACTTGAAACAATTGACGGTAACGGCATCTCTTTCCTCATTTCGAAAGGAATAGGATCCGATGATGCCTCCTTTCCATAAACCGCACCAAACAGTCAATTTACGTGGATGCATCGATACTTGGCCAAACACTTGTTGATTGTGTTCCCTTCATGGCGATTTTGCCTGTTGACATAGCCACTGTTTTGGCCGGTATTTTGGTCAAAATCCGTATCTCCAGCCAAAATTTCCAGCACCCAAATAACGAACTTACGGCGTTGTCTATGCTCGTCCGGCTTCATCCAACAGCAAAATAAGCCGAGTTGACTCTCTGGCGGTACCCAAATCAGCTGGTTGGCGCTATTTCAACATTTCTGGGTCTTCTTAGATATTGGCCCGTACGGCGGCTATGTTTTTTTTTTTTCAATTCGCATCAATCTCTGTCTGGTTAGTGGCTTAAGATCCAGAAGAGTGTACTTATGCTCAAAATTTTCCACGGTGCGACGAATTTCTTGCACACTAAAACCATGATGATGACCGACCTCACGACAAAACTCATATTGCGTATTTACAACTGAGCCGGAATTTCCATAATACTTTTTAATAATTTCCGCAATTTCGGTAAGCTTAAAACGATGCATAATGGAATGGCAAACCTTAGTGAATATTTTGACACCTGAAAGACACTTTGAAAGCTGCTGAAACATTACAATTTGACATACTACAATACCATTGCTATCTGGTCACCCGTTAGTTCTTGCACAGGTGTATGGTGATATGGATGAAGCTTTTCTCCATGCAGTGCATTAATAGTAGAAACACCTTCGAGTATTTTTTCATCAGCCGAAATTCATCTACGAGGGCTATTTGATGTGTACCCGAATTAGAAGATAGGTGGGGCTACTGAGTCAAAATGAGTGTACAATAATTTAGTTAAACCTCTTTTAGTCAGCCTGTCAAAAGTCGGTGACAATCCGATGCTTTCACCTTCCCGTACACCCGTTTGTTATTAGTTCACAGAGTTTCGCTGTGGCCAGACGTCGGTTTTTGATGAACCACGCCCAGGTGGCTCAAAAACGGTTATCAAAGAGGAAGCCGTGGACAGAATCTATGATCTCGTATTGGCGGATGGCCGAGTGAAAATTCGCGAGTTGGCTGAGATAGCAGACATCCCAACTGAGAAAGCTGTTCGCGCATTGTGTGCCGCGTTTGCTTACAGCGGAGAACAACCGCAATTGTGAGACCACTTCAAAGACCTTCTTGGCCCTTTTTAACTAAAGTGATGAGACATATTGGTACACACCAGAGACCAAAGAACAATCGAAATAACGGGTTTTACCCGGTGAACGTGCTCTAAAGTAGGCGAAGAACGTGTCTCCGGCCTGAAAGGTGATGGCCACCCGTTTTTAGGTGTGATCCACGTTGACTATTTGGAGAAAGGAAAAATAATCACATTGGCGTCGATTTATTGGGCCGAATCAACGCCCATTTGAAGAAAAAACAACCACATTTGGCGAAGAAAAAAGTGCTCTGCCACCACGATAACGTACCGGCTCACACCTCGACAGTCGCCACACCCAAATTGATTGAATTGCAGAACGTCTCTCGTGTTTAACGTGAACTCCTGTCCATGGAGCAAGGATACGCCTTGCTATCGCTCACCGTCATTCCTTTGATACCAAAGCGGAACTCGTGTTTGAGGTAATAAGTTCCACGCTTGGAAAGGGTCGAGGCCGACTTAAAACCTCTTACCGCTCTTAGGGTCGCAGCACCCAGTATCTTGCAACTCTACATTGGGTCAAAACCCTTACTGTGACTTTGGGCTTAAGCCACAGCCACCATTACGCTCCCACAAGGGGGCCTACCTCAACAAGTCAGGCCCGGACCGAAATCCGGGGAGCTCCTGACTCCCATGGTACCTTGCTTTAAGTCCTGGTATGGACTGGTCCTGCCACTTAACAGGACCTCTGACCGGCCGCTTGTAACTGGTCAAATCGGAGGCGTAGGTATCGAAAACCTTTACGATAAGACCAGTTCATTTACTCTGCCCCGCTTTTTATTAGACAACGTCATTGATGGGCGAGGCCTTGATAATTGGCCGGGGGTCCTGATTGAACTGCACTATGAAATGCTCGCGTATCATCCGCATTCTATGGCTTTGGCTTCCTGCAACTTCTTTAAGTTCCGAAACCGTAATAAATCGCTCGCCGCAAATTATCGCCGCCGCGGAGGAGTTTTTTACAGGTCAACAAAAGTCATACTATACAGGGGGGTTAAAAAAGTTGCAGCACTGCTGGGAAAAGTGTATCGAGTTGAAATGAGATTATATTGAAAAATAAATTGTCAAAACCAAAGAAAAGTTTCTTGTCATTTCTAATCCACGTATTCATCACATAGCCCTCGTAACCTTTAAACATTTAAAACCAACGTACATCGGTAACCTTGTTTTTTTTTTTTTTTTTTTGTTTGTTAGGGCTTTAGAGGAAAATTTCAGAGTTTTGGGACCAATAATAATTTACATTATTTTAGTTGTCAAATGAATAAGTATGTCGATATCATTCTTATGAGCCATTTTGGAAATCTGAATTTTGATGATTGTGAACAGAAGACCTTTTTGTTCTTGTCGATTGGAAGGCCTTTTCAATTTATATTTTTTTATTTCTGAGATATTGAACAAACTTATTCAGTGAATGCTCAATATAGCTTCCTTTCTTAAAACCAAATTTGTTCTTTGGGATAATTTCTCGATCTTTATGTAGGTACGATTATGTATTACTCATGCATGTACCATATAGGGAAAGTATCCATTCGAAATCCATGTTCAATGTTTTTTTTGTGTGCTTTAGAACTCATAGACCTCTTTGTTTACTTATTATTAAATTATAGTTTTACATATCTCGACTAAAATATTGTTAATTTGTTCTCTTTCTTTCTTTTCAGGTATGTACATCCCGCAACTTTATAATGAAAAATATCATTCAAGGTGTATCTTGGCCTATTAAAACTTACGCGATTTTCGTTTTTGAACACAATTTAGCTCGATAATGGCTGAATAACAAATAAATCATTTTTAACTTCTCTTGGGTGTACCTACCAATTTAAGGTACCATAACCCATAGCCTTTACTGAGGGGGAAAAAAATATAAAAAAAAAATAATTAATTATGTTCTTGATGATAAAGATTTATTACGGCTGTATCGTCGGTGACAATTTATTTCATATTTATGGAACACGTTATTTGTGTGTGTGGTTATTAGTTTCGTTACATAGTACTGTATGTGTATTAAAGATTTCCTGTTTCTAGACTTATAAATCGGATGGGGAACATTTTCTTTACTACCCCCATTGTCGATTGCCGGATCGCGGTATTTTAAATCATTACTAAAATCGTATGGTTACAATTTGATTAACCAACACGAATGCTTGAGACTGCGAAGTCAAAATTAATCTTAGGTTAGGTAATAAGGGATGTGGTAGTCCCTAAGGACAAATGTTCACTGAGGCCTGTCGGTCAATTTTGATTACCTGTTTGGTGTTGATAGTGTATTATACTAAAGGGAGATTTTTTTGCTGTTTGGTTTTTAAGTGTTATATTTTCGACAGCTCCCGCATGATTCGTGACATATGCCAAGGCCAAACATGCTCAGTTATTATTGCCATTTCATCGTGGAAAAGCTTATATCCGAACAGTTCTAACAAATTATTGAATTGTATTAGCAGTGCTTTGTGAAAAATGTTTTTCGCGCACTTCGACCATTTGACGGTCGTCATAATAGACCTACTAAGCAAGCAATCTAAGCCATAGTGCCCAAATTGGCACTAATTTCACCCTTTTTAGACATCAAGCCACCTAACTATATGCGTTTAGTGCGAATTGCTGCTGTATCCGCCAATGTTTATGAAGACCGTGATTTGTCCATTCGTCGCCGTTCGCAGCAATTGGGATTGTGTTACTCGACTACATGGAATATTTTACGCAAGGATCTTACTCTTAAACCAAAAAAATACAGTTCGTGCAAGAAGTAAAGCCGAACGACCTACCACAGCGTCGAATTATCGGTGAGTGGGCCTTAGAAAAGCTGAAGGAAGATCCGGGATTTTATCGAAAAATTGTCTTAGATGGTTTTGTACTCGTTTTGGATCAGGATCAGCTTAAGCGATGGAAGAAGCATTTTGCTACAGTCCTTAACCATGTTTTCGCCAGCGATGTGCACCCAAATCAAAGTGAGCTCCCCGAAGCAACAATTTCTCCACTCCCAGTAAAGGTAAGATCGCTACTGCGATTAATGCGCTGAAAAACAACAAGGCTGTAGGAATAAATATCAGATCTGTTAAGGGAACTTTGGAGACAGAAAATTTGAAAGAAGAAAATAGTTCTGTAGAGGCATTTGCGTTCTTCTCTCAGCTGCTAAGGTAATAGCCAAAGTAGTTCTTGAGGGAATAGAGACATCTGAGAGATACAATCGATGTAGAACAAGCAGGATTTTCGTTCTGGATCCACACCTTAATAATCATAATGGAACTATGCGTTAAATAGCGGTAACCACTTTACCGGCTCTTCATTATGAGCCGGTTCTACAGTGTCAAGAGACTGTTCAGCTGGCCTGCCTTGCGCAGGACAAACTATTATTAAAGCAACTTGTGGGCGGTTTGTCGTCTCATACTTTAAATGATTGACCATGATTCAATGATTGTCATAAGTATATTTCAGAGCTTTCGCGCCTCAGTAAACCAATATCTTCTTTGACGAATTATAAAAAAAAACACCAGCTCGCAAGGAAAATCTGACTCAGCACTTCAAAATATAATATCCTGTATAGAAGAAAGTTGCCAAAGAAACTCGAGTTCCAAAGTGGGGTCCGACAAGGTGTGCATTCTATCACTGATACTTTTTTATTGGTTGTCTACTGGAAACGGAGGAATTCGTTGAACTCCTGCATCTCAACTCAAACATTTAGACTACGCTGTCGACGTTTGTTTACTGTCTCACAGTGGATTCGTCCCATTGAAGATTTGATGCACTCAAGTGTTGGTGGGGACAAAGCAGAATCTAAATGAGTTGAACTGGCCGCAAAATGCGCAGAAAGCTGATTTTTACTACCATTGGGACATTGTTGTAATTTTTGGTTTAGTTTTTGGTCGGATAGAAGTTTCACACGCCTAAGAGAGGCTTTGAAGTCATTCCTAACTCGTTTTGACTTTTCGGTTTTCCTCAGTGGGGTTGGTCTTGTAGGACCGAAAACTTCTTTGACTTTGACAGTCTCCTTACAGCTCGAGTCGTACCATGACTTTTCTTTTGGCTTGATACTCTTCAAGCAATACAAGTCCTCTCCATTTGGCTTTCTCGTATTGCCATACGGCCCTTTTAGGAATCTTTTCTCTAACTCTCTAAACTGATATGATACAGTGGTCCGATGAGAATAGAGAGAAAAGAACATTGACCTCGTATTTATTAGGGTGAGGAGTTAAAAACAAGTCTAGGGTGTTGGCAGTCAAGTTATACTCCGCAGCGAATATCTCAGCACACCGTTCTTCGGGTGTCGTCTGTCCATAATATCGAAGCCACCCAGAGTTGTGTATATTGAAATCACACTTAATAACGATTTCAGTGTGAGGACACAGGCATACAATTCTTTTTGTGGATTCAAATATCGTATCCAACTCGGTCGAATAATTGTCCAGTTTGTGGATAATTTGCTTACAGAGATGGAATTTTAGCCACACGAAGTTGAATTCCAGATTGGAACATGGATCATATTGTGGTGGAGATTGGTAAGCTACATCACTACGCACGTAAATGGCACCAACAAAACATGCCCTTGCCGTATGATTAATACAGGAACAGCTATGACCAACTGCAAGCAACAGTTTCTGTTTTTAGATACTGCACTGATTTTGTTTTTTTGCACTGTGCACTTGCAAGTGCACTTTGTGGACGTGTGTGCACTCTTCGGCGGTCAGCACAATACTACACAGTACACGGTTGACTTTAGGGGAGAAGATAGGACACCAAAATCTATGAGTTGTCTAGCGATATTGACGTGGTCAGAAAAGTGCGCATCAAAATTGTTTGAAGAGAGCTTAGATATGCTCTCTTCCCCTGAGAAACAAATCTAAATGAAGACTTCGCATTATTGGCTAAATGCTGTGGTTACTAGAGAGAATTTTTAATTGATACCCAGGGCCATTCCAAAACAATTATTTAGTTCATTTTCAGAAATGTTTTTTCAACGTTTATGGTAGTATTCTCTAGATAAATACTCCTTTGCAATTACAACACTATAATTGTGAGGCCTGTTTCATATCAATTCTTCTATTCAAACCCAAGCATAAAGCTGTTGGATCGTAACTGCTAATATAAGCGAGCGTAGTTTAAGCCATTGCTAATAGTTTTTTCTCTCCTTTTGAGCATTTATCTGGTTTGAAATTCTAAGTCAACTTAAAGGTTGAGCACTTCATATTTTTAATGGGCCCGTTTTTCAACTCTGTTTGCTAGCTAACCAGCTTCTCAGTATTGGACAGATTAGATAGATGTCACTAGAGGATGAGTTTCCTGTTATGTTTAAAATTAAAAATTTTAATTTCCAAATGGCAAGTTTAAGAGCCGTGTTTGACCTCCAATGTATCCCATTCTTCTGCCTACATAGCTGCTTAATGAATTGAGTTGTATTCTTTCCACCTTATGGATGCAATGGAGCACCTTGCCCCTCATGTTTATTTGTAATTTTATCATGTGTCTCCTCACTGTAAAATTTTGAAGTAAACATTTTTGTTTTCACTCTCGAAATTTCTTCAATGACCATCTGTTTTGAGCTCTTAATTTCTTCTGCTAAAGTCCTTATTCATCGATCCACTTTCTCTTTAAGTTTCCGGTACTATAACTTCCATTATTAGCCAGAAAATTACCCAGTCGACCGTTCACTGTCAATAAAGCCTTAATAGTCGCTTACCACCAATAAAGCAAGAAGTAAGCAAAAAAGAAGAAGAAGAACCAAATTCCCCGAATTTAATTAAATTTTGTAGCGCGTTGCCCATAATCCATTTGTTTACCGGAAAAACTTTTGCAACAATTCCTCGAAGCCAAATCTAAATTCGATTGGCCAAAAAGGAAATTTCGCCACCCCTTATCCCGATCCCATTTCAAATATCAACCGAAAAAGGACCGGAAAGCAACGAGAAAAAAAATTGATTCTTCTTTCAAGTCTGAGTCAGTATTTTCTTTTCCATCACTCCTGAGTCCTCTTATTCATCCTTCCGATGATAGAAAACATATTTTTTTTGAAAATTAAGATATCCCATCAATGATTATCCTCTCCGATGGCATTTCTTGGTCAATTTAATTTATCCTTAGGCAGGAGTGAGACAGAGAAATTGGAAAAATCTCTAAATCCTTGTATAAGCACAATGAAATGAGAAAACAAGTCAATAAATGTCCTTTGGAGAGTCTTGAATCATATCTCCTTCTGTTTTTTGTCTTCTTGTTTTTGTTTTTGTATACGTTTCGCCTTTTCTTAATTTCGCCTTCGTTGACTTTGGAGGATATTCATACTTGGATACGGCCAACGGGTGTCCTTTTTTTTTTTTTTTTTTTTGGTTCGGGTGAAGGAAAAAAAGGTTACCTCTGTGGCATGGGTAAGCCCTTGGCAATCATATTCTATGCATAAAATCTTTGAGGCTATAAATCACAAAAGGACACTATTGCTGTTTCTCACCGGTCTTGTTTGGATATTATAATCTGTCAGTTTGTTCTTTTTTTGCGATGTAATCCCAGTTGGAGGAGGTCTTGTTGAAGTGATGTACGACTATAGGTGGTTTTGCTAACAGAGGGGGTTGCTAAAAACAGGAATTTCTTCATGTAAGTCCCAGTTCCACTATCCTACTCCCAAGCACAGTAAATAGAAAAGAAGAATAATAATTAATGACAGCACATGGTAAATAGTAAATAGCTGAGCAAGAAAAGAATGAAAAAGAAATGGTTGACATGTCCTTGGCTTACATAATCAGAGACATGAACGAGGTGACATAAGTTGGTACCAGGTACCGGCACATGTAACGAGTCCTACTTTGTGTTTTTCTTTTTATTGTAATCACAAAGCAGATACACGAGTAGTGGTTCAGTTATTCACATTGAATGGATGGCGATATGAATGCAGAAAACTCCGCAGGATAATGACATATTTGGATTCGAGAAGACAAGGGCATTGCTGTCTAAAGGAGGTGACTACAAGCAATTACCTGGTATACGCATGCAAAGCGTTCTTATTTAAGTCGGTTTTCAGTTGGCTGACAGCAGAAAAATTGCCCAAATGCATTAAATTCTACAGGCAATTAATGGAGAGAAACCCACAGAAATGTTTTGGGTCACTAGGGCGTATACCTAATCTTTTCTTTAGGATTCTGGTTTGTTCACATCTTGTGAGCATATGAAAAGTATCATGGAACCGTATTTTTTGGTACAGAGAAAAGGCTAAGCTTTAAGCCTTCATAGCCTCTATAGAAAAAAAAAAAACATTTGCAATGTAGGTTAGTTCGCATTCTATCTCACTTTGAGGGCTGGTATTTTGCGGTTGAATTTAAAAGTATTGTGCTTCTACAATACAAAACTACGAAACACTAAAGTGTTCACACTACAGTTCTTCAAATCTGTGAAATATAACTTACACTGAACTTAAGCTTTGTTTATAAATTTACCTTAGGTGGACGTTCCTCTCACGTCTATCGTTCTGCAAGAGTTTGCAGAAAATAGGTGTCTAACCAAGGAAGACACCACCCTTAAGCAGTATATTAAATATGGTTCCATGCAAGCGACCTCGCTACCAAAGTAACACGTCCAGTACTCGACTTAACTCTATTCAACAGGAACGTTTATGAGTTTGCTGGCAGTAAAGTACGGTCGGAAGGTCCCGTGCCATACCATAAGTACGTCAAATTCAGAGCCGGATGCTTGGTTGAAGCGGAGAAATATAAGAAAGACAAACTGGACATGTCTTAAGCTTAAACTCAGCACAAAAAAGTAGGTAGAGGGATCTGTTAAAGACCTGAGTTGTCCCCTCAACAAACGTTTTAATCTGACATGTCTCAGTAAACTTAATGCAGACTGCTGTGACTCCGTATAGGGACCCGAAAACATCAAAACAGTTTACTACAGACTAACTTTAAGGTAAACTGGAATGTTTACAAATCTTCACGTTTCGAGTAATGCCTCATGTGAAGACTTTTTCAGAAAAATTGAAACTTGCGAAATAAGTGGGCTTGTTTTCGAAAGAGGATGTCAGCCGGACTGCAAACACTTAAGTGATTTGATGACACTTACACTGAATCGAAAGGAGAGACTCTCTGGCTCATTGTTGAAATATCACAACCAAGTCCTAATAGTGTTAGCAGTGATTTCTGCTCTAAAGCGCAGGCATTATTGCGATCGGCGATTGGCGCACTAGAAATGGTATTTCAATCAATCCTTCCAAAACTTAACGAGAAGGAATTATCTGATTAGTTTGACTCGTCTAGTGTATAGGTTAGGTTAGGCTAAACAGGAGTATGATGAATATATCATTACACATACACCAGACACCAAAATAGGCCCATCGCGATGCCTGTAGAACCAGTTGAATTTGTCTTCAAATGGCAAAAACCTAAACAATCTCCCTGGTGAAACACCCAGTTTCTTTGCGAAATCCAAGAAGGTCTTTGAAGCTGTTCCGTCTATATTTCCCCAAATATTTCTTTCGACTACGAGATATTACCTCGCATTCACACAGTATGTGAATTATGTTCTCAACTGAATCTGGAAATATCTGTATCTGATAATTTGAGTCTCTTTGCGTGTTTCCACATGGGACAGTGACCTTTCAGGATTTCTATTGCTGTCCTAAGCTTATCCCTGTTTATTTTACTAACTAGATCTTCTCCCGTCAAAAAACGGTGAGAGAGCCTTGAATATCCTATGTCCTTCAAGACTTGACCACCTTAGGTTGGCAGTCTTTGTGATTTTTTCCTTGATAGTGTCCCTAACTATGCAGAGGGGTAGTTTGAAATTGGCAAACACACTATTTTCGAGAAGTTCCCCTTTTCTTTCAAGCTCATCCACTTGTTCATTTCATTTAACATTGCAGTGCCATAGCATCTAGCAAAGTCATACCCGATTCTGACTGCAACAGCCCCTGACTGTGTCAGACTTGATGTTGGATAGCGGCCTGGCTATCGATGTAAATAGCGATATTCCTTTCGGATTACTATCTTATCTGCATTAGCTCAGCTGGCCAGAAGACAACCAGAACCTCTGATTGGAAGGCACTTTCTGTTCTTTCCTATATATTACATCATGCGGAATGTCAAAGTCGACTAAGGAAGGAATTTCATCCGATAGAATTGGATTGCCTAGCAGTAGCTCCGCTAGGACCACGCAATGTTCGAAATTACTGCTCTTCGTCTAGTGCTAAGAAGACGTCGTTTCTCCAACTAGAAGCTAAGTATCAGGATGTCATCCTGGATATCAGACTTATTTGGACTAAAACTGTCACATCAATAAACTCCAATGCACTTTCGACACCAAGTAGGGCCCTATACGTCTTCACGGCTATGATACGGCCAATTGTATCATTTGTGTCGGTTATCTAGAGGAGCAAGCTTTCCGATTTAATGTTTAAAGATTCCAAAGAACGCTCTGCTTCTCTCTTTACTTGCTGGGCACACCTTAGGGGATAATTTCTCATTACTCGAACCTGCGTTAAGATTGTCTTCGTCCTCTTTTAGGGCGAAGCATCAGGCTACAGGTATTTGGCACTGATGTGGTGGATGCTGGTGTTTGAAGCGCGTGCTCATCTTTCTAGGAAAGATTGAAAAATTTCAGCCAGCGAAAATTACAACGTGTACAAAGGACTAAGTCTTCGTTGTACTCGGTTCCGACAGAAAAAAATAATAAAAAAAGGCGACTATGCTTGCTTTATGGGTCTCCGAGATGACCCAAAACCTGAACATGAAATCTGATTTCTGATTTCTGATTTCCTTGAGCTAAGTATATAGATTTCACTCACGATGCCGGATATACTAATAACTTCGGCTTAAACATACAGTCATGTATCCTGCCATACATCGAGGTATTTTTGGCTCTGTTTCCCCCTGTTGCACATTCGACATTTATGTATTTTCATGAGCTATTGCCATTAGGTGTTTCATAATAGGAATTTGGGTTCCATAAGGATTTGACTTCTTAAAAATTGTTAAAGATGTTTTGTTCTTTCGATGGAAGAAGTGGGTAAAAGTATACATGAACAGTAGAATGTCTCCTTTAAAACGTCATAGATGCATCTTCTTATGGAACTAATCAGAGCCTTTGTGTACTATCAACTGACCTCTCACTTCCGAAAAGTCACTGTGTCCTGATTCGTGGCAGCAAATATCTTAATTGAGTCTAGAGCCACACTACTATTGTCTGTACGGTTGAGTGCGGAAGCACAACAGTTTTGTCAATGGATCTGTTAAAAGTGGTGGGGATTTGATGAAAATAATCGAAAGACCACAGAATACTATTCCAAATAATAACATTTCATTCAATTGCAGTAAAGCGAATAAAAAATGCAGCAATCCAACCGAGTGAACGAATTTGTTGAAAGCTATTACCAGTGCTGTGTCAAAGATCCAAATGGACGAGAAACATATTTTTTTTACATTCGGTTGACCAATATTTTTTTAGGATAAATCACGTTAAGTTTAGAAAGTTAGCACAGTTTAATCAATTTGGAACAAAGAGATTTTTCTATTTTTCCCCAAAAGGATGTTAAATGTCTCATTCGTCCTTTTTTTCTCTATTGCTTAAGAAGCCTTACGCTCATCGAGCTGTCTTTAGGTATTTTCACATAGCTATGTGATACGAATCCTGAATTTCATACCGATAAAAGATGCCTCAGTTACAAGATTTTTTCGAAGCTTTTCATTGCCTCACTAGATTCGCTCGCACTAAGTAGTTTCGATTTTTTTGCGGTCAACATCATTCAAAAAACGTATCTATGTGCGTTTCCTGAAGTCCGCAGATTCCCATGCACTACAAAATATTTTGAATAGCTTCTTGACTTGTGGCCAACAACAATTTTGAAGTTTAATGTCGGTCAATTACAAGTTGTACCATATCTACGGAAGCGTTTCTCACCACTATTAAAGATCTGTTTTATAAGTATTAAAGTCTGATTCATCATTAGGTTTGATTTATAATGTAAAACGGAATACATAAATTTGAAAGTAAACTTAAAATTTTTACTACTGATTAAAAGAACAATTCATGGCATTTACTCTTCAAAAATGTTATCATGTAAAGGTATCCGTTGAGCCAGAAATCGGCTTCATCACTGAACAAAATTTCACGATAAAACACTTTGTCTTGCATTGAGTTTTTTCAGAGTCCACTCACTGACGCAAATTTAATTGAATTTTGGGCCCAGATCCTCAAGCAAAATACGCCAAGTTATCGAATAGGCCAAGCAAATCTGCTGAGAATGACGATGAATCGATTCGTCACGGTCTTCGCGTACACTCTCAGCTACAGCTGCTATAGTCTCTTCACCACGTGCTGGATGTGGTCTAACCGATCGAGTATTATCCACTAATGTAAACTGGGACTCAAATTTGCGAATAGTATTGGCAATAGTGGTTTCAGTAGGTCGATTATGAGCACCGTAAGTTCATCGAATCGCACGAAAAACATTTCTCATAGAACGCTGATTTTCGTAATACAGCTGAACAATTTGGAGACACTGATGTGGTGTGAGTCTTTCCTATTGAAAGTCAGACCTCACTTTGAATCACCCTTTAGATCTTACATATGTATAGCTTCTGGTATTTCATTACACGACTTGGGTGTCATATGCGATAGGAAACTTAACCTCTTTATCTAAATCAATTCTATTAAAGTGATTTATACTTGAATCACCTAGATTCATACTTTCCTTAGTCAAACACCTACAACTGGCCTGCCTGCGTATAGTTTCTTAAATTTCAAAATCTTCATCTTACCTCAAAAACGTCAAGGTGTAGATGATATACTCTTCAGCTGCGAACTGGCTGTATTTACGTCCTCGTGCTTATCCAAGTGTTCTTCATGAACACCAACTCATGCTATTGAGATCGCAACGATCAGTTTTCAGTTGAAGGAACTATGTATCTAAATCTGCTCTTGAATAAACTGAGGAAAATATCTTAACTTACTTAAAAGGACAGATTGGTAGAGATGCAGAAACATATAAGTTGCGCTACGTCGAAGGGCAGGGCACAGGCGGCTCGAATAAAAAAAGAAGGAGCACACATTTATACCAGAGCTATAAAGCCGGGATGAAAACCTACAAAGATGAACATTGTCAACTATAATAGTAATAGAGTCGCAGTTGAAGCTGAGAATATAGAAAGACTACTTCTATAGACTGTATTATGGCGAGCCAAAGCTCGCCTGAACAAAGCAGATTTTTGAAAGAATTCAGAATGATACTCACTATCTATTTCTTGACTTCAAAGCTGCATATGACAGCGTGCACACATGTCTAGTTTGGTCATCCTTGTCTATAACGTTACTATTGGGAGTTATAACTTCGAGGTAGTTGAGGACTTCGTCTATCTTGGCTCTGCAGTTACAAGCTTCAGTACAACAGCATCAGTGTAGAAATTAGTCGAAAAACTACTCTCGCCAACTGCCATTTCCTTGGATACTGAAAGCAATTGAGTGAAAGAGCCTTCTCTCGTAAGATCAAACTTATCATCCCATTACATTGCGCAGAGGCTTGGATCTTTGTCGAAGCAGAAAAAAAAATCACTTTGCCATTCCGAGAGGAAGATACTGCGTGTGATTTTCCACCCCATTTGTATAGATGTAAAAATGAAAGAGCAACATCTATTCAAGTGTCTGTTGAGCGAATGGACATCAAAGAGCCTTCGATTCACACCTCGAGGCAAGCGCTGCAAAAAACGAAAGAGACTTCAACCAACTTGGTTTGCAGCAGCTGGCAAGAGGACATGCTAGCTGAAGAGGCTTGTTGTTTGAGGTCTAGGTGCGCTCCATACTTAAACGTAACCAAGGAAGTAGTAAGTCTCACAATCCAACTCTGTCTTTTAATTCGAACTTCCAACATAAGTTATAAGAAGAACACCTTTCAAGTCTTCTTCTTCATCTTCGATCCCCGTGTGCTGTTAAGTATCGGAGTAGCCAAGAAATATCCAACTTATCTAATTAACTAATAATCTAATTAACAGCTCTCTCGTTGTGCTGAGTCTTCTTCTCGGTTCAGTAGCCTCCGTTCTCATCTCAATTACCTGTTTGGCTTTTCTTGACCTTTGCATATGTCCGAACAATTTTAGCTGTCTCTCCTCTATTTTTGTTGGATTGACTTCTTCTGTCCTACTTCTAAGCATATTTCTATCTCTTCCAGTTTTCCCAGCTACGTATCTAACGAATTTCCAGGATTCTGTTGGAGTCGCCGTGACACTCTGTCTGAGCTCTTTTTGTAGCTCCTTTTACTCAGTGGTTTCGAAGACTTTATATCTCTGTCCCAGTGGCTTATCTGCTTTAAGCAACCGGTGGTCTGTTCCCGATTCCCCGCCCGTGATTACTTTAGCATCTGTTATCCTTCTTCTTATATTATGTGGATATATAATATAATCAATTACGCTTCTGACCTCCCTTTTGTCAGCATGGAATGTTATCTTGTGTTTGTTTTATAAATTATGAACACAGAACTCTATCAGCTATCTGTTTTTCAAAGTTGTCTCCCCTACATGCTCACCCCTAGTTCTGTAGTCTACAATCAAGTCCTGCCCTGTTCTAACATTTAGATCTCTCAACACTATTGCTGTTCTTCCTGTCAGTTCTTACTTGTCAGCTATATTCTGCAGTTTTTCAAACTCTCCTTTCCTAGTACCAAGCTATCCTCCGTAGAAGTAGGATAAGAGAAACTTCAATTTCCAGGTCTAGTTGTACAACTTCAGGGCTCTTAACTACGCCTGCTTTGGCCCCTTGATCTCTTCCTATTCCTGAGTATCTAAGTGTGTAACCGTTCTGCAAACCTCGGGTTCCGATGCCTACCTTTCTCACTTAGTCCCAGCAGGTCCAAACAGTAATCTCATCATCTCTTGTATCAGCTCCACTTCTTTTCCCTACCATCATGTCTAAGTTCCAGGTTCCAATTCTCGTTTGTTGACCCGTCCATTCCGAGGCAGCCGTAATCCAGACTGAAGCTTCTTATACGTTACTATCACCCGGGGCTGGTGAACCGAGATTTGTCTACGGAATGTTGGGGCTTGGGACCGGCATTGGCAAAGTTCATCCCCTAAGTCTTTTTCCAAAAATAAACCCCACACCCTTAGTATCCTCCCCAAATATACCTCATGGCTTAAAAATACATCACAGAACGAATAACTTGCTAACCAGTAATGAACCCATAAAAATGCGGTCAACTGGTATTTTAACGACTTTCAACATTCTTTTAAATAAAATAGTAGAAAAATAGAAACATAAAACTCACCATTTACTGTAAAAAAATTAAACCAATTACCTTATGTCCATTCACCTGTAATCTCTTCTTTAACGACAAAAGTTGTCAAGACTTCCCCGAAACTCTACTTCAACGTCAATAAATCTTTTTTATTATGTCTCTCGTTACATCCTAGTTAACACCTGCAAAAAAATCATACTCCTCCCAAGTACTTAGTATGAAATCACCTGAAACGACATCTGAACACTACGAGTATTTCTGCCACCCTCCATTCCCTGCATACGAATCAGTTTTTTTTTTTTTTTTTTTAATTCAACAAAGGTCCTGCGAACGTCGGGAGGCCATTTACACCTTCTTATGCTGTCTTCAGTAGCTCTCCTGTGGAAGTATTAAAAATTTTATTAATAAATTTTAAATTTATGTCTCTCAGCTTGAACTGTTGAACCTCATTCTTTTCTGCACCTCATGTACCTGACAACAAGGAGAGCACTGATTTACCAAACTCTTAGTCTCTGGCACACGAAATTGCCGAAAGGAAATAACATTTTTTTACGAACCCCTATATCGATTTTCTAAGGCCGCAAAGGCTCTCCTTCCTCTACTCGAAAGTAGGACACACAATGCAAAAGCAAGAAAAAAAAAAAAAATAAATAAATAAAATAAACGAAGCCAAGTGGGCATCATTCTAAAGAAACTGGAACGGCTACGATTTCGACACACTTGATTCCGTCATAAATTAGATGAATTATGCCCACGAGTTGGTTGGTGTGCGCATTTATCCAACCACCCTCTGTCCCTTATGTGCCATGACAGTTTGTTATATGTAAGCTCACCACTCAGACACGACCAAGGATAGAAAATTTTCCACTTCAAAAGGAAGCGAAAGTGAGTGAAAGGTGATAAAAGACGGGCATGTGGCTTAACCAAGAGAAATCGAAAGAGAAAAGGAAATAATGAGCAACTAGGTCTCATGTAACCTACTTGAATGGACTAATAGGATGGTTAACATAGATAGACACTGTATTGTACTGGCATAATTTCTAGCCCTAAGGTAGGTCCTTTCAACTCTCAATAAATAGAGAAAAAAGCACACACCGTCCTCTGGGTATGTAGGCCTCATTTCACAGAAAACCATCCGTTGAACGTGACTTTTTCGCGTGAGAAGATCAGGAGGTAATTTTCGTAAATAAAAAGAAGACAAATGGCAAACTTCTTAAAAATGAGTTCCGACCAATTCAACCCTCTTCATGTAAATCTTTTCTTCTTTTATGTCAGGCTATTCAAAGGGTGAAGATTCCACATGAACTAAGCTCATACCCTGAAGAGAGTTCTGGGTAAATGGAACAAAAGTCTTCGAATTACATCAAGAAGATGATGGCTTTAATATTTCTTTTACATATACCTGGTGCACGCAATTTAAGATGACATGCAATGCAATCTATCAAACATACAATGAACAGGAGAAGGTGAAATATGTCGAAAACGTTTCTTATTTTTTTGCTTCTAAATACGAATTCCTCGAAAAAGAAGTAAGGATGCAGGACAAACAAAAGATGAGGAGATAAGGAAATACCTGGGAAATCGACTTCTTTCATATGGACACCGCGGGCACGTTAACAGCGGTCGATTCGTTGGACCCAAGTTTCAACGACTCGGCCACATTTTGCGGCCGAAACGGCCGCTATTTCGCATTCAATGTAGGCTCTGAGCTTTTCCAACGTCGTCGGCGTGTTGGCATAAACCAATGACTTAACGTAGTCTCACAGGAAATAGTCAAGCGGCGTTAAATCGCACGAACGAGGCGGCCAATCGACTGGCCCATGTCTTGAGATAACACGCTCACCATACTTACTCTTCAATAAATCGATTGTGCTGTGTGGCTTGTGGCACCATCCTGTTGAAACCACATGTCTTCCAAGTCCATATCTTCCAATTCGGGTCAAAAATAATCGGTGATCATGGCGCGATAACGCTGACCATTCACAGTAACGTGACGATCGTTATCGTCGACGAAAAAATATGGACCAATAACACCGCACCAAACAGTTATTGTTTTGTGGATGAAGTGGTGATTCATGAAGCACATGTGGGTTTTCACCTGACCAATAACGCATATTTTGCTTATTGAGGAACTCATTGAGCCAAAAATGAGCTTCGTCACTGAAGATGATTTTGCGATGAATATTGGAAAATCCTATACTATCTCCCCTTCGATACTATTAATTGGGAAGCTTGGAAAACGTAACAGTACGAGCGAAGCAAGGTACAAACACTATTTTCTGAGCCTCTTCGAATAGATTAAATTAACACGAAACTTTGCATATAATCCTGTAAGTGGGAAATGAGCAATCGAAAAAGGAAATATTTGCGCCGGCTTGGATGAGCCTTTGAACATTAAGATTAAATGTATTAACGCACACACGCACACTCCCACGAAAAAAAAAAAAAAACAAAACATCGAAAAAGATGTACTTTTTTAGGCAAGAAAGTCTTCAGAGTTTTCCATGGGCACCTTACATGTTAACTTAAGCCCACGAAGCATCTACGGTAATAGCGGGATTGAACTGTCAATCACCATCTACAATACAACTGGGAGCAATCCCTATGGTCGATCTCTTGAGCATCCTAAGGAAAGCCCATTCGGAGCAGTGCCAAGTCGTGTAGGCTAGACTTCCTCTTCGACCGAGGGTGAGGCCCACCTTAAACCTTCGTCAATCTTAAGGTCATGGCGCTCTGAAGTATTTGCTATTTGCGATCTTATGCCAGTTGCTTCCAGTTAGGCAGTCGAAGTTGAATAAAGTCCCTTTTAACTTGTTTGTCGCTCTAGGTTGGAGTTGAAAATTTTCATGTTTAAGCGTCTTCTTCGATTTTTCTCTTAAAATCAAAGCAAATGGAACCGAAAATTACCCCAGTAACTTTTTCCTCGAAGCGCCCGAGATCATTTTATTCGCTTTCGTGAACGATTCTTTTAAAAGGGCTTTCACACGCAATTGCCTTCTACTTTCAAAGAAGAAGCGATTTGCAAGAGTGAAACTTCACATGATTTCCACGGTGGTATCGTTGTCGAAATTGACTGCGGAGCTGAGCAAGTTAAAGTCCGTTACTACCTCAAAGCCGTAGCTGCATATCGTGTCGTTTTATTCAAGGCTCCGATGTTGTGTCCTTTCTCCTTGATAGCATATTCTTTGGATTTCCTTCGTTGACTGCTAGACCCACTCTTATCATTCTGCCTTAATAGTCACCAACGCTCCATTGATAGCTCGCTGTGTCCTTTTCTTTATGTCATTATCGTCTGCGTAAGAAATATCCGAACAGAATTTTTAAAGGTGGTGCCTCTAGAGTTGACTTGTATGTACGTTAGTTTTAAATGCTAAAAGGTTGTAATGACTAGGAAATTAAGAGCTCGGAGCGGCGAGTTGTACGGCTTAGGGAAGAAAATACTACTGGTAATGGATGGAAAACATTTCGTCGGTGTTTGACTGAGTAATATAAGCATCACTACAATTTTGAGCGGATGAGTGCCTTATATATTGAGGAAGGATCAGAGGGCGTGAAGTATTTCTGACATCGCTTGAGAAAACCTAGCAATTTCATAACAGATGTCGAATACGAGGTCAGTTCAACGTGTGTTGTTATTGAGACACATATCGAGAATGGAAAGTTTTCCGGATGATGTAAGAGCTGATAACGGCTCGGTGTTAAGATTTCGCTCGAACGACAGCAAACAGCATTGTGTTTTGGAAGCATTAAGTTCCACTCCACTGGTAGTTCCCCATTTAGTAATGCTTTTTATATCAGAATTTAATAATCTTAGCATTTGCTGCCGTTTCCGTTCTACACCCGAGGAGTAGGGACGTGAGTCCGGTAACAAATATGAAAAACAGAGAGTACTGTCAACAGGAAAGGAATACTTTAGATTAGAAGTAACAGGCAAAAGATTATTAATGAAAATTAAAAAGAGTATCGGAGACAGAATGGAGTCCTGAGGCACTCCAGCATTTATTTTGTGAATATCAGATTTGAATCGAAAGGTAATTCCTAATCCATTGAAGAAGAGAGTCATCGATTCCAAAAGCACGCATTTTTGATAAAGAGCCTGATGCCAAACTCTGTCAAATGCCTTTGAAATATCAAGTGCAACTATCTTACTTTCGCTAGATTGATGTATGCTTTGGTTCCACTTTTCGGTGAAACATGCCATCAAATCACTAGTTAATTGCTTTGAACCTTTGAACGGTGCCGCCGGAAATTGAGAAGTTCTCGTATTTCGAGATATTTCATGAACTGACGATTTATCAGCGTTTAAATGACCTTGCCTGCTCTCTATTTTCTAGTCGTTATAACTTGCAAACACTTAAGACCAATGTACATCGGTACCTCTCTTTTCTTCCTTCCTAAATTTCCTTGGCTTGAGCGTGCACTGATTATAAAAAAAAGCCCAGCACAGTTTTTTTTTTCTGATTGCAGATAACCTCGAATGCTGATCAGGAAAGAATACAGCCCAGATATCTTTTCTATTTGCCACTTCAAAGAAGTGGTACTTGTGTTTAAGTGCCCTTACCCTAAAACATTGTTGCCGCCAAACAATGTCTTATATAAAGGGGCGATGGACTCACCGTTCTCGGTAAGGTTTGAGACGTCTATTTTAAGATTGATGAGGTTAATCTGCATCAAATTTAGTTCCATGGCAGGATGGTAGAGAGACCATAATTATGGTGTCATTGAGATTTCCTGAGGATACCACATCAATCAACATATCTTCGATTGGTGTTGTGCTTGACTTGTCAAACTCTACTGAGGTAACGTGAAGGAGTGTCTCTGATGACTCAGCTACCTATTTACTTATCTTAAACAGGTTTATCATCATACCTTTAGCATTAAAATACATAAACATAAACGTCTACAATTTAATTGCACATTTCTTGAAAATTATATCTGGCATATGAGCAATATTTGTGGCCATGTAGGGATTAACCCTTTTCTCCGTCATTTCTTCGCAGTTTCTTGTGAAATTTTTACGATTGCGTTACATATGTCGGTCTTAAATTGGTCGAGGGAGCAGCAGTTGCTCGTGCTGTTTTTAAATTAATCAATTTGGAAACATCGTCTTTAATAAATCTCTTGTTGCACAAGCATTATGTCATGTTGCGCCATCCTGTTGAAAAATTCATCTTCCATGCCATTTTCATCCAATACAGATGCCTAAAAACATTTATCATTGCCCTATATCCTCCTTTTTTGACCGAAGCCATTTCCGTCTTCGAAAAAGTAAGGACAAATGACTCTTTAAGAACATACAGTTCACCAGACCATGTGGATTTTTCCACACAAAAAAAAACCTTCTTCGGTCATGGTCATACGGTTCCAAAAATAATGTTCAGCAGCAGGGACATTTTGCATTTGCGACGCGGCTTATCAAGCGGCAAAAATGACTTAGCCTGGGGAGTTCCGCAAATCAATCTTTAGAATCTTCCACATGGTGGATGGATGCAAGCTAAACTGCTGAGTGCAGCGAGAATATGAAGTTTCTGGATATTGGATAGAATAGCATTGATGGGCATGTTACTTTGACGTGGACGGGTTTTAATCGTTGGCTTCAACGTTGTCATTATACTTTTAATTGTTTTGGCTGTTGTCACTGATCGCCTGACGACGATCCGCATAAAGGATAAATTCCCCAACATTATCCTCATAAACGCCAATACCCCGACAGTACTATATTGCGATAAGTAGAAATGAAAACGGTCCTTGTCGATTTTAGTTCCAAGCTAGGCAAGGGTGCCCATCTTTGGTAATACAGTGGGGAAGTATAGGTTTCACGCTTTCACTACCGGAAACGGGCTTACTACAGCTTAATGGCTGATTGATTTTGCATACCTTGGTAACTATTAAAAGACCTGGTTGTCTCCTGACCAACAAAACTTCAACCAAATCTATCACATTGCGATCGACGCATGGCATTTTTTTCGTATTTTGGATGTGTGTACATTCCGATGAACTGACATCGACTCGGCTGTTTTATCCAATGTACGGATGCTGCTACGGATAGCCCAAAACCACCGAGCCGTTGTGGGGAATTTCAACGTCGAGTAGCTACAATTGCAAGACACCACCAATATCTTTCCCGGTAGAGTGCCCCTTAACATCTTAAGGAATCCAGCATCGGACGTAGAAGACCGGTGGCATCGCTGCAAAAGAACAATCAGAGAGGCCGCCAATCATACCATATACTGGGTTTCAACCAGCCCCAACAAAGAAACTCTTGGTTGGTTAGGTAGACAAACCTGGAACAGCAGGGGATGTTCAGATCGCCCTGCAGAAAAGAATGAGAGGGGCTCTTGGGTTCTACGAGCAGAGGAAAAGTTGTGCATATAGGGTGCTTAGAAGAAAAACAAAGAGAACAAATCCTTAGAGAGGTGCTACCAAAAGAAAACCAAAATTCAAAAAGAACGCTGTAAAGGTCGAACACAAATATCCCAGAATGGTGAAGGAAACCCTATAGTCAGAATCTTTAATTATTTCTGCAGACAGGTAAATGATGATGACGAACAACATCCCACCGTCAGGCAAAAGGACAAGATTGACAAAGTTTCCCTCCACCTGGGCATCTGGGCACTGTTAGACCGCTACCATATATGTGCTTCTATTTGCACTTTTCCTTAAAACGTTATGGTACTAGGCACTCAACACTCACCAGCTATATCCTCGCTGGTACTGACTGATACGAAGGTGCTAATGATAATGCTTCCATCCTTACGTATTGAGCAAATTTACTATTGAATCAGTAGACAATATCAGCGTCACTAAAGGTCTAAAGCTAACACGTTTCACTGCGAAAATCCCTTACAGACAACCTTTTCCATAGGAATACCAATCTGCAGCGACGGCGTGAGAAGATCTTACAATTTTGAAATAATTTCCTCCCTGGAAATCAGAATAAAACCTATCTAAGTATCTAAGAACCAGTTTACATCTTTCATAGGCTGTTGGGACGGGTTGCATTAAATATCCTGTTGCGTCGTTCGTTGGCAACAATCGTTTACGTCTACATCTTTAACAAACGTGTATAGAATAACTACTGCAAACTCTAGAGAGGAGTAGGAGCTCTTCATATTAGACGGTCTTAAATGTCAACGACATTTAGTCAAATTTCTTGAAAATATCGTCGAAAACTGTAGATTTTGTTGAAGACGTCAAGTAGGCTTCTCCGAAACGACAGGAATAATTCTTCTCTCCAAAGGGAAGACATAAAACTATTTATGTCATGTATGAATGAAGCGGCACTCGATAAGTCGGCAGGCAGGTGTTTTCATGTGAACTTAACTACCTCACTGCTCATTTGGCGTGTTAATTGGCTTATTTTGCCGTTCGTTGCTACGGAAATACTAACAAGTTGTTGTTTTTCTCTTTGTTTAAATTACTCGGCAACTTAGAAATGCCATAAATCTGCGAAAAATTGATCGAGTCGACGAAATATTGTATCGTTTGAACATTTTGAGTGGCTGATGAGTCGGCTTTGCATTCTTAGGCTCCTATCTTGAAAATTCATAGTAGTCCGACACTAATAAAGCTATTCGATTGCACCATCCGTATAATAACCAACAAATGGAGAATTCAAATATAAATTAGACCCAGGAAGCATCTTTCCCATCTGAAGTTATCTCCCAGAGCTTACGTATTTATAATGCATACGAGTAAATGTGTTCAGTGCAAGCAGCATCTCCTTAAATGTGATATTTGTATCCCAACTTGGCATCAAATTTATTGCATCCCATTCCACTTATGCACTCGTACCTCTGAAGATATGTTTTCGAATCAAAATTGAAAATTCTTTTGCAACAATAAGCTCACACAAGCACTCATCTGAGTACACAAAGCGTATAGGTATGTAGAGTGGAAAAACCTAAGAAAAAAACAAGGAAACTCTCAAAATGCAAACATAGAAGAAAGGTAACATACACGACACAAATCCTTCCGCCGAGAGCGGTTTGTTTACATCTGATTTAGTACAGCTTCATTATTTGTCGTTGTGTTGTTGGCAAAATTGTAATCGGATACGCAGTAGGAATGGTAGTGGGATACGTTTGGGTTGTCGTCCTTGTAGCTTGAATTTGTGGTTCTCTTGATACTGACTGTCCTTGTCGCTCCCGGTGCCTTTATATCTGATTTCATCGTCATCGGCATCGGCATTGGCATCGGCACCGCCATCGTCATAGTCATAGCCATCGTCATTTGCCAAACATATTCTTGGGGCTTTCTTCATTTTTCTCAAGGTTTTTCCTTCTTTCTGACATTTTAAGGGCGGAAAATATTTACGTAACCCATTTAAACTTGAGTATTATTATTGCTATTATCATGAGCTTTCGAGTACCAGGACATATGTATGCATTTACCGCAGTCCCCGGCTGGGTTTCATGCTCCCTCCAATGGACCAAATTACCAGAGGTGGAGTCAAGAGTGTGAAATTTGTTTACACAAACTTTTTGATGTTTGGCATCAGACCGTAGATAGACGATAAGAGCTGTAGAAAATGGAAATACCAGAGATTTTCCCCCCTTTTTAGAAAATTGAAATTTGAAAACGTGTAATTCAAGACGGAATGACGGAGGCATATTTCCCGTTCGCTGCTCCTTTTTTTTCTCTCTCTGTTTTGTGTTTATACGAACGGATGTGGTACGCGCCAACCTGGATGATGATAAATGGAAGAAAGGGGTTGAAATTTTATTGAGTCATGTCTTTGACGGTCTGCTTAGACTTTGGAATTGAGACGGTGCAGATGGTTCCGATACTGGATGAAAGGAATAATTTTCTTCTTTGACAGGTTGCCATAATGAGGTAAGTTTTTTTCGTTTTCATTTTGAGATTTTTTTTTTGGTTATTATTGTGGAAGAAGAAAATGCTTTTGAAGTGAAGGATCTGTGCGTACGATCTACTCATTTGGTGGAAAGTGTTGGACAGGAGAAAGTGTTGGTGGATTGATGTTTTTCAAGATTTTTTTTTTTCTGATGATGAGACAGCTCTACGGGGTCCGTGTAAGATGGGTTAAAATATTTTCGAGATATTTTTCGTGGAGGTAAAGTGTTTTTCTTTGAAAGTTACAGACGGTGCAGTTGTTACTTTTTTTTGGGAAGTTGCAAGGTTGGGGGTAAATGGATGACACATTTACTTTCTTCTTTATGCCAGGTGATATAACTATTTTCAAAATATCGCCTTCTGTTACAGGCGGTGTGTAAAAATTGTTAGCTCGATAGTCCGGAGTGGACCAAGAGCTAGTTTCTCTCATTTACTGCGTTGTTCGCCTTGTCAAATTGTGCGCAGTTAGAAGGAACTTACAATTCTTTGCCGATTTCAAATAGAAGGAGAGTGAGAGAGTTTTTCATTTACAACAGATGCTTGCTTTGGTCGCCAAAAAGGTTCTTACGCCAGAAAAATGGGCTACCATGGCCTGATTTTGAAAGTAGTCTCGGAATTTTTCCACTGCGCAAAGCCATAACCCTTTACAGAGAGTATCGGGTTCCAAAATTTCAAGCCTTAGAAAGTGCTTAGCAACAACGTAGCTTTCGTTTTCTGCCCAGACGCTAATACGTAAGTAGTAGTCGGCCGATTTATCCACTGCGTTTTGGAGGCCTACTCATTTATGTGGCGCTACAGGTCGGGCCTTAACTAACAAGCCTCTCCAGTTAACCCTATTCTTAGCTAACTGCATCAAATTGCGCATTCCAAGTCGGTTTAGACCCCCTTTTACTTAAGTGTGTCATATAATGTGAGGTCTTCCTCTACTTTGTTGTTCCTCTGGGTTACTTTCAAAGACTCTGCCGCTCATGGCATTTATATCCATTCGCTCTACTTGTCCTAGTTGTCGTAGGCGACTGATGCGCAGATTTCTGAATAAGTCGATGCCACTGTACAGCTCGTATACCATAGTTCGTCGTTGAATCTTCCCAATTGCCTAGGGAAGCAGCGAGGAGTGATTCTTCGTTTTCTTTCTGCAGAAGTAATGTTAGCAGAATTGATAGCAGAGTCTCCTTTTTTGTGCATCGGGCAAACGATGGTGAGATTAAATTCATCAAGCATACTGTTCAGATCTTTGAAATGAGTTGGCATATACTTTCCACAAAGCCGCTTTCAGAAGTTTTGAACCCGTCGAATCCAACTGCTTTATTGGATTTCAGCTTAGATATTGCTATCCATACTTCGTGTTAAATAGGTGGAAGGAAGTTTTGGCTATTATCCTCTAAAAAGAATGGTCTACTGTGCCTGATGACAAGATGTTTGCCTTCGTCGCCGTTATATAGTCCTCAGTAGCAGTTGTCTTACATCGCAACTTTGGAAAACGACTGACACAACTCAAAAATAAGAATTAACTGGTCTTACTCTGGTCTTTCTGCTTCATAACAATCTAGGGACCTCGCGAGTTTTTCGGGAGCACGTGGTCTGTTAGGGGCCCGACACATGGGTGCAGAACCAAAATTCGTTGTCTTTGAGACGTTTGCTGGAGTCATCAATATTATATCCGTCCATATCCAAAACAGTTGGTTTTCTTTCAACTCAATGCTCAACCCGCAACCTGGAAAGAATGTTCTAAATAAAACTCCTGAACGAATGTTCCAAATTATTAGTTCGGCATCAGTAGTCTCTAACTCTAAAGGGGCTGTGCACCAAGTAGCTCAAACTGACAAGAGCCGTGGTTGGCCATCGTTTGTCGGTATATGGCAAACCTCCGCCGCCGTCTTTATAAAGAAGAAGTAGCCGACTGCGAATACACGGTCCCTCCCTCAGTCATCGGCAACCACCAAAGACGTTCGTGAGGGAATGGGTGTCCTACTTTCCGTCAGAGGTACTAAGCTCCCAAGCTTCGAAATGTTGAAATGAGAGAAGGAGGTGATGGGTAGGGGCTTCAGAGTCTTCAAAAATCGTTGAAAAGCCTATCAGATGAAACAGTATTTCTTAAATATTGCAAGATATATACCTTCTGCACTCCTTATCAAGATATACAAATTCGAGCTAAAGAAGTAGTAGAGATGCTGATAATTTTTTATCAGGACCACTACGTCTGCCTCTCCTTCAATTCCTTATGTCAATTCATAGAGATACAGAACTCTGTGAGGTGGTAAGCAAAACATCGTAAGCAAACATCGTCAGTAAGTGCATCGTCTGTTCTATGATGATTGGTGCACTAGAAATAGACTTTTGGTCAATCCTCTCAAAACTGAGATTGTTCTCTTTACGCGAAGGAGGAAGCTGTCTGGTCTGACTCATCTAGTGCTTCTTCAAAGAAGCTACGTATTTGGGTGTCATTCTAGGTAATAAAATTCAATGAACCAAACATGTTAGCACGAAAGCCTCTAAGGTGCTATCGGTGCTTCTGGCAATGCAAAGGAGCTATCGGCAAGGTGCATCAGGATCTACACGGCTATGATAAGGCCAATTGTATCCTATACGTCGGTTGTCTGGTAGAATAAGCTCTCATGAAAATAAGTGACACCAGACTCAAAAAACTATTTGTCTCGTCTGCTCACCCTAGTTCACCTGGTTCCGCTCTATATATCTTCCGTTTTAAAAAGAAGTGGACTTTGGTACAACACGCACTGGAGCTGTGATGGCCTTGCGCGTCGGCTGCCTTATGAATTTGGTCTTATGAACATACCGTCTGATGCAATAACACCAGAACTCCTGCTGTAAAAAAAATACGAAATCGACTTTCGTTGTAAACAAGACTGGTTTCGGCCAGAATCTGACTCAGGAAAGGAATGCAGTTGGGTCTTCACGGACGGCTTCAAAACTAATATAAGATACGGCCCTGGTGTCTTTCTAGGGGACGAAAACACTAGATTTCACTTCGTTGGGGAAACTTGCGTCGGTCTTCCAAGCGAATATATACGCATACGCACGCTCATGGAAACAAACTATATTGTGGAGAACCGGTGAAGGGGGCAAAGCAATTACATATGTAACGACAGCCAAGCTGCGCTTAGAGCCTTCCTGAATCCTCTTTCGGCTTCCAAGCTAGTTCGTTGAGTCCTCCTGCGTACTCGGTTAAGTCTTCCATTGAGAGTTGGGTTTCATATGAGCACAACTGCAGATGGCATGACTCCCCAGGTCGCATGCAGACCATACAAATACTTGCCGACGTCTCTTAATCCATCAACAGGAAAGACCACAGGTTGTTTACTAGAGCACTACACTTGTTCTAAGCATCTCAATGTGCTGGGCATAAGTGATAGAAAATCCTAGGACACTGGCCGTAAATGTTATGACTACACTGCGGAGCACCACGTCTTTAAATGTCCTGCTTAAGCTCCTATCAGGCTGTAGGTACTCGGCGTTGGCGTATTGGGTGCTGGTACTTTATGCATTTTATAACTTTATAACGGAATTTGCAAAAAGTACAACGGACTTGTTCGTTTTCTAAGTGCTCTCCTCCGACAGACAAAAAAAAAATACTTTGGGCAAGATAGTACTTTGGCGGTCCTGTATATTCTGATTCAAAATCTTCGATTTCAGCTACAAATGTATGTGCTGTGGGACTGTATTTAGGGTAGGAAAGTGAGCTTGTGGAAGGAGACCAATTTTTAAGTGAAGTCAGATGGCAAATTATACAATAACAAAGCGTTTGGCATTCAAGAAATCAACAAATTGCATGCTTCAATAAGCATCAAGGCTCTCCATCACTATGACAACGTCCTTACTTGCTCTTTTGCCACAGAAGATATTATTTTTGTCATAAGACGGGAGCTGCTTCAAATCGCTACATTGTAAAATCAAGACACGTGGCCTCTGACCATCAAATTCATACCTACGTACGGTTGCTTGTAATTATGGGCTCCATTTTCAATGAGATTGAGTTAAAAGAATCGATCGTTTTCCACTCGCCTTACTATAAGCCAATCTAGTTCAGATGCAATAACCAAAAGTCATTATCATAGTATCAGTCCTTATTCAAGAGTAATTTCGATTTCTCTTGCAAGAAGGATTCGCTAAAGCAGTGTTTTTACTAACATTACCTATCTACCTGCTTTTAAACTGCCAAGAACCAAAAACAGCTCAAACTGTCTCAAGCCAGGTTTTGAGTATTGATTTTGATTTGTCCTGGCCTGAAACGGAATTTAATACAGAAATAAAGAGCCTTTTTGCTCTGGACAGCCACTCTGTCATGGGTTGTCTCTTGGGGGTGAAAATTAGATTCTATTTACCAAGAATCCTGGAAAAATAATTAACAAATAGGCTACAAAAAGGATCAAAGGATCTTTCTTAAACTGCTTAGATTAAGCCGCAAAAAAGGTCTTATTCAACGATTGTCTGATTTTCGTTGATATTAAGCAAGGAACCTCCAGTTTTCCTATGCGACATCTTGCCGATTCTTTATAAATGTTGCCCCTTTCAACTACTAATTCCTACTTCTCTTCTTAAATTTTTGTTGCTTAGATAGAATTAATTACCATTTGGGCAGCTTATTAAATAAAAACCACGGACGCCACCATTCCCGAACACAAAGCCATTTTTCCAATGCAATTACGCCTTGCTCCATTTATTCCTCTAAGCAAAATTATAAGCTGTTTGGTGAAACTTCCCGCCAAAATCTCCTTCCGACGTGATGTATTAATAAATCTATTCGCAACATCACTCGGAAGAAGTTTCTAACACTGTTTAAATAACGCGCCACGGAAATTAGGGTAAAACTTTTGGTCTAACATAAGTTTCCATAGTTCTTGTTAGATTCCTTTGGGAATTTATTAGAGCACAGTGTGCAGCAGATACATTATACACCTGCAGCAAATAAACCCAATGTAAACAGCCAGGATGTTTTACCGTAGTCATATTCATTAAGAAGCGAAGAATTTTCTATTTTTGCACTTTCCGCACCTGAAGTAAGTATTCATGTATCCATATGCTTAAAATGTTTCGAAATTGATCCCTTATGAATCTGTTCATGATTGCCAAGTTTTTCTTTTGCATTGAAAGGTGGAAACCTTACATAAAGTACCTATGAGCCAACGACGCTTACTAGTGCCGGATACTTACCGGCTTAAATCAATAAGTACCCACCGTGGTATCGTCATAAGGCATTACTTCGCGGAGGTCCGTTTAAACTAAGCTGACCCTTTACGATTCGATTACTTTGCCTGTTCGTTTCACGTTGATGCTCTAATCAACTACGGTCGCTGAGTACATGCGCTACTATAGTACTAACAAGAGTCCTGTTTTATTCATTTTGAAGCATATTTTAAACGATATTATCGGATGTGGGCAGATCCTTTCGCTTTCATGTCATGGACAGTGAAATTAAACGTGTTCTGCGTTTTCGGAAACAATTTTACAACATGGACTGTTTGAATTTCGGCTGTTTTACTCCCCCATAGAAAACTCACGAACTGTAGCAAAGAGATCAATCCGTTCACGAATAGCCAAGCTCTATGAACCTCTTGACCTTATAAGCTTTTTGCAGAAAGATTATATTGGGATGAGTCCCTTCCACAACATTTGCAATCAACTTGGCTGCAATATAGTAATCAACAAACAGAAACAAATAATTAATTGCGGTCATGGAGCCCATGGATTTTCTGATGCTTCATTGGGTAAGATTAGTGTATAAATGCCGAGTTATACCAGTGAAAACTGTTTCATTTCCCCTATTGGAACTGTGTGCTGCCCTCCTATTATTAAGGCAAATGCAACGGATTCGAATAATACTTAAGCTAAAGCATTTTGCTAGAGTAATTTTACTATTGGTTTTGTAAATGAAACACATTTGTTTCGAACAGTGTGGCTTAAATCCAAAACTTATTGTTTGCCGGCACTAACCTACGAATGTGAACCCAGATAACTTAACCTCGCGTGATATCTTTCCTTAAAATTTGTTACATCTTTCCGGTTGTTGTGTCGCTTTCGCTTGCTATATATCGACAGGCTCTAAGTTTATTAATTTATTATGCAAAATACGAGTAATTAAAGTATTCAAGTACATACGGGATGTGTTCAAAAAATAAGGTGACATAACTTTAAGGCTATACTCTTTATTGACCGTGCCACCTTGAGGTGAAAAATTCCTGATGCATTACGACACGGAAATCGAAAAAACAGTGATCAAAACTTTAAAATTTGATAGAACTTGGAGTGCTTTTTTCGGTCTTGGCTCTCCTGGGTCCTTCCATTCGGGCGATTGGGCTTTGATTTCGATGTCATAACCATATACTGTGTCCATGATTCGTCACAAGCTATAACCGTTTTGAGCAAATCGGGATCACCATTAACGTCATTTAAGAGCGATGCACATGGATGGTGCTTCTGATCAAAATTAAGAAAGTTTCGAAACAAACTTCGCTGACACACGATTCATGCCCAAAATATCTGAAAAAATTGCATACCCAACTGATAGCTAACATTCTCAGCAACTTCTCTCATGGTAATTCGACGATTTTCCAAGACAATTTTCTTCACAACTTCGACGTTATGATCTTTTGTTCATGTCCTTCTTCTCTGCCATATTGGAAGAGCTTATACAGCTTGTAAAAATATTTTTTTTTGCTTAGAGCAGACTTATCGTATGCCACTGTCAACATTTCAAGTGTTTTAGAGCACTTGATTCCATTTCTTACACAAAATTTGATGCAAATTCTTTCTATCTGTCAAAAACGAACGAAGTATGCTATAAACTTGAAACTGTGAACATATGTTCGAGATATGTGAATCAATCCGGAAAAAAAAGAATCGATAATCTAATGTACGTACCCGCGTTGTTCTTCACAAAACACGTACGTAACTACTGAATGAATGCACATTTTGTTATGAAATTCGAGACAGATGTCAGTGACAGTACTACCAATCTAAAAAAAAATTAAAATTTCACCTTATTTTTTGATCTTTTAGCTAACGACCGATCTTTCCTCTGCTCATTTTTAAGGCGCTTTTATAAAGAGTACGAGTATTGCAACACGTGCCAAGTCTTAAAGGACAATGTTACAAATTTAGTGTTAGCAAATGTGGATTGAAGAAACGTGTGTGGCCGTGGGTCAACCGGTAGTGAACTGGCTTAGAAATCGGAAGATTCCGTGTTCTATTCCCAATTGCGGCCGAACCCAACGCATGCAATCGTTTGAAGATGGCTTGGAACTGTAACTCCTAATGCTGAAGTAAGCTCTTGTTGCCTTTGGCATGGATCCTCATCGAGCAATGCCTCCAATTCAGTGTCTTTGAAAGATATTGGCCTTCCAGCGGGCGGTCATCAACATCGAAATCACCGTCTTTGAAGCAACGAAACCAATCACGGTAGGTTGTTTCACTTAGAGTAGCATCTCCGTAAACTTTTTGGAGCTCTCGATGAGCTTCAGCTGCCGTTTTCTTCAAATAAAAGAAGAAAATGAACATTTCCCGCATATGACGACTACTTGGAACAAAACCAAAAGTATATGACGCCAAAACAAATTCACTAATGTGTCAAAATGGTTTGTTTACCATATTTCTTAGCTTGGTTCGTGGCGTTTTGCATATGTCAAAATCGACCAGCGCATTCTTCTGGAGCCATCTATTGACAGAACTTCGTTGCGCACCGAATAACACATGCTTAGGCGTTATAAGTGTATTCATATCCACTTGAGTGTTAAAAAAAAAAAATAAAAAAACTACAACAACTGCAATTATCTCTTATAAATGAGTTAATTTGCAAATCAGTTGACTGTGGAGTTGAGTACATTATGGTTACAGTTCATGACGGCAGTACGAAGTATTTCATTGCATGTGCATACTGCAATAACGAAAGCTGCTCTTCGGTCCTTTTCTTCATCTGTCCATCTTCATACCAACCTGTGAGCACATATTGGTTTCACTGCTGATTTACTGAAAAATGATTTAAGAGCACTTCAATTGACAGATTTAATGTCCCCATCTTGTCTAGAAGAATATTCGTTTCACCGAAGGCCACACGTCAAGTCTGCTTAACGTTTTCGTGGTCTCGGATTCATTCTCAGTTCTTCTATTTGATCGGCTCTCACTGGAAGTAGTATCCGATCATGATCTTCTGTTTTGTACACTCAGTATTGATTTTGAGCACGTCTCTACCCGTCCCCACCTATGATATTTTCAAAGATCTTGACTCAATTAACATGAACTTTCTCATTAATACAATATGTTATGCCCCATTGAAACACTGTCAACTATCTGCAGATAGTAATCAAAAGGTTGAAACCTTTCACAATACTGTCTATGGATTTTTTAATCATTGTGTCCCGACTAAAAGCATCAGAATCCTTAACAGTAATTGTCCATGGTACACGTCAGATATAATGTAAACAATACTCGTAATAAACTATATAGCAAATGGAAGCGTAATCAAACGAATCTCAACTTTGTTGCATATAAAACAGCGCGAAGCACTACCACTTCTGTTACGCTATCTAAATAAAATTTCTATGCATCAAAATTGAATATCTCGCTACCCGCGAAAAAACTCTGTAGTCTGGAGTAATCTGCGCAAACAAAACAAAAGCTGTCATGCAGACACGGAAGAATTAAATTATTATTTTCCCCTAAGTAGTGCCTCAGTAGCGACAGTTTTAATTCCTGTTACTCAGTCGGTATTATCACTCAAAAACTAATCAAAACTTATTCTGCCCTATACATGTATGTAGTCTTTCATATAACTCATATCTTTAGCCACTGCTGGATTACATTGACATTAGGCGAAAGTTTGAAAAGAGCAAAAGTCTTGTCAGTAGTCAAGAAAACTAATCCCGTAATCGTTGCGAATTACAGGCCTATATGCATACTTTCTTGCCTAACAAAGGTGTGCGAGAAACTCGGCGCATCGTAAATCCAGAAACATCTGACGGTAAACAATCTCCTTAATCCACGCCAATCAAGTTTCAGAATTTTTTTGAGTTTAGCATTAGGGCAACAAACGTAATTCGCGGCCTTCTGTCAAATAGGTTACAGAAAACTATAACGAGCAGATCTACTAGTATATCAGGTCTTAAGCTTACTTCAAAAGGTGTTCCTTATGGGTGAGTGTTGGGCCCAATTTTGTTCTGCATATTTGTAATCGTACAGAAGGAACGTATGCAAACATAGTTCAGTTCACCTGATGATTGACATCACATGCTTATGACTTTCAATTCCATATGGGTCGATCCATTTATAACTAGCTAGGCCAATGCATTAATGAGAAGCTTGACATTGTAGCCCATATGGCACAAAAAAACTTGATTAATAGTCTTTACCTGACATTTGGCGATCCGACGTCAAATTAAACACTGTCAAATCCGTTTCTAGTTTAGAATTCGTAATTGATCACAAGCTGTCTGGGTATTATCATATTAATTCTGTTATTCCTCATGTCTATGGAAGCCTTCGTAAACTGTGGTTAACAGCGGCTTTCACCCTTGCCAAAACAAGACAGAAGCTCGTCAAAACATTTGTTTTACCTCTTATTACGTACACTGATAGTATATATTGCAGTCTAGACTCATTGTCCCAACGGAAGTTACTGGTGGCCTTCAATGTTGCGGTGCGTTACATACATGGGCTAATGTTTTATCATATCTCGACATTATTTAGGAGTTTACTTGGTTGTTTTCTTCAGCAGTAGCTCAATGACAGAAACTACATGTTCTTACACAAGGCAATCATCAACAAAACGCCATCTTATTTGTATTGTAAACTGATACTCGCTCTAGCAGAACACTTAACAATATAACACCCCATTTACGTTACTTAAACTCATTCTATCTGTTCTACATTTTTTTTCTTCACATCTATTCCCTTCCCTATTCCCACTCTTATTATTTATTAAGTTTTAGTGCGGTAGCATTAAGTTTTAAGTACTATTAATGTTAAACTTAATGTACAATCCATTCATTATATGTAAAAGGTGAGCCAACAGATGGTGTGACTGTTGACTGTCAATTACGGTCATTTACTGAATTCAATGTGGTTGATCTTTTCGACAGAAGTCACACAATCTTTGGCAATTTAAGTCATGAGTGAGTTTATTATACAGCAATGGCTAATTATGAAAATGGGTTATCTTTAAAAGTAACATTTCGTAAAATTCATAAATTTTTCGGACAACATAATCGCCTTAGTGAGTCCGGAATTTGTGCAATGGTGACGCGTTTTGAAGAAAGTGGTTCGGTATTAGGTCAATCTCCATAGCAGCATGCTAATGTCAAGCTCCTCAATTAGTCCCCGAATTAATCATTTGGGCCGCACTTATGACACTTTACGGCGAATTTTAAAAGTTGATCTTCATTTGCACGCCTATAAAATCCAAATAACACAATTGGAGCCTTTTTGCTATCTACGACGTCGCCAATTTGTTAACTGGATGTTGGATCGTTAGAACAATTTTATCAACGAATTTGATCTTTTCCGATGAAACCCATTTCGGACGGACGCAAAACCCAATACGAGATTCACGAAAAACCAATGCGTCCCATCATTGGCCCTTATTTTTTCGAAGATATGAATAGAATAGAAAATGTCACCATAACATATTTTCCGGCTATTTTTTTCCTGTTTTTTTTTTCTGGCTTCAAAAGGATGCTGCTACCGCCCACACAAGCCATCAATCAATCAATTTATTACATACGAAATTTGAAGATCGCATTATTTCGCTTAGAGGAGAAGTTAATGCGATTTGACACCTTTAGACTGCTTTTTGTGGGGTTATTTGAAGAGTAAACTTCAATCTAATAATCCGGCGACAATTGAGCATCTCAAACATAATATCCAAACTGAAATTGCGGCCATGGAGCCGCTTATTCTTCAAAGAGTCATCGAAAATTTCGACCTTCGGATAGTCGCGTTCAACTGAAGGCATTGTGGTTACATGAAGAACGTGGTATTTTATTCATAATTGCCATAGACTGAACTTTACTAATCAATAAAACTCTATAATAGTTTTGCAACAAATATGTCCTTAATTTAATTAAAACTTCCACACTAGCTGTTGGCTATCTCTTTGAAAAAAATTTAAATTATTTCATTCTCAAGCACACATTAACTCAGTTTGCCAAACTTGTCTTAACGGTGGTATTTAGTGGAGATTCATACCAACCCATTCTCTGAGGGATTGAGGCAATCCTCAATTGAAAGTGCTAAATGTCATTTGGGGCGTATTGCTGGCTGTGCTTCGTTATGAAGAATTGCTTGTCAAATTGAAGCAATTATTACTTCTCGACCTTTAAGTTCATTTCAGACGATCCCTATGATATCCAGGCGCTGACAACAGATTGGCGAGATGGCAAATGGTACGTTTTACAATGCAACATTCTTGGAAAAGGTGGTCCAATGAAAATTTAGCTTCACTTCAACAACGCCGGAAATGGGAACAAGAAGAGCCTAACGTCTCAGTCGAAACGCTTTTTCAGCTTTAGAATGAAAATCTCTCCTCAATAAAATGGTCTGCTGAAAGAGTTCTCGAAGTCATTACAAGAGCTCATGACCTTGTTCGAATTGTTAGTGTCAAATCGTTAAATGGTTAGTTAAAAAGGACCATAACAAAAATCTGCAATCATTCTATTGACACAGAGAAACCATTGTCCTGATCTCTAAGCCTTTAACGTGGAGTAAATCGGTAAAATTTTCACTGTAACCATCTTATTCAAGCAGTTCTCACTTGTTTGTTAGAAGTCAAGTACGCAACGTCACATATCCTGGCAAATAAAATTGTAATTTCGTTTCGATTTACTTCTTTTAAGTTTCTTTCAAAAAATCTTGGACTATCGAACACATAGGTACCACCTTGATCAAAAAAATTTCGGAATTTACTCGAAAAATTAAAAATACAAGTTTATTTATCTATCTGTTTATTTCAAAGCAATCCACATCGACTGCAACACACTTATGCCAGCGCTTGATCCAATCCTCGAAACATTTTTTATATTCGGTTTTCGGTATGTCATTCAGTGCTTCCTGTGATTTTTCTATTACTTCCTCTCGGCTGCTGAAACGCGTTCCCCGTTGTGGTTTTTTAAGTCGATTGAAAAGAAAGAAGTCACAGGGAGCCAAATCATGTGAATTCGGTGGCTGTTGGATGGTATTTGTTGCATTTTGCGACGGTGCGTTATTATGGTGCAAAATCCACGAGTTTTCTGCCCACAATTCTGGTCTCTTTCGGCAAATTGCTTCACGCAAACGTTTCATAACGCGCAAATAATACTTCTTGCTTACTGTCTGGCCTTCTGGCAAAAATTCATGATGCACGACACCGTTGTAATTCATGAAAACCGTGAGTATTGCCTTCTTATTTGACTGAAAACGACGTGGTTTTTTTGGTCTCGGCTCATTTGGTGAACGCCATTCACTTGCCTGATGTCTGGATCGTGTGTCGTACTCAAAAACCCAAATCTCGTCTCCAGTAATGATCCTTTTTGACGAATGTGGGATCGGATTCAGCCTCGCAAATCATTTCTTTTGCGACGTCAACACGGTCTCTTTTTTGCATGAATTTGAGGTCTTTTGGCACCAACATTGCTGCTACACGACGGAAACCCAAATCATAAGCCAAAATGTCTTGGACGGATCTATAGGCAATGTTCAACATTTCTTTTACTTCATCAATGTTTTCGTCGGTTTTCGATGTCGATGGTCTGCCACTGCGTTCATCATCTTCGATTGACTCACGACCATTTTTGAGCCGCTTGTGCCACTTGTAAACGACTGTTTTCTTTAGATAATCGTTGCCGAAACACTTTTCCAACATTTCCAACGTTCGCGCACCATCAAATCCGTTTTTTACGCAAAATTTAACACAAGTTCGTTGTTGCAAATTTAAATCCATTTCTAAAATTTCGAAAAATCGCCAACACACACAATGATAGATGTACTCTTTACTACGTAACTTTTGCAAATGTCAAACTATGATGCTAAGATTTAGAGGGAATGTAAACAACAGACGTACCAACTTAACAGACCTCAAATTGGAACAATGGTAGCGCCACACGGTGGTTATTCTGGGAACAAGGTGGTATGGTGGTACTCTCGAGATGAGCTTGACCAACCAGCACCCTACTTTCTTGGCGAGAAAATAGGGCAACTATTTTTCGTAACATTTTCGGACATGTTTGCTGTTGCATGCGTAACCTTTCAACCTTATTGGTCCGCCATTTCTGTGGTGCCTGTAAAAGTAAAAGCAACGATAGAACCTGATCTTGCTATGCTAAACGTATTTTTAGTTCCAATGTTAGCTAAAATATATCCCGACAGGAAAGTGGTTTAAGAGGAGCCAACCCACGCCATTTGTATATGAACTGCCTCATTCTGGACCTCAGAATGGATGCATTAAAATCGCATGCGATTTCAGCAGCTTCTTTTTGAAGCTTTGTGCTTCGAATAGAACGGCTAGGTGGTACGAGGGATAATTGATGAATACCCGGATAAGAATTGATAACGCAAATTTTTTATGTTTAGACGGTGCGTTATCATGGTGGAATAGCACTTTTTTCTTCGCCAAATGTGGTGTTTTTTCTTTAAATCGGAGTTGAATCGGCCCAATAAATCGACGTAGTATGTATGTTCATGTGATAGTTTTTCCCTTTTTCAAATAGTGAACGTTGATACTACCTCGCGCGTCCCAAAAAATGGCCATCATTTTCCGGTCGAAGGCAAGGTCTTCGCCTTCTTTGGGTAAAACCTTTTTTTTCGATTGTTTTTTGGTCTCTGTTGTATACCAATGTATCTATGTCTCATCGATAGCCACAAAACGACACAGAAACTCCTCCGGATTTCGATTAAACAGAGCCAAGCACGTCTTTGTGATGGTCTCACGATTGCGCGTGTTCTCCAGTGTGAGCAAACTCGGATCCCATCGCGTGGACAACTTTCTCATGCCTAAAATCTCGTGCAAGATATGGCTTACGCGTTCAGTTAAGACACCTGCTATCTCAGCCAAATCGCGAATTTTCACTCGGCCGTCTGCTAAAAAGAGATCGTGGATTTTGTCCATGGTAACGTTTTTGGACTCATTTGGGTCTGCGAACCAATGTACGGAAAGGTGAATGGGTCCCATACACCCCATCGAGAATAGGCTAGATGTCCTCGCAGGTTTTGTCACTCAAAAACAAGAATCGGATCACTGAGCGAAATTGTTCTTTTTCAATGGTCGCAAAAAATTTAAATTTGAAATGGGTGTCAAAAGGAGGGCTAAAAGAGGTTGATAGTACACTCATTTTGGTTTAGTAGCGCAACCTATTTTCCAATCCGGGAAGTCGTTAATCAGCCCTCGTATATAACAACTTTATACTTATGTATTATAGATATCGTCTATTGTAGCACGTACAAAATAGCCCTCAGGTTGTTCCGAGTATTACTGGAATGAAGCGTTTTGCTAAACCCAAATTGTTGACTTATTTTTTGCATTGGTGAGCCAGTTACTTTCAGTTCGCAGAAATTCGCTTTGTAAATTTTGAATTCATGAACAGTTTGATCTAGGAGGTCTTGAGTCTCTTCGCAATGATTTAGATTTAGCTGCGGGATACTCATATTTTGTTGGATATATATACATAATTTCGACTGTGTTTTTTATATTCTGAAGATCTCCTGGCCTTTCAAAACAAACAATTTAGTCTTGATTTATAATTTGTAACTGTTTTACACACATATATAATTTTCCGTCATGACAACGATCGGCCCCACGTTGCTATTCCGGTTAAGAACTATTTGCAAACCAGTGGATGGGAAGTCTTACCCCACCCACCTTATAGCCCAGACCTTGCCCCTTCTGACTACTATTTATTCCGGTCGATGCAGAACGCCCTCACTGAAATACGGTTCACATCAGAGCAGAATATCAAAAATTGCCTTGATTCATTCTTGGCTGCCAAGCAGGCGCAGTTCTTTTGGGATGGGATCCATAAATTGCCAGAAAGGTGGGAAAAAGTCATAGCTTCAGATGGAAAATGCTTTAAATAATACTATTGTACATGTTTTTCTTAAATAAACGTTCAAATTTTGAAAAAAAAAAAAAGCCGCACGAGTTAAAATATATACCCAATATATAATGCACAAAACCGTTACAAGTTTTTACTTGTATCGTTTCAACACAGTTTTTTTCAGATATTCGATAATAAACTCTTACATATATACTCGTATTAGCTGTTTTCGTCCCACCGCAAGCTTTTCCCACTCTCGTAATCATCGCGGTTTTAAAGTAAAGGTTCACTTGGTTCTTTAAGGGAAGCGGACTTCTTCATAGACGTCACTTTATCAGTATATTTGTATAAATAGTTGTCCCTGTGTCTCCTTAATTTTATCTTCCTAGACCGCTATTGTTGGATTTGCTAATTTGTTTAGCCGTATCCACCTCTGTCAGATTTTTGATCCGCGGGTGGTATTTTAATTTCCATCAACCCTGAGAGTGTGAAAGCTGTTTTCATACACACTTACAGGGCCCCCCTAACCACCATCTGGATACTCGCCCGATGGCAGAACTGACTAAAATTCACACGGGATACTTTCCAAGCTAAAGTGACTAGTGTTTAGGGTTGGATGTAAGGATGAGGCTTACACACCCTCTTATATAAAATCGCGAATACGCATAGCTTCCTGGGGGATTTTATTGGGCTTCAACTCAATTGAACAGCCGCATTATCCCTTCCTACATCTGGATGAGTTCGTTTTGCATATAAAAAAAAAAAAAAAACGAAGTAGAAGTCAAGTCCTAAAAAAGAATTTTGTTCAGGCTCAATACCGTTAAATTGGGAAATCCCTTTGTTGGATTTAGCTTTTTTTCGGTTTTGCGAGAGATGGATTCAAAATAGATCATAGAACACATATGACACTGGTGGACTAAATCCTCGGAAATCCTCTTTTATACACTGAATGTGTGTGGGAGTGTGGGGCTAAGGACATATCCATCCAAATAAATTGTGGGTTAGAACTGGGGTGCAAAACAAATGACAAAATGGTACTCGTACGTATAAAATGAAAAATCCCACACCAGAGGCGATTTATGACATCCTGACAGAATGCAATAAAGTGAATTTTCTAGGGAGTGGAACAATGGGTGAGGATGCTGTCGAATGGATATAATCCTTAAATTTCGGCATATGTCATTTATATATCTGGTGATGGGTATTGAGTCCTAATTTTAAGCTCTTTCAGGGTAATCCTCATATTTATTATCTGATGTTGTGGAGATATCAAATAAACAGACGGTACATACGGGTGTGTGAAGATATTTCTGTGCATGTACACGTTGAGTGACCATGATGGGAAAGATGGATTCGTCAATTTAATTTCTTCCTTGTGCGTCAATATTTAAGCTGCCTTAAGGCAAAGAACATTAATCACAGGCCAATGCCGTTGAGAATTTTGATTTCTTGGAAATGTCTTAGGCAAGAGTTTTGCACTAATTGATGGGGAAAAGTAGGCCAAGTCAATTCACAAGGCTTTATGTGGCAATGAATATGGAATATTCATATACGAGGAAAGTTTCTGTCTGAAAAGTTTCCGACCGAACAATGATACAAGACATTTTTTCTCAAACTTTTTTTTTTTTATTTTTCTACATAGTCTCCTTATAACTCTACACACTTCTCACACTTCACACAATACTTGGTGTTTTTTTCAGCAAAATAATTGTTCACGAAGGTGATTACCTCCTCATTTGACAAAAATCTCAGTCCTCCGAGCGCAGTTTTTAGATGAGGGAACAAAAAGAAGTCGCTTGATGCTAGATCTTGTGAATAAGGCGGATCGTCAAATAGTTCAAACCGTAATTCATGGATTCTTGCCATGGCAACCGCTAAGGTGTGAGACGGCGCGTAGTCTTGGTAAAACGGACTTTTCTTTCTGCCTTCAGTTTGGCAAGTAATGATACGTAATATGCTCCTGTAATAGTTTTTCTTTTTTGAAGATAGCTCCTTTACTATCCCAAAAGGGGATAGTTGCTTTTTTTTGGAGCCGGCTCGCCCTTTGCAGTCCACTGTTTTGACAGAATTTTTATTTCGGGCTTATAATGGTGTATCCAAGTTTCATCTACAGTAATTAATCGGCGCCAAAACTCGGATTTATTGCCCCTAAACTGCGCCAACAGAGCGTTGGAAATGTTCATTCGAACACGTTTTTAGTCTAACGTAAGCAAACGCGGCACTTAACGCGCGGACAGCTTTCTTATGCCTAAATCTTGATTTAATATGTAACAAATACATTCTCTACTATCTCTACTATCTCTCTCACTTTAATTCAGCGGTCGTCTAACACCATTTGATGAATTTTAGCAATGTTATCGTCAGTGGTTGCAGACTGATTCCTCAGTCGCAGATTAGCGTACTTTCATCCGAGCATATATTACAGATTAATTTGTATATGCTCTTTATCAAATCAATCTCCACTGCTTTAAATAATTCTATAGAAGGTCCATCATCTCCCACAGCATTGGTCTTTAGTTTGGATATTACTTTCCAGACTTTTCCTGGGTCAGGTGAGCGAAGTGTTCGCAGTTAAGCATTCTGCAGAAGTGATCCTTAAAAACTTTTAGTACTTAACATTACAGACGGTCGAACCGCCAATCAAATTGACCCTGTGCATCCAACATCCTCGACGTCCACATATTCCGAAGGATAACGTCAACTCTGTTGCGGCGAAACTCAGAGCTCGACTGTCCAACGAGAAGAAGCTAAGAACTGCCAAGAAGAAGAAACTAGATGTTGGATGTGTAAGAACACCTGAAGTAGCCAGAGCCTACAGAGAGCGCCTGAATGAGAAACTAGTTCTGTAGTAGATACGAAAATAATATACGGAATTGTGAAAACATTCATAATGATCATAACTGCTTGTGAGAGATTTTTTTGGCTAAAAGTAACACGACAATCATAGCTCAGCTACCATATTCACCGAATTTGGCCCCATGCGACTTTTTTCTGTCCCCAAAACTGAAGAAACCTATGAAAGGATGGATATTTGCAACGATTGAGGAAATAAAAACAGCATCGCTGGAAGAGCTCAGGTCTATACCAAAAAGTGCTTATGAGAATTGCCAGTAGCATTTCGCCCTTTTAAACTTTAAGCCGTAACACCCGTCAAGCTGTGAATGCCCATCAGTACACCCTCAAGCCCACCTTCGGACGTACTCTGAAATATCGTGATTCTTTTCTTTGCCGTACAAATTGCTTATGGTATGATCCGCCGAGCTCTTCTTTTCCTAGCCACTATAACTTGCAAACATTCAAAACCAATGTACATCGGTATCTCCCTTTTTTCCCTCCCGTAACTTACTTTCGCTCGCGCTATGCGCAAACATCTTAAGTGTACATGAAATCCCTTTTGCGCTCGCCTTTTATAAAAAACAAAAGCAAAAAAAAAAAAAAACTAAAGAGAAGGACTACAACTCCTGGTTACTTGTTTCCCATGCAAAGATTCAATCTATCCAAGAAAGTGTATGACTCGTTTTGACATGTATAATATTCTGAGCTCTGTACTTTCTATCCTAAAATTGCAAACTGACATAAGTCTTGAATTGCTTAGAATTGAAGGAGAAGTCCTAATAGTGCACAATGGCAGGAGTAAAAGAAGGTATTTACTAATTACTCCCCACCGTTCCAAAGGTACAATGCTGGACGACGTAATTGGTTTAACCACGGAATGTAAGAAGAAAATAAGATCTGCAAAATCTGTCTTAGCAAATGTGACCCCATCCGTTTGGAAGTCAATCTGCTCGATTTCTTTGGAAGGTAGAAATAAGAGCATTGCATAATGTTGACTAAGACATGGTTGCCCTTTAATTAGACACTACTTATTTATGCCATAAAAAATTCTCACTTATGACATGCAAATCATGCCAAAAATAAATACTATTCCTTTGTTTTGGTGGAAGGTCCTCCAAAAAGAAAACAAAAAAAAAAAAAAACCGACATCAAAAGCTTAGCAACCTTTTCCACAGGGAATCGTTAAAAAAAATAAAAATGCAAAAGAAACTCTGAGGCCATAAAATAAAATTCAAAAACCTCATCTCGTAATCGATCCTGTGGATTGTTATTACCAAATTACGCCCTTAAGTCTCTTTACGACTCTCCATAATCAAATGACTTTTCTTTTTCTTTTATTTTAATCTCAATCAACATCAATTCAATCGGCATTAGCCGGTACATCTATGGTATATCTGACGAGCTTCAAGTCATAGTCCTTTAAGGTAAATCTATCAAATCGGATTTTAGGGCCAAGCAAATCCCCAACTTTTACCCACGCAATTCGCCTTTATCAAGCTTCGAATAGAACTGAAATCGATTCCATCAAACGAATCTATTCGAATTGCAAATGAATATCACCTCACATCCTTTTTGCGCCTTTGGCATTGATTTAATGTAATTTGTTTGTAACCTCAGATATTTCATCATTACATTCGACTCTGAGCGAAACACTTCTAGGATCAGACCGTTCTCTCAATTAACTACAATTGTAGTCTTCTTTTGCTCAGTTTGCTCCTTTTTCTGGCATAAAAACGCCAATATCCTTCTCATGCATTTTGATGAGCTCAAGGAGGGATAAATGCGTACGCATTCGACGTGAAAGACAGAACTGCTTTCCCGTATTCATTTCGGGTAATTTAGCACTAAGCCTAACTAAGCGTGCAATTTACTTACTTACACGTATCTCCTGGCGTTCGTTTGCTTGAATCACTCCTTCAATTCTCTTGAACCCGAAATCGATTTGCTCCCTTTAGGTGTTTACCTCAGGATTACAGCTAGAAGCACATTGTATATGGCTCTTTTCACTCCATTTTTTCGGCCTGGTTTCTTTCATGTTTTTCTTTTTTTTTTTTTTGCCCTGACATTGTCTTGTAGTTCTCGTCTATCAGCTGTCGTCTTCGATGTCCTTGTCATCGTTGTCTTTTATGTGAAAATTTTATTACATTCTATGCTTGTCTTTTTTTTTATTAATATCGGTAACAACTCTGGAGGGAGCCATTCCCTCCTTCTGTCCGTGGAGCTGTGAGCCTTGTCATAATAGCTCTCGGAATGTCCAGAGTAGGTGGGAATATCCCCCTGTTGGGAACAATCTAAGATTTTAACACATGAGTCTAGGCTGCTATTACATTCAGTCACCTGGAGTATTGTCCTATTAGAAATGTTGTCCATTTTCCACGATGTCCTGCCAACATGTTGATGACAGGAAAGAAAACTTCCAAACCGTCTCCTTGTTAAATCATAAAAAAACATGCGAAACTGTTGCTTGCTCATGATAAAAAGACAATGGCATGTACTCTTCGTAGGCTTTAACTCCGTCGCATCTCCCTGCAAGGACTCTGTTTAATTCATTGTTGTCCTCCGATCAACAGGAGAGATTTTGATTCAGTTTTTAAGTGTCCATTGTCTGTTATTCATTACAAAAGTACAATAGTATCCCTGTACACAGAGAAGAAAGGAAAAAACAAATACGACAGACAGAGGACAGAGGATAAGGACGAGGTGGAAACAATGTGTTGAAGGTTTTTATATCCTGGCGGACATATTGAATTTGCTTATGCGGCTCTGAGTTCACCAGTTGCCATATCACATAATGGCCAAAGCCATTCCTTAAACGAACTTATGGTTTCAGAAGTAAGAAAATACAGAGAGCAGATTCTCTGATTTTATTGCCAATGGAACATGGAGGATATACGAATAACCAGCAAACATTTCACCCAGCAAACAATTGGGGAGGACGTAATGGTAGTTGTAGTCATAGTCGGAGTAGTCCTAGAATCACTGGATGAACTTCGTTGCTCCTGCAGTACTTCATTCGTTATGCCATTAAATGGAATCATGTCTTTTAAGAGAGTATGCTTTATATGCGCTTACACATCCTGACAGGGTGTTTCGAGCAGGATAAGCTGCAGGAGAAGGACGATTCAGGTTATTTGCATAATGGGCACTAATATGAAGTGTAGACGTTGGATACGAATGAATTCAAATGAGGCAACGTCTGTGGTTACGGATTAAGAGTTGCAGAAACTTTTTCGAAAGTTGAAAAACTTTATTCTCTAGGTGGATGGGAGTAAGCAATTCATGTTTACATAAGGCACGAACTCATTTGGAAAATTTTGAATAAGCTACGCAGAACAATGGCACAGTACTTTAAGGTTCAAGGAATACGTTTCGCTTCGACATACATTGTTTAAAGTTTGATACATTCGAATTATGAGGGCTTGACTGTCAGCTCAAAAGTTGCTGACATAATTGGGGGATACATTGCGTACAAGATGAAGTACGATTTCATAATAAAAGGCAAATCAGGATTTGCCACCCAAAAAGTTGTGTTTTCTGGAGCTTCAGCGCTCCTTCTTCTTTACTTCATTAGAAGCAAATCTTCTTTGTATAACGCATTGAAAAGCATTTTATTTCAATGTGTACATATCCCTCGAACCTTGGATAACTTTCCTTGCTTTGGGTGCCATGGCGTAAGAGGAAGATCTAAGAGACAAAGATTTTAAGGCTGAAAGAAGCCTGGGAGAGAAGTCCAACTTAGTGACATAAACATCCAGATAAGATGTTAAATCATTAAAAAGTGTGGAGGTGACTCAACATAACTATAATCCAGCTGGTGCTTCCATTACGTTTCAAGTGTTTTACATGGCCACCTGCCGCGTAGACCTAATCCCACGAAGTGCCTTCGCTCATATTGGGATTAACATTGTGTATCAGTCAGCTCCCTTCGGATGATATTATTACCATCATCAGTACCTACTAGAAGTTGTTTATAACCTTTTGTGAACGGTTGAGGCCTATCTAAAACCTTTGCCATTCTATGGGACATGGCACGCGGTTGCAGTGCAACTCCACATAGTACTGTCCGAAAATGTTCAGCTATAATTCCGCGATCATATTTATATACATATGCGAGTTAGATACTCCCATAACTTATGATAGACCGTAAAATGCACAGCGATAGTCGCCTTAATTATTCCCACGATTTAGGTATAAACTACAACCACCACGATACTCCCTTAAGATGGCCTACACCCCAGTCGAGCCAAAAACGAAGTTCCGAGGGCACCTGAGCTTCGCCACTTTGCGGTTACTTCCCAAAACTGGACACATTTTATTCCCATGCTCACTAAGCATCAGCTACCTAGGTCGACTTCTAGCAAAAACATTATTTTTTGAGAGGCAAAATGGCGAAGGAAACAAAAGAAAAGTTGGATAAATATTGTTGGGCTAATGCTCCGTCAGATTTCACCGTCAAATATTGGTTTCGAGATTTTCGTGGTTGCCGCAACTCCACTACCGGTTACAGAGGACAATGTAAAAAAAAATACATGAAATGGTGTTGACTGACCGGAAAATGGAGATGCGGTTAGTACTGAGCACACACGCCATATTTTGGGCAATATTCTGCATATGAAAAAGTTATCCTGCCGCTGGGTGCCGCGCATACTCACTCCTGAGTGAGTTTCTGATGCGGAATCGGGCCGACTTTTGGCGTCGATTGGTAACTGTTGAACACCAGAGAACATAGTGAGTGCCCGGGAACGGACTGAAGCCGGCACAAGTGCTTCGAAGCGGCCGAGGGAAGCTCGATGGGTCGGAAAGGTTATGGCGTCAGTTTTCGGGGATTGTTATGGCATACTCTTCGTGGACTACCTCAAAAAAGAAAAAACCATTAACAGCGAGTATTACTGTGCATTATTGGAACGATTGAAGGCCGAAATTTTGTTTTTGCAAGACAATGCACCGGCGCATAAGAGCATCGCAACCACGTCTAAAATCAATGACTTACGGCTCCAATTGCTTTCGCATCCACCGTATTCGCCCGACTTGGCTTCCTCGGACTATTATCTCTTCCTAAACCTCAAAAGACGGCTCATCAATAAAAAATTCAGCTCACGCGAGGAAATCATCAACGCCACAATGGAGTATTTTGCAGACCTTCCGGAAAATTACTCCTCGGACGGGATCAAGAAGTTGGAAAATCGCTAGAATAAGTGTATCAAACTAAAAGAAGACTATATTGAATAAAATAAAAATTTTTTTTTTCATTCCCAAGGAGGTTACTTTTCACCCCACCTTGTAACTAAGTAAGAATGAAATCAAGGAAAAGCTTAGCTCAAACCGCTCCTGCATGAACAAGACACCTCTCAGAAACTGGTAAGTAACCTTGCCGTTATTGCTATCATATAATCTAGATTTCAATCTTGATATGATGCATTAGTCTACCATAAGGCTCCATTGAAGGCGTTTGGCTTACCCCAATGTCAGACACCTAGTCAAGCTCACTTAGGGAGATACAACTCTTCAATATGAAGGCGATTTTCCGTCGCATCCCAACAATACCAGCAATCCCTCCGTAGAAACAATGAGGCAAACAGGCACACAGTACACAGCCAAGTAAGGCCACTCTTTGAAAAGATCCAGTTATATATACAGTACGTGCTCTAGCCACTAGTCAAATCGCATCATGCGTCTTACCTAATCCACAAATCTCGTCAGTCAAGAGCAATAAAGGTTAATATTCAGTTGAAAACTAAAACGCACAAGTTATCGCTTATTGTTTTGCGCTTATCTCAAGGCGCCAACATAATGAGTTTTAACTGGCTTCAAGGGTTTGGTTTCCAAAAATACGCTGAAACCGAACAGCCAACCTAAGTATTTCAAATATCGTTGACTACCTTTTGCTTAAAGGACTGCTGAAATCAGTCAGTAGGCAGCAGCCATTGTGGTTTTTTTAAAAAGCAATTTCAAAATAACTATCAATTCACAAATTGAAATAGATCGTCATCCTGTACTTCGTATCCAAGAACTGTATGACAAGTAACAAGAGGGGCCGTGCTTTACGAAAATTGATTTCTCTGAGGCTTATCACCAAATCCTTTTGGATGAACAGCCACACACGATGTCTGTCGTTAACACTGAGTTTGGCCGGTGTTTCGGACATTCAGTTCCACAGGTATTTTCCAAAGACACACACTCGTGCATGGAACAACTAATTACTGATTTGAAGTTCTGTGTTTCAAAACTTTTTTCGAACGCTTGGAGCATCATCACATACCTTGTTGACTGTAAAAATGCAAATTCGCCAAGCCAGAGATTGAATACTTTAGCTGTATTATTGAACAAGCTGGCATACGACCCATACTGCCCATACCGAAAGATATCAAAGATCTGGAGGCATTCGTTGCCAAAATAAGTAATTATAACCAATTAAGCGAGAATTGTTCCCAGATAGCAGTTCCGCTAAATAAGTTACGCAGTGATAGTGCGAAGGATAAACAGCGTGCATTTGATCAGTTCAAGTGTGTCATTTTGAAGGTGTCCAGATTGGTTCATTTTCAAAATAATCTACCAATTGCTTAAGCTTCAGATGCTTCATCGTATGATACCCGAATGGAAGTGAAAAACCAATCGTTTTTGCATAGAAGTCCTCGAATAAATTGCAAAGAAAGTACAGTCAGATCGAGGAGGAAACTCTCTCCATTATATTTGGTCTAAAAAAGTTCCACCAGTATTTGTGTGGAGCTGATAACTGATCATCCTAATAACAAACAAACCCACATGACCATTCAATGACTTCAATGATGGGCAACCATTCTAATGGATTACACTTATACCATATGCTATCGCCCAATTAAGCAACGTGGAAACGCGGATTACATACAGGTAAATTCTCTCAGCTTAATTCCATTGTCAAAAAAGTCATCAAATACGTGCAGAAGGGTTGGCCAGATTGTCTATCACTTTCGGAAAATATTTTGTGGCCGTATTTTTGTAGAAATTTGTCCTTAAGTGTGTGTCCTAACATTCGTCTTTTGCACAGGGAAACTTCCAGGGTAGTCATTTCAATGGAGTTTAAGCAAAAGATTTTAGCACTTTCATATCAATGCCATTGGAGAGTCACCCGGATATAGCAAATGGCCCGGTGTTATTGCTGGTGGCCCGACATTGATAACATTATTAAGAAAATAATGGCACAGTGCACCGCCTGCCAATTAAATGTAAGTCGCTTGTCTTCGAAGTAAACAAGCTGGCCCTCTTCAAAAGAAATTTTTAGAGCGCATCAGCATCGACTTCGCAGGGTCTTTTCAGAAGTTTGAATGGTGGATTGTCGTAGACTCGAAATCAAAGTTTCCATCTGTGATTCGGATGTGCTCAACCACATCTCAAACTATGTTATGACCATGTCAGAAAATGGCACCCAAATTACCTCAAGCAAGGTCCAGCAAAGCCTTTCAATTCGTTTTATGGATTCAGCACCATTCGACCCAAAGTCAAACGGCGTAGCAGGAAAGATAGTTCAAACTTTATAGACCTCCTCTCTCAAAATTTTGGAAGGCAACAAGATGATGCAATGGCGACGATCCTATCAACTTATTGTTCGACACCAGATAAAAGTAAAATATCTCCGGCAGACAGATTGCATGGTAGGTAGCACCGAACCTTACTCTTTGCGATTTCTCCAAATTCTCGAGGTCAAGGGTAGACAATTAAAGTTTTCCCTTAACTGCACTGCGTTCGTGCGACAGTACCTAGGGGAAAATAAGTGGGTTTCTGGAGTGGCTAAAAAGACTCTTGAGAGACGTATCTAGTCGAAACAAATCATGATCTCTGGAGTGGTCATTAAAACCAGATTTGTCCTCGGGCAGTATGGATGGCAGAACAGGGTCTGTTTCTGTAGATGACATCATGGTCCTTCAGCAGACAAATAGTCAAAATTGCAGTTGTAATCTTGTTTCACTTCCCAGAGAATTATCATTAAGCAAACATTCAGAAGAATTTGACAATTCGAGGGTTTTCACATATCCGGTATCCAGACGGACGCTGAATTTCATCACTTTTCAACTCACCAGAAGAACCAATTGATCCTATATCGAGCCCTCGAAGATCTGAGCGCCTGCGGAATAAGCGAGTAAGGCTCGTTTCGAAATAAACGTGGGGGTAAATGATGCACTCTCTAATACTGCAGCAAAGCAACTACACCATTACGTGCAAGTGTCAGATGGCCAGAATCGTTACTTCCTTCCTTCGCTTCTTAGACTTATCAGTTTAAATGTTTTACTGATTGAGTTGACCCTTAAGCTGTGGCTTTCGGTTTTATACAGCGTTGCAATGAAACATATTTGATTCGAAAAAATTTCCCGTGTATCTTTTGACGATATTTAAGCCAAACCTGCCTTGCTGTCATTAAATTTTAGACTTAAATCATTTCTCTGGAACAAATGGTAAGAGTATTCCCTCGAAGAAAAAAGCACCACCCTACCCTGCCATTCATTTGACCCTAATTCAGTACATTCGGGAGTCATTCATGGAATCCATTCAAAAATCTTCAGTACAATTCTACATTACTAAACGCCTTTACGACTATGCATAACCTTAAGTGGTCCCTACAAATCTATTGAAAATGTTAACCAGTCTTAAAATTTTAAACTGGAATAATCATTGGCCTATCGTCCATTTAGTCCCATAGAACTCACCAACTGCCCATCACTGTCTAGTGAATAGAAAAGTAAACTCGCCACGGTCTACGGGTTTCATAACCCATTCGCTCTTCCAATTAACTCCACAAACCAATTTAAACAAACTTCAGGACTTTTCCTTTTAAATTCGTCCACCACCACTATCACGACTACCGACGACGTCGTTAATTCCATTGAAACGATGAACCCCTCGACTTTTGAAAGAATATCCAAAAAGAAGCAAATGCGAATCAAGTAAAAAGCGGAAATTCTAGAACAAGAAATAAAACAACAACAGCACAATAGCACTTTTCGGAGGCTAACAAACTCAAAAACTCACAAACTCATTTTTGCCATAGGGCCTACGGATATAATTAAGAAAAAAATAATTCAGCCCTTACAATGCTTAATTAAATTAAACGCCTTTCTTGTGCCTCGTCCTTCAAAATGTGATAATCATAATTATGATACTTCTACGGAAACCTCTTATCCACATCCTTTACACAAACACCCCTTAGAGCCATCACTTCTTCGAAATGACTTGAGTTGACGGAAATTTTGCAATGACACTGCCGGTGAATTCATCAGGAGCTGCTACAAACTTTGAATGTTACTCATAGTGTTGACTTCTGTTCTAGTTTTTGTGTAAATTGCAATGCACTCATCAGGATAATAGTGCTTAATGCGTTCTACACTCAAGATAATAACATCCCCTAACAGACGTGCACCTACCACCCTATCAACATACATACGAGTATGTTGCTGTCATCTCCTCCCTGTCTATCATCTATCATCATCATCATCATCTTCGATGGACAAGTCGTAGAGGGTGTAGAACACATGTCCCTGAAGGCGCATTTTAATCAGATCAATGTGACGTAGCAAGGATTTTAATTCCTTGAGATTGAGTGGATGGAGTAATGGAGCTCTCCTTACCTTTTACTTTCTTCAATCTGACAAAGTGCGGACATTTTAATTATCTCGATTCCGACAGGATGCAGGTGTCTTCATCAAATCCAGTTGCTTTCATCGATTTGCTGGAAGAGGTCCTTTTCTTGGAACCCACATACATAAGCACACAATCACATAGATCTTGCGTGACTGTAGAAAATTTCCATGAAAACTTTATGACCTTTAGCACAGCGATTGTCATCCCATTCCACACCCCTTCCTTTTTTTTCATTTTTTTTTTCGGCCACTGTACGTACGTGTACATACCTGCGACACAACAAAATATTTTTTTATGGAAATTTTTCTCTCTTCTCCCCTCAATTGTAAGGCTAGGAATGTCCTTGAGAGAGGACATAAAAAAAATGCCAAAAAGGACTAAATTTCGATCGTTTCTGTGGGGTCGTTGGGTTGGTTTCTGTTGTGGAAAGTTTTCCAGGTGAGACTCGTCGTGAGGAAAGGACAATATATAAATGTAATCCGAATAGTCAATTTAGAGGAAGACATTCGGATAGCCTTATACAGGATTAGATTATGTTCCCTCTTGCGGCTTAGACTTTGAAATATTTATTTATTTATTTTTTATTTTATTTTATTTTATTTTATTTTTTGGCAGGATTCAAATTGGTCTAAAATTCCTTTTCTTAAGAATCCGAAGGGTGACACGTTTTAAGTAATTGGCATGAGCATTTGTTGTTTGGAAAAGTTCTGGATACTTTTTGGGGACGAAAGCAAAGGACCGATTGAAGGATTAGTGCGGAATGTGTTTGTCATGATTCTAGTTAAGAAGATTTTGTAGTTTTTTTAAACGAGCTGAAATGGTTGTTTTATTTGAGGATTTGAGATGATGACATGCAGAATGTAATAGGGACCTTAAAAAACAATTTAAGAACTGATCTCTGGTTGAATGTTGAAGAGGAAAAGTTTCCCGTTCTCAATATGAACCAAAATTGTGCGCTATGATACGAAAAAGAAATTCCTTTCACGAAGAAACCTAAGCCGAGTAGCTTTTTCTTCTAATCTGGACAGTCCACTACTTACGTGTTACTCCCTGAATCCTATCAAGTACACCAGTGAAAGGCATAAGCAAATCGTTGGAGTACTGCTACCCTTATACACATTTTCAAGTATGCATATGTTGTTAAAAGGATACCATCACTTTGTCAAAATGCCTTATGGCATCAAGGACATATCGGAAGGGTCTCCTGTCGGCCTTGAAATTTCATCCGTTTTGAAGAAAATTTTCACCGCTAGCCTGGCACTGACATACATAACCGAATCCCTGGCGAACAGTGAAAGTGGCCTTAATACCAAAAATCAAAAAGAAGGACTACTCGCTCGCCAAGAGTTTCAGACCCATAAGTTTGACTTCTTTCATGCTAAAAAAGTGTTCAAAAATGCCTTGCGAATACATCCTCTGTAGGCTATACAACACGCCTACCACCGCTTCAGAATCTGGCTGGCAAAGTTGAAGGCGCACTCGACAAGAAATAATACGCCTTTCGTATTTTCATCGCGTTAAGGGTATTTTCGACAACGAAACAAGTGTAACTCGACCAAACGTTGACACGGCGTTGATGAATCACAAGTTTTGTGGATAAAAGCAATGCCGCGTTCTGTCTCCACTGCTATGGTGCATGTTGGTCGACTTACTGCTCAATGCGCTCAATAGTTCTGACGTTTATGCACAAGCATACGCAAATGATGTAGCTGTACTATCTGTTGGATCATACTACCGATTGTTTGCTCTAAAGCGCAGTCAGCCCCAAACGTGATTAACGATTAGAGCACTAGTAATGGGCTTTGAAGCAATTCTCTCAAAACTGAGATTGTTGTCTTTACGAGAAGGAGGAAGCTGCCTCGTCTGATCCATCTAGTGCTTAAAGGCATCACCATCCAATTCTCCAAACAAGCTAAATATTTGGATATCATACTGAATAACACGGACGGCTCCTAAACCAATATAAGATATGGCGCTGATGTCTTTCTAGAGGACAACAACGTTAGATTTAACTTCACGTCTGGAAAGCTTGTCTAGGTAGCAGCGAACTATATTGCAGGGAACTGGTAGAAAGGGCGAAGCATTTGCAACTGCAGCGACAGCACGAACCCTTGTCTGGGTCCCAGGTCACATTGTGATCATGGGAAATCAAATCACCGATGAACTTGCCAAGCAAAGTTAAGATAAGAAGTTTTCAGGACCCGAACCTACGCTGGGTCTACCTGACAGTTGGCTCTCATATGAGCACAACTATAGATTATATAGCTCCCGGGGATGCAGGCAGACCAAACGAATGCGTCCCGATCCTCTGCTGTCCCTTAGTTAGAAAGACTGCAGGTTACTTACTGGTATCGTGATAGGGCATTACACTTTAGCTAAGCACTTAAATGCGAAAGTAATGATGACCCCGCGGAATACTATTTTTGTGAATGTCTGGCTTGCGTTCGCAATAGTCTGTATTAGGCGCTGACGAAGGGGGTTCTGGTACTGTAGGCTTACTAATCTTTCTTCGCAAGACTGAAAGATTTCATTAAAAGGATTTTACAAAGAATACAATGGACTAGTTTTTTGTGTGTGACAGAATAAAAAAAGTTCTTCTTTCTGAAGGTAAAATGACAGCAGTGCACTGTATATCTATCTGCAGAAGTAGTCCTTATACGCTTCTTGTTTTAATTCTGCTCCGATTACATTAACTTGTGACCAAATCCTTACACATCTCTTTTCACAATAATGATATAACAGTTTTGTATTTGAATAGCATTGTACGATAGCGAATTTCATTGACGACATGGCGATAATTATACTGTCCAATACAGAAAAATATGGTCCAATCACAACTCCGCCATGAAATCCACACTATACAGTCACTTTGAGGCACATGTGGATATGTTGCTATTCAATAATGCATATTTTGCTTGTTAACAAAGCCATTAAGCCGAAAATAAGCTTTTTTTATCCCCTCCTTGGTGTAATCGTAGCCTCCGCCCTCTATGAAACAAAAGCAACAAGTTATGTGAGGTATTATTTCGCACCAGCTTTTCTTCCGACTCAACAACAATCCTGCTCTTATTGAAGAAAAGCTACAACTACTACCTGACCCAGATGGTATCAGCGACATTTTTTCTTAAGAAAAATGCTGTTCGAGCCTTTCGTACCTTTTTCGTCAATCCCTTATATAGGAAGAATTTCCCCGGATTTGAAAGATCTCTTTTTTAATTCCGATAAAAAAAAAGGGATCTAAGCATGGTGTTACCAATTATTGCCCTACTGCTAAACTATCTCATATAGCCAAATAATTTAAAAGTATTTTATACGAAGCCATAAGCTTCAAGTGCAAGTCTTTTATTTCGCCTACACGACACGGTTTTTTAAAAAGCAGATTAATTAACACAAACCTAGTTTAATTCATGTCTTTTGATCTAACAGCCTTAGAAAATACCAAAGAAGTTGAAGCTTTCGCAACCAATTTCAATAAAGCTTTTAATAAAATATCTCATCAACTGACCCTTTTCAAATTGTCCGCTCTCGACTTTAAACCTCTTTTATTAAAATGGATATATTCTTACCTGATAAACCGATATTGTAGTCGGTTTCGATCTGCCCTTTCAGTTCCTTTCCTGGCCTCTTCTCGGGTTCCACAAGGCAGTCATATTGGTTACATTCTCTTTATTTTTACTATTAACGATCTTAAGAGGATCATTAAACACTCTCCCCTTCCCCTTTACGATATTTCATCTCCCCATAGATCTATCCTTCTTCCAGAAGACCTTGATCGGTTTTCAATCTGATGCCTCAAAAACTATTTGGAACTAAAAATGGTATGTTGAGACCTCTGTAAATGAGCCTTCATAAATACCAGCCGTTGATAGTTATACCGCCAACACCTTGAACTTCTTTTCAACTTCTCATCCTGACAAATACAAGGTCGGTCTCTCTAGGCTCGTTGGACCATTGTATCATATTAACTTATTTCTCCTAAACCCAATAAAACATTTAGAGAAAAGATTCCTAAAAAAACCGCATACGAGAATGCCAATTGGAGGGGACTTAACAGGTTGTTTAGGAATTTTAACTGGTCGTTATGTTTCCTTGATAACAACATGGATGCCGTTGACATTATTCCCTTTGGAATGATATCCTTTATCCCTCATTGGATGAATCGTATCAAATCAAAAGAAAAGACTCGAGCTGTAAGGGTAAGAGAAATGTTTTTTTCAGCCCTTCAGACAGAGAAAAAGTAAAAAAACCAGAAATGACTGCAATGTATTTGTTAAGCGTGCAAAATTTTAATACGACCAAAAACTAAGACAAAAAATATTGCCATGTTCCAATGTCCCAAAACTTCTAATCTAATATATTCCTTTGCTGCCGATAGTACCCTCTGCTATTCATATTCGCTCCAAGGCTCACATCTCTGCTCTTCCGCTTTAGAATGAGAACAGCAGTGTATATGAAGATCATTAAATTCTAATATTAACAGCATAATCAATTGGGGAACTATGGAATTGAATGCTTCCAAAACATAATGGCGTCTGCTGTCCTTAAAGCGAAATTTAAGCACCCAGCCATTGTCCATGAATGGCACTTGAATCATCAAAACCGAAAAACTTTCTGTTCTGGGTATGTGTATCAATGACAACTTACGTTGGAATGACTACATATTTTATTTCCCAAAAATGTTGCGAAATGTCTAGGTTTCTTTAAACGATGTAAGAAATACTTATCCCTCTCTGATCTAGCCTCAATATATATAAGCATTCATCCGCCCAAAATTTGAGTACAATGCCAACATCTGGTCAGGTACTCCTTAAACATTTCTGCACCTGCAAAATATCAGTCAGTCAATTGACACCCTCTAACACCGACGTAATTTCTCATGTCTCGCTTTGTTTTATCTTTATTTGCACCACCAGTGCTCCATAGAAAATTAACATTCCGCCCCTTCAAGCTTTTAACCGCAACACCCGTTTCGCTCATCAGTGCGTCATCAAGCCCACTTTTGTTCGTTCTGGTGGTTCGTTTATGGAACGCGCTGTAAAGGGGTATTTCCTAGTCATTATAACCTTCAAACATTTAAAACCAATGTTGAGGGGTACTCAAATCCCTTGAGCACGCTCAAATTATTTAAAAAAAAAGCCGTCCTGCTCTAGACTTTATTTTCTAGAGTCAACCTATCCCCCTGATTCAGTCTTTAACATAACATTCGACACGGTTCTTAATTTTCGTTCGTTTATCGATAAGATGATCCTTAAAGCCAACTGATCACTTGGCTTTATTAAACGGTAATTTTCAAACCCGTACGTAACCATATATCTTTATATTACCTTTGTTTGACACCTTCCTGAGTATGCCAGTCAAGTTTAGACCTCCTTTCCGACCCAGGTAGTTTATGTTTCTCAGGTTTTGGGTATTCAACGTCGATTCATCCGATTTGCCCTCCATGGTCTGCCGTGCTACGGCCTTCCTTTAGCTCTTGATTTGGACTCTTAACATTTATCAGTAAACGCCAACAGATTAACGCAACGTAAGATTTGAATGTCGTGTGTTGTTACACATTCGCAAGCCCAAAACGACCAACAAAAAGCAGCAGACCGACAACGGCGGCAGAAACTATGTTATCTATCAAATCAACAGTGGGATTTGTACCTCATTTTGGTTATTATTGTGAGGACAATAACTTTAACACAAACAAATTCGAACTCAGCGGTTAATGACTTGTTAACGAGTTTAGGGTCAAAATAACTGTGAGTTGCCAAGAGGATACCTCGACCTATTGAATCATCATCATTTTCACGGCTGTCATTAGGAAATAATCTGAGTTATGGTTTAAACAGCTCAGAAGTTTTCACATCAATTATCTAATTAGTTTCGGTTAAATCACAGAGAAAGTTTTTGGAATAAGGAATAAGGATATACACTATGTATTTTTGTGCGCAGTCCCCTAACATGTCTGTAGTAAGTGGCAAGCATTATGAGAAGAGGTTATTAGCAACATTTGCGAGGGGAATATTGAAATTTGGCGAATGTCTATAAGTTCGGTGGGTAGTTTTTTTTTGCATTGAAATCATGCACACTAAACTGAATATAGGAGAAAAAATGATAAGGCGTTCACATAGATACTGTGTTTTTGACCTTTTTACTTCTTTGACCAGTTCCAAAACCTTCTTTATTGCTTTAAGTAAGATCACAATGAATACGGATCAGAGTTGATCATCACCTAAGTCCTAAGTCTCACGAGCATTACAATGGGTTTGCAGAGACTAATGTATTGGCATAGGACGAACTCGCCTCTAGATATATCATCAACCCGCCAACTTTACCTAACCTAACCTAAGTCTGCCTGTCAATTGCCTGTGTCCTCGGTCCAGGTTTCATATTGAAATTTGAGTTTATCAGAAGACAATTTTTGATAGATGGGTCATAAGATCTGCTGGCATCTTGTCGAAGATATACGCTTTGGCTAAACATCTAGGTACAACACGATAACACCACCTTTGTGAATTCTACGTCTGAGATTAACGAGGATTTCACAAGGTGTTACCTCGCGTATGGTTGCGGATCAAATATTTTTTAGATTGTTCTCCTAAGACACTGAAGTTCAGAGTGAGTCTATGTCCTAATCAACATTAAGTAAGATATTGTGATAATCATCTGCAGTTGTGAACACAAATCTAGAGGAAATTCTCTACTTTTGCGCGTTATATTTGAAGTTTATTGTGGAAAACATTCCAAGCCGGAGGACTCAATATTTCACAGACATCTAACCCGAGGAATGAAGATCTAATTGGTCCTCGGCACTTGGGCGGACCTATGGAGATATTCCATTTCGCAGCGCTTGACATGTCACGATAAGATTGATGTTACGATATAGCTCATACTGTTACTTATTGTATCTTCTTTTTCGATTTCCGTTGACACAGATGAGAGTAAAAATCACTCAAAATACTTTTGATTTGAGGTATTCATCATTTTGATCCGACTAGAACGATACGAATCTTCTTTCAGTTCAAACCGCCACTGTGTTCAGTCGTTTACTCCATTATTGTGAATTCTTTTTTCGCTTGTTTCAATTCAATCAATCCAATAACTTAATATCTCACCCATCGTTGATGAACCTTTTTTATTGTTGACTTACTAGGCTGTTTATTTCGCGACAGTGCGTTTGTGCATTTTCTCCGCAATTATTTGTTGTGTTGCTTTCTGTTTACTTGGTCTTCATCATGTCTTTTTGTAGATTAACACACTGCTCCATTGATGGCAATAACGCTGACTTTGTTGCACTTTGACTATGAAAATACTCTCTCTTTCTCGAAGAAGACATAGATACTTATCTATAGTTATCCTGTCTCCATCGCGGATCTGTAACATACAATCATCCACTCTCAAAGCATTACGAGTCCATGCTTGACGTTATATTTGAAAAAATCAGTGTGCTTAATGATGAACTCACTACGAATAGAATAGTGTTGAATGAATTGGAAAACCTCATTAAAACAGTATGTCACAAAATCTTTCAACCTATTGTCCGCCGCACAACAGTTACAATACTTCAATTTTAGCTGAATTTTTACAAATTAAAGCCGAATTATTGCCACATCTAGTACCGACAACCCAATTATCGTACCAGCCCTTTGACCCAAAAATCGTACTGTTCTAACGTCAAATCTTCCTGTCGCCGCCCTACGGAAATTTGTTACAAAATTTAAAACTACATGGACGTCTTCAGAGTGGCAAAGCAGGCTAGACCAACTTCGCACAACGAATCAGATTTTCACCATCCTAATCATCAGAGGCGCCCCAAAATTAAGCAGATGTTGCTTGAATCAGCCAATACACAGTATTCCCAACATCTCGTCACAAAAACAAACGTAATTTCGAGCTTCAAGCAACCTCAACTTCGTCTCCAAATGGACGGATTAACTATCTAATAAAAAACATAGAAACAAAACAAAGCAACGTCTCGTCTACTAAAGTTAATTACAAATCTCCCATGTCCATTCCCCATCCATCCTAAACCTGAACCCAACTGGAGCCTTAAAATCAAATTTTTAATTTAGCCCATGCCCCTAATTCTAACAACTACCTTCCCAATTTCGATCTTAAAAATGGAACTAAATATTCAAACTTCTATCTCGCTTTCTTCCTCGGTTTCACCTATTTTTGATCCTCTTTGGCTGACTCTGTTTGCTAAAAGGGAAAAACCAAAACTTAGCAAGCTGTTCGCAAGAATTTTAAAAGACGAGCTAAAGACTTTAGTTTTTGAAAACAATATTTTGCCTGATGAGCAATTTGGTTTTAGAAAAATCATAATTGCTATTTGTTTTAACAAGGAAGATCAACAGGGATGATACTTTTAGATATCGACACAGTATAGCATAATGCTTTATTATACAAACTATCAAGCTATAGTCCTGCCTATTTTTACTTGTGCAAAATTATTTTTTGTATTATTATTTGTTCAAGTTCACGTCAAGAATTGTGTCTCTTGTTCCTTTGATGTCAAATGTGGTGTGCCTCAAGGATGAGTACTTGGACATATATTGTATATAGTTCTTACGGCCGACTTTCCAGTGTTGTTAAATTGCGAGACTGCATTGTTCACTGATGACACTGCAATTCTTTCATCTCATCAGTTTCCTCTCAATATACACCCTGAGTGACTCAAACTGCAACCAACTTCAGACTTATATGATTTCCAAAGCTCACAGTAAGAGCTCAAATTTTGACACATGACAGATAATTTTATTATTTACAAGCCTTTTAAACGATTTGCGTCTCAGTTGTGTTGAAAAAATTTTATCCGCGATCGAATTCAAACGTAGTGTGATTGCTCTATATTTGGCTGGAAAACCACAAGTAGCTATCGTTAGAGCCCTCCAGAGCCTCAACGTGAATAAATCATTTGTGTCTTGAACCATAGCTTGTTACCGTGATACTGGCAGCGTTGCAAAACGCCATGGAGGTGGTTATAAAAAAAACAGCAGCATCGGTAGAAATGGTTCGGAAAGTTAAGGCTCGACTTGAGCGAAATCTGCGTCGGAGTAGAGCTCAACATATCGTTGGAACGGATGCAACACATACTGAAAAATAAGCTTGGGCTCAAGCCATTGAAGTTCCAAAAAACACACGATCTTGCACCACAACAGAAAAAAGTTATAGTCGAGAGAGCAAAGGAGTTGTTACGCTTGCACGAAAGTGGTGAGTTGCCGAATTTGGTTTTTTCCGATGAAAAATATATCAACAAACAAAATGACCGAGTTTACTTGCCAGAGAGGTCCTTCGAAAATTTACACCTTCGGATGGCCAACAGAAAGCAGACAGCACCGACGGTGATGGTTTGGGCTGCCATAACCGCCGATGGTCGCTCTCCGCTCGTATTTTTGGACCGTGGCGTCAAAATTAATCCGATCGTATACCCTGAAACTGCCTTAGAGATAGTATTGAAGCCTTGGGCAAACAATCACAAACCACGCGACAACCAAGATTGGTTAAAAAACAATGTTTCACACTTCATTTCTTCGACACTATGGATTGCAAATTCTCCGGATGCAAATCCGTTGGATTTCCCTGTCTGGGGTATTTTAAAGACGAAGGTTGGCACTAAAAAATACCAAAGTTTGGACCACCTCAAACAAGCACTTCGCCGGAAATGGGCCAAAATACCGCAGAGCCACTTGCTCTGCTTGCCAGATGCTTTCTTCGGCCGTCTCAAGGCCATTATTCGCGCCAAAGGTGAACATATTGAAAACTACTGATACTATTTGAAAATTGATGTATTTTCCAACATTTTTTGCTTTGGCACAATAAAATTTATCAAAAAATAAAAATATTATAGCATTTTAGAAAGCGAATCAGTCACCCTGTAGAGAGAAATTTATATGGAACGATGGAAGTAGTTCATGTTTATTTCAATAAATAGAAAATCAAACTTAACCTTGACAAGGTAAAAGCTATCTTTTTCACACAAAAACACTTCCAAGTAGCAGCCTGACAGTGACCGGAAAAACTTTATCCTGAGAAAGCCCAGTTAAGAAAGTAAATAATGCAATAAAAATGCTTTATCCTTTATTCAACTGAAAATGCTGTATTTCACAAGCCAATAAATTGATAATATGCAAAGTAGTCTTTCAGGCAACCTACAGTGGCATTACCCAACCCTTGAACTTCATCAAAGAGCGAACGTTAAATTGATAAGTGAAAAAATCAATTAGATAACTTTCAACTTTAGAGAAAAATGTTCCAGTGTTGAAAATCGTCTTATTAAAAATTTATTAACGCAATATTCTAACTAATGGATAAATGAACGTTGCTTAGATTTAAATTTCCATGCCATTTTTTATTCATATACTTCATGTATTCTTGTTATTTCTTCTGTTCACTTATTCGTTAACTTGTTCGTTCATTTAATTTTCCTGTTGGTTAATTTATTTATTTATCTATTATTTATTTACTTAGTTATTTATTTATTTGTTTATTTATTTATAATTTACCTAAGTGATATCTTGTTCATTTATTAAATTTTGATATAAATTTCGTTTATTTATTTACCTAATTTTCAGAGTTTTCTCTATTTAAAGATTTAAAAGAGGTATTGCTTGCCATTGTATGCATTACTATCCTTTTGTATTTTTATATTCTTGACTTACCATTTTTCCCTTTTATTTATTTATTTTTTATTTTTGTTCCTTAGAAAAAGCTTTTTCTTTCGTTTTTTCTTTTGTAAATCATTATTAAATCTATATATGTTATATTGAATTTTTTTTGAAAATAACGTTACAAAATAATCTATCTAAATAAGTGTCATAGTCTTCATCCAACAGGAGGGCCTTGCTATTGATATAATCAGTCTCAGAAAACTTTACAATAGGTACAACGAGATTTTCAACACACCTTGTCTAGAATCGTTTAGAGTTAAACAAACATCGTGCATACCAACGGCAATCGAGCAGCCTACAACCTACAACATCAGGTCGGCATAAGGCACATACATAGTGCAACCCAATTGCCAGGGAAAATAACTTAAACAGGCGACTGGTAGTTAGAAAAACCGCTTTGCGAGGCGAAAAGAAGAAACACACAAAGAATAGGAGCCGATAACATTCGACTACTCCTCCATGAACACACATCTGACGAGACGATGATATCAGAGCCTGCGACCGACATCTATGCAACGTACTGCTGCGTTATACACACCTCGTTGTCACTCTCTCGTCACTTGGTTTTCGTTGTTCAACCAGAACGGTTATTTTATAAACAGTCCACTATCTATCGTATGTATCTATCCGAACACACTTTCTTAAAAGTTTGCTGATGAGCTCGCTGCTTTTCGCTGCTTTGTACACTCTTTATGAGTTTCTCCCCTTTAGCGTAGCCAAACTGACCATGATAATTTATTTCGTTCCTAACTTGCCTTCTTTGCCTGCACCTAATCATACTCCCCTACTCCTCCACGCAACAAACTACCACTCATATGTTACTAGCAAAACGTAAGAGGCTTGCGCTCTAAAACTCGTGCTGTTTTGTCTAAATCTCATGGCCTCACTTTCGTTGCCTATGGTTTTACAGAAACCAATCTGATCCCCAACATTAAGAGCTAGGTGCTATTCCCATCTTCTTATAATATTTTCCGAGATGACGATCACTCTTTCCTTATGGTTAATGATCCTGCCCTCCCTAATGTTGATTCTCCATGCAGATGTGTCCTATTTGCCATTCACAATAACCTCTATCGCAAGTCCATCGACGATCTCCTTATCTTTAGTGACTTTAGTCTGCGTCTGCTGAAGTGGATTCGGATAATCACTTCTTCGTTACCGCGTTAAACGTTAATTCATGCAAGGCATATCTATTCATTGATCGTTTAACAGACTCAAGCCTATGCCAAGTAAGTGGTAAAGATAGGTAACTGGACCTTATTTTCGCTAGCTAGTTTTGTCCCTTAACCCTATAAATTATCGATAGCTTTCTCCCCCCTCGTCTTCTGTCTTTTTTCCATAACTGACCATCTCAGTACACTTCTTCCTTCACTATCTCTTCTACTAAATACTTCCATAAATCTAATTTTCGCAAAATCAATATCTATCTCAGCAAATCTTTTTTATCTGATGCTGTCTCCATTTTTTACACTGAATTATTTATTATAATTCCATTTTTCCTTACGTTCCCTTTTCACGGCATAAAACATCATCTACTTCCCCTCCTTGGCATAACAGAACAAGTCGCTGTTTACGAACCAAAAGAAACAAATTATGGATACTTTTCTCAGTACGAAATCCTATTCTCCTTCTCTTACTATCTTGGAACCTATCTCCAATTCCTCCAGCTCTATAACTGCCGCCATCAGCGCAAACGGTTATCCCCCCTTCTCCCTCGTTCAATAGTATTTCACCGACCGACCCACATATTATCGCCAACTACTAGGTGGAGTGAAAAGTAACCTCCTTGACCGTCAGAATACGCTGCTACTGCAAAAAATGGTGCCTTGAAGTCCGTTCATATTTAGGCAGACATGCCAAATTTCAGTGCGATACTGTCTTTAGTTTTGTTTTGACAGCTGATTGTTGTTGACGTGCTTGGCATCATGTTGAGTATGGACAAAAACGATGTTCGTTCTCTCATAAAACGTTATTTTTTGAGAGGCAAAACGGCGAAGGAAACAAAAAAAAGTTGAATATATGTTATGGGGCTAATGCTCCGTCAGATCACACCATCAAATATTGGTTTCGAGAGTTTCGTGGTGGCCGCAACTCAACTACCGATCAAGTTCACAGCGGCAGGCCCTCCGATGCGTTTACAGAGGACAATGTCAAAAAAATACATGAAATGGTGTTGGCTGACCGGAAAGTGAAGGTGCGTGAGCTGGCAGATACCACAAAGATTAGTACTGAGCGCACACGCCATATTTTGGGCAATATTCTGCATATGGAAAAGTTGTCCTGCCGCTGGGTGCCGCGCATGCTCACTGATGACCAAAAACACGAATGCGAGAGCACTTCGAAAGAGTGTTTGGACTTGCTGATGCGGAATCGGGACTTTTGGCGAACAGTAGCTGGCACGAGTGCTCCGAAGCGGCCGATGAAGGCTCGATTTGTTGGAAAGTTTATGGCGTCGGTTTTCTGGGATTGTCATGGCATACTCTTCGTGGACTACTTCGAAAAAGGAAAACCATTAACAGCGAGTATGACTGTGCATTATTGGAGCGATTGAACGCCGAAATCGCTGCAAACCGGCCTCACATGAAGCGAAAAAAAGAGCAACGCAACCATGGCTAAAATCAATGACTTAAGGCTCCAATTGCTGTTGTTTCCACCGTATTCGGCCGATTTGGCTCCCTCGGACTATTATCTCTTCCCAAGTTTCAAAATATGGCTTATCAATTAAAAATTCAGCTCACGCGAGGAAATCATCGACGCCACGGAGGAGTATTTTGAAGACATTCCGGAAAATTACTTTTCGGACGGGATTAAGAAGTTGGAAAATTGCTAGAATAAGTGTATCAAACTAAAAAGGGACTATATTGAATAAAATAAAAAAATATTTAAAAAATTTTTTTTTTTTCATTCCCAAGGAGGTTATTTTTCACCCCACCTAGTATTTGGCAAACTTTTTTAAACAATCATTTTCAGACAACTTGTTTGTACCTAACCCCATATATTTCAAGTACCTTCCCAATTTCTCCATTGGCCGCTCTCTCTCTCTCTTTCTCTTTCTCTCTCTCTCTCTCTCTCTCTCTCTCTCTCTCTCTCTCTCTCTCTCTCTGTCCCAATATTTTAATTCTACCCTTATCGAAGAAATTTTACAAAATCCAAATGATGAATTTTTACCTGGGCCAGACGGGCTCCCAGCAATATTAATCAACACGTGTGCTTCCAATCTTTTTCATCTACTTTCCCCCCTATTTCATCTCTCTGTAACTCAAGAGGAGTTCCCTAAGTTTAGAAGACTTCTTTCACAACCCCGGTCTACAAAAAGGGATCAAAGAATAAAGTAACTAACTACCGTCCCAATGCAAAGCTTTCTCACATACCTAAAATGTTCGAAAGTTTTTTGTATGAAGGTCTCAGTTTTCAGTGCAAGTCGCTTATATCACCCAGGCGACATGGATTTCTGAAAGGTAGATCAACTTCTACAAACTTAGTTGAATTCGTATCCTTTGCGCTTTCAGCCCTAGAAAATGACAACGAGATCGATGTTATTGGTAGAGATTTTGCTAAGGCCTTCGATAAAATAATTCATCAATTTGATTCTTTTCATTGTCTTCCCTCAATTTTGACCCCATGTGATTAAAATGAACATCTTCTTATCTCGAGAGCCCTTATTATAGCGATCGTTTTAGGCCAGCCTTCTCAACCCCGTTTTTAGCAACTTTTGGTGTCCCACAAGGCAGCCATCTAGGTCCCTTCCTTTTCATTTTAACTATAAACGATTTTGAGAGGATTATTAAACACTGCCTCCTATCCATTTACGCCGACGACACTAAACCTTTCTAGAAGACTTCGATAGGTTTTCCACTTGGTGTCTAAACAATTGCTTTTAGCTTAATGCCCCCAAATGTCAATCTATGACGTTGTGTGTGTAAGTAAGGTGACTTATTTTTCAACATAATCCACTTTCAACTCGATGAACTTTTCCAAGCGGTCCTGCAACTTTTTCAACCCCTCCGTATCGTGGTTATCGTGGTAGAAGAGCACTTTTTCTTTCGCCAAATATAGTCGTTTTTTCTTCAAATCGGCGTTGAATCGGTCCAATAAAGCGATATAGTTATATAGAACACGTTTACCGGGTAAAACCCATTGTTTCGATTTTTTGGTATCTGGTATGTACCAATGAATCCATGTCCCATCGACGGTCACAAAACTCCTTCGGATTTCGATTAAACAGGGCCAAGCACGTCCTTGAAGTGGTCTCACGATTGCGCTTGTTCTCCGGTGTGAGCAAACGCGGCACCCATTGCGCGGACAGCTTTCTCATGCCCAATATTTCATGCAATATATGACTAACGCGTTCAGTTAGTCAGTAGAGTTAGCCAACTCGCGAATTTTCACTCGTCGGTCCGCCAATACGAGATCATGGATTTTGTCCACAGTTTCTTATGTGATAACAGTTTTCGAGCCACATGGGCGCAGTCCATCAAAAACGGCAAAACTCTGCGAGCCAATGGTAAGCGCTTGTACGAAAAGGTGAATGGGTCCCATACACACCATCGAGAAAGTGCTGAATTTCCTCACAGGTTGTGCCACTCAAAAACATGAATTAGATCACTGAGCGACACTGCTCTTTTTCCATGGTCGCAAAAGACACTAACACGATGTTTTGAAATGATTGTGACCAAATTTTGACGGGCGGACTAAAAGAAGTTATACTAAATGATGATATACTCATATCTTATAATCTCAACAAAAAAAAACCCTCGTAATGTTGTCCCCTTCAAACTAGTCCGCCTCAGATATAATGCACTTGTTCCAACGCTTTGTACAACCCTTGAAGCACTTCTTATAAGCACTTTTTGGTACAGCCTTGAGCTCTTCTAGCGATTTCGGTCATCGCTCTCCCGGGTGCTTCCATTGGGACGATCGAGCTTTAGTTTCAACGTCATAACCATGATTCGTCACCAGTTATGACACTTTTGAGCATGTCAGGATGATCATTGACGTCATTCAAGAGCTCCTAAGCGATGCTCATGCGACGGCTCAAAATTAAAAAGTTTCGGAACAAACTTCGGTGATATACGTCTCATGCCCAAAACATCCAAAAAGATTGCATGACATGAGCCGACCGATATGCCAACATCCTCAGCAATTTCTCTTATGGTAAGTCGACGATTTTGCAAAACAATTTTCTTCACAGCTTCGACGTTATCAGCTTTTGTTGATGTGCTGGGGCGTCCAGAGTGAAGTTCTTCATCAGCATCTTCTCACCCATATTGGAAGAGCTTAAACAGCTTGTAAATTTTTTTTTTATTTAGAGCAGACTTACCGTATACCACTGTCAACATTTTAAGTGTTTTAGAGCACTTAATTCCATTTGTTACACAAAATTTGATGCAAATTCTTTGCTCCATTTTTTATAAAAATTTAAAATCGCCGAGCACACCAAAATATGTCAAAAACAAAGCTTGCCATATATCTTACTTGAAACTGTGAATATACATATGTTCGGGACATATTTACTAACAGAGCAAAAAAAAAAAAATCGATAATCAAATGTATGTATGTTGCCTGCGAAATTTCAAAGGTCACCTTATTTTTTAAACACACCTCGTAAGCCCAATCAATCTCTCCCTCGACTTTATTTTCTGCATGACCAACCTGTACCCGATGTTCAATCTCTTCGCCACCTTGGAATATTATACGATAAAGAGTTAAATTTCCGTTCGCATATTGATGAGATAATCCTTAAAGCCAACTAATCGCTTGGTTTTATCAAACGATGGTCTAAAGAACAAGGCCACTTTACATTACCCTTTTCTAGACCCTTCTTGGTCTCACTTTCGGCGAGTTCATATATCCCGAATCGAGAACATTCAACGTCGTTTTCTTCCATTTATCTTACCTCCCTTTCGTGACCGCCTCAAACTTCTTAGCTTGAATACCATCGAAAAAAGGCAGAGACGTAGGTGACATTCCCTTCATTCATCGGCTGTTCTCCGATTCTGTGGATTGCGCTTCCCATTACAATCCTATTTCCTTCAACACTAACCCTCGTAATTTATGCTGTCCTCGTCTCTTCTATATTCCAACCCATCGCACCTCTTATGGTTCCAATGAACCAATCTCCCGCATGCTCCGTAAGGTCAACTCAAACCTCCCCCATTGTGATTTTAACCTGAGCACTTCTCGTCTTAAATTTGATCTCCTCCAACATTCCCTTACTTCCTAACCTTCCTCAATTGCTGTTAGTTCTTAAGTCCTAGTTTTTAAAATGATTTAAGCTTGTACTCGTATTAAGCGAAACAAATGCGGGCGTTAGCCCCATCAAAATTAATTCTTCGTTCTTCGTACGGAGAATTACGAAAACAGCGACTGGCAAAAGTGATTCTTTGCTTGATTTCTATATACAATGGTGTCGTTGTTTGAGTTAATACCGGGTCCAAACAATATCCTTTATAAACTCAAAAGCGTAGGTTCCTGTTCTAGAATGCCGTCAGAGTCGGTGGTGTTGGGGGTTTCCTTCCTGTCGACAGCATACACTTTATTTTACCCATATTTGACGCTTTTACTTCATGGAACGCAAACATTCCAACGAAAGCTTACAGATTTATTTCAATTAGTTGTAAGGGGTTCTAAAGTATTATGACTCTGGTATAGGCCTCTGAACTACGCACAAGTATGATATTTAAATAAATCAAATGACAACGCACCACCTTGTCGAAAGCCTTGCTTTACATCAAACGAGTAAGTCTCTATGGTGTCATAATCAACGTTGATGAAGCACCGAGCTTTCTCTTTTGACATTCGCAGATGGATACGCAGATGGACGAGCTTTTTTTATCTATTTTTTATTATAGAGGGTATGACTGCTCTTAAAATGCCGGAGCACGTGTTAAGTATTTCGGAAAATTGGATAGAAACAGGGAAAGATGTTTGGGCTCAGTGGTTATATTCGCTCCATGGGTGGCAGCCAACATTTAATAGGGAGACTAAATTATTTGTGTAAATTGAGTTGTTGTTATATTTTAGGCAACCATTTATCTCGCAGGATTTTAGTTTCCTGAAAAATGTCTTTCAGGCACGGCTGGAATTGAATCCCAAACCGTCTGATTTGGAAGCCAAAACACTACCACACGGCTACCCACAAACTTGGTAAGAATGACTCTTTATAGCCACATTACGTTGGAGACTGATTTCTTTATATTTTGTGCAATTCAAAGGGTCTCCCTTCTTGAAGATCGCACGAACGATTCTATTCACCGAACATAATTTCATCAAACCCTATCTTACAAATGAATCGGTTTATGTTCCTTATCAAAGGTTTCCTTCCTTATCATCCCACAATTTAAAATAATTATACAAGTAGTCCAACTGCTTCTATAGACTTATTGGTCTCTAATTTTAATATGGCTATCTATACCTCTAGTTTTTGTCGATTATCGTCTTCATCGGATTACTCATTTTGCATAAAGCCAGGATGTTGCTCATTTAATCAATTGAATAGTCTGCGGAAGTAATCATTCCAAATTTTCAACACTGGTCATGATTCTTCTATGTATGAAAAATGCCGACCTTATCTCTCCGAGCTACCGTTCGCTATGTTTGTCCTCTTAAAGTTCTTTTTACTTTCTGGTAGAACCTTCTAACAACATTTCTGCAGAAGCACCATATTATGGCCAATGTGACACATCTTTCTTTTCTTATTTATTTTTTTTATGAAGCCGATATTCTTGGCGTGTCCTTCGCTCATACAGTTCGTGATCTTTCGCCATCTTTTACAACACCACTTTATTTCACTGCATTCCCCTGCCCGCTCTACTCCTCGAATGAGGAATTATAACTCAACAGATACAGTGTCTCTAATGGCTTAATGACAATTTAATTACTGGCCTACCTCGCTTGACGCCGGCAGCATACAAAACTTCTCGAGAAGTTTTGGGAGACTCTATCAGAAAAGGTTCTAGCAGCCTCTTGCGACTGTGGCCGTTCGAATTTTCACAGGCAATTCTGAGCTGTAAGTGAGCTGAGTAACACAATACGTACACACGAGTAACACATCAACGTGATGACGTATGAGGTCATCAAATACGCTGTTGCTTCCTTTAAGGTCTGAAAGTCGCCTTACACCGATGAAACAAAAAGAAATAGACCAGCTGCTAACAACTCTAAATGGAATCTTCACTTTCTAGACCGGGACTGGTATGCATACCAAACATTAAGAGTAGCTTTTATGTACACCTATCTGACTTTCTTGAAGAGCATTAACAAAATGCTCAAGCTCTATATGCGATACGAAAGCACGCTCTATCCATGATGCAACTTGTCTATCAACGTGGAAGATCCCACGAAATTGCGCTTAAAAATCTGGTTGGCCCTAACCAGATGTACGCTCTGGATATATCTTGACATTGATGGTGCTTTTGACAACGCAACTGACTCAACGGTAACTCGGCTAAACAACGCGGTATACTTGAAGCATTAATTATGTGGATAAGAGCTATTCTGAAGAATAGGACCTTGATTTGAAGTTGAATGCTTCAATGTGTGATGGCGGTGGCATGTTGGCGGACTCTGCCAGTAGTTCTAGCCCTAGTCAACCCCCTGAAAACTTAGATTGTTCTCTTTACGAGAAGGAAAAATCTTCCAAAGAGTACTTGGTATCATCCTAGATAACAAAAGCACTGTCTGATCTTCTGGACCAGGAGCTGTAGGCAAGATATGTGGCCTGTCACCGAAAAGGGTCCTCTGGATCTGCACGGCTATGATAAGGCCAATTATATCATATGTTGTCTGCTGGAATAAGCACTCACAAAAATACGTCACTTCTGCTTTACGTAGACTCCAAGGATTGCTCCGTCCTGGCTACGAAGGGCATTTTCACAAAACGCCTGACTGAGGGCTAGAATACTGATCACACTTTCCTTGATATTCATATCAGTTGAAAAGTAGTAGTCTTTGATACAACACGAACTGAAGTTCTGATCACCGGCTGCTTTTGCCTCTGGCCTTATGTACATGCCGTCTGATACAATGACACCAGAATTCCTGTTGCAGAAAATAAACGAAATGGGCTTTCCCTGTGCCCAGGAACGATTTCAGTCAGAATTTGGGGCAGGAAAGAATGTTTTTCATGAATGGCTCCAAAACGGATTTAGTATGAGACGAGATATACGCGAACCTGATGACAGCGAACTGCATTATGAAGAATCGGTGGAGGGGGCAAAGCATTTGTATCTACAGCAACAGCCAAACTGAGCTTAAGATCCTGCTGAACTAGTCTAAATTTTATTTGGGCCACAGTTCAAAATTGTGTCATGAGAAATAAAATGGCCGATGAATTTGCTAAAAAAGGCTTAGAGAAGAGTTTCTCAGTACCCGAACCATACGGTAGAACTTTCTGGGTCCTCGATTAGAGCTTAAACTGACAGTTTTGTTTTATGTGAGAATAATTAAGTTACTTACTTAAGGGTGGATCTAAACCCTAACTTAGGTCGAGCTTTAACCAGCTGCCTCCAGTTTCGCATATTAAGTTAGTTTAGGTCCTCTCCACTGTTTTTACTGAGCTATCCTTCGTGAGCGGATTTGAGAATATATCGGACCGGAACATTGGTATTCACACGCTCTACATGACCCAGCCATATCAGTCGTTGGACCTTCATTCTTCTGGCGAAGTCAACGTCGCTGTACAGTTCACCACTGTATCTCCTCCTTCTCCACCCGAACAATTTTCCTTTCAAGATAGCCAAGAGCAACCTCATACATTTTTGATAAAGTCCATGCCTCTGCGCAATGGAGTAGGACTGAAACTATAAGGGTCTTAAATAAGGTCACATCTGTTGTTCGAGAGAGAACTTTGCTAGCCAATTGCCTTCTTAGCCCAAAGAAGCAGCGACTGGTAAGAGTTATTCTTCGTTTAATTTTAGCGCTGGATTCGTTGTCTGAATTAATAGGTAGACAAAGCCCTTAACTACTTCAAGGTTAATATACTGTCCAAAACGTCTTTATTGGTTGATAGCATTAACTTAATTTTGTCCTCATTGACTGTTAAGCCCATCTTCTGTGCTTCTGCCTTAATACTCGCGAAAGCTCTATCGACATCACTCTGCTTTCCTGCGATTATGACAATATTATCGTATGCGAGTAATTGGATGGACTTTTGAAAGATTGTGCCACTTGTGTTTGCGCATGAGTTTTGCACTACTCTTTCAAGCATGATGTTAAAGAAATAGCATGACAGCGCATTGCCCGTCATCCTGCACAAACGGAAGAGTTTTGTATGAGATACCAACACTAGACATTGGTCTATAGAGCTCGTCTTTATAGTTGCTGTTATACGCGGCCTTGAAATCGATGAAAAGGTGGCATGTATCGAATAGGAGCTCATGGACTTAAAGCCACATTGAGATAGACCCATTAGGCTTTCAATGATCTGGTTCAAGCGTTGACGCACGTTCACAAGATAAGAACCTGTAAGCGATGTTAAGAACAACAACGCCTCGTTAGTTGACAGATTATAAAAGTTCTCCTTTCTTGAGGATCTGACAAACAATGCTGAAGTTCCAATCATTGGGCTTAGTTTCGCCCATCCATATTTTACAGACGAGTTGTTGTATGCTCGACAACAAATCATCGCCTGCCGCTCGGCAGCTTTGTTGGACTTAAGCTTGGATGTTGCTATCTTCACTACATGCAGGTCGGGTGGACGGAATTGCTGGTCTACATCGTTCGGGTTAAAAGGTTTATATTACCTGACAGTGGTATTTAGTTTGTCATCGCCGTTGTATAGTCTACAGGAATTCTCTTTCCAAATCCTCAGCATCAACTGCGACTCTATTACGATGTTCCCTTGTTCGTCTCTACAAGTTTCAGTTCGGGGTTTGTGTTCGTGGCATGCTTTTTTCACCTTTTAGCAAAACTTCTGAATCATATTCTTGGAGTAGCATTTCTCAGCTTCCTCGACCGCGCACTTCTCATGTTCCTTCTTTTTCCTGAGAAGCCGTTGTTCGTTTTTTTTCCCCTTCTGCTCCTAGGGCTTTCGTTGTGGTGACCGAGTGAAACTTAGCACACCAGAGGGAGCATCTCTGATGGTTTTCCAGCAATGTAGGACCTCTTCACAGATTGAGGGAGGCCCGTTCGGAAAAGGATTTGACGACCGCTTGGGATTGTAGCCGTCCGACGTCAAATTTCCTCACAGTATTAGTTTGCCTTTGTGACATTCAGGTATTCGCAACCCTACATTGGCTACCACCAGGTAATGATCCAAGTCGATGTTGGCCCCTCGGAACCTTTGAACGTCCATAAAATTGGAGGAATGCCTTGCGTCGATCATAATGTGGTCAGTCTGGTTAACCATTGAATCATCAGCAGCTCTCCCAGTCTCCTTGTGAACATTAAAATGTGGGAACCGCGATTTAGTTACGACAATGTTTCGATCAGCCGCAAAGTCAATTAGCTTGAATCCGTTATCAGAGGTAGTGTCATGCAGGCTATTCTTTCTGACAGTACTACCAGAGAGATGTGAACGCATGCTTACAACTTAAAACTTCTTGCCTTAGTCTTCCTCTGATAACAAATGCACATCCAAGTAGAAGCTGCTTCTACTTCTATAGCAACCAGGTAAGAGATCCCACAGTTTTCTGTGACAGTGATGTCCCCTTTGTTTAAAAATGGAGCGAAAGTTCGCGATACAGTAAAGGGTTCGAACACGCCATGTCCATAGTGAAAGCCTAAAGTCGTTCTCCATATTTTTTTTTTTTTTTTTTGGTTTTTGGTCGGTGTCTCAGTGAAGGAAATCCCATAATGTAGTCAACTGTTTCTTAACTTCTTCGGCATACTTGAAGCTCAAGTCTTCTAAAAGATCTTGTAAAAGCTCTGCATTTCGGTTGCTAGAGCCAGCTGAGCTGGTATAAGGCTTCTTCCTTCATCCTTCAGTCATGTGAAAGTAAGACAGTATAAAGGAGTTTTTCTCTTTCAAAATCCCATCATCGGTTTCAGAACCAAGCGGCAATCAAAGCTGAAATCAAATTGTCTAGAGCGCGAAGGATTTCTGTTTGTCAAAGAAGTATAAAGAAATCTCCCATCCGAGTTTTACAGGTTTGTCCAGTTTGACAACTTCCAAGTTACCCCATCATCACTTACGGCTTAGAAAGTCAGAGCATTGCAAATGCTAAACATTTGCTTGACGTCTGTCGGATATGTTCATTTAGGTTGACTGATAAAAGATTTTAGGAATGTCAATGAGGAGACAGGGTGC